>CM057344.1:366122365-367449164 GCA_030015575.1 Agapanthus africanus | reverse complement strand
GGGGATCCGTCTCTCCCGGTAGAGGGAGTTGATGTTGCGCTGTGTTCGATTGGCTATAACTGGAAATCCCTGGCCAGGGTTGCTTAGATTTACTGGTAAGTGTTATCAGTAGTTTCTCGAACTTTTATAGATCTCATATCGACACGACTTATCAAGCTACTGGGGTCTGACGTTTACCACCCCTAGGCGAGATATGCGACATATCAGACGACGAGACCGGACAGTATGGGAGTGTTACTGATTGGATTCACAGGAGAATGTACAGGCTTGCTTGTTGATCTTCTGAGCGCTCAATACCTGGGTGGCTGTTACGTTTAGCTGACCGCTTGCAGCTTGTGGGTTTTTGATATGATCATCACCTACTGCCGGCGTATTGACGATTTTTTAGAGTCCTACACAGAGGTTTCTTGACTCAGGCAAAACGGAGTAAGGGAACATATGTGATATGTGCAGGACCGAGGATAATGCGATATGAGATACCGTATTATATTCTCGCGATATTTGATATCAGCCGGGTTATCAGATTAAGTGTTGATTCGATGAATCGGTAAATGAGATATTAGTCGGTTATATGCGATATAGCCCGATTGTCGGATCAAGTGTTGATTCGATAATTTAATGTATAATAATATATATGATATATTAAATTACATTAACTAATATTAGCTCACTAAAAGATTCTTTTTCTCACTCGGGTAATACATTGATATATATGCGATATATGTTAATTGTATTATTTTATTTTGTTACAATAAATATTATATATGTGATATATAATATTGTAACATGTTATAATTACTAATGCAACATGATTAGTGGAGATTAAATAAGGTTAGGGTTTGATTTGGGTTAGATCTTTCTTGTAGCTTCTAGAAGGTTTTTCTTTTGTCATGAAAAAGATATTTGTGTTGATATTTTTAAGTGACTCATGCTTTAACCCAACCCAAACCCTAGCCCTAGTTAAATCTCTACATAGGTTAGTTGAACCATGGTTGCATAAATGATTATGACAACATTTCATTATTCATCACAAATGATTATTCATCGTCTTCTTCCTTCTTTCTTCATGGAAAAATCTTTCTAGCTTTTTCTAAGTGATGATTATGTGTGAGAAAAAGATTATAAATGAGTGCAAAAATCCTATTTCATCATCCTCATCTATCCTTGCCCTTTAGATGAGAGTGTTCACTTCATTTAGTGAGTGAGAGCTTGTGTTAATGAAACTTCAAGGTAGATTATCTTTGTTATCGAAGATCGGAAGCAAGCTTGCATCTTTCTCTTCGTGGAGCCTCTCAAGAGTCCGGAACTTGATGATCGCAGCGAAGGGACCTCAACACGGAGCTTATGAAGTGAAGGACCGGATCTACAAAGGTTGTAATCTCTCTCACTTAGTGTTAAAGTGTTTAACATGCTAGTTTTCACCTAAACTCTAGTTTAAAGATCCGGCTTTGGATTGTTCGGCACGGCTAAATTTTAAATCGGGCATGGTTGATGCCTCGTAGACCCTTATGCGTGTGCCTAGCAACCCTACAGTGGTACAGAGCCAAGCTAGAGCTTTAGGCGATGTCTAGGCGAAGTTTAAAGTCCGATCGAACCCGGAAACCCCGATACCCTTCTCTGGATATTTTTCAAAAATGTGATTTTTTCTGGATTAAAAATACTCAGAAAATTAAGCAGGAAAATCTAAGAATTACTGTGAAGTACGGCCCATTAATGCGCTCACATGACCGTGGAACCGCGGCCAAAATTTTGACTTGGTCCCTGGTACTTCAGGTAATTATTCTTAGGTCCTTTTTAATTGTTCTGAGAATTTTTAATTTATACTCAAGAGTTGAGTTTTCAGGGTTGTATTGGTGACTCGTTAATTCGATCGGATAATTTAACTTTGTTTAGTTTGTCCGGGTAATTTTTTAGAACGTGTTAAAAAGTTCGAACGGATATCAATAACTCACTTTTTCCCCTGCCGGAAAATTTCAAAGTGTTGGATTTTTCCATAGTTTAAGAACGTTCTAAGTCGTGCAAGTAACGAGGTAGACCCTCTAGAAGACAACAAATCTTAACTCGATTACATGACCGTCTTGAACTGCCTCTAAACCTTAAGGTTTGGGACAGTACGGCGTGCCACATGTAAGGCGTTGGCTTGACCCTTTTAGGGCTGGACCATTGGTACTGTGGCATGTGATGGATGTTTTTAAAATAATTTCAAGTATTGAGAACTATTTGGGAAAACTTGGGTGTTTGATTATTCGATCGGAAAGTTTAACACTGTCTTTTTATCTGGAATGTGATACAATATTTGGAATCCACAAGTAGTTATGAGATAACTAATTTGAATGTTGTAAATCTAGCAGTTTAGTCTCAAATGATCGGTTGCCACGGAATTTTGATGCGATCAAAAGTCCGTCGCAATCACGTAGCGTACGCGGATACTCGCCGGGTAAACTTAACAGACAACCATGCCCCATAGCCCCGACCAAGTAACTGTAGGAGAACCCTGTCGCCAAAAGCATCCGTTCGGGTGCTCGCGGCAGCGGTGTTCCGCCTTAGTACACTTCGTCGACGGCATCCGGGGGTGTGGCCGTCTACTAAAGTTTGCGATGAGCATTCGATCAGAATGTCGGGAATCTTTTTGAATTGCCCGACTTGATATTGAAAAGAGTTTTTGATAATGAGACTAAAATGTGGAGTTTATAATTGTTAGGCATGCGATGTCTAAGGAATTCATTTGGTTAGGCATGCGATGTCTAAGGTGGTTGCGGATTCCAACTGTTGTAGTTTTACACTTTCTTTTCTGTGACCGTAAGCATAGTATGTAGTGTATCGCCGGCTTCGTTGCTATACATCAACGACAATCGGGATATGCATATTTGCTTACATTGATGATATGTGATATTATGTGTTGCTGTGATATGTTATATTGGATCGTCGCGTTCTGAATAGCCGGGGTTTTTTATGTGAGATGAGAGTTTTTCTTTTTCATTCATGTAAAATTCATTTGTATGTAATATTCTTTTATTGGGGCACTTCCGGGCTGAGGATAATGTCACCATTGTATATTATTTACTTTTCCGCATTAGGTAGACCCAAGATGGGGAGCACAAGTAACCGGGTTCTAGGGTCCAGTGGGAGACCATCTCGAGGAGTCGAGACCGGGTCTCCTAACCCTAGAATTGGCAGTGTTGCTTGCCGCTCTCGTAGGGGTCTAGGGATGTGGGTTTGGCTATTCATCGCGACCGTAGAATCCTTGTTTTATACAGGCTTGTACTAAAACACGGACGTCCTAGTATATCCAATATTTCATATATGTTCTTCTGCTGCAATGTTCTGTGATGAGATCATATTACTGCCTGAGACGAATGTTTATATTATATATATGAGATATATGTTATATTGCAGATTTCGTTTCAAATGTAATGCTTGTGAAGCATAATAAAATTGGACTTCATTAATGAGATTAAAGAAATAAAAGAAACCTAAAGATATTGTAGAAACTTGTTTAAAAACTGGTGGCTCTAGTTCTTGCTTTGCATAGCGGTGTTCCTTGTAGAACATCCAGCACCTTATTCGATAAGGAAAGAGCCGAGATCCCTTCACCGGGAGTGACCTCTTTAGTGAAACTAGCAGATGCTACAAACTCGGTTTGTCTTTTGATTGCTTCGATAGTTCTTGCTTTGCACAGCGGTATTTGTGAAATATCCTGCACCTTATTCGATGAGGAAAGAGCCGACGATCCATTCACCGGGAGCGACCACTTTAGCAAAACTAGAAAAGGCCTTAAAAACATTCCATTTAAAATCACTCGATTCTACAACGATATCAAGTTCATTACGCAAAGGGTTTTCTTAAAAACCTGTCGTAGCCCTCCGTCATTTCAGATAAGTACTTCTTAGTATTCGTGCTGCGTTTGTTGACCTTAGCCAAGGCGTAGTGTGCGGTAACTAATTAGTGCTTATCTGTATAAGCATATGATGCGATTGAGTTAGGGTAGTCGTGCAACTTTGTTGACCTTAGCCAAGGGTCGTGCGGGTGGGTTTAATTCAATCGGGAATTGACGGGTTGAACTTGGCTAGCACTTATGATTTGTTGACCTTAGCCAAGGTCATAAGTTGCTAGGGGCAAAATATTATTTGGAATTTCAAGTGTTGAAATTTGCAATGAGATTGCATACCTTCTATGAGATAGTTGGATCCTGATACCCGCTGTGAGTAAGAGTTACTCCTGGGAGAGTTTTACACATTACAATTAACCGATCAAGTAGGTGTCTAGAAAGGTGTTAACGGGGTTACGTCCCTGGGAAAATGAGGTTTACTTTAATTAGGTCCGTGCGAAAGCACGGGGAACCTCCCTCAAAGTACCGGCACTGGCCTGGCTGAAAGATTGGCGAACTTGTAGGGTGTAATTAATCCCGGCTAGTCTTTCCATTTAGGGTTTGAAGGAAGATTTGACTAAAACAGTGGGAGACATCCTGATTAGATAAATTAATAACCAATCTAATCTTGTAAAAGCGCACGCTGAGTGTTTTCTTCTCTCTCTCTCCTGGTTACGAATATGTCGCGCCTTAATCAAGATAATAATACGGATATATTGACCGAACCAGCTTGTTATACTGAGCTGGGGAACGTTGGTCCCGCTCCAACTTATAATTGTTATAAGACAGAACAGGAAATAGGGGATTACCAGAATTTCCGTGCCGCCCAAACGAAGAAAGTGCATGCTGATGCATCTTCTTCGGGTGTGTTCATTACAGAGAACTGTTTCTCAGTATCCTTTACGTCCTGGGTAGTTGATACCGGATCAGGATCCCACATATGTAATTTGTTATATGGGCTACAGATAGGTAGAGAATTGAGAACGGGTGATAAGTTTCATGAGATAGAAACGGTGCAAGTGTTGCAACCAAGTCTGTTGGTCACTATCACCCTGTATTACCAGAATACATTGATTCTGAACGAATGTTATTAGATACCGAACCAGATATACAACATCATATCAGTCTCTTTATTAGTAAAGAAGGATATAATTTTGTATTGTTGGATAATGTTTTGAACATTTCCTATATCAAGAGTTGATCGGTTCAGGCACGTTATCTAAAAGCATTGACGTTCTAAATCAAACCACAGTTCTTAGTATACAGAACACACTCAAGATGAAGAGTTCAGAAATGAACGAATCCTTCTTGAGGCATTGTAGACTAGGTCATATCAATGTGACCCGACTAGCTGAAGTTACATTAAGATGCATATTTAAATTTGTTTGAATTTACATTTTGTGAAACTTGCCGGTCATGTCACAAAGATAAGATGACCACGGCTCTGTTTATTGGAAACAGAGAAAGAGTTAGTGAACTCTTGGGATTGATACATGATGATGTATGTAAGGTCCCCAGTCTACACATGCCAAGACCGGTTCTTTGTACTTCGTTACATTCTCTGATGATCTCTCAAGATTCAGACATATATTCCTGTTGAAACACAAGTCCGAAACTTTTGAGATATTCACAGAATATAAGTTAGAAGTAGAGAACCAAAAACGGGTATAAGTATTATGTCTTTTGATAATATCAGGGAGGAGAATACTTGAGTACGGAATTCCTGGACTATTCTAAAAGAGAATAAGATTCTCTCTTAGTATTACTCCTCCGAATACACCACAGCACCTCAGTGTATCGGGGCGGAGCAATAGCACCCTATGTGATATGGTGTGCTCTATGATGAGTACTACTGAGTTTCCTATTTCCTTTTGGGTGTTATGCGCTTGAGAAACTGCATACCTATTGAATAGGGTTCCAATCAAATCAGTTGCCTACCACTTCATATATGATATGGAATGGGAAGAGCCCATCTCTTAAGTGTATTAAGATTTGGGGTTGTCCGGCCTATGCCTAAAAAGCAAAATCCGGACAAGCTCGAGGCAAAGTCAGTTCTGTGGATGTTTGTTGGATATCCCAAGTATTTGCAAGGGAATATCTTCTACCAAATCGAGGAACAAAAGATGTTTTGTTTCTCAGCATGCCACCTTTGTGAAAGGGAATTTCTTGTGAAGAAATTATTGGTCATGAGATAGAACTGGAAACAGTTCCAGGTATACAAACTACAACAGATGATTTGGTAGAACCAAAGGATTCAATAGTTTCTAACGAACCTCAGCCTCTCCTTCGATCTAGTAAGGTTTCTCACCCACCTGAGAGATACTTCGGTTTCTCTATGACAGTGGGAGCGAGGATTGCATCATGAGATGATGACCCAACTAGTTTCGAACAGGCCATCAGGAGTGAGACTCTGTAAGAATAGCTGGATTCTTAGCGATCTGAGATGGAATCCTTATACACCAACAAAGTATGGACTTTGGTTGCTTTATCTGAAGGGTTAAATCTCCATCAGGAGCAAGTATATCTTGAGAAGATTACTTGGTGTACATGGAAAAGTTGAGACTTTCAAAGCTATGCTTAAGTCCATCCAGATCATACTTGCCACGGCTACATACCATGACTACGATATCTGGCGGTTGGGTGTCATGACTGCTTTTCTAAATGATGTTTTAGAAGAAAGCGTCTATAAGTACACAGCCAGAGGGCTTCGTAGACAGTGGGAGCAGCGGAAACGTGTGCAAGAAGTTTTATGTGATAAATCAGGCATCGCAGAAATGGAACGTCTGTTTTGATGGTGTAGCAAAGAGTTTTGACTTCATTAAAATGGTAGATGAACCTTGTATATACAAAAAGGTAGTAGGGAGTATGGTGGTGATCCTCGTAGAGTACGTGGATGACATACTCTTGATAGGGAAGGAGTTTCCTATGCTACGCTCGGTCAATCTCCGCTTATCACAAGGATTCTCAATATAGGATCAAAGCGATACCTCCTAAATCCTGAGTTTTGGATCTATGAGATAGATCTAATTTGATGTTAGGATACTCACTAGTTATAGTGAGATGGTATCAATCGATCCT
The DNA here is from genome assembly GCA_030015575.1 of Agapanthus africanus. Classification (NCBI taxonomy): domain Eukaryota; kingdom Viridiplantae; phylum Streptophyta; class Magnoliopsida; order Asparagales; family Amaryllidaceae; genus Agapanthus; species Agapanthus africanus. The sequence continues at coordinate 367,442,218 of CM057344.1, read as the reverse complement.
GGGGAGAATCACTGGAAAGGTTCCAGGGTGATAAGGACGACTGAATGTCAGTAGCAGGCATTCTCTTTACCCTCAGTAGAAGGACGGTATATTGGAAGAGTTCCAAGCTAGATACCGTGACTTACTAGATGATTAAAGGCAAGATACATCGTTACCAAGGATGCTACCAAAGAGGCAGTCTGGATATATATAAGTTCATGAGATGAACTTCGTTCCTACCATTGTGTGACAATGGAGTTGTGGCTTTAGCCAAGAAACTACCGTCCCATTAGAAATCCAGATATAATTCTTAGGCAGTATCACCTGATCATGGAGATGGTTGATCTCCAGGGAGATCAAGGTTAGGAGATTAGACACAGAGAACAACAGTGCGGATCCACTCACAAAGGCCTTTTTCCCAGTAGAGACTTTTATGCGATGGTTGAGTATGAGTTACTTCAACCGCAGCTAATTGTTGGGTATGTGATACCACAATAGATGGCCCTAGTGCAAGTAGGAGACTGTTAGTTATATGTATGCCCTAGAGGCCATTACTGTACATACGATGTATATTGTAATGGATGCTTGGACATATATAGGGAGGACTTTTTTGCTCGACATGATAGTATGCTATCTGGTTGTACTTTATCTTGACATATACTCTGATTGTCTCTTTGTTACATGTTGATAAAGCCCTTAGAATATGTACTCGACTACTGGGACTATGATGAGATCATACTGGTGGGGCCACGGTAGTCGACGAGTACATCCTATAACTGTTCCTAGTCGAGGGTATATCGAGACAGGGCATTGATACACCAAAGTAGACTAGCGTATATGCATCTTGACCCATATGATAGGCGATGGATGATCCCATATCCATCGGTGTTTGACATCAAGGATGGTGTACGGGTGCTCAGTAGAGACTGGGTATACTGGACGGACTCGCCGATAACTCCCAGATGGTATTATACCTCACGTCAGATGGCAGTTCTCCAGTGACCCTGGTATAGAGTAGTCTGTTGACCCGAGATCGTCATAAAGTCTTGTGTGATTCCCACTGTGCTTTGATTTCCATCATACCACGTCCAAGAGGGCGTGCAAAAAGGTGGCTTTTGGGTACAGTCCCGAATCACATGGAGGCAATGAGCGATAGGAGGGGATTCGTCTCTCCCGGTATAGGGAGTTGATGTTGTGCTGTGTTCGATTGGCTATAACTGGAAATCCCTGGCTAGGGTTGCTGAGATTTACTGGTAAGTGTTATCAGTAGTTTCTCGAACTGTTATAGACCTCATATCGACACGACTTATCAAGCTACTGGGGTCTGACGTTTACCACCCCTAGACGAGATATGCGACATATCAGACGACGAGACCGGACTGTACGGGAGTGTTACTGATTGGATTCATAGGAGAATGTACTGGCTTGCTTGTTGATCTTCTGAGCGCTCAATACCTGGGTGGCTGTTACGTTTAGCTGACCGCTTGCAGCTTGTGGGTTTTTAATATGATCATCACCTACTGCCGGCGTATTGACGATTCTTTAGAGTCCTACACAGAGGTTTCTTTACTCAGGCAAAACGGAGTAGGGGCACATATGTGATATGTGCAGGACTGAGGATAATGCGATATGAGATACCGTATTATATTCTCGCGATATTTGATATCAGCCTGGTCATTGGATCAAGTGTTTATTCGATGAATCGGTAAATGAGATATTAGTCGGTTATATGCGATATAGCCGGATTGTCGGATCAAGTGTTGATTCGATAATTTAATGTATAATAATATATATGATATATTAAATTACATTAACTAATATTAGCTCACTAAAAGATTCTTTTTCTCACTCGGGTAATACATTGATATATATATGCGATATATGTTAATTGTATTATTTTATTTTGTTACAATAAATATTATATATGTGATATATAATATTGTAACATGTTATAATTACTAATGCAACATGATTAGTGGAGATTAAACAAGGTTAGCGTTTGATTTGGGTTAGCTCTTTCTTGTAGCTTCTAGAAGGTTTTTCTTTTGTCATGAAAAAGATATTTGTGTTGATATTTTTAAGTGACTCATGCTTTAACCCAACCCAAACCCTAGCCCTAGTTAAATCTCTACATAGGTTACTTGAACCATGGTTGCATAAATGATTATGACAACATTTCATTATTCATCACAAATGATTATTCATCTTCTTCTTCTTTCTTTCTTCATGGAAAAAGCTTTCTAGCTTTTTCTAAGTGATGATTATGTGTGAGAAAAAGATTATAAATGAGAGAAAAAATCCTACTTCATCATCCTCATCTATCCTTGCCCTTTAGATGAGAGTGTTCACTTCATTTAGTGAGTGAGAGCTTGTGTTAATGAAACTTCAAGGTAGATCATCTTTGTTATCGAAGATCGGAAGCAAGCTTGCATCTTTCTCTTCGTGGAGCCTCTCGAGAGTCCGGAACTTGATGATCGAAGTGAAGGGACCTCAACACGGAGCTTATGAAGTGAAGGACCGGATCTACAAAGGTTGTAATCCCTCTCACTTAGTGTTAAAGTGTTTAACATGCTAGTTTTCACCTAAACTCTAGTTTAAAGATCCGGCTTTGGGTTGTTCGGCACGGCTAAATTTTAAATCGGGCATGGTTGATGCCTCGTAGACCCTTATGCGTGTGTCTAGCAACCCTACACTCAGAAAACAACAAAAATATGACGTACGCTTATGCCATCCTCATTCGCCACTGGGCCCGTCATCACCCGTTAGGTTACTTAACTAACAACAGAGCGGGGGTTGGACTAGCGCGGATGCAAAACATAAGCAACGCCTACTAGATATCATATATAGATATATATATTCGTCAGATGCAATGATAGCCATTCCAGATCACAGATGAACACATTGGATATACTAGGAATCCGCGTTTCGTTCGAGCCTGCAATGAAAGACGGATTACACGGTCGCGATGAATAGCCAAACCCCACCCTAGACCCCTAGGGGTGCGGCAAACTACCTGCCAAGTACCCGAAGTGAAGCAACCTCCCTCAACAACGTGAGTAGGCCATTCGGCAATTCGAGGTACCCGGTAGTTTGTGCACCCCACCTTGGGTCATCCTAGGTGCAAAAACAGTAAAAGAAATAATATACAATGGCGGCTACAACCTCATCCTGGATGTGCGGCCATAAAAATAATATTACATCAATTTACATATTATATCAAATGAAAGATAAAGAAAACTCTCATCTCATAACCCCCGGCTATTCATCCGCGACAATCCAACGAGTTCATATACACAATCCAACAACATTATAGATCACGGATATGCACAACCCCCACTAATCGACGTATAGCGATTAGTTGACGTTCAGTGCATATATCACACACAGATATGACCAATTAGCTAAAGTCTACAGAACTTCGATAAAAAATACGGATTTGTAACTACCCCAAACACAACTTTGTTCTCTGGAAAATCTGGGCTGAAACAAAATACTTTAAAAATCCCAAAACAGAACACTGAACACACTGCAGCAAAACCGAGTCGCGTCCGAGTCAACTCGGCCGCGAATCCGCAGCGAAACGCATGGTTTCGCCGCGGTTCCGTGGTGAGTTGACCGAGTCAGGGGCTCGTTTTTGCTGTGTATTCTAAGAAAACCCTGAGCCGATTTTTAAGGTATGTCAAATTATTTTTGGAGCAGTTTTAAAAATCGGCAGAAAGTTACGTTTTCGGACGTGTTTTGCGATTCTTTCTTGGATTGAAATTCTAAATACTTTGCTAACATGCTAGTTGTTGTTTAGCTAGGCTCTGATACCACTGTAAGTCCACGTTGCCCACCCCGGTTCTTACAGGGAGGCGGAAACGGTAAAAAACGAATTTTTTGACACAAGGCAACATAGACTAAAAAGAGAATCTTTGCTAAATAAAAACCGAGCAAACTACATGAGGTTCTATATACTATGCTAAAGAGATTATACCTCACGAGACCGGTCCTTCTGGTCTTCTCTCCGCTGTCCTCCTCGTCCATCCAAGCTCCGAGGATCGATCCAGATCTTGGTCACCTCCGCGGCCTCCTAGAGTCGAAGACGATCCACCCGAGAGTTTGTGTTCCGAGCTCCACCTCAAGCCGAGGTTACTAGGGAAACAAGGTTGCTAAGCTTGATGTCCTAGATTGTGTAGAAGAAGAAGATGGATGTGTTTGTCAATTTAGATCCTTATTTTCTTAACACATGAGAGCAAAGGAAAAATCAAGAGGAGGAAGAAGAAGGAGCAACCATGGAGCTTCTCATTTCAAGAGAGAAAATGAGAAGAGAATAATGAACCAAGAATAATGAACCATAGACATTATCATTACTAATCTCTTCATGATAAAGTTGATGGCTACCTTGATTTGACCATTATCATCACAAAAATAAAATCAAAACCAAAAGAAGACTCTAAATCTCACATGAAAGGTCATAGTCAATTTTGGTCAAATGGTCAACAAAGTCAAGTATGGTCAAATGGTCAAAGCAATTAGCCATTACATAATTATCATTAAAAAGATTAGTAAATAATGTCCCCGCCTCATAATGGTTTTGACCGAACCAACTGTCAAAACCCTAATGAGACACCTCCTTCTTCTTCGCTCCTCACAACTGTGCATACACACCCGCATCCGCATTCCGTAGAATGCGAATGCACAGAAGACAAAACTAATCCATCCATACAATACTAGGATCCGGTTTAAACCAAAGCCCACCAGTATTGTCTGCCCGAACAGCATAAGCGTACAAGTGTACGTAAGTGATCGTAGCCTTGCCGTAAAACCATACGGCCTCTACACCTTTCGCTCAGTGCAGGGAAACTCTCTGTGTGGGACTCTAAACACTCGACTCTACGCTGCCAGTGGGTTTAACCACAGACCGCAAGCGGCACTAGCTATACGTAATGGTCCCCAGGTAGATGTCGATAAGAAGGCCGATGAGGTAAACCCATCCGAACTCCTACTGAGCCTGAATGTGACAATCTCCGTACAGTCCGGTCTGTTCGTCTGAGAATATCGCATGGCGGGCCTAGGGGGCGGTAAACGTCAGTCCCCTAATAGCGGTACAAGTCATTTCGGAGTGTAGCCCAGAACACCCTGATATAACACTGGAAAACCTACCAGTATATCTCGCTTGCCTTGGCCAGGGACTTTGTGTAATGGCTCTCCTAGACACAGCGCGATATCAACCCCCAATACCGGGAGAGACGAATCCTGTCTAACCGTCACTGCCTCCAAGTGCTTCGGGACTGCACCCAACCACTACCTGTTTGCACGACTCCTTTGAGCCGTGGTAGGGTAGTAATCAAAGAACAGTGGGAACAAACTCGAGGCGAAGTGACGGTGTCAAGTTAGCGGACTAAGCTGTACTCATGTCACCTGGGAACTGATAACTGACGATAGGTATAGTACCAACCAACAGTTCCCGACGAGTCCTGTCCAATGTACTCGTAACCTAATGAGCACCCGCATACTATCTCAAGTACGACATACTAATGGCTGTGGGACAGACCATCTCCCCTGCTAGGATGAGAAGCGCATGCGCTAGTCTACTCCGGAGTATCGATGCCCCGTCTCGATAATCCAACGACTAGGGACCTGTATAAGGATGTGCTTGTAAATTACCCAGCCCCCACTAGTATGACTGCCATCACAACGCTGGTAATCAAGCAAAGATCCTAAGGGCTCCACTAATGTGTATAGGCGATATGCTAAAAGAAACACATACACACATTAAAGTAGAAACAAACCAAGTAGCATACTACCATTTCGAGCAACATTGTCTATACAACTGTGAATATCCCAAGCTTCCATCAAGTAATATACAAACTAGTATGATACAGTAATGGCCTCTAGGGCAAATACACTAACAATCTCCCACTTGCAATAAGGCCATGTACTGGCGTATCGAAGACCTATCATCTCGATCAGCCGCTCAAACTGAGTCTGGGGTATGGTCTTCGTGAATGGATCTGCAGTGTTATTCTACGAATTTACTCTCTTCACCTCGATCTCCCGGCGATCTACGATCTCCCTGATCAGGTGGTACCGCCTCAAAATGTGCCTGGACTTCTGATGGGACCTGGGTTCCTTCGCTAAAGCTATAGCGCCGTTGTTGTCACAATACAGCGGTATTGGATCAACAATGGTAGGAACCACCTGAAGCTCCGTGAGGAACTTCTTCATCCAGACATCTTCCTTTGCGGCATCGCAAGCAGCTATGTACTCCGCTTCCATTGTTGAGTCAGCAACGGTTTCCTGCTTGGAGCTCTTCCAGCAAACCGCCACTCCATTGAGAGTAAAGACATAACCCGACATGGACTTGGACTCATCCTTGTCACTCTGGAAGCTGGAGTCAGCAAAAGCCTCGATCTGGTGGTCTTTTCCGCCATACACCAAGAACATCTCCTTAGTTCTTCTCAGGTACTTGAGAATGTTCTTTACTGCTATCCAGTGTTTCTCCCCTGGGTCCGACTGATACCGGCTTACAACGCTCAATGCGTATGCTACATCTGGTCTGGTACACAATATCGAATACATTATAGAACCTACCGCAGATGCGTAGGGTATAGATGACATGTGAGCCCTTTCCAAATCAGTCTTGGGAGACATCTCTTTGGAGAGGGTGATTCCGTGACAAGCCGGTAGATTACCGCGCTTTGAATCTTCCATACTGAATCGTTTCAGTATGGTGTCGATGTGTAGGGTTCCTAGGCACTCTCAAGAGGTCTCACAAGGCATCAACCATGCCAATTTCAAAATTACGGTGCCGAGAAACCCTAATACGGATCGTTGGCTAGAAGTTTAGGCGAAAACGAAACTAGTTAACAACTTAACTAAATGGTAAACGGAAATACAACCTTTGTAGATCCGGTTCTCTACCTCCATGGCTCCGCGATGATGTCTCCTCGCTGTACAAAACGGATTTTAGGCTCTAGCGTCGGCTTCATCGGAGAAAAAGCGGGCTAGGTCATCGACGACGATGCCGAAGATGATCTACGTCGAGGCATCGCTAGATCAAGCTCCAACTTCACCAAGTCATGAAACTTGTGAAGAAAACACACTCTACTACTTGGCAAGAGGTAGAGGATGAAGAAATAGGAAGTGGGTTCACTTTAGAATTGGATTTCTCACTCATTTTCAAGAGTTGCCATTGATGGAGGAAGGTTTCTTCTTCAAGAAGAAGAAGAAGAAGATGAAGATATTATGATAAGTTCTTTTTCAAAAAGAAAATAATGAGAATACTTATCATAATCCAACCATGGTCAAGTGTAGAGAATAGACTAGGGTTAAATGGAATGGTTAGGGTTAAGCATGAGACAAAATGGTCACTAAGTCAAAGCTTCAAGAAGCTTCAACAACAAACAAAGTTAGCCACCATTTTCTCTTTATGCTTATCATTTTCCAAAATGAATAAACAGATAAATAAATGAATAAGAAAATGAAAAACAAAACCCTAACATTTAAATAACCATGGTTTAATCTTTACACAAACTCAAGTAAGCATGTATCATCAAACATGATACAATCAAGTGCACAAAAGTATATCACATATACAACTTATGAACTTCAAGTGAGAAAATCCATTTAAAGTGAACCAATACTAGTTAATGCAAAGTAATATATCAAATATATAATTATGCATTAAATTATTAAATCAACACTTGATTCAATGATCCGGTCATGTCGCACACAACCGACTAGTATACAATGTATCGATTTATCGAATCAATCCTTGATTCGATAACTAGGTTATATCGCATACAACCACTGGACACATTCATCGCGAGAATGAAATACGGTATCACATACACGCATTATTCTCAGTCCCGCACATAACTCATATGCGCTCCTATTTCGTTTCGCTTGAGCCAGGAAACCTCTGTGTAGGACTCTAAAGACTGGTCAATACGCCGGCAGCAGGTGATGATCATATCAAACACCCACAAGCCGCAAGCGGTCTGCTAAACGTAACGGCCACCCGGGTATTGAGCGATCAGAAGATCGACGAGCAAGCCCGCTCACACTCCTGTGAATCCAACCAGTAACACTTACCGTACAGTCCGGTCTCGTCGTCTGATATGTCGCATATCTCGCCTAGCGGTGGTAAACGTCAAACCCCAATAGCTCGATAAGTCGTGTCGATATGAGGTCTATAACAATTCGAGAAACTACTGGTAACACTTACCAGTAAATCTCAGCAACCCTGGCCAGGGATTTCCGGTTATAGCCAATCGAACACAGCGCAACATCAACTCCCTACACCGGGAGAGACGAATCCACTCCCATCGCTCATTGCCTCCATGTGACTCGGGACTGTACCCAAAAACCACCGTTTTGCACGCCCACTTGGACATGGTAAGGTGGAAATCAAAGCACAGTGGGAACCACACAAGACTCTATGACGATCTCGGGTCAACAGACTACTCTGTACCAGTGTCACCAGAGAACTGCCATCTGACGTAAGGTATAATACCATCTGGGAGTTCTCGGCGAGTCCGTCCAGTGTACCCAGTCTCCACTGAGCACCCGTATATCATCTCTGATGTCAAACACCAATGGATATGGGATCATCCATAGCCCATCTGTATGGGTCGAGAAGGTATACGCTAGTCTACTCTGGTATATCGATGCCCCGTCTCGATATACCCACGACTAGGGACTTTGAAGGATGTACTTATAGACTATCTGTCCCCACTAGTATGATCTGCATCATAGTCCAGGTAGTCAAGTACACATCCTAAGGGCTTTACCAACATGTAACAGAGAGACAATCAGTATACACGTTAAGGTAAAGAGCAACCAGATAGCATACAATTATGTCGAGCAAGAAAGTCCTCCCTATATATGTCCCAGCATCCACTACAATATACATCCTATGTACAGTAATGGCCTCTAGGGCATACATATAACTAACAATCTCCCACTTGCACTAGGGCCATCTGTAGCAGTGGTTGCAGTATCTCATACTCAACCATCCCATAAAAATCTCTCTTTGGGAATAGGCCTTCGTAAGTGGATCCGCCGTGTTGTCCTCTGAGTCTACTCTCCTAACCTCGATCACCCTGGAGATTCAACTATCTCCATGATCAGGTGACACTGCCTTAGAATATGTCTGGATCACTGATGGGATGGGCGTTCCTTGGCATAAGCTATAACTCCATTGTCACACAATGGGAGGAACTAAGTTCATCTTATGAACAAATATACACCCAGACAGGTTCTTTGGTAGCATCTTAAGTAGCGATGTATCCTGCCTTTATCTTCTAGTATGCCACGGTATCTAGCTTGGAACTCTTCCAACATACCGTCCCTTTATTAAGGGTAAAGGCAATTCCTGCGACTGACTCTCAGTCGTCCTTATCACCCTGGAACCCTTCCAGTGATTCTCCCCAGGATCGATTGATACCATTTCACTACAACTAGTGAGAATCCTAACATCCAATTAGATCTATCTCATAGATCCAAAACCCAGGATTTAGGAGGTATCACTTTGATCCTATATGGAGAATCATTGTGATAAACGGAGATTGACCGAGCGTAGCATAGGAAACTCCTTCCCTATCAAGAGCATGTCATCCACGTACTCTACGAGGATCGTCACCATACTCCCTACTACCTTTTTGTTTATACAAGGTTCATCTACCATTTTGATGAGTCAACTTCTTTGACTAATCCATCAAAACAGATGTTCCAACTCCGCGATACCTTCTTTATCCTATAAAGCATCTTGTACACGTTTCCGCTGCTCCCACTGTCTACGAAGCGTTCTGGCTGTGTACTTATAGACTCTCTCTTCTAAAACATCATTTAGAAAAGCAGTCATGACACCCATCCGCCAGATATCGTAGTTATGGTATATAGCCGTGGCAAGTAGGATCTGGATGGACTTAAGCATAGCCACTTGAAAAGGTTTCATCATTATCCACGCCTGGTCGATGACGAAAAGCTTTTACAAGTCTAGCTTTGAAAGTCTCAACTTTTCCATCTACACCAAGTAATCTTCTCAAGATATACTTGCTCCTGATGGGGATTTAACCCTTCAGATATAGCAACCAAAGTCCATACTTTGTTGGTGTATGAGGATTCCATCTCAGTTCACTAAGCATCCAGCCATTCTTACAGAGTCCCACTCCTGATGGCCAGCTCGAAAGTAGTTGGGTCATCATCTCATGATGCAATCCTCGCTCCCACTGTCATAGAGAAACCGAAGTAACTCTCAGGCGGGTGAGGAACCTTACTAGATCGGCGGAGAGGCTGAGGTTCGTTGGTAACTATTGAATCCTTTGGTTCTGTCAAATCATCAGCTGCAGTTTTGTATAGCTGGAACCTTTCCAGTTCTACATAACAGATCTTGCCTCGAGCTTGTCCGGATTATGCTTTTAGACATAGCCCGGACAACCCCAAATCTTAACCAACTTAAGATATGGGCTCTTCCCTTTCCATATCACATATGAAGCAGTAGGCTATTGATTTGATTTGAACCCTATTCAATAGGTATGCAGCTTCTCAAGTGCATAACTCCCAAAAAGGAAACAGGTAACTCAGTAGTACTCATCATAGAGCACACCATATCATATAGGGTGTGATTACTCCGCCCCGATTTACCATCGTGCTAAGGTGTATACGGAGGAGTAATGCTGAGAGAGAATCTCATTCTCCTTTTGAAAAGTCCAAGAATTTCGTGCTCAAGTATTCTCCTCCTCGATCTCATCAAAGGACATAATACTTATACCCGTATTTTGGTTCTCTACTTCTATCTTATATTCTATGAATATCTTAAAAGGTTCGGACTTGTGTTTTAACAGGAACATAGGTCTGAATCTCGAAAGATCATCAGAGAATGTAATGAAGTATAAAGAACCGGTCTTGGCAAGTGTAGACATGGGACCTACATACATCAACATGTATCATCCCAAGAGTTTACTAACTCTTTCTCTGTTTCCAATAAACAGAGCTGGTGTCATTATATCTCTGTGACATGACTGGCAAGTTTCACAAAATGTAGATTCAAACTGATTTAAATAGGCATCTTTATGTAACTTCAGCTAGTCGGGTCGCATTGATATGACCTAGTCTACAATGCCTCAAGAAGGATTCGTTCATTTCTGAACTCTTCCTCTTGTGTGTGTTCTATATACTAAGAACTGTAGTTTGATTTAGAACATTAATGCTTTTAGATAACGTGCCTGAACCGATCAACTATTGATATAGGAAATGTTCAAAACATTTTCCAACAATACAAAATTATATCGTTTCTTTACTAATAAAGAGACAGATATGATTTTGTATATCAGGTTCGGTATCTAATAACATTCGTTCAGAATCAATGTATTTGGAATACAGGGTGACAGTGACCAACAGACTTGGCTGCAACACTTGCCCCGTTTTCTGCCTCATGAAACTTATCACCCGTTCTCAGTTCTCTACCTAGCTGTAGCCCTATGTAACAGATTACACATCTGGGATCCTGATCTGGTATCACATACCCAGGACGTAGAGGATATAGAGAAACAGTTCATTGTAATGAACACACCCGAAGATGATGCATCAGCATGCACTCTCTTCGTTTGGGCGGCACGGGAATTCTGGTAATCCCCAATTTCCTGCTCGGTCTTATAACAATTATAAGTTGGAGCGGGACCAACGTTCCCCGGCTCAGTATAATAAGCGGGTTCGGTCAAAATTCCGTATTATTATCTTGATTAAGGCGTGATATGGTCGCTACCTGGAGAGAGAGAGAAGAAAACACTCAGCGTGCGCTCTTGCAAGAATAGATTGGTTATTATTTTATCTAATCAGGATGGCTCCCACTGCTTTAATCAAATCTTCCTTCAAACACTAAAAGGAAAGACTAGCCGGGATTAATTACACACTACAAGTTCACCAATCTTTCAGCCAGGCCAGTGTCGGTACTTTCAGGGAGGTCCCCCGTGCTTTCGCACGAACCTAATTAATGTAAACCTCGTTTTCCCAGAGGCGTAACCTCGTTAACACCTTTCTAGACACCTACTTGATCGGCTAATTGTAATATGTAAAACTCTCCCAGGAGTAACTCTTACTCGCAGCGGGTATCGGGATCCAACTATCTCATAGAAGGTATGCAATCTCATTGCAAATTTCAACACTTGAAATTCCCGATAATATTTTGCCCCTAACGTGCTATGACCTTGACGAAAGCCAACAAACCATAGCTCGCTAGTCAAGTTCAACCCGTACATTTCTTGATTGAATTAAACCCACCCGCACGACCCTTGACGAAAGCCAACAAAGCCGCACGACTACCCTAATCCAATCGCATCGTATGCAGCAGATAAGCAGCATATAGCTACCGCACACTGCACCTTGACGAAAGCCAACAAATGCAGCACGAATACTATATACAACTTATCTGAAATGACGGAGGGCTACGACAGGTTTTTCTGAAAACCTATTGCATAATGAACTTGATATCGTTATAGAATCAAATGATTTTAAAATGGAGTGTTTTTGAAGCTTTTCTAGTTTTGCTAAAGGAGTCACTCCCGGTGAAGGGATCGTCGGTCCTTTCCTCGTCGAATGAGGTGCGGGATATATCATATATATCACTGTGCAAAGCAAAAACTCTTAAAAGCAATCAAAAGACAAACCGAGTGTGTAGCATCTGCCAGTTATTGCTAAAGGAGTCACTCCATGTGAAGGGATCTCGGTCCTTTCCTCATCGAATAAGGTGCAGGATATATCGTATATACCGCTGTGCAAAGCAAGAACTGTAGCTACCTGTTTTATTTTGAAATTCGACTCTACAACATCTTAGGTTTCTTTTATTTCATTAATCACATTAATGAAGTCCCATCATTTAAGTACCTAAACATCACAGATAAATACGACGTACACTTATGCCATCCGCATTCGTCTCGATGTCCCCTCGTGCACCGTTAGGTTAGGTAACTAACGGCAGGGCAGGGCAGGGCTAGCACGGGTGTAAAACATAAGTAACGTCTATATAATATATCATATATACTATATACAGTATCTATCACAGAACATATCACATGATCACATCACAGATATCGCAGCAGAAGAAACATATGAAACATTGGATATACTAGGACGTCCGTGTTTTCAATACGAGCCAGTATAAAACATGGATTCCACGGTCGTGATGAATAGCCAAACCCACACCCCTAGACCCCTACGAGAGCGGCAAGCAACCCTACCAATTCTAGAGTTAGGAGACCCGGACTCGACTCCTCGAGTTGGTCTCCCACTGGACTCCAGAACCCGGTTACTTGTGCTCCCCTCCTTGGGTCTATCCTAGTGCGGAAAAGAAAATAATATACAAAGGGTGACATCTTCCGCAACCTGGAAGTGCCCCAATAAAAGAATATTACATACAAGTTTTTACATGAATGAAAATGAAAAACACTCATCTCACATAAAAAACCCCTGGCTATTCTAACACGATGATCCAATATAACATATCCAGCAACACATAACATCACATGTCATCAACGTAAGTAAATATGCGCATCCCAATTGTCGTTGACATATAGCAACGAAACCGGCGATACCACATATTATACTTACGGTCACAGAAAAGAAAGTGTAAAACTACAACAGTTGGAATCCGCAACCTCCATAGACATCGCATGCCTAATCAAATGAATTCCTTAGACATCGCATGCCTAACAATTATAAACTCCGCATTTTAGTCTCATTATCGAAAACTCTTTTCAATATCAAGTCGGGCAATTCAACAAGATTCCCGACATTATGATCGAATGCTCGTCGCAAACTTTAGTAGGCGGCCGCACCCCCGAAGCCGTCGACGAAGTGCACCAAGGCGGAACACCGCTGCCGTGAGCACCCGAACGGATGCTTTCGGCGACGGGGTTCTCCTGGTTGGGGCAATGGGGCAAGGCCGTCTATTAAGTTTACCCGGCGAGTATCCACGTACGCTACGTGATTGCGACGGACTTTTGATCGCATCAAAATTCCGTGGCAACCGATCAAGTGAGACTAAAGTGCTTTGTTTATAACATTCATTCAGTTATCTCATAACTACTTGTGAATTCCAATTATTGTATCCCATTCCAGATAAATAGAAAATGTTAAACTTTTCGATCAAACAGTCAAACACCTAAGTTTTCCCGATACAGATCAACACATGAAATAAGTCTAAAAACATTCAGTTCGTGCCTCAGTACCAACGGTCCAGCCGTAGAAGGGTCAAGCCAACGCCTTACATGTGGCACGCCGTACTGCCCCAAACCCGAAGGTTCAAAGGGCAGTTCAAGACGGTCACATAATCGAGTTAAGGTTTGTTGTCTTCTAGAGGGACCATCGCGTTACTTGCACTACATAGAACGTCGTTAAACTACGGAAAAATCCAACACTTGGAAATTTCCCGACAGGGGAAAAGGTGGGTATTTATATCCGGTCGAACTTTTTAACATATTCTAAAATTTATCCGGAAAGCCACATAGACAAAATCTGATACTCCAATCGAAACACCGAATCCCCAAAACAACCCCAGAAAATTCAACTCTTGAATAAATATTAAAAATTCCCAGAAAATCCAGCATAATAAAATAGGAGTTACTGTGCAAACAGAGGATGATGATGTCATACTTTAGCCGCGGAACCGCCGCAGAAGGCATGCTTCTGCCGCGGTTCCGCCGCTCTTTGTACTGTTCATGAGTCAAATTTTGCACCGTAATTCTTATAATTCCCTGCTGAATTTTTTAAGCATTTTTAATGTGGAAAAATCCCAGTTTTTAGAAAAAGTCCAGAGAGCATGTTTCGGGTTAGGGTTTTGGTTCGATCGGACTTCAAACTCCGTCTACGCATCGCCTAAGGCTCTAGCTAGGCTCTGATACCACTGTAGGGTTCCTAGGCACTCTCAAGAGGTCTCACAAGGCATCAACTATGCCAATTTCAAAATTACGGTGCCGAGAAACCCTAATACGGATCGTTGGCTAGAAGTTTAGGCGAAAACGAAACTAGTTAACAACTTAACTAAATGGTAAACGGAAATACAACCTTTGTAAATCCGGTTCTCCACCTCCATGGCTCCGCGATGATGTCTCCTCGCTGTACAAAACGGATCTTGGGCTCTAGCGTCGGCTTCATCGGAGAAAAAGCGGGCTAGGTCATCGACGACGATGCCGAAGATGATCTACGTCGAGGCATCGCTAGATCAAGCTCCAACTTCACCAAGTCATGAAACTTGTGAAGAAAACACACTCTACTACTTGGCAAGAGGTAGAGGATGAAGAAATAGGAAGTGGGTTCACTTTAGAATTGGATTTCTCACTCATTTTCAAGAGTTGCCATTGATGGAGGAAGGTTTCTTCTTCAAGAAAAAGAAGAAGATGATGAAGATATTATGATAAGTTCTTTTTCAAAAAGAAAATAATGAGAATACTTATCATAATCCAACCATGGTCAAGTGTAGAGAATAGACTAGGGTTAAGTGGAATGGTTAGGGTTAAGCATGAGACAAAATGGTCACTAAGTCAAAGCTTCAAGAAGCTTCAACAACAAACAAAGTTAGCCACCATTTTCTCTTTATGCTTATCATTTTCCAAAATGAATAAACAAATAAATAAATGAATAAGAAAATGAAAAAAAAAACCCTAACCATTTAAATAACCATGGTTTAATCTTTACACAAACTCAAGTAAGCATGTATCATCAAACATGATACAATCAAGTGCACAAAAGTATATCACATATACAACTTGTGAACTTCAAGTGAGAAAATCCATTTAAAGTGAACCAATACTAGTTAATGCAAAGTAATATATCAAATATATAATTATGCATTAAATCATTAAATCAACACTTGATTCAATGATCCGGTAATGTCGCACACAACCGACTAGTATACAATGTATCGATTTATCGAATCAATCCTTGATTCGATAACTAGGTTATATCGCATACAACCACTAGACACATTCATCGCGAGAATGAAATACGGTATCACATACACGCATTATTCTCGGTCCCGTATATATCTCATATGCGCTCCTATTTCGTTTCGCTTGAGCCAGGAAACCTCTGTGTAGGACTCTAAAGACTCGTCAATACGCCGGCAGCAGGTGATGATCATATCAAACACCCACAAGCCGCAAGCGGTCTGCTAAACGTAACGGCCACCCGGGTATTGAGCGATCAGAAGATCGACGAGCAAGCCCGCTCACACTCCTGTGAATCCAACCAGTAACACTTACCGTACAGTCCGGTCTCGTCGTCTGATATGTCGCATATCTCGCCTAGGGGTGGTAAACGTCAGACCCTAATAGCTCGATAAGTAGTGTCGATATGAGGTCTATAACAATTCGAGAAACTACTGGTAACACTCACCAGTAAATCTCAGCAACCCTGGCCAGGGATTTCCGGTTATAGCCAATCGAACACAGCGCAACATCAACTCCCTATACCGGGAGAGACGAATCCCCTCCCATCGCTCATTGCCTCCATGTGACTCGGGACTGTACCCAAAAACCACCGTTTTGCACGCCCTCTTGGACGTGGTAAGGTGGAAATCAAAGCACAGTGGGAACCACACAAGACTCTATGACGATCTCGGGTCAACAGACTACTCTGTACCAGTGTCACCAGAGAACTGCCATCTGACGTAAGGTATAATACCATCTGGGAGTTCTCGGTGAGTCCGTCCAGTGTACCCAGTCTCCACTGAGCACCCGTATATCATCTCTGATGTCAAACACCAATGGATATGGGATCATCCATCGCCCATCTGTATGGGTCGAGAAGGTATACGCTAGTCTACTCTGGTATATCGATGCCCCGTCTCGATATACCCATGACTAGGGACTTTGAAGGATGTACTTATAGACTATCTGTCCCCACTAGTATGATCTGCATCATAGTCCAGGTAGTCAAGTACACATCCTAAGGGCTTTACCAACATGTAACAGAGAGACAATCAGTATACACGTTAAGGTAAAGAGCAACCAGATAGCATACTATCATGTCGAGCAAGAAAGTCCTCCCTATATATGTCCCAGCATCCACTACAATATACATCCTATGTACAGTAATGGCCTCTAGGGCATACAAATAACTAACACGATGTACCTGGACTGCGAAAGTCCCAACATCCTCTTAGATCTATCACGATAGATCTGGATCCCCAGAATGTAGTTGGCATTGCCCAGGTCCTTCATGGAGAACCTCTGTGATAAGAATCCTTTGACTGACTGTAGCATAGGAATATCATTTCCTATTAGGAGAATGTCATCCACGTACAAGACGAGGAATACCACAGTTCTCCCTACAATCTTACTGTAAATGCATGGTTCATCCAGGTTTTTGATAAAGTCAAATTCTTTAACAGTATCATCAAAGCAGATGTTCCAACTCCGCGATGCCTGCTTTAGTCCATAAATGGACTTAAGCAACTTGCACACTTTACCGCTTCTCCCACTCTGAATGAATCCCTCCGGCTGATCCATATAGACGCACCCTTCTAAATTTCCATTTAGGAAAGCCGTCTTTACGTCCATCTGCCAGATCTCATAATCATGGAAGGCAGCAATGGCAAGAAGGATCCGAATGGATTTGAGCATAGCCAATGGAGAAAAAGTCTCGTCATAGTCCAAACCAGGTCTTTGACAAAAACCTTTTGCAACAAGTCTAGCTTTATAGGTTTCAACCTGCCCATCTACACCAATCTTCTTTCTAAAGATCCATTTGCAGCCTACGGGTTTTACCCCTTCTGGAGCAAAGTCCAAAGTCCAAACTTTTTTGGTGTATATGGACTCCATCTCGGTCCGCATTGCATCCAGCCATTTTACTGAGTCACCGCTCTGAATGG
Organism: Agapanthus africanus; assembly: GCA_030015575.1. Taxonomy (NCBI): domain Eukaryota; kingdom Viridiplantae; phylum Streptophyta; class Magnoliopsida; order Asparagales; family Amaryllidaceae; genus Agapanthus; species Agapanthus africanus. The sequence goes on along the minus strand of CM057344.1, from coordinate 367,424,385 downwards.
CTTGCTGGAAGCTAGTAGGCTCATCATAATCAATAGTGCAATCCTCTCTATCCCCGTCTATGAGAAAATCGTAGTATCTCTCGTGCGGATAAGACTGCCTACTACTCCTGCGGAGTGGCGCTGGGATGTCCGGTTCTCCTGAACCTTCTGGTTCTACCAAGGTTTCAGTAATAGCTTGTGGTTCTGGAATTTCTTCCAGTTCTATTGCGCTCCCACTAATCTGATTTTCTAAAAACTCTGTTTCCAAGAAGCGGGCATGACGAGAAACAAAGACCTTTTGCTCCTCTGCGTAATAGAAAACATACCCCTTGGAGTTCTTTGGGTATCCCACAAACTTACACTGTACTGAGCATGCCTCGAGCTTATCCGCATGCTGCTTTTTGACAAAAGCTGGACATCCCCATGTCTTAAAGTGTTTAAGACAGGGTTTCTTCCCACTCCACATCTGATATGGTGTGGTAGGCACTGACTTAGTAGGAACTTGGTTCAAAAGATATGCAGCTGTTTCTAGTGCATAACCCCAGAAAGATCGCGGTAACTCAGCCTTACTCATCATGGAACGAACCATATCCAATAGAGTTCGATTCCGTCCGATACACCGTTGTGTTATGGTGTGTATGGAGGAGTAAGCTGAGAGAGAATTCCATTCTCTTTTAAGTAGCCCAGAAACTCGAAGTATTCACCACCTCGATCAGATCTCAGTGTCTTGATACTTTTGCCTGTTTGTTTTTCAACTTCATTCTTGTATTCCCGAAATTTCTCAAAAGACTCGGATTTGTGCTTCATCAGGAAGACATGTCCATACCTAGAGAAATCATCCGTAAAAGTAATGAAGTATGAATAACCACTTCGTGCATGTGTAGACATTGGACCACACACGTCACTGTGTATGAGTCCCAAGAGCTCGCTTGCTCTTTCTCCGTGTCCAGTGAACGGAGTCTTTGTCATCTTTCCCATGAGACAAGATTCACAAGTGGCCTAAGACATACTCGAACGGATTCAAGTATCCCTCTTTATGTAACTTTGTTAACCGTGTCTCATTAATGTGACCCAGTCTACAATACCATAAGAAAGCCTGATTTGCTTCCGGAGACTTTCTTTTCAGTGTGTTCTGGACACTGAAAATCTAAGCTTGATTTAATACGTATATCCCGTTTTTTAATGTACCTGACCCAATCAGAACTTGATTTAGGTGGATGTGGACCACATCGCTTACAAAAGTAAAATCATATACTTCCTTAGATAGTAAGGATACAGATATGACATTACAAGTCGCACTAGGTACATACAAACAGTCACGCAGAATCAATATCTGCCCAGTTGTCAGTCCAAGATGATATTCCCCTACGGATTCAGCGTCCATGCTCATTCCGTTGGCAACCCTGAGAGTCATATCACCTATCCTGATAACCCTACGGTTTCTCAGAGCCTGTAATGAATCACAGATGTGAGATCCTGATCCGGTATCCAATACCCAGGAAGTAGGGTTAACTGACATATAGTTTTCTATTACAAACACACCCGAAGCCGAAGCCACAACATGCTTCGAATCCTGGCTACTGGCTTTGCTAGCCCTGCAATCCTTCTGCCAATGTTCATTCCCGTAACAATAGGAACGTCCCTCCTTTACTACATCCAGTATCGAAACTTTTGCCCTTCCCTTCCCTTCTACTTCCCTGGTTTCCTTCAGGGTATAAGTAGAGGGCAGAGACTGTAGAATCAAGGCAGTATTTGACCCGTTCTTCAACGTGGTCTTCAGGTTCGTGAGCTCATCAAAATAGCTAGTCTCTGTAAGGACGTTGCCCCCTACAAATGACCCGATAGCCAACCTCGCTTGAAGCAATTCGTTCGAGGTCTCATATCTTGCGATACGGATTGCTCTCCATATAAATCTTTGTTATGGAGGAAAATAGAAACTAAGTCCATCTTCTCGTGCTGCCTCTGGTATGCACCATCAACTGAGGCCAACACGAGGCACTTGGCTTTCGCACAGTCTTTTTCCGATATCTTACGGATATCTATATCCGTGACAGGGGAAACTGGTCCTGATACGGCATGGGTTTGATTAGTTAAGCCAGCTCGTTATGGGCAATGGACATCTGGACAGACCTTTGTCAGTCATAACAGTTAGATTCAGTCATTTTATTATCTAGATGTAACCTATGTGTGGTCACTGGGTTGCTGCAATTAAGAGAGAGAGAAGAAAACACTCAGCATGATGCTTTTGCAAGTTTAGATTGGTTTTTAGTTTATCTAAACAAGATGGCTCCCACTGTTTCTCGAATCCTTCCTCAAACCAAAAAGGAAGAATTAGTCGGGATCAATCTCACCGTACAATACTTTCTTAACCGTTCAGCCAGGCCAGTGTTGGTACTTCGAGGGAGGTTTTCCAACGCTTTCGCGAAGTTCCTTAATTAAATAACCTCTTTTCCCTGTGGCGTAGCCCCGCTAACACCTTTCTAGACACCTACTTGGTTTATAGCATTGATCGTAAAGTGATAAAGTTCCCGAGGAGTAGCATAGACTCACAGTAGGATCGGGATCCAAATATCATCGTGTGATAAAACTGAAGGAATCCTACCAGAATCATCGCACTCCAAATGGTATGCAGCACTAGCATGTTTCAGTTTCTTTAGAAACTCCCGATCTGGATTTTTACCCCATGCTCTTATGACCTTGACTAAGGCCAATAAATCATAAGTCACATGTCAAGTTCTACCCATCATTGTCCAGGTTGATTTGAACCCACCCGTATATACTCTTGACTATGGCTAACAAAGTAATACGACTGTCCCAAACCAACGCATCTATCTATGCAACATATGAATATCCACTAGCCACCAATCACTATGCCTTGACTAAGGCCAACAAACATAGCTTGAATATTATTGGATATTCATATGAAACGACGGAGGGCTACGAATGGTTTTGGCGAAACCGTGAACGTAGTGAACTTGATATAATCGAAGGAACCTTGATAGCTTTTAAAAGGAGTGGTTTAAGCTCTGCATTTTTAAAAGTTTTCTGTTTTGAAAAAGAAACCGAGTGGTTTTGAAATTGTTCCAACGACTTTAACTTTGGTTTATTTTCTTGCATTAATTTAATGCGTCCCATCATTTAATCCTACCAATGCAGAAAACAATGAAAATATGACGTACGCTTATGCCATCCGCATTCGCCACGGGGCCCTGTCATCACCCGTTAGGTTACTTAACTAACGACAGAGCGGGGGCTGGACTAGCGAGGATGCAAAACATAAACAACGCATACTAGATATCATATATAGATATATACATTCGTCAGATGCAATAATAGCCATTTCAGATCACAGATGAACACATTGGATATACTAGGAATCCGTGTTTCATTCGAGCCTGCAATGAAAGACGGATTACACGGTCGCGATGAATAGCCAAACCCCACTTTAGACCCCTATGGGTGCGGCAAACTACCCGCCAAGTACCCGAAGTGAAGCAACCTCCTTCAACAACGTGAGTAGGCCACTCGGCACTTCGAGGTACCCGGTAGTTTGTGCAACCCACCTTGGGTCTATCCCAGGAGTAAAAACAGAAAAAGAAATAATATACAATGGCGGCTACAAGCACATCCCGGATGTGCGGCCATAAAAATAATATTACATCAATTTACATATTACATCAAATGAAAGATAAAGAAAACTCTCATCTCACAACCCCCGGCTATTCATCAGTGACAATCCAACGAGTTCATATACACAATCCAACAACATTACAGATTACAAATCACAGATATGCACAACCCCCACTAATCGACGTATAGTGATTAGTTGACGTTCAGTGCATATATCACATCAAAGATATGACCATTTAGCTAAAGTCTACAGAACTTCGATCAAAAATACGGATTTGTAACTACTCCAAACACAACTTTGTTCTCTGGAAAATCTGGGCAGAAACAAAATACTTTAAAAATCCCAAAACAGAACACTGAACACACTGCAGCAAACCCGAGTCGCGTCCGAGTCAACTCGGCCGTGGATCCGCTGCTAAACGCATGGTTTCACCGCGGTTCCACGGTGAGTTGACCGAGTCAGGGGCTCGTTTTTGCTGTGTGTTCTAAGAAAACCCTGAGCCGATTTTTAAAGTATGTCAAATTATTTTTGGAGCAGTTTTAAAAATCGGCAGAAAGTTAAGTTTTCGGACGTGTTTTGCGATTTTTCTTGGATCGAAATTCTAAATACTTTGCTAACATGCTAGTTGTTGTTTAGCTAGGTTCTGATACCACTGTAAGTCCACGTTGCCCACCCCGGTTCTTACGGGGAGGCGGAAACGGTAAAAAACGAATTTTTTGACACAAGGCAACATGGACTAAAAAGAGGATCTTTGCTAAACAAAACCGAGCAAACTACATGAGGTTCTATCTACTATGCTAAAGAGATTATACCTCACGGGACTGGTCTTTCGGGTCTTCTCTCCGCTGTCCTCCTCGTCCATCCAAGCTCCGAGGATCGATCCGGATCTTGGTCACCTCCGCAGCCTCCTAGAGTCGAAGACGATCCACCCGAGAGTTTGTGTTCCGAGCTCCACCTCAAGCCGAGGTTACTAGGGAAACAAGGTTGCTAAGCTTGATGTCCTACGTTGTGTAGAAGAAGAAGATGGATGTGTTTGTCAATTTAGATCCTTATTTTCTCAACACATGAGAGCAAAGGAAAAATCAAGAGGGGGAAGAAGAAGGAGCAACCATGGAGCTTCTCATTTCAAGAGAGAGAATGAGAAGAGAATAATGAACCAAGAATAATGAACCTTAGACATTATCATTACTAATCTCTTCATGATAAAATTGATGGCTACCTTTATTTGACCATTATCATCACAAAAATAAAATCAAAACCAAAAGAAGACTCTAGATCTCACATAAAAGATCCTAGTCAACTTTGGTCAAATGGTCAACAAAGTCAAGTATGGTCAAATGGTCAAAGCAATTAGCCATAACATAATTATCATTAAAAAGATTAGTAAATAATGCCCCCGCCTCATAATGGTTTTGACCGAAGCAACTGTCAAAACCCTAATGAGGCACCTCCTTCTTCTTCGCTCCTCACAACTGTGCATACACACCCGCATCCGCATTCCGTAGAATGCGAATGCACAGAAAACAAAACTAATCCATCCATACAATACTAGGATCCGGCTTAAATAAAAGCCCACTAGTATTGTCTGCCCGAACAGCATACGCGCACAAGTGTACATAAGTGATCGTAGCCTTGCCGTAAAACCATACGGCCTCTACACCTTTCGCTCAGTGCAGGGAAACTCTCTGTGTGGGACTCTAAAGACTCGACACTACGCTGCCAGTGGGTTTAACCACAGACCGCAAGCGGCACTAGCTGTACGTAACGGTCCCCAGGTAGATGTCGATAAGAAGGCCGATGAGGTAAACCCATCCGAACTCCTACTGAGCCTGAATGTGACAATCTCTGTACAGTCCGGTCTGTTCGTCTGAGAATATCGCATGGCGGGCCTAGGGGGCGGTAAACGTCAGTCCCCTAATAGCGGTACAAGTCGTGTCGGAGTGTAGCCCAGAACACCCTGAGATAACACTGGAAAACCTACCAGTATATCTCGCTTGCTCTGGCTAGGGACTTTGTGTAATGGCTCTCCTAGACACAGCGCGATATCAACCCCCAATACCGGGAGAGACGAATCCTGTCTAACCGTCACTGCCTCCAAGTGCTTCGGGACTGCACCCAACTACTACCTGTTTGCATGACTCCTTTGAGCCGTGGTAGGGTAGTAATCAAAGAACAGTGGGAACACACTCGAGGCGAAGTGACGGTGTGAAGTCAGCAGACTAAGCTGTACTCATGTCACCTAGGAACTGATAACTGACGATAGGTATAGTACCAACCAACAGTTTCCGACGAGTCATGTCCAGTGTACTCGTAACCTAATGAGCACCCGCATACTATCTCAAATACAACGTACTAATGGCTGTGGGACAGACCATCCCCCCTGCCGGGATGAGAAGCGCATGCGCTAGTCTACTCCGGAGTATCGATGCCCCGTCTCGATAATCCAACGACTAGGGACCTGTATAAGGATGTGCTTGTAGATTATCCAGCCCCCACTAGTGTGACTGCCATCACAATGCTGGTAATCAAGCAAAGATCCTAAGGGCTCCACTAATGTGTATAGGCGATATGCTAAAAGAAACACATGCACACATTAAAGTAGAAACAAACCAAGTAGCATACTACCATTTCGAGCAACATTGTCTATACAACTGTGAATATCCCAAGCTTCCATCAAGTAATATACAAACTAGTATGATACAGTAATGGCCTCTAGGGCATATACACTAACATAGGGGGCGGCGAGCGTCAGTCCCCTAAAAGGCTGTATAAGTCGTGTCGGAGTGAAGCCCATTAAACCTTGAGAAACTACTGGAAATACTACCAGTAAATCTCGTTTGCCCTGGCTAGGGACTTTGCATAATGGCTCTCAAAACACAGCGCGATATCAACTCCCAATACCGGGAGAGACGAATCCTATCTAACCGCCACTGCCTCCAAGTGCTTCGGGACTGCACCCAACTGCTACCTGTTTGCACGACTCCTTTAAGCCGTGGTAGGGTAGCAATCTAAGAATGGTGGGAACACACTCAAGACGAAGAAGCAGTGTCAAGTCTGCGGACTATGCTGTACTCATGTCACCTGGGAACTGTTAACTAACGACGAGTATAATACCAACCAACAGTTCCCTGTGAGTCCTCTCCAGTACAACGTACTAATGGCTGTGGGACAGACCATTTCCCCTACTGGGATGAGAAGCGTAAACACTAGTCTACTCCGGAGTATCGATGCTCTGTCTCGATAATCCTACGACTAGGGACCTGAAAAAGGATGTGCTTGTAGACTACCTGTCCCCACTAGTGTGACTGCCATCACAACGCTGGTAGTCAAGCAAGATCCTAAGGGCTCTATTAATATGTATTCGCGATATGCTAACATATTCACATATTAAGATAGACATAAACCAAGTAGCGTACTACCATATTTAGCAAGACTGTTAATATAACTGTGAATATCCCAAGCTTCCATTAAGTAATATACAAGCTAGTATGATACAATAATGGCCCCTAGGGCTTATACACTAACAGAAACATCATGAAACCTGTGTCTAGTATCGACACGTAAATCCTCATCTGTCAGGCGCCGTCACCATGACCGGCCCTGATGTCAGTACATCTCATGAAACCTGAGTGTCCACATCGACACCCGAAATCCATGTAGTATGTCCGAACATGACTCCGGTCGGTATCCCCCAGATATCCGCCGAGTCCAAATAATATCACCGGTAGGTAGTGGTCCCTCTGCCAAGTTCATCGTCTACACCACGAAATCACCTCGCCCCGGGGTACCATACCGGGTCCACCAAATACATACAAACGGTGCCTACCACTCCTCGAATCGGGTATCACATGCCAATCTGTAACATTTCAGAAGATATAAAATATTATTTTTGGAATTTAATATTAAAATAATATTTTTCCCGAAAACTGCTCGATTTGTGAAATTGGGGTTTTCAAAAAAGGGTATAAATATATACCAATAATTGTGAAATAAATGGAAATTTAAAATAATTTATTCATTTAATAATATATTTAAAGGATTTGGCATTTTTAAAAAAATTTATATGCAGTTTCGATTAAAATCCGATTAGTGCACTGCTAATCGCGATTAGGCCAAATCCGTGTTTCTACAGTTTTCATGATTAGTGCATCATGACATGTTACATGTTATTTCATTTGTGTTGTTTTATGTTGTGGTTGGGCTTTTGGGTGAGAAAAGGAAAGAAAAGAAAAAGGGGTTAAAAGAGAATGATTGGAAAGAGAGAGAGAGAGAGTGAGACATGAGAGTGAGAGGGTGAGAATAAGGAAGAAAGAGAGAGGGCTGCCCATTATTTCCATTCTCATATTTTTCCTTCATCTTCTTCCTCCTCACTTTCATCCACCTTCAACCCTAAGATCCATCTCAAAAACCATGTCAAAACCCCACACCCTCTTCACAAAAGTTGATCCCCTCTACATCCTCTACACAATGGACCAAGCAAAGTAGGATTTTGATGACTTTGGTCGAGCTAGGGTTTTCTTGAGTTGCCTAAAGGAGGTATAAATTCTTCCCTTTAGTTTAGTTTTAGTTTCCTTGCATTCTTGTGTAGTTTAGAGATTGATTGTGTGTCGAATAGAAATCCCAAGAGAAGGGTTTGAGTGTTTGTTTGGAATTGGTGATATGTAGTGGCTGCCTATAGACCTTAGTGTGGATTTGTATGGCCTAGGATATGGAACACGAACTTAGAATCTTTCCCACATCGGTTAAATTAACAGTTTGAAGTAGTATTATGGAATCCGGAGTAACCCGGGGGCCCTAGAAATAATTTAGCAAAGACAGGGAGGTAAGCAGGTGATTGTTAGTGTACCAATGAAACCCTAGCCCCAACCCCCAAACCCAGGCCGCAGATTTATTCTTCCTGGCCGCAAATTGCCGCCAGGGTGGGGTGGAACCCCTTCGTGTTTGGTCCATATCTTGTTCTCCAGTAAACTAGACCCTGTGTATGTGCAACTTTGGCTAGTTTGACCAGAGTCAAAATCTGGGGCACGATAGTGTGATTTTGGATATGTTTTCCGTATTTTGGATTGCTTGGATTTGGTATTTGGATTTGTGTTTGGTTGTTGGATGTTTGTACACCAACGACTAGGGGTAATTTGTTGGTTTTGCATGTGTGAGCTATAGGTTCTAACTTGTAGGCGATCCGTGTGCCGTTTCGGTTTTCAGAACTTGTTTTTAATAGCGTTGTGATATGTGTTATTATTGTAGGTACCTTCATGTGGATTCCGAGGCGACGGAGCGTGGCGTCATCGACTTCGGCAAGCAAAAAGCAAGGTGAGTGGATCTATATCCACGGGGGAAGTCGGGTGGATGGCGTATAGCACCCCCGCACACTTTGATGGAAACCGATTCAAAGTTTATGGTTAAGAAAACCTTTAATAGAAAACTATAGATAGAGTTAAAAGATAGTTAGAGAAATATATTAGAAACTAAAAGATAGTTAGAAGTGATATCGTACGACTAGTATGTGATGACGGGACTTGAGGATGATATTTGATGATATTGCCGTATAGGGTACTATAGGACTAGATAGTCGATATAGATGCGTCATCCGAACCATACTTATTTCTAAACTGAAGAGTCGTATGCATCTTTTAAACAGATACCTTGAGGGACGTTACGGATTTTCAAATGATATATTTTCCTTAAAAACACTGTATCCGCTACTTTCAAAACTACGATTCGCATCTTTTAAAAGCTGATTGTATGGTTCGGGTGTGTATGTTAGATTAGATATGTATGCTTATAGTAAGATAGAATGTTTAGGTAGAATTGATTCGATGTGAGATATAAATGTGATGAAAGAAATGCAAGATACGATATGATGACTTGGTGATATGTTGGTATACGGATGCGAGTCGATTGAGATGATTGATACCTTGCTGGTCCCTTGATATGAGATTGTTATGAATGTGACCTGGGACATAGGTATATAGATAAATTTTTATATGTTGTGAATCATGAGTGATAGCCGTACGAGACGTTAGTTTCGTACCCTCCTCGTCTTATAGGTTGATAGGATCCCTGATAGCTTAATGCCGCCCTACGATGATTTTCCGTACGTGATGATTTTGACTTGAGGTTTGATCCATACCCTTGATTAGAGGATGCCGTATGATGGAGTATACCGTACGTGATGTTGTGAGGCTGGATGCCGATTGATAGATTCACCGACTCGATCATGTTAGATATGTATACCTTATAGCTTTAGCTGATGATTTACCTTATGCTCCACTCATGTTATTCGCATTGCATTACTTATACCTGTGCTAGTACACCTGCACCATTATCGATGATCGGTATGTTACACGTACACAGATTTGCTGGCTCATACACATCATCATCGATAATTGCCATGTCACTATACAGTAGGATTGTTGCATCATGATATGACTCCTCGCATAGTTTACTTGCTATAGTTAAATATGCACCCTATACGATGTTGCATTTGACTTGGAGAATTTGGGAACCGCAAGATATATTTTTAAAACTGGATTCATTTAAAAAGAGCGGTTTTCCCTCGACATGTTCACATCGCTGTTCTACGTTGCATGATATACGGATATGCTTACATTTCTGTTATATGTCGCATACGTCATGCTTTAAGCTTTTACGCATTGAGATATGCTGTTTTCATAAGATTTCTGGATTTGAGAACCGTGGCTATTTTAAAAGAAAGCATGTACTATTTTAAAAACCCTGTTTCTCTTGATATGATATTTCAGTGCGTCCACCATGTGTTTTCTCTGTTCTGAAAGTGGCATGTGAAACCCGATTCGAGGAGCGGTAGGCACCATCTCCGGTTACATGGTGGACCCGGTGAGGTACCCCGGGGCAAGAAGACTTGTATTGTTAGACGGTGAGCCTGGCAGGGGAGCACTACCCATCGGTGATAGTATTTGGGCTCGGCGGATATCCAGAGGATACCGACCGGAGTCGAGAGATGATATGAGCCGATCCGGACTGACGGAGCCCGTGGGCTGATCCGGAGTGACGGAGCCCGAGAGATATGAGGATTTGCATGTCGATGCTGTAATTTGATGCTACGCACCCCGTGGAATCGCGTGGGGGGGGAGGAGGGGGCGCGGAAGGTGTAAAACGATAATTTTAGTATCATAACATCGACTGTAAGCCTTGATCGTAATCTAAACCGTATCTAGCAAATGCAAAAGAAGTATAAACAAAGTACAGAAATTATACCTCAAGAGACGTGGTCCTTCTTCTCTTTATCTCGCTGTCTTCCTCACCTGCACGTACTTCTCAAAGTGGTACAGTTGTCGTCTCCTCGTCGGCTTGCTCGAATCCTAGATGATCCACCCGAACGTTTGTGCACCAAGCTTTTTCCTCTAAACTAAAGAAACTGTTAGGTCCATGTTACCAATCCCGATTCTTTCGGGAAGGCGGAATAGGTAAAAAACAAATTTTCCTCACAAGGTAACATGGACCATCCATGAAGGATCTTTGCTAAACAAGAACTAACATACTAACTACAAGTTCTAGCTACTATATAGAATGGTTATACCTAGATCTTGAACTCCTTCTTTTCTTGTTGTGGTTCTCCTTCTTGCTTGCCCCTTGTAATGGCGTAGACGGCTCCTCCTCGTCGTCTTCTCTTTGCCGAAGATAGATCCACCCGAGGGCTTCTACCTTGAGCTCCTACCTCATCCAAGAGGTAACTAGAGTGCTTGGTTTGCTAGACAAAGAACCCTAGAAAGAGTAGAGAGAAGTTTTGGTGGCTTTGTCTCAAGAGCTTTTGATTTTCAACACATGAAAGATTAAATCTTTTGATTTTCAACTCCTACTAGTTTCTTTTGCAAGAAACTCCCTTTCTAAAAAGGTAGCATGGCGAGATACAAACACCTTCTGTTCCTCAGTGTGGTAGAATAGATATCCTAGTGAATCTTTAGGATATCCCAGAACTGACCGTGCCTCTGGCTTGTCCAGTTTCTGTGTTTTCACGTAGGCCGGACAACCCCATATCTTAATAAATTTAAGACATGGTTTCTTACTGCTCCATATTTCATACGGAGTTTTAGGTACAGATTTGGACGGAACTTAATTCAAAAGGTATGCCGCTGTCTGAAGCGCATGTCCCCAGAATGAAAGAGGCAACTCAGCACTACACATCATAGAGCGAACCGTATCCAATAGGGTACGATTCCTCCGCTCTGATACACCGTTGTGCTGTGGTGTATAAAGGGGAGTAAGCTGAGAGAGAATACCATTCTCTTTTAAGTAATCTAGGAATTCCGTGCTTAAATACTCCCCTTCTCTATCAGACCGGAGGATCTTGATACTTTTGCCTATTTGGTTCTCCACTTCGTTTCGGAATTCTCTGAATTTCTCAAAAGCTTCAGATTTGTGTTTCATCAGATACATATATCCGAACCTAGAGAGATCGTCAGTGAATGTGATGAAGTACGAGAACCCACCCCTTGCATGTGTAGACATCGGACCACATACATCACTGTGTATGAGTCCCAAGAGCTCTGTTGCTCTTTCTCCATGTCCGGTGAACGGAGATTTGGTCATCTTACCTTTGAGACAAGACTGACAAGTTTTATAAGATGAAAACTTGAACGTATTCAAGAGTCCATCTTTATGTAACTTACTTAGTCTTTTCTCTCTGATATGACCAAGTCTACAATACCATAAGTAGGATTCATTCGTATCTGAATTCTTCCTCTTGCGTGTGTTTTGTACATTGAGAACTGTATTCTGATTTAGAACGTAGATACCATTACACAGTGTACTTTCTGCAACCAGTACCTTATGAAGGTAAATGTTCATGATATTTCTATCAAGAACAAAATTATATCCATCTTTATTGAGTAAAGAAATGGATATGATGTTGCAAACCATGGAAGGTACATAGTAGCAATCGTTCAAAATTATAGTATTGCCATTTGGCAACACTAGGTGATATTCACCGACGGCTGCAGCATTAACTTGTGCTCCGTTCGCTACCCTGAGCAACATATCACCAGGTGCAACTCTCCTACTTTTTCTCAGTCCCTGCAATAAATTACAGATATGAGATCCTGATCCGGTATCAAGTACCCAGGAGGTAGGGCTGACCGTAAAGCAGTTCTCAATTACAAGAACACCTGAAGTAGATGCAAAACTATGCTTCTTCAACTGGGTATCTTTGGAATCCATACAATCCTCTTTTTCTGGCTCATACTTATGACTGTTGTCACAAGTTAGAGCCGAACCGACGTTCCCAGCCCTGAATAAGAATTCGGATCAGTCAAGCAATACATTTTATTATCTTTGATTAGGGCGTGAAATGGTTGCTACCTGGAGAGAGAGAAAAGAAACACTCAGCGTGCGCTCTTACAAGATTAGATTGGTTTATTAATTTATCTAATCAGGATGGCTCCCATTGTTTCCTCAAATTCTTCTTCAAACCTTAAAAGAAGAACTAGTCAGGATTAATCGCACGTCACAATACTTGCTTAACCTTTCAGCCAGGCTAGTGTTGGTACTTCAAGGGAGATTTTCCAACGCTTTCGCGAAGTTTCTTAATTAAATAACCTCTTTTCCCTGGAGGCGTAGCCCCGCTAACACCGTTCTAGACACCTACTTGGATTATAGTATTGATTATTAAGTGAAATAATCTCCCGAGAGTAATCCAACTCATCAGTGGGATCGGGATCCAACTATCATTGTGCGATGACCTAGATGGAATCCACTCTAGTCACCGCACTCCAGAAGGTATGCTAAATCTGCAAGTTTCAGTTTCTTTAGAAACTCCCGATGTGGATTTTTGCCCCTAGGACCCAAGTGACCTTGACGAATAATCAACAAATCAAAAGGTCCTAGTCAAGTTCAACCCGTCGTTATCCAGGATTGCATTAGACCCGACCGCATGAACCTTGACGAATAATCAACAAAATCATGCGACCATCCTAACCAATCGCATCTATCAGTGCAACAGAGAATTATTACTTAGCTACCGTTCACTGTGCCTTGACGAATAATCAACAAACGCAGCACGAATACTAAGTACTAATTATCTGAAACGACGGAGGGCTACGGCTGGGTTTTTGGCGAAAAACCCTTTAACGTAATGAACTTGATTTCGCTGAAGGAACCTCATAGCCTTTTTTTAAAAAGAATATAGTGGCGAAAACTTTTGCTAAAGAGGTCACTCCCTGTGATGGGATCTCGGCTCTTTCCTCGTCGAATGAGGTGCAGGATATTCCAAACTGAATACCTCGATGCAAAGCAAGAATAATCGACTATAGTGAAGTTATTAACCTAACGCAAACTTTTGTCCAAGGGGTCACTCCCGATGAAGGGATCTCGTCCCTTGCCTCGTCGAATGAGGTGCTGGGCATTCATAACCGAATACCTCGATGCAAAACAAAAGAGAACGTCCTTGCAATAACAGGTTTTTGAAAATTGTTCCAACAACGTCTTTTAGGTTTGTTTTTCTTTGCATTAATGTAATGCGTCCCATCAGTTAATCCTACCATTGCAGAAAACAACGAAAATATGACGTACGCTTATGCCATCCGCATTCGCCACAGGGCCCCGTCATCACCCGTTAGGTTACTTAACTAACGACAGAGCGGGGGCTGGACTAGCGCGGATGCAAAACATAAGCAACGCCTACTAGATATCATATATAGATATATACATTCGTCAGATGCAATGATAGCCATTCCAGATCACAGATGAACACATTGGATATGCTAAGAATCCGCGTTTCGTTCGAGCCTGCAACGAAAGACGGATTACACGGTCGCGATGAATAGCCAAACCCCACCCTAGACACCTACGGGTGCGGCAAACTACCCGCCAAATACCCGAAGTGAAGCAGCCTCCCTCAACAACGCGAGTAGGCCACTCAGCACTTCAAAATACCCGGTAGTTTATGCACCCCACCTTGGGTCTATCCTAGGAGCAAAAACAGTAAAAGAAATAATATACAATGGCGGCTACAACCTCATCCCGGATGTGCGGCCATAAAAATAATATTACATCAATTTACTTATTACATCAAATGAAAGATAAAGAAACTCTCATCTCACAAAACCCCAGCTATTCATCCGAGACAATCCAACAAGTTCATATACACAATCCAACAACATTACAGATCACAGATATGCACAACCCCCACTAATTGACGTATAGCAATTAGTCGACGTTCAGTGCATATGTCACCTTACAGATATAATCATTTAGCAAGAGTATGCAGAACTTCGATCAAAATACCAATTTGTAACTACCCCCAAACACAACATTGTTCTCTGGAAAAACTGGGCAGAAACAAAACCTCTTAAAAATCCCAAAACACCAAACTGAGCAATCTGCAAGAAATCGGAGTCGCGGCCGAGTCAACTCGGCCGCGGATCCGCGGCGAGTTGACCGAGTCGTGGGCTCGTTTTTCTTGCCTATTCCTAGAAAACCCTACACCGATTTTTAAGGCATGTGGAATAATTTTTAGAGCAGTTTTAAAAATCGGCAGAAAGTATGGTTTTTGACATGTTTTCGGGATTTTTTCCGCATCGAAGTTCTAAACACTTTGCTAACAGTTAGTTGTTGTTTAATTAGGCTTTGATACCAATGTTAGGTCTACGTTACCCACCCCGGTTCTTTCGGGGAGGCGGAATAGGTAAAAAACAAAATTTTCTCACAAGGTAACATCGACCATCCATGAAGGATCTTTTCTAAACAAGAACTAACATACTAACTACAAGTTCTAGCTACTATGTAGAATGGTTATACCTAGATCTTGAACTCCTTCTCTTCTTGTTGTGGTTCTCCTTCTTGCTTGCCCCTTGTAGTGGCGTAGACGGCTCCTCCTCGTCGTCTTCTCTTTGTCGAAGTTAAATCCACCCGAGGGCCTCTACCTTCAGCTCCTACCTCATCCAAGAAGAAACTAGAGTGCTTGGTTTGCTAGACAAAGAACCCTAGAAAGAGTAGAGAGAAGTTTTGGTGGCTTTGTCTCAAGAGCTCTTGATTTTCAGCACATGAAAGATTAAAGCTTTGAGAGGAAGAGGGAGAGCTCAAGAACATGAGAGAGAAAGAGCAAGAGAGAATATGAGAGTAGAAATCTACAACCATGATCATATGAGAGAAATAATAATAATAATAATAATTAAGTGAAAATGTGATGGTTAGTTTTGAAATGACCATTATCATTTCACATTAAATGAAATGTGCAAGAATCAAGAAGCGTCTTTCATGTGAAATGATGATCAAAATGTCAACAATAGTCAACCGGTCAACCAAAGTCAAAAGGTCAACAAAAGTCAAATGGTCAACCTAACCATGGCACAATTATCCTTAATTAATATCATTAATCATATCTCTCATTCTCATTAGGGTTTGGAAAAAGTCAACGGTCAATAACCCTAATGAGAATCATCTGCCTCTGTCAACTGTACATACACACCCGCATCCGTGTTCCGAGGAACACGAATACAATGAGACAAAACCAATCCTAAAACAAATACTAGGATCTGGTTTAAACCAAAGCCCGCTAGCAATAACTGCCAGGACACAAAACGTGCACAAGTGCGCGGATGTGAACGAACCCCGTCGCAAAACCATGCGAGCTCTACTCAATTTTGCCCAAAGGCGAATAACCCTCTGTGTGGGACTCTAAAGGCTCGACACTACGCTGGCAGTGGGTTTAACCACAGGCCGCAAGCGGTACTAGCTGTATGTAACGGTCTCCAGGTAGATGCCGATAAGAAGACTGATGAGGTGAACCCATCCGAACTCCTGCCGAGCCTGAATTTGACAATCTCCGTACAGTCCGGTCTGTTCGTCTGAGAGTATCGCATGTCAGGCCTAGGGGGCGGTAAACGTCAGTCCCCCAATAGTGGTACAAGTCGTGTCGGAGGGTAGCCCAGAACACCCTGAGAAACTACTGGTAACACTACCAGCAAATCTCGCTTGCCCTGGCCAGGGATGACTATGTGTAATGGCTCTCCTAGACAGCGCGATATCAACTCCCAATACCGGGAGAGACGAATCATGTCTAACCGTCACTGCCTCCAAGTGCTTCGGGAGTGCACCCAACTACTACCTGTTTGCACGACTCAATAGAGCCATGGTAGGGTAGCAATCTAAGAACAGTGGGAACACACTTGAGGCGAAGTGACGGTGTCAAGTCAACGGACTAAGCTGTACTCATGTCACCTGGGAACTATTAACTGACGATAGGTATAATACCAATCAACAGTTCCCGACGAGTCCTGTCCAGTGTACTCGTAACCTAACGAGCACCTACATACTATCTCCAGTACGACGTACTGATGGCTGTGGGACAGACCATCTCCCCTGCTGGGACGAGAAGCGTATGCACCAATCTACTCTGGAGTATCGATGCCCTATCTCGAAAATCCTACAACTAGGGACCAAAATAAGGATGTGCTTGTAAACTACCCAGCCCCTACTAGTGTGATCGCCATCACAACGCCGGTAGTCAAGCAAAGATCTTAAGGGCTCCATCAATACGTTTTAGCGATATGTCAAAAGAAACATATACACATATTAAGATAGAAACAAACTAAGTAGCATACTACTATATCGAGCAAGACTGTCGTAAACCCGTATATATATCCCAAGCTTCCAAAATGTATCATACAAACTAGTACTATACAATAATGGCCTCCAGGGCATACATATCCAACAGAAACTAGATCAAGTAGTTTGCCAATCTAAATGATCTAAGTTGTGTAGATGGTGTAGATGGATTGAGGAGTCAAATTTTGCTCAAGGTTACTCAACACATGAGTGTTCTTGAGCTTGAGGGAAAATGGAGATGGAAAAAGAAATGGTGTGAACTAAGAAAAATCAAGAAGGATAGGGTTTTTTCTCTCACATTTTCTAAACTGAACTCTACTCTATTATGAATTAGAAAAACTAATTCAATAATAGATAATAGGTTCAATGGTCAAACAAATGACTCATGGGTCAATTGACCAACATGTGTCCATAAAACCCAAGTCCTTATTCATGCATAATACACATCATTTCTTAATTACCTAAAATGTATTAATTATTTAAAACTAAATGATTAATACAATTAGGTCATGCATTCTACAAATACATTTTGTACAAATTACGAAAACGCCCATAGTCCGTACATACATACCTGTATTCGTATTCCGAAAAATACGAATACCGAAGACGACAACCATCAGTACAATACTAGGATCCGGCTTAAACCAAAGCCCACCAGTATTGTCCGCCCGACTCATCGCGCGTGCATGAGTGTATGCACGTGATCGAACCCTTTCGTAAGACCATACGATATCTACATGTTTTGCCCGATGCAGGGAAACGCTCTGTGTGGGACTCTAAAGACTCGACTCTACGCTGGCAGTGGGTTTAACCACAGGCCGCAAGCGGTACTAGCTGTACGTAACGGTCCCCAGGTATTGTCGATAAGAAAGCCGATGAACATAACTCATCCGAACTCCTACTGAGTCTGTATGTGACAATCTCTGTACAGTCCGGTCTGTCCGTCTAAGTGTATCGCATATCTGACCTAGAGGGGCGGTAAACGTGAGACCCCTAATAGCGGTATAAGTTGTGTTGGAGTATGGTCCAATACACCCTGAGAAACTACTGGAGTACCTACCAGTAAATCTCGCTTGCCCTAGCAAGGTACTATGTGTAATGGCGTTCCGAACACAGTGCAATATCAACCCCCAATACCGGGAGAGACGAATCTTATCTAACCACTACTGCCTCCAAGTGCTTCGGGACTGCACCCAACTACTACCTGTTTGCACGACTCAGTAGAGCCGTGGTAGGGTAGTAATCTAAGAACAGTGGGAGCACACTTGAGGCGAAGCAGCAGTGTCAAGTCAACGGACTAAGCTGTACTCATGTCATCTGGGTACTGCTATCTGATGATAGGTATATTACTAACCAGCAGTTCCCAATGAATCCGTCCAGTGTAACTCACAACCTAATGAGCACCTGCATACTATCTCCAGTACGACATATCGATGGCTGTGGGACAGACCATCTCCTAGGCTGGGAAGGGAAGCGTATACACTAGTCTACTCTGGAGTATCGATGCCCTGTATCGATAATCATGCGACTAGGGACCTGTATAAGGATGTGCTTGTAGATTACCCAACCCCCACTAGTGTGACTGCCATCACAACACTGGTAATCAAGCACAGATCCTAAGGGCTCTACTAATATGCATAGGCGATATGTTAAAAGAAACATATGTACATATTGAAGTAGAAACAAACCAAGTAGCATACTACTATTTTGAGCAAGAATGTTATTACAACTGTGAATATCCCAAGCTTTCATTAAGTAATATACAAACTAGTATGATACAGTAATGGCCTCTAGGGCATATACACTAACAATCTCCCACTTGCACTCGGGCCATGTACTGGCATATCGCAGACCTATCATCTCGAATAGCCTCTCAAACTGCGTCTGAGAAATAGCCTTTGTGAATGGATCTGCAGAGTTGTCCTCTGTAGCAACTCTCCGAACCTCGATCTCCCGGCGATCCACGATCTCTCTGATCAGGTGATACCGCCTCAAGATGTGTCTGGACTTTTGATGGGACCTAGGTTCCTTTGCTAAAGCTATAGCCCTGTTGTTGTCACAATACAGAGGTCTTGGACCAACAATGGACGGAACCACCTGAAGATCTGTCAAGAACTTCCTCATCCAGGCTGCTTCTTTAGCGGCGTCAGAAGCAGCAATATATTCCGCTTCCATAGTTGAGTCAACAACGGTATCCTGTTTAGAACTCTTCCAACATACCGCCCATACGTTGAGGGTGAAGACATAACCCGACATGGACTTGGAGTCATCCTTATCTCTCTGGAAGCTGGAGTCAGCAAAAGCCTCGATCTGGAGGTCTTTTCCGACATACACCAAGAACATATCCTTAGTCCTTCTCAGGTACTTGAGAATGTTCTTTACCGCTATCCAGTGGTTCTTTCCTGGGTCTGACTGATACCGGCTTACCACGCTTAGTGCATAAGCTACATCTGGTCTGGTACACAACATCGCATACATTATAGAGCCTACTGCAGAAGCGTAGGGTATAATAGACATGCGATCCCTTTCCAAATCAGTCTTGGGAGACATCTCTTTGGAAAGGGTGACTCCATGACAACCGGTAGCTTACCGTGTTTGGAATCTTCCATACTGAATCTTTTCAGTATGGTGTCGATATACCTGGACTGTGAAAGTCCTAACATTCTCTTTGATCTATCACGATAGATCCGGATCCCCAATATGTAAGAGCCATCACCCAGGTCCTTTATAGAGAACCTTTGTGATAAGAATCTTTTGACAGATTGTAGGGTAGGAATTTCATTTCCTATCAAAAGAATGTCATCTACGTATAATACGAGGAACACAACAGTTCTCCCTACAATCTTACTATACAAGCATGGTTCATCTGGATTTTTGATAAAGTCGAAGTCTTTGACTGTTTCATCAAAACAGATGTTCCAACTCCGCGATACCTGCTTTAGTCCATACTTTGTTAGTGTACATAGACTCCATTTTGGTCCGCATTGCATCTAGCCATTTTACCGAGTCTCTGCTCTGAATGGCTTGTTGGAAGCTAGTTGGCTCATCATTGTCAATGATGCAATCCTCTCTATCCCCGTTTATGAGAAATCCGTAGTATCTCTCGGGCGAATGAGAAAACCTACTACTCCTGCGGAGTGGTGCGGGAATGTCCTGTTCTTTTGAATTTTCTGGTTCTACTATGCTTTCAGTAATAGCTTGTGGTTCTGGAATTTCTTCCAGTTCTATTGTGCTCCCACTTATCTGATTTTCTAAAAATTCAGTTTCCAAGAAGCAGGCATGACGAGAAAGAAAAACCTTTTGTTCCTCCGCGTAATAGAAAAAATACCGTTTAGAGTTCTTTGGATATCCTACAAACTTGTACTGTACTGAGCGTGCCTCGAGTTTGTCTGTATACTTCTTTTTAACAAAAGCTGGACATCCCCATGTCTTAAAGTGTTTAAGATAGGGTTTCTTTTTACTCCACATCTGATATGGTGTGGTAGGCACTGTCTTAGTAGGAACCCGGTTCAAAAGATATGCAGCTGATTCTAATGCATAACCCCAAAAAGATCGGGTAACTCAGCATTACTCATCATGGAATGAACCATATCCAATAGGATTCTGTTCCTCCACTCCGATACACCATTGTGTTGTGGAGTGTATGGAGGAGTAAGCTGAGAGAGAATTCCATTCTCTTTTAGGTAATCCAGGAACTCGGTACTCCAGTATTCACCACCTCGATCAGATCTCAGTGTCTTAGTACTTTTGCCGGTTTGTTTTTCCACTTCATTCTTATATTCCCGGAATTTCTCAAAAGCTTCGGATTTATGCTTCAACAGGAAGACATGTCCATACCTTGAGAAATCATCCGTAAAAGTAATGAAGTAAGAATAACCGCTTCGTGCATGTATAGACATTGGACCATACACATCGCTGGGTATGAGTCCCAAGAGCTCGCTTGCTCTTACTCCTTGTCCAGTGAATGGAGTCTTTGTTATCTTTCCTTTGAGACAAGATTGACAAGATGCATAAGATTGATATTCGAACGGATCCGAATATCATTCTTTATGCAACTTAGTCAACCGTGTTTCATTGATGTGACCCAGTCTACAGTGCCATAAGAAAGCATGATTAATTTCCGGAGACTTTCTTTTGTGTGTATTCTGGTCATTGAAAATCTGCGGTTGGTTTAATACGTATATACCGTTGTTTAATATACCCGACCCAATCAAGTTATGATTAAGGTGGATGTTTACGACATCGCTTACAAATGTAAAATCATAACCTTCTTTAGATATTAAAGATACTGATATGATATTACAAGTCAAACTAGGTACATAACAACAGTTGCGCAAAACCAAAACTTGTCCACTAGTCAATCTTAAGTGATATTCCTCCACGGACACAGCATCCATGCTTGCTCCATTTGCAACTCTGAAGGTCATATCACCCGCCTTCAAAACTCTACGGCTTCTCAGTGCCTGCAAATAATTACAGATATAAGATCTTGAACCGGTATCCAATACCCAGGAAGTAGAGTTGATTGACAGACAGTTTTCAATAACATACACACCTGAAGCTGAAGCCACAACCAGCTTCGTTCCCTGGTTCTGGGCTTTCCAGGCCCTGCAATCCTTCTTCCAATGGCCCTTCTTGTGACAATAAAAGCATTCTTCCTTCTATACAGTTTTCCCCCTAACTTTTGCCTTTCTCTTTGCTTCCACCTTACCAACACTGCCTTTCGCTTTGGTGGGGGCCTTCTTCTTCTTTCCTTTGGCATTCGCCTTAGACCTGGAAGAAGAAGTACCACCAACAAATAGAGCAGGTGTTTCCCTTGCTTTCTGTAGGGTGCCCTCAGCACTCCTCAACATGTTGAGAAGTTCCGGAAGTTCAACTTTTTTACTTTGAATATTAAAATTCAAAATAAACTGGGCGTAGGTGGAAGGAAGGGATTGGGGAATCAAGTCTGTATACAACTCATTCTCTAACGCGGTCCCGAGGTCTACGGGCTCCTCAATGTAGCAAATCATCTTAAGGACGTGTTCCCCGACAGATGATCCGACGGCTAACCTCGCTTGAAATAGTTTCTTCGAGGTCTCGTATCTTGCGATACGAGATTGCTCTCCATATAATTCCTTTGTATGGAGGAATATGGATTCTAGGTCCATATTTTCGTGCCTCCTCTGATGTTCATTATCCATAGAGGCAAGCACGAGGCACTTGGCCTTTTCGCAGTCAATCTCCCAGGTCATACGGATTTCTCTGTCCGCGACACTGGAGTTTAGGCCTGAGACGGCGGGGGCTTTTGTAGTAAGGACATAGCCCAACTTGTTATAAGTAATAGCCATCTTGACATTCCTGAACCAATCTTTATAGTTTGGCCCTGTTAACATGTTTTTATCTAATAGCAACTTAAGGCCTGTCATGTTTGGTCGCTGCAATTAGGAGAGAGAGAAGAAAAACTTTAGCATGATGCTCTTGCAAGTTTAGAATAATTTTTAGTTTATCTAAACAGGATGGCTCCCACTGTTTCTCGAATCCCTCCTCAAACCAGAAAAGAGAAATTAGTCAGGATTAATCTCACCGTACAATTCTTGCTTAACCGTTCAGCCTGGCTAGTGTTGGTACTTCGAGGGAGGTTTTCCAATGCTTTCGCGAAGTTCCTTAATTACAAAACCTCTTTTCCCTGGAGGCGTAGCCCCGCTAACACCGTTCTAGACACCTACTTGGTTTATAGCATTGATCGTTTAGTGAAAAAGTCTCCCGAGGAGTAGCATATACTCACAGTAGGTTCGGGATCCAAATATCATTGTGTGATAAAGCTGAAGGAATCCTACCAAAATTATCACACTCCAAATGATATGCAACACTAGCAAGTTTCAATTTCTTTAGAAACTCCCGATGTGGATTTTTTCCCCATGCTCTTATGACCTTGACTTTGGCCAACAAATCATAAGTCACATGTCAAGTTCTACCCGTCATTCTCCAGGTTAATTTGAACCCACCCGTACCTACCCTTGACTTTGGCCAACAAAGCAATACGACTGTCCCAAAACAACGCATCTATCTATGCTTCATATGAATATCCAACAGCTACCAATCACTATGCCTTGACTTTGGCCAACAAACATAGCTTGAATACTATTGACTATTCATATGAAATGACGGAGGGCTACGAATGTTTTTGGTAAAACCGTGAACGTAGTGAACTTGATATAATCGAAGGAACTTGATAACTTTAAAAAGGAGTGGTTTAAGCTCCGTATTTAAAAGTTTGCTATTTTGGAAAAACCGAGTAGTTTTCAAATTTGTTCCAACGATTTAACTTTGGTTTATTTGCTTTGCATTAATCTAATGCAGTCCCATCATTTACTCCTATCATTACAGAGAGAATTGAAAAAAAATATCACGTCCTCTTATGCCATCCGTATTTGCCACGGGGCCCCGTCATCACCCGTTAGGTTACTTAACTAACGATAGAGCGGGGCTGGGCTAGTGCGAATGTAAAACATAAGTGACGCCTACTATATACCATATATAGATATTTTACAATCATCTCATGCAATAATAATCATTCCAGTCACAGATAAACATTTTAGATATGCTAGGAATGCAGCGTTTCGTTT
Organism: Agapanthus africanus; assembly: GCA_030015575.1. NCBI lineage: Eukaryota > Viridiplantae > Streptophyta > Magnoliopsida > Asparagales > Amaryllidaceae > Agapanthus > Agapanthus africanus. Next base: position 367,400,586 of record CM057344.1, on the reverse strand, counting down.
AAGCCTGCAACGAAAGACAGATCCCATGGTCGTGATGAATAGCTAAACCCCACCCCAGACCCCTACGGGTACGGCAAACTACCCGCCGAATTCCAGAAGTGAAGCATCCTCCCTCAACAAAGTGAGTCGGCCACTCGGCACTTCAAAGAACCTGGTAGTTTGTGTACCCCAATTTGGGTCTATCCTAGGAGCAGAAAACAGTAAAAAGAAAATAAAACAACGGTGGCTACAACCTCAACCCGGATGTGCCCCGCGAAATAATATTACATCAATTTTACAATTTATATGAATGAAAGATAAAAACGCTCATCTCACATCCCCGGCTATTCATCATCGACAATCACAAAATGTTTATATACACAAACCAACAGATATGTGCAACCTCGACTAACCGACGTATAGCAATTAGTCGACGTTTAAAACATATATAACAATACAAAAGAACCAATTAGCTAAGTACAATAGGAATTCGATCGAAACATATTTTCCGTATCTACCCCAAATGCAAACCAGCACTCAGAAACATTCTGGGTAGAAACTAAATATTCCAAAAATCATAACACCAAAATTAAGATATAACAGAATAAATCCGAGTTGAATCGGCCACGACTCGGCTGCGGTTCCGCCGCAGAAAGACGATTCTGCCGCGGATCCGTGGCTGTCTCGGCGATTCAGAGGCTCGAATTTCTTGTGTCGTCTTAGAAAACCCTGCATGTATTTTTCGTGATACTGAAATAATTTTACAGACAGTTTTGAAAATCGACAGAAACTGGGGTTTTCGGTAATTAGTTTTCTGGTTTTTTAGACGATCGAAATTCTACTACTTGCTAATCTGCTAAATTAGGTTTAGTTGGCTCTGATAACACTGTAAGTCGATGCTATGCACCCTGTGGAATCGAGGGGGGCGGAAGGTGTAAAAACGATAATTTTAGCATCATAACATCGACTGTAAGCCTTGATCGTAATCTAAACCGTTTCTAGCAAATGGAAAAGAAGTATAAACAAAGTATAGAAATTATACCTCAAGAGACCTGGTCCTTCTTCTCCTTATCTCGCTGTCCTCCTCACCTGCACGTACTCCTCAAAGTGGTACAGATGTCGTCTCCTCGTCGGCTTGCTCGAATCCTAGATGATCCACCCGAACGTTTGTGCTCCAAGCTTTTTCCTCTAAACTAAAGAAACTAGATCAAGTAGTTTGCTAATCTAAATGATCTAGGTTGTGTAGATGGTGTAGATGGATTGAGGAGTCAAATTTAGCTCAAGGTTACTCAACACATGAGTGTTCTTGAGCTTGAGGGAAAATGGAGATGAAAAAAGAAATGGTGTGCACTAAGAAGAATCAAGAAGGATAGGGTTTTTTCTCTCTCTTGTTCTAAACCGAACTCTACACTATTATGAATTAGAAAAACTAATTCAATAATAGATAATAGGTTCAATGGTCAAACAAATGACTCATGGGTCAATTGACCAACATGTGTCCATAAAACCCAAGTCCTTATTCATGCATAATACACATCATTTCTTCATTACCTAAAATGTATTAATTATTTAAAACTAAATGATTAATACAATTAGGTCATGCCATCTACAAATAAATTTTGTATAAATTACGAAAACGCCCATCGTCCGTACATACATACCTGTATTCGTATTCCGAAAAATACGAATACCGAAGACAACAATCCATCAGTACAATACTAGGATCCGGCTTAAACCAAATTCCACTAGTATTGTCCGCCCGACTCATCATGCGTGCATGAGTGTACGCACATGATCGAACCCTTTCGTAAAACCATACGATATCTACAAGTTTTGCCCGATACAGGGAAACGCTCTGTGTGAGACTTTAAAGACTCGACTCTACGCTGGCAGTGGGTTTAACCACAGGCTGCAAGCGGTACTAGCTGTACGTAACGGTCCCCAGGTATTGTCGATAATAAAGCCGATGAGCAAAACTCATCCGAACTCCTACAGAGTTTGTATGTGACAATCTCCATACAGACTGGTCTGTCCGTCTAAGAGTATCGCATATCTGACCTAGGAGGGTGGTAAACGTCAGACCCCTAGTAGCGGTATAAGTCATGTTGGAGTACGGTCCAATACACCCTGAGAAACTATTGGAGTACCTACTAGTAAATCTCGCTTGCCCTGGCCAGGAACTATGTTTAATGGCGTTCCGAACACAGCGCGATATCAACCCCCAATACCGGGAGAGACGAATCCTATCTAACCGCCCTGCCTCCAAGTGCTTCGGGACTGCACCCAACTACTACCTGTTTGCATGACTCAGTAGAGCCGTGGTAGGGTAGTAATCTAAGAATAGTGGGAACACACTTGAGGTGAAGCAGCAGTGTCAAGTCAACGGACTAAGCTATACTCATGTCATCTGGGTACTGCTATCTGACGATAGGTATATTACCAACCAGACCAATGAGTCCGTCCAGTGTAACTCACAACCTAATGAGCACCTGCATACTATCTCCAGTACGACGTACCGATGGCTGTGGGACAGACCATCTCCCAGGCTGGGAAGGGAAGCGTATACACTAGACTACTCTGGAGTATCGATGCCCTGTATCGATAATCCTGTGACTAGGGACCTGTATAAGGATGTGCTTGTAGATTACCCAACCCCCACTAGTGTGACTGTCATTACAACGCTGGAAATCAAGCATAGATCCTAAGGGCTCTACTAATATGCATAGGTGATATGTTAAAAGAAACATATGTACATATTGAAGTAGAAACAAACCAAGTAGCATACTACTATTTTCAGCAAGAATGTTATTACAGCTGTGAATATCCCAAGCTTCCATTAAGTAATATACAAACTAGTATGATACAGTAATGGCCTCTAGGGCATATACACTAACAGATGATGAACACGGGTTTCATGATGTTTCGAGTTTCGATGCTGGACACTCAGGTTCCATGATTTTGAGGTGTCGCGAGGGACACATACTGATCCATATCCTCATATTTTCATGCATATGCTTTTATGGTATTTACATGCATGATGTTGTTGTGTCAGTGGTTGATATGTGGATGAGATCCACATACATACATACATTGATTATATTGGTGGACGAGATCCACATGCATAGATGCATTGATTATACTGTTTGAGGTTATCCACATGCTTATAGGCATTTACTACCTTGTTGGCACATATACAGACCCGGTCACCCTGGATATCATAGTATTACCCTTATGATATAGTTGACCTAAGAGTTGTTGTTTATTCGATTTCTACTTGTAGATGTTTTTCTACTCACGAGTTGGCAACTCACCCCCGTTGTGCCATAGTTCTTGCAGGTTACCCACATGGATCAGTAGCGGCATCGCTGGCACACAGTTGCATTCGGGTGTTTTGCTTTGGTAGGTGGGAAATTTGTATCGTACCCACTCTTGTATTTATATTTCATATTGTATCTAGTCAACTTCATCAATCAAATTTAGTAATTGTATAAGTAATGAAACTTAGTAAGACTTGAGGTTGCGAGACATAGAGCGAGGGGTTTCCCGCTACTTGTGGTTTTGATGTCTTGCTTATTTCTTATTCTTCTGTGGTGATCTTCGCCGTTGGGCGTCGTATACTTATTTTTATACTTTGCATTGTTGTGATCTGCCGTTTGGCGAAGAGCTAGCTCCCGCTTGGGGATGCCATTATTCTTGTTATGTATTTGTGGTTTTGGATCAAAATATACAAAGGAGGTGGTGCCCAAATTTTTAAAAGACGAAACATGTTTTCAAACTAGTAAATTTCACTTGCATCATTCATGTTTCTTTTCTATGCATTTAAGAAAACTTGATTTCTTTATACATTTATTTCGAAACTTCACCTCCTTTATTTTCTTAAAAAGGTTTAGATTTCTGGGTTTCAGCTTACTTGAATTCCGTTACGCCTTTAGAAGTTGCGCGATTCAAGTGCTGGTCACGAGCTAATATTTCGGGTCGTGACAAAGTTAGTATCAGAGCGCTAGGTTTAACCTTGGTTCGAGTCTATGATTGACTATGCGGAGTCTAGGGCGGGTATGTTTTTCGAAACCTAGGCTTGACCTTACTGAACTTAGACTTTCCGTTACTCCACTTAAGAAACCCTAGGGTGTATATATTTTGAGACTTATGATTCTCTTCATACCCATGATTATACATCCATTTGAGATCCTTGATTCTATTCTTTTCCGTGATCATACTCTCATTGATGTTGTTCCTTCTTATGATCATGTATCCATTATGGATCTGTCGTTTCCTTTCTTGTCTTTGATCTGCTCTCTTCGATACTCGATTGAGGTTTCTGTCACCATGTTTGAGCGCAGATTGAGCTGCTGCTAGTGTTGCGGTCAGGCCGAGCTCGTCTGGTACGAGTGCTGACCATTTTGTTTTCTGGTGACATGCGAACGTATCGAGTTAGTTTTGTGTTGTGACCTCTCGGATGAGGCGAGTGTTTGGTTTTACACCGGATGATCGGGCTATTGTTAGAGCTGCCAGTTGCGAGAGGACTGTTGATGTACAGCATACCTCAGAGATTTTGATGTCGCCTACCGTGCAAACACATGACCCAGCTGTTGCTGAGATGATAGGATGTCGCTTTTAGGGCTTACGAGCTGAGATCGGTGGAGCTTCCAGGAAGAGATGCGACAGATGATAGCTAGTCTACCCTGATTTGAGAGACGAAGGTGATTCATCAGATTGATGCGCCGACGGAGGCCCGGTTGAGTTGAAGATTTTCAGTGTGGAGAGTCTTACTCAGATCTAGAGCAGACCGAGCCAGAGATGACTGTTAATGTTGAAAGGTTCCTAGGCACCCTATAGTGGTCTCACAAGGCATCAAACATGCCAATTTACAAAAATTATGGTGCCGAGAAACCCTAATACGGATCGTCGGCTAGAATCCTAGGCGAAAAACAAATCTAGTTAACACTTTAACTAAAGGAGAGAGGTTACAACCTTTGTAGATCCGGTTCTCCACTTGCTTAGCTCCACGCACGTGTCCTCTCGCTGTCCATCTCGAATCCTAGACTCGATCGTCGGCTTCATCGGGAAAACGAGCGGGCAATGTCGTCGGCTTCGTGCCGAAGATGATCTACGTCGAGGTTGCACAAGTTCAAGCTCCAACTTCACCAAGTTGTGAAACTTGTGAAGAAAACACCCAAAACAACTTGGCAAGAGGTAGAGGGTGAAGAAATAGGAGGTGGGTTCACTTTAGAATTGGATTTCACTCACTTTTGCTCAAGTTGCCATTGATGGCATCAAGCTTTTCTCTTGAAGATGAAGATGAAGAAGCAAATAGAATATGATAAGTATTGTGTAAAAAGAATAATAAAATCAACACTTATCATCTTCTAACCTTGGTTAAGTGTAGAGAATAAACCATGGTAAATGGGAATGGTTAGGGTTAAGCAAGAAGACAAATGGTCTCTTTAGTCAAAGCTTCATGAAGCTTCATCAAGCTTCATGACAAAAAGAAACCATTTTCTTATCTTTTATCTAATTAAATAAATATAGAAAGGATAAATAAATAGATGAATAATACAAAACCCTAACCATCATCATAACCATGGTTTAGTTCTTTGCACTTAACTAAATGATCAAGTATCATCAATCATGATACAAATATGTGCACAAAAGTATATCACATATACTTCTTGCACATCAAGTGAGAAAATCCATTTTAAAGTGAACCAATACTAGTTAATGCAATGCAATATATCAAATATATATTTATACATTAAATCATTGAATCAACATTTGATTCAATGATCCGGTCATGTCGCACATAACCGACTAGAATCCAATGTATCGATTTATCGAATCAATGATTCGATAACTAGGTTATATCGAATATAACCAATCGAAACATATATCGCGAGAATGAAATGCGGTATCACATACACGCATTATTCTCGGTCCTGCACATATCTCATATGCGCTCCTATTTCGTTTCGCTTGAGCCAGGAAACCTCTGTGTAGGACTCTAAAGACTCGTCAATACGCCGGTAGCAGATGATGATCATATCAAGCACCCACAAGCCGCAAGCGGTCTGCTAAACGTAACGGCCATCCGGGTATTGAGCGATCAGAAGATCGACGAGCTAGCCCGCTCACACTCCTGTGAATCCAACCAGTAACACTTACCGTACAGTCCGGTCAGTTCGTCTGATATGTCGCATATCAAGTCTAGGGGTGGGAAACGTCAGACCCCAATAACCGATAAGTCATGCCGATGTGAGGCTCATAACGGGTCGAGAAACTACTGGTAACACTTACCAGCAAATCTTTGATCAGCCCTGGCCAGGGACTTCCCTGTTACGGCCAATCGAGCACAGCGCAACATCAACCCCCAATACCGGGGGAGACGAAACCCCTCCTATCGCTCATTGCCTCCATGTGACTCGGGACTGTACCCAAAGACCACCGTTTTGCACGCCCTCATGGACGTGGTAAGGTGGAGATCAAAGCACAGTGGGGATCACACAAGACTCTATGCCGATCTCGGGTCTATAGACTAACCTGTACAAGTGTCACCTGAGAACTTCCATCTGACGTGAGGTATAATACCATCTGGGAGTTCTCGGCGAGTCCGTCCAGTGTACCCAGTCTCCACTGAGCACCCGTATACCATCTCTGATGTCAAACACCAATGGACATGGGATCATCCATCGCCCATCTCATAGGTCGAGAAGCGTACACGCTAGTCTACTCTGGTATATCGATGCCCCGTCTCGATACACCCATGACTAGGGACCTTGAAGGATGTACTTATGGACTACCATGTCCCCACTAGTATGATCTGCATCATAGTCCAGGTAGTCAAGTACACATCCTAAGGGCTTTATCAACATGTAACTATAAGACAGTTTAAAGAGACTAGTGTACATGTTAAGATAAAGAGTAACCAGATAGCATACTATCATATCGAGCAAGAAAGTCATCTCTATATATGTCCAAGCATCCAATACAATATACATCATCTGTACAATACTGGCCTCTAGGGCATACATACAACTAACAATCTCCCACTTGCACTAGGGCCAGTTGCTGTAGTATCGCATACCGAGCATCCCGAAGAGTCTCTCAAACTGTATCTGGGGAATGGCCTTCGTGAGTGGATCCGCCGTGTTGTTCTTCGTGTCAACCCTCCTGACCTCGATCTCCCGGCGATCAACTATCTCCCGGATCAGGTGATACCGCCTCAGAATATGCCTGGATCGCTGATGGGACCTGGGTTCCTTGGCCAAAGCCACCGCTCCATTGTTATCGCAATACAAAGGTATTGGATGCTCAATGGATGGAACCACTCCAAGTTCAGCAATGAACTTCTTGATCCAGACAGCCTCTTTGGCAGCATCGTTGGCAGCGATGTATTCAGCCTCCATCGTCGAGTCTGCCACGGTTTCCTGCTTGGAACTCTTCCAGCTAACCGCCCCTCCGTAAAGGGTAAAGACAAATCCCTACTGCGACTTAGAGTCGTCCTTATCACTCTGGAAGCTCGAATCGGTAAAGGACTCCACTTGGAGTTCTCCGTTACCATACACCAAGAGCATCTCTTTAGTCCTTCGTAAGTACTTGAGAATGCTCTTCACAGCTGTCCAGTGACTCTCTCCAGGATCAGCTTGATACCTGCTCACTACACTTAGTGAGTATGCAACATCGGGTCTGGTACATAGCATCGCGTACATGATAGAGCCTACAGCCGAAGCATAGGGTATCCCTTGCATGCGAGCTCTCTCCAAATCAGTCTTGGGAGACATCTCTTTGGAGAGAGTGACTCCAGAGATCGTGGGCAAGTTCCCACGCTTGGATTCTTCCATACTAAACCTCTTTAGTATGGTGTCAATGTACCTGGATTGGGACAATCCCAGTATCCGTTTGGATCTATCTCTATAGATCCTGATCCACAATATGCAGGAGGCATCACCAAGATCTTTCATTGAGAATCTTTGTGATAAGAAGAGCTTGACCGATTGCAGCATAGGAATATCATTTCCTATCAAGAGTATGTCGTCCACGTACAATACGAGGAAGACAACCTTACTCCCTGCCACCTTCTTGTAAATACAAGGTTCATCTGGGTTTTTGACGAAATCAAACTCTTTGATAACGACATCAAAGCAGATGTTCCAACTCCGCGATGCTTGCTTTAATCCATAAATGGATTTAAGCAGCTTGCACACCTTGCCGCTGCTCCCACTGTCTACGAAGCCCTCTGGCTGAGTCATGTACACGCACTCTTCTAAATCACCATTTAGAAATGCGGTCTTAACATCCATTTGCCAGATTTTGTAATCATGATATGCAGCGATGGCAAGCATGATCCGGATGGATTTAAGCATAGCCACTGGAGAAAAGGTCTCGTCATAGTCCACACCTGGTCTTTGACGAAAACCCTTTGCTACAAGTCTAGCTTTGAAAGTCTCCACTTTTCCATCTACACCAAGTTTCTTCTTGAAGATCCACTTGCTCCCGATGGGTTTTACCCCTTCAGGAGCAACTTCCAAAGTCCATACTTTGTTGGTGTACATGGATTCCATCTCGGACCGCATAGCATCCAGCCATTTCACTGAGTCCCTACTCGTGATGGCCTGCTCGAAGCTAGTTGGGTCATCATCCTCCATGATGCAATCCTCGCTTCCACCGTCAATGAGAAAACCGTAGTATCTCTCAGGTGGACGAGATACCCTACTAGATCGGCGGAGAGGCTGGGGTTCGTCGAGTTCTACTGAATCCTCTGGTTCTACCAAGTCTTCTATTGCAGTTTGTGTTGCTGGAACCTCTTCCAGTTCTACCTCAATGCCACTAATCTGTTTCATAAGAAAACCTTTTTCTAAGAAAGTGGCATGTCGAGAAACAAACACCTTTTGTTCCTCGGGGTGGTAGAAGATATACCCTTGTGAATTTTTGGGATATCCTACAAACTTACATAAGACAGATCTTGCCTCGAGTTTGTCCGGATTTTGTCTTTTGACATAGGCTGGACAACCACATATCTTAACATACTTAAGAGATGGTCTCTTCCCTTTCCATTTCTCATATGGAGTGGTAGGCACTGATTTGGTAGGAACCATATTCAATAGGTGTATGGCTGTCTCAAGCGCATACCCCTAGAAGGAAATAGGTAACTCAGCTGTACTCATCATTGAACGCACCATATCTAATAGGGTGCGATTCCTTCGTTCCGATACACCGTTGTGCTGTGGTGTATAAGGTGGAGTAAGCTGAGAGAGAATCCCATTCTCTTTTAGATAATCTTGGAACTCATTGCTCAAGTATTCTCCTCCTCGATCAGATCGAAGGATCTTAATACTTTTGCCCGTTTGGTTCTCTACTTCGTGCTTATATTCTCTGAATTTCTCAAAAGCTTCAGACTTGTGTCTTATCAAGTACACATGTCCGTATCTTGAGAGATCGTCAGTGAATGTAATGAAGTACGAAGAACCATCCCTGGCATGTGTAGACATGGGACCGCATACATCACTATGTATTAGTCCCAAGAGTTCGGTAACTCTTTCTCCGTGTCCCGTAAACGGAGTTTTGGTCATCTTGCCTTTGAGACATGACTGGCAAGTGTCATAAGATGAAAATTCGAATGGTTTCAAATACCCATCCTTATGCAACTTAGCCAGTCGTGTCGCATTGATGTGACCCAGTCTACAATGCCACAAGAAGGATTCGTTCATTTCAGAACTCTTCCTCTTGTGTGTGTTAGTTATGCTCAGAACTGTTGATTGATTTAGAACATAAATGCCATTGCACAACGTGCTTGATCCAACCAACTTTTGGTTACCGAAAATGTTCATAACATTGTCCTGTAATACAAAATTATATCCCTCTTTACTCAACAAAGAAACCGATATAATGTTGCATATCAGGTTCGGCATGTAATAGCATTCGTTCAGAATCAATGTATTACCAGTTGGTAATACAAGGTGATATTCCCCGACAGTCTTAGCTGCAACAATTGCACCATTTCCAACTCTAATGTCTTTATCACCTTCTCCAAGTTCTCTACCTTTCCTAAGCCCATGTAACTGATTACATATATGGGATCCTGACCCGGTATCTAATACCCAGGACGTAGAGCAAATGGAGAAACAGTTCTCTGTAACGAACACACCCGAAGAAAATGCATCAACATGTACTTTCTTCAATCGGGTGGCATGGGAATCCTGGTATTCCCTTATTTCATGTTCATTAATATAACTCTTATAAGAAAGAACGGAACCAACGTTCCCCAGCACAGTATAATATGCGGGTTCGGTCAATACATCCATATTATTATCTTCATTAGGGCATGAAATGGTCCCTACCTGGAGAGAGAGAGAAGAAAACACTTTAGCGTATGCTCGTGCAAGATCAGATTGGTTATTATCTTATCTAATCAGGATGGCTCCCACTGCTTTTTATCAAATCTTCCTTCAAACCCTAAAAGGAAAGACTAGCCGGGATTAATTACACACTACAAGTTCGCCAATCTTTTAGCCAGACCAGTGTCGGTACTTTGAGGGAGGTCCCCCGTGCTTTCGCACGAACCTAATTAATGTAAACCTCGTTTTCCCAGAGGCGTAACCTCGTTAACACCTTTCTAGACACCTACTTGATCGGCTAATTGTAATGTGTAAAACTCTCCCAGGAGTAACTCTTACTCGCAGTGGGTATCGGGATCCAACTATCTCATAGAAGGTATGCAATCTCATTGCAAATTTCAACACTTGAAATTCCCGATAATATTTTACCCCTAGTGTTCTAGACCTTGACGAATGCCAAACAACCCATAGTCCACTAGTCAAGTTCAACCCGTACATTTCTTGATTGAATTAAACCCACCCGCACGACCCTTGACGAATGCCAAACAACGCCGTACGAATACCCTAATCTAATCTGCATCATATGCATAAGCAGATAAATACTAGTTAGCTACCGTACACTACGCCTTGACGAATGCCAAACTACCGTAGCACGAATACTAAGTAGTACTTATCTGAAATGACGGAGGGCTACGCAGGTTTTCATAAAATCATGAGCGTAATAAACTTGATATCATTGTAGAATCAAATGAAGTTTTGAAATGGAGTGATTTTGAGGCTTTTCTAGTTTTGCTAAAGGAGTCACTCCCGGTGAAGGGATCTCGGTCCTTTCCTCGTCGAATGAGGTGCGGGATATATCATATATATCACTGTGCAAAGCAAAAACTCTTAAAAGCAATCAAAACCAAACCGAGTGTGTAGCATCTGCCAGTTACTGCTAAAGGAGTCACTCCCGGTGAAGGGATCTCGGTCCTTTCCTCATCGAATAAGGTGCAGGGTATATCATATATACCGCTATGCAAAGCAAGAACTGTAGCTACCTGTTTTGTTTAAAATTTGATTCTACAACATCTTAGGTTTCTTTTCTTTCATTAATCACATTAATGAAGTCCCATCATTTAAGTACCTAAACATCACAGATAGATATGACGTACACTTATGCCATCCGCATTCGCCTCGATGTCCCCTCGTGCACCGTTAGGTTAGGTAACTAACGACAGAGCAGGGCTGGGCTAGCGCGGGTGTAAAACATAAGTAACGTCTATATAATATATCATATATACTATATACTATATCCATCACAGAATCACATCACAGATATCGCAGCAGAATAAACATATGAAATATTGGATATACTAGGACGTCCGTGTTTTCAATACGAGCCAGTATAAAACACGGATTCCACGGTCGTGATGAATAGCCAATCCCATACCCCTAGACCCCTACGAGAGCGGCAAGCAACCCTGCCAATTCTAGGGTTAGGAGACCCGGACTCGACTCCTCGAGTTGGTCTCCCGCTGGACCCCAGAACCCGGTTACTTGTGCTCCCCTCCTTGGGTCTATCCTAATGCGGAAAAGTAAATAATATACAAAGGGTGACATCTTCCGCTACCTGGAAGTGCCCCAAATAAAAGAATATTACATACAAGTTTTTACATGAATGAAAATGAAAAACACTCATCTCACATAAAACCCCCCCGGCTATTCGAACACGACGATCCAATATAACATATCCAGCAACACATAACATCACATGTCATCAACGTAAGTAAATATGCACATCCCAATTGTCGTTGACATATAGCAACGAAACCGGCGATATCACATATTACACTTACGGTCACAGAAAAGAAAGTGTAAAACTACAACAATTGGAATCCGCAACTTCTTTAGACATCGCATGCCTAATCAAATGAAATACTTAGACATCACATGCCTAACAGTTATAAACCCCGCATTTTAGTCTCATTATCGAAAACTCTTTTCAATATCAAGTGAAACTAAACCGCTAGATTTATAACATTCATTCAATTATCTCATAACTGTTTGTGAATTCCAATTATTGTATCACATTCCAGATAAACAGAAAATGTTAAACTTTCCGATCGAACAGTCGAATACCCAAGTTTTCCCGATACAGCTCAACACATGAAATAAGTCTAACAACATTCAGTTCGTGCCTCAGTACCAACGGTCCAGCCGTAGAAGGGTCAAGCCAACGCCTCACATGTGGCACGCCGTACTGCCCCAAACCCGAAGGTTCCAAGGGCAGTTCAAGATGGTCACATAATCGAGTTAAGGTTTGTTGTCTTCTAGAGGGTCCATCGCGTTACTTGCACTACTTAGAACGTCGTTAAACTACGGAAAAATCCAACACTTGGAAATTTCCCGACAGGGGAAAAGTTGGGTATTTATATCCGGTCGAACTTTTTAACATATTCTAAAATTATCCGGAAATACACAAAGACGAAATTTGATAATCCGGTCGAAACACCGAGTCCCCAAAACACCCCAGAAAATTCAACTCTTGAATAATTATTAAAAATACCCATAAAACTCAGCTGCAGAAACTATGAATTACTGTGCAGAGGAGGATGGCTGACATCATTCTTTAGCCGCGGAACCGCCGCCTAAGCTGGCTTAGGCCGCGGTTCCGCCGCGCATTACACTGTTCATTGAATAAAAATTGCACCGTAATTATTAGAATTCCCTGCTGAATTTTTTAAGCATTTTTAATATTGAAAAAACCCAGATTTTAGAAAAAGTCCAGAGAGCACTTGGGTTTTAGGGTTTCGGGTTCGTTCGGGTTTCAAACGTCGTCTAGACTTCGTCTAAGGCTCTAGCTAGTCTCTGATACCACTGTAGGGTTCCTAGGCACACTATAGAGGTCTCACAAGGCATCAACCATGCCAATATAAAATTTTATGGGTGCCGAGAAACCCTAATACGGATCGTAGACTAGATGTTTAGGCGAAACAGTAAACTAGTTAACACTTTAACTAAAGGAGAGAGGCTACAACCTTTGTAGATCCGGTTCTCCACTTGCTTAGCTCCACGTACGTGTCCTCTCGCTGTCCATCTCGAATCCTAGACTCGATCGTCGGCTTCATCGGGAAAACGAGCGGGCAATGTCGTCGGCTTCGTGCCGAAGATGATCTACGTCGAGGTTGCACAAGTTCAAGCTCCAACTTCACCAAGTTGTGAAACTTGTGAAGAAAACACCCAAAACAACTTGGCAAGAGGTAGAGGGTGAAGAAATAGGAGGTGGGTTCACTTTAGAATTGGATTTCACTCACTTTTGCTCAAGTTGCCATTGATGGCATCAAGCTTTTCTCTTGAAGATGAAGATGAAGAAGCAAATAGAATATGATAAGTATTGTGTAAAAAGAATAATAAAATCAACACTTATCATCTTCTAACCTTGGTTAAGTGTAGAGAATAAACCATGGTAAATGGGAATGGTTAGTGTTAAGCAAGAAGACAAATGGTCTCTTTAGTCAAAGCTTCATGAAGCTTCATCAAGCTTCATGACAAAAAGAAACCATTTTCTTATCTTTTATCTAATTAAATAAATATAGAAAGGATAAATAAATAGATGAATAATACAAAACCCTAACCATCATCATAACCATGGTTTAGTTCTTTGCACTTAACTAAATGATCAAGTATCATCAATCATGATACAAATATGTGCACAAAAGTATATCACATATACTTCTTGCACATCAAGTGAGAAAATCCATTTTAAAGTGAACCAATACTAATTAATGCAATGCAATATATCAAATATATATTTATACATTAAATCATTGAATCAACATTTGATTCAATGATCCGGTCATGTCGCACATAACCGACTAGAATCCAATGTATCGATTTATCGAATCAATGATTCGATAAATAGGTCATATCGAATATAACGAATCGAAACATATATCGCGAGAATGAAATGCGGTATCACATACACGCATTATTCTCGGTCCTGCACATATCTCATATGCGCTCCTATTTCGTTTCGCTTGAACCAGGAAACCTCTGTGTAAGACTCTAAAGACTCGTCAATACGCCGGTAGCAGATGATGATCATATCAAGCACCCACAAGCCGCAAGCGGTCTGCTAAACGTAACGGCCATCCGGGTATTGAGCGATCAGAAGATCGACGAGCTAGCCCGCTCACACTCCTGTGAATCCAACCAGTAACACTTACCGTACAGTCCGGTCAGTTCGTCTGATATGTCGCATATCAAGTCTAGGGGTGGTAAACGTCAGACCCCAATAACCGATAAGTCGTGCCGATGTGAGGCTCATAACGGGTCAAGAAACTACTGGTAACACTTACCAGCAAATCTCTGATCAGCCCTGGCCAGGGACTTCCCTGTTACGGCCAATCGAGCACAGCGCAACATCAACCCCCAATACCGGGAGAGACGAAACCCCTCCTATCGCTCATTGCCTCCATGTGACTCGGGACTGTACCCAAAGACCACCATTTTGCACGCCCTCATGGACGTGGTAAGGTGGAGATCAAAGCACAGTGGGGATCACACAAGACTCTTTGACGATCTCGGGTCTACAGACTAACCTGTACAAGTGTCATCTGAGAACTGCCATCTGACGTGAGGTATAATACCATCTGGGAGTTCTCGGCGAGTCCGTCCAGTGTACCCAGTCTCCACTGAGCACCCGTATACCATCTCTGATGTCAAACACCAATGGACATGGGATCATCCATCGCCCATCTCATGGGTCGAGAAGCGTACACGCTAGTCTACTCTGGTATATCAATGCCCCGTCTCGATACACCCACGACTAGGGACCTTGAAGGATGTACTTATGGACTACCATGTTCCCACTAGTATGATCTGCATCATAGTCCAGGTAGTCAAGTACACACCCTAAGGGCTTTATCAACATGTAACTATAAGACAGTTTAAAGAGACTAGTGTACATGTTAAGATAAAGAGTAACCAGATAGCATACTATCATATCGAGCAAGAAAGTCATCTCTATATATGTCCAAGCATCCAATACAATATACATCATCTGTACAATACTGGCCTCTAGGGCATACATACAACTAACAAATGTATCGTCTTTCCTGGAGGATTGAGGCATTGTTTAGCATGCGGGCGAAGAGTATTCACATGTTGTATAGGCGAAGCTAAAAAGTTCGAACGAGTGTCAGAAACTCATTTTTCCCATGTGCAAAGTGTTCGGAGGAACAAGCAAGTGATTCTGTGGTCCCTCTAGAAGAATGAAACCCTAACTCGTCATGATGACCATGGAACCGCTTTTGAACCTTAGGGTTGTTAGGTTTCCCTAGCACCTACTATAGAGTATGGAAGCGTCACACATACCACTTTAAAATTTTAGAGGTGCTAAGCAAACAAAGCAAGGATCTTTAACAAGAATACTAGGGTAACAACACTTGTATCTAATACAAAAACCATTCTATCACTAAGTGAAAGGAATACAACCTTTGTAGTCCTGTTGGTAGTGACTCCTAGGATCGTCGAGAGTTGGAAAAGCTTGCAAGTGAGCTCCTTTGTCCACGATGATCCATCCGAAGTCCACTTTGTCCAAGCTCCTACCTTCACTTGATCAAAGAAGATGATGAAGCCAAACACTCTAAACTAATTGGCTAGATTAGAGTAGAATGAAGAGGTGGTTTGTTTTCTCTAATCAAAACCCAATCTTTTTCACTAACTCACTTCCTTTTCAACTCAAGAGAGCAAGGAGGAAGAAGAAGATGAAGGCAAGCTTAAGAGCTCAAGATAATATGAAAAGATCATGAATAATGAGAATAGATAATAACATATATATTTTCTTTTTCTCATCTCAAACCATGGTTACTTAATTTAGATATTATTGCACATGAGTTAAAAGGCAAAAGGAAAACTAATCCAAGGTTAAAAAGTGGGTGAAGTGTGGTCAACTTCAAGAAGAGTGTAGAAGATAAGCATGGATGAATATTCCTTTTCTTTTCCTTTTAATTTAAATGCAAATGAATGTATATATAAAATAAGTTCCATGTGAGTCTTATATTGCCTTCAAAGATGTATCGTCAACCATGATACTTTATATGTATGTGTCCATGCACATCAACATGTGCATACATACATGCATTCTTCCTCTTTAATAAAAAGGGTTTGAATAAAGAATAAAACTAAAACTCAAATGTTAAATCAACAATTTATTTAACAATCCGGTCATATCTCATACGACCCGACTAATAGAAAAACGCCCGATTAACATACGGTATCACATAGTCATATTCAATCGGGTCCCAGTGCATATCACATATGCACACCACATCGTTTCTCCTGGGCTAGCGAACTCCTGTGTGGGACTCTAAGACTCGTCAATATGCCGGTAGTAGGTGATGATCATATCAAACACCCACAAGCCGCAAGCGGTCATCTAAACGTAACGGCCACCCGGGTATTGAGTGATCAGAAGAAAACCATCAAAGCTGTCAAAACTCCCGTCGAGCCATCTGGCAACACTTACCGTATAGTCCGGACTCCTCGTCAGATATGTTGCATATCGAGTCTGGGGATGGTTTCGTCGAACACAATAACTCAATAAGTCATGCTGGTGTATGGCTCATAACAGATCGAGAAATAACTGATAACACTTATCAGTAAATCTCAGCAGCCCTGGCCAGGGACTTCCTGTTATAACCAATCGAGCATAGCGTATGGGGGGTCCATGAAGGACCTGGGTGATGCCTCGTGCATTTTGGGCATAAGGATCTATAGAGATAGATCCAAGAGGTTATTGGGATTGTCCCAATCAAAGTACATTGACACCATCCTAAAAGGATTTAGTATGGAAGATTCCAAGCGTGGTGCCTTGCCCGCTTATCATGGAATCACTCTTTCCAAGGGTTTCTGTCCGAAGACTGATGAAGAGAGAGCTCACATGAGCATTATACCCTACGCTTCAGCCGTAGGATCTATAATTTATGCGATGTTATATACTCGCCCTGATGTAGCTTATGCACTAGCTGTTGTAAGCAGGTATCAATCCAACCCCGGGGAGAAACATTAGATAGCAGTGAAGAACATTCTTAACTACTTGCGAAGGACTAAAGAACTATTCTTTGTGTATGGTAATGGGGATCTCTAAATGGAGGCCTTTACCGATTCCAGCTTCCAAAGTGATAAGGATGACAGCAAACCTATCTCAGGGTTTGTATTTACCCTCAATGGAGGGACGGTTAGTTGGAAGAGTTCCAAACAGGATACCATTGCAGACTCCACGATGGAAGCTGAGTATATTGCTGCAAATGATGCTGCCAAGGAAGCCGTCTGGATGAACAAGTTCAATGCAGAATTAGGAGTAGTTCCAACCATTGTTGATCCAATACCATTGTATTGTGATAATAATGGAGCTATGGCGTTAGCCAAAGAACCCAGATCCCATCAGAAGTCCAGACACATCCTAAGGCGATATCATTTGATCCGGGTGATAGCAGATCGCCATGAGATCGAGATTCGAAGAGTAGATACAAAGAATATCACAGCGGATCCACTCACCAAGGCCCTTCCACAGCCGCAGCATGAGCGACTTTTTGAGATGTTGGGTATGAGATACGCCAATAACTGGCCTTAGTGCAAGTGGGAGATTATTGGATATATATATGCCCTAGATGCCATTATATGTATAGTGGATGCTTGGACATGTGTATATATATATATATATATATATATATATATATATTACTTGCTTGCTCGACATGATAGTATGATATTTGGTTTACTTTATCTGACATGTTGATTTGATCATACTTTTATTCATTCGCACATGTTGATAAAGCCCTCAGGATATTTGCTTGACTACTGTGACTATGATGCGGATCATACTAGTAGGGCACGTGTAGTTTATAAGTATATCCTTGAACTGTTTCTAGTCGTAGGTGTATCGAGACAGGGCATCGATATTCCAGAGTAGACTAGCGTATACCATTCTTGTCCCATGTGATGGGCGATGGATGATCCCATATTCATCTGGTGTGCTGACACCAAAGATTGTATGCGGGTGCTCAGTGGAGACTGGGTACACTGAACGGACTCACAGAGAACTCCTATGTGGTATTATATCTATCATCGGATAGCAGTTCTCAGGTGACACTGGTACAGGTTAGTCTGTAGACCCGATATCGTCATAGAGTCTTGTATGTCCTCCCACTATACTTTGATCTCCACCCAACCATGGCTCTACTGAGTCATGAAAACAGGTGGCTTTTGGGTTAAGTCCCGAGGCACAAGGAGGTGATGAGCGATAGGAGGGGTTTCGTCTCTCCCGGTATTGGGGGTTGATGTCAGTTATTTATCAATTGTTTCTCGAGATCCCGGTACTTTGATTCATTTTCCGCAGTATGAGCGATAGGAATGTGACAATACTCCCTACAATCTTCTTATAAATGCATGGTTCATCTATATTTTTGATAAAATCAAACTCTTCGGATTTCGTCTCTCCCAGTACTTTGATTGGGACAATCCCAATAACCTTTTGGATCTATCTCTATAGATCCTTATGCCCAAAATGCACGAGACATCACCCACGTCCTTCAAGGACCCCCCGGCCAGGGACTTCCTGGTATAGCCAATCGAGTATAGCACAACATCAACCCCTAATACCGGGAGAGACGAAACCCCTCCTGTCGCTCATCGCCTCTATGTGCCTCGGGACTGAACCCAAAGTCCATCTGTTTTCACGACTCAGTAGAGCCGTGGTTGGGGGGAGATCAAAGATAGTGGGAGGACACACAAGAC
This sequence comes from Agapanthus africanus, assembly GCA_030015575.1. Lineage (NCBI taxonomy): Eukaryota > Viridiplantae > Streptophyta > Magnoliopsida > Asparagales > Amaryllidaceae > Agapanthus > Agapanthus africanus. The sequence continues at coordinate 367,381,498 of CM057344.1, read as the reverse complement.
TCTATGACGATATTGGGTCTACAGATTAACCTGTACCAGTGTCACCTGAGAACTGCTATCCGACGATAGATATAATACCACGTAGGAGTTCTCTGTGAGTCCGTTCAGTGTACCCAGTCTCCACTGAGCACCCGCATACAATCTTTGGTGTCAGCACACCAGATGGATATGGGATCATCCATCGCCCATCACATAGGACAAGAATGGTATACGCTAGTCTACTCCGGAATATCGATGCCCTGTCTCGATACACCTACGACTAGGAACAGTTCAAGGATATGCTTATAAACTACACGTGCCCCACTAGTATGATCCGCATCATAGTCACAGTAGTCAAGTAAATATCATGAGGGCTTTATCAACATGTGCAAATGAATAAAAGCATGATCAAATCAACATGTCAGATAAAGTAAACCAAATATCATACTATCATGTCGAGCAAGCAAGTAATCTATTTATCTATCTATCTATATATATATATATATACATGTCCAAGCATCCACTATACATATAATGGCATTTAGGGCATACATATATCCAACAATCTCCCACTTGCACTAAGGCCAGTTATTAGCGTATCTCATACCAAACATCTCAAAAAGTCGCTCATGTTGTGGCTCTGGAAGGGCCTTGGTGAGTGGATCCGCTGTGATATTCTTTGTATCTACTCTCCGAATCTCGATCTCGTAGCGATCTACTATCTCCCGGATCAAATGATATCACCTTAAGATGTGTCTGGACTTCTGATGGGATCTGGGTTCTTTGGCTAACGCCATAGCCCTATTATTATCATAATACAATGGTATTGGATCAACAATGGTTAGAACTACTCCTAGTTCCGCGTTGAACTTGTTCATCCAGACGGCTTCCTTGGCAGCATCATTTGCAGCAATATACTCAGCTTCCATCGTGGAGTCTGCAACGGTATCCTGTTTGGAACTCTTCCAACTAACCTCCCCTCCATTGAGGGTAAATACAAACCCTGAGATAGATTTTCTGTCATCCTTATCACTTTGGAAGCTGGAATCGGTAAAGGACTCCATTTGGAGATCCCCATTACCATACACCAAGAACAGTTCTTTAGTCTTTCGCAAGTACTTAAGAATGTTCTTCACTGCTATCCAATGTTTCTCTCCGGGGTTGGATTGATACCTGCTTACAACAGCTAGTGCATAAGCTACATCAGGGCGAGTATATAACATCGCATACATTATAGATCCTACGGCTGAAGCGTAGGGTATAATGCTCATGTGAGCTCTCTCTTCATCAGTCTTCGGACAGAAGCCCTTGGAGAGAGTGATTCCATGATAAGGGGCAAGGCACCACGCTTGGAATCTTCCATACTAAACCTTTTTAGGATGGTGTCAATGTACTTTGATTGGGACAATCCCAATAACCTCTTGGATCTATCTCTATAGATCCTTATGCCCAAAATGCACGAGGCATCACCCAGGTCCTTCAAGGAGAACCTTTTTGATAAGAATAGTTTGACCGATTGTACCATAGGAATATCATTTCCTATCAGGAGAATGTCATTCACGTACAATACGAGGAATGTGACAATACTCCCTACAATCTTCTTATAAATGCATGGTTCATCTATATTTTTGATAAAATCAAACTCTTTGATTGTATCATCAAAACAGATGTTCCAGCTCCGTGAGGCCTGCTTTAATCCATAAATGGATTTAAGAAACCTACATGCTTTCCCGCTGCTCCCACTGTCAATGAAGCCCGCTGACTGATCCATAAAAACGCATTCTTCTAAATCACCATTTAGAAATGCAGTTTTAACGTCCATCTGCCAGATTTCATAATCATGGTTAGGAGCAATAGCAAGTAGGATCCGAATGGATTTAAGCATTGCTACTGGAGAGAAAGTTTCATCATAGTCCAATCCTGGCCTTTGACGAAAACCTTTCGCTACAAACCTTGCTTTAAAGGTCTCTACCTGTCCATCTACACCAATCTTTCTTTTAAAAATCCATTTGCACCCAACGGGTTTTATCCCAGGTGGTGCAACGTCCAAAGTCTATACTTTGTTGGTGTACATGGACTCCATTTCAGATCTCATACCTTCCTGCCACTTCACTGAGTCACCACTCGTGATAGTTTGCTGAAAACTAGTAGCGTCATCATCATCCATGATGCAATCTTCTCTATCACCATCAATGAGAAATCCATAGTATCTCTCAGGTGGGAGAGAAGTTCTACTAGATCTCCGGAGCGGCTGAAGTTCTTGAAGTTCTACTGCAATATCAGTTTCAACCAATTCGTCCTGAGTAATTTGTGTCTCTAGAACCTCTTCTAGTTCTACCGCATTGCCATCAGTACTGTCTGTAAAGATTTCATTTTCTAAAAATGTGGCATGCTGAGCAACAAATACCTTTTGTTTCTCCTTGTGGTAGAATAGATATCCATATGAATGTTTTGGATATCCCACAAATTTACACATGACTGATCGTGTCTTAAGTTTGTCTGGATTCTGATTTTTAACAAAAGCCGGACAACCCCAAATCCTAACTCGTTTAAGAGATGGTCTTTTTCCACTCCATATCTCATATGGAGTGGAAACACGGTCTTGGTTGGAACCCTGTTTAACAGATACATTGCTGTCTCCAATGCATGCCCCCAAAAGGAAAGCGGTAACTCAGCATCATACATCATGGATCGTACCATATCTAATAGCGTACGATTCCTCCTTTCTGACACACCGTTGTGCTTTGGTGTGTAAGGAGGAGTGCGCTGAGAGAGAATCCCATTCTCTTTTAAGAAGTCTGAAAACTCTGTACTTAAGTACTCTCTACCTCGATCTGATCGAAGTTCCTTGATGCTCAAGCCTGTTTGTTTTTCTACTTCAAGTTTGTACTCCTTGAATTTCTCGAAAGCTTCGGATTTGTGCTTTATCAAAAAAACGTGTCCGAATCTTGAAAAATAATCAGTAAAAGTAATGAAGTATGAAAAACCGCCTCTAGCATGTGTAGACATTGGTCCGTATACATCACTATGTATGAGGCTTAAGAGTTCCACAGCTCTTTCTCCGTGTCCAATAAACGGAGTTTTGGTCATTTTACCTTTGATACAGGACTGGCAAGTCGCATAAGATTTATATTCAAAAGGATTTAAATATCCATCTTTATATAGCTTGCTTAGTCTTGTTTCATTAATATGACCAAGTCTACAATACCAAAGAAAAGATTCATTTATATCTGAAAACTTTCTTTTATTAGTATGTTGTATATTGAAAACTGTGTATTGGTTCAGGACGTAAATACCGTTATTTAATGTACCATACCCAATCAACTATTGATTCAAGTTAATGTTCATAACATTATTTTGCAACACAAAATGATATCCTTCATTGTCCAACACAGAAACGGATACTATATTACATAGAATACTTGGTACAAAATAACTCGGGTTCAAAATCAATAAACAACCCGAAGGCAAACCCAGATGATACTCTCTTATGGATACAGCATGTACATTGGAACCATTTCCAACCCGCAAAGTATGGTCTCCAGTCTTCAAAACTCTACTGTTTCTCAACCCCTGCACTCAATTGCAGATGTGAGAACCAGAACCGGTATCTAATACCCAAGATATAGAGTTAATTGAAAAACAGTTCTCAGTTACAAACACACCTGAAGCGGAAGCATCACCATGCTTCTTCTTCCTGAGATCAGCAAGATACACAGCACAGTTGCGTTTCCAATGTCCCGACTTGTGGCAGTAAAAACATTCTCCTTTTCCACTTTCTGCGGCCCCAGATATGTCTTTCCCCTTCGCCTTTTTAACTCCACCTTTCTGTTTGATGGGTTTCTTCTTCTTCTTTCCCTTGTCCTTGGCTTTTGGGACGGAAGAGGAAGATGGCCCAGCAATTAGAGCGGGAGTCTTAGCTGTTTTCAGCATGCTCTCTGCACTTCTCAATATATTGAGAAGTTCAGGCAAAGATTTCTCCAAATCGTTCATATTGAAATTCACTATGAACGGAGCATAGGCAGGGGAGAGAGACTGCAGAACAACATCTGTATATTGCTCATTATCCATAGTCCATCCCAGTTCCTCAAGTTCTTCAATAAGACCAATCATCTTCAGGACATGGTCTCCTACTGATGCACCGGGGGCCATCCGCATCTGAAACAACTTTTGAGATGCTTCATATCGCAAAGTACGAGATTGCTCTTCATACAACTCTTTTGTATGAAGAAAGATGGATTGCGCATCCATCTTCTCGTGCTGTTTCTGATGGATGTTATCCATAAAAGCAAGCGCGAGGCACTTGGCCGTGTTGCAGTCAACATCCCATGTTTTTCGGATCTCCCTATCCAAAACGGATAATTCAGGTCCTAGGATGGGTGGGGCTTTGGTTGTGAGGACATATGATACTTTATCATATGTGAGGGCAATGTTCAAGTTCCTCAACCATTTTTTATAGTTCGGTCCTGTCAGTTTGTTTTTCTCTAGTAGAAGCTTAAGTCCCGTCATCGGTATCTGCCATTAGGAGAGAGAAAAGAATACACTCAGCGAAATGCTCTTGCAAACAATTAGATTGGTTATTATCTTATCTAATCGATGTCTCCCACTGCTTTTATCAAATTTTCTTTCAAAACCTGAAAAGAAAACTAGCCAGAATTAATTACATTCTACAGTTTCACTAACCGGTCAGCCAGGCCAGTGTCGGTATTTTGAGGGAGGTTCCCCGTGCTTTCGCACGGACCAAATTAAAATAAATCTCATTTTCCCAGAGGTCAAGCCCCGTTGACACCTTTCTAGACACCTACTGGATTAGCTAATTGCAAAATGCAAAACTCTCCTGGGAGTTACTCTTACTCACAGTCGGATCGGGATCCAACGAACATATATAGATGGTATGCAATCTCATTGCAAATTTCAACTCTTGAAACTCTCGATATGGTTTTTACCCCTAGCCGCTTATGACCTTGGCTATGGTCAACATATCATAAGCACTAGTCAAGTTTTACCAGTCATTTCGAGATTAACTAGACCCACCCATATGACCCTTGACTATAATCAATATAATCACATGAATGTCTTAACTTATCGCATCATATGCTTTGTAGGAAGACATCACTTAGCTACCGTACACTACGCCTTGGCTATAATTAAAATACGTAGCACGAATACTATGTACTTTGCTTCCTAAAATGACGGAGGGTTGCGGATGGTTTTTATGAAAACCTTTAACGCTTTGAACTTGATCTCGTTGTAGAATCAAAACAGTTTAGAAAAGGAATGGCTTAAACTCCGCATCTTCTGAAACTTGTATTTTTCATAAAAAGGCCGAGTGGATTTCAAATCCGATTCTGTTAGTGTATATGCCCTAGGGGCCATTATTATATCATACTAGTTTGTATATTACTTAATGGAAGCTTGAGATATTCACAGTTATATAACAGTCTTGCTAAACATGGTAGTATGCTACTTGGTTTTATCTATCTTAATATGTATGTTCGTATTGATAGAGCCCTTAGGATCTTGCTTGACTACCAGCGTTGTGATGGCAGTCACACTAGTAGGGGCTGGGTAGTCTACAAGCACATCCTTTTCCACGTCCCTAGTCGTAGGATTATCGAGACAGGGCATCGATACTCCGGAGTAGACTAGTGTGTACGCTTCTCATCCCAGTTGGGGAGATGGTCTGTCCCACATCCATCAGTACGTCGTACTGGAGATAGTATACAGGTGCTCGTTGGGTTACGGGTACACCGGACAGGGCTCGCAAGGAACTATTGGTTGGTATTATACACATCGTCGGTTAACAGTTTCCAGGTGACATGAGTACAGCATAGTCCGCAGACTTGACACTGCTACTCCGCCTCGAGTGTGTCCCACTGTTCTTAGATTGCTACCCTACCACGGTTCAAAGGAGTCGTGCAAACAGGTAGCAGTTGGGTGCAGTCCTGAGCACTTGGAGGCAGTGGCGGTTAGACAGAACTCGTCTCTCCCGGTATTGGGAGTTGATATCGTGTTGTGTCAGAGAGCCATTACGCAAAGTCCCTGGCCAGGGCAACCGAGATTTACTGGTAGGTTCCAGTAGTTTCTCAAGGTGTAATGGGCTACGCTCCGACACGACTTATACCGCTATTAGGGGACTGACGCTTGCCGCCCCCTAGACCCGATATGCGATAGTCTTAGACGAACAGACCGGACTGTACGGAGATTGTCACATCAGGCTCAGTAGGAGTTCGGATGGGTTTCCTCATCGGCCTTCTTATCGACATCTACCTGGGGACCGTTACGTACAGCTAGTGCCGCTTGCGGTCTGTAGTTAAACCCACTGCCAGCGTAGTAGTCGAGTGTTTAGAGTCCTACACAGAGAGTTTCCCTGCTCCAGGCGAAACGATATAGAGGTCGTATGGTTTTACGACAAGGGTTCGGACGCATACGTGTGTTTACGCACGTACAACATTCGGACAGTTTTTACTAGCCGGCTTTGGTTAAGCCAGATTCTAGTATCGGGTTATTGGATTTATACAGTCTAAAGTTTTTCCGTGTTTTCACGGATAGGAGGGGTGTTCTCGTAATTTCACGAGAAGCTTCTAGAAGGATGGTGACTTGGGGATTTAGGTGGCATAAGCATTAAATGATATTAGTGACTCATTTGTGTGATTCATCCATGTCATTAATGCATCATTAAATGGTTAATGACTCATGTAGATGAATCACTCATATGAATAAATGAAGCATGATGATTAATCATTTTATTTATTTATTTTGATAAATCATTATGCTTCATATATTCATGAGAGATCATTATCTCATTCTCATTCTCTTGCTCACCTTCTCTCTCCTCAAGCTCTCTCTCTCTTCAAACCCTAATCCTCCCCTCTCATGTGTTGAAATCAAGGATTAGATAGACTAATTAATCCATAACCTCACTCTATATCACCTAGGTAACTTTGATTAGCAACTAAAGAAACCTAGTTACCTCAAGTTTAGAGGTGAAGCTTGGAATAGAAGCTCTCGGGTGGATCGTCTATTACGTAGAGGAGGCCGAGGAGGAGGTGGATAACGAAAAGAAGAAGGACTAGGTTCACTAGGTATAATCTCTTTTCAAAGTAGTTAAGAACTCCTATGCTTGTGTTAGTTATAGTTTAGCAAAGATTCTTCGGTTAATCGATGTTCACTCAAAGAACAAGATCGTTTTTCATATTTCGGCCTCCCCGCAACTCGTGGCGTGTTGTACATCGACTTACAGTGGTATCAGAGCCTCGCTAAACAATAATTAACTCATTAGCAAAGTCGTTACTGTAGGGTTCCTAGGCACTCTCAAGAGGTCTCACAAGGCATCAACCATGCCAATTTCAAATTTTACGGGTGCCAAGAAACCCTAATACGGATCGTTAACTAGAAATTTAGGCGAAAAACGAAACTAGTTAACCTCTTAACTAAAGGAGAGAGGCTACAACCTTTGTAGATCCGGTTCTCCACTCCCTTAGCTCCACGTAGGCGTCCTCTCGCTGTCCATCTCGAATCCCGAACTCAAACGTCGGCTTCATCGGAGAATTGGGCGGACTAGGTCGTCGGCTTCGTGCCGAACATGATCTACGTCGAGGCATCACAAGTTCAAGCGCCAACTTCACCAAGTTGTGAAACTTATGAAGAAAACACCCTATACTACTTGGCAAGAGGTAGAGGGTGAAGAAATAGGAGGTGGGTTCACTTTAGAATTGGATTTCTCTCACTTTTGCTCAAGTTGCCATTGATGAAGGCAAGGTTTTTCTTGAAGAAGAAGATGAAGAAGAAGGAAGAATATGATAAGTTTCTTATTTTAAAATGAAACTAATATGAATACTTATCATATCTTAACCATGGTCAAGTGTAGAGATTAAACTAAGGTTAGTTGGAATGGTTAGGGTTAAGGATGAGATAAGAATGGTGGACTTTATCAAAGCTTCAAGAAGCTTCAACATAGAAACAAAATAAGCCACCATTCTTAATAATATCCAAAATGAATAAATAAATAAATAACTAAGTAAATAATCAAAACCCTAACCATTCATATAACCATGGTTTAATCTTTACACAAACCCAAGTTAGCAAGTATCATCAAACATGATACAAACAAGTGCACAAAAAATATATCACATATACAATGTGCATCAAGTGAGAAAATCCTTTTAAAATGAATCAATACTAGTTAATGCAAATCAATATATCAAATATATAATTATACATTAAATCATTAAATCAACACTTGATTTAACGATCCGGTCATATCGCATATAACCGACTAGTATCCAATGTATCGGCTTATCGAATCAATCCTTGATTCGATATCTAGGTTATATCGCATATAACCAATCGATACATTTATCGCGAGAATGAAATACGGTATCACATACACGCATTATTCTCGCTCCCGCACATATCTCATATGCGCTCCTATTTCGTTTCGCTTGAGCCAGGAAACCTCTGTGTAAGACTCTAAACACTCGTCAATACGCCGGTAGCAGATGATGATCAAATCAAGCACCCACAAGTCGCAAGCGGTCTGCTAAACGTAACAGCCACCCGGGTATTAAGCGATCAGAAGATCGACGAGTTAGCCCGCTCACACTCCTGTGAATCCAACCAGTAACACTTACCGTACAGTCCGGTCTGTTCGTCTGATATGTCGCATATCAAGTCTAGGGGTGGTAAACGTCAGACCCCAATAACCGATAAGTCGTGCCGATGTGAGGCTCATAACGGGTCGAGAAACTACTGGTAACACTTACCAGCAAATCTCTGATCAGCCCTGGCCAGGGACTTCCCTGTTACGGCCAATCGAGCACAGTGCAACATCAACCCCCAATACCGGGAGAGACGAAACCCCTCCTATCGCTCATTGCCTCCATGTGACTCGGGACTGTACCCAAAGACCACCGTTTTGCACGCCCTCATGGACGTGGTAAGGTGGAGATCAAAGCACAGTGGGAATCACACAAGACTCTATGACGATCTCGGGTCTACAGACTAACCTGTACAAGTGTCACCTGAGAACTGCCATCTGACGTGAGGTATAATACCATCTGGGAGTTCTCGGCGAGTCCGTCCAGTGTACCCTGTCTCCACTGAGCACCCGTATACCATCTCTGATGTCAAACACCAATGGACATGGGATCACCCATCGCCCATCTCATGGGTCGAGAAGCGTATACGCTAGTCTACACTGGTATATCGATGCCCTGTCTCGATACACCCATGACTAGGGACCTTGAAGGATGTACTTATGGACTACCATGTCCCCACTAGTATGATCTGCATCATAGTCTAGGTAGTCAAGTACACATCCTAAGGGCTTTATCAACATGTAACTATAAGACAGTTTAAAGAGACAAGTGTATATGTTAAGATAAAGAGTAACCAGATAGCATACTATCATATCGAGCAAGAAAGTCATCTCTATATATGTCCAAGCATCCAATATAATATACATCATCTGTACAATACTGGCCTCTAGGGCATACATACAACTAACAATCTCCCACTTGCACTAGGGCCAGCTGCTGTAGTATCGCATACCGAGCATCCCGAAGAGTCTCTCAAACTGTATCTGGGGAATGGCCTTCGTGAGTGGATACGCCGTGTTGTTCTTCGTGTCAACCCTCCTGACCTCGATCTCCCGGTGATCAACTATCTCCCGGATCAGGTGATACCACCTCAGAATATGCCTGGATCGCTGATGGGACCTGGGTTCCTTAGCCAAAGCCACCGCTCCATTGTTATCACAATACAAAGGTATTGGATGCTCAATGGATGGAACCACTCCAAGTTCAGTAATGAAGTTCTTGATCCAGACAGCCTCTTTAGCAGCATCGTTGGCAGCGATGTATTCAGCCTCCATCGTCGAGTCTGCCACGGTTTCCTGCTTGGAACTCTTCCAGCTAACCGCCCCTCCGTAAAGGGTAAAGACAAAACCCGACTGGGACTTAGAGGCGTCCTTATCACTCTGGAAGCTCGAATCGGTAAAGGACTCCACTTGGAGTTCTCCGTTACCATACACCAAGAGCATCTCTTTAGTCCTTCGTAAGTACTTGAGAATGCTCTTCACAGCTGTCCAGTGACTCTCTCCAGGATCAGCTTGATACCTGCTCACTACACTTAGTGAGTATGCTACATCGGGTCTGGTACATAGCATCGCATACATGATAGAGCCTACAGCCAAAGCATAGGGTATCCCTTGCATGCGAGCTCTCTCCAAATCAGTCTTGGGAGACATCTCTTTGGAGAGAGTGACTCCAGAGATCGTGGGCAAGTTCCCACGCTTGGATTCTTCCATACTAAACCTCTTTAGTATGGTGTCAATGTACCTGGATTGGGACAATCCCAATATCCGTTTGGATCTATCTCTATAGATCCTTATTCCCAATATGCAGGAGGCATCACCAAGATCTTTCATTGAGAATCTTTATGATAAGAAGAGCTTGACCGATTGCAGCATAGGAATATCATTTCCTATCAAGAGTATGTCGTCCACGTACAATACGAGGAAGACAACCTTACTCCCTGCCACTTTCTTGTAAATACAAGGTTCATCTGGGTTTTTGACGAAATCAAACTCTTTGATAACGATATCAAAGCAGATGTTCCAACTCCGCGATGCTTGCTTTAATCCATAAATGGATTTAAGCAGCTTGCACACCTTGCCGCTGCTCCCATTGTCTACGAAGCCCTCTGGCTGAGTCATGTACATGCACTCTTCTAAATCACCATTTAGAAAGGCGGTCTTAACATCCATTTGCCAGATTTCGTAATCATGGTATGCAGCGATGGCAAGCATGATCCGGATGGATTTAAGCATAGCCACTGGAGAAAAAGTTTCGTCATAGTCCACACCTGGTCTTTGACGAAAACCCTTTGCTACAAGTCTAGCTTTGAAAGTCTCCACTTTCCCATCTACACCAAGTTTCTTCTTGAAGATCCACTTGCTCCCGATGGGTTTTACCCCTTCAGGAGCAACTTCCAAAGTCCATACTTTGTTGGTGTACATGGATTCCATCTCGGACCGAATAGCATCCAGCCATTTCACTGAGTCCCTACTCGTGATGGCCTGCTCGAAGCTATTTGGGTCATCATCCTCCATGATGCAATCCTCGCTCCCACCATCCATGAGAAAACTGTAGTATCTCTCAGGTTGGCGAGGAACCCTACTAGATCGGCGGAGAGGCTGAGGTTCATCAGGAACTATTGAATCCTCTAGTTCAACCAAGTCTTCTGTCGTAGTCTGTATTGCTGGAACCTCTTCCAGTTCTACATCCTTGCCACTAATCTCTTTTTCAAGAAATTCCTTTTCTAAAAAGGTGGCATGTCGAGAAACAAACACCTTTTGTTCCTCGGTGTGGTAGAAGATATACCCGCGCGAATGTTTGGGATATCCAATAAACTTACACAGAATGGACCTTGCCGCGAGTTTGTCCGGATTTTGCGTTTTTACATATGCCGGACAACCCCATATCTTAACATAATTAAGACATGGTCTCTTTCCTTTCCATATCTCATATGGAATGGTTGGCACGGTTTTGGTGGGAACCATATTCAATAGATCTGCAGCTGTTTCCAGTGCATATCCCCAGAAGGAAATAGGTAACTCAGCTGTGCTCATCATAGAGCGCACCATATCCAATAGGGTGCGGTTCCTCCGTTCTGATACACCGTTGTGCTGTGGTGTATATGGAGGAGTCAGCTGAGAGAGAATCCCATTCTCTTTTAGGAAGTCCAGGAATTCATTGCTTAAGTATTCTCCTCCTCGATCAGATCGAAGGATTTTAATACTTTTTCCGGTTTGGTTTTCGACTTCTTGTTTATATTCTCTAAATTTCTCAAAAGCTTCTGATTTGTGTTTCATCAGGAACACATATCCGAATCTAGAGAGATCGTCAGTGAATGTAATGAAGTACGAAGAACCATCCCTGGCATGTGTAGACATGGGACCACATACATCACTATGTATAAGTCCCAAGAGTTCGGTAACTCTTTCTCCGTGTCCCGTAAACGGAGTTTTGGTCATCTTGCCTTTGAGACATGACTGGCAAGTGTCATATGATGAAAATTCAAACGGATTTAAATATCCATCTTTATGTAACTTAGCTAGTTGTGTCGCATTGATGTGACCCAGTCTACAATGCCATAAGAAGGATTCGTTCAGTTCAGAACTCTTCCTCTTGTATGTGTTTGTTATACTCAGAACTGTTGATTGATTTAGAACATAAATGCCATTGCACAACGTGCCTGATCCAACCAACTTTTGGTTACGGAAAATGTTCATAACATTATCCTGTAATACAAAATTATATCCCTCTTTACTTAATAAAGAAACCGATATAATGTTGCATATCAGGTTCGGCATGTAATAGCATTCGTTCAGAACCAATGTATTACCAGTTGGTAATACAAGGTGATATTCCCCGACTGTCTTAGCTGCAACAATTGCACCATTTCCAACTCTTATGTCTTTATCACCTTCTCCAAGTTCTCTACCTTTTCTAAGCCCATGCAACCGATTACATATATGGGATCCTGACCCGGTATCTAATACCCAGGACGTAGGGCAAATGGAGAAACAGTTCTCTGTAACGAACACACCTGAAGAAAATGGATCATCATGTACTTTCTTCAATCGGGTGGCATGGGAATCCTGGTATTCCCCTATATCCTGTTCATTCCTATAACTCTTATAAGAAAGAACGGAACCAACGTTCCCCAGCACAGAATAACATGCGGGTTCGGTCAATACATCCATATTATTATCTTTATTAGGGCATGAAATGGTCGCTACCTGGAGAGAGAGAGAAGAAAACACTTTAGCGTATGCTCTTGCAAGATCAGATTGGTTATTATCTTATCTAATCAGGATGGCTCCCACTGGTTTTTATCAAATCTTCCTTCAAACCCTAAAAGGAAAGATTAGCCGGGATTAATTACACACTACAAGTTCGCCAATCTTTCAGCCAGGCCAGTGTCGGTACTTTGAGGGAGGTCCCCCGTGCTTTCGCACGAACCTAATTAATCTAAACCTCGTTTTCCCAGAGGCGTAACCTCGGTAACACCTTTCTAGACACCTACTTGATCGGCTAATTGTAATGTATAAAACTCTCCCAGGAGTAACTCTTACTCGCAGTGGGTATCGGGATCCAACTATCTCATAGAAGGTATGCAATCTCATTGCAAATTTCAACACTTGAAATTCCCGATAATATTTTGCCCCTAGCGTCCTATGACCTTGACGCAGGCCAACAAACCATAGTGCGCTAGTCAAGTTCTACCCGTCATTTCCTGATTGAATTAAACCCACCCGTACGACCCTTGACGCAGGCCAACAAAGTTGCACGACTACCCTAATCCAATCTGCATCATATGCATAAGCAGATAAATACTAGTTATCTACCGCACACTACGCCTTGACGCATGCCAACAAACGTAGCACGAATACTAACTACTACTTATCTGAAATGACGGAGGGCTACGACAGGTTTTTCTGAAAACCTATTGCGTAATGAACTTGATATCGTTGTAGAATCAAATGAAGTTTTTGAAATGGAGTGATTTTGAGGCTTTTCTAGTTTTGCTAAAGGGGTCACTCCCGGTGAAGGGATCGTCGGCCCTTTCCTCGTCGAATGAGGTGCGGGATATATCATATATATCACTGTGCAAAGCAGAAACTATAGAAGCAATCAAAAACAAACCGAGTGTGTAGCATCTGCCAGTTATTGCTAAAGGAGTCACTCCCGGTGAAGGGATGTCGGTCCTTTCCTCATCGAATAAGGTGCAGGGTATATCATATATACCGCTATGCAAAGCAAGAACTGTAGCTACCTGGATTTATTTAAAATTTGATTCTACAACATCTTAGGTGTCTTTTCTTTGATTAATCACATTAATGAAGTCCCATCATTTAAATACCTAAACATCACAGATAAATACGACGTACACTTATGCCATCCGCATTCGCCTCGATGTCCCCTCGTGCACCGTTAGGTTAGGTAACTAACGACAGAGCAGGGTAGGGCTAGTGCGGGTGCAAAACATAAGTAACGTCTACATAATATATCATATATACTATATAAAATATCTATCACAGAACATCACGTGATCACATCACAGATATCGCAGCAGAAGAAACATATGAAACATTGGATATACTAGGACGTCCGTGTTTTCAATACGAGCCAGTATAAAACACGGATTCCACGGTCGTGATGAATAGCCAATCCCACACCCCTAGACCCCTACGAGAGCGGCAAGCAACCCTACCAATTCTAGGGTTAGGAGACCCGGACTCGACTCCTCGAGATGGTCTCCCACTGGACCCTAGAACCCGGTTACTTGTGCTCCCCTCCTTGGGTCTATCCTAGTGCAGAAAAGTAAATAATATACAAAAGGTGACAACTTCCGCAACCTGGAAGTGCCCCAAATAAAAGAATATTACATACAAGTTTTTACATGAATGAAAAAGAAAAACACTCATCTCACATAAAAAACCCCGACAATCCAATATAACATATCCAGCAACACATAACATCACATGTCATCAACGTAAGTAAATATGCGCATCCCAATTGTCGTTGACATATAGCAACGAAACCGGCGATATCACATATTACACTTACGGTCACAGAAAAGAAAGTGTAAAACTACAACAATTGGAATCCGCAACCTCTTTAGACATCGCATGCCTAATCAGAATGAAATACTTAGACATCACATGCCTAACAGTTATAAACCCCGCATTTTAGTCTCATTATCGAAAACTCTTTTCAATATCAAATGAAACTAAACTGCTAGATTTATATCATTCATTCAGTTATCTCATAACTGTTTGTGAATTCCAATTATTGTATCCCATTCCGGATAAATAGAAAATATTAAACTTTCCGATCGAACATTCGAACACCCAAGTTTTCCCGAAACCGTCCAACACATGAAATAGGTTCAAAGACATTCACTTCATGCCTCAGTACCAACGGTCCAGCCGTAGAAGGGTCAAGCCAACGCCTCACATGTGGCACGCCGTACTGCCCCAAACCCGAAGGTTCAAAGGGCAGTTCAAGACGGTCACATAATCGAGTTAAGGTTTGTTGTCTTCTAGAGGGACCATCGCGTTACTTGCACTACTCAGAAGGTTCAAAGGGCAGTTCAATGACCGATTGCAACAAAAATCCAACACTTGGATATTTTCCGACAGGGGAAAAGTTGGGTATTTATATCCGATCGGACTTTTTAACATATTCAAAAAATTATCCGGAAAGCACTAAGACAAAGTTCGATAATCCGATCGAAATACCGAGTCCCCAATACAACCCAGAATACTCAACTCTTGAATAAATATTAAAAATTCCCAGAGAACTCAGCACTGAATAAAAGAAGTTACTTTGCATAATAGGGTGGGTGACGTCATCATAAGGCCGCGGAACCGCCGCAGAAGCCAGGCTTCTGCCGCGGTTCCGCCGCACTTTGGATGATTTGGGTGATCGTGTTTCACAGTAATTCTTAGAAAGTCCTGCTGCATTTTCTGCATATTTTTAATTTTGAAAAAACCCAGTTTTTAAAAAATGTACAGAGAGCAACTTTGATATTAGGGTTTCGGTTCGATCGGACTTCAAACTCCGTCTGGACTTTTCCTAAGGCTCTAGCTAGGCTCTGATACCACTGTAGGGTTCCTAGGCACTCTCAAGAGGTCTCACAAGGCATCAACCATGCCAATTTCAAATTTTACGGGTGCCGAGAAACCCTAATACGGATCGCTAACTAGAAATTTAGGCGAAAAACGAAACTAGTTAACATCTTAACTAAAGGAGAGAGGCTACAACCTTTGTAGATCCGGTTCTCCACTCCCTTAGCTCCACGTAGGCGTCCTCTCACTGTCCATCTCGAATCCCGAACTCAAACGTCGGCTTCATCGGAGAATTGGGCGGACTAGGTCGTCGGCTTCGTGCCGAAGATGATGTACGTCGAGGCATCACAAGTTCAAGCTCCAACTTCACCAAGTTGTGAAACTTGTGAAGAAAACATCCTATACTACTTGGCAAGAGGTAGAGGGTGAAGAAATAGGAGGTGGGTTCACTTTAGAATTGGATTTCTCTCACTTTTGCCCAAGTTGCCATTGATGAAGGCAAGGTTTTTCTTGAAGAAGAAGATGAAGAAGAAGGAAGAATATGATAAGTTTCTTATTTTAAAATGAAACTAATATGAATACTTATCATATCTTAACCATGGTCAAGTGTAGAGATTAAACTAAGGTTAGTTGGAATGGTTAAGGTTAAGGATGAGATAAGAATGGTGGACTTTGTCAAAGCTTCAAGAAGCTTCAACATAGACACAAAATAAGCCACCATTCTTAATAATATCCAAAATGAATAAATAAATAAATAACTAAGTAAATAATCAAAACCCTAACCATTCATATAACCATAGTTTAATCTTTACACAAACCCAAGTGAGCAAGTATCATCAAACATGATACAAACAAGTGCACAAAAAATATATCACATATACAATGTGCATCAAGTGAGAAAATCCTTTTAAAATGAACCAATACTAGTTAATGCAAAGCAATATATCAAATATATAATTATACATTAAATCATTAAATCAATACTTGATTTAACGATCCGGTCATATCGCATATAACCGAATAGTATCCAATGTATCGGCTTATCGAATCAATCCTTGATTCGATATCTAGGTTATATCGCATATAACCAATCGATACATTTATCGCGAGAATGAAATACGGTATCACATACACGCATTATTCTCGCTCCCGCACATATCTCATATGCGCTCCTATTTCGTTTCGCTTGAGCCAGGAAACCTCTGTGTAGGACTCTAAAGACTCGTCAATACGCCGGTAGCAGATGATGATCATATCAAGCACCCACAAGTCGCAAGCGGTCTGCTAAACGTAACGGCCACCCGGGTATTAAGCGATCAGAAGATCGACGAGCTAGCCCGCTCACACTCCTGTGAATCCAACCAGTAACACTTACCGTACAGTCCGGTCTGTTCGTCTGATATGTCGCATATCAAGTCTAGGGGTGGTAAACGTCAGACCCCAATAACCGATAAGTCGTGCCGATGTGAGGCTCATAACGGGTCGAGAAACTACTGGTAACACTTACCAGCAAATCTCTGATCAGCCCTGGCCAGGGACTTCCCTGTTACGGCCAATCGAGCACAGCGCAACATCAACCCCCAATACCGGGAGAAACGAAACCCCTCTTATCGCTCATTGCCTCCATGTGACTCGGGACTGTACCCAAAGACCACCGTTTTGCACGCCCTCATGGACGTGGTAAGGTGGAGATCAAAGCACAGCTGGAATCACACAAGACTCTATGACGATCTCGGGTGTACAGACTAACCTGTACAAGTGTCATCTGAGAACTGCCATCTGACGTGAGGTATAATACCATCTGGGAGTTCTCGGCGAGTCCGTCCAGTGTACCCAGTCTCCACTGAGCACCCGTATACCATCTCTGATGTCAAACACCAATGGACATGGGATCACCCATCGCCCATCTCATGGGTCGAGAAGCGTATACGCTAGTCTACACTGGTATATCGATGCCCTGTCTCGATACACCCATGACTAGGGACCTTGAAGGATGTACTTATGGACTACCATGTCCCCACTAGTATGATCTGCATCATAGTCCAGGTAGTCAAGTACACATCCTAAGGGCTTTATCAACATGTAACTATAAGACAGTTTAAAGAGACAAGTGTACATGTTAAGATAAAGAGTAACCAGATAGCATACTATCATATCGAGCAAGAAAGTCATCTCTATATATGTCCAAGCATCCAATATAATATACATCATCTGTACAATACTGGCCTCTAGGGCATACATAGAACTAATAGTTACTATTTTGAACACGAAACGAACCGGAAAAAACATCGATATCACATAGTTTCTGTCGTTTTTAAAATGAGGTCTAAAAATTTTTCAGGGACCTGCAGAATAACCTACAGAGAAATATAAGAACACTGAAAAAAATTGGGTTCATGAATCGGCCAAACAGCCACGGAACCGCGGCCGATCGCTCCGATCCGCCGCGGATCCGCGGCCGATTTGGAGCCGATTCAGCCCAAGTTTTTCCAGTGGCTATTCTGTGATGTTTTTGTCTTTTCTGGAATGTTTATTTTCTGCTCAAGTCTCAGGTGCACAGAGAAGTTTTGGAGTAGAATCTGATATGTTTGCTCGATCGAAATTATACGATGTTTGCTAATTTGATTATATCTGTGAACTGTTTAATGTGTTCGTACCTCCCCTAACTGCTAGTATGTCGGTTGGCAGGGGGTTGCACATTTCTGTAATGGATTTTACTGTTTGTGGTTATGAACTGTATTGGATTGTTGTGATGATTAGCCGGGGTTTGAGATGGCTTATTATATTCATTCATTCAATGCAATTGTAATATGTTGTAATATTATTTTGCGGGGCACATCCAGGTTGCGGTTGTAGCCACCGTTGTATTATTTCATTTTACTGTTTTTGCTCCTAGGATAGACCCAAGGTACCCAAGGTGGGGTGCATAAACTACCGGGTACTTTGAAGTGTTTAGTAGACTACTGACGTTGTTGAGGGAGACCGCTTCACTTCGGGTACTTGGCGGGTAGTATGCCGTACCCGTAGGGGTCTAGGGTGGGGTAATGGCTATTCATCACAACTGTGTAATCCGTCTTTCGTTGCAGGCTCAAAAGAAATGCGGATTGCTTGCATATCTAATAATGTTCATCTGTGATCTGGAATGCCTATTATTGCGTCTGACGAATGTACAATATCTATATATGATAGCTATTTAGCCGTCACTTATGCTTTACACCCGCGCTAGCCCAGCCCCCGCTCTGCCGTTAGTTAAGTAACCTAACGGGTGATGACGGGACCCAGTGGCGAATGCAGATGGCATAAGAGGACGTTGTATTTTCGTTGTTTTCTGCAATAATAGGTTAATGATGGGACGCATTATTATTAATGCAAAGAAAATAAACCAAAGTTGAATCGTTGGAACAGTTTAAAAGAAACCGCTCGGTTATTTTTAAAACAAAAGATATTTTTAATTGCGGAGCTTTAACCACTCCTTTTAAAAGCTATCAGGTTCCTTCGGTCATATCAAGTTCACTACATTCACGGTTTCGCCAAAACCATTCGTAGCCCTCCGTCATTTCATTTGGGTATTCAGTAGTATTCAAGCTATGTATTTTGACCAACGCCAAGGCATAGTGTTTGGTATCTGCTGGGTATTCATTTGTTGCATAGATAGATGAGTTAGTTTGGGACAGTTGTATTATCATTTTGGCCAACGTCAAGGATATGTACGGATGGGTTCAAATTAACAAGATAATGATGGGTAGAACTTGACATGTGACTTATGACATTTTGACCAACGCCAAGGTCATAAGAGCATGGGGCAAAAATTTATATCGGGAATTTCTAAAGAAACTGAAATTTGCAAAGAGATACATACCATTTAGAGTTTGATGAATGTTGGTAGGATTCCTTCAACATTATCATACGATGATATTTGGATCCCGATCCTACTGTGAGTATATGCTACTCATCAGGAGATTCGCCACTTAACGATCAATGCTATAAACCAAGTAGGTGCCTAGAAAAGTGTCAGCGGGGCTACGCCCCCAGAGAAAAAAGGTTATTTAATTAAGGAACTTCGCGAAAGCGTTGGAAAACCTCCCTCAAAGTATCGACACTGGCCTGGCTGAACGGTTAAGTAAGTATTGTACGGTGAGAATACTCCTGGCTAGTTCTTCCTTTTCGGTTTGAGGAGGGATTCGAGAAACAGTGGGAGCCATCCAGTTTAGATAAATTAAAAACCACTCTAAACTTGCAAGAGCATCATGCTAAAGTATTTCTTCTCTCTCTCCTAATTGCAGCGACCCTGAAAATGACTGGACTTAAGTTACTTTTAGAGAAAAATATACTGACAGGGCCAAACTATAAAGATTGGTAGCGGAATGTCCAAATGGCTTTGACCTATGACAGATTGGGGTATGTCCTCACCACTAAGGCACCTGCAGTCCCAGGTCCCAAATCCAGTAATGTGGATAAGGAAATCCGCAAAACCTGGGAGTTAGATTGCGCGAAGGCACGTGCTTGCCTCGATGAACAATGAACATCAGAGGAGGCATGAGGATATGGATCTAGATGCCATATTTCTCCATACAAAGGAACTTTATAGAGAGCAATCTCGTATAGCAAGATACGAGACGTTAAAGAACTTGTTTCGAGTGAGGTTGGCCGTCGGATAATCGGTAGGAGAACATGTTCTAAAGATGATAGGCTATATAGAAGAGCTCGCAGACCTTGGGATGACTTTGGATAATGAGCTCTATACAGACTTAATTCTCCAGTCCCTTCCTTCCACCTACGCCCAGTTTATTCTGAATTTCAACATTCAAAGAAAAGAAGTTGAACTTCCAAAACTCCTTAACATGTTGAGGAGTGCAGAGGGCACATTGCAGAAGACAAGGGAAACACCCGCTATATTTGTTAGCGGTGCTTCATCTTCCAGGTCCAAGGCTAGGGCCAAAGGAAAGAAGAAGAAGGCTGCCACCAAACCTAGAGGAGGTGTTAGTAAGGTGGGAGCGAAGGGAAAGAAAAAGTTTGCGGTACCAGTAGTGGCCCAGGATGAGTGCTTCCATTGTCATAGGAAAGGGCAATGGAAGAAAGACTGCAAGGCGTGGAACGCCAAGAACCAGGAACAGAAGCAAGCTGTGGCTTCGACTTCAGGTGTGTTTGTAATTGAGAATTGTCTGTCAATCAACTCTACTTCTTAGGTATTGGATACCGGATCAGGATCTCATATATGCAATTCATTGCAGGCACTGAGAAACCGTAGAGTGCTGAAGGATGGTGATATGACCCTGATGGTTGCTAACGGAGCTACCGTGGGAGCTGTGTCCGTAAGGGATTATCACCTGGGATTGACGAGTGGACATATTTTGGTTTTACATAACTGTTTTTGTGTACCTAGTTTAACGTGTAATATCATATCAGTTTCCTTGTTATCAAATAAAAGTTATGATTTCATGTTTGTAAGTGATGTTGTTAACATCCACCTTAATCATAGTTTGATTGGGTCCGGTACACTGGATAACGGTATATATGTCTTAAACCAACTCCAGATTTTCAATGTCCAGAACACACTAAAAAGAAAGTCTCCAGATTTAAATAAGGCTTTCTTATGGCATTGTAGACTAGGTCACATCAATGAGACAAGGTTAACTAAGTTACATAGAGAAGGATATTTGGACTCGTTCGAATATCAAACTTATGCCACTTGTCAATCATGTCTCAAAGGAAAGATGACAAAGACTCCATTCACTGGACATGGAGTAAGAGCGAGCGAGCTCTTAGGACTCATACACAGCGATGTATGTGGTCCAATGTCTACACATGCAAGAAGTGGTTTTTCCTATTTCATTACTTTTACGGATGATTACTCAAGGTACGGATTCATTTATCTGATGAAACATAAATCCGAGGCTTTTGAGAAATTCCAAGAGTATAAGAATGAAGTAGAAAACCAAACCGGCAAAAGTATCAAGACACTGAGATCTGATCGAGGTGGTGAATACTTAAGTGCCGAGTTCCTAGGTTACCTAAAAGAGAAAGGAATTCTCTCTCAGGTTACTCCTCCATACACTCCACAGCATAACGGTGTATTGGAGAGACGGAATCGAACCCTATTGGATATGGTACGTTCCATGATGAGTAATGCTGAGTTACCGCGATCTTTCTGGGGTTATGCGCTAGAATCAGCGGCATATCTTTTGAACATGGTTCCTACCAAAACTATGCCTACCACGCCATATCAGATGTGGAGTGGGAAGAAACCCTATCTTCAATATCTGAAGATATGGGGATGTCCAGCTTTTGTTAAAAAGCAGCATGTGGACAAGCTCGAGGCACGATCAGTACAGTATAAGTTTGTGGGATATCCAAAGAACTCCAAGGGGTATCTATTCTATTACGCAGAGGAACAAAAGGTTTTTGTTTCTCGTAATGCCCATTTTCTAGAATATCAGTTTTTAGAAAAGGAAATAAGTGGGGAGCGAAATAGAACTGGAAGAAATTCCAGAACCACAAACTACTACTGAAACTTTGGTAGAACCAGTAGTTCAAGAAGAACAGGACATTCCCGCACCCCTCCGCAGGAGTAGTAGGCCGTCTCATCCGCCTGAGAGATACTACGGTTTTCTCATAGATGGGGATAGAGAGGATTGCATCATTGATGATGATGAACCTACTAGCTTCCAGCAGGCCATCCAGAGCGGCGACTCGGTACGATGGCTAAATGCAATGCGGACCGAGATGGAGTCCATGTACACCAACAAAGTATGGACTTTGGACTTTGCTCCAGATGGGGTAAAACCCATAGGATGCAAATGGATCTTCAAGAAAAAGATTGGTGTAGATGGACAGGTGGAAACCTATAAGGCTAGAGTTGTTGCAAAGGGTTTTCGTCAAAGACCTGGTTTGGACTATGACGAAACTTTTTCTCCAGTGGCTATGCTCAAATCCATTCGGGTCCTTTTTGCTATTGCTGCCTTCCATGATTATGAAATCTGGCAGATGGACGTAAAGACGGCTTTTCTAAATGGTAATTTAGAAGAGTGCGTCTATATGGATCAGCCAGAAGGTTTCAATCAGAATGGGAGCAGCGGGAAAGTATGCAAGTTGCTTAAGTCCATTTATGGACTAAAGCAGGCATCGCGGAGTTGGAACATCTGTTTTGATCAAACGGTCAAATAATATGACTTTATCAAAAATCCAGATGAACCATGTATATATAGTAAAGTTGTAGCACGAACTGTCGTATTCCTCGTCTTGTACGTGGATGACATTCTATTGATAGGAAATGACATTCCTATGCTACAATCTGTCAAGGGATTCTTGTCACACAGGCTCTCCATGAAAGACCTGGGTGATGCCTCTTACATTCTGGGGATTCGAATCTATCGTGATAGATCCAAGAGGATGTTGGGACTTTCGCAGTCCAGGTATATCAACACTATACTGAAAAGATTCAGTATGGAAGATTCTAAGCGCGGTAATCTACCGGCTTGTCACGTAATCACCCTATCCAAAAAGATGTCTCCCAAGACTGATTTGGAAAGGGATCGCATGTTGATTATACCCTACGCTTCTGCGGTAGGCTCTATAATGTATGCGATGTTGTGCACCAGACTAGATCTAGCTTACGCACTCAGCGTGGTAAGCCGGTATCAGTCAGACCCAAGGGAGAATCACTAGATAGCGGTAAAGAACATTCTCAAGTACCTGAGAAGGACTAAGGAGATGTTATTGGTATACGGCGGAAAAGACCTCAAGATGGAGGCCTTTGCTGGTTCCGGCTTCCAGAGTGATAAGGACGATTCCAAGTCCATGTCTGGTTATGTCTTTACCCTCAATGGAGGGGCGGTGTGCTGGAAGAGTTCCAAGCAGGACACCGTTGCTGACTCGACTATGGAAGCGGAGTATATTGCTGCTTGCGATGCCGCAAAAGAAGCGGTTTGGATGAAGAAGTTCCTAACAGAACTTCAGGTGGTTCCTACCATAGTTGATCCAATACCTCTGTCTTGCGACAACAACGGAGCTATAGCTTTAGCGTAGGAACCAAGGTCCCATCAGAAGTCCAGACACATCTTAAGGCGGTATCACCTGATCAGGGAGATCATAGATCGCCGGGAGATCGAGGTCCGGAGAGTTGCTACTGAAGAGAACATTGCTGATCCATTCATAAAGGCCCTACCTCAGATTCAGTTCGAGAGGCTACTCGAGATCATCGGTCTTCGATATGCCAGTACATGGCCCTAGTGCAAGTGGGAGATTGTTAGTGTATATGCCCTAGGGGCCATTATTGTATCATACTAGTTTGTATATTACTTAATGGAAGCTTGGGATATTCACAGTTATATAACAGTCTTACTAAACATGGTAGTATGCTACTTGGTTTTATTTATCTTAATATGTATGTTCGTATTGATAGAGCCTTTAGGATCTTGCTTGACTACCAGCGTTGTGATGGTAGTCACACTAGTGGGGGCTGGGTAGTCTACAAGCACATCCTTTTCCAGGTCCCTAGTCGTAGGATTATCGAGACAGGGCATCGATACTCCGGAGTAGACTAGTGTGTACGCTTCTCATCCCAGTTGGGGAGATGGTCTGTCCCACAGCCATCAGTACGTCGTACTGGAGATAGTATACAGGTGCTCGTTGAGTTACGGGTACACCAGACAGGACTCGCAGGGAACTGTTGGTTGGTATTATACCCGTCGTCAGTTAACAGTTCCCAGGTGACATGAGTACAGCATAGTCCGCAGACTTGACACTACTACTTCGCCTCGAGTGTGTCCCACTGTTCTTAGATTGCTACCCTACCACGGCTCAAAGGAGTCGTGCAAACAGGTAGCAGTTGGGTGCAGTCCCGAGCACTTGGAGGCAGTGGCGGTTAGACATGATTCGTCTCTCCCGGTATTGGGAGTTGATATCGCGCTGTGTCAGAGAGCCATTACGCAAAGTCCTTGGCCAGGGCAACCGAGATTTACTGGTAGGTTCCAATAGTTTCTCAAGGTGTAATGAGCTACGCTCCGACACGACTTATACCGCTATTAGGGGACTGACACTTGCCGCCCCCTAGGCCCGATATGCGATAGTCTTAGACGAACAGACCGGACTGTACGGAGATTGTCACATCAGGCTTAGTAGGAGTTCGGATGGGTTTCCTCATCGGCCTTCTTATCGACATCTACCTGGGGACCGTTACGTACAGCTAGTGCCGCTTGCGTTCTGTGGTTAAACCCACTGCCAGCGTTGTAGTCGAGTTTTTAGAGTCCCACACAGAGAGTTTCCCTGCTCCAGGCGAAACGATATAGAGGTCGTATGGTTTTACGATAAGGGTTCGGACGCATACGTGTGTTTACGCACGTACGACATTCGGACAGTTTTTACTAGCCGGCTTTGGTTTAAGCCAGATTCTAGTATCGGGTTATTGGATTTATACAGTCTAAAGTTTTTCCGTGTTTTCACGGATAAGAGGGGCGTTCTCGTAATTTCACGAGAAGCTTCTAGAAGGATGGTGACTTGGGGGTTTAGGTGGCATAAGCATTAAATGATATTAGTGACTCATTTGTGTGATTCATCCATGTCATTAATGCATCATTAAATGGTTAATGACTCATGTAGATGAATCACTCATATGAATAAATGAAGCATGATGATTAATCATTTTATTTATTTATTTTGATAAATCATTATGCTTCATATATTCATGAGAGATTATTATCTCATTCTCATTCTTTTGCTCACCTGCTCTCTCCTCAAGCTCTCTCTCTTCAAATCCTAATCCTCCCCTCTCATGTGTTGAGATCAAGGATTAGATAGACTAATTAATCCATAACCACACTCTATATCACCTAGGTACCTTTGATTAGCACTAAAGAAACCTTGTTGCCTCAAGTTTAGAGGTGAAGCTTGGAATAGAAGCTCTCGGGTGGATCGTCTATTATGTAGAGGATGCCGAGGAGGAGGTGGATAACGAAAATAGAAGGACTAGGTTCACTAGGTATAATCTCTTTTCATAGTAGTTAAGAACTCTTATGCTTGTGTTAGTTATAGTTTAGCAAAGATTCTTCGGTAAGTCGATGTTTACTCAAAGAACAAGATCGTTTTTCATATTTCCGCCTCCCCGCAACTCGTGGGGTGTTGTACATCGACTTACAGATTCTACAACATCTTTAGGTTTCTTTTACTTTACATTGATCTCATTAATATAGTCCCATCATTTAAGTTCCTAAGCCATCACAGAAAAGAAACGAAAATAGAACATATACTTATACCATCTGCATTCGCCACAGTGTCCCATTATGCACCGTTAGGTTACTTAACTAACGGCATAGCGGGGCGGGACTAGCGCGGGTGTAAAATATAAGCAACGTTTATTATATATCTTATGTATAATAATAATCCATTCGTCTCAGATACTAAGTAATCACATTACAAAATATCAACAGCAGCAGAAGCACATATGAAAATAAAAAGGATATCTAGGTGGTCCGTATTTTGTATTTAGCCAGCAATAGAAAATACGGATTCCACGGCCGCGATGAATAGCCAAGCCCACACCCCTAGACCCCTACGAGAGCGGCAAGTGATCCTTCCAATTCTAGAGTTTAGGAGACCCGGTCTCGACTCCTCGAGATGGCCTCCCATTGAACCCTAGAACCCAATCACTTGTGCTCCTGTAACCCTTCGAAAATCGTTTAGGCAGTTTTTCGGTAATCGGCTAATTTTTCGGCTTTTTCCGTAAAAAGTCAAAATTGATATTTTTCATTGTAGACCTAATTATACAAAATTTAGATAAGATATTACTATAATTTTGTCACTAAAATGTCACTTATAATTTTCTAGTTAAATAAAAAAAATCGTAATTAATTATTTTTTTATTATTTTAAGCCTTTTTAAATACATTAAATTAGGGATAAATACAAATTTAATTAGGTAAATTTCATAATTAGGAATCTTTATAAGCTAAAATATGGTGTTAATAAAATTATATCATGACTTGCAAACTTTTGGTTTTAGGGTGGGAAATTTAATGGAAAAATGGTGTAAAATGAGGTTTTTTTTGTAAATTGTTGATGTGAAAGCATTAAATGGTAACATATGGTGTTTTATTGACCTAGAAACTTCTCCAAAAATCCCACACCTCCTCCTCAAGCTGCTGGCCGAGCCTCCTTGCTGAAATCCCTCATCTTCTCACTTCATTCTTGCTTCTAAAATCATGATAAAATCAAGAAAAATCCACAAAATTGCACCATTTTCTTCATAGATTCAAACCAAAACCTTAATCCCTCCATTCCCTAACCCTAATTAGTTAGAGATGTGGAGAAAGGAGGCCACTTTGGAGGCTTAGTGCAAGTTGGGGTTCACTTGGGAGGTATAATTCTTAAACTAGTTGTTAATTTGTAGTTTAATAAAGCTAGTTTAGTATTTTAAAGTGATTAATTTCATTGTAATGGTTAGTTTTGAAATTTCAAGAAAGGGATGATGTTCTAGATTAGGGTTTGTAGCATGGTGGTTGGATTTAAGTTAAGGTTTGGTTATCTAATTGATTGGAGTGGTTAATTGTGTAGTGTTATGCTCGCTAAATCGACAAAATTGCGATGTTTGTATCGATTCGGTAAGCAAATTGCTTACTAGTTTTTTTATAAAAATTAGAATGCGATCAAATTGCGTTATGTTAGCGATATAATTAGCTTCGTATAGGACTATTAGAGTGCGCGAACGCGGGGTTTCGTCTAGTCGGGTTTTAGTTTTGTCAATTTCCCCGAAATGACGATTTTAGTTAACGATTAGCGATTTTCGTGCGTTTTCCCGCGCACCGAGTGTATGTTATGTTTAATTCGAGAGCGTCGATAATTGTATATTGTGACTTGCATAGTTTTAGGTTTTGTAATCTTTTGCTTGGTGTTGTGCAAATATAGGATCGGTCGGGGAAACATCGGACACGGCACGTAAAGGCAAGGCGGTGGTCGGATCGGATTAGCGGGGATTTCAGGTGAGTAGATATATTCATCTATGGGGGAATCGTCTGAATGGCGCGAGGTGCCCCCCCCAGTTAGGATTACCCTACTTTTTGCAAGATTTATATTGTTAGCTAGCTTATCCATTCATGTACACTGCATACCCTTATAGCGAACAGTATATTAGATTGCATGGACATTCATCCATACTTATGCGATATCACTTCGTAGGACACGAACACCATTACCATTGGCATCTGTTGCATGCACACTATTCATGTGACACACACGCCTTTGGTAATTGCCATGCCACGTGCACTATAGAACCTGTTTAACTTAATAACGCCATTTGCATTCATACATGATATATGGAATTGCATAGCATGCATATACCTCGCATTACCATTATATCTACATAGATTTCTAACCAAACTCACATCATATACATTGATATCATAGACATTTATCATATATATAACATGTGAACATTATGATTTTCTTGAGGATTTCAGTATTGCTGCGACTTCTGGATTTTTGGGGAAAACCGCAAGAATTTAACAAAAGCTTATATTTATCATTTTTAAAACAAAGTTACAGTTTTCTCGTGATGTATGTGTCGTCCACCATGAGTTTTTATGTTTTCTGTTGGATTTCGAGACCCGATTCGAGGAGTGGATGAACCGTGTCGGGTACATGGTGGGCCCGGTATGGTACCCCGGGGAAAGAAGATCGAGATGTAGACGATGAGCCTGGCAGGGGAAGACTACCTACCGGTGATGTCTGGCGCGGCGGATATCCGGAGGATACCGACCGTTGTCGTGAGATTGGATGATATGGGCCGATCCGGACTGACGGAGCCCGATATTGAGACAGATATGATTCCATTTGGTGTCGATGCTTGACACGGGTTTTCAGATGATTTCTTGATGGTACTTAGCTATTATACAGATATTCATTTTCTAAAAGTTAAGAACGCAGTACCCTTAGCATTTAAAACACTTAAAGAGTTAGAAATGACATTGCATACATGTGCATGCATACTAGAGCTATTATATCACATATGGACATGCATGTTGTGGTGCATTGCGTGCATTCTTATGATTGCCTTATTAGATGTTATATTTACTCACGAGCTGGCAACTCACCCCCGTTGTGCCACAGTGTCTTGCAGGTCGGACCCGTCGGTCTTGTAGCGGCGGGCTATCTTATCATCAGTTCCTTTTGCTCAGACTCGCGACTTCGCCCGTAGGTGGGTTGCGAGCACACTTTATTTCTTTTGCTTTATCATTGTATCTAGTATTCTCCATCTACCACTTTATATTGTATATGTGACCTAGTGGTGAGACTGAGAGATTGTATATTTGTGGTTTCTTTTGGGTCGAGCTCACTTGAGCCGGCGATGTGTTTTCTGATATTTTGCGTTTCTTTTATACTCTTTTCTTGATATGGTTATTATATTGCATGTGGTTGTGATCCGCCTTGGACGAAGAGCTAGCTCCCGCTTGGGGATGCCATTTTTTTATTACAGGTTTATTATCTTGTTGTACCCATTTTGGGGGATAGAAAATACAGGGGAGACTCTGCCGAAATTTTCAGAAATTTATGATGTTTTTAAAAAGGGATTCTTTGCAACTTAATTGATTTGAAAATCGTTTTCATTAAAGGTTTTCCTTCACTCTCTTTTGATTTTGGTTTAGATTCTTCTGGGCTTTGGCTGACTTAGGTTACGGTACGCCTTTAGACGTCTCGTAATCTAAGTGTCAGTCGCGTTCCGTACTTTCGGGTCGTGACAGCTCCCCTCCTTGGGTCTATCCTAATGCGGAAAAGTAAATAATATACAATAATGGTGACTTCATCCTCAACCCGGAAGTGCCCCAAATAAAAGAATATTACATACAACTGATATTTACATGAATGAAAATAAACACACTCATCTCACATAAACCCTCGGCTATTCGATCGCGACAATCCTGCAAATCAAATCTCAGCAACACATAATATCTCATATCATCAACGTAAGCAAGTATACGTATCCCGATTGTCGTTGATGTATAGCAAAGAAGTCGGCGATACACCACATACCACGCTTACAGTCGCAGAAAAAAAAGTGAAAAACAACAATTGCGATCACAGATATCAAGACGATGTTTAACGTTTCGATGGAATCAACATACACACATATTTTACCCCAAGAGCTCAACACTTGAGCAAAGTTACAAACACCAAAAATCGCGCCACAGTGTCTATGGTCCAGCCGTAGAAGGGGTTAACCAACGCCTCACCTATGACACCACGGAACTACGGCAAACCCGAAGGTTCGATCGCGGTTCCGTGGGCATAGAATCGAGTTAAGGTTATTATGTTCTTCTAGAGGGCCCATAGGAACACTTGCGCGACTATTGAATACAAAGGTAACTTAGGAAAAACACAACACTTGGAAATTTCAGCGGGGTCAAGATGTGGGGTTTTGAAGTTCGTTCGAACTGCTAAACATTGTCAAGGTTGCCAATACAGAGCTAGAATTTATGACTACGAAGTACTACGACTTAGCCCCAGGTCTAAATAATCATCACATCAAAATTGGGCTAAGCAAACAATACAATAGAACCCAAAATGAACACAAAAGAACACTGGAGCAATACGGGGGGGAGGAGCCAAGGGGGCTGGCCTCCTCGGTTTTGGGAGCCTAAGGCTCGGCCAAAATCCAAGCTCTCCCCTCCGTATTTCCTCAGTGTTCTTATATTGTCCCAAATATCACTCTGCAGTTGTTAAAAAAAATTTTAGACGACTTTTAAAAAAATTTCCAGAGGGCAATTCTATGGTTCCGTAATATCGTATTTTCGGAGATGGTTTCGTTTTCGTATTAGTTCTAATACTATGTCCAGAATTCTAGCTTGGCTCTGATACCATTGTTAGGTTTCCCTAGCACCTACTATAGAATATGGAAGCATCACACATGCCACTTTAAAATTTTAGAGGTGCTAAGCAAACAAAGCAAGGATCATTAACTAGAATACTAGGGTAACAACACTTGTATCTCATACAAAAACCATTCTATCACTAAGTGAAAGGAATACAACCTTTGTAGTCCTCTTGGTAGTGATTCCTAGGATCATTGAAAGTTGGAAAAGCTTGCATGTGAGCTCCTTTGTCCACGATGATCCACCTGAAGTCCACTTTGTCCAAGCTCCTAGCTTCACTTGATTAAAGAAGATGATGAAGCCAAAAACTCTAAACTAATTGGCTAGAGTAGAGTAGAATGAAGAGGTGGTTTGTTTTCTCTAATCAAAACCCAATCTTTTTCACTAACTCACTTTCTTTTCAACTCAAGAGAGCAAGGAGGAGGAAGAAGATGAAGGCAAGCTTAAGAGCTTAAGATAATATGAAAAGATCATGAATAATGTGAATAGAAAAAAACATATATATTTTCTTGTTCTCATCTCAGACCATGGTTACTTAATTTAGATATTATGGCACATGAGTTAAAAGGCAAAAGGAAAACTAATCCAAGGTTAAAAAGTGGGTGAAGTGTGGTCAACTTCAAGAAGAGTGTAGAAGATAATCATGGATGAATATTCGTTTTCTTTTCCTTTTAATTTAAATGCAAATGAATATATATATAAATTAAGTTCTATGTGAGTCTTAGATTGCCTTCAAAGATATATCATCAACCATGATACTTTGTATGTATGTGTCCATGCACATCAACATGTGCATACATACATGCATTCTTCCTCTTTAATAAAAAGGGTTTGAATAAAGAATAAAACTAAAAGTCAAATGTTAAATCAACAATTGATTTAACAATCCGGTCATATCTCATACGACCCGACTAATTGAAAAACGCCCGATTAACATACGGTATCACATAGTCGTATTCAATTGGGTCCCAGTGCATATCACATATGCACACCACATCGTTTTGCCTGGGCTAGCGAACTCCTGTGTGGGACTCTAAGACTTGTCAGTACGCTGGTAGTAGGTGATGATCATATCAAACATCCACAAGCCGCAAGCGGTCAGCTAAACGTAATGGCCACCCGGGTATTGAGCGATCAGAAGAAAACCAGCAAAGCTGTCAAAACTCCCGTCGAGCCATCTGGCAACGCTTACCGTACAGTCCGGTCTCCTCGTCAGATATGTTGCATATTGAGTCTAGGGATGGTATCGTTGACCCCAATAACTCAATAAGTCATGCTGGTGTATGGCTCATAACAGATCGAGAAACTACTGGTAACACTTATCAGTAAATCTCAGCAGCCCTGGCCAGGGACTTCCTGTTATAGCCAATCGAGCATAGCAAAACATCAACCCCCAATACCAGGAGTGACGAAACCCTTCCTATCGCTCATCGCCTCCATATGCCTCGGGACTGTACCCAAAGACCACCTGTTTGCACGACTCAGTAGAGCCATGGTAGGGTGGAGATCAAAGTATAGTAGGAGGACACACAAGACTCTATAACGATCTCGGGTCTACAGACTAACCTGTACCAGTGTCACCTAAGAACTGCTGTCCGACGATGGATATAATACCACATAGGAGTTCTCTATGAGTCCGTTCAGTGTACCCAGACTCCACTGAGCACCAGCATACAATCTTTGGTGTCAGCACAACAGATGGATATGGGATCATCCATCGCCCATCACATTGGACAAGAATTGTATACGCTAGTCTACTCTGGAATATCGATGCCCTGTCTCGATACACCTACGACTAGGAGCAGTTCAAGGATTTTCTTATAAACTACACGTGCCCCACTAGTATGATCCGCATCATAGTCACAGTAGTCAAGCAAATATCCTGAGGGCTTTATCAACATGTGCAAATGAATAAAAGCATGATCAAATCAACATGTCAGATTAAGTAAACCAGATAGCATACTATCATGTCGAGCCAAAAAGTAATCTATATATATACATGTCCAAGCATCCACTATACATATAATGGCCTCTAGGGTATACATATATCCAACAGGGGTTTCCAGCAGTTTAGCGGTGCCATTAATGAGGCTTGGGTTTGCCCTTCTACGGCTGGTCCAGAGGTACTGTGGTATGTAACATCTATTTTTATACTGTGCTCAGGTGTTGAGCCTTCGGAAAATTTTGGGACCTTGACGACTCGATCGAAAAGTTTGACGTCATCCGGATATCATGTGATAAGAGACTAGTAAGCTTACCAGCTTCGGATAGAGGACTTCACCCAGATGCATTGGGAGTTGATCGAGGACAGGCGAGCATTGAGTATTTCTCCGATGGTTGGGATGAGTTCCCGAGGACGTGTACGGCTAGAGATATTCTACAGAGTGATGAAGATACCTAGTTCGTAACTTCGAGTCCGTGTGAGAGACTCCGGATTGACCGTGGCTGAGAACAGTTGCAGTGCGCGGATAGCATGGCGTGACGTCATAGTGGACGATGATACAAACGAGTGGAACTAGAGGTTCGTGCGAGACGCTGACGAGCTGTTGTTACTTCCCGTCGAGATTAGAGATCTAATATGCATACAGAGGTGTTGGGATACGGCCAGCTCCCAAGGAAATGTTATGGTGAGAATGCAGATGTCCAGAAAGTGAGAAAAGATTATGTGAGAGTACCAGCCTCCGTACAGTTCGGCATAGGAGAGATCGGAAAGGACCTTGAGCAGGATTCCTTCCAAGACACTGCTGCAATAAGATTTGCATCGAGGATCAGTTATGTCACGAGTATTCAGAGGACCAGAGGCCGACTCCAGTAACGTGCTGCTTTACGAGTGGTCTTGATGATTGACCGAAAGATGACCAGAGAAGTGCCAGAGCGGAATCATTTCCGTTAGCACACTCGACAGGGCCGATGAGCCGATGGATTGCGAGATTTGTAATCCACAGAGGAATGAAGACCCAAAGACAAAGGACGCCAGACCGTGAGTAGGAGGCAAGAGGATGTTCTTGTTCTGCCGGTTTTAGGCGCACCGATTTATTTTTCGACATTTTAGGAGGTGTACCTCAATGTCATTTATTGCGATTTGCGTTTGTGATCCAGGTATCACACTTCTATCGCTTCGATTTGAGTTTTGATGATTGAGTTTCATGATTTTGGTTTTCGTGCACCATGGCTGCACCTACTGGGTATTTACATTTTTGCGCATAGTTATCGCACTTGATATATTTTATACACCGTTGTGTTGATTCGCGATTTGTGCATATCCATTGCATTTGATGTCGATTTTGTACCTTCGTAACATGTGTTTATGATTTCGTGGATTTCATACGGATGATGTGATTTTTGCACTCGGTATAGCTCACATGTGCTTGTAGTGCATTGATATGGATTTGTGCTCGTAGTTGCACACGTTTTTGATTTATACACCTTGATACACTTGGTGTTGTTCTTATACGCATTTGAGTTATTAATGTGATTTTCGTGCATTAGTTGCACCGTACTTGTATTTTGCGCATTTGATGCACCAGATGTGAGATTTTCGTGCACAATAGATGCACCAGATATTGTTGTCGTGCACACCCGTTGCAGTGGACAAATGCTTTTATCCACACCCATTGCACTTAGTTTTTCTTTGTGAGTATAGTTGCGCCTGTGTTTGGATTTGATTTCCGTGCGCACCAGATGCATGTGATTGTTGGATACGCCTTTTGAGGCTGACCTTGCTTTTGAGCACTTTGTTTTCATGTTGGGTACTATATTGTGTAGTAGCGAAAAAGGGCTGATCTGAGGACAGTACCTGAGTACTTTGCATGCATTAAAAGCTTACCAAGAGGTTTTCAAAGGAGCTATAGTCTCGCTATTTCCTACGTGTCCGTGAGCGACGCGAACGTTTTTAAAGGAAAACCTTTTGGGATATTTTGAAACAACGGAACGTATATTTAGCAAAACATATATGGACATATATTACTATTTTACAAATGAGCGTCCATCACTAGAGCCGTGAGTTACGCATCACACGGCGATTCAGACAAGATTTTGCATGTATTTCATTTAGTTTTTGGAGTTTTTTTTTCAAGTATGCGTACTATATACATGTTATAGTATTTGATTAGTGTATATTGGATTTCAGTAGTGGATTTCGAGATCTGTACCTCTATTGTAACTCCGAAGATATGCGTGCAAATCAGATGATTTGCGTGACGCTTGACGGAGTTCGATTTTGAGTTTCGTATTCGTTTTCAGGCGCACGGGACGCGCTGTGTTATTTCTGTGTTTTCCATGATTTCGGAGCCCCGTTGATTTGAGCTGATTATTGAAATGTTTTAGATTTTGGGGGTTTAAATTTAAATTCGGAGACCGAATTTCTTTAAGGGGGGAAGATTGTAACATTTCAGAAGATATAAAATATTATTTTTGGAATTTAATATTAAAATAATATTTTTCCCAAAAACTGCCCGATTTGCGAAATTGGGGTTTTCGAAAAAGGGTATAAATATATACCAATAATTGTGAAATAAATAGAAATTTAAAATAATTTATTCATTTAATAATATATTTAAAATATTTGGCATTTTAAAATTTTTTTATATGCAGTTTCGACAAAAACCCTATTAGTGCACTGCTAATCGCGATTAGGCCAAATCCGTGTTTCTACAGTTTTCATGGTTAGTGCACCATGACATGTTATATGTTATTTCATTTGTGTTGTTTTATGTTGTAGTTGGGCTTTTGGGTGAGAAAAGAAAAGAAAAGAAAAAGGGGTTAAAAGAGAATGATTGGAGAGAGAGAGAGAGAGTGAGACATGAGAGTGAGAGGGTAAGAATATGGAGAGAGAGAGGGGGCTGCCCACTATTTCCCTTCTCATATTTTTCCTTCATCTTCTTCCTCCTCACTTCCCCCCACCTTCAACCCTAAGATCCATCTCAAAAACCATGTCAAAACCCCACACCCTCTTCACAAAAGTTGATCCCCTTTACATCCTCTACACAATGGACCAAGCAAAGTAGGATTTTGATGACTTTGGTCGAGCTAGGGTTTTATTGAGTTGCCTAAAGGTGGTATAAATTCTTCCCTTTAGTTTAGTTTTAGTTTCCTTGCATTCTTGTGTAGTTTAAAGGTTGATTGTGTGTGGAATTGTGATCTTAGAAATCCAAAGAGAATGGTTTGAGTGTTTGTTTGAAATTGGTGATGTGTAGTGGCTGCCTACAGACCTTAGTGTGGATTTGTATGGCCTAGGATATGGAACACGAACTTAGAACCTTTCTGACATCGGTTAAATTGACAGTTTGATGTAGTATTATGGAATCTGGAGTAACCCGGGGGCACTAAAAATAATTTAGCAAAGACAGGGAGGTAAGCAGGTGATTGTGAGTGTACCAATGAAACCCTAGCACCAACCGCCAAACCCAAACCGTAGATTTATTCTTCCTGGCCGCAAATTGCGGCCAGGGTGGGGTGTAACCTCTTCGTGTTTGGTCCATGTCTTGTTCTCCAGTAAACTAGACCCTGTGTATGTGCAACTTTGGCTAGTTTGACCTGAGTTAAAATCTGGGGCACATTAGTGTGATTGGATATGTTTTCCGTATTTTGCATTAATTGGATTTGGTATTTGGATTTGTGTTTGGTTGTTGGATGTTTGTACATCAACGACTAGGGGTAATTTGTTTGTTTTGCATGCGTGGGCTATAGGTTCTAACCTATAGGCGATCCGTGTGTCGTTTCGGTTTTCAGAACTTGTTTTCAATAGCGTTGCGATATGTGTTATTATTGTAGGTACCTTCGTGTGGATTCCGAGGCGACGGAGCATGGCGTCATCAACTTCGGCAAGCAAAAAGCAAGGTGAGTGGATCTATATCCACGGGGAAAGTCGGGTGGATGGCGTATAGCACCCCCGCACACTTTGATGGAAACCGATTCATAGTTTATGGTCAAGAAAAGCTTTAATAGAAAACTATAGATAGAGTTAAAAGATAGTTAGAGAACTATATTAGAAACTAAAGGATAGTTAGAAGTGATATCGTACGACTAGTATGTGATGACGGGACATGAGGATGATATTTGATGATATTGCCATTTAGGGTACTATAGGACTAGATAGTCGACATAGTGCGTGATCCGATCCATACTTATTTCTAAACTGAAGAGTCGTATGCATCTTTTAAACAGATACCTTAAGGGACGTTATGAATTTTCAAATGATATCTTTTTCTTAAAAACACCGTATCCCCTACTTTCAAAACTACGATTCGCATCTTTTAAAAGCTGATTGTATGGTTCGGGTGTGTATGTTAGATTAGATATGTATGCTTATAGTAAGATAGAATGTTTAGGTAGAATTGATTCGATGTGAGATATAAATGTGATGAAAGGAATGCAAGATGCGATATGATGACTTGGTGATATGTTGGTATACGGATGCGAGTCGATTGAGATGATTAATACCTTGCCGGTCCCCTGATATGAGATTGTTATGGATGTGACCTGGGACATAGGTATATAGATAAATTTATATATGTTGTGAATCATGAGTGATAGCCGTACGAGACGTTAGGTCTGTACCCTCCTCGTCTTATAGGTTGATAGGATCCCTGATAGCTTAATGCCGCCGTACGATGATTTTCCGTACGTGATGATTTTTACTTGAGCTTTGATCCATACCCTTGACTAGAGGATACCGTACGATGGAGTATACTGTACGTGATGTTGTGAGGCTGGACGCTGTTTGATAGATTCACCGACTCGATCATGTTAGATATGTATACCTTATAGCTTTTGCTGATGATTTACCTTATGCTGCACTCATGTTATTCGCATTGCATTACTTACACCTATGCTAGTACACCTGCACCATTATCGATGATGCGTATGTTACACGTACATAGATTTGCCGACTCACATACTTCATCATCGATAATTGCCATGTCACTACACAGTAGGATTGCTGCATCATGATATGACTCCTCGCATAGTTTACTTGCTATAGTTACATATGCACCTTATACGATGTTGCATTTGACTTAGAGAATTTGGGAACCGCAAGATATATTTTAAAAACCGGATTCATTTAAAAAGAGCGGTTTTCCCTCGACATGTTCACAACACTGTTCCATGTTACATGATATACGGATATGCTTACATTTCTTTTATATGTCGCATACATCATGCTTTACGCTTTTACGCATTGAGATATGTTGTTTTCATGAGATTTCTGGATTTGAGAACAGTGGCTATTTTAAAAGAAAGCATGTACTGTTTTAAAAACCCTGTTTCTCTTGATATGATATTTCAGTGCGTCCACCATGTGTTTTCTCGATTCTAAAAGTGGCATGTGAAACCCGATTCGAGGAGTAGTAGGCACCGTCTGTGGGTACATGGTGGACCCGGTGAGGTACCCCGGGGCAAGAAGACTCGTATTGTTAGACGCTGAGCCTGGCAAGGGAGCACTACCCATTGGTGATAGTATTTGGGCTCGGCGGATATCCGGAGGATACCGACCGGAGTCGAGAGATGATATGGGCCGATCCGGACTGACGGAGCCCGTGGACCGATACGGACTGACGGAGCCCGAGAGATATGAGGATTTGTGTGTAGATACTGGACACGGGTTTCATGATGTTTCGAGTGTCGATGCTGGACACTCAGGTTCCATGATTTTGAGGTGTCGCGAGGGACACATGTTGATCCATATCCTCATATTTTCATGCATATGTTTTTATGATATTTACATGCATGATGTTGTTGTGTCAGTGGTTGACACGTGGACGAGATCCACATGCATACATACATTGATTATATGGGTGGACGAGATCCACATGCATACATGCATTGATTATACTGTTGGAGGTTATCCACGTGCTTATAGGCATTGACTATCTTGTTGGCACATATACAAACCCGGTCACCCTAGATATCATAGTATTATCCTTACGATACAGTTGACCTAGGAGTCATTGTTTATTCGATTTATACTTGTAGATGTTTTTCTACTCACGAGTTGGCAACTCACCCCCGTTGTGCCACAGTTCTTACAGGTTACCCGCATGGATCAGTAGCGGTATCGCTAGCAGACAGTTGCATTTGGGTGTTTTGCTTTGGTAGGTTGGACATTTGTATCGTACTCACTCTTGTATTTATATTTCATATTGTATCTAGTCAACTCCATCAATATAATTTAGTAATTGTATAAGTAATGAGACATAGTGAGACTTGTGGTTACGAGACTTAGAGCGAGGGGTTTCCCGCTACTTGTGGTTTTGATGTCTTGCTTATTTCTTATTCTTCTGTGGTGATTTTCTCCATTGGGCGTCGTATACTTATTTTTATACTTTGCGTGGTTGTGTTCCGCAGTTTGGCGAAGAGCTAGCTCCCGCTTGGGGATTCTATTATTCTTGTTATGTATTTGTGGTTTTGGATCAAAATATACAAAGGTGGTGCTGCCCAAATTTTTAAAAGACGAAACATGTTTTCAAACTAGTAAATTTCACTTGAATCATTCATGTTCCTTTTCTATGCATTTAAGAAAACTTGATTTCTTTATACATTTATTTCAAAACTTCACCTCCTTTATTTTCTTAAAAAGGTTTAGATTTCTTGGTTTTAGCTTACTTGAATTCCGTTACGCCTTTAGACATTGCGCGATTCAAGTGCTGGTCATGAGCTAATATTTCGGGTCGTGACACAATCTCAGAACCGAGAAATCACATGGTGGACGCACTGACATATCATATCAAGAGAAACCGGGTTTTCAAACAATACATAAATTTCTTGAAAAATCCCGCGTTTCTCAAATCCAGAAATCACATGATATCTCAATGCATAAATCCATGTAAATATGATATATGCAACATAAAACAGCAATATGAGCATATTAATTGAAAACCGCTCTTTTAAATGAATCCAGCTTTAAAATATATCATGCGGTTCCCAAATCCTCCGAAATCAAGTGCAGCATCATATAAGGTGTACATGTAACTGTAGCAAGGTATAAGTATCTACATGTAAGCATGCATGTATGATGCATTTCATAAGCGCAATAGCACAATAATCAACGTCTCAAAATCACATGTCAATACAATGCCACTTAGGGGTATATGCAGCTATAGTCAGATATGTGAGTGTACATGTCAGTTTGTATACATGATGTACATGTAGCTGTAACATGGTATGTGGGTGTACATGTCAGTATATCATGCAACCTAGCATAGTGATGTGAACATGGCAAATATATCATAGCATGATGTAGCAATTCTACTGTGTAAGTGACATAGCAATTATCGATGATGAAGTGTGTGAGCCGGCAATCTGTGTAAGTATAACATACGCATCATCGATAATGATGTAGGTGTACTAGCACAGGTATGTGAATTGCAATGAGAATAATAAGAATGCAGCATAAAGTACCTTGTGAACTAAATGCTATAAGGTATACGCGTCTACAATATGTATCCGAGTCGGTGAATCTAGCAATCGGCATCCAGCCTCACAACATCACGTACAGTACAATCTATCGTACAACATCCTCTAAATAAGGGTATGGATAAATTA
Organism: Agapanthus africanus; assembly: GCA_030015575.1. Taxonomy (NCBI): domain Eukaryota; kingdom Viridiplantae; phylum Streptophyta; class Magnoliopsida; order Asparagales; family Amaryllidaceae; genus Agapanthus; species Agapanthus africanus. The sequence continues at coordinate 367,341,479 of CM057344.1, read as the reverse complement.
ACAGGTAAAAATCATCGCGTACGGAAATCTATCGTACGGTAGCATTAAACAAATAGGGATTCTATCAACCTATACAATATCGGGGTACGGATCAACGTCTCGTACGGCATATCACTCAATATGCAAAACATTATACATACATATTGTTAGTTATATGTATGCCCTAGAGGCCATTACTGTACATATGATGTATATTGTAATGGATGCTTGGACATATATAGGGAGGACTTTCTTGCTCGACATGATAGTACGCTATCTGGTTGTACTTTATCCTAACATGTACTCTGATTGTCTCTATATTACATGTTGATAAAGCCCTTAGGATATGTACCCGACTACTAGGACTATGATGAGATCATACTAGTGGGGCCACGGTAGTCGACGAGTACATCCTATAACTGTTCCTAGTCGAGGGTGTATCGAGACAGGGCATCGATACACCAGAGTAGACTAGCGTATACCCATCTTGACCCATATGATGGGCGATGGATGATCCCATATCCATCGGTGTTTGACATCAAGGATGGTGTATGGGTGCTCAGTGGAGACTGGGTACACTGGACGAACTCGCCGAGAACTCCCAGATGGTATTATACCTCACGTCAGATGGCAGTTCTCCGGTGACATTGGTACAGAGTAGTCTGTTGACCCGAGATCGTCATAGAGTCTTGTGTGATTCCCATTGTGCTTTGATTTCCATCATACCACGTCCAAGAGGGCGTGCAAAAAGGTGGCTTTTGGGTACGGTCCCGAATCACATGGAGGCAATGAGCGATAGGAGGGGATTCGTCTCTCCCGGTATAGGGAGTTGATGTTGTGCTGTGTTCGATTGGCTATAACTGGAAATCCCTGGCCAGGGTTGCTGAGATTTACTGGTAAGTGTTATCAGTAGTTTCTCGAACTGTTATAGACCTCATATCGACACGATTTATCAAGCTACTGGGGTCTGACGTTTACCACCCCTAGGCGAGATATGCGACATATCAGACGACGAGACCGGACTGTACGGGAGTGTTACTGACTGGATTCACAGGAGAATGTACATGCTTGCTTGTCGATCTTCTGAGCACTCAATACCTGGGTGGCTGTTACGTTTAGCTGACCGTTTACAGCTTGTGGGTGTTTGAGTGTGGGTGTTTGATATGATCATCACCTACTGCCGGCGTATTGGCGATTCTTTAGAGTCCTACACAGAGGTTTCTTGGCTCAGGCAAAACGGAGTAGGGGCACATATGTGATATGTGCAGAGCCGAGGATAATGCGATATGAGATACCGTATTCTATTCTCGCGATATTTGATATCAGCTGGGTCATCGGATCAAGTGTTGATTCGATGAATCGGTAAATGAGATATTAGACGGTTATATGCGATATAGCCGGATTGTCGGATCAAGTGTTGATTCGATAATTTAATGTATAATAATATATATGATATATTAAATTACATTAACTAATAACAGCTCACTAAAAGATTCTTTTTCTCACTCGGGTAATACATTGATATATATGCGATATATGTTAATTGTATTATTTTATTTTGTTACAATAAATATTATATATGTGATATATAATATTGTAACATGATATGGTTATTAATGCAACATGTTTAGTGGAGATTAAACATGGTTAGGGTTTGATTTGGGTTAAGCTTTTCTTGAAGTTTCTAGAAGCTTTGCTTTTTGTTTTGGAAAAGATATTTTGTGAAGATATTTCCTTAACCTAACCCAAACCCTTCACCATGGTTATTTCTCTACACAAGTTAAGGATTCATTCTTAACTAGGGTTGCATTTCTAACCTCATATATGGTTTTCATTATTCATCACAAAAGGATTCACCATTCTTCTTCTTCTTCTTCCTTGATGAAAACCATTCTTGCTTTGCTTTTTGTGATGAAAGTGAGTGAGAATAAGAAAACAAAGGAGAGAAAAAATCCTACTTCATCATCATCATCTATCCTTACCATTTAGATGAGGGTGTTCACTTCATTTAGTGAGTGAGACCTATAGGGTTCCTAGGCACACAAATGAGGTCTCACAAGGCATCAACCATGCCAATTTTCAATTTTACAAGTGCCGAGAAACCCTAATACGGATCGTTAACTAGATTTTAGGCGAGACGAATGCGAATAGTTAACAACTTAACTATGTGAGCGGAAATACAACCTTTGTAGATCCGTTCCTCCACCTCCATGGCTCCATGATGAAGTTTCCTTGCTGTCCAAATCAAATCCCGGGCTCTAGCATCGGCTTCATCGGAGAATTGGGCGGACTAGGTCGTCGACTTCGATGCCGAAGATGATCTACGTCGAGGCATCACAAGATCAAGCTCCCACTTCACCAAGTCATGAAACTTGTGAAGAAAACACCCTATACTACTTGGCAAGAAGTAGAGGATGAAGAATAGGAAGTGGGTTCACTTTAGAATTGGATTTCTCACTTGGAATCAACACTTGATAAATTTCAAGAAAGCTTTTCCTTCTTTATCAAGAAGAAGAAGAAGAAAAGAATATGATAGAATATTATGATAAGTTAATTAAAATACAAAAGAAAATGAATACTTATCATAATATGAACCATGGTTAGGTGTAGAGAATTGACTAAGGTTAGATGAATGGTTAGGGTTAAGCATGAAGACAAAATGGTCACTTTGGTTAAAGCTTCATGAAGCTTCAACAAGCTTCAAGAATGAAAGCAACCATTTTGTTTTCTTATCCCATTTCTTTTTAATCCAAATTAAAAAGATAAATGAATGAATAAATAAAAACCCTAACCATTTACTTAACCAAGGTTTAATTCTTTACACAAACCCTAGCATTCATGTATCATCAAACATGATACAACCAAGTGCACAAAAGTATATCACATATACAACTTGTGAACTTCAAGTGAGAAAATCCATTTAAAGTGAACAAATATTAGTTAATGCAAAGTAATATATCAAATATATAATTATACATTAAATCATTAAATCAACACTTGATTTAACGATCCGGTCATATCGCATATAACCGACTAATATCCAATGTATCGGCTTATCGAATCAATCCTTGAACCGATAACTAGGTTATATCGCATACAACCAGTCGATACATTTATCGCGAGAATAGAATACGGTATCACATACAAGCATTATTCTCGGCCCCGCACATATCTCATATGCGCTCCTATCTCGTTTCGCTTGAGCCAGGAAACCTCTGTGTAGGACTCTAAAGACTCGTCAATACGCCGGCAGCAGGTGATGATCATATCAAACACCCACAAGCCGCAAGCGGTCTGCTAAACGTAACGGCCACCCGGGTATTGAGCGATCAGAAGATCGACGAGGAAGCCCGCTCACACTCCTGTGAATCCAACCAGTAACACTTACCGTACAGTCCGGTCTCATCGTCTGATATGTCGAATATCTCGCCTAGGGGTGGTTAACGTCAGACCCCAATAGCTCGATAAGTCGTGTCGATATGAGGTCTATAACAGTTCGAGAAACTACTGGTAACACTTACCAGTAAATCTCAGCAACCCTGGCCAGGGATTTCCGGTTATAGCCAATCGAACACAGCGCAACATCAACTCCCTATACCGGGAGAGACGAATCACCTCCTATCGCTCATTGCCTCCATGTGATTCGGGACTGTACCCAAAAACCACCGTTTTGCATGCCCTCTTGGACGTGGTAAGGTGGAAATCAAAGCACAGTGGGAACCACACAAGACTCTATGACGATCTCGGGTCAACAGACTACTCTGTACCAGTGTCACCAGAGAACTGCCATCTGACGTAAGGTATAATACCATCTGGGAGTTCTCGGCGAGTCCGTCCAGTGTACCCAGTCTCCACTGAGCACCCGTATATCATCTCTGATGTCAAACACCAATGGATATGGGATCATCCATCGCCCATCTGTATGAGTCGAGAAGGTATACGCTAGTCTACTCTGGTATATCGATGCCCCGTCTCGATATACCCACGACTAGGGACCTTGAAGGATGTACTTATGGACTACCATATCCCCATTAGTATGATCCGCATCATAGTCCAGGTAGTCAAGTACTCATCCTAAGGGCTTTACCAACATGTAACAGAGAGACAATCAGTGTACACGTTAAGGTAAAGATCAACCAGATAGCATACTATCATGTCGAGCAAGAAAGTCCTCCCTATATATGTCCGAGCATCCACTACAATATACATCCTATGTATAGTAATGGCCTCTAGGGCATACATATAACTAACAATCTCCCACTTGCACTAGGGCCATCAGATAGCAGTGGTTGTAGTATCTCATACTCAACCATCACATAAAAGTCTCTCTCTGGGAAAAGGCCTTTGTGAGTGAATCCGCCGTGTTGTCCTCTGAGTCTACTCTCCTAACCTCGATCATCCTGGAGATCAACTATCTCCATGATCAGGTGATACTGCCTTAGAATATGTCTGGATCACTGATGGGACGGACGTTCCTTGGCATAAGCCACAACTCCATTGTCTCACAATGGTAAGAACGAAGTTCATCTCATGAACTATTATACATCCAGACTGCCTCTTTGGTAGCATCTTAAGTAGCGATGTATCTAGCCTTTATCGTCTAGTATGCCACGGCATCTAGCTTGGCACTTTTCCAACATACCGTCCCTTTACTGAGGATAAAGGCAATGCCTGCGACTGACTTTCAGTCGTCCTTATCACTCTGGAACCCTTCCAGTGATTCTCCCCCGGATCGATTGATACCATCTCACTACTACTAGTGAGATTCCTAGCATCCAATTACATCTATCTCATAGATGAATACTTAGGATTTAGGAGGTATCACTTTGATCCTATATGGAGAATCCTTGTGATAAGCGGAGATTGACCGAGCGTAGCATAGGAAACTTCTTCCCCATCAAGAGTATGTTATCCACGTACTCTACGAGGATCACTACCATACTCCCTACTACCTTTTTGTATATACAAGGTTCATCTATCATTTTGATGAAGTCAAACTATTTGACTACTACATCAAAACAGATGTTCCAACTCCGCGATGCCTGCTTTATCCTATAAAGTATCTTGTACACGTTTCCGCTGCTCCCACTATTTACGAAGCCCTCTGGCTGTGTACTTATAGACGTTCTCTTCTAAAACATCATTTAGAAAAGCAGTCATGGCACCCAACCGCCAAATATCGTAGTCATGGTATGTAGCCGTGGCAAGTAGGATCTGGATGGACTTAAGCATAGCCACTTGAAAAGGTTTCGTCATTATCCACGCCTAGTCGATGACGAAAAGCTTTAACAAGTCTAGCTTTGAAAGTCTCAACTTTTCCATCTACACCAAGTAATCTTCTCAAGATATACTTGCTCCTGATGGGGATTTAACCCTTCAGATAAAGCAACTAAAGTCCATACTTTGTTGGTGTATAAGGATTCCATCTCAGATCACTAAGCATCCAGCTATTCTTACAGAGTCCCACTCCTGATGGCCAGCTCGAAACTAGTTGGGTCATCATCTCATGATGCAATCCTCGCTCCCACTGTCATAGAGAAACCGAAATATCTCTCAGGTGGGTGAGGAACCCTACTAGATTGGCGGAGAGGCTGAGGTTCGTTGGAATCTTCTGAATCCTTTGGTTCTACCAAATCATCTGCTGTTGTTTGTATAGATGGAACCTTTCCAGTTGTACATAACAGACCTTGCCTCGAGCTTGTCCGGATTATGCTTTTAGATATAGCCCGGACAACCCCAAATCTTAACCAACTTAAGATATGGGCTCTTCCCTTTCCATATCACATATGAAGCGGTAGGCAACTGATTTGATTGGAACCCAATTCAATTGGTATGCAGCTTCTCAAGTGCATAACTCCCAAAAGGAAATAGGAAACACAGTAGTACTCATCATAGAGCACACCATATCACATAGGGTGCTATTGCTCCGCCCCGATATACCATCGTGCTATGGTATATACGGAGGAGTAATGCTGAGAGAGAATCTCATTCTCCTTTAGAATAATCCAGGATTTCCGTGCTCAAGTATTCTCCTCCTCGATCTCATCAAAGGACATAATACTTATACCCGTGTTTTGGTTTTCTACTTCTAAGTCATATTCTATGAATATCTCAAAAGGTTCGGACTTGTGTTTCAACAGGAACATATGTCTGAATCTTGAGAGATTATCAGAGAATGTAACGAAGTACAAAGAACCAGTCCTGGCATATGTAGACAGGGGACCTTACATACATTAACATGTATCATCCCAAGAGTTTACTAACTCTTTCTCTGTTTCCAGTAAACAGAGCTATGGTCATTGTGTCTTTGTGACATGACTGGCAAGTTTCATAAGATGTAAATTCAAACTAATTTAAATATGCATCTAAATGTAACTTCAGCCAGTCGGGTCGCATTGATATGACCTAGTCTACAATGCCTCAAGAAAGATCCGTTCATTTCTGAACTCTTCCTCTTTTGTGTGTTCAGTATACTAAAGAACTGTAGTTTGATTTAGAACATCAATGCTTTTAGATAACGTGCCTAAACCGATCAACTTTTGATATAGGAAATGTTCAAAACATTATCCAACAATACAAAATTATATCCTTTCTTTACTAATAAAGAGACTGATATGATTTTGTATATCAGGTTCGGTATCTAATAACATTCGTTCAGAATCAATGTATTGGAAATACAGGGCGACAGTGACCAACAGACTTGGCTGCAACACTTGCCCCGTTTTCTGCCTCATGAAACTTATCACCCGTTCTCAGTTCTTTACCTATCTGTAGCCCATGTAACAAATTACATATGCGGGATCCTGATCCGGTATCATATACCCAGGACGTAAAGGACACTGAGAAATAGTTCTATATAATGAACACACCCGAAGGAGATGCATCATATGCACTTTCTTCGTTTGGGCGGCACGGGAATTCTGGTATTCCCCTATTTCCTGCTCTGTCTTATAACAATTATAAGTTGGAGCGGGACCAACGTTCCCCAGCTCAGTATTACAAGCGGGTTCGGTCAATAATCCGTATTATTATCTTGATTAAGGCGTGATATGGTCGCTACCTGGAGAGAGAGAGAAGAAAACACTCAGCGTGCGCTCTTGCAAGAATAGATTGGTTATTATTTTATCTAATCAGGATGGCTCCCACTGTTTTTTATCAAATCTTCCTTCAAACCCTAAAAGGAAAGACTAGCCGGGATTAATTACACGCTACAGGTTCGCCAATCTTTCTGCCAGGCCAGTGTTGGTACTTTGAGGGAGGTCCCCCGTGCTTTCGCACGAACCTAATTAATATTAAACCTCGTTTTCCCAGAGGCGTAACCTCGTTAACACCTTTCTAGACACCTACTTGATCGGCTAATTGTAATGTGTAAAACTCTCCCAGGAGTAACAATTACTCGCAGCGGGTATCGGGATCCAACTATCTCATAGAAGGTATGCAATCTCATTGAAAATTTCAACACTTGAAATTCCCGATAATATTTTGCCCCGAACGATCTATGACCTTGACAAGGTCAACAAAGCATAGATCGCAGGTCAAGTTCAACCCGTCATTTCTTGATTGAATCAAACCCACCCGCACGACCCTTGACAAGGTCAACAAGGCCGCACGACTACCCTAACCCAATCTGCATCATATGCATAAGCAGATAAATACAGGTTAGCTACCGCACACTGCGCCTTGACAAGGTCAACAAACGCAGCACGAATACTAAACAGGACTTATCTGAAATGACGGAGGGCTACGACAGGTTTTTCTTAAAACCTATTGCGTAATGAACTTGATATCGTTGTAGAATCAAATGATTTTAAAATGGAGTGTTTTTTAGGCTTTTCTAGTTTTGCTAAATGAGTCACTCCCGGTGAAGGGATCGTCGGTCCTTTCCTTGTCGAATGAGGTGCGGGATATAACATATATATCACTGTGCAAAGCAAAAACTCGTAAAAGCATTCAAAAGACAAACCGAGGGTTGTAGCATCTGCCAGTTATTGCTAAAGGAGTCACTCCCGGTGAAGGGATCTCGGTCCTTTCCTTATCGAATAAGGTGCAGGATATATCATATATACCGCTGTGCAAAGCAAGAACTGTAGCTACCTGTTTTATTTTTGAAATTCGATTCTACAACATCTTTAGGTTTCTTTTACTTTCATTAATCACATTAATGAAGTCCCATCATTTAAATACCTAAACATCACAGATAAATACGACGTACACTTATGCCATCCGCATTCGCCTCGATGTCCCCTCGTGCACCGTTAGGTTAGGTAACTAACGACAGAGCGGGGCAGGGCTAGCACGGGTGTAAAACATAAGTAACGCCTATATAATATATTATATATACTATATAAAGTTTCCATCACAGAACATATCACATGATCACATCACAGATATCGCAGCAGAAGAATCATATATATGAAATATTGGATATACTAGGACGTCCGTGTTTTCAATACGAGCCAGTATAAAACACGGATTCCACGGTCGTGATGAATAGCCAAACCCACACCCCTAGACCCCTACGAGAGCGGCAAGCAACCCTACCAATTCTAGAGTTAGGATACCCGGACTCGACTCCTCGAGTTGGTCTCCCACTGGACTCCAGAACCCGGTTACTTGTGCCCTCCTCCTTGGGTCTATCCTAGTGCCGAAAAGTAAATAATATACAAACGGTGACATCTTCCGCAACCTGGAAGTGCCTCAATAAAAGAATATTACATACAAGTTTTTACATGAATGAAAATGAAAAACACTCATCTCACATAAAAACCCCCGGCTATTCAAACACGACGATCCAATATAACATATCCAGCAACACATAACATCACATGTCATCAACGTAAGTAAACATGCGTATCACAATTGTCATTGGCATATAGCAACGAAACCGGCGATATCACATATTACACTTACGGTCACAGAAAAGAAAGTGTAAAACTACAACAGTTGGAATCCGCAACCTCTTTAGACATCGCATGCCTAATAATTATAAACCCCGCATTTTAGTCTCAAAATCGAAAACACTTTTCAATATAAAGTCGGGCAATTCAACAAGATTCCCGACATCCTGATCGAATGCTCGTCGCAAACTTTAGTGGGCGGCCGCACCCCCGACGCCGTCGACAAAGTGCACCAAGGCGGAACACCGCTGCCGCGAGCACCCGAACGAATGCTTTCGGCGACGGGGTTCTCCTACAGTCACTTGGTCGGGGCTATAGGGCGAGTCTGTCTATTAAGTTTACCCGGCGAGTATCCGCGTACGCTACGTGATTGCGACGGACTTTTGATCACATCGAAATTCCTTAGCAACCGATCAAGTGAGACTAAACCACTAGATTTATAACATTCATTCAGTTATCTCATAACAACTTGTGAATTCCAATTATTGTATCACATTCCGGATAAATAGAAAATGTTAAACTTTCCGATCGAACAATCGAACACCCAAGTTTTCCCGAAACAGCTCAACACATGAAATAAGTTTAAAAACATTCACTTCGTGCCTCAGTACCAACGGTCCAGCCGTAGAAGGGTCAAGCCAACGCCTCACATGTGGCACGCCGTACTGCCCCAAACCCGAAGGTTCAAAGGGCAGTTCAAGACGGTCACATAATCGAGTTAAGGTTTGTTGTCTTCTAGAGGGACCATCGTGTTACTTGCACTACTTAGAACGTCCTTAAACCACAGAAAAATCCAACACTTGGAAATTTCCCGGTAGGGGAAAAGATGGGTATTTTTATCCGGTCGAACTTTTTAACATATTCTAAAAATACCCGGAAAGCCACATAGACAAAGTCTGATAATCCGATCGAATCTACGAACTCCCAATACAACCCAGAATATTCAACTCTTGAATAAATATTAAAAATTCCCAGAAAATACAGCAAACAAAATAAGACATTACTGTGCAAACAGTGTTTCAAGAAGAGATATTTTGGCCGCGGAACAGCCGCAAAAGCCATGCTTCTGCCGCGGTTCCGCCGCGCTTTAATCATATCTTTTGGTCATTTTTGCACCGTAATTCTTAGAATTTCCTGCTGAATTTTTTAAGAATTTTTAATCTGGAAAAAACCCAGCTTTGTAAAAATGTCCAGAGAGGGTGAAAACTTAGGGTTTCGGGTTCGATCGGGTTTCTAACATCGTCTACGCATCGCCTAAGGCTCTAGCTAGGCTCTGATACCACTGTAGGGTTCCTAGGCACACAAATGAGGTCTCACAAGGCATCAACCATGCCAATTTCAAATTTTACAAGTGCCGAGAAACCCTAATACGGATCGTTAACTAGATTTTAAGCGAGACGAATGCGAATAGTTAACAACTTAACTAAGTGAACAGAAATACAACCTTTGTAGATCCGGTCCTCCACCTCCATAGCTCCATGATGCAGTTTCCTTGCTGTCCAAATCGAATCCCGGGCTCTAGCATCGGCTTCATCGAAGAATTAGGCGGGCTAGGTCGTCGACTTCGATGCCGAAGATGATCTACGTCGAGGCATCACGAGATCAAGCTCCCACTTCACCAAGTCATGAAACTTGTGAAGAAAACACCCTATACTACTTGGCAAGAGGTAGAGGATGAAGAAATAGGAAATGGGTTCACTTTAGAATTGGATTTCTCACTTGGAATCAACACTTGATAAATTTCAAGAAAGCTTTTCCTTCTTTATCAAGAAGAAGAAGAAGAAAAGAATATTATAGAATATTATGATAAGTTAATTAAAATACAAAAGAAAATGAATACTTATCATAATATGAACCATGGTTAGGTGTAGAGAATTGACAAAGGTTAGATGAATGGTTAGGGTTAAGCATGAAGACAAAATGGTCACTTTGGTCAAAGCTTCATGAAGCTTCAACAAGCTTCAAGAATGAAAGCAACCATTTTGTTTTCTTATCCCATTTCTTTTTAATCCAAATTAAAAAGATAAATGAATGAATAAATAAAAACCCTAACCATTTACTTAACCAAGGTTTAATTCTTTACACAAACCCTAGCATTCATGTATCATCAAACATGATACAACCAAGTGCACAAAAGTATATCGCATATACAACTTGTGAACTTCAAGTGAGAAAATCCATTTAAAGTGAACAAATATTAGTTAACACAAAGTAATATATCAAATATATAATTATACATTAAATCATTAAATCAACACTTGATTTAACGATCCGGTCATATCGCATATAACCGACTAATATCCAATGTATCGGCTTATCGAATCAATCCTTGAACCGATAACTAGGTTATATCGCATACAACCAGTCGATACATTTATCGCGAGAATAGAATACGGTATCACATACACGCATTATTCTCGGCCCCGCACATATCTCATATGCGCTCCTATCTCGTTTCGCTTGAGCCAGGAAACCTCTGTGTAGGACTCTAAAGACTCGTCAATACGCCGGCAGCAGGTGATGATCATATCAAACACCCACAAGCCGCAAGCGGTCTGCTAAACGTAACGGCCACCCGGGTATTGAGCAATCAGAAGATCGACGAGGAAGCCCGTTCACACTCCTGTAAATCCAACCAGTAACACTTACCGTACAGTCCGGTCTCGTCGTCTGATATGTCGCATATCTCGCCTAGGGGTGGTTAACGTCAGACCCCAATAGCTCGATAAGTCGTGTCGATATGAGGTCTATAACAGTTCGAGAAACTACTGGTAACACTTACCAGTAAATCTCAACAACCCTGGCCAGGGATTTCCGGTTATAGCCAATCGAACACAGCGCAACATCAACTCCCTATACCGGGAGAAACGAATCCCCTCCTATCGCTCATTGCCTCCATGTGATTCGGGACTGTACCTAAAAACCACCGTTTTGCACGCCCTCTTGGACGTGGTAAGGTGGAAATCAAAGCATAGTGGGAACCACACAAGACTCTATGACGATCTCGGGTCAACAGACTACTCTGTACCAGTGTCACCAGAGAACTGCCATCTGACGTAAGGTATAATACCATCTGGGAGTTCTCGGCGAATCCGTCCAGTGTACCCAGTCTCCACTGAGCACCCGTATATCATCTCTGATGTCAAACACCAATGGATATGGGATCATCCATCCCCCATCTGTATGAGTCGAGAAGGTATACGCTAGTCTACTCTGGTATATCGATGCCCCGTCTCGATATACCCACGACTAGGGACCTTGAAGGTTGTACTTATGGACTACCATGTCCCCACTAGTATGATCCGCATCATAGTCCAGGTAGTCAAGTACTCATCCTAAGGGCTTTACCAACATGTAACAGAGAGACAATCAGTATACACGTTAAGGTAAAGATCAACCAGATAGCATACTTTCATGTCGAGCAAGAAAGTCCTCCCTATATATGTCCAAGCATCCACTACAATATACATCCTATGTATAGTAATGGCCTCTAGGGCATACATATAACTAACAAGACCTTGTGTTAAGGAAACTTCAAGGTAGATCATCTTTGTTATCGAAGATCGGAAGCAAGCTTGCATCTTTCTCTTCGTGGAGCCTCTCGAGAGTCCGGAACACGATGATCGCAGCGAAGGGACCTCAACACGGAGCTTTAGAAGTGAAGGACTGGATCTAAAAAGGTTGTAATCCCTCTCACTTAGTGTTAAAATGTTTAACATGCTTGTTTTCGCCTAAACTCTAGTATAAAGATCTTGGTTAAGGTTGTTCGGCATGGCTAAATTTTAAATCGGGCATGGTTGATACCTTGTAGACCCTTGTACGTATGCCTAGCAACCCTACAGTGGCATCAGAGCCAGGTTGGAGCTTTAGGCGAAGTTTGAGCAAAGTTTAAAGTCCGATCGAACCCCGAAACCCCATTTTAACCTAGTTTCTGGAAAATTTTCAAAACTGTTGTTTTTTCATATTAAAAATTTCTAGAAAATCATGTAGGGAAATATAGGAATTACTGTGAAGTACGGACCAGAAATACGATCACGCGACCGCGGAACCGCGGCTAAACCTAGCACGTGGCTACGGTTCCGCGGCGGAATAGTGACATTAGGGCCTACCGCTTCACAGTAATATTCCTGGGTTCTTTTGCATGCTTCTGGGAATTTTTAAATTTACTCAAGTGTTGAGATTTCTGGGTTGTATTGGGGACTTGTTGAGTCGATCGGATAATTTAACTTCGTTTAAGTTTTTTCCGGATAATTTTAGAAACTGTTAAAAAGTTCGAATGGATATCAATAACTCACTTTTTCTCCTGTCGGAATTTTTTTCAAAAGTTGGTTTTTTTCTCGAGTTTGAAACTTCCGGAAAATCATGCAAGTAACGTGGTGGACCCTCTAGAAGAACACAAACCTTAACTCGATTATGTGACCATCTTTAACTGCCTCTGAACCTTAGGGTTTGGAGCAGTACGGCGTTGCCACATGTGAGGCGTTGGCTTGACCCTTCTACGGTTGGACCATTGGTACTGTGGTATGTGATGGATACCTTTTGAACTCCGCTCAAGTGTTGAGCTATTTGGGAAAACTTGGGTGTTTGATTATTCGATCGGAAAGTTTAACATTGTCTATTTATCTGGAATGTGATACAATATTTGGAATCCACAAATAGTTATGAGATAACTAATTTGAATGTTATAAATCTAGCAGTTCAGTCTCAAATGATCGGTTGCCACGGAATTTTGATGTGATCAAAAGTCCGTCGCAATCACGTAGTGTACGTGGATACTCGCCGGGTAAACTTAATAGACAGTCACACCCCATAGCCCCGACTAAGTGACTGTATGAGAACACCGTCGCCAAAAGCATCCGTTCGGGTGCTCGCGGCAGCGGTGTTCCGCCTTAGTGCATTTCGTCGACGGCATTCGGGGATGCGGCCGTCTACTAAAGTTTGCGAAGAGCATTCGATCAAGATGTCGGGAATCTTGTTGAATTGCCCGACTTGATATTGAAAAGTGTTTTCGATAATGAGACTAAAATGCGGGGTTTATAATTGTTAGGCATGCGATGTCTAAGGAATTCATTTGGTTAGGCATGCGATGTCTAAGAAGGTTGCGGATTGCAACTGTTGTAGTTTTACACTTTCCTTTTTGTGACCGTAAGCGTAGTATGTGGTGTATCGCCGGCTTCGTTGTTATACATCAATGACAATCGGGATATGCATACTTGCTTACGTTGATGATATGAGATATTATGTGTTGCTGTGATATGTTATATTAGATCGTCGAGTTCTGAATAGCCGGGGGTTTTATATGAGATGAGAGTTTTTCTTTTTCATTCATGTAAATTTCATTTGTATGTAATATTCTTTTATTGGGGCACTTCCGGGCTGAGGATGATGTCACCATTGTATATTATTTACTTTTCCGCATTAGGTAGACCGAAGGCGGGGAGCATAAGTAACCGGGTTCTAGGGTCCAGTAAGAGACCATCTTGAGGAGTCGAGATCGGGTCTCCTAACCCTAGAATTGGCAGAGTTGCTTGCCGCTCTCGTAGGGGTCTAGGGATGTGGGTTTGGCTATTCATCACGACCGTGGAATCCGTGTTTTATACAGGCTCGTATTGAAAACACGGACCTCCTAATATATCCAATATTTCATCTATGTTCTTCTGCTACAATGTTCTGTGATGAGATCATATTACTGCCTGAGACGAATGTTTATATTATATATATGAGATATATGTTATATTGTAGATTTCGTTTCAAAAGTGATGCTTGTGAAGCATAATAAAATGGGACTTCATTAATGAGATTAATGAAATAAAAGAAACCTAAGATGTTGTAGAAACCTGTTTAAAAACTGGTAGCTCTAGTTCTTGATTTGCATAGCGGTGTTCCTTGTAGAACATCCAGCACCTTATTCGATAAGGAAAGAGCAGAGATCTCTTCACCGGGAGTGACCTCTTTAGTGAAACTAACAGATGCTACAAACTCGGTTTGTTTTTTGATTGCTTCTATAGTTCTTGCTTTGCATAGTGGTATTTGTGAAATATCCTGCACCTTATTCGATGAGGAAAGAGTCGACGATCCCTTCACCGGGAGTGACCTCTTTAGCAATACTAGAAAAGCCTCAAAAACACTCCATTTAAAATCACTCGATTCTACAACGATATCAAGTTCATTACACAATGGGTTTTCTTAAAAACCTGTCATAGCCCTCCGTCATTTCAGATAAGTAATAGTTTGTATTCGTGCTGCGTTTGTTGACCTTGTCAAGGCGTAGTGTGCGGTAGCTGATTACTGCTTATCTGTATAAGCATATGATGCGATTGGATTAGGGTAGTTGTACGACTTTGTTGACCTTGTCAAGGGTCATGCGGGTGGGTTTAATTCATATCAGGAAATGACGGGTTGAACTTGACTTGCGGTCTATGGTTTGTTGAACTTGTCAAGGTCATAGATCGCTCGGGGTAAAATATTATTGGGAATTTCAAGTGTTGAAATTTGCAATGAGATTGCATACCTTCTATGAAATAGTTAGATCCCGATACCCGCTGCGAGTAAGAGTTACTCCTGAGAGAGTTTTACACATTACAATTAG
Source organism: Agapanthus africanus (assembly GCA_030015575.1). NCBI lineage: Eukaryota > Viridiplantae > Streptophyta > Magnoliopsida > Asparagales > Amaryllidaceae > Agapanthus > Agapanthus africanus. The sequence continues at coordinate 367,326,014 of CM057344.1, read as the reverse complement.
CCGATCAAGTAGGTGTCTAGAAAGGTGTTAACGGGGTTATGCCCCTGGGAAAACGAGGTTTACTTTAATTAGGTCCGTGCGAAAGCACGGGGAACCTCCCTCAAAGTACCGGCACTGGCCTGGATGAAAGATAGGCGAACTTGTAGGGTGTAATTAATCCCAGCTAGTCTTTCCTTTTAGGGTTTGAAAGAAGATTTGACTAAAACAGAGGGAGACATCCTGATTAGATAAATTGATAACTAATCTAATCTTGTAAAAGCGCACGCTGAGTGTTTTCTTCTCTCTCTCTCCTGGTTACGACTATGTCATGCCTTAATCAAGATAATAATACGGATGTATTGACCGAACCCGCTTGTTATACTGCGCTTAGGAACGTTGGTCCCGCTCCAACTTATAATTGTTATAAGACAGAGCAGGAAATAGGGGATTACCAGAATTCCCGAGCCGCCCAAACGAAGAAAATGCATGCTGATGCATCTTCTTCGGGTGTATTCATTACAGAGAACTGTTTCTCAGTATCCTTTATGTCCTGGGTATTTGATACCGGATCAGGATCCCACATATGTAATTTGTTACATGGGGTACTGATAGGTAGAGAACTGAGAACGGGTGATAAGTTTCATGAGATAGAAACGGTGCAAGTGTTGCAGCCAAGTCTGTTGGTCGCTATCACCCTGTATTACCAGAATACATTGATTCTGAACGAATGTTATTAGATACCGAACCTGATATACAACATCATATCAGTCTCTTTATTAGTAAAGAAAGGATATAATTTTGTATTGTTGGATAATGTTTTGAACATTTCCTATATCAAGAGTTGATCGGATCAGGAACGTCATGTAAAAGCATAGACGTTCTAAATCAAACTACAGTTCTTAGTATACAGAACACACACAAGAGGAAGAGTTCAGAAATGAACGAATCCTTCTTGAGGCATTGTAGACTAGGTCATATCAATGCGACCCGACTAGCTGAAGTTACATAAAGATGCATATTTAAATTAGTTTTGAATTTACATCTTGTGAAACTTGCCGGTCATGTCACAGAGATAAGATGACCACAGCTCCGTTTATTGGAAATAGAGAAAGAGTTAGTGAACTCTTGGGATTGATACATGCTGATATATGAAAGTCCCCTGTCTACAAATGCCAGGACTGGTTCTTTATACTTCATTAGATTCACTGATGATCTCTCAAGATTCAGACATATGTTCCTGTTGAAACACAAGTACGAAGCTTTTGAGATATTCAATGAATATGAGTTAGAAGTAGAGCACCAAAAACGGCTATATGTGTTATGTCCTTTGATGAGATCAAGGAGGAGAATACTTGAGCACGTAGATCCTGGACTATTCTAAAGGAGAATGAGATTCTCTCTCAGCATTACTCCTCCGTATACACCATAGCACGATCGTATATCGGGGCGGAGCAATAGCACCCTATGTGATATGGTGTGCTCTATGACAAGTACTACTGATTTTCCTATTTCCTTTTGGGAGTTTTGAACTTGAGAAGCTGCATACCTATTGAATGTGGATTCAATAGTTTCCAACGAACCTCAGCCTCTCCGCCGATCTAGTTGGGTTCCTCACCCACCCGAGAGATACTTCGGTTTCTCTATGACAGTGGGAGCGAGGATTGCATCATGAGATGATAACCCAACTAGTTTCGAGCTGGCCATCAGGAGTGGGACTCTGTAAGAATGGCAGGATGCTTAGCGATCTGAGATAGAATCCTTATACACCAACAAAGTATGGACTTTGGTTGCTTTATCTGAAGGGTTAAATCCCCATCAGGAGCAAGTATATCTTGAGAAGATTACTTGGTGTACATGGAAAAGTTGAGACTTTCAAAGCTATGCTTAAGTCCATCCAGATCCTACTTGCCACGGCTACATACCATGACTACGATATCTGGCGGTTGGGTGTCATGACTGCTTTTCTAAATGATGTTTTAGAAGAAAGCTTCTATAAGTACACAGCCAGAGGGCTTCGTAGACAGTGGGAGCAGCGGAAACTTATGCAAGATATTTTATGTGATAAATCAAGCATCGCGGAGATGGAACGTCTGTTTTGATGGTGTAGTCAAAGAGTTTGACTTCATCAAAATGGTAGATGAACCTTGTATATACAAAAAGGTAGTAGGGAGTATGGTGGTGATCCTCGTAGAGTACGTGGATGACATACTCTTGATAAGGAAGGAGTTTCCTATGCTACGCTCGGTCAATCTCCGTTTATCACAAGGATTCTCAATATAGGATCAAAGCGATACCTCCTAAATACTGGGTTTCGGATCTATAAGATAGATCTAATTTGATGTTAGGATACTCACTAGTTGTAGTGAGATGGTATCAATCGATCCTGGGGAGAATCACTGGAAAGGTTCCAGGGTGATAAGGACGACTGAATGTTAGTCGCAGGCATTGTCTTTACCCTCAGTGGAGGGACGGTATGTTGGAGAAGTTCCAAGCTAGATACCGTGACTTAGTAGACGATTAAAGGCAAGATACATCATTACCAAGGATGCTACCAAAGAGGCAGTCTGGATATATATAAGTTCATGAGATGAACTTCGTTCCTACCATTGTGTGACAATGGAGTTGTGGCTTTAGCCAAGCAACTACCGTCCCATCAGAAATCCAGATATAATTCTTAGGCAGTATCACCTGATCATGGAGATGGTTGATCTCCAGGGAGATCGAGGTTAGGAGAGTAGACACAGAGGACAACAGCGCGGATCCACTCACAAAGGCCTTTTTTCCCAGTAGAGACTTTTATGGAATGGTTGAGTATGAGATACTTCAACCACAACTAATTGTTGGGTATGTGATACCACAACAGATGGCCCTAGTGCAAGTGGGAGATTGTTAGTTATATGTATGCCCTAGAGGTCATTACTATACATACGATGTATATTGTAATGGATGCTTGGACATATATAAGGAGGAATTTCTTGCTCGACATGATAGTACGCTATCTGGTTTTACTTTATCTTAACATGTACTCTGATTGTCTCTATATAACATGTTGATAAAGCCCTTAGGATATGTACTCGACTACTGGGACTATGATGAGATCATACTAGTGGGGTCACGGTAGTCGACGAGTACATCATATAACTGTTCTTAGTCGAGGGTGTATTGAGACAGGGCATCGATACACCAGAGTAGACTAGCGTATATGCATCTTGACCCATATGATGGGCGATGGATGATCCCATATCCATCGGTGTTTGACATCAAAGATGGTGTACGGGTGCTCAGTGGAGACTGGGTATACTGGACGGACTCACCGAGAACTCCCAGTTGGTATTATACCTCACGTCAGATGGAAGTTCTCCGGTGACACTGGTACAGAGTAGTCTGTTGACCCGAGATCGTCATAGAGTCTTGTGTGATTCCCACTGTGCTTTGATTTCCATCATACCACGTCCAAGAGGGCGCGCAAAAAGGTGGCTTTTGGGTACAGTCCCGAATCACATGGAGGAAATAAGCGATAAGAGGGGATTCGTCTCTCCCGGTATAGGGAGTTGATGTTGTGCTGTGTTCGATTGCTATAACTCGAAATTCCTGGCCAGGGTTGCTGGGATTTACTGGTAAGTGTTATCAGTTGTTTCTCGAACTGTTATAGACCTCATATCGACACGACTTATCAAGCTACTGGGTCTGACGTTTACCACCCCTAGGCGAGATATGCGACATATCAGACGACGAGACCGGACTGTACGGGAGTGTTACTGACTAAATTCACAGGAGAATGTATAGGCTTGCTTGTTGATCTTCTGAGCGCTCAGTACCTCGGTGGCTGTTAGGTTTAGCTGACCGCTTGCAGCTTGTGGGTGTTTGATATGATCATCACTTACTGCCGGCGTATTGACGATTCTTTAGAGTCCTACACAGAGGTTTCTTGGCTCAGGCAAAACGGAGTAGGGGCACATATGTGATATGTGCAGGACCAAGGATAATGCGATATGAGATACCGTATTCTATTCTCGCGATATTTGATATCAGCCGGGTCATCGGATCAAGTGTTGATTCGATGAATCGGTAAATGAGATATTAGTCGGTTATATACGATATAGCCGGATTGTCGGATCAAGTGTTGATTCGATAATTTAATGTATAATAATATATGTGATATATTAAATTACATTAACTAATAACAGCTCACCAAAAGATTATTTTTCTCAGTCGGGTAATACATTGATATATATGCGATATATGTTAATTGTATTATTTTATTTTGTTACAATAAATATTATATATGTGATATATAATATTGTAACATGATATGGTTATTAATGCAATATGTTTAGTGGAGATTAAACATGGTTAGGGTTTGATTTGGGTTAAGCTTTTCTAGAAGTTTCTAGAAGCTTTGCTTTTTGTTTTGGAAAAGATATTTTGTGAAGATATTTCCTTAACCTAACCCAAACCCTTTACCATGGTTGTTCCTCTACACAAGTTAAGGATTCATTCTTAACTAGGGTTGCATTTCTAACCTCATATATGGTTTTTATTATTCATCACAAAAGGATTCACTATTCTTCTTCTTCTTCTTCCTTCATGAAAACCTTTCTTGCTTTGCTTTTTGTGATGAAAGTGAGTGAGAATAAGAAAACAAATAAGAGCAAAAATCCTATTTCATCATCCTCATCTATCCTTGCCATTTAGATGAGGGTGTTCACTTCATTTAGTGAGTGAAAGCCTGTGTTAATGAAACTTCAAGGTAGATCATCTTTGTTATCGAAGATCGGAAGCAAGCTTGCATCTTTCTCTTCGTGGAGCCTCTCGAGGGTCCGAAACATGATGATCACAGCGAAGGGATCTCAACACGGAGCTTTAGAAGTGAAGGACCGGATCCACAAAGGTTGTAATCCTTCTCACTTAGTGTTAAAATGTTTAACATGCTTGTTTTCGCCTAAACTCTAGTATAAAGATCTTGGTTAGGGTTGTTCGGCACGGCTAAATTTTAAATCGGGTATGGTTGATGCCTCGTAGACCCTTGTGCGTGTGCCTAGTAACCTTACACATATAACTATCCCTCAGGTCACATCCATGTCCATCTCGTATCAGGGGACCGACAAAGGTATCAACAATCTCATATCGACTCGAATCCATAAAATGACATATCACACTAAGTCATCATATCACATCGTATACTCGTTCATCACATTAATATCTCGCATCACATTATATAAACGTCTCACTTGTTCTCTTTCAATTCGTACCCATCATGATTCACTCATCATTTCATCTTCTCATATGTCAATATGTTCATTAGCATCAACTTCTATCATATTATCGTCTGTAAATCCTACAATCACGTCCGTCGCATATCATTTATCAGGATAAAATAATCAAACGATATTCCATATCAATGTTTGCGGGGGTGCTATACGCCATCCACCCGACTTCCCCCGTAGTTATAAATCTACTCACCTGCTAAACTCCTCAGTCCTTAGCATGTTGCAGCTGTCTCGACGAAGTTCGCTCTCCGGTCAAGCTCGTCAAAGAGGACGCACGTCGAGGATTCTTTATACGGGCTCCTGCCTCAAAACCGAGGCAACTCGCACATCCAGTTTGCTAGCCTAGATGTCCAAGAAAGAGCTAGAGAGAGTGTATAATACTTTGTCTCAAGGCACCCAATGAATTGGGTGAAGGTTAATTGAAGTTTCCATGTAGGTTTTGTGAAGACGTGAGCTTGGAATTTTTGCTAAGGAAAAATTGCATGCACACCAAAAAAGGGGGCTCGGCCAAAATATCAAGCACACAAAAGTGCTCTCTGTAGAAAAATGGAGTTGTTGTTGTGGTGGGATTCATTAATCCAAGTATCAAAAAGGATAGAAGTGGATGTGCTAAACACATTAATTAAAAACCTTCTCCCAAAAAATTGCCAGCACACTCACATGCCAAAAAAAAAACATCCTCCAATTAATCCCCCTTCCCAACCAACAGTGCTCGGCCACAAGATAGGAAAAATCTATCACAAAAAAATATCATAGGCTTGACAAGAAACAATTTAATGCTCAATGGACACTTCATCTAAGGACCATGCTGCCTATGCCTCATCAAATTCCCAAGCAGTGCCAGCACATAAGGAAAAGGCCACGAAATTTCCACAAGGAAATTGGCCAAAAAAAACAAAGAAGGAAATTGGCCAAAAATCAAAGAAGGAATTTCGTCAAAATCAAAATTTACAAATTTCCATACTTATATTTATACCATTTTACGAAAACCCCAAATTCGCAAATCGGTAGTTTTTGCGAAACATATTATTTTAAAATTAAATTCCAGAAATAATATTTTTATATTTTCTGAAATGTTACAGTAAAGTAAATTGCTACTGCTATCATTCATGACGAAACCGCGTATACCATCGCAACTCCTACTTCACCTTTGTATTTCTCCAGAACACCCCGTATCACTATGAAGATCCGTATTTATTGGATAATCCATCTTATAGTTACATATGAACTCGAAGGAACTTGTTCCAGTTCGAGAATGGATTCTGATTCAGGAGAAATAGAATAAGGATTATTCAGTTGTCTTTTATCTTTGCCTTCTCTCAGGTTGCGAGTGCTCCTAGGATTAGGAGAGTACACCTATTACGCTTATTGGATAGTCTTCATCCAAACCATAGGCTGGTGCCGAACGGTAGGGAAGGAAGAAAACCATTTAGCCTAAGAGAGGTGTACAAAAGTAATGAGTAAAGAAAAATAAAGGGATTTGGAGAGATGGCAAGGAAATATACATTTACGGTCATGAATCTGGATAATGGAAGAGACATTACTAGCAATACCCGGCTACCCCTTCGAAACATTTTCATGTTTCAGTTTAATTATGCGTTGTTATTTGAAAACTGATTTCCCAATTAGATCCTTACTCCAGGGTATGTATTTACCAGACTTGATTCTCACATCTGTATGGTTTTACAGATGATGAGTGGGAGTAAGTTATTAGGAATTAGGTGATTACCTCATTATATCGAAATTCGTTGTAATTGGTGATATTTGAGAAAATCACCCGGGGTTTTGCCTGACGGCAAATATTTGGTTTTGAATATCCATAGTTATGCACCAGTTTCAAACTGATATATCTGTATGTTTATTTTATAAAGTGAGATATAACTTTTTGAAATTATGTCTATGACATTTACCTATATCATTTGATAGTTAGGTAAGGAGCATTCAACAACGGTGTAATTCTTCTTAACCATAGTACAGTTTTCAACCTACGACGCACAGGGTTTGAGTTATTGAACTTAGGGGACTTATATAAAGTATTGTATGTTGTCCAGTATCCATTAGGACAAAGGGGTTGGTTCTCGCACTATATTCTGTTTAGTTGTGACTTCTCCAGTTTTAGACAAGTATTTCGTAGAAATACAAGGTCTAATTATTGAGAAGTTATAGGTACAAGAATAAAGTAGAGAACCATGTGTTGCAAGTATCAGGATTCTTCAAGGTGATAGAAGATATAGATACTTTGGTATTCAATTGATAGTAATGGTATTGAGAACTTGCTTCTCTTTCAGGTTACTCATATTTGGATGCACTCCTAGTTCAGTAATGCTGATCGGCCTCCTTCCATTTAGTTGACAAGCACTCGAGACAGCTGCATGATTTGAATCTGGTTCCAATTAAATTAGTGCCTCTGTTTCTATATTGTATATAGAATGGTTCATATCTTAACGATTTTAAGGTATATGGAGTTGTCCGGCTTATGCTTAAAACCAGACTCTGGATAACTCAAGGCACGTTTTCGTAATGACAGTTTTTGGATTATCCCGGGTTATGAAGAGGGGTAACTTTCTACCATCTGGAACATCAATAGTGATATTGTTCTTCACTCCTATAGTTTTAGCAAAATGGACTTTTTCAGAAAACAGTAGTGGGAGTATGATAGAACTGTAAGTGATTCCAAAACAACAAACGATTACTGAAAATTTAATAGAACCTAAGGATTCAATCGGGTTTGACATTCCATTAGCCACTCCGCAGATATGGTGGGTAACCTCAAACACCCGAGAGGTACTTCGGTCTTCTCATAAACGGTAACAAGGAGGTTCTTGTTTACCCAGACTTACCATTACTGCTGTTCTAGACTATGAGACCCGGCAGGAGGATGAGTATAGCATCATTCTAAACTAGCTTTAGAAGTGCACGTATATATGACTCTACCAGAGGATTGTTGTAGTCAGTGGGAGCAGCGGAAGCATAGTGGACAAGTAGCTTGTGTCTATTTATAGACTAAAGCATGTATACCGGAGTTAGATCATCTATTTTTGATGTGATAGTCATAGGCTTTGAATTCATCAGAATAGGAGATGGATCTGTTAAGAAGGTAGTAGGGTGTGATGTCCTGGTATTTCGATGACATACACTTTGTAGGAAGTGAAATTCCTACACTACGATCGGTTATACTGTGATTATCACAGTTGTTTCTCCATATAGGATATAGATATAATATCAGGCATTCTGGTTACTAGATCTATGGTTTTTAGATCTAGATTTGGGTAGTTTCCCAATCTGGGTATTTTGACACTATTCTAAGGTGTTTTAGAATGAACGACTCTTGGCAAGGTGGTGTACCTGCAGGTGATGGAGTCACTGTTTCCTGATTTAAAATCACGAAAGCTTCTGGGAAAAGCTTCAGAAGAGGGTCACGTGCTTACACGTGACTAGCGGTCACGTGTTGGCACGTGACACCTAAAAGCATCATCAAGTCAGGTTCAGTTTTCCAACTATATCAAAGAAAGGGCTTCAGAAAGGGTCACGTGTCGGCACGTGACATTTAAATGCAAGCGTCAAAGGCACACCGGTTCCCTGATCAAGTCAAGGAAAAGGCTTCAGAAGAGGTCACGTGCTCCCACGTGACCAGGGTCACGTGTTGGCACGTGACGTTCAAAACAGCAGACTCGTTCTCCAGATGAACCAAGGAAAGAGAGTTCAAACAAGGGTCACGTGCTCACACGTGACCAGGGGTCACGTGGTGGCACGTGATGTTTAAGCAGCAATCAGAAGACAGAGCGCAAAAGAAAGAGGAAGGCTCGTTCCAAGGGGGTCACGTGCCCACACGTGACCATGGGTCACGTGGTCACACGTGACCGGCTTTCAAATCCCATTTTGTCAACAGAATTAAATTCTGAAGGAGAATCAAATCTTTCCAAAGGAAAGTGATTATCTGGAGCAGATCGAATTAAAGATTCAGAGGTGATGAAATATCATCTATCTATGGGAAAATCTCGGGTTTGGAAAGATTTCCCCCTTTAAATCTAACCGAAATAATAAAGGGGAACCCCTGGATTTGAAATCCAATGGTGAATAAAATTCACCTAATAATCCAAAGGTCCAAAACAAATGATGGGTGCAAATCAAATCTCTTAATGAAGATTCGTCAAAAACTGATTGATTCGGCTGCTTCTCCTATAAATAGGAGCCAAGAGACACAGAGATATACATACGCAGAGAAGAAAAAAGAAAAGGAGGAGAGCTTTGATACTTTGAAAAGACTTGGATCTTCTGCAAAAACCCTAGGTAAGAAAGGGAAAAGCTCCTTGAAAGAGAAAGAGAATTTAATTCTCAACAGAGTTTAACTCTGATATATAAAACAGAAGAATATATTTCTTCTCTCCTTGATAGAGGATCTGCAAAGTGCACATCTCCCCTTAAGGTTGAGAATTTAATTCTCAATGGGTTGAGATCCTGCCATGCAGATCCAAAACATAGAGAGGGAATGCAAGCATGAGAATTTAATTCTCACAGAACTATGGGAATTTAATTCCTTTAAAATAAAATTAGGGCTTGACCCTGTATCATGGGAATTTAATTCCTTCAGAACGAAAAGAAACAGGGTTTAACCCTAATTAAGAACCTAGTTCTGTTGCAACAGCGGGAATTTAATTCCCTTAATCATAATTTAACAGTGGATGGAAGTTTTAACTCCTTAAAAAAAAAAGCTTTTGTTAGGGTTTAACCCTATTTGGTTCTTCACATGTATGAGGAATTTAATTCCTACAGGAAATTCAGAGTTAAACTCTATTCCAGAATATAAGTCTTCGAAAGGAAGTAGGAATTTAATTCCTCTGAAATTACTGTCAGGGTTTAACCCTACGAGGAATTTAATTCCTGAGAAAAGGTTAACGGATCCTTTAATAACATACCTAGAGGCAGGGTCACGTGTCATCACGTGACCCCCCCAAGAGATCTACAGAAAGCCCCTTTGAGGCAGCACCCCACGTGACCCACGTGACCCTCGGCAGAAGCTTTAATACATAGGCATTTGAATGCCCATCACGTGATGGCACGTGACGCTCTGAAAGACATGATAATCTCAGCAGAATAAATGAAGGGAGGGCGCTCTCACGTGCTGCCACGTGACCCCTCTTGTCTTAGTGTTTAACACTAAATTGAAACTCTCGAACCTAGTGTTAAAATACTGTTGGGCCTTAGTGTTCAACACTAATTAAAAAGCTTTATCTGCAGTGTTCAACACTGATTACCTTAATGTTTAACACTAATCTGAGATCTTCATTTGCAGTGTTCAACACTGATCTGTTTTAGTGTTTAACACTAATTTGAAAAGCCTTGTTGCTGGTGTTTAACACCAATTATCTCTTAGTGTTAAACACTAACTTGTCAACCTCATTCCCAGTGTTCAACATTGACTGCTCTGTAGTGTTTAACACTAGGCTTTGGCCCAATTGGCTTAAATGGATGGAGGCAAAGCCTTTCCTGATTGGACTTAGCCCAAGATGGCCATAAGTCCTCAATTTGTGATTAACTGGGCCAATGGACTCATAACATAATTAATTCGTCTTGATCCCAAATTGGGCCAAGGACTATTTAATCCACTCCGGTTCTAGGGTACATCTCTTCACTCCTTTGATACTTGGCATTGTAATCCCTCAATTTCTTCAAAGAGGTGACGGGTCCCGACGACCACACATTGATACGGACTGCGGGGTCCTTAAACCCGTGTTTAATGCAAAATTCCTGGTTACGTGGAACGCGGATAATATCACTCTTTGACCCCGTGGAAAACGTCCAGAGCGGAGCCTGGTCCTCGCAGAGCACGGCAGTGAACCCGTGTGAAGAATCCAGAGCACATACCGGACTGTGGGGTCCTTAAACCCATGGACTACGACGTCCTTAACCTTGACCGAGATGTCTTAAAACTAACAATGGACTGTGGGGTCCTTAAACCCATGGACTACGACGTCCTTAACCTTGATCGAGATGTCTTAAAACTAACAATGGACCGCGATGTCCTTAAACTACCCATGGACCGCAATGTCCTTAAACTACCCATGGACCACAATGTCCTTAAACTAGAACAATAGAGCCCTGCATGCTCTTTTGTCGGATCTAAACGGTCCCGTTTAAGTTGATCTTAGCCTCAAAGACGGCTAACGTGTAAGTGCACTGCGGCGCCCCGGCCGTCAATCCGACGGCCAAATGCGGAAACGGTGATAAACTTTAATTTTACGAACTTTGCAAACCGGCACCACCGCGCACTAAACCCCGGATCGGGCCATTAAACTGTTAGTGTATATGCCCTAGAGGCCATTACTGTATCATACTAGTTTGTATATTACTTAATGGATGCTTGGGATATTCACCTTGTATATACAATCTTGCTCAAAATAGTAGTATGCTACTTGGTTTGTTTCTACTTCAATGTGTACTTGTGTTTATTTCAGTATATCACTTATACGCATTAGTGGAGCCCTTAGGATCTTTGCTTGATTACCAGTGTTGTGATGGCAGTCACACTAGTGGGGGCTGGGTAATCTATAAGCACATCCTTATTCAGGTCCCTGGTCGCAGGACTATCGAGACAGGGCATCGATACTCCGGAGTAGACCAGCGCATGCGCTTCTCATCCCAGTGTGGGAGACGGTCTGTCCCACAGCCGTCAGTACGTCGTACTTGAGATAGTATGCGGGTGCTCGTTAGGTTACGGGTACACTGGACAGGACTCGTAGGGAACTGATTAGTTGGTATTATACCTATCGTCAGTTATCAGTTCCCAGGTGACATGAGTACAGCTTAGTCCGCTGACTTGACACTGTCACTCCGCCTCGAGTGTGTTCCCACTGTACTTTGATCACTACCCTACCACGGCTCAAAGGAGTCGTGCAAACAGGTGGTGGTTGGGTGCAGTCCCGAAGCACTTGGAGGCAGTGACGGTTAGACAGGATTCGTCTCTCCCGGTATTGGGGGTTGACATCGCGCTGTGTCTAGGAGAGCCATTACACGAGTAGTCCCTGGCCAGGGCAAACGAGATATACTGGTAGGTTTCCAGTGTTATCTCAGGGTGTATTGGGCTTCACTCCGGCACGACTTGTACCGCTATTGGGGGACTGACGTTTACCGCCCCCTAGGCCCGCCATGCGATGTATCAGACGAACAGACCGGACTGTACGGAGAATGTCACACTCAGGCTCAGTAGGAGTTCAGATGGGTTTCGCCTCGTCGGTCTTCTTGTCGGCATTACCTGGGGACCGTTACGCACAGCTAGTGCCGCTTGCGGTCTGTGGTTAAACCCACTGCCAGCGTAGTGTCGAGTCTTTAGAGTCCCACACAGAAAGCTTTTCGCCTTTAGGCAAAAGAGTAGAGGTCGCATGGTATTGCGACAGGTCGCATGGTTTTGCGACAGGGTTCGGTCACATCCGTGCACTTGTGCACGTACAGTGTCCGGACAGTTTACACTAGCGGGCTTTGGTTTAAGCCAGATCCTAGTGTACCTTATGGGATTGGATTTATCCAGTTTGCATTCGTGTTCCTCGGAACGCGGATGCGGGTGTGTATGCACAGTTGACAGGGAGGCAGAGGCAGCGGATTCTCATTAGGGTTGTTGACAGTTGACCGTTGACTTTTTGACTTTATGCTCAACCCTAATGAGAATATGATTTGTGATTAACTATTATATTAATTTAGTATTATGGTGATATGGTTGTTGACTTGTTGACTTTTGTTGACTTGTTGACTTTGGTGACTTGTTGACTTTTGTTGACTTGTTGACCGGTTGACTAGGCTTGACTAGTTGACCATCATGATGACCATGGTTATCATTTCATGCCAAAGACTTTTTTCTTGCTTGCTTTTTTTTGAAAAAAAATGAGTGCATGATATGATAACCTTATGGTTGCTTCTAACCATTACCATAAGACTTTTGTTGATATGATGAGTTATCATTGTTTTGGATTATGAGAGGGTGAGAGAGAAAAGAGAGCCTCATTCTTTCTTGCTCATTCTCTCTCTTGTTCTTGAGCTCTCCCCTTGCTCTCACCCTCAACCTCTTGCTCCCTCTCTTGATCTATGGTTCTCTTGTCTCATGAGTTGAGAATCAAGAACCATAGATAAAATCCCATTCTATTTTCCTCTCTACTCATTCTAGTTCACTAGGTTTGGCAAACCAAGTGAACTAGTTTCTTCAAAGACCGAAGAAGGAGCTAAAGGTTGGAGCTTTCAAGTGGATCTATCTTCGGCGTACGGAGACGACGAGAAGGAGCCATCGGACCACCACCGGAGCTTGAAGAGAAGGAGTTCAAGTTTAGGTATAACCATCTTCATCCGAGTAGCTAAATATCTTTAGCTTAGTTTGCTAGTTTTAGTTTAGGTAACGATCCCGACCATAAGTTAGTCCATGTTGCCTCTTGCGATAAAAATTCGTTTTTTATACCGTTTCCGCCTCCCCGTAAGAACCGGGGGTCGCAATATGGACTTACAGTGGTATCAGAGCCTAACTAAACTTAAACTAGCTAGGTAGTAAAGTGTAACGAAGTTCGGAACCGAAAAAAATCACAAAACCGGAAAACTACAAAAACTGAGTTTCTGTTGAAATTTTTTCTGGTCAAAATGAAAAACTTCATACTCCTAAATTCGTCTCAGGGTTTTGTTAGAACACCCATGAAAAACGATTCACCAATTCGTCTAAACCGCCGCGCTTCCGCCGCGTGACCCTTCTTGGACGCCGCGGAAGCGCCGCGGTTTGTTGTCTTTAGTGCGTCGTTTTTCGTGCAGTGTGTGTCTGTGTTGGTTTTGGGATTTTTGAGATATATTATATGTGCCCAGATTTTACAGAAAAGAAATTTCCTTTTGGGGTCCTATAATTCCGTATTTTTTCCGAACTTCACTGCACTTTGACTATGATGGTTATATCTGTGATGCTTGCATGTATTGAACGTCGGCTAATCGCTATAAGTCGATTAGTCGGGGTTATACATGATCTGTAATGTGCTGGAATGTGTATATGAATGTGTTGGACTGTCGCGGGTGAATAGCCGGGGTGGATGTGAGATGAGCTTTTGTTTTTCTTTCATTCATTGTAAATGTAAATTGATGTAATAATATTATTTGTTTGGCCGCACAACCGGGTCGGGGTTGTAGCCGTCATTGTATAATTCTTTTTACTGTTTTTGCTCCTAGGATAGACCCATGGAGGGGTGCACAAACTACCGAGTACTTGGCGGGTAGTTTGCCGCACCCGTAGGGGTCTTGGGTGGGGTATTTGGCTATTCACCGCGACCGTGTTATCCGCTTTTCGTTTCAGGCTCGAAAGGATTGCGGATTGCTAGTATATCCAATGCATTCATCTGTGATCTGTAATGTCTATCATTGCTTACTATTTAGGCGTTGCTTATGTTTTACAGACGCGCTAGCCCAGCCCCCGCTCTGTCGTTAGTTAAGTAACCTAACGGGTAATGACGGGGCCCAGTGGCGAATGCGAATGGCATAAGCGTACGTCATATTTTGGTTGTTTTCTGCAATGGTAGGGTTAAATGATGGGACGCATTAAAAGTACTAATGCAAGAATATCACGCATTAAAAGAACTAATGCAAGATAATAAACCAAGTTAAAGTCGTTGGAACACTTTCGAAAAACCACTCGGTTCTTTTCAAAATAACTTTTAAATGCGGAGCTTGAGCCACTCCTTATAAAAGCTATCTCGTTCCATCGATTAAATCAAGTTCACTACGTTCACGGTTTCGCCAAAACCATTCGTAGCCCTCCGTCGTTTCGTATGAATATTCAATAAGTATTCAAGCTGTGTTTGTTGACCTTCGTCAAAGCATAGTGATTGGTAGCTATTGGGTATTCATATGTAGCATAGATAGATGCGTTGGTTTGGGACATTCGCATTACCTTGTTGACCTTCGTCAAGGGTACATACGGGTGGATTCAAATTAACCTGGATAATGACGGGCAGAACTTGACATGTGACTTATGATTTGTTGACCTTCGTCAAGGTCATAAGAGCATGGGGCAAAAATCCACATCGGGAGTTTCATAAGTACTGAAACTTGCTAGATTTGCATACCATTTGGAGTGTGATGATTCTGGTAGGATTCCTTCAGTTTCGTCACGCGATGATATTTGGATCCCGATCCTACTGTGAGTATATGCTACTCCTCGGGAAATTTCTCACTTAACGATCAATGCTATAAACCTAGTAGGTGCCTAGAAAGGTGTTAGCGGGGCTACGCCCCCAGGGAAAAGAGGTTCTCTAATTAAGGAACTTCGCGAAAGCGTTGGAAAACCTCCCTCGAAGTACCGACACCGGCCTGGCTGAACGGTTAAGCAAGTATTGTACGGTGGGGTTGATCCTGACTAATTCTTCCTTTATGGTTTGAGGAGGGATTCGAGAAACAGTGGGAGCCATCCTGTTTAGACAAACTAAAAACCACTCTAAACTTGCAAGAGCATCATGCTGAGTGTTTCTTCTTCTCTCTCCTAATTGCAGCGACCAATCAACATGACTGGACTTAAGTTACTCCTAGATAAAAACAAACTGACAGGGCCAAACTACAAAGATTGGCTCAGGAATGTCACGATAGCAATCACTTATGACAAGCTGGGGTATCTTCTTACCACCAAAGCTCCCCCTGTCCCTGGTCCAACTTCCAGCGTCGCGGATAAGGAAATCCGCAAGACTTGGGAGATTGATAGCGCGAAGGCCAAGTGCCTCCATCTTGCCTCGATGGACAACGAACATCAGAGGAGGCATGAGAATATGGACATGGAGTCCATATTGCTCCATACAAAAGAACTGTATGGAGAGCAATCACGTATCGCAAGATACGAAGCGTCGAAAAAGTTATTTTCGACAAGAATGGCCGTCGGATCATCAGTAGCCGAGCATGTTCTAAAGATGATCGGCTTCATTGAGGAGCTCGCTGACCTAGGGATCACATTGGAGAGTGAGCTATATACGGATATAGTTCTCCAGTCCCTTCCTTCCACTTACGCCCAGTTTATACTGAACTTCAACCTACAAGAAAAAGAGGTTGAACTATCAGAGCTCCTCAACATGCTGAGGAGCGCAGAGGGCACCCTACAGAAAAGTAGGGAAACATCCACTTTGTTTGTAGGAGGATCATCTTCTTCTAGGTCCAAGGCGAAAGCCAAGGGAAAGAAGAAGAAGGCCCCCGCCAAACCAAGGGGCGGTGTTGGTAAAGTGGATACGAAGGGAAAAGGCAAAGCAACAAAGATAGCGGGGAAGCTTGTGGATAAGGAAGAATGCTTCTATTGTCATAAGAAAGGACACTGGAAGAATGATTGCAGGGCCTGGAAGGCCAGAACACAGGAATTGAAGCAGGTTGCAGCTTCAGCTTCAGGTGTGTATGTTATTGAAAACTGTCTTTCAATAAACTCTACTTCCTGGGTATTGGATACCGGATCAGGATCTCATATCTGTAATTCTTTGCAGGCGTTGAGAAACCGTAGGGTTTTGAAGGCAGGTGACATGACCCTCAAAGTTGCGAACGGAGCTAGCATGGATGCTAAAGCCGTGGGGGACTATCACCTGGGAATGTCAGATGGACATGTTTTGGTTTTGCGTAATTGCTTTTTTGTACCCAACGCAACTTGTAATATCATTTCTGTATCTTTAGTTTCTAAAGAAGGTTATGAATTTGCGTTTGTAAGTAATGTTGTAAACATTCACCTTAATCAAGTATTGATTGGGTCAGGTACTCTGAGTAATGGTATATACGTGTTAAACCAACCACAGATTTTTAATGTCCAGAATACACACAAAAGAAAGTCTCCAGAAATAAATCAGACTTTCTTATGGCATTGTAGATTGGGTCACATCAATGAGAGAAGGTTGACTAAGTTACATACAGAAGGATATTTGAATGCGTTCGAATATCAATCGTATGCCACTTGTCAATCTTGTCTCAAAGGAAAGATGACAAAGACTCCGTTTACTGGACAAGGAGTAAGAGCGAGCGAGCTCTTAGGACTCGTACACAGTGACGTGTGCGGTCCAATGTCTACACATGCCCGAAGCGGACATTCTTACTTCATTACTTTTACGGATGACTTCTCAAGGTACGGTTATGTCTTCTTAATGAAACATAAGTCCGAGGCCTTTGGAAAATTCCAGGAGTATAAGAATGAAGTAGAGAAACAGACCGGCAAAAGTATTAAGATTCTAAGATCGGATCGAGGTGGAGAATACTTAAGTGCCGAATTCCTGAATTACTTAAAAGAGAATGGTATTCTCTCTCAGCTTACTCCTCCATACACTCCGCAACATAACGGTGTATCGGAGAGACGGAACCGAACCCTATTGGATATGGTTCGGTCCATGATGAGTAACGCTGAGTTACCGCGATCATTCTGGGGATATGCACTAGAAGCAGCTGCGTATCTCTTGAACAAGGCTCCTACCAAGACTGTGCCCACCACCCCATATGAGATGTGGACTGGGAAGAAACCCTGTCTAAATTATCTTAAGGTATGGGGATGTCCAGCTTTTGTAAAAAAGCAGCATGCGGACAAGCTTGAGGCACGTTCAGTACAGTGTAAGTTTGTGGGATACCCAAGGAACTCCAGGGGGTATCTTTTCTATTCCGCTGAGGAACAAAAGGTTTTTGTTTCTCAGCATGCCCGCTTCTTGGAAACTGAGTTTTTGGAAACCCAGATAAGTGGGAACACAATAGAACTGGAAGAAATTCCAGAACCACAGACTGTTACTGAAAGCTTAGTGGAACCAGAGGGTTCAACAGAACAGGACATTCCTACGCCGCTCCGCAGGAGTAGTAGGCAGTCTCATCCGCCCGAGAGATACTGCGGTTTTCTCATAGACGGGGATAGAGAGGATTGCATCATAGATTATGATGAGCCTACTAGCTTCCAGCAGGCCGTTCAGAGCGTTGACTCAGTGAAATGGCTGGATGCAATGCGGACCGAAATGGAGTCCATGTACACCAACAAGGTATGGACGTTGGACATTGCTCCAGACGGGGTAAAACCCGTAGGATGCAAGTGGATCTTCAAAAGGAAGATTGGTGTAGATGGACAGGTTGAGACCTATAAAGCTAGGCTGGTAGCAAAGGGTTTTCGTCAAAGACCTGGCTTGGACTACGACGAAACCTTTTCTCCAGTAGCCATGCTGAAATCCATTCGGATCCTTCTTGCCATTGCTGCCTTCCACGATTATGAGATCTGGCAAATGGACGTAAAGACAGCTTTTCTAAATGGAAATTTAGAGGAGTGTGTCTATATGGACCAGCCAGAGGGTTTCATTCAGAGTGGGAGCAGCGGAAAGGTGTGCAAGTTGCTTAAGTCCATCTATGGACTAAAGCAGGCATCGCGGAGTTGGAACATCTGCTTTGATGAGACGGTCAAAGAATTTGGCTTTATCAAAAATCCAGATGAACCATGCATCTATAGTAGATTTGTAGCGAGAACTGTAGTATTCCTCGTTTTATACGTGGATGACATTCTCTTAATAGGAAATGACATTCCTATGCTACAATCTGTCAAGGGGTTCTTGTCACACAGGTTCTCCATGAAAGACCTGGGTGATGCCTCATACATTCTGGGTATCCGGATCTACCGTGACAGATCCAAGAGGATATTAGGACTTTCACAGTCCAGGTACATCGACACCATACTGAAGAGGTTCAGTATGGAAGATTCCAAGCGCGGTAACCTACCGGCTTGTCACGGGATCACCCTCTCTAAAGAGATGTCTCCCAAGACTGATTTGGAGAGGGATCGCATGTCTATTATACCCTACGCTTCTGCGGTAGGCTCTATAATGTATGCGATGTTGTGTACCAGACCGGATGTAGCTTATGCACTGAGTGTGGTAAGCCGGTATCAGTCTAACCCAGGGGAGAAACACTGGATAGCGGTAAAGAACATTCTCAAGTACCTGAGAAGGACTAAGGAGATGTTCTTGGTGTATGGCGGAAAAGACCTCCAGATCGAGGCCTTTGCTGACTCCAGCTTCCAGAGTGACAAGGATGATTCCAAGTCCATGTCGGGTTTTGTCTTTACCCTCAATGGAGGGGCGGTGTGTTGGAAGAGTTCCAAACAGGAAACCGTTGCAGACTCGACGATGGAAGCGGAATACATCGCTGCATCTGATGCCGCAAAAGAAGCTGTCTGGATGAGGAAGTTCTTGAAAGAACTTCAGGTGGTTCCGTCCATTGTTGATCCAATACCTCTGTATTGCGACAACAACGGGGCTATAGCTTTAGCGAAGGAACCCAGGTCCCATCAGAAATCCAGGCACATCTTAAGGCGGTATCACCTGATCAGGGAGATCGTGGATCGCCAGGAGATCGAGGTTCGGAGAGTCGCTTCAGAAGATAACACTGCAGATCCATTCACCAAGGCCTTGCCCCAGACTCAGTTCGAGCGGCTGATCGAGATGATAGGTCTTCGATACGCCAGTACATGGCCTTAGTGCAAGTGGGAGATTGTTAGTGTATATGCCCTAGAGGCCATTACTGTATCATACTAGTTTGTATATTACTTAATGGATGCTTGGGATATTCACCTTGTATATACAATCTTGCTCAAAATAGTAGTATGCTACTTGGTTTGTTTCTACTTCAATGTGTACTTGTGTTTATTTCAGTATATCACTTATACGCATTAGTGGAGCCCTTAGGATCTTTGCTTGATTACCAGCGTTGTGATGGCAGTCACACTAGTGGGGGCTGGGTAATCTATAAGCACATCCTTATTCAGGTCCCTGGTCGCAGGACTATCGAGACAGGGCATCGATACTCCGGAGTAGACCAGCGCATGCGCTTCTCATCCCAGTGTGGGAGACGGTCTGTCCCACAGCCGTCAGTACGTCGTACTTGAGATAGTATGCGGGTGCTCGTTAGGTTACGGGTACACTGGACAGGACTCGTAGGGAACTGATTAGTTGGTATTATACCTATCGTCAGTTATCAGTTCCCAGGTGACATGAGTACAGCTTAGTCCGCTGACTTGACACTGTCACTCCGCCTCGAGTGTGTTCCCACTGTACTTTGATCACTACCCTACCACGGCTCAAAGGAGTCGTGCAAACAGGTGGTGGTTGGGTGCAGTCCCGAAGCACTTGGAGGCAGTGACGGTTAGACAGGATTCGTCTCTCCCGGTATTGGGGGTTGACATCGCGCTGTGTCTAGGAGAGCCATTACACGAGTAGTCCCTGGCCAGGGCAAACGAGATATACTGGTAGGTTTCCAGTGTTATCTCAGGGTGTATTGGGCTTCACTCCGGCACGACTTGTACCGCTATTGGGGGACTGACGTTTACCGCCCCCTAGGCCCGCCATGCGATGTATCAGACGAACAGACCGGACTGTACGGAGAATGTCACACTCAGGCTCAGTAGGAGTTCAGATGGGTTTCGCCTCGTCGGTCTTCTTGTCGGCATTACCTGGGGACCGTTACGCACAGCTAGTGCCGCTTGCGGTCTGTGGTTAAACCCACTGCCAGCGTAGTGTCGAGTCTTTAGAGTCCCACACAGAAAGCTTTTCGCCTTTAGGCAAAAGAGTAGAGGTCGCATGGTATTGCGACAGGTCGCATGGTTTTGCGACAGGGTTCGGTCACATCCGTGCACTTGTGCACGTACAGTGTCCGGACAGTTTACACTAGCGGGCTTTGGTTTAAGCCAGATCCTAGTGTACCTTATGGGATTGGATTTATCCAGTTTGCATTCGTGTTCCTCGGAACGCGGATGCGGGTGTGTATGCACAGTTGACAGGGAGGCAGAGGCAGCGGATTCTCATTAGGGTTGTTGACAGTTGACCGTTGACTTTTTGACTTTATGCTCAACCCTAATGAGAATATGATTTGTGATTAACTATTATATTAATTTAGTATTATGGTGATATGGTTGTTGACTTGTTGACTTTTGTTGACTTGTTGACTTTGGTGACTTGTTGACTTTTGTTGACTTGTTGACCGGTTGACTAGGCTTGACTAGTTGACCATCATGATGACCATGGTTATCATTTCATGCCAAAGACTTTTTTCTTGCTTGCTTTTTTTTGAAAAAAAATGAGTGCATGATATGATAACCTTATGGTTGCTTCTAACCATTACCATAAGACTTTTGTTGATATGATGAGTTATCATTGTTTTGGATTATGAGAGGGTGAGAGAGAAAAGAGAGCCTCATTCTTTCTTGCTCATTATCTCTCTTGTTCTTGAGCTCTCCCCTTGCTCTCACCCTCAACCTCTTGCTCCCTCTCTTGATCTATGGTTCTCTTGTCTCATGAGTTGAGAATCAAGAACCATAGATAAAATCCCATTCTATTTTCCTCTCTACTCATTCTAGTTCACTAGGTTTGGCAAACCAAGTGAACTAGTTTCTTCAAAGACCGAAGAAGGAGCTAAAGGTTGGAGCTTTCAAGTGGATCTATCTTCGGCGTACGGAGACGACGAGAAGGAGCCATCGGACCACCACCGGAGCTTGAAGAGAAGGAGTTCAAGTTTAGGTATAACCATCTTCATCCGAGTAGCTAAATATCTTTAGCTTAGTTTGCTAGTTTTAGTTTAGGTAACGATCCCGACCATAAGTTAGTCCATGTTGCCTCTTGCGATAAAAATTCGTTTTTTATACCGTTTCCGCCTCCCCGTAAGAACCGGGGGTCGCAATATGGACTTACATAAACTAGATCTAGCTAACTACAAGACGGGTTAGAGATATACCGAGTGATCCGAGTCCTCCGGTCTTCTCGTCGTCATCCCGATCTCTCGCGGAAACTCCGGTCGTCGCCTCCTCGCCGGAAGGGCACCACATCGCCTGTATCTTTTACGGGCTCCCGCCTCTATACCGAGGCAACTCGGGCATGAAGCCGGCAAGTCGACATGCCCAAGATGTGCTGTAGAATGTAGTGTAGATGATGCTTGTCTCTTTGGGGTTATGTTGCCTTGATGGAGGAATCAACAAGATATGAACTTGGGGATTTTGGTAGCAATGAAAATGAGATGGATGATTAATTTCTTTCACCAAAAAGAAACCTCTCATTTTCTCTCCTACTCTCAAAAATGTGGCCGGCCCTTTTATGATATGAGAATGGTGGAGGGAGGAATACCAAATGCAAGAGGGAGGTGAGTGTAGTAAAAGGTAAGAGGTGACCATATCCTAAACATCATCATAACAAATTCACATCAACCTCTAATCCTTTCTTATCACCAAAATGCAAGGAAAAGACTAAGAAAGCATCTCATGATTATGAACCATCATGAAGCCCCACAATTGCAAGAAAACCCCTCCACAAATGTTATTTGCACAAATGCAAATAACCCCCTCCATCGGAAAAGTCCGGCCGGGAAAGAACAAAGGAAAACCGGCCGGAACGGAATGCAAACTGGCAACCCCAGAAAACTGGTCCCGTAATAAATTACAGGAAAACCCCGATACTGTGCATACACACCCGCATCTGTATTCCGTCCGGATACAAATGCAAAGAGACAAAATCTACACTGTACTAAACTAGGATCCGGCTTAAACCAAAGCCGGCTAGTAATATCCGTTCGATCCTGATCCGTGCAATACCGCACGTATCCGATCGAACCTTGCCATATAATCATACGGCCACTAGTACAAACTGTCCGATCGTGATCCGTGCAATACCGCACGTATCTGATCGGACCCTGCCATATCTCCATACGGCCTCTACAGCGTTTCGCCCGAAAGCTGAGTAACTGAAAGTGTGGTGGACTCTAAAGACTCGTCAATACAATGGCTGTAGATTTAACCACTAGCACGTCAGAGGTATAAGCCAATACGTAACGGGCCACCAGCTATTGACCAAAAGGGACGTCGATGAGCTAGCTCATCCTGACACCCTACTGAGCCTGTCAGTGACAATATCCGTACAGTCCGGTCCGTTCGTCTATGAGCATCGCATGTCGGGCCTAGGGGGTTGGTAAAAGTCAGACCCCCAAAAGCGGTACAAGTCGTGTCGGAGTGTAGCCCAGAACACCCTGAGATACTACTGGAATACCTACCAGTAAATCTCCTGCCTTGGCCAAGAACTTCGTGTAATGGCTCTCCTAGACACAGCGCGACCTCACCCCCAATACCGGGAGAGACGAAACCCCCGAAGATCCGCTCACTGCCTCCATGTGGCTCGGGACTGTACCCAACTAAAACCTGTTTGCACGACTCCTTTGAGCCGTGGTAGGGTAGTAATCAAAGTACAGTGGGAACTCACACGAGACAAATGACGATCCCCAGGTCGATGAACTAACCTGTACACATGTCACCTGGGAACTGCTATCTGACGTCAGGTATAAGACCAACTAGCATGTTCCCGGCGAGTCCTGTCCGGTGTACTCATAACCCAATGAGCACCTGTATACATCTTAGGTGAACCAACTGACACCAGTGGCTTGTGAGACCGGCCACCGCCCTTCGTCGGGGTCTCGACTGTATACACTAGTCTACTCTGGAGAATCGATGCCCTGTCTCGAATCTCCCACGACTAGGGACCTTTTAAGGATGTGCTTATAGACCCCAGCTCCCACTTATATGATCGCCCTCATACTGCTGGTGGTCAAGCAAGAATCCTAGGGGCTCTACCAACGTGTAATAGCGACTTGTCAGGTCACCTGAAGCAGTACACGATGATAAAGGTAAACCAGATAGCATACTATCATTTCGAGTAAGACTGTCCTACCGGGATAGGTCCTCCCTCAATCATTGCAATCACGTGCCTGTGATCCAATAATTGACTCTGATGGCACTATCTCCAACAATCTCCCACTTGCACTCAAGGCTAATTATTGCGATGTCGCCTACTCACAGCCCGTGTGATACCGAACACCCAACTCCTCTACTAGTCAGTCTCATAAAGCCTGTTTGTGAAACTCTTGCGTTCGAGGAATAGCCTCAGTGAGTGGATCCGTCTAGATGTATCTTTCTATGTCTCTCTATATCTCAAGTTCGCGGAGAAAGCCATCTCCCGAAATGAGCAATACCTGTCTTAGAATGTCTGGATGCCTGATGGGACCTAGCTCATAAATGAACTCCAAATCCAAACTTCTTAGACTGTATCGTCAACTGAACTTAATCAGTATCCTGTGCCATGCCACCCTCAGTATTGCCTTGGATTACCTGTCCAAAACACTGCCCCTCGTCAGAAGGAAAACTATAACTCTGACAACCTCCTTGTCGTCCATGTCACCTTGGAAGCCTGGAGTGATAACCGTCTCCTAAAGGAGGCAGCCGTTATCATATCCCTAGAACATTCACTTATGTTCTAAAACTGCTTCCGACTGTTTCTCCAGGATTGGATCAATATCAACTTATTGCATCTAGTGTAAGAACAACATCTGGTGTGGTACTTGACATCTCATGATTGACTCAATTGCCTAAGCAAGTGATCTGCCAATCATGCACATCCCTCTCTACTTTAGTCTATAAGACACCTTTAGAGAGGGTGACTCCATCACCTGCAGGTACACTACCGTGCCAGGAGTCGTCCATTCTAAATACTCTTAGAATGCTGTCAAAGTACCCTGATTGGGAAACCACCCAAATCTAGATCTAAAACCATAGATCTAGTAACCAGTATGTCTGATATAATGTCCAAGTCCCATGTGGAGAAACCACTGTGTGACGACCAAAGTATAACCGATCGTAGTATAGGAATATCATTTCCTACCTTGTGTATGTCATCCAAAACTCGGATATCACACCCTACTACCTTCTCAACAGATCCATCCCCTATTCTGATGACGTCAAACCTATGACTGTCACATCAGAAACAGATGATCTAACTCCGCTATATCTGCTTTAGTCTATAAATAGACATAAGCCTGATGTCCACCAATGCTTCCGCTGCTCCCACTGACTACGACAACCCTCTGGCAGAGTCATATAGACGTGCACTTCTAAAGCTAGTTTAGAACGACGCTATACTCATCCTCCTGCCGGGTCTCGCAGTCTGGAACAACAACAATGGCAATTGTGGGTAAACAAGAACTTCCCTGTCACCGTCCTTGAGGCTACCGTAGTACCTCTCGGGTGCCTGAAGTTACCCACCTTATCTGCGGAGTGGCCAATAGAATGTCAAAACAGATTGAATCTTTAGGTTCCTTATCAAATCTTCAGTAATCGTTTGCGGTTCTGGAATCACTTCCAGTTCTACCGTACTCCCACTACTGTTTTTGAAAACATCCATTTTTAATAAAACTGTGGCGAGTCTAGAACAATACTTCTATTGATCTGCCAGATGGTAGAAAGTCAACCCTCGTCATAGCCTGGGTCAACCCACAAACAGCCATTACAGAAACGTGCCTTGAGTTATCCAGAGTCTGGTTTTAATCATAAGCCGGACAACTCCCCGTACCTTAACAATGTTAAGATATGAACTGTACTATATCCAATATAGAACCAGAGGCACTGATTTAATTGAACCAGATTCAAATCATGCAGCTGTCTCCAGTGCATGTCAACTAAATGGAGAGAGGCCGATCAGCGTTACTCAACTTAGGAATGCTTCCAATTATGAGTAACCTGAAAGAGAAGCAATTTTTCTTTATCATTACTATCAACTGAATACCATACACAAGTATCTACATCTTCGATCACCTTGAAGAATCCCGATACTTGCTACACCTGGTTCTCTACTCTATTCAAATACCTATAACTCCTCAAAACTTAGACCCTGTGTTTCTACGAAACACATGTCTAAGAGCTAGAGAAGTTAAAAGTAAACAGAATATAGTACGAGGACCAACCCCTCTGTCCTAATGGACACTGGACAACATACAATACTCTGTATAAGTCCGCCGAGTCTAACAACTCCTTCACTGTGTGTCGTAGGTTGAAAAACTGTACTTATGGTTAAGAAGAATTACACCGCTGTTTAATGCTCCTTACCTAACCATCCACTGATATAGGTAAATGTCATCGACATAATATCAAAAGGTATATCTCACTCTATGAAAATAGACGTACAGATATAGCAATTTGAAATTGGTGCACAACAGCGGATATTCAAAACCAAATATTTGCCGACCGGCAAACAGCCCAGGTGATCTCCTCAAATGTCACCGATTACAACGAATCCCGATATAATGAGGATGATCACCCAATTCCCAATAACTTACTCCCACTCATCATCTGTAAAACCATACAGATGTGAGAATCAAACCTGGTAAATACATACCCTGGAGCAAGTGTCTGATCGAGAAATCAGTTTTCCTTTAACAGTACACAGTTGAACTGAAACATTGAAATGTTTCGATGGGGTATCCTGGTTTCCTAGTAATGCCTCTACCATTATTCAGATTCACAACTATAACCGTATAATTCTTTGCCACCTCTCCAAATCCTTTTACATGTCTTTAGTCATTACCTTCTGCACACCCCTTAGGCCAAATGGTTTTCTTCCTTCCCTACTGTTCGGCACCAGCCTATGGTTTGGAAGAAGACTATCCAATAAGCATAAAGGGTGTACTGTCCTAATCCTAGGAGCACTCGCAACGCGAGAGAAAGTGAGGATAAAAGACACCCGAATAAACCTTATTCCTATTTCTCCTGGACCAGAATCCATCCCCGAACTGGAACAAGTTCCTTTCGAGTTCGTATATAACCATACGATGGATTATCCAATAAACTGGGATCTTCGTAGTAATACGGAGTGTCCTGGAGAAATACAAAGGTGATTTAGGATTGGCGAAGAAATACTTGGTTTGGTCGTGAATATCAGTCGCAATTTACTTTGCCCTCTTACTAATCCCTTGCTTTGTCTTAATCTTAATACCTTCTGCACACCATCGTTATGCTAATTGGTTTTCTTCATTCCCTACCGGTCGGCACCAGCCTAAGGTTTGGAAGAAGACTATCCAATTTGCGTAATAGGTGTACTATCTCCTAAACCAAGGAGTACTCACAACTTGAGAAAAGGTAAAAGGGAAAAGACAACTGAATAATCCTATCCGTTTTCTCCAGAACCGGAAACCATCCTCGAATTCCTCCGAGTTCGTATCTAACCATACGATGGCTTTGTCCAATGGAAGAGGACGTTCGCAGTAATACGGGGTGTCCTGGAGAAAAGGGTAAAAGTAGGAGTGGCAATGAGGTCTGCAACTCTGACAATCCAAAAGCCAGTGTAAAGAAGGTTCGGTCAACTTGGTCACTGAGTCATAGTATAGGGTCGGGTCAATGGTCGCTGCCAGAGAGAGAGAGAAAAGAAACACTCAGCGTGCACTCTAACCTAGATCAGAATGGTTATCCCTTTATCTAATCTGGAAACCTCCCACTGTACCTCAAATTCTCCTCCAAACCTGAAAGAAGAATTAGTCGGGGTCACCCGAGGAGTAAACCAACTCATCAGTGGGAATCGGGATCCAACTATCATTGCATGATAAGGTGACGGAATCCGCTTACGGTACCACACTCCAGAAGGTATGCGCATATCTGGCAAGTTTCAGTTCTTTTGAAACTCCCGATGTGGATTTTTACCCCATGCTCTTATGACCTTGACTAAGGCCAACAAATCATAAGTCACATGTCAAGTTCTACCCGTCATTTTCCAGGTTGATTTGAACCCACCCGTACAAGCCCTTGACTAGGGCCAACAAGGCTATACGACTGTCCCAAACCAACGCATCTATCTATGCAACATATGGATACCCAATAGCTACCAAACACTGTGCCTTGACTAAGGCCAACAAACACAGCTTGAATACTATTGACTACCCATATGAAACGACGGAGGGCTACGAATGGTTTCTGGCGAAAACCTTTAACGTAATGAACTTGATATCGTTGAAGGAACGGATAGCTTTTTAGAAAATATAGTGACGAAAACCTTTATTAAAGAGGTCACTCCCGGTGAAGGGATCTCGGCTCTTTCCCCGTAGAATGGGGTGCTGGATATTCATAACCGAATATCACTGTGCAAAGCAAAAGTAATCGGCTATAGTGAAGTTAATGTCCTGACGCAAACTTCTGTCCAAGGGGTCACTCCCGGTGAAGGGATCTCGGCCCTTGCCTCGTCGACTGAGGAGCAGGATATTCCAAATGAATACCACGACGCAAAACAAAAGTGAACGTCCTTGCAATAACAGCTTTTTGAAAAGTGTTCCAACAACATCAGATTATGTTTGTTTAACTTGCATTGATCCGAATCAATGCAGTCCCATCAATTGATCACACCACAAAGAACGAAAATATACTGACGTACGTATATGCCATCCGCATTCGCCACTGGGTCCCGTCATCACCCGTTAGGTTAGCTAACTAACGGCAGAGCGGGGACTGGACTAGCGCGGATGAAAAACATATACAACATCTACTAATATTTATACCAATATATAGTATTTCGCTCAAGGCGTGAATAAAATGCAACATCACAGAAATGTACAGCATCACATAACAATACAGATATCTGGGATCCCCGGGTTTCACAGAGCCACTACTGAAACCCGACGTTCCCCTGGTCGTGTGGATAGCCTGTGCAATGAAATCCAGGACCCCTACGGGCGCGGCAAGTCACCCGCCAAAACCTGAAGCGAGGCAGCCCCCTTCATCACCGTGAATGGACTACCCAGCATTTCACGGAATCCGGTAACTTGGGCACCCCTCCTGGGTCAGCCTGTACCACCTACGAGTGCGGCGAATAGCCCGCCAATTCTAGAGCGAAGCCCCCTCCGTCCCAATGCCATGAGATGCGGGCTTGTTGCCCTCCAGAACCCGGCTATCCGTGCACCCCTCCGCGGGGTAACCCTAGTACAGAAAGTAAAATATACATACAACGGGTACATCGACCGCAACCAGGTCGTGCCCCAAAAGAATAATACAATCAGGCAGTGACGGCAGTCCACATGTCGGACGCTCGCCCCGCAATATCAAATGTACATAATACAACAAAACTGTACTAGCATTGCATCCAGGCTATCCCCCACGACCGATCCGCAACAACACAGCAAAAACATAGAACATCAACGTGAAAGTCACGTTCGCAAATCCGTCTAACCGGGCTATAGCAGTTAGACCGGATTTACCGATCGAGTGACATTCACGGTCGCAGATATAATGTAAATACTGTGAAAAATGTGTTTAAAATATCCGATCGATCAAAAAATTAACAAGTGGGCCCCCAAGCAATACTGTAGCACTAACAGAAATTCTGGGCCCAATTTTAATATTCCAAAACCCCCAAAAACAGCCCACAAGCCCACTGTAAAAATTGGACACAGTGAGGACAGTAAAGTGCGGCGGAACCGCGGCCCAAGGGGGGGTTTGGCCGCGGTTCCGCGCTTCATCCATCGACTGAGTCCGTCGAATTTTTACAGCAGTCTTATAATATCCAGTACATCAATATTTTACGACCTGAAAAATTTTTCGAGACCAAAAATTTTCAACAGAAAACTGATGTGAACTATATTGTAGATTTTGGAATTTTGGTCGATCGGAAATGCAAAACACATCAAACGAAGCTAGACGAAGTTAATGGCGAGGCTCTGATACCACTGTAAGTGCACTGCGGCGCCCCGGCCGTCAATCCGACGGCCAAATGCGGAAACGGTGATAAACTTTAATTTTGCGAACTTTGCAAACCGGCACCACCGCGCACTAAACCCCGGATCGGGCCATTAAACTAGATCTAGCTAACTACAAGACGGGTTAGAGATATACCGAGTGATCCGAGTCCTCCGGTCTTCTCGTCGTCATCCCGATCTCTCGCGGAAACTCCGGTCGTCGCCTCCTCGCCGGAAGGGCACCACATCGCCTGTATCTTTTACGGGCTCCCGCCTCTATACCGAGGCAACTCGGGCATGAAACCGGCAAGTCGACATGCCCAAGATGTGCTGTAGAATGTAGTGTAGATGATGCTTGTCTCTTTGGGGTTATGTTGCCTTGATGGAGGAATCAACAAGATATGAACTTAGGGATTTTGGTAGCAATGAAAATGAGATGGATGATTAATTTCTTTCACCAAAAAGAAACCTCTCATTTTCTCTCCTACTCTCAAAAATGTGGCCGGCCCTTTTATGATATGAGAATGGTGGAGGGAGGAATACCAAATGCAAGAGGGAGGTGAGTGTAGTAAAAGGTAAGAGGTGACCATATCCTAAACATCATCATAACAAATTCACATCAACCTCTAATCCTTTCTTATCACCAAAAAGCAAGGAAAAGACTAAGAAAGCATCTCATGATTATGAACCATCATGAAGCCCCACAATTGCAAGAAAACCCCTCCACAAATGTTATTTGCACAAATGCAAATAACCCCTTCCATCGGAAAAGTCCGGCCGGGAAAGAACAAAGGAAAACCGGCCGGAACGGAATGCAAACTGGCAACCCCAGAAAACTGGTCCCGTAATAAATTACAGGAAAACCCCGATACTGTGCATACACACCCGCATCTGTATTCCGTCCGGATACAAATGCAAAGAGACAAAATCTACACTGTACTAAACTAGGATCCGGCTTAAACCAAAGCCGGCTAGTAATATCCGTTCGATCCTGATCCGTGCAATACCGCACGTATCCGATCGAACCTTGCCATATAATCATACGGCCACTAGTACAAACTGTCCGATCGTGATCCGTGCAATACCGCACGTATCTGATCGGACCCTGCCATATCTCCATACGGCCTCTACAGCGTTTCGCCCGAAAGCTGAGTAACTGAAAGTGTGGTGGACTCTAAAGACTCGTCAATACAATGGCTGTGGATTTAACCACTAGCACGTCAGAGGTATAAGCCAATACGTAACGGGCCACCAGCTATTGACCAAAAGGGACGTCGATGAGCTAGCTCATCCTGACACCCTACTGAGCCTGTCAGTGACAATATCCGTACAGTCCGGTCCGTTCGTCTATGAGCATCGCATGTCGGGCCTAGGGGGTTGGTAAAAGTCAGACCCCCAAAAGCGGTACAAGTCGTGTCGGAGTGTAGCCCAGAACACCCTGAGATACTACTGGAATACCTACCAGTAAATCTCCTGCCTTGGCCAAGGACTTCGTGTAATGGCTCTCCTAGACACAGCGCGACCTCACCCCCAATACCGGGAGAGACGAAACCCCCGAAGATCCGCTCACTGCCTCCATGTGGCTCGGGACTGTACCCAACTAAAACCTGTTTGCACGACTCCTTTGAGCCGTGGTAGGGTAGTAATCAAAGTACAGTGGGAACTCACACGAGACAAATGACGATCCCCAGGTCAATGAACTAACCTGTACACATGTCACCTGGGAACTGCTATCTGACGTCAGGTATAAGACCAACTAGCATGTTCCCAGCGAGTCCTGTCCGGTGTACTCATAACCCAATGAGCACCTGTATACATCTTAGGTGAACCAACTGACACCAGTGGCTTGTGAGACCGGCCACCGCCCCTCGTCGGGGTCTCGACTGTATACACTAGTCTACTCTGGAGAATCGATGCCCTGTCTCGAATCTCCCATGACTAGGGACCTTTTAAGGATGTGCTTATAGACCCCAGCTCCCACTTATATGATCGCCCTCATACTGCTGGTGGTCAAGCAAGAATCCTAGGGGCTCTACCAACGTGTAATAGCGACTTGTCAGGTCACCTGAAGCAGTACACGATTATAAAGGTAAACCAGATAGCATACTATCATTTCGAGTAAGACTGTCCTACCGGGATAGGTCCTCCCTCAATCATTGCAATCACGTGCCTGTGATCCAATAATTGACTCTGAGGGCACTATCTCCAACAAAATGTATCCTTAAACCTTCAAACAGACTGGACTATGAATCCCCCCCAATTAACTCTGGCTTGAGGGTACATCTCTGAACTCCTCTGACATCCGTCGTTGTAATCCTTCAACGTCGTCAGAGAGGTGACGGGTCCCGATGGCCATACATACGATGGACCACTAGGTCCCTAAACTGGAACAATAGAGCCCAAACGCTCTTTTGTCGGATCTAAACGATCCTGTTAAGTTGATCTTAGTCTCAAAGTGAGACTAACATATCCTTAACAAACGTTTGAGTTGATCTTAGCCTCAAGTATGGCTGACGTATCCTCAAACCA
The DNA here is from genome assembly GCA_030015575.1 of Agapanthus africanus. Taxonomy (NCBI): domain Eukaryota; kingdom Viridiplantae; phylum Streptophyta; class Magnoliopsida; order Asparagales; family Amaryllidaceae; genus Agapanthus; species Agapanthus africanus. The sequence continues at coordinate 367,293,732 of CM057344.1, read as the reverse complement.
AACCCCCAAACCCAAATCTAAGATAATACGAATTTGGACTAGTCCACGCCCTACGGGCGACGACATAACTCAGTCTCCGTAAACAATCCACGGGCAACAAAACAAACACCCACGACACGAAGTGACCATCTGGAGAAGGAGAAAGTTGTTACCGCAACGCGGTAGCGTAATTAACTGCAGGGGCTTGCGCCTGCAGGGAAGAGCGTCCCCACAATCAAAAACCCCTCAAACGAGGGGGAATCTGACGAAGTCTGCTACATCGGACGCATCCGTCCAAACCTTCGATACATGGTGCCATAAATCAACTTGGCATCTTCGGAGATGTGGACGGATAGCACCAATTAGCATCTGCCCCGAATCTCAGGCGAGACGCCCGCGTCGCCGCCGTCTTTCGGAGGGGAACAGTCACCCTCTCTAAAGGTGTCTTACAGACTAAATGGGATAGCGATGTGTGATTGATCATCTTTTGCGTGTAAGGAAATGTTTTATCACAACCAAAGAAATTTATACCGCAATCAATTAACGGTGTCGATGTAGCGCGTTAATGAATACGGATCGTCCACTGAGATGGGTGTACTTGTTCAATTTTGCTTTAGATGAATCGAATTGAAAATATTAAAGAAAATTCAAGATAGTTGATTTAAGATTTGTGAATTTTAATTTCAAGAAACATAAAGAATATAGATCTAGAATCAACAAGATGTCCAAATCAATTTAGTTATCAAGATTTGTAAAATAGCTTGTAGGAATCGATCGAATCAGTAGCTATGATGAATACTAATTATAACGAATCTTATCTATTGATGGATTGTAGCTAGATCGATGATGAATGATTGAAGATTAGGGATCTATTGAAAAAACTAGGGTTTCTCCTTCACTATCCATTGTATTTTCATTGATCCTCATTCAATTCTAGCCTATAGCAAAGAGGATCATCAATCATTTGATCCCTAATTTGCAACGAAATAATCAAGAACATTGATTTCGATCCAAATTAGGTCATTGACAATTCATTTTTCTAAATCTTACAATTCTCATAAGACTTAAGATTGGTAAAATGATTTCATCATCATTAGATCTACCGATTCTCTCGATTCCGTTACAAGCGGAGATTTCACTCACACATCATGAAAATTAATGAATCAAGAATCAAGAAATTTCATAATGCAAGAATGTAATGAAAATGAGAATTAACAATTTATCACCTTCATTAAATCTTGCTCAAATTTACACAACTCCTCAATTCGAGGTACAAGATTAAGCTCTCGATCGCTCCTTTGAAGAGGTGAATTTGTCGTCGATCTTTGCGAAGCTCGGTCGCCGTGAGTCGTGGATCGTCATGGATCTCTTGCTCAGATAATGATTGGCGTTGCGATGAAGGATCGTTGATTGCTCGCTTGATTTGCTCCTCAATGGATTTTGATTTTGCTTTGGATTTGGATTTGGGTTAAGGTTTGGATTGGATCACAAGTTGTGTCACTCAACTTGTGTGTGAAATTATTGAACCCCCAATTATTGAACAACCCATAACCTTAGATCTAGATCCCCTTTTATAAATTTGAAATAAATCTTCACTCCAAAGCTAGGTTGTTAGAGAGAGCCTTCTAGAATGAGGTAGGTTGCTAGGGAGATCCTTCTAGAATGAGGTTGTTACAAGGAGCTTTCTAGAAGAAGGTTGTTATGCAGAGTCTTCCAGAATAAGCCATGTGGTAATTAAGCATCTTGAGGAGGCAAGGTTGTTGAGAAGAAGGTTCTGGAGATTTCTCATTCTCGGACACCCTGACTCGGCCACGGTTCTGTGGCCAAGTAGTGATATCACTGGCTTATTTTTCTGTGGTATTCTGATGTAGGCTTTTGGGTTTCCTTCTGATGTCTGGATTCTTATAATTCTTTCTTGGATGCTGCCAGATTTGAATTCTTTGACTTTCTGTATTTTATCGGCTCTTTTTCGATTCCAGTTCTTTTACCTGAAGAATTTTCTGCACACAATCTAGATAAAAATGTATTGAGATATACAATATCATGCGTATAATAATAAACACATAATTTCCCTCAAGAGTGTTGATTATAACTGTAACACGTAGTATTTGGCAATTTCCAGATAAATTTGTAATCCGTGTTATATTTACAATAAACACCCTCAGATGATTAGAAAGCGTAGGGAAATTGATGTATTAAGAATGCAATAATTTCGACTGAACAAATTCCCCCAAACTTAATTTTGATCGTCTCGAGCAAACATCTTTTATTCAAGAGAAGGAGAAAATATAAGAAAGAAAAACTAAATAGCACACTTTCGTAAGCAAACACGATTGCACTGAGCACGTGCAATAAGCCTTTAAACCTTTAGGTGTCCCTAGTAGGAGGAGTGTTGTCTCCTGAGGGTTTTCAACGGATTGCACCCACAAAATCCCATAATAAAAGGAAGACTGTGAAAGTTACATATAAAAATAGGAATTATAAAAGAAAGACTTTGAAAATTAGAGTTTCCAACTATACTTGCTTTTCGGTTGTCATGAGCCCTATCTTAATAGTCATGAAAAAATGTTTGAAATCACATTATCTCTCAATAAAACATCGCCTTTATTCTTAATCCCTACCTTTCTTCCAAACACTGATCATATACCCCTACGTGTGTATAAAGAACATCCCTACAGTCGGAGAATTCAATTCAAACTATCATACTCTTGTCCATCTACCATAGTACTTTTTAATTGATGAATATTTAGATGGATTTACTCACACATTTTTCATGGGACCGTTAACACTTCTTGAGATACTAACAGACCGATTACTCATGTGCTCACATGATAGGTGTAAGTAATAATTTTCTCATCTTGCAACACCTAAGACTTAGCAGTGACTCCTAAACTAGTTGGTCCAAGGCATTAGGTGATGAAGCACCTTCGCTATATTTTTTTATGCTGCCTTGGTGATTACAAAACCGGTGTTCATTTTTCTTCACCATTTTATCTTTTTATTCTTCATTTATTATTTTCTTCATACTTTGGCTTTTAGACAAGAGCATTTCAAGTTATTCTCTACTATCCCGAGTTTCAAGACGTGTGTAAGTGCAAATAGTAGGGTATCAACATTCAAATGTTTGGCTTCCAGAATAGAAACTATTTTTCAGACTTATTTTTATCCTTAGATTAGTGACTTCTTCCATCTTACTAACCCTTACGACAACGGCTCATAACTACTTATTACTAGTTCCGTTTAAGAAAACTTCTTTAAATTTTTCCAATCTTTTAAATGTAATTTTTTACTTTCTAATCTTTTATTATCTTATTTATGTACACATTTTTTTATTATATGTTTTGTTCTTATGCAAAGTATGATGCAAAATGATGCGTAAATAAGCATAAACCTCACCAAACTTGTTTAGAACAGTGTCCTCACTGTTGCCATCTGTTAAATCTCAAAAACCTGTAAGCTTAGGAGGAAAATTTATTAACGGGGTCAAAGAATATATGATCGTGAAAATCTCCCCCAAACTTATTTTTGGCTCATAATTTTGAGGACAACTTTTATTTTCAAGATCCAAAAATACACCCCTGCCCTAAACTTGAGTTAAACAATATTAAGCATTTTAAGAGGGAGTAAAGTAATCTGGTCAATGCCAAGCTTTGCAAGGACCGAAGGTCAACACAAACCATTCAAATATTTTATCAGTATAACATATAGATCGGTGGAAGAACACGTTGTATAGAGCCAGGAAGAAGAGGAGAAAAGATAAGTTGTGTAAAAGAAAGGGTTTGAGTCTTAAATTATAGAAATGAAAGAATGAGAATGAATGATAGTGAGAATATGAATGATTAGGAAGAAAGAGTGGTGGCAGTTCAACTTCTATAGGTGGAGGTTGATTAATCACAAAATCCGTGTTGTTTAGGAATGCAAGTTCGTCAGCAAAAAGTTCTTCAAAACTTTCATCAATGGTGTGATTGAACATTTTGCTGTCAATAAGTTTTGCGCCAGAATTTATCATACTTGATTTGTTAAAAATTATAGAGGTAGAAGACTCGAGAAACTCATCTACCTCATTTTCAAAAGTACCTAAATCAAGTTTACTTTCTGGTATTATCGAACTTGAATTATCGGATTGTGATTCATCAACACTCGCTATCATTACAGGAACAGAAGAAGAACCGGTGTAAATAGAAGGTTAAATGGGTAAATAAATTGGTGTGTCGAGTATTGTTGAACCAGATGTGGGAGATGGAGGCTGAATTTCGGTCTGATCTTCGGTTATATGATTAACATCAACTTCAAGATGCACTTGGGGTTCGAGAAGAATTAAAGGCTCAAGATGATGACCACAAGGAAGTGAAAGGACCTGATGAATTAGTGTGACAAACTCATCCAAAATTTCGGGATCGATATACCCCCAACGTCAATCATCTCATTCAAGTGAAGGTTAAAATTCTCAAACACCACATCAAAAGTATGAATTTCAATCAATTTTGGTTCAAGAGTGGAGGTGTAGAGATCACAAGGATTCGGCATGGTTTCACTTGAAATGGGCCCTTCACAATTGGGTAAATCAAACACTTCAAAGTCACACAACTTATCAATTGGTGTACTCGATGAATCTGTGAAACTGGAGTTGTGGATTTCAGTTTGAAAAGCGAAGGTTTGATTAGTAAAGGTGTATAGTTCTCTCTCACTACCGAAATTCTCACTTTGTCCTATGGCCAGATAAGACATTGAAATTTTTTTAGCTGGTTCGGAACTAGTTGCTCCATCATATTTAGCCATGCTTCCCTTCCATTCCTCTCTGATGTGGTTCAACATCACTAAACCTTCTTCTAATGCCCTCTCAAGACTAGACTTGGGTTGATAAGGAGTTACAGTATAAGATTGAAATTCTTGTGGACAATTAAAACTCCCAAATGACTGATTAGAAGGACCGTTTAGAGAAGGTGGAAAAGTCGGATTGGATTGATAGGAACAGAACGGTTGTGAAAATTGGACAGGAGTAGGGTCAACATTGTGATAAGAAGAATATTGATATGGGTTGGTTGGTTGGCTAATGGACATCATACATGCCACAAAACTGATTATGAAATTCTTCTTTAGAAAGTGGAAGTGATGGTTGATATAGGTCCGGATTGAAACTTTGGCCTTTAGCCCTAGTTATATGCTCAGCAATGGACATGCGTCTAGGGGCATCCTCACTCGGAGTATCAACGAAAACAGATGTAGAATTAGGAAACGGTTGATAAGACCTGGACTGAGGTGACTAACTGTTTCTATCCGTTTGCGCTATCCGATCTCTTAAAGACATGGGAGAGTCGGATGGTATACCGAAGCGATTACGAAAACAAGAAATATCTTGTTGTGGACAGCAAAGCTCGGCAAGAGTTCGTCTGTTTGGGTCACCCATTATAAGAAGAGAAGAGGGGGAAAAGGGTAAAAAGGGGAGAAAATAATTGGTTTGTTTTGAAAAAGGATGGATTTATGAAAATTCACACAAACATGCACAAGAAACCCTATATCTAATGGTCACCTAGGTCAAGTCTCTATACTGCTCCTAGACTTTCAGAAGACAAATTGCAGGATAGATCCTCTACTGCCTCTTTATCCCTCCTGTGGCCAGGTAAGTGCCAGATAAGTGGGAGGTTATCCGCTACGTAAGTAGCGGGCCTAATTAAGTAACCACTTGTCTTAGACACACTTGCCTTAGACACCACAAAAGAAATGCGGATAAGCAATAGATTACCCACGACCTGTTTCTGTCCTAATTGAGCGCGACGGTCCTCAGAGTCTTGTCTAGATATTTTTTAATTAATGAAGGTGATGCGGATGCAAGTTTTGTGATTTTTGGGGCTTAGGAAGGGTAATGAAATTCTTTCCTAATCTGAATTTGGTCTTTGCCCCTTAATTTCCGTATTAAAATATGCACAAAACAACCAATTTCAAGAATCGCAACAAATTTATTTTTTAGCGGCGCTGAATTTTGCAAAGAATCCTGCAAGAAATTGATTATTGGACAAGATCAGAGAGGAGAGGAGAGAACAGAGAGTATACTACAGAGATTTTATGCATTGATTCACCTAAGCGGCGGCAGAACCGCCGCAAAAACCACACTATGGCCACGGATCAGCGGTCCTATGGGGGAGATAGGCGATCAAATTTTTTCTGCAGCTGTTTGTACTCCTCTGGAATCTGTAGATCTTCTCTGAATCTTGATCGCACTGCTAAAATGATTCGAGATTCCCTCGCAAAAATTCAAACACTAATCGTTAAGCACTTGAAACGATTCTTGAATTAAAAATTCTGATGGAATAATAAATTTTCAACTCAAATAACAAAAACGAACAAAATAGCACACATCCCCGGCAACGGCTTCATTTGATTGATCATCTTTTGTTTGTAAGGAAATGTTTTATCACAACCAAAGAAATTTATACCACAATCAATTAACGGTGTCGATGTAGCGCGTTAATGAATACGGATCGTCCACTGAGATGTGTGTACTTGTTCAATTTTGCTTTAGATGAGTCGAATTGAAAATATAAAAGAAAATTCAAGATAGTTGATTCAAGATTTGTGAGTTTTAAATTCAAGAAACATAAAGAATACAGATCTAGAATCAAAAAGATGTCCAAATCAATTTAGTTATCAAGATTTGTAGAATAGCTTGTAGGAATCGATCGAATTAGTAGCTATGATGAATACTAATTATGACAAATCTTATCTATTGATGGATTGCAGCTAGATCGATGATGAATGAATGAAGATTAGGGATCTATTTAAGAAACCAGGGTTTCTCCTTCACTATCCCTTGTCTTTTCATTGATCTTCATTCAATTCTAGCCTCTAGCAAAGAGGATCATCAATCATTTGATCCCTAATTTGCAACGAAATAATCAAGAACATTGATTTCGATCCAAATTATGTCATTGACAATTCTTTTTTCTAAAGTTTACAATTCTCATAAGACTTAAGATTGGTAAAATGATTTCATCATCATTAGATTTATTGATTCTCTCGATTCCGTTACAAGTGGAGATTTCACTCACACATAATGAAAATTAATGAATCAAGAATCAAGAAATTTCATAATGCAAGAATGTAATGAAAACGACAATTAACAATTTATCATCTTCATTAAATCTTCTTCAAATTTACACAACTCCTTAATTCGAGGTACAAGATTAAGCTCTCGATCGCTCCTTTGAAGAGGTGATATTGTCGTCGATCTTTGTGATGCTTGATCACCGTGAGTCATAGATCATCGTGGATCTCTTGCTCAGATGATGATCGGCGTTGTGATGAAGGATCGTTGATTACTCGCTTGATTTGCTTCTCAATGGATCTTGATTTTGCTATGGATTTGGAATTGGGTTAGGGTTTGGATTGGATCACAAGTTATGTCACTCAACTTGTGTGTGAAATTATTGAACCCCCAATTAATGAACAACCCTCAACCTTAGATCTAGATCCCCTTTTATAAATTTCAAATGAATCTTCCCTCCAAAGCTAGGTTGTTAGAGAGAGCCTTCTAGAATGAGGTAGGTTGTTAGGGAGATCCTTCTAGAATGAGGTTGTTACAAGGAGCCTTCTAGAAGAAGGTTGTTATGCAGAGTCTTCCAGAATGAGCCACGTGGTAATTAAGCATCTTGAGGAGGCAAGGTTGTTGAGAAGAAGGTTCTGGAGATTTCTCATTCTCTGACACCCTCACTCGGCTGCGGATCCGCGGCAACTCGGCCAACTCGGCCGCGGTTCCGCGGCCAAGTAGTGAGATTAATGGCTCATTTTTCTGTGGTATTCTGATGTAGGCTTTTGGCTTTCCTTCTGATGTCTGGAATCTTATAATTCTTTCTTGGATGCTGCCATATTTGAATTCTTTGACTTGCTGTATTTTATCGGCATTTTTGCGATTCCGGTTCTTTTACCTGAAAAATTTTCTGCACACAATCTAGATAAAAATGTATTGAGATATACAATACCATGCGTGTAATAATAAACACATAATTTCCCTCCAGAGTGTCGATTATAACTGTAACATGTGGTATTTGGTAATTTCCAGTTAAATTTGTAATCCGTGTTATATTTACAATAAACACCCTTCGATGATTAGAAAGAGTAGGAAAATTGATGTGTTAAGAATGCAATATTTTCGACTGAACAATGTGCATGATTGGCATATCACTTGCTTAGGCAATTGAGTCAATCATGAGATGTCAAGTACCACACCAAATGTTGTTTTTGCACTAGCTGCAATAAGTTTATATTGATCCAATCCTAGAGAAACGTTAGGAAGCAGTTTATGAACATAAGTAGATGTTTATGGGATATGGTAACAGCAGCCTCCTTTGGGAGACGGTTTTCATTCCAGGCTTCCAAGGTTACCTGGATGACAGAGCGACTGTCAGAGTTTTAGTTTTCCCTCTTTTGAGCGGCAGTAGTTTGGACAGGTGGTCCAAGCGGATACTGTGGAAGGCATGGTGCAGGATACCGATTAAATTCAGTGGACAATACATTCTAAGAAGTTTGCTGGATTTGGAGTTCATTTGTGAACTGGGTCCCATCAGATATCCAGACATATTCTAAGCCAGGTACTGCTCATTTCGGGAGATAGCTTTCTCTGCGAAGTTGAAATATAGAGAGATACAGAAAGAAACATTGGAGTGGATCCCTCTCTGAGGCTATTTCTTGAACACAATAGTTTCGAAAACGATCTTTGCGAGACTGATTAGTAGAGGAATTGTGTGTTCGGTATCACATGGGCTGTGAGTATGCGACACCGCAATAATTAGCCTTAAGTGCAAGTGGGAGATTGTTGGCTATAGTGTCCTCAAGGCAATTATCATAGTCGAAGGTAGGTGATTATGATAATTGAGGGAGGACCTATACCGGTAGAACAGTCTTACTCGAGATGATAGTATACTATCTGGTTTATTTATCATCATGTACAGCATTACAGATCACTATTATATGTTGATGGAGCCTATAAAATTCTTTCTTGACTTCCAGCACTATGATGACGATCATATACGTAGGAGCTGGGTAGTCTATAGGCACATCCTTAAATGTCCCTAGTCGTGGGAGTTTCAAGACTGGGCATCTATACTCCAGAGTAGACTAGTGTATACTGATCGAGACCACGACGAGGAGCCATAGCCGGTCTCACAAGCCATTGGTGTTAGTTTGTTCACCTAAGATGCATACTGGTGCAAATTGGGTTATTAGTACACCGGACAGACTCGCCGGGAACATGCTAGTTGGTATTATACCTATTGTCAGATAACAGTTCCCTGGTGACATGTGTACAGATTAGTCTATCGACCTGAGATCATCATTTGACTCGTGTGAGTTCCCATTGTGCTTTGATTACTACCATACCACGGCTCAAAGGAGTCATGCAAACATGTTTTAGTTGGGTACAGTCCCGAGCCACATGGAGGCAGTGAGCGGATCATCGGGGGATTCGTCTCTCCCGGTATTGGGGTTGATGTCGCGCATGTGCACGGGTGGCCATCACCAGAAATCCTTGGCCAAGATAGTCGAGAATTACTGATATAGGATCGGTAGTTTCTCGAGTGGTGATGGGCTTCATACAGACACTAAATGTCGTGTTATTAGGGGTCTGACTTTATCCACCCCCTAAACTCGATATGCGATACTCATAAACGAACGGACCAGACTGTACGGATATTGTCACTGTCGGGCTCAGTAGGGGTTTCAGGATGAGTTTGCTCGTCGGCCTCCCTTTCGCTCAATACCTGGGTAGCCATTACGTACAGCTAGTGCCACTAACGTGCTTGTGGTTGAACCCACTGCCAGCATATTGACGAGTCTTTAGAGTCCCACAGAGAGGGTTACCCTGCTTTGGGCGAAATGATGTAGAGGCCGTATGCTTTTATGGCAGGGTTCGATCACATACGTGTACTTGTGCATGGATGTTGTTCGGACGGATAATACTAGTGGGTTTTGGTTTAAGCCGGATCCTAGTATTATATTGTAAGATTATTTTCGTTTCTTTGTAGTCGTATTCTTTGGAATACGGATGCGGGTATGTCTATATGGTTGAGGGGTATTCTTGTAATTTATTACAATATTACTTTTAGAAGATTGCACTTCATCATGGTTTAGACCTATTTGGATTAAAAGGTTATTAAGGTATAGGATGAGATGTTTATTGCATTTTTGTGGCATGGCTAATTAGTGACCCATGGTTACTTTTCTAGCATGCTTAGGGTTTTTGTTTGTTAAGAGATTATGCCGACTTGAGATATTTTTTGTTGACTAAGATATTTTGGAGACATGGACATTTATATGATGGCTCCATTATTTCTTATCACACTCACACAACAAACAAAAACACAAGCCAATATTTATTTTCTTTTTCTCTTTCTTGAGTTGCTCTCAATACCTCATTCTCATGGCATCTTCTTCTTTCTCTAGCTCCACCCAAACCCTCTCATGACTTGAGAATCCTAGGGTGTCTTAAGAGAAATTAATCCTTCATCACTCTCTATTTCATCTACAGGATCTAGAGTAGCGATCTTGGTGCCCTAGTTGCCTCGGTTATGAGGTTGGAGCTCGTTGCATAGACTCTCGGGTGGATCATCTTTGATGGAGGGAGACCGGAAATCAAGCTTGATCAAGGAAGCCCCTAGGAGCTTAGGATGATGGTTGAAAACCGAAGGACACGGATCTATTCCGTATAACCATTCTAACTCCTTTGCATATTTTGTTATCTAATGCTTATGGGTAGATCCGGGTAATTGGTTGTGGTAGCACCAAGTTTTATAAAAATTTTGTTCCGCATTTGGTCACGGATTGATGGCCGGGGTACTGCCGTTACCCAACAGAAAATCCCTTTCCCTTTTAGTCTGAAAGACATCCTTTAGAGAGGGTGACTCCATCACCTGCAGGTATACCACCATGCCAGAAGTCTTCCATTCTAAAGCACTTTTAGAATAATGTCAAAGTACCCAGATTAGGAAACTTTCCAAATCTAGATCTAAAACCATAAATCTAGTAACCAGAATGCCTGATATTATATCCATATCCTATGTGGAGCAACAACTGTGTGACAACCACCGTATAACCAATCGTAGTATAGGTATTTCACTTCCTATAAAGTGCATGCCATCAAGATACCAGGACATCACACTCTACTACTTGATTAGCTGATCCATCTCTTATTCTGATGAAGTCAAAGCCTGTAACATTTCAGAAAATATAAAATATTTATTTTTGGAATTTAATATTAAAATAATATATTTCGGGAAAACTATTCGATTGCGAATTTGAGGTTTTTGTAAAATGGTATAAATATATATACTAATATTTGGGAAATAATTGGAGATTAAAATGGTTTATTCATTTCAAAATATATTTATCGGATTTGGGCCTTTTTATAATTAATTATAGGCAAGTTTAAATTAAACTTGATTAATGCACTACTAATCGCGATTAGGCCAAATCCGTATTTTTCACATTTTCCATGGTTAGTGCAACATGTCATGTTGCAATTTGGTTGCATGTTGTTTTATTGTATTTGTTGATATTTGGTTTTAAAAGAGAAAAAAAAGAATAAGAGATGGCATGGGAGGAGAGAGAAGAGAGAGAGGGGGGACAACATGATGAGGCATGGGCATGAGAGAGAATGTGAGGGAGAGAGAGTGAGGATGGATCCACCCTTAGCCTTGAACCTTCCCCATTTTCCTTCCTCATTTTCATTATTTCCTTCATTTCCCCTTCTTCAACTTCTTCATCTTCATGCTTCCTCCACCTCCACTTCCATGTATCATCTCCAAATCTCCACCAAAACATTATACACCCTTCACTAAAAATGATCCCCACCTCTTCCTAAACCCTATGGACCAACCAAGTTTCGATTTTGGAGACTTTGGTTATCTAGGGTTTTTCTTGAGTTGCATCCATGAGGTATAACTCCACTTCCCACCTTGTAATTGGTTTCTTAGATTTCTAGTTTAGTTTAGAGTTTGATTAAGTGTGGATTTGTGATCATAGAAATTTCTAAGTTGAGGTTTAGTGGGAAACTTGACATGTAATAGATAAATTGAGATGTAGTGAGTGTTTGCAAACCCTTAGTGATGTTTTACTGGCTAAGAACAGAGATTAGAACCCAATATACGAACTTAGGATTTACCCCGTGTCGGTTTTGTGAAGTTTTGTTGCCTACAGGGAATCTGGAGCAACCTGGGATGTTTATAAGAAAAACAAACAACTACATCGACATAATAGGACCACTAGAAGACCACCACCAAAGTTCGAACCTATTTCCCCCTACTTAGACCGGTGTGGCCGGGAATTTTGATGTTTTTGCCGGACCACTTTTGGGTTACGGTGTTGGGTTTTGACTGTAGCTCTTACTCCCTATAAACTAGCCCCTGTACTTGTTAGTTTTGTCACTTTTGACCGTAGCCAAAATTTGGGAGCTACTTGATAGTGTTGTGGCTATGTTTTCCGATATTTGAAACTTGGATTTATGGATTTCTTGATGTGATTTGATTATTGGACGTTTGTACGTCAACGACAAGGGTTACTTGGTTGTTGTTGCATGCATAAGCTATAGGTTCTAACCTATAAGCAATTGTGTGTCGTATTGGATTTCGGACTTGATTTTAATAGCATTTCGATTGTGTGTTGATATGTAGGTACCTTCACGTGGACTTCCGAGACGACGAAGCACATCAGCATCGTCTAAGCGAGGAGTTTAGCAGGTGAGTAGATTTATATCTACGGGGAAAGTCAGGTGGATGGCGTATAACACCCTCGCAATTATAAAATGGAGACTGATATATAGAATATAGTCGGAGGAACCTATACTAGGAAGTTATAGATGTGATAAAATGTTAGTGGGAGATGATATGAATGATTGAACACATATACCAAGATATGAGACAAGGCCTATAAGGATATGACAAGAGATCGATGAACATGATAAGATTGAGATAGATGTGTTATAAGATTGGCAAAATAAGATAAATATATATAAGATTACTTGATGTGAGATACTGATGTGATGAAAAGAGAATATGATGAAATAAGATGACTTGGCTTAATATGTCAATATGCGGATGCGAGGCGATATGTAAATATAAATACTGTTACCAAGACATGATATGAGATTGATACGGATATAACTTCATATATATATATATATATTGTTAGTTATATGTATGCCCTAGAGGCCATTACTGTACATGCGATGTATATTGTAGTGGTTGCTTGGACATATATAGGAAGGACTTTCTTGCTCGACATGATAGTATGCTATCTGGTTGTACTTTATCTCAACATGTAAACAAATACTGTTTTGTGATCACATGTTGATAAAGCCCTTAAGATGAGTACTTGACTGCCATGACTATGATGTAGATCATACTAGTAGGGACTTGGTAGTCGATAAGTACATCCTTCAAATGTTCCTAGTCGTGGGAGTATCGAGACAGGGCATCGGTACTCCAGAGTAGACTAGCGTATGCGCTTCTTGACCCATATGATGGGCAATGGATGATCCCATATCCATTAGTTTTTGACATCAGAGAAGGTATACGGGTCCTCAATGGAGACTGGATACACTGGACGGACTCGCCGAGAACTCCTAAATGGTATTATACCTATCGCCGAATAGCAGTTCTCTAGTCACATTAGTACAGGTTAGTCTGTAGACCCAAGATCGTCATAGAGTCTTTTGTGATTACTACTGTGCTTTGATTTCCACCATACCACGGTCAAGAGATCACGCAAAACCATGGATTTTGGGTACAGTCCCGAATCACATGGAGGCAATGAGCGATAGGAGGGGTTTTGTCTCTCCTAGTATTGGGGGTTGATGTTGCGCTGTGTTCGATTGGCTATAACTGGAAATCCCTGGTCAGGGTTGCTGAGATTTACTAGTAAGAGTTATCAGTAGTTTCTCGAACTGTTATGGACCTCATATCGACATGACTTATCGGTTACTGGGGTCTGACGTTTACCACCCCTAGACTGTGATATGCAACATATCAGACGAAAACACCGGACTGCATAGAGGTTTCCTGGTTCATGCAAAACGGAGTAGGAGCACATATGTGATATGTACGGGACCGAGATTAATACGAGTATGTGATACCGTATTCTATTCTCGCGATATGTGATATTGGTCGGTTATATGTGATATAGCCGGGTTATCGGATCAAGTGTTGATTCGATGAAATAATATAATATAATATATATATATATATTATATGCTCACTTAAATATTTATTATTCTCACTTATGATGCATTTAACATATATGCGATATATGCTTATTGTATTGTTTTCTTTTGTTACATAAATACTATATATATGATATATAATATTGTAACATGCTAGGTTATACATGCAACATGGATGTATGAGAGTTATACCATGCTATATATTATGTTTGAGTTTAAATTCTTAAGTAATTCAAAAAGGAAGAAATGAGTCATTGTGAAGCTTCATGATAAACTTTGATAAAGTCTTCTCTTTTTGTTTTGCTTAAGATATTTCTAAACTCAACCATGACACATAACCATGGCTAACTCTCTACAAGAGTTAGTGGATGACATACACTAACCTAGGGTTGCATTTCTAACCTCATCTCTTTCATTATTCATCTTCTTCCTCATTTTGATTTTTGCTCTCTAGCTTTTGCGAAAAGAGAAAAAAATAGTGAGAAAATAAACAATAAAGTGAGAAAAATTCCTACTTCATCATCCTCTACTACTTGCCATTTAGTTTAGGGTGTTTTCTTCACTAATCTACACAATTAGTGAAGAGATAGCATGAGCTAATGTCTCCTTGACGTAGATCATCTTCGGCCTCGAAGACTTCGAAGCAAGATTGTTCGTTTCTTCGTGGGAGCCTCTCTAGAGTCCGGACGACCATGATCGCAGCGAAGGGACTTCTACACGGAGCTAATGAAGTGAAGGACCGGTCTACAAAGGTTGTATTTCTTATTCACTTAGATGTAAAGTGTTTACATATCTTGTTTAAGTCTAAGTCTCTAGTTAAGATCTTGGTTAGGGTTTGTTTAGCACCCCAAAAATTTTAAAGTAGCATAATTGATGCTTACCAAAACCTTGTTAAGGTGCTAAGCTAACCCTACAGTGGTATCAGAGAAAGGCTAGAGCATTAGGCGTCGTGTAGGCGAAGCTTAAAGTCCGATCGAACCCCGAAACCCCGAAAAATCCCACTTTCTGGAAATTTTTTCAAAAGTTAAAATTTTTCATATTAAAAATACTCAGAAAATCATGCAGGTAATTCTAAGGATTACTGTGAAGTACGAAGCCATGACTCACTCAAGAGACCGCGGAACCGCGGCCAAACCATGAGTTTGGCGGCGGTTCCACGGCCAACTTTGGGAGTTAGGGGCTAATACTTCAGGGTTTATTCCTGGATACTTTTTTATGGTTCTGGGAATTTTTAATTCTACTAAACTGTTGAGCTTTCTGGGAAATATTGGGTACTCGTTGATTCGATTGGAAAGTTTAACTTCGTTTAAGTTTTTACTGGGTAATTTAGAACGGGTTAAAAGGTTCGAACGGATATGAATAACTCACTTTTTCCTCTGTCGGAAAACTTTCAAGTGTTGGATTTTTCCTGAGTTTAAAACTTTCAGAAAATCATGCAAGCAAATCTGTGGACCCTCTAGAAGAACATAACCTTAACTCGATTATGTGACCGTCAAAACCACCACTGAACCATATGGTTTGTGGTAGTTTAGCGTTGCCACATGTGAGGCGTTGGTTTGACCCTTCTACGGCTGGTTCATAGCGGCTGTGACATGTTTTGGGACTTTTTGAACTCCGCACAAATGTTGAGCTATTTGGGAAATTTTGGGTGTTTTTTTATTCGATCGGAAAGTTTAACATTGTCTATTTATTTGGAATGTGATACAATATGTGGAATTCATTTAGTTAGGCATGAAATCCGTAATATGTGATATTTCGGGTTTACAATGTCTAAAGAGATTGTGGATTCCAAATATTGTAGTTTTACATTTTCTTTTCTGTGACCGTAAGTGTAATATGTGGTATATCGCCGATTTCGTCGCTATAGATCAACGACAACTGGGATACGCATATTTACTTACGTTGATGATGTAAGTCTACGGTAGCGTCCCGGCCGTCTGTCCGAGGCCAAAATGCAGAACGAAAACTTTTCTTAAACTAGAAACCGGCGCTATCGTATATTTTAAACTCGGATCGAACCATTAACCTACAACTAGCAACTTGGAAAGCTATACCGATCGATCCGTGTCCTTCGGTCTTTGGCCACCATCCCAAGCTCCTCGCGGCATCTCCGGTCTCGATCTCCTCGTCGGAAAGGGCACCACATCTTCGAGTCTTTTTACGGGCTCTCGCTTCATCCGAAGCAACTCGGGCACGAAGTTCGCTAGCCGACGTGTCCAAGGAGAAGTAGAGAATGTGTGATAACTTTGTCTCTTGCATCCATTGCATGGATGGAGGTTGAAGATGAAGCCATCAATGGAGATTGTGAGCTAGAGGAAGAAGAAGAAGAGGAGCCATTTTGTGTTATGTTGCTATGATAAAAATGAGAGCAAGAATGATGTAACGTTTTGAAAATCGTTTCGGTGAAATTTCGAAAAAACGGTAAAATAAGGGGGTTTTCTGTAAAAAGTAAAAATACAAATATCTTTATTATAAAATTAAATATACATATTCTAGCTATAAAATTGCTAGTATTTGGTGTTTATTGAGCCACTGGTGAAATTTTAAATTTTCCGAAATTAATTATTTTAATATTATTTTAAGCCGGTAAGAAAATACATTAAATTAGCGAAAAATACAAATTTAAATGGGCTAATTTTAATCTTTAAAATCATGTTAATTAAAATCTAGTTGTAATATAATTTTTTAGTATTTTATTTCAAGTTTTAATCGATTTATCTTATGGAAAACAAAAATATAATTATTTTAAGCTAAAACTTGCAATTTTGAGCTTGTAGGGGGTCTTTTCGCATAGAAATTCTTTGTAAAATCTCTCACACTCATCCACACTTCATCATGGCCGGTCCCACACCCAAAAACAGCCCACTTTCCTCCCCTCCAATTTTCTTCAACCCATGTGAAGAAATGCTTTTAGAAATGATATAAAATATATTAATTTGACTAAGTATACTTGAATAATGGATGTCTTTGACTTTGTGTGAATTTTCCCCAACTCCCACACCTCTCCCCACTCCTTCTTACTACCGAGAGCAGCCATCCCCCCCCTCCATTATTTTTCCTTCTCTTTTCCCTTCATTTTCATCAAAAAAAATCCAACAAAATCCATTAAAAATCCACAAATTCCTTCAATAATTCAAAGCAAATCCCTATTCTACTCCTTCACACACCCAAATTTGTTGACAACTTGATGAAAGGAGACATCTTTGGAGGTTAAGAGCAAGCTAGGGTTCTAAGCTTGTGAGGTAAAATCTTAAACTTTTAGCTAATTTGAAGTTTAACTATGCTAATTTAGAATTTTAAAGTGTTAATTTGGTGTTATTGCTTGTTTAGTGAAATTTCTAGAAAAGGGTTTGGATTAAATTAGGGTTTCTATCATAGGATTATGGTTGTGATGGGTAGATTAATATGTTGTGACATGCTAAAATCTAATCTAGTTGCTATATTACAATTGTCATTTTAAAAATGGTCCAATTTGCATAATATTGCAAACTAGGTTTTTAGTGTTAATTCAAAATGAGAGATTAAAAATATGGTTAGGGTTTCATCATATCATAAATATTATATTGAGTGGTTCAATGCTTTTAGTTCATGAAAATCCAAGCTAAATTGTTGTTTGTGCATTTTTGCTATAAAATTATTAAAATTTGGGTATATTGTAAACTAGAATTTTGGGGTTAATGAAATTTATTAGGATTAAATTATGGAAATTGTTTTTATGACTTATTTAAGATATTTTATAAGTATTATGGCCGCTAGATTTGTTTAAACGTCGAGTTTTGTACTAAAACGGGTAATTTTTGCTTGCTAGATTTCGGAAAAAATGGCTTTTTAGGTGAATTTATGGTTTTTGTGAATTTTAACCTATTTTATATTATAATTAGTGTTCGTGAATGCGCAAATGAGAGTGTTTGGGTTTTTCCCGATGGTTTGACATTCGTACATCGACATCGAGGGTTGGTTTGACTATTCTTGCATGCGTAGGCGATAGGTTTTGACCTATGCGTGATACGCGTGCTAATTTGATTTTCGTATGCCGTTTCGATTTCGAATTTGATTTTAATGCGGTGCGGTGTATTATGATATGTAGGTACCCCATGTGGACTTCGAGACGACAAGCAAGCGTGTGGCGACGTCGGCACCGGCGAGCTAGAACCAGGTGAGTAGATTTATATCTACGGGGAGAAGTCGGGTGGATGGCGTATAGCACCCCCGCAGTTCTTGGTGATGTATACGGACACGTATACACACATATATATATTGTTTTTATATTGTTTGAGTTATTGATGATAAATATGGATATTTGGTGTTCTTGGATGATTGAGTGTCGCGAAACCCTAGAGTAGCGGTCGCACCACACTTGCACACACCCACCCATACGTGCATACTTTCTTCTTTCTTTTGTGCTTATTCAGGAATATATAGTTATGTGTTCACATAGGTATGGGACTGTGTGTCCATATACGGATTTGAGGATAGTACTTGGGATTTATGATGAGTCGATGAGATTTGATTTGAGGCCGTGAGATCGGTGATATAGCAGGGTTCGTATTTGAGATACGACATGACGTTGTAGCGGGTCCTTGACGTAGTGTTTTACACACGTGCATGCATACTTAGGCGATGTCAGTATTGTACTAGACGTAGATCAGTACCCGATCATGATATTTGATAAAGAGGATACCAGGTGAATAGTATGATGAATGTGATATTGACCCGTACCCAGAATTGGGGATGTCGTACGACGGATTTACGTATGAGCTATATCTTGATGATTGATCCGCACTCTTGACTTGGGATGTCTGATTATAGATATGGTATCGAATATGATATTATTGAGGCGGGATCACCGACTAATATATATACAGGTATGTATATGTATCGACTCAGATGTTAGGCGGTTTCCTTACCTGTAGTCCAGCTTGTTAGCTTAGCCCTTTAGTTTAGTTTAGTTGTTAGATTAGATTCGATTCTTACCTATTTCAAAGCTTACGAATCATGCGTATTTTAAAAGACAGGTCAAGGGATTCTACGGATATTTCAAAAACGTATCTTTTCTTAAAAACACCATAGCCCCTATTTTCAAAACCCCATGATTCGCGTTATTTCAAAAGGCACCATTTGTAGGACTTATATTAGATTAGTGCAGATTAGTTATAGTTGCGTCTAGTATTTAGCTTCCACTCATTTTGGTTGCTCGCTCCGCATCGCATACTTACATTGTTATTTCATATTTCCTTGTTGACATTATACTGTTAGGACACCAGCACCATTACCGATGATGCGTATGTACCACATACACTTACTTGCCGGCTCACACACATCTTCATCGGTAATTGCCATGTCACGAACACTTTAGAAAATACTGTTTCATTTGACATAGGTTGTTAGCTAATAGTTTAGACATGATATTAGTGTACTTGCCTTATATGCTAGTTAGACATTGTAGTTATTTCCTACTACTTCATGCATGTTATTATTTACTGTTGTGTCGCATTCATGGATTCTCATGCCTATATTCACTGTTTACATGCTATTGATGACTTGGATTCGGATTTCATGAGATTTCTTGGATTTGGAGGAAAACCCCAGAAACATAAATAAACCTTTTCTCTCTTTTAAAATAAAAAGTGCGGTTTTCCCATGATGTATGAGTCGTCCACCATGAGTTTGCTGATGGATTTCGAGACCCGATTCGAGGAGTGGAGGAACCGTTTCGGGTACATGGTGGGCCCGGTGCGGTACCCCGGGGCAAGAGGAATGTGTTGTTGACGTTGAGCCCGGCAGGGGAGCACTACCGACCGGTGATATTACCCGACGCGTCGGATATCCGGAGGATACCGTCATGGTCTTGAGATATTGAGGTACAGCGATTGTGATACAGAGATATCGAGATATTTGGACACTTGTTTTGTGTCGATACTGGGCACTGTTTTATGCTGATTTCATTTATGGTACCTCACTTTTAAAATACAGAAATCTCACTGATTTATGAAAGCAGTTTTTCGTCAGTACATGCATTCTGTTCCATGCATTCATGCCTCATTCATATGATATATTGCTACCTGAGGCACTGACCCGGGCACATGAGATCACACTCGGGTTAGATATTACCCTAGCCATTGTTATAGGCTGCATGCTATTCATATATTTGAGGATATATTCTGATCATTGACCTAGGTTGCGTTATTTATGCGATTTCTTTCCGTAGATGTTTTTCTATTCACGAGTTGGCAACTCACCCCCGTTGTGCCCCAGTTTCTTGCAGGTTTGCCGTACAGGTTTCATTACGGCTTTGCGGGCATAGTTTCGTTCGGGTGATTTGCTAGTAGGTGGGTTTACTTGTATCGTACCACCATTATATATCTTGTATATCATTATTCTGTTGTATCTAGAAGTTCCATCAACCAAATATGTATTTTTTTTTTGAGATAGAGACCAATAATGTTATTTCTTCGACCTTAGAGTCGCGCGTTATATTTCTGTGGTTTTCTTTTGGTTTTGAGTTTCCTTTTGAATTTTGATCCTCGCCGTTGGCGTTGTATATTATATTGCTTGTGTAGTTGTGACCGTCGATTGACGAAGAGCTAGCTCCCGCTTGGGGATGCCTTTTTATTGATTTCGTATACTATTCATGTTGTATCCCGTTTGGGAGCCAGTATTTACAAAGGAGACTCTGCCGAAATTTTCAGGAAATTTTTGATGTTTTTAAAAAAAAACGCATAACTCGGCTTATGCTATTAAAACTACTTGATTTTAAATTGGTTTTCCTTCACTCTACTACATTTCTTGGTTTGGATTTCTGAGTTTTCGGCTTACTTAGATTACGTACGCCTCGAGACGTTTCGTAGTTTAAGTGCCTGTCATGTTCCGTACTTTCGGGTCGTGACAAATGAATAATACAATAGCAAACCCAAAGGGATATGGCTGCCCTTCTCTCTCTTCCTCTCATTTCATCACTCAAATCCATCACAAAATGTGACATATGCACAATAAAAGAGACCATGAGTCACTAGGTTGCATGTGTCACAATAAATGGACCTCATGATGATTTCTAGCTCATAATTTCCATTTGTAAATATTAATCCAAATGTTTACAACAATAAAAAGATACGGCAACATCTACAGTAAACTCGTGACGGATCACAAGGATACCCCTCACCTGTATATGCATACCTGCATCCGCATTCCGACTGAATGCGAATGCGATGAGACTAAAGTAATCCAACAAATCTAATACTAGGATCCGGCTTAAACCAAAGCCCACTAGTATGATCTGTCCGATCATGATCCGTGTACTACTGCACGTATATGATCGAACCCTGCCATATATCATACGGCATCTACAACGTTTCGCCCGAAACTTGAAAACTATCTGTGGGGGACTCTAAAGACTCGTCAATACTTTGGCTGTGGATTTAACCACTAGCACGTCAGAGGTACTAGCCGTACGTAACGGGCTACCAGGTATTGACCAAAAGGGAGGTCGATGAGCGAACTCATCCTGACACCCTACTGAGCCTGTCAGTGACAATATCCGTACAGTCCAGTCCGCTCGTCTATGTGCATCGCATGGTGGGCCTAGGGAGTTGGTTAAAGTCAGACCCCCAAAAGCGGTACAAGTCGTGTCGGAATATAGCCCAGAACACCCTGAGATACTACTGGAATACCTACCAGTAAATCTCCTGCCTTGGCCAAGGACTTCGTGTAATGGCTCTCCTAGACACAGCGCGACCTCACCCCCAATACCGGGAGAAACGAAACCCATGCCGATCCGCTCACTGCCTCCATGTGGCTCGGGACTGTACCCAACTAAAACCTGTTTGCATGACTCCATTGAGCTGTGGTAGGGTAGTAATCAAAGCACAGTGGGAACTCACACGAGGCAAATGACGATCTCAGGTCGATGAACTAACCTGTACACATGTCACCAGGGAACTGCTATCGGACGTCAGGTATAATACCAACTAGCATGTTCCCGGCGAGTCCTGTCCGGTGTACTCATAACCCAATGAGCACCTGTATACATCTTAGGTGAACCAACTGACACCAATGTCTTATGAGACCGGCCACCGCCCCTGGTCGGGGTCTCGACTGTATACACTAGTCTACTAATGGAGTATCGATGCCCAGTCTCGAAACTCCCACGACTAGGGACCTTTTAAGGATGTGTTTATAGACCCCAGCTCCCACGTATATGATCGCCATCATACTACTGGTAGTCAAGGAAGAATCCTAAGGGCTCTATCAATGTGTAATAGCGACCTATAAGGTCACCCAAAGCAGTACACGATGATAAAGATAAAGCAGATAGTATACTATCATCTTGAGTAAGACTGTCCTACCGGTATAGGTCCTCCATCAATCATTGCAATCACATGCCTGTGATCCAATAATTGACTCTGAGGGCACTACATCCAACCCGGATCACCAGCTAAGGCCCCTAAATGACAATCTCCCACTTAAACTCAAGGCTAATTATTGCGATGTCGCATACTCACAGCCCGTGTGATACCGAACACCCAACTCCTCTACTAATAAGTTTCACAAAGCCCGTTTGTGAAGCTATTGCGTTCGAGGAATAGCCTCAGTGAGTGGATTCGCCCTGATGTCTCTTTTTATATCTCTCTTTATTTCAAGTTCGCGGAGAAAGCCATCTCCCGAAATGAGCAATACCTGTCTTAGAATATGTCTGGATATTTGATGGGACCTAGTTCATAAATGAACTCCAAATCCAAACTACTTAGACTGTATTGTCAACTGAACTTAATCAGAATCCTGCGCCATGCCTCCCTCAGTATCCGCTTAGACCACCTGTCCAAAATACTGCCCCTCGTCAGAGGGAAAACTACAACTCTGACAGTCACTCTGTCATCCAGGTCACCTTGGAAGCCTTGAATGATAATCGTCCCCCGATAGAGGCTGTCGTTATCATATCCCTAGAACATCCACTTATGTTCTAAAACTGCTTCCGAATGTTTCTCCACGATTGGATTAATATCAATTTATTGCATTTCGTGCAAAACAACATCTGGTGTGGTACTTGACATCTCATGATCAACTCAATTGCCTAAGCAAGTGATCTGCCAATCATGCACATCCCTCTCCCCTTTAGTCTGTAAGACACCTTTAGAGAGGGTGACTCCATCACCTGCAGGTACACTACCGTGCCAGGAGTCGTCCATTCTAAAACACCTTTAGAATGCTGTTTAAGTACCCAGATTGGGAAACTACCCAAATCTAGATCTAAAACCATAGATCTAGTAACCAGAATATCTGATATAATATCCATATCCTATGTGGAGAAACCACTGTGTGACAACCAAAGTATAACCGATCGTAGTAAAGGAATTTCACTTCCCACTCTATGTATGTCATCCAAATACCAGGAAATCACACCCTACTACCTTCTTAACAGATCCATCCCCTATTCTGATGAAGTCAAACCTATGACCGTCACATCAGAAATAGATGATCTATCTCCGCTATATCTGCTTTAGTCTATAAATAGACATAAGCTACTTGTCCACTATGCTTCCGCTGCTCCCACTGACTACGACAACCCTCTGGCAGAGTCATATACACGTACACTTCTAAAGCTAGTTTAGAACAACGCTATACTCATCCTCCTGCCGGGTCTCACAGTCTGGAACAACAGCATCGGCAAGTTTGGGTAAACAAGAACCTCCTTGTCACCGTCTTTGAGCATACTGAAGTACCTCTCGAGTGCCTGAGGTTACCCACCATATCTGTAGAGTGGCTAATGGAATGTCAAACTAGATTGAATCTTTAGGTTCTTATCAAATTTTCAGTAATCGTTTGCGGTTCTGGAATCACTTCCAGTTCTACCATACTCCCACTACTATTTTCTGAAAAATCCATTTTTATCAAAACTGTGGCGAGTCAAGAACAATATCACTATTGATCTTCCAGATGGTAGAAAATCAACCCTCGTCATAGCCTGGGTCAACCCACAAACAGCCATTACAGAAACGTGCCTTGAGTTATCCAGAGTCTGGTTTTAAGCATAAGCCGGACAACTCCCCGTACCTTAACATTGTTAAGATATGAACTATTCTATATCCAATATAGAAACAGAGGCACTGATTTAATTGGAAGCAGATTCAAATCATGCAGCTGTCTCCAGTGCATGTCAACTAAATAGAGAGAGGCCGATCAGCATTACTCAACTTAGGAGTGCATCCAATTATGAGTAACCTGAAAGAGAAGCAAGTTCTCATAATCATTACTATCAACTGAATACCATACACAAGTATCTACATCTTCGATCACCTTGAAGAATCCTGATACTTGCAATACCTGATTCTCTACTTTATTTTTATACCTATAACTTCTCAAAACTTAGACCTTGCATTTCTACGAAACACATGTCTAAGAACTAGAGAAGCCACAAGTAAACCGAATATAGTACAAGTACCAACCTCTCTGTCCTCATGGACACTGGACAATATACAATACTCTGTATAAGTCCCCTGAGTCTAATAACTCATTCCCTTTTTGTCGTAGGTTGAAAACTGTACTTATGGTTAAGAAGAATTACACCGCTTTTTAATACTCCTTACCTAACCATTCACTGATATAGGTAAATGTCATGGACATAATTTCAAAAAGTTATATCTTACTTTATAAAAATAAACGTACAGATATATCAATTTGAAATTGGTGCATAACAACGGATATTCAAAACCAAATATTTGCCGTCCGGCAAACAACCCAGGCGATTTCCTCAAATATCACAAATTACAACGAATCCCGATATAATGAGGATGATCACCTAATTCCCAATAACTTATCCCCACTCATCATCTGTAAAACCATACAGATGTGAGAATCAAACCTGGTAAATACATACCCTGGAGCAAGGGCTAATTAGGAAATCCGGGTATTCGGGTATCCGGGTATTCCTAGTAATGCCTCTTCCATTATCAGATTCACAACTGTAACCGTATATTTCTTTGCCATCTTTCAAAATCCCTTTATATGTCTTTTAGTCATTACCTTCTGTACACCACTTTAGGCCAAATGGTTTTCTTCCTTCCCTACCGTTCGGCACCAAACCAAGGGGCGGTGTTAGTAAAGTAGATACGAAGGGAAAGGCAAAAGCAACAAAGAAAGTGGGAAAGCTTGTGGATAAGGAAGAATGCTTCTATTGTCATAAGAAGGGACACTGGAAGAATGATTGTAGGGCTTGGAAAGCCAGGACACAGGAATTGAAGCAGGTTGCAGCTTCAGCTTCAGGTGTGTATGTTATTGAAAACTGTCTTTCAATAAACTCTACTTTCTGGGTATTGGATACCGGATCAGGATCTCATATCTGTAATTCTTTGCAGGCGTTGAGAAACCATAGGGTTTTGAAGGCAGGTGACATGACCCTTAAAGTTGCAAACGGAGCTAGCATGGATGCTAAGGCCGTGGGGGACTATCACCTGGGAATGTCAGATGGACATGTTTTGGTTTTGTGTAATTTCTTTTTTGTACCCAACGCAACTTGTAATATCATTTCTGTATCTTTGGTTTCTAAAGAAGGTTATGAATTTGCGTTTGTAAGCAATGTTGTAAACATTCACCTTAATCAAGTTCTGATTGGGTCAGGTACACTAAGCAATGGTATATACGTATTAAACCAACCACAGATTTTCAATGTCCAGAATACACACAAAAGAAAGTCTCCGGAAATAAATCAGACTTTCTTGTGGCATTGTAGCCTAGGTCACATCAATGAGAGAAGGTTGACGAAGTTACATACAGAAGGATATTTGAATCTGTTCGAATATCAATCGTATGCCACTTGTCAATCCTGTCTCAAAGGAAAGATGACAAAGACTCCGTTCACTGGACACGGAGTAAGGGCGAGCGAGTTCTTGGGACTCGTACACAGCGACGTGTGCGGTCCAATGTCTATGCATGCGCGAAGCGGTTATTCTTACTTCATTACTTTCACGGATGACTTTTCAAGGTATGGTTATGTCTTCTTAATGAAACATAAGTCCGAAGCCTTTGGAAAATTCCAGAAATATAAGAATGAAGTAGAAAAACAAACCGGCAAAAGTATCAAGATTCTAAGATCGGATCGAGGTGGAGAATACTTGAGTGCCGAGTTCCTGGACTATTTAAAAGAGAACGGAATTCTGTCTCAGCTTACTCCTCCATACACTCCGCAACATAATGGTGTATCGGAGAGACGGAACCGAACCCTATTGGATCTGGTACCGTCCATGATGAGTAACGCTGAGTTACCGCGATCATTCTGGGGGTATGCGCTAGAATCAGCTGCATACATTTTGAACCGAGTTCCAACTAAGACTGTGCCTACTACACCATATAAGATGTGGTGTGGGAAGAGACCCTATCTTAAGCACATTAAGACATGGGGATGTCCATCTTTTGTTAAAAAGCAGCATGCGGACAAGCTCGAGGCACGCTCAGTACAGTGCAAGTTCTTGGGATATCCAAAGAACTCCAAGGGATATTTCTTCTACTGCGAAGAGGAACAAAAGGTTTTTGTTTCTCGTCATGCCTACTTCTTAGAAACTGAGTTTTTGGAAACCCAGATAAGTGGGAGCACAGTAGAACTGGAAGAAATTCCAGAACCACGAGCTGTTACTGAAAGCTTAGTGGAACCAGAGGGTTCAAAAGAACAGGACATTCCTACGCCGCTCCGCAGGAGTAGTAGACAGTCTCATCCTCCCGAGAGATACTACGGTTTTCTCATAGACGGGGATAGAGAGGATTGCATCATAGATTATGATGAGCCTACTAACTTCCAGCAGGCCGTTCAGAGCGTTGACTCGGTAAAATGGCTGGATGCAATGCGGACCGAAATGGAGTCCATGTACACCAACAAGGTATGGACGTTGGACATTGCTCTTGACGGGGTAAAACCCGTAGGATGCAAGTGGATCTTCAAAAGGAAGATTGGTGTAGATGGACAGGTTGAGACCTATAAAGCTAGACTTGTTGCAAAGGGTTTTTGTCAAATACCTGGTTTGGACTATGACGAAACCTTTTCTCCAGTGGCTATGCTGAAATCCATTCGGATCCTTCTTGCCATTGCTGCCTTCCACGATTATGAGATATGGCAGATGGACGTAAAGACCGCTTTTCTAAATGGAAATTTAGAGGAGTGTGTCTATATGGACCAACCAGAAGGTTTCATTCAGAGTGGGAGCAGCGAAAAGGTGTGCAAGTTTCTTAATTCCAACTATAGACTAAAGCAGGCATCGCGGAGTTGGAACATCTGTTTTGATGAGACGGTCAAGGAATTTGGCTTTATCAAAAATTTAGATGAACCATGCATCTATAGTAGATTTGTAGCGAGAACTGTAGTATTCCTCGTTTTATACGTGGATGACATTCTCTTAATAGGAAATGACATTTCTATGCTACAATCTGTCAAGGGGTTCTAGTCACACAGGTTCTCCATGAAAGACCTGGGTGATGCCTCATACATCCTGGGGATCCGGATCCATCGTGATAGATCCAAGAGGATATTAGGACATTCACAGTCCAGGTACATCGACACCATACTGAAGAGATTCAGTATGGAAGATTCCAAGCGCGGTAACCTACCGGCTTGTCACGGGATCACCCTCTCTAAAGAGATGTCTCCCAGGACTGATTTGGAGAGGGATCGCATATCTATTATACCCTACGCTTCTGCGGTAGGCTCTATAATGTATGCGATGTTGTGTACCAGACCGGATGTAGCTTATGTACTGAGTGTGGTAAGCCGGTATCAGTCAAACCCTGGGAGAAACACTGGATAGCGGTAAAGAACATTCTCAAGTACCTGAGAAGGACTAAGGAGATGTTCTTGGTGTATGGCGGAAAAGACCTCCAGATCGAGGCCTTTGCTGACTCCAGCTTCCAGAGTGACAAGGATGATTCCAAGTCCATGTCGTGTTTTTTCTTTACCCTCAATGGAGGGGCGGTGTGTTGGAAGAGTTCCAAACAGGAAACCGTTGCAGACTCGACGTTGGAAGCGGAATACATCGATGCATCTGATGCCGCAAAAGAAGTTGTCTGGATAAGGAAGTTCTTAAAAGAACTTCAGGTGGTTCCGTCCATTGTTGATCCAATACCTCTGTATTGCGACAACAACGGGGCTATAGCTTTAGCGAAGGAACCCAGGTCCCATCAGAGATCCAGACACATCTTAAGGCGGTATCACCTGATCAGGGAGATCGTGGATCGCCAGGAGATCGAGGTTCGGAGGGTTGCTTCAGAAGATAACACTGCAGATCCATTCACCAAGGCCTTGCCCCAGACTCAGTTCGAGCGGCTGATCGAGATGATAGGTCTTCGATACGCCAGTATATGGCCTTAGTGCAAGTGGGAGATTGTTAGTGTATATGCCCTAGAGACCATTACTGTATCATACTAGTTTGTATATTACTTAATAGAAGCTTGGGATATTCACCTTGTATATACAATCTTGCTCAAAATAGTAGTATGCTACTTGGTTTGTTTCTACTTCAATGTGTACATGTGTTTATTTTAGTATATCACCTATACACATTAGTGGAGCCCTTAGGATCTTTGCTTGATTACCAGCATTGTGATGGCATTCACACTAGTGGAGGCTAGGTAATCTATAAGCACATCCTTATGCAGGTCCCTAGTCGCAGGACTATCGAGACAGGGCATCGATACTCCGGAGTAGACTAGCGCATGCACTTCTCATCCCAGAGTGGGAGATGGTCTGTCCCACAGCCATCAGTACGTCGTACTGGGGATAGTATGTAGGTGCTCGTTGGGTAACGAGTACACTGGACAGGACACGTCGGGAACTGACCGGTTGGTATTATACCTATCGTCAGTTATCAGTTCCCAGGTGACATGAGTACAGCTTAGTCCACTGACTTGACACTGTCACTTCGCCTCGAGTGTGTTCCCACTGTACTTTGATTACTACCCTACCACGGCTCAAAGGAGTCATGCAAACAGGTAGTAGTGTAGGGTTCCTAGGCACTCTCAAGAGGTTTCACAAGGCATCAACCATGCCAATTTCAAATTTTATGTGTGCCGAGAAACCCTAACACGGATCGTTAACTAGAAATCTAGGCGATATACTAAACTAGTTAACAACTTAACTAAAGGAGAGAGGCTACAACCTTTGTAGATCCGGTTCTCCACTTCCTTAGCTCCACGTAGGCGTCCTCTCGCTGTCCATCTCTGATACTAGACTCAATCGTTGGCTTCATCGGAAAAACGAGCGGAATAGGTCGTCGGCTTCGTGCCGAAGATGATCTACGTCGAGGTTGCACAGGTTCAAGCTCCAACTTCACCAAGTTGAGAAACTTGTGAAGAAAACACCCAAAACCACTTGGCAAGAGGTAGAGGATGAAGAAATAGGAGGTGGGTTCACTTTAGAATTGGATTTCTCACTTTAGAACTCAAGATGCCATTGATGGCATCAAGCTTTCTCTCTTGAAGATGAAGAAGAAGAAGTAAATAGAATATGATAAGTATTGTCTAAAAAGAATAATAAAATCAATACTTATCATCTTCTAACCTTGGTTAAGTGTAGAGAATAAACCATGGTCAAATGAGAATGGTTAGGGTTAAGGATGATGACAAAATGGTCACTTTAGTCAAAGCTTCATGAAGCTTCATCAAGCTTCATGAAAGAAACCATTTTGTTATCTTTTATTTATTTATCAAAAAAGAATAGATAAATAAATAAGTAAATAAAAAAAAACCTAACTATTATCATAACCATGGTTTTAAGTCTTAACACAAAAGCAAACTACATGCATCATCAAACATGACACAAAGATGTGCACAAAAATATATCACATATACAACATGTACATCAAGTGAGAAAATCCATTTAAAGTGAACCAATACTAGTTAATTCAAAGTAATATATCAAATATATAATTATACATTAAATCATTAAATCAACATTTGATTCAATGATCCGGTCATGTCGCACATAACCGACTAGAATCCAATGTATCGATTTATCGAATCAATGATTCGATAACTAGGTAATATCGAATATAACCAATCGAAACATATATCGCGAGAATGAAATGCGGTATCACATACGCATTGTTCTCGGTCCTGCACATATCTCATATGCGCTCCTATTTCGTTTCGCTTGAGCCCGGAAACCTCTGTGTAGGACTCTAAAGACTCGTCAATACGCCGGTAGCAGATGATGATCATATCAAGCATCCACAAGCCGCAAGCGGTCTGCTAAACGTAACGGCCATCCGTGTATTGAGCGATCAGAAGATCGACGAGCTAGCCCGCTCACACTCCTGTGAATCCAACCAATAACACTTACCGTACAGTCCGGTCTGTTCGTCTGATATGTCGCATATCAAGTCTAGGGGTGGTAAATGTCAGACCCCAATAACCGATAAGTCGTGCTGATGTGAGGCTCATAACGGGTCGAGAAACTACTGGTAACACTTACCAGCAAATCTCTGATCAGCCCTGGCCAGGGACTTCCCTGTTACGGCCAATCGTGCACAGCGCAACATCAACCCCCAATACCGGGAGAGACGAAACCCCTCCTATCGCTCATTGCCTCCATGTGACTCGGGACTGTACCCAAAGACCACCGTTTTGCACGCCCTCATGGACATGGTGTTGGAGATAGTGCCCTCAGAGTCAATTATTGGGTCACAGGCACGTGATTGCAATGATTGAGGGGAGGACCTATCCCGGTAGGACAGTCTTACTCGAGATGATAGTATGCTATCTGGTTTATCTTTATTATCGTGTACTGCTTTAGGTGACCTTACGAGTCGCTATTACACGTTGATAAAGCCCCTAGGATTCTTGCTTGACTTCCAGCAGTATGAGGGCGATCATATAAGTGGGAGCTGGGGTCTACAAGCACATCCTTAAAAGGTCCCTAGTCGTGGGAGATTCGAGACAGGGCATCGATTCTCCACAGTAGACTAGTGTATACAGTCGAGACCCCGACGAGGGGCGGTGGCCGGTCTCACAAGCCACTGGTGTCAGTTGGTTCACCTAAGATGTATACAGGTGCTCATTGGGTTATGAGTACACCGGACAGGACTCGCCGGGAACCTGCTAGTTGGGATATACCAGATGTCAGATAGCAGTTCCCAGGTGACATGTGTACAGGTTAGTTCATCGACCTGGGATCGTCATTTGTCTCGTGTGAGTTCCCACTGTACTTTGATTACTACCCTACCACGGCTCAAAGGAGTCGTGCAAACAGGTTTTAGTTGGGTACAGTCCCGAGCCACATGGAGGCAGTGAGCGGATCTGCAGGGGTTCGTCTCTCCCGGTATTGGGGGTGAGGTCGTGCTGTGTCTAGGAGAGCCAGAACATGAAAAGTCCTTAGCCAAGGCAGGAGATTTGCTGGTAGGTATTCCAGTAGTATCTCAGGGTGTTCTGGGCTACACTCCGACACGACTTGTACCGCTTTTGGGGGTCTGACTTATACCAACCCCCTAGGCCCGCCATGCGATGCTCATAGACGAACGGACCGGACTGTACGGATATTGTCACTGACAGGCTCAGTAGGGTGTCAGGATGAGTTCGCTCATCGACGTCCCTTTTGGTCAATACTTGGTGGCCCGTCACGTATTGGCTTATACCTCTGACGTGCTAGTGGTTAAATCCACAGCCACAGTATTGACGAGTCTTTAGAGTCCACCACACAGACAGTTACTCAAGTTTCGGGCGAAACGCTGTAGAGGCCGTATGGAGATATGGCAGGGTTCGATCAGATACGTGCGGTATTGTACGGATCGTGATCGGACGGTTTTTACTAGCCGGCTTTGGCTTAAGCCGGATTCTAGT
This sequence comes from Agapanthus africanus, assembly GCA_030015575.1. Taxonomy (NCBI): domain Eukaryota; kingdom Viridiplantae; phylum Streptophyta; class Magnoliopsida; order Asparagales; family Amaryllidaceae; genus Agapanthus; species Agapanthus africanus. The sequence goes on along the minus strand of CM057344.1, from coordinate 367,261,739 downwards.
ATTAGATAGTGTAGTTTTGTCTCTTTGCATTTGTGTTCAGTGGGAATACAAATGCGGGCATGTATTTGCAGTAGCGGGGTTTTCCTGTAATTTATTACGGGATCGGTTTTTTGGGGTTGCCAGTTTGCATTCCGTTCCGGCCGGTTTTCTCTTTTTTCTTCCCGGTCGGACTTTTCGTTGGAGGGTGTTAATTGCAAGTTTGCAATTAACATTTTGTGAGGGGTTTCTTTGCATAAGTGTGGCTTCATAATCATGAGATGCTTTTAGCATCTCTTCACTTGCTTTCTCATGATGGTTTGATGAAAGGATTAATTAGTGAGATGAGTGAGAAAAGATGTGAGGTTTATCTTATCTTGTTTTATATATTCATTATTGATCAAGCATTTTTTATATGATAGATATGAATTTCTTTTTCCATTAATCATTTTCCATTCTTTCTTTGTTAGTGGGGCCGGCCACTTTTCCAGCAAGATACAGGATTGATTTTGAATGAGTGGAGAGAGGTTTAATATGTGTGAAAAATTCCTTCATGATTTTTTAATTGATGCATTTCTTCACACATCCATTTTCCAGAGAGCATTCTTGGCCGAGCTCCTTTTCAAGGAGATGCTCATTTCTTTGATTGCATGCTTAATTTTCTTAGCATCCATCCATGAAATTTCTTTGTGCAAAATTCCTCCAACCATGGCAATCTCTTAAACCCCAAAGAGACAACCCACTACACTATATCTATAGCAAGTCTTGGACGCGTCGGCTAGCCAACTTCACGCCCGAGTTGCCTCGGTCAAGAGACGGGAGCCCGTAAAAGATTCCGGCTACGTGGTGCCCTTTCCGACGAGCGAGGAGGTGACGGAGATTCCGCGGGAGATCGGAGTGGAGACGAAGACCGAAGGACATGGATCGCTTGGTATAGCATCTCTACTCTTTTCTTGTTTGCTAGTTAGCTAGGTTAATGGCCCGATCCGGGTAAAAAGTCCGCGGTGGTGCCGTTTTGCAAAGTTCGCAAAGTTTTTGTTTTCCGCGTTTCCGGCGTCGGATCGACGGCCGGGGCGCCCCCGCGGGCTTACAATGGTATCAGAGCCACGCCATTAACCTACCCTAGCTTGCTCTAGCGCGTTTAGAACCCGATCGAACAAAATCCCCGAAAACCGTATTTTTGTGCATATGTGTTCTCTGTTAAAATTTTTTGAGCTCGTAAAATTTTTCTGGTGATTGCAGAGACATGTACAACATATTATAAGAATTCTGGGAAAATACGATCCACTGATTCCTCACTTCGACCGCGGAAGCGCGGCCAAACCCCTGGTTTGGCCGCGCTTGCGCGGCGGAAAAGAGGAATCGTGGCACCATATTTTCCCAGTAAGCTTATGAGTTGGAAATAGGGCTTTTGGGATATTTTCTTTGGGCCCAGATTTTCTGTAAGTGCTACAGTAGTGTGTGGGGCCCACTTTGATAAATTTGTTCGATCGGATATTTTAAACATGCTAGTTCACAGTTTTTACATTATATCTGCGACCGTGAATGTCACTTGATCGGTAAATCCCGTCTAACTGCTATAGCCCGGTTAGACGGATTTGCGAACGTGATTTTCACGTTGATGTTCTGTGATTGTACTGTGTTGTTGCGGATCGGTCGTGGGGGATAGCCTAGTTGCAGTGGTAGTACAGTTCTATTTTATATGTACATTTGATATTGCGGGGCGAGCGTCCGACATGTGGACTGCCGTCACTGCCTGTTTGTATTATTATTTTGGGGCACGACCTGGTTGCGGTCGATGTACCCGTTGTATGTATATTTTACTTTCTGTACTAGGTTTACCCCGCGGAGGGGTGCACGGGTAGCCGGGTTCTGGAGGGCAACAAGCCCGCATCTCATGGCGTTGAGACGGAGGGGGCTTCACTCTAGAATTGGCGGGCTATTCGCCGCACTCGTAGGGGGTACAGGCTGACCCAGGAGGGGTGCCCAAGTTACCGGATTCCGTGAAGTGTTGGGTGGTCCATTCACGTTGCTGAAGGGGGCTGCCTCGCTTCAAGTTTTGGCGGGTGACTTGCCGCGCCCGTAGGGGTCTAGGGTTTTCATTGCACAGGCTATCCACACGACCAGGGGAACGTCGGGTTTCAGCGGCTCTGTGAAACCCGGGGATCCCAGATATCTGTATTTATCTGTATTGCTGTACTTTTCTGTGCTGCTGCATTGTTTATCACGCCTTGAGCGAAAATTATATATTATATATATACTAGTAGATGTTGTATATGTTTTTCATCCGCGCTAGTCCAGTCCCCGCTCTGTCGTTAGTTAGCTAACCTAACGGGTGATGACGGGACCCAGTGGCGAATGCGGATTGCATATACGTACGTCAGTATATTTTCGTTCTTTGTGGTGTGATCAATTGATGGGACTGCATTGATTCGGATCAATGCAAGTTAAACAAACCTATTCTGATGTTGTTGGAACATTTTTCAAAAAGCTGTTATTGCAAGAGCGTTCTCTTTTGTTTTGCACAGTGGTATTCAGTTGGAATATCCTGCTCCTCAGTCGACGAGGCAAGGGCCGAGATCCCTTCACCGGGAGTGACCCCTTGGACAAAAGTTTACGTCAGGGCATTAACTTCACTATAGCCGATTACTTTTGCTTTGCATCGTGGTATTCATTTGGAATATCCTGCACCTCATTCTACGGGGAAAGAGCCGAGATCCCTTCACCGGGAGTGACCTCTTTAGCGAAGGTTTTCGTTACTATATTTTTCTAAAAAGCTATCCGTTCCTTCAACGATATCAAGTTCATTACGTTAAAGGTTTTCTCCAGAAACCATTCGTAGCCCTCCGTCATTTCAGTTAAATATTCGGTAGTATTCAAGCTATGTATTTTGACCTCACGCCAAGGCATAGTGTTTGGTAGTTGCCGGGTATTTATCTGTTGCATAGATAGATGCGTTGGTTTGGGACAGTCGTACTACTATTTTGGCCTACGTCAAGGGTATGTACGGGTGGGTTCAAATTAACCAGGATAATGACGGGTAGAACTTGACATGTGACTTATGATATTTTGACCTCACGCCAAGGTCATAAGAGCATGGGGTAAAAATTCACATCGGGAGTTTCAAAAGTACTGAAACTTGCCAGATATGCGCATACCTTCTGGAGTGTGATAACGTGAGCGGATTCCGTCACGTTATCATGCGATGAGAGTTGGATCCCGATTCCCACTGATGAGTTGGTTTACTCCTCGGGTTATCCCGGCTAATTCTTCTTTCAGGTTTGGGGAAGAATTTGACGTTACAGTGGGAGGTTTCCAGATTAGATAAATTGGTAACCATTCTGATCTAGGTTAGAGTGCACGCTGAGTGTTTCTTTTCTCTCTCTCTTTGGCAGCGACCATTGACCCGACCCTAGACTATAACTCAGTGACCAAGTTGACCGAACCTTCTTAACACTGGCTTTTGGATTGTCAGAGTTGCCGACCTCTTTGCCACTCCTACTTTTACTCTTTTCTCCGGGACACCCCGTATTACTACGAACGTCCACTTCCATTGGACAAAACCATCGTATGGTTATATACGAACTCGAAGGACTTCGAGGATGGTTTCCGGTTCTGGAGAAAACGAATAGGATTATTCAGTTGTCTTTTCTTTTCACCTTCTCTCAGGTTGCGAGTACTCCTTGGTTTAGGAGTAGTACACCTATTACGCAAATTGGATAGTCTTCTTCCAAACCTTAGGCTGGTGCCGACCGGTAGGGAATGAAGAAAGCCAATTAGCCTAAACGGTGTACAGAAGGTATTAAGTTCAGACAAAGCAAGAGATTAGTAAGAGGGCAAAGTAAATTGCGACTGCTATTCACGACCAAACCATGTACTTCTTTGTCAATCCTAAATCACCTATGAATTAAGTTCATTCGGTTGTCTTTTATCCTCACCTTCTCTCGCATTGCGAGTGCTCCTAGGATTAGGACAGTACACCCATTATGCTTATTGGATAGTCTTCTTCCAAACCATAGGCTGGTGCCGAACGGTAGGGAAGGAAGAAAACCATTTGGCCTAAAGGGGTGTACAGAAGGTAATGACTAAAGACATGTAAAGGGATTTGGAGAGGTGGCAAAGAATTATACAGTTATAGTTGTGAATCTGGATAATGGAAGAGGCATCACTAGGAATACCAGCATACCCCATCGAAACATTTCAATGTTTCAGTTTCACTGTGTACTGTTAAATGAAAACTGATTTCCCAATTAGGCACTTGCTCCAGGGTATATATTTACCAGGTATGAGTCTCACATCTGTATGGTTTTACAGATGATGAGTGGGAGTGAGTTATTGGGAATTAGGTGACCCTCCTCATTATATCGGGATTCGTTTGAATTGGTGATATTTGAGGAAGCCACCTGGGTTGTTTGCCGGTCGGCAAATATTTGGTTTTGAATATCCGTTGTTATGCACCAATTTCAAATTGATATATCTGTACGTCTATTTTTATAGAGTGAGACATATCTTTTTGAAATTATGTCTATGACATTTACCTATATCAGTGGATAGTTAGGTAAGGAGCATTGAACAACGGTGTAATTCTTCTTAACCAAAAGTACAGTTTTCAACCTACGACACACAGTGAATGAGTCACTAGACTCAGGGGACTTATACAGAGTATTGTATATTGTCCAGTGTCCATTAGGACAGAGGGGTTGGTCCTCGTACTATATTCTGTTTACTTTTAACTTCTCTAGTTCTTAGACATGTGTTTCGTAGAAACACAGGGTCTAAGTTTAGAGGAGTTATAGGTATAAGAATACAGTAGAGAACCAGGTATCGCAAGTATCGGGATTCTTCAAGGTGATCGAAGATGTAGATACTTGTGTATGGTATTCAGTTGATAGTAATGATTAAGAGAACTTGCTTCTCTTTCAGGTTACTCATAATTGGAAGTACTCCTAAGTTGAGTAACGCCGATCGGCCTCTCTTCCATTTAGTTGACATGCACTGGAGACAGCTGCATGATTTGAATCTGGTTCAATTAAATCAGTGCCTCTGGTTCTTGGATATAGAACAGTTCATATCTTGACATTGTTAAGATACGGGGAGTTGTCCGGCTTATGCTTAAAACCAGACACTGGACAACTCAAGGCACGTTTCAGTAGTGGCTGTTTGTGGGTTGACCCGGGCTATGACGAGGGTTGATTTTCTACCATCTGGAAGATCAATAGTGATATTGTTCTAGACTCGCCACAGTTTTATTAAAAGTGGATTTTTTCAGAAAACAGAAGTGGGAGTATGGTAGAACTGGAAGTGATTCCAGAACCGCAAACGATTACTGAAGATTTGATAAGAACCTAAAGATTCAATCTGGTTTGACATTCCATTGGCCACTCCGCAGATATGGTGGGTAACCTCAGGCACTCGAGAGGTACTTCGGTATGCTCAAGGACGGTGGCAGGGAGGTTCTTGTTTACCCACACTTGCCATTGCTGTTGTTCCAGACTGTGAGATCCGGCAGGAGGATGAGTATAGCGTCGTTCTAAACTAGTTTTAGAAGTGCACGTCTATATGACTCTGCCAGAGGGTTGTCATAGTCAGTGGGAGCAGCGGAAGCATTGGTGGACATTAGGCTTATGTCTATTTATAGACTAGAGCAGATATAGCGGAGATAGATCATCTATTTCTGATGTGACAGTCATAGGTTTGACTTCATCAGAATAGGGGATGGATCTGTTGAGAAGGTAGTAGGGTGTGATGTCCTGGTATTTGATGACATACACAGAGTAGGAAGTGATATTCCTATACTACGATCGGTTATACTTTGGTCGTCACACAGTGGTTTCTCCATATAGGACTTGGATATTAAATCAGACATTCTGGTTACTAGATCTATGGTTTTAGATCTAGATTTGGGTGGTTTCCCAATCTGGGTACTTTGACCGCATTCTATGAGTATTTAGAATGGACGACTCCTGGCACGGTAGTGTACCTGCAGGTAATGGAGTCACCCTCTCTAAAGGTGTCTTATAGACTAAAGGGGAGAGGGATACGCATGATTGACAGATCACTTGCTTAGGCAATTGAGTCAATCATGAGATGTCAAGTACCACACCAGATGTTGTTCTTGCAGTAGGTGCAATAAGTTGATATTGATCCAATCCTGGAGAAACAGTCGGAAGCAGTTTTAGAACATAAGTTGATGTTCTAGGGAATTGATAACGGCAGCCTCCTTTACGAGACGGTTATCATTCCAGGCTTCCAAGGTGACCTGGATGGCAGAGTGGCTGTCAGAGTTATAGTTTTCCCTTTGACGAGGGGCAGTATTTTGGACAGGTGGTCCAGTTGGATACTGAGGGAAGGCATGACGCAGGATACTGATTAAGTTCAGTTGACGATACAGTCTAAGAAGTTTGGATTTGGAGTTCATTTATGAGCTAAGTCCCATCAGACATCCAGACATTCTAGGACAGGTATTGCTCGTTTTCGGGAGATAGTTTTCTCTGCGAACATGAGATATAGAGAGACATAGAAAGAAACATCAAAGCGGATCCACTCACTGAGGCTATTCCTCGAACGCAATAGTTTCGCAAACGAGCTTTGTGAGACTGACTAGTAGAGGAGTTGGGTGTTCGGTATCACACGGGCTGTGAGTATGCGACATCGCAATAATTAGCCTCGAGTGCAAGTGGGAGATTGTTGGAGATAGTGCCCTCAGAGTCAATTATTGGGTCACAGGCACGTGATTGCAATGATTGAGGGGAGGACCTATCCCGGTAGGACAGTCTTACTCGAGATGATAGTATGCTATCTGGTTTATCTTTATCATCGTGTACTGCTTTAGGTGACCTTACGAGTCGCTATTACACGTTGATAAAGCCCCTAGGATTCTTGCTTGACTTCCAGCAGTATGAGGGCGATCATATAAGTGGGAGCTGGGGTCTACAAGCACATCCTTAAAAGGTCCCTAGTCATGGGAGATTCGAGACAGGGCATCGATTCTCCACAGTAGACTAGTGTATACAGTCGAGACCCCGACGAGGGGCGGTGGCCGGTCTCACAAGCCACTGGTGTCAGTTGGTTCACCTAAGATGTATACAGGTGCTCATTGGGTTATGAGTACACCGGACAGGACTCGCCGGGAACCTGCTAGTTGGGATATACCAGATGTCAGATAGCAGTTCCCAGGTGACATGTGTACAGGTTAGTTCATCGACCTGGGATCGTCATTTGTCTCGTGTGAGTTCCCACTGTACTTTGATTACTACCCTACCACGGCTCAAAGGAGTCGTGCAAACAGGTTTTAGTTGGGTACAGTCCCGAGCCACATGGAGGCAGTGAGCGGATCTGCAGGGGTTCGTCTCTCCCGGTATTGGGGGTGAGGTCGTGCTGTGTCTAGGAGAGCCAGAACATGAAAAGTCCTTGGCCAAGGCAGGAGATTTGCTGGTAGGTATTCCAGTAGTATCTCAGGGTGTTCTGGGCTACACTCCGACACGACTTGTACCTCTTTTGGGGGTCTGACTTATACCAACCCCCTAGGCCCGCCATGCGATGCTCATAGACGAACGGACCGGACTGTACGGATATTGTCACTGACAGGCTCAGTAGGGTGTCAGGATGAGTTCGCTCATCGACGTCCCTTTTGGTCAATACCTGGTGGCCCGTCACGTATTGGCTTATACCTCTGACGTGCTAGTGGTTAAATCCACAGCCACAGTATTGACGAGTCTTTAGAGTCCACCACACAGACAGTTACTCAAGTTTCGGGCGAAACGCTGTAGAGGCCGTATGGAGATATGGCAGGGTTCGATCAGATACGTGCGGTATTGTACGGATCGTGATCGGACGTTTTTTACTAGCCGGCTTTGGCTTAAGCCGGATTCTAGTATTAGATAGTGTAGTTTTGTCTCTTTGCATTTGTGTTCAGTGGGAATACAAATGCGGGCATGTATTTGCAGTAGCGGGGTTTTCCTGTAATTTATTACGGGATCGGTTTTTTGGGGTTGCCAGTTTGCATTCCGTTCCGGCCGGTTTTCTCTTTTTTCTTCCCGGTCGGACTTTTCGTTGGAGGGTGTTAATTGCAAGTTTGCAATTAACATTTTGTGAGGGGTTTCTTTGCATAAGTGTGGCTTCATAATCATGAGATGCTTTTAGCATCTCTTCACTTGCTTTCTCATGATGGTTTGATGAAAGGATTGATTAGTGAGATGAGTGAGAAAAGATGTGAGGTTTATCTTATCTTGTTTTATATATTCATTATTGATCAAGCATTTTTTATATGATAGATATGAATTTCTTTTTCCATTAATCATTTTCCATTCTTTCTTTGTTAGTGGGGCCGGCCACTTTTCCAGCAAGATACAGGATTGATTTTGAATGAGTGGAGAGAGGTTTAATATGTGTGAAAAATTCCTTCATGATTTTTTAATTGATGCATTTCTTCACACATCCATTTTCCAGAGAGCATTCTTGGCCGAGCTCCTTTTCAAGGAGATGCTCATTTCTTTGATTGCATGCTTAATTTTCTTAGCATCCATCCATGAAATTTCTTTGTGCAAAATTCCTCCAACCATGGCAATCTCTTAAACCCCAAAGAGACAACCCACTACACTATATCTATAGCAAGTCTTGGACGCGTCGGCTAGCCAACTTCGCGCCCGAGTTGCCTCGGTCAAGAGACGGGAGCCCGTAAAAGATTCCGGCTACGTGGTGCCCTTTCCGACGAGCGAGGAGGTGACGGAGATTCCGCGGGAGATCGGAGTGGAGACGAAGACCGAAGGACACGGATCGCTTGGTATAGCATCTCTACTCTTTTCTTGTTTGCTAGTTAGCTAGGTTAATGGCCCGATCCGGGTAAAAAGTCCGCGGTGGTGCCGTTTTGCAAAGTTCGCAAAGTTTTTGTTTTCCGCGTTTCCGGCGTCGGATCGACGGCCGGGGCGCCCCCGCGGGCTTACACATGGTAAGGTGGAGATCAAAGCACAGTGGGAATCACACAAGACTCTATGACGATCTCGGGTCTACAGACTAACCTGTACAAGTGTCACCTGAGAACTGCCATCTGACGTGAGGTATAATACCATCTGGGAGTTCTCGGCGAGTCCGTCCAGTGTACCCAGTCTCGACTGAGCACCCGTATACCATCTCTGATGTCAAACACCAATGGATATGGGATCATCCATCGCCCATCTCATGGGTCGAGAAGCGTATACGCTAGTCTACTCTGGTATATCGATGCCCCGTCTCGATACACCCACGACTAGGGACCTTGAAGGATGTACTTATGGACTACCATGTCCCCACTAGTATGATCTGCATCATAGTCCAGGTAGTCAAGTACACATCCTAAGGGCTTTACCAACATGTAACTACAAGATAGTTTAAAGAGACTAGTGTACATGTTAAGATAAAGAGTAACCAGATAGCATACTATCATATCGAGCAAGAAAGTCATCTCTATATATGTCCAAGCATCCAATATAATATACATCATCTGTACAATACTGGCCTCTAGGGCATACATACAACTAACAATCTCCCACTTGCACTAAGGCCAGCTGCTGTAGTATCGCATACCGAGCATCCCGAAGAGTCTCTCAAACTGTATCTGGGGAATGGCCTTCGTGAGTGGATCCGCCGTGTTGTTCTTCGTGTCAACCCTCCTGACCTCGATCTCCCGGCGATCAACAATCTCCCGGATCAGGTGATACCACCTCAGAATATGCCTGGATCGCTTATGGGACCTGGGTTCCTTGGCCAAAGCCACCGCTCCATTGTTATCACAATACAAAGGTATTGGATGCTCAATGGATGGAACCACTCCAAGTTCAGTAATGAACTTCTTGATCCAGACAGCCTCTTTGGCAGCATCGTTGGCAGCGATGTATTCAGCCTCCATCGTCGAGTCTGCCATGGTTTCCTGTTTGGAACTCTTCCAGCTAACCGCCCCTCCGTAAAGGGTAAAGACAAATCCGGACTACGACTTAGAGTCGTCCTTATCACTCTGGAAGCTCGAATCGGTAAAGGACTCCACTTGGAGTTCTCCGTTATCATACACCAAGAGCATCTCTTTAGTCCTTCGCAAGTACTTGAGAATGCTCTTCACAGCTGTCCAGTGACTCTCTCCAGGATCAGCTTGATACCTACTCACTACACTTAGTGAGTATGCTACATCGGGTCTGGTACATAGCATTGCATACATGATAGAGCCTACAGCCGAAGCATAGGGTATCCCTTGCATGCGAGCTCTCTCCAAATCAGTCTTGGGAGACATCTCTTTGGAGAGAGTGACTCCAGAGATCGTGGGCAAATTCCCACGCTTGGATTCTTCCATACTAAACCTCTTTAGTATGGTGTCAATGTACCTGGATTGGGACAATCCCAATATCCGTTTGGATCTATCTCTATAGATCCTAATTCCCAATATACAGGAGGCATCACCAAGATCTTTCATTGAGAATCTTTGTGATAAGAAGAGCTTGACCGCTTGCAGCATAGGAATATCATTTCCTATCAAGAGTATGTCGTCCACGTACAATACGAGGAAGACAACCTTACTCTCTGCTACCTTCTTGTAGATACAAGGTTCATCTGGGTTTTTGACGAAATCAAACTCTTTGATAACGACGTCAAAGCAGATGTTCCAACTCCGCGATGCTTGCTTTAATCCATAAATGGATTTAAGCAGCTTGCACACCTTCCCACTGCTCCCACTGTCTACAAAGCCCTCTGGCTGAGTCATGTACACGCACTCTTCTAAATCACCGTTTAGAAAGGCGGTCTTAACATCCATTTGCCAGATTTCGTAATCATGATATGCAGCGATGGCAAGCATGATCCGGATGGATTTAAGCATAGCCACTGGAGAAAAGGTTTCGTCATAGTCCACACCTGGTCGTTGGTGAAAACCTTTTGCAACAAGTCTAGCTTTGAAAGTCTCCACTTTCCCATCTACACCAAGTTTCTTCTTGAAGATCCACTTGCTCCCAATGGGTTTTACCCCTTCAGGAGCAACTTCCAAAGTCCATACTTTGTTGGTGTACATGGATTCCATCTCAGACCGCATAGCATCCAGCCATTTCACTGAGTCCCCACTCGTGATGGCCTGCTCGAAGCTAGTTGGGTCATCATCCTCCATGATGCAATCCTCGCTCCTTCCATCCATGAGAAAACCATAGTATCTCTCAGGTTGGCGAGGAACCCTACTAGATCGGCGGAGTGGCTGGGGTTCATCGGGAACTACGGAATCCTCTGGTTCCACCAGATCTTCTGTTGTAGCTTCTGCAGCTGGAACGTCTTCCAGTTCTACCTCATGACCACTAATCTCTTTTTCAAGAAATTCCTTTTCTAAAAAGGTGGCATGCCGAGAAACAAACACTCTTTGTTCCTCAGGGTGGTAGAAGATATACCCTTGAGAATTCTTGGGATATCCTACAAATTTGCATAGAACAGACCGTGCCTCGAGTTTGTCCGGATTTTATCGTTTGACATAGGCTGGACAACCCCATATCTTAACATAGTTAAGACTTGGTCTCTTTCCTTTCCATATCTCATATGGAGTGGTAGGCACAGATTTGGTTGGGACCATATTTAATAGATGTATGGCTGTCTCAAGCGCATACCCCCAGAAGGAAATAGGTAACTCAGCTGTGCTCATCATAGAGCGCACCATATCTAATAGGGTGCGGTTCTTCCGTTCTGATACACCGTTGTGCTGTGGTGTATATGGAGGAGTCAGCTGAGAGAGAATCCCATTCTCTTTTAGGAAGTCCAGGAATTCATTGCTCAAGTATTCACCTCCTCGATCAGATCGAAGGATTTTAATACTTTTTCCAGTTTGGTTCTCGACTTCTTGTTTATATTCTCTAAATTTCTCAAAAGCTTCAGACTTGTGTCTTATTAAGTACACATGTCCGTATCTTGAGAGATCGTCAGTGAATGTAATAAAGTACAAAGAACCATCCCTGGCATGTGTAGACATTGGACCGCATACATCACTATGTACTAGTCCTAAGAGTTCAGTAACTCTTTCTCCGTGTCCCGTAAACGGAGTTTTGGTCATCTTGCCTTTGAGACATGACTGGCAAGTGTCATAAGATGAAAATTCGAATGGTTTCAAATATCCATCCTTATGCAACTTAGCCAGTCGTGTCGCGTTGATGTGACCCAGTCTACAATGCCACAAGAAGGATTCGTTCAGTTCAGAACTCTTCCTCTTGTGTGTGTTTGTTATACTCAGAACTGTTGATTGATTAAGAACATAAATGCCATTACACAACGTGCCTGATCCAACCAACTTTTGGTTACGGAAAATGTTCATAACATTGTCCTGTAATACAAAATTATATCCCTCTTTACTCAACAAAGAAACCGATATAATGTTGCATATCAGGTTCGGCATGTAATAGCATTCGTTCAGAACCAATGTATTACCAGTTGGTAATTTAAGGTGATATTCCCCGACAGTCTTTGCTGCAACAATTGCACCATTTCCAACTCTAATGTCTTTATCACCTTCTCCAAGTTCTCTACCTTTCCTTAGCCCATATAACTGATTACATATATGGGATCCTGACCCGGTATCTAATACCCAGGACGTGGAGCAAATGGAGAAACAGTTCTCTGTAACGAACACACCCGAAGAAAATGCATCAACATGTACTTTCTTCATTCGGGTGGCATTGGAATCCTGGTATTCCCCTATATCCTGTTCAGTCCTATAACTCTTATAAGAAAGAACGGAACCAACGTTCCCCAGCACAGTATAACATGCGGGTTTGGTCAATACATCCATATTATTATCTTGATTAAGGCATGAAATGGTCGCTACCTGGAGAGAGAGAGAAGAAAACACTTTAGTGTAAGCTCGTGCAAGATCAGATTGGTTATTATCTTATCTAATCAGGATGGCTCCCACTGCTTTTTATCAAATCTTCCTTCAAACCCTAAAAGGAAAGACTAGCCGGGATTAATTACATCCTACAACTTCGTCGATCTTTCAGCCAGGCCAGTGTCGGTACTTTGAGGGAGGTTCCCCGTGCTTTCGCACGGACCTAATTAATGTAAACCTCGTTTTCCCAGAGGCGTAACCCCGTTGACACCTTTCTAGACACCTACTTGATCGGCTAATTGTAGTGTGTAAAACTCTCCCAGGAGTAACTCTTACTCGTAGTGGGTATCGGGATCCAACTATCTCATAGAAGGTATGCAATCTCATTGCAAATTTCAACACTTGAAATTCCCGATAATATTTTGCCCCTAGCGTGCTATGACCTTGACGAAAGCCAACAAACCACAGCCCGCTAGTCAAGTTCAACCCGTACATTTCTTGACTGAATTAAACCCACCCGCACGACCCTTGACGAAAGCCAACAAAGCCGTACGACTACCCTAATCCAGTCGCATCATATGCAGCAGATAAACAGCACATAGCTACCGCACACTACACCTTGACGAAAGCCAACAAATGTAGCACGAATACTATATGTAACTTATCTGAAATGACGGAGGGCTACGACAGGTTTTTCTGAAAACCTATTGCGTAATGAACTTGATATCGTCGTAGAATCAAATGTAGTTTTGAAATGGAGTGATTTTGAGGCTTTTCTAGTTTTGCTAAAGGGGTCACTCCCGGTGAAGGGATCGTCGGCCCTTTCCTCGTCGAATGAGGTGCGGGATATATCATATATATCACTGTGCAAAGCAGAAACTATAGAAGCAATAAAAACCAAACCGAGTGTGTAGCATCTACCAGTTATTGCTAAAGGAGTCATTCCCGGTGAAGGGATCTCGGTCCTTTCCTCATCGAATAAGGTGCAGGGTATATCATATATACCGCTATGCAAAGCAAGAACTGTAGCTACCTGTTTTATTTAAAATTTGATTCTACAACATCATTTGGTTTCTTTTCTTTCATTAATCACATTAATGAAGTCCCATCATTTAAATACCTAAACATCACAGATAAATACGACGTACACTTATGCCATCCGCATTCGCCTCGATGTCCCATCATGCACCGTTAGGTTAGGTAACTAACGACAGAGCCGGGCAGGGCTAGCGCGGGTGTAAAACATAAGTAACGTCTAGATAATATATCATATATACTATATACTGTATCTATCACAGAACATCACATGATCACAACACAGATATCGCAGCAGAATAAATATATGAAACATTGGATATTCTAGGACGTCCGTGTTTTCAATACGAGCCAGTATAAAACACGGATTCCACGGTCGTGATGAATAGCCAATCCCACACCCCTAGACCCCTACGAAAGCGGCAAGCAACCCTACCAATTCTAGGGTTAGGAGACCCGGACTCGACTCCTCGAGATGGTCTCCCACTGGACCCTAGAACCCGGTTACTTGTGCTCCCCTCCTTGGGTCTATCCTAGTGCAGAAAAGTAAATAATATACAAAGGGTGACAGCTTCCGCAACCTGGAAGTGCCCCAATAAAAGAATATTACATACAAGTTTTTACATGAATGAAAATGAAAAACACTCATCTCACATAAAACCCCCGGCTATTCAAACACGACAATCCAATATAACATATCCAGCAACACATAACATCACATGTCATCAACGTAAGTAAACATGCGTATCCCAATTGTCGTTGACATATAGCAACGAAACCTGCGATATCACATATTACACTTACGGTCACAGAAAAGAAAGTGTAAAACTACAACAGTTGGAATCCGCAACCTCTTTAGACATCACATGCCTAATCAAATGAAATACTTAGACATCACATGCCTAACAGTTACAAACCCCGCATTTTAGTCTCATTATCGAAAACCCTTTTCAATATCATATGGGACTAAACTGCTAGATTTATAACATTCATTCAGTTATCTCATAACTGTTTGTGAATTCCAATTATTGTATCCCATTCCGAATAAATAGAATATATTAAACTTTCCGATCGAACATTCGAACACCCAAGTTTTCCCGAAACCGTTCAACACATGAAATAGGTTCAAAGACATTCACTTCATGCCTCAGTACCAACGGTCCAGCCGTAGAAGGGTCAAGCCAACGCCTCACATGTGGCACGCCGTACTGCCCCAAACCCTAAGGTTTAAAGGGCAGTTCAAGACGGTCACATAATCGAGTTAAGGTTTGTTGTCTTCTAGAGGGACCATCGCGTTACTTGCATTACTCAGAACGTCCTTAAACCACACAAAAATCTAACACTTGGATAGTTTCCGGCAGGGGAAAAGTTGGGTATTTATATCCGGTCGAACCTTTTAACATTTTCTAAAATCATCCGGAAAAACACAAAGACGAAATCTGATAATCCGATCGAAACATCGAAGCTCTAAAACACCCAGAAAATTCAACTCTTGAAAAAATATTAAAAATACCCATAAAACTCAGCTTCTGAAATTATGAATTACTGTGCAAAAAGTTAGGTCTGACGTCATCATACTGCCGCGGAACCGCCGCAGAAGCCAGGCTTTTGCCGCGGTTCCGCCGCTCTATTTATTGTTCATGGAATAATTTTTGCATCGTAATTCTTAGATTTCCCTGCTGAATTTTTTAAGCATTTTAAATCTGGAAAAATCCCAGTTTTTAGAAAAAGTCCAGAGAGCATGATGTGTTAGGGTTTCGATGCGTATTCGGGTTTCAAACGTCGTCTAGACTTCGTCTAAGGCTCTAGCTAGGCTCTGATACCACTGTAGGGTTCCTAGGCACTCTCAAGAGGTCTCACAAGGCATCAACCATGCCAATTTCAAATTTTATGTGTGCCGAGAAACCCTAACACGGATCGTTAACTAGAAATCTAGGCGATATACTAAACTAGTTAACAACTTAACTAAAGGAGAGAGGCTACAACCTTTGTAGATCCGGTTCTCCACTTCCTTAGCTCCACGTAGGCGTCCTCTCGCTGTCCATCTCTGATACTAGACTCAATCGTCGGCTTCATCGGAAAAACGAGCGGAATAGGTCGTCGGCTTCGTGCCGAAGATGATCTACGTCGAGGTTGCACAGGTTCAAGCTCCAACTTCACCAAGTTGAGAAACTTGTGAAGAAAACACCCAAAACCACTTGGCAAGAGGTAGAGGATGAAGAAATAGGAGGTGGGTTCACTTTAGAATTGGATTTCTTACTTTAAAACTCAAGATGCCATTGATGGCATCAAGCTTTCTCTCTTGAAGATGAAGAAGAAGAAGTAAATAGAATATGATAAGTATTGTCTAAAAAGAATAATAAAATCAATACTTATCATCTTCTAACCTTGGTTAAGTGTAGAGAATAAACCATGGTCAAATGAGAATGGTTAGGGTTAAGGATGATGACAAAATCAAAGCTTCATGAAGCTTCATCAAGCTTCATGAAAGAAACCATTTTGTTATCTTTTATTTATTTATCAAAAAAGAATAGATAAATAAATAAGTAAATAAATAAAAACCCTAACTATTATCATAACCATGGTTTTAAGTCTTAACACAAAACCAAACTACATGCATCATCAAACATGACACAAAGATGTGCACAAAAATATATCACATATACAACATGTACATCAAGTGAGAAAATCCATTTAAAGTGAACCAATACTAGTTAATGCAAAGTAATATATCAAATATATAATTATACATTAAATCATTAAATCAACATTTGATTCAATGATCCGGTCATGTCGCACATAACCGACTAGAATCCAATGTATCGATTTATCGAATCAATGATTCGATAACTAGGTCATATCGAATATAACCAATCGAAACATATATCGCGAGAATGAAATGCGGTATCACATACGCATTGTTCTCGGTCCTGCACATATCTCATATGCGCTCCTATTTTGTTTCGCTTGAGCCCGGAAACCTCTGTGTAGGACTCTAAAGACTCGTCAATACGCCGGTAGCAGATGATGATCATATCAAGCATCCACAAGCCGCAAGCGGTCTGCTAAACGTAACGGCCATCCGTGTATTGAGCGATCAGAAGATCGACGAGCTAGCCCGCTCACACTCCTGTGAATCCAACCAGTAACACTTACCGTACAGTCCGGTCTGTTCGTCTGATATGTCGCATATCAAGTCTAGGGGTGGTAAACGTCAGACCCCAATAACCGATAAGTCGTGCTGATGTGAGGCTCATAACGGGTCGAGAAACTACTGGTAACACTTACCAGCAAATCTCTGATCAGCCCTGGCCAGGGACTTCCCTGTTACGGCCAATCGAGCACAGCGCAACATCAACCCCCAATACCGGGAAAGACGAAACCCCTCCTATCGCTCATTGCCTCCATGTGACTCGGGACTGTACCCAAAGACCACCGTTTTGCACGCCCTCATGGACGTGGTAAGGTGGAGATCAAAGCACAATGGGAATCACACAAGGTTCTATGACGATCTCGGGTCTACAGACTAACCTGTACAAGTGTCACCTGAGAACTGCCATCTGAAGTGAGGTATAATACCATCTGGGAGTTCTCGGCGAGTCCGTCCAGTGTACCCAGTCTCCACTGAGCACCCGTATACCATCTCTGATGTCAAACACCAATGGATATGGGATCATCCATCGCCCATCTCATGGGTCGAGAAGCGTATACGCTAGTCTACTCTGGTATATCGATGCCCCGTCTCGATACACCCACGACTAGGGACCTTGAAGGATGTACTTATGGACTACCATGTCCCCACTAGTATGATCTGCATCATAGTCCAGGTAGTCAAGTACACATCCTAAGGGCTTTACCAACATGTAACTACAAGACAGTTTAAAGAGACTAGTGTACATGTTAAGATAAAGAGTAACCAGATAGCATACTATCATATCGAGCAAGAAAGTCATCTCTATATATGTCCAAGCATCCAATATAATATACATCATCTATACAATACTGGTCTCTAGGGCATACATACAACTAACAAGTAGTTGGGTGCAGTCCTGAAGCACTTGGAGGCAGGGACGGTTAGACAGGATTCGTCTCTCCCGGTATTGGGGGTTGACATCGCGCTGTGTCTAGGAGAGCCATTACACGAGTAGTCCCTGGCCAGGGCAAGCGAGATATACTGGTAGGCTTCCAGTGTTATCTCAGGGTGTATTGGGCTTCACTCCGACACGACTTGTACCGCTATTAGGGGACTGACGTTTACCGCCCCCTTAGGCCCGCCATGCGATGTATCAGACGAACAGACCGGACTGTACGGAGATTGTCACATTCAGGCTCAGTAGGAGTTCAGATGGGTTTCACCTCGTCAGTCTTCTTGTCGGCATCTACCTGGGGACCGTTACGCACAGCTAGTGCCGCTTGCGGTCTGTGGTTAAACCCACTGCCAGCGTAGTGTCGAGTCTTTAGAATCCCACACAGAAAGCTATTCGCCGTCGCATGGTTTTGCGACAGGGTCCGGTCACATCCGTGCACTTGTGCACGTACAGTGTCCGGACAGTTAACACTAGCGGGCTTTGGTTTAAGCCAGATCCTAGTGTACGTTTTGGGATTGGTTTTATCCAGTATGTATTCATGTTCCTCGGAACGCGAATGCGGGTGTGTATGCACAGTTGACGGAGAGACAGAGGCAGAGGATTCTCATTAGGGTTGTTGACCGTTGACTGGTGACTATTGACTTTTTGCTCAACCCTAATGAGAATATGATATGTAATTAACAATAATATTAATTAAGTATTGTGGTGACATGGTTGTTGAGGGGTTGACTTTGTTGACTTGTTGACTTTGTTGACCGGTTGACTAGGATGGACTAGTTGACCATCATGATGATAATGCCTATCATTTCATGGCAAAGACTTTTTACTTGCTTGTTCTCTTGTGCAATATGAGTGCATGAAATGATATAGCCATTTTGACTTAAACCATTTACACAATACTTGATTACTATTTTTGTGATGATGGTTTTGGATTATGAGAGCCAAGTGAGAAAAGTCTTGCTCATTCTATCATTTTCATTCTCTCTCTTGTTCTTGAGCTCTCATCTCCTTCCTCTTGCTCTCCCTCTCTTTAGTCTATGGTTCACTTGTCTCATGTGTTGAGAACCAAGAACCATAGAGAAAATCCCAACACACTCTCCTCTACTCACTCTAGTTCACAAGGTTTGGCAAACCGAGTGAACTAGTTTCTTCAAAGACCGAAGAAGAAGCCAAAGGTAGAAGCTTTCAGGTGGATCGATCTTCGGCGCAAGGAGACGACGGGGTGAAGTCGATCCGGACAACCATCGAGGCTTGAAGACGAAGGAGTTCAAGAAAGAAAGGTATAACCCCCTAACCGAGTAGTTAACAACTCCTAGTTAGGTTGTTAGTTAGATGTTTAACAAAGATCCGGTTTTGAGTCCATGTTACCACCTCTAGAAAATTGTTTTTCACCAAATTCCTCATGCCCGAAAGTACCGGGAGAGGTAGCATGGACTTACAGTGGTACCAGAGACTAGTTAAACACTACCTAACATGTTAGCATAGTAACTAGAAATTCGATCGGAGAAAAAGTCGCGAAATACACCCGGATTTCAAACTTTCTGTCGATTTTCAAAGTGCTGCAAAAATTATTTGAGATATACCAAAAATCGACTCAGGGTTTTTAGAAGAAACTGCAAAAATTCGACCCACTGAATCGATCAACGCGCCGCGTTTCCGCGGTGGGAGCTTGCTCCCGCCGCGGAACCGCGGCCGAGTTGACTCGGTCGTGGGGTTTTATTTTTGCAGTTTGTTCATAAGGGTATTTTGGGATTTTTGGAATATGTATTTTCTGCCCATATTTTCCAGAACGAAAATTTTGTGTTTGGGGCCTAAAAAACCGTATTTTGATCGAATTTCTTATGACTTAAGCTGACGGGTTTTTCTGTGATGTGATATTTGTATTGAACGTCTGCTAATCGCTATATGTCGATTAGTGGGGGTTATACAAATCTGTGATCTGTAATGTTATTGGAATGTGTATATGAATTCATTGGATTGTCGCGGGTGAATAGCCGGGGGTTGTGAGACGAGAGTTTTCTTTTCTTTCAATTCATGTAAATTTGTAAATTGATGTAATAATTATTTGTATGGCCGCACAACCGGGTCGGGGTTGTAGCCGCCATTGTATAATTTCTTTTTACTGTTTTTGCTCCTAGGATACACCCATGGAGGGGGTGCACAAACTACCGGGCATGCCGAAGTGCCGAGTGGCCTACTCACGGAGTTGAGGGAGGTTGCTTCGCTTCGGGTACTTGGCGGGTAGTTTGCCGCACCCGTAGGGGTCTTGGGTAGGGTATTGGCTATTCACCGCGACCGTGTAATCTGCTTTTCGTTACAGGCTCGTACGAATTGCGGATTCCTAGTATATCCAATGTATTCATCTGTGATCTGAAATGGCTATCATTGCAATATATCTATATATGATATTATTTAGGCGTTGCTTATGTTTTACAGCCGCGCTTGCCCAGCCCCCGCTCTGTCGTTAGTTAAGTAACCTAACGGGTAATGACGGGGCCCCGTGGCGAATGCGAATGGCATAAGCGTACGTCATATTTTGGTTGTTTTCTGCAATGGTAGGATTAAATGATGGGACGCATTAAAAGAACTAATGCAAGAATATCACGCATTAAAAGAACTAATGCAAGAAAAATAAACCAAGTAAAAGTCGTTGGAACACTTTCGAAAAACCACTCGGTTCTTTTCAAAACTAACTTTTAAATGCGGAGCTTGAGCCACTCCTTTTAAAAGCTATCTCGTTCCATCGATTATATCAAGTTCACTACGTTCACGGTTTAGCCAAAATCATTCGTAGCCCTCCGTCGTTTCACATGGATGGTCAATAGTATTCAAGCTATGTTTGTTGGCCAAAGTCAAGGCATAGTGATTGGTAGCTATTGGGTATTCATGTGCAGCATAGATAGATGCGTTAGTTTGGAACAGTCGTACTGCCTTGTTGGCCAAAGTCAAAGGTAGGTGCGGGTGGATTCAAATTAACCAGGAGAACGACGGGTAGAACTTGACATGTGACTTATGATTTGTTGGCCAAAGTCAAGGTCATAAGAGCATGGGGCAAAAATCCACATCGGGAGTTTCAAAAGAACTGAAACTTGCTAGTGTTGCATACCATTTGGAGTGTGATGATTCTGGTAGGATTCCTTCAGTTTCGCCACGCAATGATATTTGGATCCCGATCCTACTGTGAGTATATGCTGCTCCTCGGGAAATTTCTCACTTAACGATCAATGCTATAAACCAAGTAGGTGTCTAGAAAGGTGTTAGCGGGGCTACGCCCCCAGGGAAAAGAGGTTATTTAATTAAGGAACTTCGTGAAAGCGTTGGAAAACCTCCCTCGAAGTACCAACACTGGCCTGGCTGAACGGTTAAGCAAGTATTGTACGGTGAGATTAATCCTGACTAATTCTCCATTTTTTGTTTGAGGAGGGATTCGAGAAACATTGGGAGCCATCCTGTTTAGACAAACTAAAAACCATTCTAAACTTGCAAGAGCATCATGCTGAGTGTTTCTTCTCTCTCCTAATTGCAGCGACCAATCGACATGACTGGACTTAAGTTACTTCTAGATAAAAACATACTGACAGGGCCAAACTACAAAGTTGGCTCAGGAATGTCAAGATGGCAATCACTTACGACAAGCTGGGGTATCTTCTTACCACCAAAGCTCCCCTTGTCCCAGGTCCCAAAACCAGCGTCGCGGATAAGGAAATCCGTAAGACCTGGGAAATCGATTGCGCGAAGGCCAAGTACCTCGTGCTTGCCTCTATGGACAACGAACATCAGAGGAGGCACGAGAATATGGACCTCGAATCCATATTTCTCCATACAAAAGAACTGTATGGAGAGCAGTCTCGTATCGCAAGATACGAAGTATCGAAGAAGTTATTTTCGGCAAGGTTGGCCGTCGGATCATCGGTAGCGGAACACGTGCTTAAGATGATTGGCTACATAGAAGAGCTCGCGGACCTTGGGACCACGTTGGAGAATGAGCTCTATACGGACTTGATTCTCCAGTCCCTTCCTTCCACTTACGCCCAGTTTATCATGAACTTCAACTTATAAGAAAAAGAAGTTGAACTTTCAGAACTCCTCAACATGCTGAGGAGCGCAGAGGGCACCCTACAGAAAGGCAGGGAAACATCCACTTTGTTTGTAGGAGGATCTTCCTCTTCTAGGTCCAAGGCGAAAGCCAAGGGAAAGAAGAAGAAAGCCCCCGCCAAACCAAGGGGCGGTGTTAGTAAAGTGGATACGAAGGGAAAGGCAAAAGCAACAAAGAAAGTGGGAAAGCTTGTGGATAAGGAAGAATGCTTCTATTGTCATAAGAAGGGACACTGGAAGAATGATTGCAGGGCTTGGAAAGCCAGGACACAGGAATTGAAGCAGGTTGCAGCTTCAGCTTCAGGTGTGTATGTTATTGAAAACTGCCTTTCAATAAACACTACTTCCTGGGTATTGGATACCGGATCAGGATCTCATATCTGTAATTCTTTGCAGGCGTTGAGAAACCGTAGGGTTTTGAAGGCAGGTGACATGACCCTCAAAGTTGCAAACGGAGCTAGCATGGATGCTAAGGCCGTGGGGGACTATCACCTGGGAATGTCAGATGGACATGTTTTGGTTTTGCGTAATTGCTTTTTTGTACCCAACGCAACTTGTAATATCATTTCTGTATCTTTGGTTTCTAAAGAAGGTTATGAATTTGCGTTTGTAAGCAATGTTGTAAACATTCACCTTAATCAAGTTCTGATTGGGTCAGGTACACTAAGCAATGGTATATACGTATTAAACCAACCACAGATTTTCAATGTCCAGAATACACACAAAAGAAAGTCTCCGGAAATAAATCAGACTTTCTTGTGGCATTGTAGACTAGGTCACATCAATGAGAGAAGGTTGACGAAGTTACATACAGAAGGATATTTGAATCCGTTCGAATATCAATCGTATGCCACTTGTCAATCCTGTCTCAAAGGAAAGATGACAAAGACTCCGTTCACTGGACACGGAGTAAGGGCGAGCGAGCTCTTGGGACTCGTACACAGCGACGTGTGCGGTCCAATGTCTACACATGCGCGAAGCAGTTATTCTTACTTCATTACTTTCACGGATGACTTTTCAAGGTACGGTTATGTCTTCTTAATGAAACATAAGTCCGAAGCCTTTTGAAAATTCCAGGAATATAAGAATGAAGTAGAAAAATAAACCGGCAAAAGTATCAAGATTCTAAGATCAGATCGAGGTGGAGAATACTTGAGTGCCGAGTTCCTGGACTATTTAAAAGAGAACGGAATTCTCTCTCAGCTTACTCCTCCATACACTCCGCAACATAATGGTGTATCAGAGAGACGGAACCGAACCCTATTGGATATGGTACGGTCCATGATGAGTAACGCTGAGTTACCGCGATCATTCTGGGGGTATGCGCTAGAATCAGCTGCATACCTTTTGAACCGAGTTCCAACTAAGACTGTGCCTACTACACCATATAAGATGTGGTGTGGGAAGAGACCCTATCTTAAGCACATTAAGACATGGGGATGTCCGGCTTTTGTTAAAAAGCAGCATGCGGACAAGCTCGAGGCACGCTCAGTACAGTGCAAGTTCGTGGGATATCCAAAGAACTCCAAGGGATATTTCTTCTACTGCGAAGAGGAACAAAAGGTTTTTGTTTCGCGTCATGCCTACTTCTTGGAAACTGAGTTTTTGGAAACCCAGATAAGTGGAAGCACAGTAGAACTGGAAGAAATTCCAGAACCACGAGCTGTTACTGAAAGCTTAGTGGAACCAGAGGGTTCAAAAGAACAGGACATTCCTACGCCGCTCCACAGGAGTAGTAGGCAGTCTCATCCGCCTGAGAGATACTACGGTTTTCTCATAGACAAGGATAGAGAGGATTGCATCATAGATTATGATGAGCCTACTAGCTTCCAGCAGGCCGTTCAGAGCGTTGACTCGGTAAAATGGCTGGATGCAATGCGGACCGAAATGGAGTCCATGTACACCAACAAGGTATGGACGTTGGACATTGCTCCAGACGGGGTAAAACCCGTAGGATGCAAGTGGATCTTCAAAAGGAAGATTGGTGTAGATGGACAGATTGAGACCTATAAAGCTAGACTTGTTGCAAAGGGTTTTCATCAAAGACCTGGTTTGGACTATGACGAAACCTTTTCTCCAGTGGCTATGTTGAAATCCATTCGGATCCTTCTTGCCATTGCTGCCTTCCACGATTATGAGATCTGGCAGATTGACGTAAAGACCGCTTTTCTAAATGGAAATTTAGAGGAGTGTGTCTATATGGACCAACCAGAAGGTTTCATTCAGAGTGGGAGCAGCGGAAAGGTGTGCAAGTTGCTTAAGTCCATCTATGGACTAAAGCAGGCATCGCGGAGTTGGAACATCTGTTTTGATGAGACGGTCAAGGAATTTGGCTTTATCAAAAATCTAGATGAACCATGCATCTATAGTAGATTTGTAGCGAGAACTGTAGTATTCCTCGTTTTATACGTGGATGACATTCTCTTAATAGGAAATGACATTCCTGTGCTACAATCTGTTAAGGGGTTCTTCTCACACAGGTTCTCCATGAAAGACCTGGGTGATGCCTCATACATCCTGGGGATCCGGATCCATCGTGATAGATCCAAGAGGATATTAGGACTTTCACAGTCCAGGTACATCGACACCATACTGAAGAGATTCAGTATGGAAGATTCCAAGCGCGGTAACCTACCGGCTTGTCACGGGATCACCCTCTCTAAAGAGATGTCTCCCAAGACTGATTTGGAGAGGGATCGCATGTCTATTATACCCTACGCTTCTGCGGTAGGCTCTATAAAGTATGCGATGTTATGTACCAGACCGGATGTAGCTTATGCACTGAGTGTGGTAAGCCAGTATCAGTCAAACCCTGGGGAGAAACACTGGATAGCGGTAAAGAACATTCTCAAGTACCTGAGAAGGACTAAGGAGATGTTCTTGGTGTATGGCGGAAAAGACCTCCAGATTGAGGCCTTTGCTGACTCCAGCTTCCAGAGTGACAAGGATGATTCCAAGTCCATGTCGTGTTTTGTCTTTACCCTCAATGGAGGGGCAGTGTGTTGGAAGAGTTCCAAACAGGAAACCGTTACAGACTCGACGATGGAAGCGGAATACATCGCTGCATCTGATGCCGCAAAAGAAGCTGTCTGGATAAGGAAGTTCTTAAAAGAACTTCAGGTGGTTCCGTCCATTGTTGATCCAATACCTCTGTATTGCGACAACAACGGGGCTATAGCTTTAGCGAAGGAACCCAGGTCCCATCAGAGATCCAGACACATCTTAAGGCGGTATCACCTAATCAGGGAGATCGTGGATTGCCAGGAGATCGAGGTTCGGAGGGTTGCTTCAAAAGATAACACTGCAGATCCATTCACCAAGGCTTTGCCCCAGACTAAGTTCGAGCGGCTGATCGAGATGATAGGTCTTCGATACGCCAGTACATGGCCTTAGTGCAAGTGGGAGATTGTTAGTGTATATGCCCTAGAGGCCATTGATGTATCATACTAGTTTGTATATTGCTTAATGGAAGCTTGGGATATTCACCTTGTATATACAATCTTGCTCAAAATAGTAGTATGCTACTTGGTTTGTTTCTACTTCAATGTGTACATGTGTTTATTTTAGTATATCACCTATACACATTAGTGGAGCCCTTAGGATCTTTGCTTGATTACCAGCGTTGTGATGGCAGTCACACTAGTGGGGTCTGGGTAATCTATAAGCACATCCTTATGCAGGTCCCTAGTCGCAGGACTATCGAGATAGGGCATCGATACTCCGGAGTAGACTAGCGCATGCGCTTCTCATCCCAGATTGGGAGATGGTCTGTCCCACAGCCATCAGTACGTCGTCCTGGGGATAGTATGCGGGTGCTCGTTGGGTTACGAGTACACTGGACAGGACTCGTCGGGAACTGACCGGTTGGTATTATACCTATCGTCAGTTATCAGTTCCCAGGTGACATGAGTATAGCTTAGTCCGCTGACTTGACACTGTCACTTCGCCTCGAGTGTGTTCCCACTGTACTTTGATTACTACCCTACCACGACTCAAAGGAGTCGTGCAAACAGGTAGTAGTTGGGTGCAGTCCCGAAGCACTTGGAGGCAGTGACGGTTAGACAGGATTCGTCTCTTCCGGTATTGGAGGTTGATATCGCGCTGTGTCTAGGAGAGCCATTACACGAGTAGTCCCTGGCCAGGGCAAGCGAGATATACTGGTAGGCTTCCAGTGTTATCTCAGGGTGTATTGGGCTTCACTCCGACACGACTTATACCGCTATTAGGGGACTGACGTTTACCGCCCCCCTAGGCCCGCCATGCGATGTATTAGACGTACAGACCGGACTGTACGGAGATTGTCACATTGAGGCTCAGTAGGAGTTCAGATGGGTTTCACCTCGTCAGTCTTCTTGTCGGCATCTACCTGGGGACCGTTACGCACAGCTAGTGCCGCTTGCGGTCTGTGGTTAAACCCAATGCCAGCGTAGTGTCGAGTCTTTAGAGTCCCACACAGAAAGCTATTCGCCTTTAGGCAAGAGAGTAGAGGTCGCATGGTTTTGCGACAGGTCGCATGGTTTTGCGACAGGGTCCGGTCACATCCGTGCACTTGTGCACGTACAGTGTCCGGACAGTTAACACTAGCAGGCTTTGGTTTAAGCTAGATCCTAGTGTACGTTTTGGGATTGGTTTTATCCAGTATGTATTCGTGTTCCTCGGAACGCGAATGCGGGTGTGTATGCACAGTTGACGGAGAGACAGAGGCAGAGGATTCTCATTAGGGTTGTTGACCGTTGACTGGTGACTATTGACTTTTTGCTCAACCCTAATGAGAATATGATATGTAATTAACAATAATATTAATTAAGTATTGTGGTGACATGGTTGTTGAGGGGTTGACTTTGTTGACTTGTTGACTTTGTTGACCGGTTGACTAGGTTGGACTAGTTGACCATCATGATGACAATGGCTATCATTTCATGGCAAAGGCTTTTTACTTGCTTGTTCTCTTGTGCAATATGAGTGCATGAAATGATATAGCCATTTTGACTTAAACCATTTACACAATACTTGATTACTATTTTTGTGATGATGGTTTTTGATTATGAGAGCCAAGTGAGAAAAGTCTTGCTCATTCTATCATTTTCATTCTCTCTCTTGTTCTTGAGCTCTCATCTCCTTCCTCTTGCTCTCCCTCTCTTTAGTCTATGGTTCACTTGTCTCATGTGTTGAGAACCAAGAACCATAGAGAAAATCCCAACACACTCTCCTCTACTCACTCTAGTTTACAAGGTTTGGCAAACCGAGTGAACTAGTTTCTTCAAAGACCGAAGAAGAAGCCAAAGGTAGAAGCTTTCAGGTGGATCGATTTTATGCGCAAGGAGACGACGGGGTGAAGCCGATCCGGACAACCATCGAGGCTTGAAGGCGAAGGAGTTCAAGAAAGAAAGGTATAACCCCCTAACCGAGTAGTTAACAACTCCTAGTTAGGTTGTTAGTTAGATGTTTAACAAAGATCCGGTTTTGAGTCCATGTTACCACCTCTAGAAAATTGTTTTTCACCAAATTCCGCATGCCCGAAAGTACCGGGAGAGGTAGCATGGACTTACACTTCGTAGTGATACGGAGTGTCCTGGAGAAATACAAAGGTGAAGTAGGAGTGGCGATGAAATACTTGGTTTGGTCGTGAATAGCAGTTGCAATTTACTTTGCCCTCTTACTAATCCCTTTATTTGTCTTAACTTAATACCTTCTGTACACCATCGTTAGGTTAATTGTTTTTCTTCATTCCCCACCATTCGACACCTGCCTATAGTTTGGAAGAAGACTATCCAATTAGTATAATAGGTGTACCGTCCTAATCCAAGGAGCACTCGCAGCCTGAGAGAAGGTAAAAGGAAAAGACAACTGAATAGTCCTATTCATTTTTCTCCAGAACCGGAAACCATCCTCGAATCTGGAACAAGTTCCTTCGAGTTCGTATATAACCATACGATGGTTTTATCCAATGGAAGTGGATGTTCGTAGTAATACGGGGTGTTCTGGAGAAAAGGGTAAAAGTAGGAGTGGCTATGAGGTTTGCAACTCAGACAATCCAAAAGCCAGTGTTTTAAGAAGGTTCGGTTAACTTGGTCACTGAGTCATAGTCTAGGGTCGGGTCATGATCGCTGCCAAAGAGAGAGAGAAAAGAAACACTCTGCGTGCACTCTAACCTAGATCAGAATGGTTATCAATTTATCCAATCAGGAAACCTCCCACTGTAACCTCAAATTCTCCTCCAAACCTGAAAGAAGAATTAGTCGGGATCACCCGAGGAGTAAACCAACTCATCAGTGAGAATCGGGATCCAACTATCATCGCATGATAACGTGATGGAATTCACTCACGTTATCACACTCCAGAAGGTATGCACATGCCTGGCAAGTTTCAGTTTCTTTAGAAACTCCCGATGTATGTTTTTACCCCTAGGACCCAAGTGATCTTGACAATGCCAACATATCAAAGAGTCCTAGTCAAGTTCAACCCGTCATTATCTTGATTGCGTTAAACCCACCCGTACGAGTCCTTGACAATGCCAACATAACCGTACGACTGTCCTAACCAATCCACATATCCATGCGACAGAAAAACATTACAGAGCTACCGAACACTACGCCTCGGCAATGCATGACAAACGTAGCATGAATACTAAGCAATACTAATCTGAAATGACGGAGGGCTACGGCAGGTTTTTGGCAAAAAACCTTTAACGTAATGAACTTGATATCGTTGAAGGAACCGGATAGCTTTTTATAAATATAGTGGCGAAAACCTTTGCTAAAGAGGTCACTCCCGGTGAAGGGATCTCGGCTCTTTCCCCGTAGAATGAGGTGCAGGATATTCCAACTGAATACCGCGATGCAAAGCAAAAAGTAATCGGCTATAGTGAAGTTATTACCCTGATGCAAACTTCTGTTCAAGGGGTCACTCCCGGTGAAGGGATCTCAGCCCTTGCCTCGTCGACTGAGGTGCTGGATATTCATAATCGAATACCACTGTGCAAAACAAAAGAGAACGTCCTTGCAATAACAGCTTTTTGAAAAATATTCCAACAACATCAGAATAGGTTTGTTTAGCTTGCATTGATCCGAATCAATGCAGTCCCATCAATTAATCACACCACAAAAGAACGAAAATATGATGTACATATATGCCATCCGCATTCGCCACTGGGTCCCGTCATCATCCGTTAGGTTACTTAACTAACGACAGAGCGGGGACTGGACTAGCGCGGATGTAAAACATATACAACATCTACTAGTATATATATCAATATATAATATTCGCTCAAGGCGTGATAAAATGCAACATCACAGACAGTAATAAGCATCACAGAACAATACAGATAATCTGGGATCCCCGGGTTTCATAGAGCCGCTACTGAAACCCGACGTTCCCCTGGTCGTGTGGATAGCCTGTGCAATGAAATCCTAGACCCCTACGGGCGCAGCAAATTACCCGCCAAAACCTGATGCGAGGCAGCCCCCTTCAATAAAGTGAATGGACCACCCAGCACTTCACGGAATCCGGTAACTTGAGCACCCCTCCTTGGGTCAACCTGTACCCCCTACGAGTGCGGCGAATAGCCCGCCAATTCTAGAGTGAAGCCCCCTCTGTCTCAAAGCCATGAGATGCGGGCTCGTTGCCCTCTAGAACCCGGCTATCCATGCATCCCACCGCGGGGTAATCCTAGTACAGAAAGTAAAATATACAACGGGTACATCGACCTCAGCCCGGTCGTGCCCCAAAAGAATAATATACAAACAGGCAGTGACGGCAGTCCACATGTCGGACGCTCGCCCCGCAATATCAAATGTACAAATAATACCAAACTGTACTACCATTGCATCCAGGCTATCCACCACGACAAATCCGCAACATCACAGCACAACACAGAACATCAACGTGAATGTCACGTTCACAAATCCGTCTAAAAGAGCTATAGCAATTAGAGAAGATTTACCGATCAAATGACATTCACGGTCGCAGATATAATGTAAATACTATTAACTAACATATTTAAAATTTTCGATCGACAAATTTCTCGAAGTGGGCCCCAAGCACAATACCCAGTACTCAAAATAATCTGGGCCAAAACAAAAATTACCAGAAACCCCAATTCTAACTCAGAGACCACTGTAGGAAAAATGGTGCAGTGATGCTACAGTTCGGCGGCGGAACCGCGGCCAAAACTAGGGTAAGGCCGTGGTTCCACGGCGCAACAGTAAGCTCACTTCACGAAATTTCACCAGTGGTCTTAGAAAAGCCTGCATGATTTTCTGACGTACTCAAAAAAATTTTTAGACGACAAAAAAATTTCGACAGAAACTGCACAAATTGGAATCGCGGTTTTGGAAATTTCGTTCGATCGAAGTTCTAAACACGTTAGAGCAAGCTAGTAAAGGTTAATGGCATGTCTATGATACAATGTAAGTCTACGGTAGCGCCCCGGCCGTCTGTCCGAGGCCAAAATGCGGAAACGAAAACTTTTCTTAAACTAGAAACCGGCGCTATCATATACTTTAAACCCGGATCGAACTATTAACCAACAACTAGCAACTAGAGAAAGGGTTAGAAAGCTATACCAATCGATCCGTGTCCTTCGGTCTTTGGCCACCATCCCAAGCTTCTCGTGGCATCTCCAGTCTCGATCTCCTCGTCGAAAAGGGCACCACATCTTCGAGTCTTTTTATGGGCTCCCGCTTCATCCGAAGCAACTCGGGCATGAAGTTCGCTAGCCGACGTCCAAGGCGAAGTAGAGAATGTGTGTGATAACTTTGTCTCTTGCATCCATTGCATGGATGGAGGTTGAAGATGAAGCCATCAATGGAGATTGTGAGATAGAAGAAGAAGAAGAAGAAGAGGAGCCATTTTGTGTTATGTTGCTATGATAAAAATGAGAGCAAGAATGAATAATACAAGAGCAAACCCAAAGGGATATGGCTGCCCTTCTCTCTCTTCCTCTCATTTCATCACTCAAATCCATCACAAAATGTGACATATGCATAATAAAAGAGACCATGAGTCACTAGGTTGCATGTGTCACAATAAATGCACCTCATGATGATTTCTAGCTCATAATTTCCATTTGTAAACATTAATCCAAATGATTACAACAATAAAAAGATACGACATCATCTACAGTAAACTCGTTACGGATCACAAGGATACCTTTCACCTGTATATACATACCTGCATCCGCATTCCGACTGAATGCGAATGCGATGAGACTAAAGTAATCCAACAAATCTAATACTAGGATCCGGCTTAAACCAAAGCCCACTAGTATGATCCGTCCGATCATGATCCGTGCACTACTGCACGTATATGATCGAACCCTGCCATATATCATACGGCCTCTACAACGTTTCGCCCGAAACTTGAAAACTGTCTGTGGGGGACTCTAAAGACTCGTCAATACTTTGGCTGTGGATTTAACCACTAGCATGTCAGAGGTACTATCCGTACGTAACGGGCTACCAGGTATTGACCAAAATGGAGGTCGATGAGCGAACTCATCGTGACACCCTACTGAGCCTATCAGTGACAATATCCGTACAGTCCGGTCCGTTCGTCAATGAGCATCGCATGGCGGGCCTAGGGTGTTGGTAAAAGTCAGACCCCCAAAAGCGGTACAAGTCGTGTCGGAATATAGCCCAGAACACCCTGAGATACTACTGGAATACCTACCAGTAAATCTCCTACCTTGGCCACGGACTTCGTGTCATGGCTCTCTGATTGTATAGAATTCTTCGTTGTGTATTTAGAAAATTGTAAAGAAATCACAACCAAAAATATTTGACCGCAATCAACTACGGTGTCGGATGTAGATTGTAAGTGAGTGCGGATCGTCCACAGGGACAGTGTAATAGTTCGTCTTTCGAATTTAGATGAGTTGAAACTTTAGAGAAAAGAAAACAAACAATTCATGATTTATATTTGAAGTTCAAGAATTAGAAAATATAGATCTAATAACAAGAAAAAGATAGAATCAAGAATTGATAGTTTGATGATTTTTCCAAACCAAATATCAAGAATCGAAATGCGGCTCGTAGGAATCGATCGGATCTATAGATATGATGTAATCTTACAATTACGTATTCTTATCCTTCGATGAATTGATACTAGATCAATGATGATCGATCGAGAATTGGGGATTTCTTGTGAAACTAGAGTTTCATCTTATCCCTTGTTCTTTCGTCGATATCATTCATATTCTAGCCTCTAGTAAATTCAAGAAACGATCGTAGATCCCTAATTTCGAGCGATCACAATCAAGAAAGCATCGCTACAAAACTAGGTCATCGATTCTTGAACTTGCTAGGGTTTACAAAACTCGTAGGACTTAAAAATCGTATTAAGATTTGTTACATCATCATTCTACAATCGTCTCGACTCCTTTACGAGCGGAGTTTTACTCAAACATCACAACAAGAACAACAATTACAAATTGAGATCTAATCATGATGCAAGAATTAAAAGAAAGCAAGATTAAAGAATTTCACCTTTTATTTATATCAACAATTTAGTTACATTCGCTCAAGAACTACAAGAGGAAGAACTTGATCGTCGATTTGGCTTCGCTCGTCTCCGTGGATCGCGGATCGGCTTGGATCACTTGCCCGATTGAAGATCGGCTCGGCTCCTAAAAGGTTGAAGGCTTCTCACTTGATTTGGTACTCAAGATCTTGGATTTGGAGTGGAATTAGGGTTAGGGTTTCGCACAAGCCTTGTCACTAGACTTGTGGAAGAAGATGGTGAAAGAGGGAAAGATTAACTAATGAAGATTAACAACTAATGAACAACCATAACCATTAGATCTAGGTTCCTATTTATAGATAACCAAACCCTAGATCTAGGATTTCAAATTTTAGTTTCCCTCCAAAAGTTTGTTGAGGAAATTTGAATTTCCCTCCAAAAGTTAGTTAGAGGAGAAACTTCTAGATGTGATTAGTTAGGAGGGAGCTTCTAGAAGAGGTTAGTTAGGAGCTTAATTATGTTTAGCCTTGCTTAAATGATCTTTGCTGATCTGGCAGTAGCTTCGAGGGTATTCTGGAACTTGACATATCAGAAAGGAATGTGGGCCCAGATATTGAGATTCTGCACTGAATTTGGACGGCTGACGTGGCCAAACTACCGCGGATCCGCGGCTCAAGCAGGTTCCTGCCGCGGATCCGCGGCTACTTGTGGGCCTTGGGCTTTGATCTTTCTGGTACAGTCTTGGGATGATTGTTGGGCCTTTTTAGGATATATTGATTTGTATTTCTCCCTCTGAATTGCTACCAGGTCTGAAATGATTTAGTTGGCGTATTTTTGATCAGCTCTTTTGCTTTTCTTCCGTATTTCCTGCACTGACTCAAGACAAGTGTTGCGCAAATACAGAAATGATGCGATGCCATGAAATGCGGTTAATTTCCCTTAAAGTGTCGGTTTAAAAGTCTAATACATGCAATCTGATATTTTACGACTGATTTGCTAATATGTGAAATATGAATACCGAACACTTCTAAATGTATGCAAAAGATGGGGAAATTGCCGGCTAAAATATACAATATTTTCGACTGATCAAATACCCCCAAACTTAATTTCGATCGTCTCGAGCGAATGTTCTATTAAAAAGAGAAGGAGAAAATAAAGAAAGAGAAAAACTAACTAGCACACTTTCGTAGGCAACACGATTGCACTTAGCACGTGCAACAAGCTTTTAAACCTCTAGGTGTCCCTAGTAGGAGGAGTGTTGTCTCCTGAGGGTTTTCAGCGGATTGCACCCACAAAATCCAATAATAAAAGCAAGATCATGAATATTACATTTAAAGAAAAGAATTGTAAAAGAAAAGCCTTGAAAATTAGGGTTTCCAACTAAGCTAGCTTTTCGGTTGTCATGAGCCCTATCTTAATGGTCATGAAAAAATGTTAGAAATCACGTCCTCCCTCAATAAAACATCGTCTTATTTTTCATTCTTATCTTTCTTCCAAAACATCGATCATATCACCCTGCGTGTATGTAAAGGACATCCCTACACCCGGAGAATTCAATTCAAGCTATCATACTCTTGCCCATCAGCCTCAGTACTTTTTAATCAATGAATATTTAGACGACATTGCTTACACACTTTCATGCGACCGTTAATACTTCTTGAGGTACTAACCGACCGATTACTCATGTGCTTGCTTATTTGGTGTATTTTCCTCGTCTTGCACCACCTCAGGCATAGCAGTGACTCCCAGACCAGTTGGCCTTTGGGCACTAGGTGAAGAAGCACCCTCGCTATATATTTTTTTATTTCCCTTGGTGATAACAAAACCAGTGTCCATTTTTCTCACCACTTTATATTTTCTTCATTTTTTTTTATTTCCTTCATACTTTTGACTTTAAGACAAGAGCATTTCAAGGTATCCTCTACTATCCCAGGTTTCAAGACGTGTGTAAGTGCGAATAGCAGGGTAGCAACGTTCAAAATGTTTGGCTTCCAGAATAGAAACTATTTTTCAGACTTATTTTTATCCTCAGATTAGTGACGTCTTTCATCTTACTAACCCTTGGGACAACGGCTCATAACTACTTATTACTAGTTCGTATAAGAAAACTTCTAATTTTCTTAGTTTTCTTAAATTATTCTAATCTCATGGATGTAATTGTTCACTATCTAATCTTTTATTATCTTATTTATGTACAAAAATTATTTTTATAGTTTTGAAAATTTTTAAAATTTTTATAGGTTTTCAAAAAAATGTTTTGTGCTTATGCAAAGTATGATGCAAATGATGCACAAATAAGCACAAACCTCCCCCAAACTTGTTTTCAACAGTGTCCTCACTGTTGCCTTCCGCTAAATCTCGAAAAACCTGTAAGCTTGGGAGGAATTTATTAGTGGGGGCAAAATATTTAAGTGAACCTCCCACAAACTTATTTTTGGCTCATCATTTTGTAAAAATTTTCTTTTCAAGAGCCAGAAAATATACCCTCCCAAACTTATGCAATGTTAATCTTTCAAAATCATATGAGGGGGTCAAAAATCAGTGGTCGATGCCAAGCTTTGCAAAGACCGAATGTCAACACCAACCATTCAAAAATTTTATCAATGCAGTGCTCTGGTTGGTGGAAGAAGACGTGGGGAAAGGTTAAGTGGTGGAAGAGATTGTGTGAGCGTCTCGTATTGGAGAGACGAAGCAGTGAATGTGATGGATTACTCGCATTCTTTTTACAATTCAGAAGAAGGGGTGGAGGTTCAATTTCAGTGAGTGGGACATGATTCATCTCAACACCCGTGTTATTCAAAAATGCGAGTTCATCAGCGAAGATCTCCTCAAAAGTTCCATCTATACCCCGATGAATAATATCATCACAAAGTGCGGGGTGATCTCCAGACTCTAAAAGCAGTTCATAATCAGTGTTAGTTGTTGACCCGGACAACTCGGTGGAAGAGTCCGTTTGTGTATGATACATAGTTGGGTCAAACAATAACGTATGAAAAGAGTCAAGATCAGTATAAAGAGGATCATCAAATTCGCTGTTGTCGACATCCATTAAGTCGACAGAACAGACCTGAGCAGTAGGTTCGGAGGGTACACTTCCCAACTTATAAATGTTCAGCTCTATTGACCTATTCCCGAAAGATAGGGTCATAGAACCGTTACGACAGTTGATTATTGCATTGGAAGTGGCCAAAAAGGGGCGACCTAAAATCACCGGAATTTGATTCCGTGGGTTCGCTACAGGCTGTGTATCAATTACAATAAAATCTACCGGGAATATAAATTCTCTGATTTTTATTAACACATCCTCCAGTTCACCCCTAGGTTTGGTGATTGATCGGTCAGCCATCTGGAGAGTGCAATTGGTTGGCTTCAACTCTCCAATACCTAGTTGCTCATAAACAGAATATGGAAGCAAGTTAACACTAGCGCCAAGGTCTAGTAGAGCACGGTTAATGTGTTTTTCCCCAATAGAAACGGAAATAGTAGGATATCCAGGATCCTTACGTTTCCTCGGTAATTGTTGGGGGAAAGCCGTGTCTATTGTTTTTTCCATGAATATCTTCTTGGGCGCTTGAGTCTTCCTCTTCCTAGTGCACAAGTTCTTAAGAGTTTTCGCATAGGACGGAACTTGTTGGATGGCATCTAGGAGAGGGATGTTGGTGTTTACTTGCTTAAAAATGTTCATAATCTTCTCCATATGTGGACTCGGTGTGTTAGCCCTTAACCGATTAGGATAAGGTGCTTTAGCAATAAGCGCTGGGTCCATCATAGGAGAAGGAAGTGTGTGTGGAACCGATCCCAGAATAGAAGTGGGGATCGTCCGTGGAGGGGTAAAAGAGGTGGGCTGAAGTGGCGAGCCTTTTGGGAAACGAAGAATAGGCTCGGAAGAAGATGGTGGGGTAGAAGAACTGGGGTCAGAATTAGAAGTGTGTGTGTGAGGAAAGATCTCAGCCGGGGTGTTATTGATTGATTTTTTTGTATCATCAAACTCTTCCCCAAGGTGATGGTCAAGCACTCTTCCAGATCTCAACATGATTGCATCCACATCATGTGAATAGCTAGAATTGGGTAAAGGTTGAGCTGGAAGTTTCCCTTTCTCTCTTGCACTCATTTCGGCTTTTAGTTGTGCAATTTGTGCTTCCATCGATTTGATATTCTCATTTTGAGAGATAATGATCTTCATCACATTCTCGACGGAAGATTGCAAACTTGCCGTCCCTTGGATGGATTGTTTCATGAAAGTATCCAAGGTTTGTGCTAGTGCAGAGATATTATCTGTACCGGTCAATTGCAAAAAATTTTCATGTGGTGCAAAAGTGTTGGCCGGATTTTGGAAATTTTGTGCTTGAAAGGGGTGCTGACTCAATTGAAGTTGTGGGTGCTGTTGTGGTGGAGGGGCCCCTTGGAAATTGTTTTGGGTTGGAACCGTGTTTTGAAATTGGGATTGGTTCCAATCAAAGTTAGGGTGATTCCTCCAACCCTGATCATATGTAGAGGAGAATGGATCGTTTCTAGGTCTTTGAAATGCGACATTGGTATGCTCATGACCTTGAAACGGATATTCTTCCGTCAAGTGAGACGGATCAGAACAACATCCACATACAGTTTTGGAGAGTGATATTTGACTTAGGGCGGCAGCTAAAAATTTATTTTCCATATTCTCGAGTTTCTTATTGATAGCTGCAATGTCAGCTCTAACTCCTATGGAAATATCATTGCCATCCCTAGACGATTTACTCACACCCTCCCACTGTAAAGATTTTTCAGCGAAATCTTCTAGAAAGTTCCAGGCTTCCCCATCATCTTTGGTCATGAAGTTGCCTTGACACATGGATTCAAGGGTCTGTCTTGTGTAAGGAGTAATGCCCTCATAAATGATTCGGCATAATTCCCATTTCGGGATGCCGTGATGTGGACATTGGACTAACAAATCCTTGAAGCGTTCAAGACATTTTGAAAATGTTTCATTTGGAAGCTGGGTGAATTGATAGATTTCGCTACGAACTCGAGCTGTCTTTTGATGTGGGTAGAATTTCTTAAGGAATGCTTTGACGAATTCGTCCCAATTTGAAATGGAATGTGCGGTAGTGTTATATAGCCACTTCTCGGCTAGATCGCACAAGGTGAATGGGAGAAGACGTAGACGGAAAGCATCCACAGACAACTGTGAGGTACCCATCATTGCGCATACATTTTCAAATTTGGTGATAAACACGTATGCGTCTTCAGACTCGAGACCGTGAAATTTTGGTAGAAGGTTGATGTATTGGGGTTTTATTTGAAAATTTTCGCCGTTGGCTGGTGGAATGGAAAGACAGGTGGAAAGTGGACCTCGTGTAGGATAACATCTCTCTTGGAGAGAAATGCGAGGTGGAATCTGCGCACCAACGGACGGCGGCAGAGTAGTGGAAAAGAAGTTCGATGGAGGTGGATCCATCGATGTGGGTGTGGTGGTGGGTAAAAGAAAAGGTAAGTGTAGAAATACCGACTTTGGGTCGATGAGGGAAACGCGGACTTAACGGGCACTAGAAACCCGTGTCCAGCCTATCTTGTACTAAAAAGGGTTAGTACAAGTGGCAGCGTGAATTTATAATTAGGGGAAATGATATGAATGCGGTGTTTGCTTTGAAAAATGATACGGATTTTTGAAAATATGATGCAACACAACAAATGCAACACACAAAAACCCTAGAATCTAGTGGTCACCTAGGTCCGGCTCTAGACCGCTCCTAACTGCCAAAAGACAAGTCGCACGATCAATCCTCCACTGCCTCTTTGTCCCCCTGTGGCCGGATAAGTGCCAGGTAAGTGGGAAGGTACTCCACTACGTAAGTAGTGGGCCTAATTAAAAACCACTAGCCTTAGACACACTCGCCTTAGACACCACAAGAAAACGCGGATAAGCAATGAATTACCCACGGCCTTCTCTTGTCCTAATTGAGCGCGACGGTCCTTAGAGTCATCTCTAGATTTCTTTTAATTAATGAGGGTCAATGCGGATGCAAGTTTTGCGATTTTCGGGGCCTAGGAAGGGTAATGAAATCCCCACCTAATTTGAATTTGGTCGTGCCCCTTAAATTTCCGTATTAATATGCAAACAACCAAGAATCAAAAACACGCACAAATTTTTATTTTGCTTTTTGCGCGCTGCGATTTATTTGCAAAGAAACCTGCACAAAATGTTAATTGGAGCAGATGAGGGTGGAGATAAGAAAGTGAGAGACTTATAGAGAAAGTTTGGTGCAGAGAGGA
The DNA here is from genome assembly GCA_030015575.1 of Agapanthus africanus. Taxonomy (NCBI): domain Eukaryota; kingdom Viridiplantae; phylum Streptophyta; class Magnoliopsida; order Asparagales; family Amaryllidaceae; genus Agapanthus; species Agapanthus africanus. The sequence continues at coordinate 367,223,021 of CM057344.1, read as the reverse complement.
GCTAGAACTGCGGCGGATCCGCCGCGGATGAGGGTCTTTTGCCGCGGAAGCGCGGTCCGATCAAGGAATCACTGCACCAAATTTTTAGGATTGGCTTCTGTTCACCTCAGGAGCTCTCTGGATTATACAGAAAAAAATTTCTCCAGCTCCAATGATTCCAGATTTCCTCGCAATCAAATTACAACACACGTATTAGTGTTTGCACGAATTTTGATCTAAAAATTATGATGGAATAAATTGTTCAACTCAAATTTCAAAATACGAACTATTAGCGCACCATCCCCGGCAACGGCGCCATTTGATTGTATAGAATTCTTCGTTGTGTATTTAGAAAATTGTAAAGAAATCACAACCAAAAATATTTGACCGCAATCAACTACGGTGTCGGATGTAGATTGTAAGTGAGTGCGGATCGTCCACAGGGACAGTGTAATAGTTCGTCTTTCGAATTTAGATGAGTTGAAACTTTAGAGAAAAGAAAACAAACAATTCATGATTTATATTTGAAGTTCAAGAATTAGAAAATATAGATCTAATAACAAGAAAAAGATAGAATCAAGAATTGATAGTTTGATGATTTTTCCAAACCAAATATCAAGAATCGAAATGCGGCTCGTAGGAATCGATCGGATCTATAGATGTGATGTAATCTTACAATTACGTATTCTTATCCTTCGATGAATTGATACTAGATCAATGATGATCGATCGAGAATTAGGGATTTCTTGTGAAACTAGGGTTTCATCTTATCCCTTGTTCTTTCGTCGATATCATTCATATTCTAGCCTCTAGTAAATTCAAGAAACGATCGTAGATCCCTAATTTCGAGCGATCACAATCAAGAAAGCATCGCTACGAAACTAGGTCATCGATTCTTGAACTTGCTAGGGTTTACAAAACTCGTAGGACTTAAAAATCGTATTAAGATTTGTTACATAATCATTCTACAATCGTCTCGACTCCTTTACGAGCGGAGTTTTACTCAAACATCACAACAAGAACAACAATTACAAATTGAGATCTAATCATGATGCAAAAATTAAAAGAAAGCAAGATTAAAGAATTTCACCTTTTATTTATATCAACAATTTAGTTACATTCGCTCAAGAACTACAAGAGGAAGAACTTGATCGTCGATTTGGCTTCGCTCGTCTCCGTGGATCGCGGATCGGCTTGGATCACTTGCCCGATTGAAGATCGGCTCGGCTCCTAAAAGGTTGAAGGCTTCTCACTTGATTTGGTACTCAAGATCTTGGATTTGGAGTGGAATTAGGGTTAGGGTTTCGCACAAGCCTTGTCACTAGACTTGTGGAAGAAGATGGTGAAAGAGGGAAAGATTAACTAATGAAGATTAACAACTAATGAACAACCATAACCATTAGATCTAGGTTCCTATTTATAGATAACCAAACCCTAGATCTAGGATTTCAAATTTTAGTTTCCCTCCAAAAGTTTGTTGAGGAAATTTGAATTTCCCTCCAAAAGTTAGTTAGAGGAGAAACTTCTAGATGTGATTAGTTAGGAGGGAGCTTCTAGAAGAGGTTAGTTAGGAGCCTAATTATGTTTAGCCTTGCTTAAATGATCTTTGCTGATCTGGCAGTAGCTTCGAGGGTATTCTGGAACTTGACATATCAGAAAGGAATGTGGGCCCAGATATTGAGATTCTGCACTGAATTTGGACGGCTGACGTGGCCAAACTGCCGCGGATCCGCGGCTCAAGCAGGTTCCTGCCGCGGATCCGCGGCTACTTGTGGGCCTTGGGCTTTGATCTTTCTGGTACAGTCTTGGGATGATTGTTGGGCGTTTTTAGGATATATTGATTTGTATTTCTCCCTCTGAATTGCTACCAGGTCTGAAATGATTTAGTTGGCGTATTTTTGATCAGCTCTTTTGCTTTTCTTCCGTATTTCCTGCACAGACTCAAGACAAGTGTTGCGCAAATACAGAAATGATGCGATGCCATGAAATGCGGTTAATTTCCCTTAAAGTGTCGGTTTAAAAGTCTAATACATGCAATCTGATATTTTACGACTGATTTGCTAATATGTGAAATATGAATACCGAACACTTCTAAATATATGCAAAAGATGGGGAAATTGCCGGCTAAAATATACAATATTTTCGACTGATCACTCTCCTAGACACAGCGCGATCTCACCCCCAATACCGGGAGAGACAAAACCCCTGCCGATCCGCTCACTGCCTCCATGTGGCTCGGGACTATACCCAACTAAAATCTGTTTGCACGACTCCTTTGAGCCGTGGTAGGGTAGTAATCAAAGTACAGTGGGAACTCACACGAGACAAATGACGATCTCAGGTCGATGAACTAACCTGTACACATGTCACCAGGGAACTGCTATCTGACGTCAGGTATAATACCAACTAGCATGTTCCCGGCGAGTCCTGTCCGGTGTACTCATAACCCAATGAGCACCTGTATACATCTTAGGTGAACCAACTGACACCAATGGCTTGTGAGACCGGCCACCGCCCCTCGTCGGGGTCTCGACTGTATACACTAGTCTACTAATGGCGTATCGATGCCCAGTCTTGAAACTCCCACGACTAGGGACCTTTTAAGGATGTGCTTGTATACCCCAGCTCCCACGTATATGATCGCCATCATACTGCTGGTAGTCAAGCAAGAATCCTAAGGGTTCTATCAATGTGTAATAGCGACCTATAAGGTCACCTAAAGCAGTACACGATGATAAAGATAAACCAGATAGTATACTATCATCTTGAGTAGGTCGTCCTAACGGTATAGGTCCTCCCTTAATCATTGCAATCACGTGCCTGTGATCCAATAATTGACTATGAGGGCACTATATCCAACAGATGATATGTGATGTTATGTGTTGCTGTGATATGTTATATTGGATCGTCGTGTTTTGAATAGCCGGGGGTTTTATGTGAGATGAGAGTTTTTCTTTTTCATTCATGTAAAAACTGTAAGTCTACGGTAGCGCCCCGGCCGTCTATAGACGCCAAATGCGGAACAAAAACTTTTTAACTGGCGCTATCGTATACTATAACCCGGATCTGCCATTATTGCTAAACTAACAAACTACAAAGAGAGTAGAAAGGTTATACCGAACGATCTGAGTCCTTCGTTCTTTAACCATTATCCCACGCTCTGTTGCGGCTGCTCCGATCTCGTCGATCTCCGATCTCCTCGTCCAGGAGGCTCCACGTCAACGGATCTTTAAACGGGCTCCCGTCTCTGACTCGAACTCGGTCGTCAAGTTTGTTAAAAGAGACGACCAAGATTGATGTAGAGAATGAGTAGAATACTTTGTCTCGTTACGTCTAAAACTATGGACGAACGGTTAATGAAGTTGCTTTTTGGATCGATATGAAAATGAGATATGAATATGTTAATTTCCATACATCCAAAACTCTATTCTTTTTCCAAATGAAATCAATTTCTCTCTCTCTCTCTCTCTCTCACTCAAGGGGGCCGGCCAATATATAGGAAGAGGGAAGTGAGGGAAGAAACCAAGTGGTGACCATAAACATGAAGCTTATCATGAAGAAAAAATCTAAGCAAGAACAAAATGCATTAATGTAAAGGCATGAGTCATTAAAACCTAGTCATCATATAATTAATGCAAACAAAGGTTCATGAATCTAGTCACCATTCTAGAAGCTTCTAGAAGCACGACTCACCCTCACGACTCACCAGAGTGACGGAAAGCTAAATCCGCATTTAACCGAATGTCAAATACGGAAACAGGAAACTGGCAACTTCCAAAAGCGATCCTGAAACGAATTTCAGGACAACCCCGTAACTGTATAAATATACCCGCATTTGTATTACGACCGAATACAAATGCAACTGAGACAAAGATATTATATTTACTCAATATAATACTCGGATCCGGCTTAAACCAAAGCCCACCAGTATCATCTGCCCGAAATATGACACGTGCGTAAATGCACGTGCATTTTTCGAACGCTGCCATAAAACCATATGGCCTCTACAACGTTTCGCCCGAACTTGGGAAACTGTCGGTGGGGGACTCTAATGACTCGTCAGTACCCTGGCAGTGGGTTTAACCACAAGCTGTCAGCGGCACCAGCTGTGCGTAACGGCTGCCCATGGACTGACCTCAAGGGATGCCGATGAGCGAACTCATCCGGAAACCCTACTGAGCCTAACAGTGACAATGTATATACAGTCCGGTCCGTTCGTCTATGAGTATCGCATATCTGCCTAGGGGCTAGTAACGTCAGACCCCAATAGCAGTATAAGTCGTGTCGGAGTGTAGCCCCAAAACATCGTGAGATACTACTGGAGTACCTACCAGTAAATCTCCTGCCACGGCCGTGGGCTTTGTGTAATGGCTCTCCTAGACACAGCACGATCTCACCCCCAATACTGGGAGAGACGAATCCCCTGCCGATCCGCTCACTTGCCTCCATGTGGCTCGGGACTGTACCCAAAAAATGCCTGTTTGCACGACTCCTTTGAGCCATGGTTGGGTAGAAATCAAAGCACAGTGGGAACTCACACGAGAAAAATGACGATCTCAGGTCGATGAACTAATCTGTACACATGTCACCAGGAAACTGCTATCTGACGATAAGTATAATACCAACTAGCAGATTCCCGGCGAGTCCTGTCCGGTATACTCATAACCCAATGAGCACCTGTATACATCTTAGGTGATCCAACTGACACCAGTGGCTTGTGAGACCGGCCATCGCCCCTCATCGGGGTCTCGACTGTACACACTAGTCTACTCCGGAGTATCGATGCCCTGTCTCGAAACTCCCACGACTAGGGACCATAATTAAGGATATGCGTATAAACCACCCAACTCTCACGTATATGATCGCCATCATACTGTTGGTAGTAAAGCAAGATCCTAAGGGCTCTATCAAAGTGTAACAGTGATCAGTCACCTGAACCTGTACACAACTGATAAAGGCAAACCAGATAGCATACTATCATCTCGAGTAAGACTGTCCTACCGGTATAGCATACTACCAGATAGCAATCATTGCAATCACGTGCCTGCGATCCAATAATTGACTTTGAGGGCATTTTATCCAACAAAAGTATGTATGTAATATTTTTTTATTGGGGCACTTCCGGGTTGAGGATGATGTCACTATTGTATATTATTTACTTTTCCGCATTAGGATAGACCCAAGGCGGGGAGCACAAGTAACCGGGTTCTAGGGTACAGTGGGAGACCATCTCGAGGAGTCGAGACCGGGTCTCCTAACTCTAGAATTGGTAGGGTTGCTTGCCGCTCTCGTAGGGGTCTAGGGATGTGGGTTTGGCTACTCATCGCGACTGTGGAATCCGTGTTTTATACTGGCTTAACTTAAAACACGGAATTCCTAGTATATCCAATATTTCATATGTGATTCTTTTGCTGTAATGTTATGTGATGAGATCATATTACTTCCTGGGACGAATTGTAACGTTTTAGAAATCGTTACGCGAATTTTTCCGTTTTAGGGTTAAATTATCGGTATTTTCCGTTTTAACCCGACTGCGTTCAAACGACCATATAGAGTTGCCAGCACCTAGTTTAGCTAAAATAAAGCTAGTGCGCAAGCATTGGGGGTATATGGGACGTTTTGGTTCAGATAGAATTTTTCCCATTTTTAATATTATTTTAATGCGGTATTCGCATTTTGGGAAATTTCTGTTAAGTGAACTTTTCATCAATTAAGTTTGAGTTAACCAAAACCTTCTCACATTATCTAGATATTTGTTTGGAATTAGAATTTAGGTTAAAGAAAAGAAAAGAAAAAAAATCAAAAGGTGCATGCATGTGTGCATGTGTGTGTGAATGCATTTATTGCATTTATTGCAAGGAAATTGCTAGAAAACCCTACACAATTCCTCACCTTTCCTCACTTGGCCGAATCCCTCTCTCCCTCTACTGCTCTTGATCTTTTCCCTTCCTTTTTGCATCAATTCTTGCACAATAAATCCTCAAAATTCCCAAATATATCACAAAAATTCTAAAAGTCTTGGTTTTTACTCTTAGATCACTTGGAGCTTGTGAGCAAAGCTGTTAGGTATAATCCCTATACTGATAAATAGGAGTTTTTATGTTGTTTAGCTCGTTGATTATGGCGTAGATCGCTTTTTATATCGATTAGTGCAATATCGGGTTTTTATTGTCTTTTTAGAACCTTTGTATCTGCTGTGACATGGAAAATTTAGTGTGTGACCAAACAAAATTATAGCGATGTACTAGTGAACCTGAGACACCACCTGAGACATGAGGACCACCCCACCGGCCGGGGCCGACGACCCCTTTGATGAACTCCGGCGACGCCGGCTTTGTAGGATGGTGCTGGGGTTAGGCTTTTGTGGGTAGTTGTCTGCTGTTGGTTAGGGGTGTTTGGTACTGTTTACTTTTTTAGTAATTGCAGTATGCAAAATCTGGGATCATTTACCTTTAATCTAGTGTTTTGAATCCGCGTGTTACGTAATCCGACATGAATCGTAATCTGATGCAGCTGCAGTACTCAGTTTGGTCTAGTAGTGTCGTAACGCACGTTAGCCACTAGATGGAGACTTGTGTGTTAGTTTAGTGTTGGTGCGTCATTAAAGTGTAGTTTTACGTTATATTAGTCGATTCTGAGATGTTTGCACTATTTGTGTGTTTGTGAATTTATAGCGTCGCAAGCGGGGACTTCAGACGCTGCGAACAAGGGGAAGCAGGTGGTCGGATTTTCATAGCTGGAGACCATTTGTGAGTAGATTTAACATCTACGGGGAAATCGCCCGTATGGCGCTAAGCGTCAGGGCTAGATATGATATGATATTAGCCGTATGTTTATGTGCTCATATAGAAATATTGCATGATTTTCATTGCATATAGCTACTTGTTGTGCCTGAAACAGTATTCCTTATATACTGCACTATTATTGACAGTCCATGTTGCACGAGCACCAATGATATGCTACACACACACTGTCGGTAATTTCCATGATACGCACAACACAAGTATTCGTTGATATACCCTACTAGTAGTTAGCGATATAGAGGTGGTTATTCTTGTGCGGTAGCGCATATGACATATAGCATACTTGTGTACCTACATGTCTATATATATGCCATACTATATTTACTTGCTCACACATATACTTTGCTATTGTTACATGATTGGCTTTTTATAACATATATATCGGTGGAATGGGACGCTGTATATATATGTATTTTGGATTTGGATTTTGGGAACCGCGAGATATATTTAATGACTTGATGCATTTAAATAGCGGACTTTTCCCGTGATATGCTCATATTGATATTTTATGTTGCATATGTTGTTTTACGTGGATTTACGCATTTGAAATATGTTTTCATGCGATATGGGAATTTCAAGTGTCGATGTTAGGCACTTATATTCCGAGAGATATATGGATTTGGAGACCGATACGTGGAACACAAGTGTCGAGGTGGGATACTTGGGTTTCGAGGAACGTATGGATATCAGAAAGACCGATACGTGGAACACAAGGGTCGAAGTGAGATACTTGGGTTTCGAGAAACGTATGGATACGGATATTTACGTGTCGATGTTAGACACTGGTTTTCATGATGTTTTAGAGTGTCGATGTTTGACACTCAGGTTTCATGAGACTTATAGGATTTGAGGGCCGATCTGAGGGCCGATTTGAGTATTTTGGGATTTGGGTGTTGTTGAGTTACACCGTGTTTTTCCATGCTTATGATTTGTGCATGAGATTATTTATTTTCCCGCACTCAATACTCAGTTGATATGCACTTATTCATGTAGATATAGTACCTGGTGGTGTACCTTGATCATGATAGTCGCATATTTATATTGTCATACTCATGCTACCAGCTTACATGCTATTGATCATTGCTGTTAATGCATACTTGCGATTTCAGTATGATGTTATTTACTATTCACGAGTTGGCAACTCACCCCCGTTGTGCCACAGTGTTTTGCAGGACTTACCCTCTGAGTAGTCGTGGCAGGACGTCTTATCATCTCTACTTTTGCGGATACCGCTACGTTAGGCAGTGGGGCCTTTGCTTTTAGGTGGGTTTGCGGTTATCTGTCTGTATATTGTATATCTTTTTGTTGGATCTAGTATTCTCCATCTACCACTGTTTGTATATGACTTAGAGACAACTTGTGAGGATTCAGTGTTGTATTATTTCGGTGACTTTGGGTGCCGTGCTCTGGGAGCCGGTTATGTTGGAAAGTTTACTTCTTATTGCAGTCTTTCCTTTGTTATTTCTTCTCTTCGGCGTCGTATATATGTTGTGGTGATTGTTTCTGCCGTTGGGTGTGATTTTGCTCCCATTTGGGATGCTTTATATATTATCTATGCTGTACCCGTTTTCGGGGCTAGTTTTTACAAAGGAGGTGCTGGCAAAATTTCTAAGAAAGAAAATCAGAGTTAGAGATTTTACTTGTGATTTCTCCAAATGTTTAAAACTATGTTTTTCTCCGTTAATCCAGTTTTGGGTGGTTTAGGTTTCTGGGTTTCGGCTTACTTAAGTTGCGTACGCCTGTAGACGTTACGTCGTTTAAGTGCCGGTTACGGGCCAAATTTTGGGTCGCGACACGAATGCCTATATATTATATATATGAGATATAATTAATATTGTTGCTTTTGTTTCTTCTGTGATGCTTAGGAAGCATAAATAAATGGGACTTCATTAATGAGATTAATGAAAGAAAAAGAAACCTAAAGATGTTGTAGAAACGTGTTTAAAAACTGGTAGCTCTAGTTCTTGCTTTGCATAGCGGTATTCCTTGTAGAATATCCAGCACCATATTCGATAAGGAAAGAGCCGAGATCCCTTCACCGGGAGTGACCTCTTTAGCGAAAACTAGCAGATGATACGAACACGGTTTTGTTTTTGATTGCTTCTATAGTTCTTGCTTTGCATAGTGGTATTTGTGAAATATCCTGCACCTTATTCGATAAGGAAAGAGCCGAGATCCCTTCGCCGAGAGTGACCTCTTTAGCAAAACTAGTAAAAGCCTAAAAAACAAGCCTTTTCAAAATCACTCGATTCTACGACGATATCAAGTTCATTACGCAAAAGGTTTTCTTAAAAACCTGTTGTAGCCCTCCGTCATTTCAGATAAGTAGTATTTAGTATTCATGTTGCGTTTGTTGACTTAGTCAAGGCGTAGTGTGCGGTAGCTGATTAGTGCTTATCTGCAAAGCATATGATGCAATTGGATTAGGGTACTCATGCGGCCTTATTGACTCAGTCAAGGGTCGTGCGGGTGGGTTTAATTCAATCGGGAAATGACGGGTTGAACTTTACTTGCGGTCTATGGTTTGTTGACTTAGTCAAGGTCATAGATCGCTTGGGGCAAAATATTATCGGGAATTTCAAGTGTTGGAATTTGCAATGAGATTGCATACCTTCTATGAGATAGTTAGATCCCGATACCCACTGCGAGTAAGAGTTACTCCTGGGAGAGTTTTACACATTACAATTAGCCAATCAAGTAGGTGTCTAGAAAGGTGTTAAACGGTGTTAAGCCCCTAGGAAAATGAGGTTTATTTTAATTAGGTCCGTACAAAAGCACGGGGAACCTCCCTCAAAGTACCGACACTGGCCTGGCCGAAAGATTGGCGAACTTGTAGGGTGTAATTAATCCCGGCTAGTCTTACCTTTTAGGGTTTGAAGGAAGATTTGACTAAAACAGTGGGAGCCATCATGATTATAAAATAATAACCAAATCTAATATTGCAAAAGCGCACGCTGAGTGTTTTCTTCTCTCTCTCTCCTGGTTGCGCCTATGTCAGGCCTTAATTAAGATAATAATATGAATGCATTGACAGAACCTACTTATTATACTAGGCTAGGGAACGTTGGTTCCGCTCAATCATATAATTGTTATAAGTCCGAGCAAGAAATAGGGGAATATCCGGATTCCTATGCCACCCAATTCGAAGAAAGTACATAATGATGCATATTCTACGGGTGTCCTTATTACCGAGAACTGTTTTTCAGTATCCTCTACGTCCTGGGTATGTGATACCAGATCAGGATCCCGCATATGTAATATGTTACATAGGCTACAGAAAAGTAGAGAACTGAGAATGGGTGATATGTCTCTAAGTGTTAGAGAATTGTGCAATTGTTGCAGCCAAGTCTGTTGGCAGATATCACCTTGTATTAGATACATTGATTCTGAACGAATGTTATTACATACCGAACCTGATATACAGCATTACATCATGTTCTTTACAAAGTTAAAGAAGGATATAATTCTGTATTGGAGGATAATGTTACGAACATTTTCCTGAATCAAGAGTTGATTCAATCAGGTACGTTATATAATAGCATATACATTCTAAATTAAACCACAGTTCGAAGCATACAGAACATAAACAAGAGGAGTAGTTCAGGAATGAACGAATCCTTCTTGAGGCATTATAGACTAAGGTCATATTAATGCGACACGACCAGCTAAGTTACATAAGGATGAATATGAGAATCTATTCGAATTTTCATCTTATGCTACTTGATAGTCTTGTCTCAAAGATAAAATGATAAATACTCCGTTTACTGGAAACAGAGAAAGAGTTATTGAACTCTTGGGACAGATACATGATGATGTATATGGTCTCAAGTCTACAAATGCCAAGGTTGGTTCTTTTGAGAACCAAACGGGTAGAAGTATTAAAGTCCTACGATGTGACCGAGGAGGAAAATACTAGCGCATGGAGTTCCTGGAGTTTCTAAAAGGAGAATGTGATTCTCTCTCAGCTTACTCCTTCGTATACACCACAGCACAACGGTGTATCGGGGCGGAGGTATCGCACCCTATGAGATATGGTACGTTCTATGATGAGTACTGCTGAGTTACCTGTTTTCTTTTTGGTGTTATGCACTTGAGAAGATGCATACCTATTGAATGGGGTTCCATCTGTAGAGTTGCTAGGCACACGCACAAGGGTCTACGAGGCATCAACCATGCCCGATTTAAAATTTAGCCGTGCCGAACAACCCAAAGCCGGATCTTTAAACTAGAGATTAGGCGAAAACAAGCATGTTAAACACTTTAACACTAAGTGAGAGGGATTACAACCTTTGTAGATCCAGTCCTTCACTTCATAAGCTCCGTTTTGTGGTCTCTTCGCTGCGATCATCGTGTTCCGGACTCTCGAGAGGCTCCACGAAGAGAAAGATGCAAGCTTGCTTCCATTCTTTGATAACAAAGATGATCTACCTTGAAGTTTCATTAACACAAGCTCTCACTCACTAAATGAAGTGAACACTCTCATCTAAAGGGCAAGGGTAGATGAGGATGATGAAGTAGGATTTTTGCTCTCATTTGTTTTCTTATTCTTACTCACTTTCATCACAAAAAGCAAAGCAAGAAAGGTTTGCATCAAGGAAGAAGAAGAAGAATAGTGAATCCTTTTGTGATGAATAATGAAAATATAATAATGATTAATCATGCAACCATGGTCAAGGATGACTCATGTAGAGATTTAACTAGGGCTAGGGTTTGGGTTGGGTTAAGAATGAGTCACACAAAAATATTAAGGATAATATCTCTTTCATGACAAAAGAAAAACCTTCTAGAAGGTTCATGAATGAACTAACCCAATTCAAACCCTAATCTTGTTTAATCTCCACTAAACATGTGGCATTAGTAATCATATCATGTTACAATATTATATATCACATATATAATATTTATTGTAACAAAATAAAATAATACAATTAACATATATCGCATATATATATCAATGTATTATCCGAGTGAGAAAAAGAATCTTTTTAGTGAGCTAATATTAGTTAATGTAATTTAATATATCATATATATTATTATACATTAAATTATCGATTCAACACTTGATCCGACAATCCGGCTATATCGCATATAACCGACTAATATCTCATTTACAGATTCATCGAATCAACACTTGATCCGATGACCCGGCTGATATCAAATATCACGAGAATATAATACGGTATCTCATATCGCATTATCCTTGGTCCTGCACATATCACATATGTGTCCCTACTCCGTTTTTCCTGAGTCAAGAAACCTCTGTGTAGGACTCTAAAGAATCGTCAATACGCCGGCAGTAGGTGATGATCATATCAAACACCCACAAGCTGCAAGCGGTCAGCTAAACGTAACAGCCACCCAGGTATTGAGCGCTCAGAAGATCAACAAGCAAGCCTGTACATTTTCCTGTGAATCCAATCAGTAACACTCCCGTACAGTCCGGTCTCGTCATCTGATATGTTACATATCTCGCATAGGGGTGGTAAACGTCAGACCCAGTAGCTTGATAAGTCGTGTCGATATGAGGTCTATAACAGTTCGAGAAACTACTGATAACACTTACCAGTATATCTCAGCAACCCTGGCCAGGGATTTCCAGTTATAGCCAATCGAACACAGCACAACATCTACTCCCTATACCGGGAGAGACGAATCCCCTCCTATCGCTCATTGCCTCCATGTGATTCGGGACTGTACCCAAAAGCCACCTTTTTGCACGCCCTCTTGGACGTGGTATGATGGAAATCAAAGCACAGAGGGAATCACACAAGACTCTATGACGATCTCGGGTCAACAGACTACTCTGTACCAGTGTCACCGGAGAACTGCCATCTGACGTGAGGTATAATACCATCTGGGTGTTCTAGGCGAGTCCGTTCAGTGTACCCAGTCTCTACTGAGCACCCGTATACCTTCTCTGATGTCAAACACCAATAGATATGAGATCATCCATCGCCCATCATATGGGTCAAGAAGCGCATACGCTAGTCTACTCTGGAGTATCGATGCCCTGTCTCGGTACTCCCACGGCTAGGAACATTTGAAGGATGTACTTGGCGACTACACTGTCCTCACTAGTATGATCCGCATCATAGTCCTGGTAGTCAAGTACTCATCCTAAGAGCTTTATCAACATGTAACATAGAGACAATCAGAGTACATGTTAAGATAAAGTGTAACCATATAGCATACTATCATGTCGAGCAAGAAAGTCCTCCCTATATATGTCCAAGCATCCACTACTATATACATCGTATGTACAGTAATGGCCTCTAGGGCATACATATAACTAACAATCTCCCACTTGCACTAGGGCCATCTGTTGTGGTATCGCATACCCAACAATTAGCTGTGGTTGAAGTATCCCATACTCAACCATCCCATAAAAGTCTCTACTAGGAAAAAGGCCTTTGTGAGTGGATCCGCGCTGTTGTCCTCTGTGTCTACTCTCCTAACCTTGATCTCGCTGGAGATCAACCATCTCCATGATCAGGCGATACTGCCTAAGAATTATATCTGGATTTCAGATGGGACGGGGGTTCCTTGGCATAAGCCACAACTCCATTGTCACACAACGGTAGGAACGAAGTTCATCTCATGAACTTATATATCCAGACTGCCTCTTTGGTAGCTTCTTTGGTATGCCTTTAATCGTCTAGTAAGTCACGGTATCTAGCTTGGAACTCTTCCAACATACCGTCCCTCTACTGAGGGTAAAGACAATGCATGTGACTGACATTCAGTCGTCCTTATCACCCTGGAACCATTCCAGTGATTCTCCCCAAGATCGATTGATACCATCTCACTATGACTAGTGAGTATCCTAACATCCAAATAGATCTATCTCATAAATCCATAACCCAGGATTTAGGAGGTATCACCTTGATCTTATATGGAGAATCCTTGAGATAAGCGGAGATTGACCGAGCGTAGCATAGGAAACTCCTTCCCTATCAAGAGTATGTCATCCACGTACTATACGAGGATCACCACCATACTCCCTACTACCTTTTTGTATATACAAGGTCCATCTACCATTTTGATGAAGTCAAACTCTTTGACTACCACATCAAAACAGATGTTCCAATTCCGCGATGCCTGCTTTATCCTATAAAGCATCTTGCACACGTTTCCGCTGCTCCCACTATCTACGAAGCCCTCTAGCTGTGTACTTATAGACGCTCTCTTCCAAATCATCATTTAGAAAAGCAGTCATGACACCCAACCGCCAGATATCGTAGTCATGGTATGTAGCCATGGTAAGTAGGATTTGGATGGACTTAAGCATAGTTTTGAAAGTCTCAACTTTTCCATGTACACCAAGTAATCTTCTCAAGATATACTTGCTCCTAATGGGGATTTAACCCTTCGGATAAAGCAACCAAAGTCCATACTTTGTTGGTGTATAAGGATTCCACCTCAGATCATTAAGCATCCAGCCATACTTACAGAGTCCTACTCCTGATGGCCTGCTCGAAACTAGTTCGGTCATCATCTCATGATGTAATTGTAAGTGCACGGCGGCGCCCCGGCCGTCAATCCGACGGCCAAATGCGGAAGCGGTGATAAACTTTAATTTTGCGGACTTAGCAAACCGGCACCACCGCGCACTAAACACCCGGATCGGGCCATTAAACTTGTCCTAGCTAACTAACAAGATAGGGGAAGAGATGTATACCGACGATCCAAGTCCTCCGGTCTTCATCTCCACTCCGATCTCCTCGCGGGATCTCCGTCCATCTCCTCCTCGTCGGAAAGGGCACCACGAAGCCGGGTACTTTTACGGGCTCCCACCTCAATACCGAGGCAACTCGCGCATGAAGCCGGCAAATCGACATGCTCAAGATATGCTGTAGGAAGTGTAGTGTAGAATCATAGTCTCTTTTGGGGTTTGGTTGCCATTTGTGGATGATGGAGGAAACAAGACAAGAAAAATGGTGCTTGCATTTTTCTTAACATGAAATGAGATCAATCAAATGAAACACTCTCAAGGATGAAGATGAAACTCTCTTCTTCTCTTTTCTTTCTCTCTTTCTTTTTCTCAACCATGAACAAAAACCTCTCATCAAGTGAGAATCAAAATGGTGGAGCAAAAACATTATGATAACAAGAGGGAGGTGAGTGTAGGATGCAAAAAGTGGTGACCACAACCTAAAACATAATCATCACCAAATCAACATCAAACCTCTTTTCATTTCTAATCACATAAAGCAAAGAAAAGAAAGAAAAAGGATCTCATCATGAAAAGCCATCATGATGCCACCAATATGCAAGATACCCCTCCACAAATGTTATTTGCACAATTGCAAATAACACCCTCCATCTGAAAAGTCCGGCCGGGAAAGAACAAAGGAAAACCGGCCGGAACGGAATGCAAACTGGCAACTCCAGAAAACTGGTCCCGTAATAAATTACAGGAAAACCCCCATACTGTGCATACACACCCGCATCTGTATTCCGTCCGGATACAAATGCAATGAGACAAAATCTACACTGTACTATACTAGGATCCGGCTTAAACCAAAGCCGGCTAGTAATATCCGTCCGATCCTGATCCGTGCAATACCGCACGTATCTGATCGAACGCTGCCATATAACTATACGGCCACTAGTACAAAACCGTCCGATCCTGATCCGTGCAATACCGCACGTATCTGATCGGACCCTGCCATATCTCCATACGGCCTCTACAGCGTTTCGCCCGAAAGCTTGAGTAACTGAAAGTGTGGTGGACTCTAAAGACTCGTCAATACTATGGCTGTGGATTTAACCACTAGCACGTCAGAGGTATAAGCCAATACGTGACGGGCCACCAGCTATTGAACAAAAGGGACGTCGATGAGCAACTCATCCTGACACCCTACTGAGCCTGTCAGTGACAATATCCGTGCAGTCCGGTCCGTTCGTCTATGAGTATCGCATGGCGGGCCTAGGGGGTTGGTAAAAGTCAGACCCCCAAAAGCGGTACAAGTCGTGTCGGAGTGTAGCCCAGAACACCCTGAGATACTACTGGAATACCTACCAGTAAATCTCCTTGCCTTGGCCAAGGACTTTGTGTAATGGCTCTCCTAGACACAGCACGACCTCACCCCCAATACCGGGAGAGACGAACCCCTGAAGATACGCTCACTGCCTCCATGTGGCTCGGGACTGTACCCAACTAAAACCTGTTTGCACGACTCCTTTGAGCCGTGGTAGGGTAGTAATCAAAGTACAGTGGGAACTCACACGAGACAAATGACGATCCCCAGGTCGATGAACTAACCTGCACACATGTCACCAGGGAACTGCCATCTGACGTCTGGTATATGACCAACTAGCATGTTCCCGGCGAGTCCTGTCCGGTGTACTCATAACCCAATGAGCACCTGTATACATCTTAGGTGATCCAACTGACACCAGTGGCTTGTGAGACCGGCCACCGCCCCTCGTCGGGGTCTCGACTGTATACACTAGTCTGCTAATGGAGTATCGATGCCCGGTCTCGAAACTCCCACGACTAGGGACCTTTTAAGGATATGCTTGTAGACTCCCAGCTCCCACTTATATGATCGCCCTCATACTGCTGGTGGTCAAGCAAGAATCCTAGGGGCTCTATCAACGTGTAATAGCGACGTGTCAGGTCACCTAAAGCAGTACACGATGATAAAGGTAAACCAGATAGCATACTATCATCTCGAGTAAGACTGTCCTACCGGGATAGGTCCTCCCTCAATCATTACAATCACGTACCTGTGACCTAATAATTGACTCTGAGGGCACTATCTCCAACAATCTCCCACTTGCACTCAAGGCTAATTATTGCGATGTCGCATACTCACAGCCCGTGTGATACCGAACATCCAACTCCTCTACTAGTCAGTCTCACAAAGCTCGTTTGCGGAACTATTGCGTTCGAGGAATAGCCTCAGTGAGTGGATCCGCTTTGTTGTTTCTTTCTATGTCTCTCTATATCTCAAGTTCACGGAGAAAACCATCTCCCGAAATGAGCAATACCTGTCTTAGAATGTCTGGATGTCTGATGGGACCTAGCTCATAAATGAACTCCAAATCCAAACTTCTTAGACTGTATCGTCAACTGAACTTAATCAGTATCCCACGCCATGCCACCCTCAGTATTGCCTTGGACCACCTGTCCAAAATACTGCCCCTCGTCAGAAGGAAAACTATAACTCTGACAACCTCCTTGTCGTCCATGTCACCTTGGAAGCCTGGAATGATAACCGTCTCCTAAAAGAGGCAGCCGTTATCATTTCCCTAGAACATTCACTTATGTTCTAGAACTGCTTCCGACTGTTTCTCCAGGACTGGATCAATGTCAACTTATTGCATCTAGTGCAAGAACAACATCTGGTGTGGTACTTCACATCTCATGATTGACTCAATTGCCTGAGCAAGTGATCTGCCAATCATGCACATCCCTCTCCCCTTTAGTCTGTAAGACACCTTTAGAGAGGGTGACTCCATCATCTGCAGGTATACTACCGTGCCAGGAGTCGTCCATTCTAAATACTCTTAGAATGCTGTCTAAGTACCCTGATTGGGAAACCACCCAAATCTAGATCTAAAACCATAGATCTAGTAACCAGTATGTCAGACATAAAGTCCAAGTCCTTTGTGGAGAAACTACTGTGTGACGACCAAAGTATAACCGATCGTAGTGTAGGAGTTTCTTTTCCTACTCTGTGTATATCATCCAAATACCAGGATATCACACCCTACTACCTTCTCAACAGATCCATCCCCTATTCTGATGAAGTCAAAACCATGACTGTCACGTCAGAAATAGATGATCTTTCTCCGCTACATCTGCTCTAGTCTATAAATAGACATAAGCAACCTGTCCACCAATGCTTCCGCTGCTCCCACTGACTACGACAACCCTCTGGCAGAGTCATATACACGTACTTCTAAAGCTAGTTTAGAACGACGCTATACTCATCCTCCCGCCGGGTCTCGCAACCTGGAACAACAGCAATGGTAATTTTGGGTAAACAAGAACTTCCCTGTCACCGTCCTTGAGGCTACCGGAGTACCTCTCGGGTGCCTGAAGTTACCCACCTTATCTGCGGAGTGGCCAATGGAATGTCAATCCATATTGAATCTTTAGATTCTTTATCAAATCTTCAGTAATCGTTTGTGGTTCTGGAATTACTTCCAGTTCTACCATACTCCCACTACTGTTTTCTGAAAAAATCCATTTTTAATAAAACTGTGGCGAGTCTAGAACAATATTGCTATTGTTCATCCAGATGGTAGAAAGTCAACCCGCGTCATAACCTGGGTCAACCCACAAACAGCCATTACAGAAACGTGCCTTGAGTTATCCAGTGTCTGGTTTTAATCATAAACCGGACAACTCCCCGTACCTTAACATCGTTAAGATATGAACTGTTCTATATCCAATATAGAAACAGAGGCACTGATTTAATTGAACCAGATTCAAAACATGCAGCTGTCCCCAGCGCATGTCAACTAAATGGAAGGAGGCCGATCAGCGTTACTCAACTTAGGAAGCATTTCCAATTATGAGTAACCTGAAAGAGAAGCAAGTTCTCTTTATCA
Organism: Agapanthus africanus; assembly: GCA_030015575.1. Classification (NCBI taxonomy): domain Eukaryota; kingdom Viridiplantae; phylum Streptophyta; class Magnoliopsida; order Asparagales; family Amaryllidaceae; genus Agapanthus; species Agapanthus africanus. Next base: position 367,204,674 of record CM057344.1, on the reverse strand, counting down.
TTACTATCAACTGAATACTATACACAAGTATCTACATCTTCGATCACCTTGAAGAATCCCGATACTTGCTACACCTGGTTCTCTACTCTATTCAAATACCTATAACTCCTCAAAACTTAGACTCTGCGTTTCTACGAAACACATGTCTAAGAACTAGAGAAGTTAAAAGTAAACAGAATATAGTATGAGGACCAACCCCTCTGTCCTAATGGACACTGGACAACATACAATACTCTGTATAAGTCCGCTGAGTCTAACAACTCTTTCACTGTGTGTCGTAGGTTGAAAACTGTACTTTTGGTTATGAAGAATTACACCGCTGTTTAATGCTCCTTACCTAACCATCCACTGATATAGGTAAATGTCATCGACATAATATCAAAAGGTATATCTCACTCTATGAAAATAGACGTACAGATATATCAATTTGAAATTGGTGCACAACAGCGGATATTCAAAACCAAATATTTGCCGACCGGCAAACAACCCAGGCGATCTCCTCAAATATCACCGATTACAACGAATCCCGATATAATAAGGATGATCACCCAATTCCCACTAACTTACTCCCACTCATCATCTGTAAAACCATACAGATGTGAGAATTATACCTGGTAAATACATACCCTGGAGTAAGTGTCTAATCGGGAAATCAGTTTTCCATTAACAGTACACAGTGAAACTGAAACATTGAAATGTTTCGTTGGGGTATCCTGGTATTCCTAGTAATGTCTCATCCATTATCCAAATTCACAACTGTAACCGTATAATTCTTTGCCACCTCTCCAAATCCCTTCATATGTCTTTAGTCTTTACCTTCTGTACACCCCTTTAGGCCAAATGGTTTTCTTCCTTCCCCACCGTTCGGCACCAGCCTATGGTTTGGAAGAAGACTATCCAAAAAGCATAAAGGGTGTACTGTCCTAATCCTAGGAGCACTCGCAACGCGAGAGAAGGTGAAGATAAAAGACATCTGAATGTACTTTATTCCTATTTCTCCTGAACCAGGATCCATCCCCGAACTGGAACAAGTTCCTTTCGAGTTCGTATATAACCATACGATGGATTATCCAATAAAATGGGATCTTCGTAGTGATACGGAGTGTCCTGGAGAAATACAAAGGTGATGTGGGAGTGGTAACGAAATATTTGTTTTGGTCGTGAATATCTGTTGCAATTTACTTTGCCCTCTTACTGATCCCTTGTTTTGTCTGAACTTAATACCTTCTGCACACCATCGTTATGCTAATTGGTTTTCTTCATTCCCTACCGGTCGGCACCAGCCTATGGTTTGGAAGAAGACCATCCAATTTGCATAATAGGTGTACTACTCCTAAACTAAGGAGTACTCGCAACCTGAGAGAGGGTGAAAAGAAAAGACAACTGAATAATCCTATCCGTTTTCTCCAGAACCGGAAACCATCCTCGAATTCCTTCGAGTTCGTATCTAACCATACGATGGTTTTGTCCAATGGAAGTGGACGTTCGTAGTAATACGGGGTGTCCTGGAGAAAAGGGTAAAAGTATGAGTGGCAATGAGGTCTGCAACTCTGACAATCCAAAAGCCAGTGTTAAGTAGGTTCGGTCAATTTGGTCACTGAGTCAAAGTCTAGGGTCGGGTCAATGGTCGCTGCCAGAGAGAGAGAGAAAAGAAACACTCAGCGTGCACTCTAACCTACATCAGAATGGTTACCATTTTATCTAATCTGGAAACCTCCCACTGTACCTCAAATTCTCCTCCAAACCTGAAAGAAGAATTAGTCGGGGTCACCCGAGGAGTATACCAACTCATCAGTGGGAATCGGGATCCAACTCTCATCGCATGACAACGTGACGGAATCCGCTCACGGTATCACACTCCAGAAGGTATGCGCATATCTGGCAAGTTTCAGTTCTTTTGAAACTCCCGATGTGATTTCTGCCCCATGCTCTTATGACCTTGACGAAGGTCAACAAATCATAAGTCACATGTCAAGTTCTACCCGTCATTATCCAGGGTTAATCTGAATCCACCCGTACAAGCCCTTGACGAAGGTCAACAAGGCTATACGACTGTCCCAAACCAACGCATCTATCTATGCAGCAGAAAGGCAACAAGCAGCTACCATACACTATGCCTTGACGAAGGTCAACAAACATAGCATGAATACTACGTGCTACCCGTCTGAAACGACGGAGGGCTACGAATGGTTTCTGGCGAAAACCTTTAACGTAATGAACTTGATATCGTTGAAGGAACGGATAGCTTTTTGAAAATATAGTGACGAAAACCGTTGCTAAAGAGGTCACTCCCGGTGAAGGGATCTCGGCTCTTTCCCCGTAGAATGGGGTGCAGGATATTCCAACTGAATACCACGGTGCAAAGCAAAAGTAATCGGCTATAGTGAAGTTAATGCCCTGACGCAAACCTTTTGTCCAAGGGGTCACTCCCGGTGAAGGGATCTCGGCCCTTGCCTCGTCGACTGAGGAGCAGGATATTCCAATGAATACCACGATGCAAAACAAAAGTAAACGTCCTTGCAATAACAGCTTTTTGAAAAAGTGTTCCAACAACATCAGATAAGGTTTGTTTAACTTGCATTGATCCGAATCAACGCAGTCCCATCAATTGATCACACCAAAAAGAACGAAAATATACTGATGTACGTATATGCCATCCGCATTCGCCACTGGGTCCCGTCATTACCCGTTAGGTTAGCTTACTAACGACAGAGCGGGGACTGGACTAGCGCGGATGCAAAACATATACAACATCTACTAATATATATACCAATATATTATATTTCGCTCAAGGCGTGAATAAAATGCAACATCACAGAAATGTACAGCATCACAGAACAATACAGATATCTGGGATCCCCGGGTTTCACAGAGCCACTACTGAAACCCGACGTTCCCCTGGTCGTGTGGATAGCCTGTGCAATGAAATCCTAGACCCCTACGGGCGCGGCAAGTCACCCGCCAAAACCTGAAGCGAGGCAGCCCCCTTCAGCGCCGTGAATGGACCACCCAGCACTTCACGGAATCCGGTAACTTGGGCACCCCTCCAGGGTCAACCTGTACCCCCTACGAGTGCGGCGAATAGCCCGCCAATTCCAGACTGAAGCCCCTCCGTCTCAATGCCCTGAGATGCGGGCCCGTTGCCCTCTAGAACCCGGCTATCCGTGCACCCCTCCGCGGGGTAACCCTAGTACAGAAAGTAAAATATACATACAACGGGTACATCGACCGCAACCAGGTCGTGCCCCAAAATAATAATACAATCAGGCAGTGACGGCAGTCCACATGTCGGACGCTCGCCCCGCAATATCAAATGTACATAATACCAACACAGCTGTACTAGCATTGCATCCAGGCTATCCCCCACGACCGATCCGCAACATCACAGCAAATACATAGAACATCAACGTGAAAATCACGTTCGCAAATCCGTCTAACCGGGCTATAGCAGTTAGACCGGATTTACCGATCGAGTGACATTCACGGTCGCAGATATAATGTAAATACTGTGAAAAATGTGTTTAAAATTTTCCGATTGATCAAACTTAACAAGTGGGCCCCCAAACAAAAAACTGTAGCACTCACAGAAATAATTGGCCCAACTTTAATATTCCAAAGCCCATATTTTAAGCCCAGAAGGCCTCTGTAAAAAAATGGTGAAGTGATGTGAATAGTGCGCGGCGGAAGGGCCGCACAAAGGGGGTTTTCGCGGCGGTTCCGCGCTCCAACTGTGGAGTTACTTCGTCAAATTTTTACAGAACTCTTAGATTTTCCAGTACATCAATATTTTATAACCTGAAAAATTTTTCGAGACCAAAAATTTTCAACAGAAACTGATGCGAACTAAAATGCAGTTTTGGAACTTTTTGATCGATCGGAAATGCAAACACATTACACAAAGCTAGACTAAGTTAATGGCGAGGCTCTGATACCACTGTAAGTGCACGGCGGCGCCCCGGCCGTCAATCCGACGGCCAAATGCGGAAGCGGTGATAAACTTTAATTTTGCGGACTTAGCAAACCGGCACCACCGCGCACTAAACACCCGGATCGGGCCATTAAACTTGTCCTAGCTAACTAACAAGATAGGGGAAGAGATGTATACCGACGATCCAAGTCCTCCGGTCTTCATCTCCACTCCGATCTCCTCGCGGGATCTCCGTCCATCTCCTCCTCGTCGGAAAGGGCACCACGAAGCCGGGTACTTTTACGGGCTCCCACCTCAATACCGAGGCAACTCGCGCATGAAGCCGGCAAATCGACATGCTCAAGATATGCTGTAGGAAGTGTAGTGTAGAATCATAGTCTCTTTTGGGGTTTGGTTGCCATTTGTGGATGATGGAGGAAACAAGACAAGAAAAATGGTGCTTGCATTTTTCTTAACATGAAATGAGATCAATCAAATGAAACACTCTCAAGGATGAAGATGAAACTCTCTTCTTCTCTTTTCTTTCTCTCTTTCTTTTTCTCAACCATGAACAAAAACCTCTCATCAAGTGAGAATCAAAATGGTGGAGCAAAAACATTATGATAACAAGAGGGAGGTGAGTGTAGGATGCAAAAAGTGGTGACCACAACCTAAAACATAATCATCACCAAATCAACATCAAACCTCTTTTCATTTCTAATCACATAAAGCAAAGAAAAGAAAGAAAAAGGATCTCATCACGAAAAGCCATCATGATGCCACCAATATGCAAGATACCCCCTCCACAAATGTTATTTGCACAATTGCAAATAACACCCTCCATCTGAAAAGTCCGGCCGGGAAAGAACAAAGGAAAACCGGCCGGAACGGAATGCAAACTGGCAACTCCAGAAAACTGGTCCCGTAATAAATTACAGGAAAACCCCCATACTGTGCATACACACCCGCATCTGTATTCCGTCCGGATACAAATGCAATGAGACAAAATCTACACTGTACTATACTAGGATCCGGCTTAAACCAAAGCCGGCTAGTAATATCCGTCCGATCCTGATCCGTGCAATACCGCACGTATCTGATCGAACGCTGCCATATAACTATACGGCCACTAGTACAAAACCGTCCGATCCTGATCCGTGCAATACCGCACGTATCTGATCGGACCCTGCCATATCTCCATACGGCCTCTACAGCGTTTCGCCCGAAAGCTTGAGTAACTGAAAGTGTGGTGGACTCTAAAGACTCGTCAATACTATGGCTGTGGATTTAACCACTAGCACGTCAGAGGTATAAGCCAATACGTGACGGGCCACCAGCTATTGAACAAAAGGGACGTCGATGAGCAACTCATCCTGACACCCTACTGAGCCTGTCAGTGACAATATCCGTGCAGTCCGGTCCGTTCGTCTATGAGTATCGCATGGCGGGCCTAGGGGGTTGGTAAAAGTCAGACCCCCAAAAGCGGTACAAGTCGTGTCGGAGTGTAGCCCAGAACACCCTGAGATACTACTGGAATACCTACCAGTAAATCTCCTTGCCTTGGCCAAGGACTTTGTGTAATGGCTCTCCTAGACACAGCACGACCTCACCCCCAATACCGGGAGAGACGAACCCCTGAAGATACGCTCACTGCCTCCATGTGGCTCGGGACTGTACCCAACTAAAACCTGTTTGCACGACTCCTTTGAGCCGTGGTAGGGTAGTAATCAAAGTACAGTGGGAACTCACACGAGACAAATGACGATCCCCAGGTCGATGAACTAACCTGCACACATGTCACCAGGGAACTGCCATCTGACGTCTGGTATATGACCAACTAGCATGTTCCCGGCGAGTCCTGTCCGGTGTACTCATAACCCAATGAGCACCTGTATACATCTTAGGTGATCCAACTGACACCAGTGGCTTGTGAGACCGGCCACCGCCCCTCGTCGGGGTCTCGACTGTATACACTAGTCTGCTAATGGAGTATCGATGCCCGGTCTCGAAACTCCCACGACTAGGGACCTTTTAAGGATATGCTTGTAGACTCCCAGCTCCCACTTATATGATCGCCCTCATACTGCTGGTGGTCAAGCAAGAATCCTAGGGGCTCTATCAACGTGTAATAGCGACGTGTCAGGTCACCTAAAGCAGTACACGATGATAAAGGTAAACCAGATAGCATACTATCATCTCGAGTAAGACTGTCCTACCGGGATAGGTCCTCCCTCAATCATTACAATCACGTACCTGTGACCTAATAATTGACTCTGAGGGCACTATCTCCAACAGTAATCCTCGCTCCCACTGTCATAGAGAAACCGAAGTATCTCTCAGGTGGGTGAGGAACCCTATTAGATCGGCGGAGAGGCTGAGGTTCGTTGGAAACTATTGAATCCACATTCAATAGGTATGCAGCTTCTCAAGTGCATAACTCCTAAAAGGAAATAGGAAAATTAGTAGTACTCATCATAGAGCACACCATATCACATAGGGTGCTATTGCTCCGCCCCGATATACCATCATGCTATGGTGTATACGGAGGAGTAATGCTGAGAGAGAATCTCATTCTCCTTTAGAATAGTCCAGGATCTCCATGCTCAATATTCTCCTCCTTGATCTCATCAAAGGACATAACACTTATACCCGTTTTTGGTTCTCTACTCCGAACTTATATTCTGTGATTATCTCAAAAGTTTCGGACTTGTGTTTCAACAGTAACATATGTCTGAATCTTGAGAGATCATCAGTGAATATAATGAAGTACAAAGAATCGGTCTTGGCATGTGTAGACAGGGGATCTTCATACATCAGCATGTATCAATCCCAAGAGTTCACTAACTCTTTCTCTGTTTCTAATTAACGGAGCTGTGGTCATCTTATCTTTGTGACATGACCGGCAAGTTTCACAAGATGAAAATTCAAACTTATTTAAATATGCATCTAAATGTAACTTTAGCTAGTCGGGTCGCATTGATATGACCTAGTAGTCGAAGGTCCTTAAAAGCCTGTCTTTTTGGCCTACTTGCCTTTTTCAATGCCTCAAGAAGGATTCGTTTATTTCTGAACTTTTCCTCTTGTGTGTGTTCTGTATGCGAAGAACTGTGGTTTGATTTAGAACGTCTATGCTTTTAGATAACGTGCATGAACCGATCAACTCTTGATATAGAAAATGTTCATAACATTATCCAACAATACAAAATTATATCCTTTCTTTACTAATAAAGAGACTGATATGATGTTGTATATCAGGTTCGGTATCTAATAACATTCGTTCAGAATCAATGTATTCTGATAATACAAGGTGATAACTACCAACAGACTTGGCTGCAATACTTTCACCGTTTCTATCTCATGAAATTTATCACCCATTCTCAGCTCTCTACCTATCTGTAGCCCATGTAACAAATTACATTTGCGGGATCCTGATCTGGTATCTCATACCCAGGACGTAAATGATACTGAGAAACAGTTCTCTGTAATGAACACACTCGAAGATGATGCATCAGCATGCACTTTCTTCGTTTGGGCGGCACAGGAATTCTGGAAATCCCCTATATCCTGCTCTGTCTTATAACAATTATAAGTTGGAGCAGGACCAACGTTCCCTAGTGCAATATAACAAGCGGGTTCGGTCAATACATCCGTATTATTATCTTGATTAAAGCGTGACATAGTCGCTACCAGGAGAGAGAGAGAAGAAAATACTCAGCGTGCGCTTTTTATAAGATTAGATTGGTTATCAATTTATCTAATCAGGATGTCTCCCACTGTTTTAGTCAAATCTTCCTTCAAACCCTAAAAGGAAAGACTAGCCGGGATAATTACACTCTACAAGTTCGCCAATCTTTCAGCCAGGCCAGTGCCAGTACTTTGAGGGAGGTTCCCCGCGCTTTCGCACGGACCTACTTAAAATAAACCTCGTTTTCCCAGGGGCATAACCCCATTGACACTTTTCTAGAAACCTACTTGATCGGCTAATTGTAATGTGTAAAACTCTCCCAGGAGTAACTCTTACTCGCAGCGGGTATCGGGATCCACCTATCTCATAGAAGGTATGCAATCTCATTGCAAATTTCAACACTTGAAATTCCCAATAATATTTTATCCCAAGCGTCCTATGACCTTGACAGAGGTCAACAAACCATAGGCTGCTAGTCTAGTTCAACCCGTCATTTCCTGATTGAAGTAAACACACCCGCACGACCCTTGACAGAGGTCAACAAGATCGCACGACTACCCTAAATCAATCTCATCATATGTTTATACAGATAAGCACTAATCAGCTACCGCACACTACGCCTTGACAGAGGTCAACAAACATAGTACGAATACTAACTATTACTTATCTGAAACGACGGAGGGCTACGACAGGTTTTTAAGAAAACCCTTTGCGTAATGAACTTGATATCGTTGTAGAATCGAGTGATTTTAAATGGAGTGTTTTTGAGGCTTTTCTAGTTTTTCTAAAGAGGTCACTCCCGGTGAAGGGATCGTCGGCTCTTTCCTCATCGAATAAGGTGCTGGATATTTCACAAATACCGCTATGCTAAGCAAAAACTATAGAAACAATCAAAAGACAAACCGAGTTTGTAGCATCTGCTAGTTTCACTAAAGAGGTCACTCCCGGTGAAGGGATCTCGGCTCTTTCCTTATCCAATAAGGTGCTGGATGTTCTACAAGGAACACCGCTATGCAAAGTAAGAAGTAGAGCTACCAGTTTTTAAACAAGTTTCTACAATATCTTAGGTTTCTTTTATTTCATTAATCTCATTAATGAAGTCCCATTTTATTATGCTTCACAAGCATTACATTTGAAATGAAATCTGCAATATAACATATATCTCATATATATAATATAAACATTCGTCTCAGGCAGTAATATGATCTCATTACAGAACATTGCAGCAGAAGAACATATATGAAATATTGGATATACTAGGAGGTCCGTGTTTTCAATACGAGCCTGTATAAAACACGGATTCCACGGTCGCGATGAATAGCCAAACCCACATCCCTAGACCCCTACGAGAGCGGCAAGCAACACTGCCAATTCTAGGGTTAGGAGACCCGGTCTCGACTCCTCGAGATAGTCTCCCACTGGACCCTAGAACCCGGTTACTTGTGCTCCCCGCCTTGGGTCTACCTAATGCGAAAAAGTAAATAATATACAATGGTGACATCATCCTCAGCCCGGAAGTGCCCCAATAAAAGAATATTACATACAATTGAATTTTACATGAATGAAAAAGAAAAACTCTCATCTCACATAAAACCCCCGGCTATTCAGAACGCGACGATCAAATATAACATATCACAGCAACACATAATATCTCATATCATCAACATAAGCAAGTATGCGTAACCCGATTGTCGTTGATGTATAGCAACGAAGCCGGCAATACACCACATACTACGCTTACGGTCAAAGAAAAGAAAGTGTAAAACTACAACAGTTGGAATCCGCAACCTCCTTAGACATCGCATGCCTAACAATTATAAACCCCGCATTTTAGTCTCATTATCGAAAACTCTTTTCAATATCAAGTCGGGCAATTCAACAAGATTCCCGACATCCTGATCGAATGCTCGTCGCAAACTTTAGTAGACGGCCGCACCCCCGATGCCGTCGACGAAGTGCACTAAGGCAGAACACCGCTGCCGCAAGCACCTGAACGGATGCTTTTGGCTACGGGGTTCTCCTACAGTCACTTGGTCGGGGCTATGGGGCGTGGCTGTCTATTAAGTTTACCCGGCGAGTATCCGTGTACGCTACGTGATTGCGACGGACTTTTGATCGCATCAAAATTCCGTGGCAACCGATCATCTGAGACCGAACTGCTATATTTATAACATTCAAATTAGTTATCTCATAACTACTTGTGGATTCCAAATATTGTATCACATTCTAGATAAATAGATAATGTTAAACTTTCCGATTGAATAATCAAACACCCAAGTTTTCCCAAATAGTTCTCAACTCTTGAAATTAGTTTAAAAACATCCATCACATGCTACAGTACCATGGTCCAGCCGTAGAAGGGTCAAGCCAACGCCTCACATGTGGCACGCCGTACTGCCCCAAACCCTAAGGTTCAGAGGCAGTTCAAGACGGTCACATAATCGAGTTAAGGTTTGTTGTCTTCTAGAGAGTCCACCGCGTTACTTGCACGACTTAGAACGTTCTTAAACTACGGAAAAATCCAACGCTTGGAAATTTTCCGGCAGGGGAAAAAGTGAGTTATTGATATCCGTTCGAACTTTTTAACAGTTTCTAAAATTATCCGGAAAAAATAAACGAAGTTATACTTTCCGATCGAATCAACGAGCTCCCAATACAACCCAGAAAACTCAACACTTGAGTAGAATTAAAAATTCCCAGAACTATCAAAAAGGACCCAGGAATATATTCCTGAAGTAGTGGGCCCCAACTCCAATAATTGGCCGCGGAACCGCCGCCAAACGCGTAGTTTGACCGCGGTTCCGCGGTCACGTGAGGGAATCAGTGGTCCGTACTTCACAGAAATTCCTATATTTCCCTGCATGATTTTCTGAATAATTTTAATACGAAAAAATAAACATTTAAAATTTTTTTCCAGAAACTAGGTTTTATCGGGTATTCGGAGTTCGATCGGACTTTAAACTTATCCAAGACTTCGCCTAAAGCTCTAGCTTGGATTTGATACCACTGTAGGGTTGCTAGGCACACACACAAGGGTCTACGAGGCATCAACTATGCCCGATTTAAAATTTAGCCGTGCCGAACAACCAAAAGCCGGATCTTTAAACTAGAGATTAGGCGAAAACAAGCATGTTAAACACTTTAACACTAAGTGAGAGGGATTACAACCTTTGTAGATCCGGTCCTTCACTTCTTAAGCTCCGTGTTGTGGTCCCTTCACTGCGATCATCGTGTTCCGGACTCTCAAGAGGCTCCATGAAGAGAAAGATGCATGCTTGCTTCCGTTCTTCGATAACAAAGATGATCTACCTTGAAATTTCATTAACACAAGCTCTCACTCACTAAATGAAGTGAACACTCTCATCTAAAGGGCAAGGGTAGATGAGGATGATGAATTAGGATTTTTGCTCTCATTTGCTTTCTTATGCTCACTCACTTTCATCACAAAAAGCAAAGCAAGAAAGGTTTGCATCAAGGAAGAAGAAGAAGAATAGTTAATCCTTTTGTGATGAATAATGAAAATCTAATAATGATTAATCATGCAACCATGGTTAAGGATGACTCATGTAGAGATTTAATTAGGGCTAGGGTTTGGGTTGGGTTAAGAATGAGTCACACAAAATATTAAGCATAATATCTCTTTCATGACAAAAGAAAAACCTTCAAGAAGGTTCATGAATGAACTAACCCAATTCAAACCCTAATCTTGTTTAATCTCCACTAAACATGTTGCATTAGTAATCATATCATGTTACAATATTATATATCACATATATAATATTTATTGTAACAAAATAAAATAATGCAATTAACATATATCGCATATATATCAATGTATTACCCGAGTGAGAAAAAGAATCTTTTAGTGAGCTAATATTAGTTAATGTAATTTAATATATCATATATATTATTATACATTAAATTATCGAATTAACACTTGATCCGACAATCCGGCTATATCGCATATAACCGACTAATATCTCATTTATCGATTCATCGAATCAACACTTGATCCGATGACCCGGCTGATATCGAATATCACGAGAATATAATACGGTATCTCATATCGCATTATCCTCGGTCCGGCACATATCACATATGTGCCCCTACTCCGTTTTGCTTGAGTCAAGAAACCTCTGTGTAGGACTCTAAAGAATCGTCAATACGCCGGCAGTAGGTGATGATCATATCAAACACCCACAAGCTGCAAGCGGTCAGCTAAACGTAACAGCCACCAAGGTATTGAGCGCTCAGAAGATCAACAAGCAAGCCTGTACATTCTCCTGTGAATCCAATCAGTAACACTCCCGTACAGTCCGGTCTCGTCGTCTGATATGTCGCATATCTCGCTTAGGGGTGGTAAACGTGAGACCCCAGTAGCTTGATTGTTGGAGATAGTGCCCTCAGAGTCAATTATTGGATCACAGGCACGCGATTGCAATGATTGAGGGAGGACCTATCCCGGTAGGACAGTCCTACTCGAGATGATAGTATGCTATCTGGTTTACCTTTATCATCGTGTACTGCTTTAGGTGACCTGACATGTCGCTATTACACGTTGATAGAGCCCCTAGGATTCTTGCTTGACCACCAGCAATATGAGGGCGATCATATAAGTGGGAGCTGGGGTCTATAAGCACATCCTTAAAAGGTCCCTAGTCGTGGGAGTTTCGAGATAGGGCATTGATACTCCAGAGTAGACTAGTGTATACAGTCGAGACCCCGACGAGGGGCGGTGGCCGGTCTCACAAGCCACTGGTGTCAGTTGGTTCACCTAAGATGTATACAGGTGCTCATTAGGTTATGAGTACACCGGACAGGACTCGCCGGGAACATGCTAGTTGGTCTTATACCTGACGTCAGATAGCAGCTCCCTGGTGACATGTGTACAGGTTAGTTCATCGACCTGATGATCGTCATTTGTCTCGTGTAAGTTCCCACTGTACTTTGATTACTACCCTACCACGCTCAAAGGAGACGTGCAAACAGGTTTTAGTTGGGTACAGTCCCGAGCCACATGGAGGCAGTGAGCGGATCTTCAGGGGTTCGTCTCTCCCGGTATTGGGGGTGAGGTCGCGCTGTGTCTAGGAGAGCCATTACACGAAGCCCTCGGCCGAGGCAGGAGATTTACTGGTAGGTATTCCAGTAGTATCTCAGGGTGTTCTGGGCTACACTCCGACACGACTTGTACCGCTTTTGGGGGTCTGACTTTTACCAACCCCCTAGGCCCGCCATGCGATGCTCATAGACGAACGGACCGGACTGTATGGATATTGTCACTGACAGGCTCAGTAGGGTGTCAGGATGAGTTCGCTCATCGACGTCCCTTTTGGTCAATACTTGGTAGCCCATTACGTATTGGCTTATACCTCTGACGTGCTAGTGGTTAAATTCACAACCGAGGTGTTGACGAGTCTTTAGAGTCCCCCATATTCAGTTGCTCTTGTTTTCGGGTGAAAAGCTGTAGAGGCCGTATGGAGATATGGCAGGGTTCGATCAGATACGTGCGGTATTGCACGGATCAGGATCGAACGGATATTACTAGCCGGCTTTGGTTTAAGCCGGATCCTAGTATAGTACAGTGTAGATTTTGTCTCATTGCATTTGTATTTCGGTCGGAATACAAATGCGGGTGTGTATACACAGTATCGGGGTTTTCCTGTAATTTATTACGGGACCAGTTTTCTGGAGTTGCCTGTTTGCTTCCGTTTCGGCCATTTTCGTTTGTATCTTTCAATGGCCGAAGATTGGTGGAGGAGGGCTTATTTGCATTTGTGCAAATAAGTATTTGTGGAGGGTGTTCTTTGCATTTTATTGTATCATGATACTTGCACCATCATTTGACTTCTTTTGACCATGATGGCTTGACTTTTGTTTTCATGATGGTTGTGGTGGAGTGTTGGTCTTTGTTCATTATCATGCTTGATGATGATGGTTGGTCATGATGAGGGAGTGTGGTTTGCTCTTTGACTTGGTGATCTATCATTCTTTTTCCTTGTGTTATTGATAAAACCCCACTAGGATTTTTCTCCCTCTCTCTTTTCACTTCATATGGCCGGCCACTACTCCAAAGTGGCAGTCCCAATTTTGTGCAAGGGGATTTTTGGTCTTTTAGCTTCACAAAAATCCCATAGTTCCACCTACAAAGTATAGTTCATTCCTCCACCAACTGGAAAACTCCATAACCCCAAATGAGACATGGTTCTACACCATTCTGCAGCAAACCTTGGGCACGTCGACTCGCCAGCTTCGTGCCCGAGTTGCCTCGGTATAGAGGTAGGAGCCCGTAAAAGATGCAGGCGACGTGGTGTCCTTCCGGCGAGGAGGTGGAGACCGGAGCTTCCGCGGGAGATCGGGACGACGACGAGAAGACCGGAGGACACGGATCAGTCGGTATATCTCTCTTCCCCATCTTGTAGTTAGCTAGGACTAGTTAATGGTTCGATCCGGGTTTTAGTGCGCGGTAGTGCCGGTTTGCTAGTTTGCAAAATTTAAAGTTAACCATCGCTTCCGCATTTGGCCTCGGGATGGAGGCCGGGGCGCCGCCGTGCACTTACAGTGGTATCAGAGCCTCACCATTAACATAGTCTAGCTTTGTCTAATGTGTTTTACATTTCCGATCGAACAATTTTCCGAAAACCGTATTTTTCTTCACATCAGTTTCTTTCGAAATTTTTTGAAGTCTAAAAATTTTTCAGGTTGTTTCAGAATGATGTGTAGGACAATATAAGAGTTCTGGGAAAATTTGGTCTCGTGAACAGTCTAAACGACCGCGGAACCGCGGCCAAACACATGCTTGGGCCGCGGTTCCGCCGCGACTTGAACTGATCAGTGTACCAAAATTTTCCAGAAAGCTCCTGAGTTGAAAATATGGGTTTTGGAATATTAATTTTGGGCCCAGAATTTCAGATGTGCTACAGCAGTACTTGGGGCCCACTTGTTATAATTTTGATCGATCGGATATTATAAACACATTTGTTCACAGTATTTACATTATATCTGCGATCGTGAATGTCACTTGATCGGTAAATCCTGTCTAACTGCTATAGCCCGGTTAGACGGATTTGCGAACGTGACTTTCACGTTGATGTTCTGTGTATTGCTGTGATGTTGCGGATCGGTCGTGGTGGATAGCCTGGATGCAATGCTAGTACAGTTTTTGTTGTATTATGTACATTTGATATTGCGGGGCAAGCGTCCGACATGTGGACTGCTGTCACTGCCTGTTTGTATTATTTTTTTGGGGCACGGCCAGGTTGCGGTCGATGTACCCGTTGTATGTATATTTTACTTTCTGTACTGGGATTGCCCCGCGGAGGGGTGCACGGATAGCCGGATTCTAGAGGGCAACAAGCCCGCATCTCATGGCATTGAGACGGAGGGGGCTTCACTCTAGAATTGGCGGGCTATTCGCCGCACTCGTAGGGGGTACAGGTTGACCCAGGAGGGGTGCCCAAGTTACCGGATTCCGTGAAGTGCTGGGTGGTCCATTCACGTTGCTGAAGGGGGCTGCCTCGCTTCAGGTTTTGGCGGGTAACTTGTCGCGCCCATAGGGGTCTAGGATTTTCATTGCACAGGCTATCCACACGACCAGGGGAACGTCGGGTTTCAGCGGCTCTGTGAAACCCGGGGATCCCAGATATCTGTATTGTTCTGTGATGCTGTACATTTCTGTGATGTTGCATTTTATCACTCCTTGAGCGAAATATTATATATTGATATATATACTAGTAGATATTGTATATGTTTTGCATCCGCACTAGTCCAGTCCCCGCTCTGTCGTTAGTTAGCTAACCTAACGGGTAATGACGGGACCCAGTGGCGAATGCGGATGGCATATACGTACATCAGTATATTTTCGTTCTTTTTGGTGTGATCAATTGATGGGACTGCGTTGATTCGGTTCAATGCAAGTTAAAAACAAACCTAATCTGATGTTGTTGGAACACTTTTCAAAAAGTTGTTATTGCAAGGACGTTCACTTTTGTTTTGCATCGTGGTATTCAGTTGGAATATCCTGCTCCTCAGTCGACGAGGCAAGGGCCGAGATCCCTTCACCGGGAGTGACCCCTTGGACAAAAAGTTGGCGTCAGGGCAATAACTTCACTATAGCCGATTACTTTTGCTTTGCATCGTGGTATTCAGTTGGAATATCCTGCACCTCATTCTACGGGGAAAGAGCCGAGATCCCTTCACTGGGAGTGACCTCTTTAGCAACGGTTTTCGTCACTATATTTTTAAAAGCTATCCGTTCCTTCAACGATATCAAGTTCATTACGTTAAAAGTTTTCGCCAGAAACCATTCGTAGCCCTCCGTCGTTTCATATGGATGGTCAATAGTATTCAAGCTGTGTATGTTGGCCAAAGTCAAGGCACAGTGATTGGTAGCTATTGGGGTATTCATATGCAGCATAGATAGATGCGTTGGTTTAGGACAGTCGTACTGCCATTTTGGCCAAAGTCAAGGGTAGGTACGGGTGGATTCAAATTAACCTGGAGAATGACGGGTAGAACTTGACATGTGACTTATGATATGTTGGCCAAAGTCAAGGTCATAAGAGCATGGGGCAGAAATCACATCGGGAGTTTCTAGAGAAACTGAAACTTGCCAGATATGCACATACCTTCTGGAGTGTGATGACGTGAGCGCATTCCGTCACGTTATCATGCGATGATAGTTGGATCCCGATTTCCACTGATGAGTTAGTTTATTCCTCGGGTGATCCCGACTAATTCTTCTTTCAGGTTTGGAGGAGAATTTGACGGTACAGTGGGAGATTTCCAGATTAGATAAATTGGTAACCATTCTGATCTAGGTTAGAGTGCACGCTGAGTGTTTCTTTTCTCTCTCTCTTTGGCAGCGACTATTAACCCGACCCTAGACTATGACTCAGAGACCAAGTTGACCGAACCTTCTAAAACACTGGCTTTTGGATTGTCAGAGTTGCAAACCTCATTGCCCCTCCTACTTTTACCCTTTTCTCCAGGACACCCCGTATTACTACGAACATCCACTTCCATTGGACAAAACCATCGTATGGTTAGATACGAACTCGAAAGAATTTATTCGAGGATGGTTTCAGGTTCTGGAGGAAATGGATAGGACTATTCAGTTGTCTTTTCCTTTTACCTTCTCTCAGGTTGCGAGTACTCCTTGGTTTAGGAGTAGTACACCTATTACGCAAATTGGATAGTCTTCTTCCAAACCTTAGGCTGGTGCCGAACGGTGGGGAATGAAGAAAACCAATTAGCATAACGATGGTGTCCAGAAGGTATTAAGTAAAGACATAACAAGGGATTGTAAGAGGGCAAAGTAAATTGCGACTGATATTCACGACAAAACCAGGTATTTCATTACCACTCCCAAATCACCTTTGTATTTCTCCAGGACACTCCGTATCACTACGAAGATCCACAGTTTATTGGATAATCCATCGTATGGTTATATACGAACTCGAAAGGAACTTGTTTCAGTTCGGGGATGGATTCTGGTTCAGGAGAAATATGAATAAGATTTATTCAGGTGTCTTTTATCTTCACCTTCTCTCGCATTGCGAGTGCTCCTAGGATTAGGACAGTACACCCATTACGCTTATTGGATAGTCTTCTTCCAAACCATAGGCTGGTGCCGAACGGTAGGGAAGGAAGAAAACCATTTGGCCTAAAGGGGTGTGCAGAAGGTAATGACTAAAGACATAAAAAGGGATTTGGTGAGGTGGCAAAGAATTATACGGTTACAGTCGAGAATCTGGAAGAGGCATTACTAGGAATTCAGGGATACCCCATCGAAACATTTCAATGTTTCAGTTTCGCTGTGTACAGTTAAAGGAAAACTGATTTCCCGATTAGTCCTTACTCCAGGGTATGTATTTACCAGGTATGATTCTCACATCTGTATGGTTTTGCAGATGATGAGTGGGAGTAGGTTAGTGGGAATTAGGTGATCATCCTCATTATATCGGGATTCGTTGTAATCAGTGATATTTGAGGAAGTCACCTGGGTTGTTTGCCGGTCGGCAAATATTTGGTTTTGAATATCCGCTGTCGTGCACCAATTTCAAATTGATATATCTATACGTCTATTTTCATAGAGTGAGATATACCTTTTTGAAATTATGTCTATGACATTTACCTATATCAGTGGATGGTTAGGTAAGGAGCATTAAACAGCGGTGTAATTCTTCATAACCATAGTACAGTTTTCAACCTACGACACACAGTGAATGAGTTATCAGACTCAATGGACTTATACAAAGTATTGTATGTTGTCTAAGGTCCATCAGGACAGAGAGGTTGGTCCTCGTACTATATTCGGTTTACTTATGACTTCTCTAGTTTTTAGACAGGTGTTTCGTGGAAACACAGGGTCCGAATTTTGAGAAGTTATAGGTATTTGAATAATGTAGAGAACCAGATATTGCAAGTATCGGGATTCTTCAAGGTGATCGAAGATGTAGATACTTGTGTATGGTATTCAGTTGATAGTAATGATAAAGAGAACTTACTTCTCTTTCAGGTTACTCATAATTGGAAGCTGTAACATTTTCAAAAATATAAAATATTAATTTTGGGAATTTTTATAATTTAATATTATTTTACTGTTTATTTTAATATTAAATCTATAATTAAATGCAATTAAATAGGAAAAATGTTAGAAAAATTATGAAAAATTATGGAAAATTCTAAAATAGGGTAAATTAGTGAATTATGACATTTTTAAGTTTTTGTGATTAGTTTGACACTAATTTAGTGCTAATCGCGATTAAAAATCGCTAATCGGGTTTTTTGGCAATTTTGAGCAAAATGTGCACAAATCTTTTTCCACACTTGTTACACTTGTGTTACACTTCTTTTGTTGCCATGGTTTCCTTTTGGGAGCACTATTTGAGTGAGAAGATAAGAAAAGGAAAAGGAAAAAGTAAGTAAGGATGAGAGAGAGAAGACAAGTCAACCTTTCTTTTTTGAACCATACTCCATCATTTCCCTTTTCATTTCTCTCTCCCCCCTCTCCTTGGTGAGCTGCTGCTGCTCCCTCTCTCCCTCACTCACCCTCTTCATGAAACCCTAGATCCATCAAGAAAACAAAGCTAAAACCCCATTCTCACTTCACAAAAAATGATCCCAAGCTCACTAGCTATCCTTTGACCTTGCAAGATTTGGATTTAGAGGACTTTGAGCAACTCAAGAATTTTCTTGAGTTGCCAAAGGAGGTAATTTCTGCACCCTCTTGTAGCATTTCAATTTCCTTATGCATCAATTCTAGTTTAGTATCGATATCGTGTCATTTTGTGGACTTTTGAGATTTCAAGTTAGGGTTTAGGGTAAAACTGAAACTTAAGATGAAATTGAGGCTTGTTTAGACCCTAGAAACCCTGGTGTGATGCTAAATTGAACCCAAACCTGAAGCTTGAACCAGAATACGGATTTTAGAAACCGATATCGGGGAAATTGTGAAATCTGTGAGGGTTAACTTGAATCTGCTATCATACGAGGCACCTGAAAATGATATTGTGTGGACAGTGAGATGTGCAGGCACTAATGAACCATCACCCCAAACCCTAGCTCCCCATTCATCCGTACGGCCGCCAATTCTCCCATTCTGGCCGCAATTTGCGGCCAGAGCAGGGGGGATTTTCCTCGAAATTCGTGCATGGACCCATTTCCTCTATTCTTGGCCCTGGGTACTTCTAGTTTTGACAGATTCTATCTAGGGTAAAATCTGGGACATATATCCTAAGTTGCTATTTTGGATTCGTGTTTCCGTATTCCGTATTTTTGATTCTGAAATGGTGGAATGTGTTTTGCCTCGACTATTTGTCGTTTATACGACGGTATAGAGGATTTATTGATGGTTTTGAAAGCATTCCATAGGTTCTCACCTATAGGCCCCCCCTTATCGTATCGTTTTGGATTTCATGCGCCGTTTTAGCTTGGATTTGGTTTTAATGCGCATATACGATATTTGATGTGTAGGTACCCATGAAGACTTCGGGACGACAAGCAAATGCGTGGTGACGTCCGCAAATGATGATGCAAGGTGAGTAGATTATATCTACAGGGGGAAGTCGGGTGGATGGCGTATAGCACCCCCGCAGTCCGTAGATAGATTACTATGTAGTTTAATGTGATAATAAGTGTATTATGGATAGTATAGGGTTAGAAGTGACTAGTGTAGTTCATAGTCGCGAACCCTAGGATAGAATTACACCTACACACACCCTTGCTTATCACTTATACTTGCACTGTGATTGATGGTATGTGATGACTTTGGAGATGAGTCGATGATGTGGGCTTGGTGCCGTGAGATCGGTGATTTGATACGATTCACATGTGGGATATGACTTGTGATTCTTTCTTGCGGTCTTGGGATATGTGTTTACCCCCGCATGCATACCTTATTGATGGTATCGATTTGTACTAGACATAGAGTAGTACCCCCAGATGATGTGATCTGATGATAGTGATGCCTGTTATGTGATGAGATAGTGAGATGTTGACCTGTACCCAGTTATTGGGATGCCGTACGATGATTTACCGTACGAGCCGATATTGATGATAGATCCGCACTCAAAACTCGAGGATATCTTACGATATGACATTGAGGCGAGATCACCGACTATGTATCTTTATATATACCGACTCAGATTTAGGTGGTTTCCACACCTACCCCTTCTGATCGACCTGTTACTTGGATGTAGTTTGCATAGTAGATACTTCACTGTGATGTCGACTACTAGATTTCTGCATCTTCATGCTATTCGCATTGCTGGCATATATTCATTGCTATATTATTATCATGCTGTTAGGACACCAGCACCATTATCGATGATGCGTATGTTCCACGTACACTTTTTGCCGGCTCACACACTTCATCATCGATAATTGCCATGCCACTGTACTGTAGTACTGTTGCATTCATGATATGATTCTTGCTTGGCATATGGTACACATGTACCTGTACACAATCATAGATGATTCATTCTAAAGGAGCGGTTTCCCTCGACATATGCACATTACTATTCCATGCTGCATGATTTTCGATATGATTACCGTTCTTTACATGTCGCATACATCATGGATTGATTGCATAGCACATCGCATTGGATTTATTCTTGATGTGGATTTTCATGTGATTTCTGATTTTGAGGACCGTGGGATTATTTAAGAAAAGATGCTTTATTATGAAAAAACCCGGTTCCCTTGATATGATATTTGGGGCGTCGCCCCATGTTTTCTCGGTGCTAGAGGCATGTATTGAGAGAGGGATGACCCGGACTGACGGATTCCCGATATATACTCAGAGAGAGGGATGACCCGGACTGACGGATTCCCGATATATACTCAGAGAGAGGGATGACCCGGACTGACGGATTCCCGATATATACTCTGAGAGAGGGCTGACCCGGAATGACGGATGCCCGATGTATTGAGAGAGGGATGACCCGGACTGACGGATTCCCGATATATATATACTTTGAGAGAGGGCTGATCCGGAATGACGGATGCCCGATACAGGAGGATTTACGTGTCGATGCTAGGCACGGGTTTCATGATGTTTTTCCATGATTTTGTTTATATCCTCACATTGCATACATGATGCTTATTGTCATTGGGTGACGGGT
Source organism: Agapanthus africanus (assembly GCA_030015575.1). Classification (NCBI taxonomy): domain Eukaryota; kingdom Viridiplantae; phylum Streptophyta; class Magnoliopsida; order Asparagales; family Amaryllidaceae; genus Agapanthus; species Agapanthus africanus. Next base: position 367,183,460 of record CM057344.1, on the reverse strand, counting down.
GGACGGGTTCCACATATTCACAGACATGGATCATATACAGACTGGATTTACACTGATCATACTTCATTTGTATATATAACAGGGTATGAGGGCGCTGTTATATATACCCTTACACCAATATTAGTGGTATGGGACGCTAATATATGTGTATTGATATCATTGATATTTCATCATATTTACTTCATGCAGACATACCTTATACTGATGACATGTTATTACCTGAGTACCTGGCACTACCTACATGATTAGATGTTACCTTGCCACCTTTTTACACTCAGATGTACTCTTGTGGATTATATTACTGATCGTTGACTTAGGTTTATGTCTTGCATTCGTTTTCTGCTTGTAGATGTTTCTATTCACGAGTTGGCAACTCACCCCCGTTGTGCCACAGTTCTTGCAGGTTCTGCCGTACAGGTTTTATTGCGGCATTTCTGGCACACTACCTTCTTGCGGGTGATTTGCTTTGGTAGGTGGATTCTTTCGCATCAAGAACCACCATTGTATTTATTTATTTCGTTGTATCTAGAATTTCCATCAACCAAAACTTGTATATTGTTTCAGACCTATACTTTAGTGATGTATTATTCGACCTTAGAGTCGCGCTTAGTAGTATTGTGGTTTTCTTGTTGCTTTTGAGTTTCTTTTGGATTTGATCCTCGCCACTTGGCGTTGTATATCATTGTTGCATGTGTGGTTGTGACCGTCGATTGACGAAGAGCAAGCTCCCGCTTGGGGATGCCTTTATCATTGCATATATATTGTTATCCTTGTTGTACCCCATTCGGGGCCAGTTTTACAAAAGAAACTCTGCCGAAATTTTTAGAAAAGACTTATTGTTTTTAAAACGTACCTTCGGCTTAGTTATTTAAAAATCTTGATTTCAAACATGTATTTCTTCACTTCTTTAAACCAAATTCTTTACTTATTTCTTAAATGGTTTTAGATTTCTGGGCTTTTGGCTTACTTGGATCAGATGGAGTCCTATAGACTTCATATGGTTCAAGGGCCAGTCACGTGCTCTTTCGGGTCGTGACAAAGTTGGTATCAGAGCGCTAGGTTGACCTTGGTTCGAGTCTAAGTTTGACTATGTGGAGCCTAGGGAGTTATTTATATACGGAACTTAGGCTTGACCTTACGGAACTTAGACTTGGTCGAGGGGGTATTAGACCCGAACTTTCGTCGTTTTAGGATGACCCTTGGTTGATGGAATAGGTGACTAAAGTAGAGTGACGTACCGTTGGTATGTTCCGCGGCATACTTACGACACGCTACTCCGCTTAAGGAACCTTAGGATGTGCATATTTTTCGAGATCAGTGATTCTCTTTATATCCTGGATTATACATCCATTTGAGATCCCCGATTCTATTAGTTTCATGATCATACCTTCATTGATGCTGTTCCTTCCTATGATCATGTATCCACTTTGGATCTGTTGTTTCCCTTCTGGCCACTGATGTGCTCTCTTTGATACTCGATTGAGGTTCCTGTCACCATGTTTGAGCGCAGTTTGGGCTGCTGCTAGGGTTACGGCCGGTGTGAGCTCGTTTGGTACGAGGGCCGACCATTGTGTTTTCTGGTGACATGGGAACGTCTCGAGTTAGTATTGGTGTTTGTGACCTCTGGTGGAGGCGAGTACTTGGTTTTGCACCGGATGATCGGGCCATTGTTAGAGCTGCCAGTTGAGAGAGGACTGTTGATGTACAGCATACCTCAAAGATTGTGATGTCGCCTACCGTGCAGACAGATAGATTGTTTCCAGCTAGAGACGACTTCACGCAGATTCGTTGAGAGTCGATTGAGACGATCGAATGTCAGGAACCTATTTTCCAAGTTTAAAGTATACGGAAATACATGCAGGTGATTCTATGGACCCTCTAGAAGAATGAAACCCTAACTCGACTTAATGACCGTGTGAAAGCCTTTGAACCTTCGGGTTTGCGGCGGTTCCTCGGCGCCATTAGTGAGGCTTGGGTTTGCCCTTCTACGGCTGGACCACCGACGCTATGGCATGTACTCGATACTATTAAACTGTACCCGAGATGTGAGCTCTTGGGGGATTATGAGGATCTGACGAGTCGATCGGATGGTTCGACATCTTTCGGATATCGTGATGGGACACTGCTTGGGAGACTCCAGATGCGAGCGTAGCCGTCGGAGCGCAGTTCGTGTAGCCACGATGAACTAAGTCCGAATCAGTCGACATTTGAGCAGAGTGGAGTAAAGAGTTCGTACGAGATTTCGACGAGATGACGTCCCACTCCGCTGACATCAGAGATGTGATATGCACCCAGAGGCGTGGTATATGGATATACCTTCCAGAAAGAAGCGCGATAAGTATGCAGCCGTTCCGGAATAAGCTTTAGCTTCAGCATTGAATGACGACTTCCGGGCATTTCGGCAGGATGAGAATTGAGAAAGGAACCTCGACAGGACCCTTCTGGAAAACGATACGAGAAGACCTAGACCCAGGAGTGGTCATATTTCGCACACCCAGCAGGACAGAGTTCGGCATGGTCGACGAGGTAGTTGACCAGGTTTGGATAAAGGAACTTATCCAGATGCGTTGCGAATTGATCAAGGACGGACGAGTGATGAGTATTCCTTCGATGGTTGGGACGTGTTCCCGAGGACCTGTTCGGTCTGACATCTTCTACAGAATGATGAAGCTACAGAATACGCGATTTCGAGTCCGTGTGAGGGACTTCAGATTGACCGTGGCCGAGAACAGTGCAGTGCATAGTAGCTTGGCGTGACGTCATAGTGGACGACGATAGCGACAGGTGGAACAAGAGGTTCGTGTGAGACATTGACGAGCTGTCATTGCTTCCCGTCGAGACTAGAGACCTGTCATGCTCACAGAGACGTTGGGATGTGACCAGTTTCTGAGAAAATATTGTGTTGAGGACACAGATGTCTCTCCAGTGTAAAGAGGTTATGTAAGAGAATCAGCCTCCGTACAGATCGGCATAGGCATGTTTGGAAGAGACCTTGAGCAGGATTCCTTCCAGGACGTTACTGCAATGATGTTTGCACCCAGGATCAAATGTGTGACGTGCTTTCAGAGAGCCAGAGGCCGACGCCAGTGATATGCTACCTTACGAGTGGTCGTGAGGTTTGACCGAGAGGTGACCAGAAAAGTGCCAGAACGGAATCGTCCCCGTTAGCACATCTGACCGGGCCGATGAGCCGATTGACCGCGAGATTGGAGATCCGCAAAGAAGATAAGGACCCAGAGTCAGAGGACGCCAGACCGTGAACAAGAGGCAAGTAGATATCCTGCGCTGCTAGCAGTGGATGCACCGACTCCTTCTCGACCTCGAAGGAGGAACTACCGACGACGGTATTTATGATTTGTGATTTTGTGATTCGATTATCACGTATCCGTCATTTTGGATTTCGGTATTTTGGGGCGTTCTGTTTGCATGATTTAGTTTTGATGATGGAGTTTCATGATATTGGTTTCATGCACCCACTGGATATTTATATATTTTGCGCAGAGTTATTACATTTGAGATATTGATTGAGATTTCATGCCTACTGTATTCGGTGATTTGATTTATACTTCCAGCATAGTTTTCATGCACCTTTAGTGCTTTGGTACACGATCCTGGTGCACACCGGATGCACTGAATCGGGATTCTTCGTGCATGTCACATGCACCTGATTTTTCTGTCAGGCACACACGTTGCCTACGACAGATGTTTCGTGCACACCCGTTGCACCTAGATGTTGTTTTGTATACCTGTTTGACACATTTATGGATTTTGATTCCTTGCGCACCAGACGCATAGGATATTCTTATATATGCATTTTGGGATTGATTTCTAGTAGAGCAGTACATTTTATGATATTCTCTCGGTATTGATATTTTCGGAGCCCCGACAAATTGGATTATTACTGAAATTGTTTTAGTATTGGGGGTTTAAATTTAAATTCGGGGACCGAATTTCTTTAAGGGGGGTAGATTGTAACATTTTCAAAAATATAAAATATTAATTTTGGGAATTTTTATAATTTAATATTATTTTACTGATTATTTTAATATTAAATCTATAATTAAATGCAATTAAATAGGAAAAATGTTAGAAAAATTATGAAAAATTATGGAAAATTCTAAAATAGGGTAAATTAGTGAATTATGACATTTTTAAGTTTTTGTGATTAGTTTGACACTAATTTAGTGCTAATCGCGATTAAAAATCGTTAATCGGGTTTTTTGGCAATTTTGAGCAAAATGTGCACAAATCTTTTTCCACACTTGTTACACTTGTGTTACACTTCTTTTGTTGCCATGGTTTCCTTTTGGGAGCACTATTTGAGTGAGAAGATAAGAAAAGGAAAAGGAAAAAGTAAGTAAGGATGAGAGAGAGAAGACAAGTCAACCTTTCTTTTTTGAACCATACTCCATCATTTCCCTTTTCATTTCTCTCTCCCCCCTCTCCTTGGTGAGCGACTGCTGCTCCCTCTCTCCCTCACTCACCCTCTTCATGAAACCCTAGATCCATCAAGAAAACAAAGCTAAAACCCCATTCTCACTTCACAAAAAATGATCCCAAGCTCACTAGCTACCCTTTGACCTTGCAAGATTTGGATTTAGAGGACTTTGAGCAACTCAAGAATTTTCTTGAGTTGCCAAAGGAGGTAATTTCTGCACCCTCTTGTAGCATTTCAATTTCCTTATGCATCAATTCTAGTTTAGTATCGATATCGTGTCATTTTGTGGACTTTTGAGATTTCAAGTTAGGGTTTAGGGTAAAACTGAAACTTAAGATGAAATTGAGGCTTGTTTAGACCCTAGAAACCCTGGTGTGATGCTAAATTGAACCCAAACCTGAAGCTTGAACCAGAATACGGATTTTAGAAACCGATATCGGGGAAATTGTGAAATCTGTGAGGGTTAACTTGAATCTGCTATCATACGAGGCACCTGAAAATGATATTGTGTGGACAGTGAGATGTGCAGGCACTAATGAACCATCACCCCAAACCCTAGCTCCCCATTCATCCGTACGGCCGCCAATTCTCCCATTCTGGCCGCAATTTGCGGCCAGAGCAGGGGGGATTTGCCTCGAAATTCGTGCATGGACCCATTTCCTCTATTCTTGGCCCTGGGTACTTCTAGTTTTGACAGATTCTATCTAGGGTAAAATTTGGGACATATATCCTAAGTTGCTATTTTGGATTCGTGTTTCCGTATTCCGTATTTTTGATTCTGAAATGGTGGAATGTGTTTTGCCTCGACTATTTGTCGTTTATACGACGGTATAGAGGATTTATTGATGGTTTTGAAAGCGTGCCATAGGTTCTCACCTATAGGCCCCCCCTTATCGTATCGTTTTGGATTTCATGCGCCGTTTTAGCTTGGATTTGGTTTTAATGCGCATATACGATATTTGATGTGTAGGTACCCATGAAGACTTCGGGACGACAAGCAAATGCGTGGTGACGTCCGCAAATGATGATGCAAGGTGAGTAGATTATATCTACAGGGGGAAGTCGGGTGGATGGCGTATAGCACCCCCGCAGTCCGTAGATAGATTACTATGTAGTTTATTGTGATAATAAGTGTATTATGGATAGTATAGGGTTAGAAGTGACTAGTGTAGTTCATAGTCGCGAACCCTAGGATAGAATTACACCTACACACACCCTTGCTTATCACTTATACTTGCACTGTGATTGATGGTATGTGATGACTTTGGAGATGAGTCGATGATGTGGGCTTGGTGCCGTGAGATCGGTGATTTGATACGATTCACATGTGGGATATGACTTGTGATTCTTTCTTGCGGGCTTGGGATATGTGTTTACCCCCGCATGCATACCTTATTGATGGTATCGATTTGTACTAGACATAGAGTAGTACCCCCAGATGATGTGATCTGATGATAGTGATGCCTGTTATGTGATGAGATAGTGAGATGTTGACCTGTACCCAGTTATTGGGATGCCGTACGATGATTTACCGTACGAGCCGATATTGATGATAGATCCGCACTCAAAACTCGAGGATATCTTACGATATGACATTGAGGCGAGATCACCGACTATGTATCTTTATATATACCGACTCAGATTTAGGTGGTTTCCACACCTACCCCTCCTGATCGACCTGTTACTTGGATGTAGTTTGCATAGTAGATACTTCACTGTGATGTCGACTACTAGATTTCTGCATCTTCATGCTATTCGCATTGCTGGCATATATTCATTGCTATATTATTATCATGCTGTTAGGACACCAGCACCATTATCGATGATGCGTATGTTCCACGTACACTTTTTGCCGGCTCACACACTTCATCATCGATAATTGCCATGCCACTGCACTGTAGTACTGTTGCATTCATGATATGATTCTTGCTTGGCATATGGTACACATGTACCTGTACACAATCATAGATGATTCATTCTAAAGGAGCGGTTTCCCTCGACATATGCACATTACTATTCCATGCTGCATGATTTTCGATATGATTACCGTTCTTTACATGTCGCATACATCATGGATTGATTGCATAGCACATCGCATTGGATTTATTCTTGATGTGGATTTTCATGTGATTTCTGATTTTGAGGACCGTGGGATTATTTAAGAAAAGATGCTTTATTATGAAAAAACCCGGTTCCCTTGATATGATATTTGGGGCGTCGCCCCATGTTTTCTCGGTGCTAGAGGCATGTATTGAGAGAGGGATGACCCGGACTGACGGATTCCCGATATATACTCAGAGAGAGGGATGACCCGGACTGACGGATTCCCGATATATACTCAGAGAGAGGGATGACCCGGACTGACGGATTCCCGATATATACTCTGAGAGAGGGCTGACCCGGAATGACGGATGCCCGATGTATTGAGAGAGGGATGACCCGGACTGACGGATTCCCGATATATATATACTTTGAGAGAGGGCTGATCCGGAATGACGGATGCCCGATACAGGAGGATTTACGTGTCGATGCTAGGCACGGGTTTCATGATGTTTTTCCATGATTTTGTTTATATCCTCACATTGCATACATGATGCTTATTGTCATTGGGTGACGGGTGGACGGGTTCCACATATTCACAGACATGGATCATATACAGACTGGATTTACACTGATCATACTTCATTTGTATATATAACAGGGTATGAGGGCGCTGTTATATATACCCTTACACCAATATTAGTGGTATGGGACGCTAATATATGTGTATTGATATCATTGATATTTCATCATATTTACTTCATGCAGACATACCTTATACTGATGACATGTTATTACCTGAGTACCTGGCACTACCTACAAGATTAGATGTTACCTTGCCACCTTTTTACACTCAGATGTACTCTTGTGGATTATATTACTGATCGTTGACTTAGGTTTATGTCTTGCATTCGTTTTCTGCTTGTAGATGTTTCTATTCACGAGTTGGCAACTCACCCCCGTTGTGCCACAGTTCTTGCAGGTTCTGCCGTACAGGTTTTATTGCGGCATTTCTGGCACACTACCTTCTTGCGGGTGATTTGCTTTGGTAGGTGGATTCTTTCGCATCAAGAACCACCATTGTATTTATTTATTTCGTTGTATCTAGAATTTCCATCAACCAAAACTTGTATATTGTTTCAGACCTATACTTTAGTGATGTATTATTCGACCTTAGAGTCGCGCTTAGTAGTATTGTGGTTTTCTTGTTGCGTTTGAGTTTCTTTTGGATTTGATCCTCGCCACTTGGCGTTGTATATCATTGTTGCATGTGTGGTTGTGACCGTCGATTGACGAAGAGCTAGCTCCCGCTTGGGGATGCCTTTATCATTGCATATATATTGTTATCCTTGTTGTACCCCATTCGGGGCCAGTTTTACAAAAGAAACTCTGCCGAAATTTTTAAAAAAGACTTATTGTTTTTAAAACGTACCTTCGGCTTAGTTATTTAAAAATCTTGATTTCAAACATGTATTTCTTCATTTCTTTAAACCAAATTCTTTACTTATTTCTTAAATGGTTTTAGATTTCTGGGCTTTTGGCTTACTTGGATCAGATGGAGTCCTATAGACTTCATATGGTTCAAGGGCCAGTCACGTGCTCTTTCGGGTCGTGACAGAAGCATTCCTAAGTTGAGTAACACTGATCTGCCTCCTTCCATTTAGTTGACATGCACTGGAGACAGCTGCATGATTTGAATCTGGTTCAATTAAATCAGTGCCTCTGGTTCTATATTGGATATAGAACAGTTCATATCTTAACGATGTTAAGGTACGGGGATTTGTCCGGTTTATGATTAAAACCAGACACTGGACAACTCAAGGCACATTTCTGTAATTGCTGTTTGTGGGTTGACCCAGGCTATGATGAGGGTTGACTTTTTACCATCTGAAAGATCAATAGTGATATTGTTCTAAACTCGCCACAGTTTTAATAAAAATGGATTTTTCAGAAAACAGTAGTGGGAGTATGGTAGAACTGGAAGTGATTCCAGAACCACAAATGATTACTGAAGATTTGATAGGAACCTAAAGATTCAATCTGGTTTGACATTCCATTGGCCACTCCGCAGATTTGGTGGGTAACTTTAGGCACCCGAGAGGTACTCCGGTAGCCTCAAGGACGGTGACAGAGAAGTTCTTGTTTACCTAGACTTGCCATTGCTGTTGTTCCAGACTGTGAGACTCGGCAGGAGGATGAGTATAGCGTCGTTCTAAACTTGCTTTAGAAGTGTACGTCTATATGACTCTGCCAGAGGGTTGTCGTAGTCAGTGGGAGCAGCAGAAGCATTGGTGGACAGGTAGCTTATGTCTATTTATAGACTAAAGCAGATATAGCGGAGATAGATCATCAATTTCTGATGTGACAGTCATAGGTTTGACTTCATCAGAACAGGGGATGGATCTGTTAAGAAGGTAGTAGGGTGTGATGTCCTGGTATTTGGATGACATACACAGAGTAGGAAGTGATATTCCTATACTACGATCGGTTATACTTTGGTCGTCACACAGTGGTTTCTCCACATGGGACTTGGACATTATATCAGACATACTGGTTACTAGATCTATGGTTTTAGATCTAGATTTGGGTGGTTTCCCAATTAAGGGTACTTAGACAGCATTCTAAGAGTATTTAGAATGGACGACTCCTGGCACGGTAGTGTACCTGCAGGTGATGGAGTCACCCTCTCTAGAGGTGTCTTGCAGACTAAAGGGGAGAGGGATGTGCATGGTTGGCAGATCACTTGCTCAGGCAATTGAGCCAATCATGAGATGTCAAGTACCACACCAGATGTTGTTCTTGCACCAGATGCAATAAGTTGACATTGATCCAATCCTGGAGAAACAGTCGGAAGCAGTTTTAGAACATAAGTGGATGTTCTAGGGATATGATAACGACAGCCTCAATCGAGAGACAGTTATCATTCTAGGCTTCTAAGGTGACATGGACGACAAGGAGGTTGTCAGAGTTATAGTTTTTCCTTCTGACGAGGGGCAGTATTTTGGACAGGTGGTCCAAGGCAATACTGAGGGAGGCATGGCGCAGCATACTGATTAAGTTCAGTTGACGATACAGTCTAAGAAGTTTGGATTTGGAGTTTACCCATCAAATATCCAAACACATTCTAAGACAGGTATTGCTCATTTCGGGAGATGGCTTTCTCCGTGAACTTGAGATATAGAGAGACATAGAAAGAAACTGTAACGTTTTAAAAATGATTAAATAAATAATTAAATGAATAAAAGTGTTTAAGTGAATTTTAGGATTTTCGGTAAAGTAAAATGTATTTTTCGTAAGACCAAACCGTGATTGTTTTTCATTATAATTTTAAAAATATCTATTTTAATTATGAAATTACTAGTAAATAGTGTTTATTTAGCCACTAATAAATTTTTAGTTTAATAAAATATTTTTCCTAAATTAATTATTTTAAATATTAACATAAGCTTTATTTTTACACTAAATTAGTGTAAATTACAAATTTGAATGGTTTTAATTTGTAAAAATGAACCATGGCATATTAGAATTTAGTGTGTATCATGCAAAAATTATTTGCAAATTTTTCCTATTTTCTAGAGCTTTCTTGAGTTGCTATAGTAAAGAAATAAATAAATAAATAAATAAAGCATGAAAAGTCTTTTATTGATGTTTCTTCTGTTGAAACTTCTACACACTTTTCCCATTCTCTTCTTTCTCTCCCTCATCTCTCTAGGGCCGGCCACAAACCCCCCATGGCTGCCCCCCCATTTCCCACCTCATTTTTATTCAAAATTCATCAAAAACACATCAAAAATTCAATTAAAATTCCACAAAATCCTATTTATTTCATACTCTTTATTCCTTGCTCATTTTTATATGAAATTTGGAGATGGAAAGCATACATTTTGGAGGCTCAATTCTTGTTTGGATTTCATATTTTGAAGGTATAATTTTCTTTCTTTTAATTTATTGTTATTAGATGTTCATATTAAGCTTAATTAGATTTAATGAATTAATTCTATGTTCTTTTTTTTAAAATGCAAGCTAGGGTTCTAAATTCAAGTTATGATTTTTAATAATTAATTAGGGTTATAGTAGTTAGTTTAAGACTTTTAGTATTAGGAAATCTTGCATGGTTATTGTTTAACAAATTGTTATTCAAAAAAATTGTTTTAAATTAGTAATATAGTTAACTAGGTTTTTGCAAAATGCGGTTGTGGTTAATATAAAATTCTAATTTGAGTTGTTATCAATGGATTATTGTTTTAGCAGAAATATTAGCATGTTAATGGAAAGAAAAACTTAGTTTGATTGCTAGTTTCTATGGTTACTTGATAAATTGTGATAAAAATTGCTAATTTTGTAAACTAGATTTTAGAAATTCCTATATAAATGAGATTAAAAATATAATTATGGTTTCATTATATCATTATCATCATGAATTGTGGTTTAAGTCATTAATTTATGCAAAATCATGTTTTGTGGTGGAATTGTGGTATTTTGCTTGAAAAATGTTGAAAATTGTTAAAGGGTGCAAACTAGAAATTTCAAATTTATACAAAATTGTGTAATAAAAATATAGTAATGGTTTGTATAGTCTAGTGATGATATTTAATGAGTTTTATGACCATTGGTTTCATTTAAATGTCAAGTTTTGATGAAAAACGGTAAATTGGCATTTTCGGGTTTTTCGAAAACGGACGATTTGATTGATTTTAGGGTTTTGATGGATTAAATCATGTTTTATATTATAAGTAACGAGTTTTCTAAACTACAAGCTGTTTGTTGATGTTTATCTCGATCCATCGGAGTTTGTACGCCGATATCGAGCGATATTTGGTCCTTTTGTGTGGACGGGACATAGGTTTTAACCTATGCTTGTTCCTTGCGTCGTTTTGACTTTTGTATGTGATTCAGTTTACGATACTATTATTATGTTTGTGTTTAGGTACCCCTCACGTGGACTGCGGGCGATGAAGAGGAGGATGGCGACACCGTCTTCGGCAGACATGGACCAGGTGAGTAGATGCATATCTACGGGGGAAGTCGGGTGGATGGCGTTTAGCACCCCCGCAACGTAGAATAGGAATAGTACTTATTGACATTAGGAAACCCGATGTGACCCTAGATTCTTACTGAGCAGGACCCTAGTAATGACCCTAGGCGGGACTAGACTGATTTAGGAAAACCATACCTGAGGATGAATACTTTGGGAGAGGTCCGTAGGTTTCTGATAGAAACACACATGCACACACTAAAACTTGACATGGCGTATACGTATATGTGTGTATATATATAAAACTAGGTATAGGTGTATATATATACACAACACGTATATGGGATTCGTTGATATGATATGATATCTGAGGTATGATGAAACAGTATGACTGGGCTTGATGCCGTGATTCTTGACTATACAGTCGTATTAAAGTGTTAGCGGATAATTAGAGAAAGAGATAATGAACATGAATATATAAATTATGAAGGGTGGTGGTGATATTGAGGTACATGGGACGCTAAAATAGTACCTGGGCTGTAGCTTGTGACTTGATGACGATAAGATATCGGTATGACTTAATCACAATATGATACATATGACATGATATTTTTGAGGATAAACTAATGATGCTTATCATGATGGCAATGATATATGATTGATTTATGCGATCACAGTTTAGCACCTTGATCATGAGATGTGTTGATGATGACATTATACGAATGAGGAGACACCTAGGAGATACTTGACCGTACCCCGATATTGGGATGCCGTACGATGGATTTTACCGTACGAGGCTTAGATTTGATGATTGATCCGCACTCTTGATTCGGGGAAGCCGTACTACGTACGTGACGCTATTGAGGCGGGATCGCCGACTATTAGAGATATTGATTCAGACCTTAGGTAGACTCTAGTTTTTTACTGACTAGTCTATTAGGTTTAGTTTCTTAGGATGTTAGATGGACACTGGTTTAGGTTCGACTCACATAGTGGTAGTTGTACTCGTATTTCGCAGAGGAGTGGATAATGCACATCTGTCTTTACATTCATACTGTAATCATCAGGGTGCATGTTCTTACATATGTTGCTATAATCAGTACAAACCATACCTGTTAGGACACCAGCACCATTACCGATGATGCGCATATTCCACGCACACTTATTTGCCGGCTCACACACATCATCATCGGTAATTGCTATGTCACGTACACTTTAGATCATATTGTCTTTTATGGATAGAATCAGTTACCAACTAGACCGATATAATATTGTGATTATTCTCTGATGTTAGTATAGACATGATATTTATTACTTAGACATCCATGCATTTATATTTTCATGTTATCATGCAGTATTATGGGCATATGCCGACACTTATCATATAGTTACTCATGATTTTGAGATTTGGATTTCTATGAGATTTCTGGATTTTTGGGGAAAACCGCAAAAATATATAAAAACTTCTCTCTCTCTCCTCTTCTCTTTTTAAAATAAGATGTGGTTTTCTCGTGATGTATGTGTCGTCCACCATGAGTATTTCATGTTTTCTGTTGGATTTCGAGACCCGATTCGAGGAGTGGATGAACCGTCTCGGGTACATGGTGGGCCCGGTATGGTACCCCGGGGCAAGAAGATCGAGTTATAGACGATGAGCCTGGCAGGGGAAGGCTACCTACCGGTGATGTCTGGCACGGCGGATATCCGGAGGATACCGACCGTTGTCGTGAGATTTGATGATATGGGCCGATCCGGACTGACGGAGCCCGAGATATTGAGACTTGAGATTACATGTGTTGTGTCGATGCTTGACACGGATTTCCATGGATTTCATTATTGAGATTTCAGATTCTTATACACATTCTACTATGATAACAGCTAAAGATTTCTTATACATATATATCTGGATTTCAGGATTTGTTACTTTACATTCATGGTGCATGCATTTCATTCATATGACACAGTATTATATGAGGTACTGACATGAGCACGGAGTATCTGCACTTACACGTAGTATTACCCTGCTATTACTAGATGATTGGGACTTAGTAGTTTATTATTATGACCTAGGATAGCGTCGTGCATTCGATTTCTTTTCGTAGATGTCTTCTACTCACGAGTTGGCAACTCACCCCCGTTGTGCTAAATTTTATTACAGGTTCGGTGTACAGGTTTCCCTGGCAGCTTGCTGGCATATCTATTCTTTCAGGGTGATTTGCACGGTAGGTTGGTTCACTTGTATCCGAACCACCATTGTACTTTTATTCATTCATTTGTATCTAGTAAGCTCCATCAACCATACTTGTATTACTTGATAAGTTTATTGGACCAGTCTTTTATTTTGACCTTAGAGTCGCGCATATATTATTCTGATCTGGTGGTTTTGTTTTATTTTGAGTTTTGAGCCTCGCCCTTTGGCGTTGTATATTATTGTGCTCGTTGTGGTTGTTTCCGCCAGTTGGCGTTGAGGTAGCACCCGTTTGGGGATTCTTTTTATTGTTTATGTATATTATACTTGTTGTACCCATTTGGGGGCCAGTTTTTACAGAGGAGACTCTGCCGAAATTTTTGGGAAAATTTGCTGATACTTTTAAACTTGTTTTTCTTCATGTTTTTTTTACTTCTTCTTCTTTTATATGGTTTAGATTTCTGGGCTTCGGCTTACTTAGGTTACGTGGCGCCTCTAGAAGCTTCGTAATCTAAGTGCCAGTCACGTTCCGTACTCTCGGGTCGTGACAAAGTTGGTATCAGAGCGCTAGGTTTAACCTTGTATAAGTCTAGGTGACCCTTGGTTGATGGCGTAGTCGATTTAGATAGAGTAACGTACCGTGGGTATGGTCCGTGGCATACTTACGATACGCTACTCTGCTTAAGGAGCCTTAGGATGTACATTGTTTGCACCGTATTTCATTCGTTCCTTTGATCTATCTTCGTCGATATCGGATGGTGGTTTCTGTTACCATGGGCAGAGGAAGCTGCGGCTCGAATGCGATAACCATTAGAGTATTGGTTATTCTTGAGGATTGAAGCATTGCTTAGCGTGCGGACGAAGGGTATTCACGTGCCGTCCGGATGAAGTTAAAGGGTTCGAACGATTATCAGAAAACCATTTTCCCAAGTTTAAAGTATTCGGAAGAACATGCAGGTATTTCGATGGACCCTCTAGAAGAATGAAACCCTAACTCGACATAATGACCACGAGAACGCTCTTGAACCTTAGGGTTTACGGCAGTTCCGCTGTGCCATTAGTGAGGCTTGGGTTTGCCCTTCTACGGCTGGATCATCGATGCTGGGGTATGTACCGGATATTTTTTAAACTGTACTTGAGTGTTGAGCTCTCGGGGAATTATGGGATTTTGATGGATCGATCGAAAGATTTAATGTAGTTCGGATATCAAGTGAAGGGATCGACTACGTGGGAGACTCTAGATATGAGGATTTTCGTTGGTAGCGCAGTCAGCACAGCTACAAAGAGACGAGTTCGAAGCAATCGACATCAGAAGAAAGAGGCGCACATTGACGATAGTGTTTACGATTGGGATTTAGTGATTTGAATTTCATATTTTCGTGGATTGGATTTTTGTATTTTGAGGACTTTGTTCTACGATTGGTATTTCATGTGTGTACCTTTATTCTATCTGTGTTTCATATATCAGTTGTATTGATGTTGTTTAGTACACACCCAGTACACTTGATTTGGTTTTATATATTTTGAGATTTTTGATTTGATTTCGTGCATAGGGGTTACACATGATTTTGACATATGTTTCGACCTAGTTTTCATGCATTTTTGCACTGTGATTTTGATTTTGATATTCGATGTATGTTTTCGTGCACCATGTGCACCTGATTAGGATTCTTGCGCATACTTGGCCCACTTGATGCGATTTTGTGCACACCAGATGCACTAAATCGGGGTTTTGTGCAGATTAGATGCACCTGATATTGAGTCGTGCACGCCCGTTGCACTTGACAGATGTTTTTGGTGCACACCCGTTGCACTTAGTTTTGTTTTTGTGTGTATTCATGGTATCATTAGTTGGTTTCGATTTCAGTGCGCACCGGACGCACATGATATTTTTATGATGTGGTTGGGATTGATTTCAGTTTGAGCAGTATGTTTTCATAGTCATTATTATTTGATTTAGTAACCAGGCGGGACGTGTATGTTAAATAAAAGATATATATATATATATATAGCTATTTTTTTAAATTAAACGTCCGCTACTTATACCGTAACACGTGCATTGCACGGCGAATTTTCAAGAAGGGTTTTTGTATGCTTCTTTATTATGAGGCTTAGGCGATTTTACTAGGATGCGAAATATATATAAGTTATAGATTGATGTATATTATGATGGTTTTAACATTGGGTTATGATATTTTATTCTCGCCATAACTCCGATGATTGCGTTATGCTTGACGGAGTTGATTTTAGTTATGTATTGATGATTTCGGAGCCCCGACGATTTGAATGTTTTGCTAAACGTTTTAGTATTTGGAGGGGGAGTTTTAATTTAAATTCGGGGACCGAATTTCTTAAAGGGGGGAAGATTGTAACGTTTTAAAAATGATTAAATAAATAATTAAATGAATAAAAGTGTTTAAGTGAATTTTAGGATTTTCGGTAAAGTAAAATGTATTTTTCGTAAAACCAAACCGTGATTGTTTTTCATTATAATTTTAAAAATATCTATTTTAATTATGAAATTACTAGTAAATGGTGTTTATTTAGCCACTTATAAATTTTTAGTTTAATAAAATATTTTTCCTAAATTAATTATTTTAAATATTAACATAAGCTTTATTTTTACACTAAATTAGTGTAAATTACAAATTTGAATGGTTTTAATTTGTAAAAATGAACCATGGCATATTAGAATTTAGTGTGTATC
Source organism: Agapanthus africanus (assembly GCA_030015575.1). Classification (NCBI taxonomy): domain Eukaryota; kingdom Viridiplantae; phylum Streptophyta; class Magnoliopsida; order Asparagales; family Amaryllidaceae; genus Agapanthus; species Agapanthus africanus. The sequence goes on along the minus strand of CM057344.1, from coordinate 367,167,112 downwards.
ATGCAAAAATTATTTGCAAATTTTTCCTATTTTCTAGAGCTTTCTTGAGTTGCTATAGTAAAGAAATAAATAAATAAATAAATAAAGCATGAAAAGACTTTTATTGATGTTTCTTCTCTTGAAACTTCTACATACTTTTCCCACTCTCTTCTTTCTCTCCCTCACCTCTCTAGGGCCGGCCACAAACCTGCCATGGCTGCCCCCCCATTTTCCACCACATTTTTATTCAAAATTCATCAAAAACACATCAAAAATTCAATTAAAATTCCACAAAATCCTATTTATTCCATACTCTTTATTCCTTGCTCATTTTTATATGAAATTTGGAGATGGAAAGCATACATTTTGGAGGCTCAATTCTTGTTTGGATTTCATATTTTGAAGGTATAATTTTCTTTCTTTTGATTTATTGTTATTAGATGTTCATATTAAGCTTAATTAGATTTAATGAATTAATTCTATGTTCTTTTTTTTAAAATGCAAGCTAGGGTTCTAAATTCAAGTTATGATTTTTAATAATTAATTAGGGTTATAGTAGTTAGTTTAACACTTTTAGTATTAGGAAATCTTGCATGGTTATTGTTTAACAAATTGTTATTCAAAAAAATTGTTTTAAATTAGGAATTTAGTTAACTACGTTTTTGCAAAATGTGGTTGTGGTTAATATAAAATTCTAATTTGGGTTGTTATCATTGGATTATAGTTTTAGAGGAAATATTAGCATGTTAATGGAAAGAAAAACTTAGTTTGATTGCTAGTTTCTATGGTTAATTGATAAATTGTGATAAAAATTGCTAATTTTGTAAACTAGATTTTAGAAATTCCTATATAAATGAGATTAAAAATATAATTATGGTTTCATTATATCATTATCATCATGAATTGTGGTTTAAGTCATTAATTTATGCAAAATCATGTTTTGTTGTGGAATTGTGGTATTTTGCTTGAAAAATGTTGAAAATTGTTAAAGGGTGCAAACTAGAAATTTCAAATTTATACAAAATTGTGTAATAAAAATATAGTAATGGTTTGTATAGTCTAGTGATGCTATTTAATGAGTTTTATGACCATTGGTTTCATTTAAATGTCAAGTTTTGATGAAAAACGGTAAATTGGCATTTTCGGGTTTTTCGAAAACGGACGATTTGATTGATTTTAGGGTTTTGATGGATTAAATCATGTTTTATATTATAAGTAACGAGTTTTCTAAACTACAAGCTGTTTGTTGATGTTTATCTCGATCCATCGGAGTTTGTATGCCGATATCGAGGGATATTTGGTCCTTTTGTGTGGACGGGACATAGGTTTTAACCTATGCTTGTTCCTTGCGTCGTTTTGACTTTTGTATGTGATTCAGTTTACGATACTATTATTATGTTTGCGTTTAGGTACCCCTCACGTGGACTGCGGGCGATGAAGAGGAGGATGGCGACACCGTCTTCGGCAGACATGGACCAGGTGAGTAGATGCAAATCTACGGGGGAAGTCGGGTGGATGGCGTTTAGCACCCCCGCAACGTAGAATAGGAATAGTACTTATTGATATTAGAAAACCCGATGTGACCCTAGATTCTTACTGAGCAGGACCCTAGTAATGACCCTAGGCGGGACTAGACTGATTTAGGAAAACCATACCTGAGGATGAATACTTTGGGAGAGGTCCGTAGGTTTCTGATAGAAACACACACGCACACACTAAAACTTGACATGGCGTATACGTATATATGTGTATATATATAAAACTAGGTATAGGTGTATATATATACACAACACGTATATGGGATTCGTTGATGTGATATGATATCTGAGGTATGATGAAACAGTATGACTGGGCTTGATGCCGTGATTCTTGACTATACAGTCGTATTAAAGTGTTAGCGGATCATTAGAGAAAGAGATAATGAACATGAATATATTAATTATGAAGGGTGGTGGTGATATTGAGGTACATGGGACGCTAAAATAGTACCTGGGCTGTAGCTTGTGACTTGATGACGATAAGATATCGATATGACTTAATCACAATATGATACATATGACATGATATTTTTGAGGATAAACTAATGATGCTTATCATGATGGCAATGATATATGATTGATGTATGCGATCACAGTTTAGCACCTTGATCATGAGATGTGTTGATGATGACATTATACGAATGAGGAGACACCTAGGAGATACTTGACCGTACCCCGATATTGGGATGCCGTACGATGGATTTTACCGTACGAGGCTTAGATTTGATGATTGATCCGCACTCTTGATTCGAGGAAGCCGTACTACGTACGTGACGCTATTGAGGCGGGATCGCCGACTATTAGAGATATTGATTCAGACCTTAGGTATACTCTAGTTTCTTACTGACTAGTCTATTAGGTTTAGTTTCTTAGGATGTTAGATGGACACTGGTTTAGGTTCGACTCACATAGTGGTAGTTGTACTCGTATTTCGCAGAGGAGTGGATAATGCACATCTGTCTTTACATTCATACTGTAATCATCAGGGTGCATGTTCTTACATATGTTGCTATAATCAGTACAAACCATACCTGTTAGGACACCAGCACCATTACCGATGATGCGCATATTCCACGCACACTTATTTGCCGGCTCACACACATCATCATCGGTAATTGCTATGTCACGTACACTTTAGATCATATTGTCTTTTATGGATAGAATCAGTTAACAACTAGACCGATATAATATTGTGATTATTCTCTGATGTTAGTATAGACATGATATTTATTACTTAGACATCCATGCATTTATATTTTCATGTTATCATGCAGTATTATGGGCATATGCCGACACTTATCATATAGTTACTCATGATTTTGAGATTTGGATTTCTATGAGATTTCTGGATTTTTGGGGAAAACCGCAAAAATATATAAAAACTTCTCTCTCTCTCCTCTTCTCTTTTAAAATAAGATGCGGTTTTCTCGTGATGTATGTGTCGTCCACCATGAGTATTTCATGTTTTCTGTTGGATTTCGAGACCCGATTCGAGGAGTGGATGAACCGTCTCGGGTATATGGTGGGCCCGGTATGGTACCCCGGGGCAAGAAGATCGAGTTGTAGACGATGAACCTGGCAGGGGAAGGCTACCTACCGGTGATGTCTGGCGCGGCGGATATCCGGAGGATACCGACCGTTGTCGTGAGATTTGATGATATGGGCCGATCCGGACTGACGGAGCCCGAGATATTGAAACTTGAGATTACATATGTTGTGTCGATGCTTGACACGGATTTCCATGGATTTCATTATTGAGATTTCAGATTCTTATACACATTCTACTATGATAACAGCTAAAGATTTCTTATACATATATATCTGGATTTCAGGATTTGTTACTTTACATTCATGGTGCATGCATTTCATTCATATGACACAGTATTATATGAGGTACTGACACGAGCACGGAGTATCTGCACTTACACGTAGTATTACCCTGCTATTACTAGATGATTGGTACTTAGTAGTGTATTATTATGACCTAGGATAGTGTCGTGCATTCGATTTCTTTTCGTAGATGTCTTCTACTCACAAGTTGGCAACTCACCCCCGTTGTGCCAAATTTTATTACAGGTTCGGTGTACAGGTTTCCCTGGCAGCTTGCTGGCACATCTATTCTTTCAGGGTGATTTGCACGGTAGGTTGGTTCACTTGTATCCGAACCACCATTGTACTTGTATTCATTCATTTGTATCTAGTAAGCTCCATCAACCATACTTGTATTACTTGATAAGTTTATTGGACCAGTCTTTTATTTTGACCTTAGAGTCGCGCATATATTATTCTGATCTGGTGGTTTTGTTTTATTTTGAGTTTTGAGCCTCGCCCTTTGGCGTTGTATATTATTGTGCTCGTTGTGGTTGTTTCCGCCAGTTGGCGTTGAGCTAGCACCCGTTTGGGGATTCTTTTTATTGTTTATGTATATTATACTTGTTGTACCCATTTGGGGGACAGTTTTTACAGAGGAGACTCTGCCGAAATTTTTGGGAAAATTTGCTGATACTTTTAAACTTGTTTTTCTTCATGTTTCTTTTACTTCTTCTTCTTTTATATGGTTTAGATTTCTGGGCTTCGGCTTACTTAGGTTACGTGGTGCCTCTAGACGCTTCGTAATCTAAGTGTCGGTCACGTTCCGTACTCTCGGGTCGTGACAGAAACATTAAAGCGGATCCACTCACTGAGGCTATTCCTCGAACGCAATAGTTTCGCAAACATGTTTTGTGAGACTGACAAGTAGAGGAGTTGGGTGTTCGGTATCACACGGGCTGTGAGTATGCGACATCGCAATAATTAGCCTTGAGTGCAAGTGGGAGATTGTTTGAGATAGTGCCCTCAGAGTCAATTATTGGATCACAGGCACGTGATTGCAATGATTGAGGGAGGACCTATCCCGGTAGGACAGTCTTACTCGAGATGATAGTATGCTATCTGGTTTACCTTTATCATCGTGTGCTGCTTTAGGTGACCTGACATGTCGCTATTACACATTGATAGAGCCCCTAGGATTCTTGCTTGACCACCAGCAGTATGAGGGCGATCATATAAGTGGGAGCTGGGGTCTATAAGCACATCCTTAAAAGGTCCCTAGTCGTGGGAGTTTCGAGATAGGGCATCGATACTCCAGAGTAGACTAGTATATACAGTCGAGACCCCGACGAGGGGCAGTGGCCGGTCTCACAAGCCACTGGTGTCAGTTGGTTCACTTAAGATGTATACAGGTGCTCATTGGGTTATGAGTACACCGGACAGGACTCGCCGGGAACATGCTAGTTGGTCTTATACCTGACGTCAGATAGCAGTTCCCTGGTGACATGTGTACAGGTTAGTTCATCGACCTGATGATCGTCATTTGTCTCGTGTGAGTTCCCACTGTACTTTGATTACTACCCTACCACGCTCAAAGGAGACGTGCAAACAGGTTTTAGTTGGGTACAGTCCCGAGCCACATGGAGGCAGTGAGCGGATCTTCAGGGGTTTGTCTCTCCCGGTATTGGGGGTGAGGTCGCGCTGTGTCTAGGAGAGTCATTACACGAAGCCCTCGGCCGAGGCAGGAGATTTACTGGTAGGTATTCCAGTAGTATCTCAGGGTGTTCTGGGCTACACTCCGACACGACTTGTACCGCTTTTGGGGGTCTGACTTTTACCAACCCCCTAGGCCCGCCATGCGATGCTCATAGACGAACGGACCGGACTGTATGGATATTGTCACTGACAGGCTCAGTAGGGTGTCAGGATGAGTTCGCTCATCGACGTCCCTTTTGGTCCATACCTGGTAGCCCGTTACGTATTGGCTTATACCTCTGACGTGCTAGTGGTTAAATCCACAACCGAGGTGTTGACGAGTCTTTAGAGTCCCCTACATTCAGTTGCTCAAGTTTTCGGGTGAAAAGCTGTAGAGGCCGTATGGAGATATGGCAGGGTTCGATCAGATACTTGCGGTATTGCACGGATCAGGATCGAACGGATATTACTAGCCGGTTTTGGTTTAAGCCGGATCCTAGTATAGTACAGTGTAGATTTTGTCTCATTGCATTTGTATTTCGGTCGGAATACAAATCCGGGTGTGTATACACAGTATCGGGGTTTTCCTGTAATTTATTACGGGACCAGTTTTCTGGAGTTGCCAGTTTGCTTTCCGTTTCGGCCATTTTCGTTTGTATCTTTCAATGGCCGAAGATTGGTGGAGGAGGGCTTATTTGCATTTGTGCAAATAAGTATTTGTGGAGGGTGTTCTTTGTTGGAGATAGTGCCCTCATAGTCAATTATTGGATCGCAGGTATGTGATTGCAATGATTGCGGAGGACCTATACCGGTAGGACAGTCTTACTCGAGATGATAGTATGCTATCTGGTTTGCCTTTATCAGTCGTGTACATGTTCAGGTGACTGATTGCATGTTACACTTTGATAGAGCCCTTAGGATCTTGCTTTACTACCAACAGTATGATGGCGATCATATACGTGAGAGTTGGGTAGTTTATATGCATATCCTTAATTGTGGTCCCTAGTCGTGGGAGTTTCGAGACAGGGCATCGATACTCCGGAGTAGACTAGTGTATACAGTCGAGACCCCGATGAGGGGCGGTGGCCGGTCTCACAAGCCACTGGTGTCAGTTGGATCACCTAAGATGTATACAGGTGCTCATTGGGTTATGAGTACACCGGACAGGACTCACCGGGAATCTGCTAGTTAGTACTATACCTATCGTCAGATAGCAGTTCCCTAGTGACATGTGTACAGGTTAGTTCATCGACCTGAGGTCGTCATTTGTCTCGTGTGAGTTCCCACTGTGCTTTGATTTCTACCCTACCACGGCTCAAAGGAGTCGTGCAAACAGGTAGTTTTTGGGTACTGTCCCGAGCCATATGGAGGCACGTGAGCGGATCGGCAGGGGATTCTTCTCTCCCGGTATTGGGGGCGAGGTCGTGCTGTGTCTAGGAGAGCCATTACACAAAGTCCATGGCCATGGCAGGAGATTTACTGGTAGGTACTCCAGTAGTATCTCAGGGTGTTATTGGGCTACACTCCGACACGACTTATACTGCTATTGGGGGTCTGACGTTTCTAGCCCCCTAGGCGGATATGCGATACTCATAGACGAACGGACCGGACTGTATATACATTGTCACTGTTAGGCTCAGTAGGGTTTTCGGATGAGTTCGCTCATCGGCCTCCCTTGAGTTCGCTCATCGGCCTCCCTTAAGGTCAGTCCATGGGCAGCCGTTACGCATAGCTAGTGCCGCTGACGGTTTGTGGTTCAACCCACTGCCAGGGTACGACGAGTCATTAGAGTCCCCCACAGACAGTTTCCCAAGTTCGGGCGAAACGTTGTAGAGGCCGTTTGGTTTTATGGCAGGGTTCGGAAAATGCACATGCGTTTACGCACGTGTCAGTTTTCGGGAAGTAGATACTGGTCGGCTTTGGTTTAAGCCGGATCCGAGTATTATATTGAGTAGGTATAATATCTTTGTCTCAGTTGCATTTGTATTCGGTCGTAATACAAATGCGGGTATATTTATACAGTTTCGGGGTTATCCTGAAAGTCGTTTCAGGATCACTTTTGGAAGTTGCCAGTTTCCAGTTTTCTATCAACCGTCTTTTAACATTCGGTTAAAGACGGATTTATCTTTTCTTGGATGAGAGTGAGTCATGCTTCTAGATGGTTCTAGAAGGTGATGACTTGGTTAATTGGTGTTGTGCTTTCATTGGTTGCATTAATGAATGGATGACTAGGTTTAGTGAGTCATTCATTTCATTAATGAGTTTTGTTTACTTAAAGATATTTGTTCTTGATCTTTTCTTCAAGATAAGCTTCATCCTCTTATGGTTACCTCCCCCTCCTCCTACACTCACCTCCCTCCACCTATATTTGGCCGGCCCCTCCTCACTCTTTCACTAGGGGTTTTCATTTGCTAGAAAAGATTATGATAGGTTTTATCGGTGTATGGAATTTCACAGTCCATTTCATTCCATCACCCGATTCCTTCGGCAACTTCATTAACCGATCGTCCACGGACTTGGACGAAGTGAGACAAAGTCATCTACTCATTCTCTACATCAATCTTGGTCGTCTCTTTTAGCAAACTTGACGACCGAGTTTCCTTGAGTCAGAGGCGGGAGCCCGTTTAAAGAATCAGTGATGTGGTGCCACCTAGACGAGCATATTGGAGATCGACGAGATCGGAGCAGCCGCAACGGAGCGTGGGATGATGGTTAAAGAACGAAGGACTCGGATTGTTCGGTATAACCTTTCTACACTCTTTACAGTTTGTTAGTTTAGCAATAATGGTAGATCCGGGTTAAAGTATACGATAGCGCCAGTTAAAAAGTTTTTGTTCCGCATTTGGCGTCTGTAGACGGCCGGGGCGCTAGCGTAGACTTACAGTGGTATCAGAGACTCACCATTTTGCTATTCTAACTTGTGCTAACGCGTTTAATATATCGATCGAACCGGAAATCAAAAACTGCAAAATCCAAGCTTGACAGTTTCTGTTGTTTTTAAACGGTGTCCTAAAAATATTTCACACATCTCAGAAAACTGTGCAGGGTTTTTTAAGAACGACTTACAAATTTGGGATCATGATTCGACAAGACTGCCGCGGAAAGGCGGCCAAACCCATGGTTTGGTCGCGGATCCGCGGCCATTCAGTGTCATCATGCCCCCAAATTTGCACAGTAGGTTCTTCTCTGGAAATTGGGGTTTTTGGTATATATCTTTTGGGCCCAGGTTTTGTTACTGTTCTCCAGAAGTTCGTGGGGCCCACTTTGTGATATTTTGTCGATCGAAATTTAAACATGTTAGTTTACAGTGCTTACATTATATCTCCGACCGGGAATGTCATTTGATCGGTAAACCGCGTCCGATTGCTATAGTTCTTTTAGACGGGTTTGCGAACGTGACATTCGCGTTGATGTTCTGTGTTGTGCTGTGATGTTGCGGATTTGTCGTGGTGGATAGCAGTGTGCAATGGTAGTACAGTTTGAGTTTATTTGTACATTTGATATTGCGGGGCGAGCGTCCAACATGTGGACTGCCGTCACTGCCTGTTGTATAATATTCTTTTGGGGCACGACCAGGTTGTGGTCGATGTACCTGTTGTACTATTTTTCATTGCTGTACTAGGTTTTGCCCCGAGACGGAGTGCACGGATAGCCGGGTTCTGGAGGGCAACGGGTCCGCATCTTATGGCTTTGAGAGGCAGAGGGGCCCCACTCTAAAATTGGCAGACTATTCGCCGCACTCGTAGGGGGTACAGGTTGACCCAAGGAGGGGTGCTCAATTTACCAGATTCCGTGAAGTGCCGGGTGTTCCATTCACTATGCTGTGGGGACTACCTCGCTTCAGGTTTTGGCGGGTAACTTGCCGCACCCGTAGGGGTCTAGGTTTCATTGCACAGGCTATCCACACGACAGGGGAACGTCGGGTTTCAGCAGCGGCTCTGTGAAACCCGGGGATCCCAGATTATCTGTATTGTTCTGTGATGCTTATTACTTTTCTGTAATGTTGCATATTATCACGCCTGGAGCGATTATTGTATATTGGTTTATATACTATTAGATGTTGTATATGTTTTACACTCGCGCTAGTCCAGTCCCCGCTCTGTCGTTAGTTAAGTAACCTAACGGGTGATGACGGGACCCAGTGACGAATGCGGATGGCATATACGTATATTTTATTTTCGTTCTTTTCTGGTGTGATTGATTGATGGGACTGCATTGATTCTGATCAATGCAAAAAGTTAAACAAACCTGTTTCAGTTGTTGGAACAAATTTAAAACGTGTTATTGCAAAGACGTTTCCTTTTGTTTTGCATAGCGGTATTCAGTGGAATATCCTGCACCTCATTCGACGGGAAAGGGCCGATATCCCTTCACCGGGACTGACCCCTTGGGCAGAAGTTTGCGTCAGGGTAATAACTTCACTATAGTCGATTACAAGTTGCTTTGCATCGCGGTATTCAGTGGAATATCCTGCACCTCATTCCACGAGGAAAGAGCCGAGATCCCTTCACCGGGAGTGACCTCTTTAGCAAAAGGTTTTCGCCACTATATTTTAAAAGCTATCAGGTTCCTTCAGCGATATCAAGTTCATTACGCTAAAGGTTTTTCGCCAAAAACCAGCCGTAGCCCTCCGTCATTTCATATGAATGGTTAGTAGTATTCAAGCTATGTTGGTCTGGCCCTTAGCCATGACATAGTGATTGGTAGCTGCTGGGGTATTCACATGTTGCATAGATAGATGCGTTGGTTTGGGACAGTCGTACAGCCTTGTTGGCCCTTAGTCAAGGGCGAGTACGGGTGGGTTCAAATTAACAAGATAATGATGGGAAGAACTTGACATGTGACTTATGATGGGCTGGCCCTTAGTCACGATCATAAGAGCATGGGGTAAAAATCATATCGGGAGTTTCTAAAGAAACTGAAACTTGCCAGGCATGCGCATACCTTCTGGAGTGTGATAACGTGAGTGGATTCCGTCACGTTATCATGCGATGAGAGTTGGATCCCGATTCCCACTGATGAGTTGGTTTACTCTTCGGGTGATCCCGATTGATTCTTCTTTCAGGTTTGGAGGAGAATTTGACAGGACAGTGGGAGGTTTCCGGATTAGATAAAGTGATAACCATTCTGATCTAGGATAGAGTGCACGCAGAGTGTTTCTTTTCTCTCTCTCTTTGGCAGCGACCTTTGACCGACCCTAGACTATGACTCAGTGACCAGGTTGACCGAACCTTCTTAAAATACTGGCTTTTGGATTGTCTGAGTTGCATAAGTCATTGCCACTCCTTCTTCTACCCTTTGAATCTCTCAGAACACCCGTATTACTACGGATATCCACTTCCATTGGATAGATCCATCGTATGGTTATATACGAACTCGAAGGGACTTCTTCGAGGATGGATCCAGGTTCAGGAGAAATAGAATTGGTTTATTCAGTTGTCTTTTATTATCACCTTCTCTCAGGTTGCGAGAGCTCCTTGGTTTAGGAGAGTACAGATATTACGCTTATTGGATAGTCTTATTCCAAACCATAGGCAGGTGCCGAAAGGTAAGGAATGAAGAAAACCAATTAGCCTAAGTAGGGCGTGCAGAAGGTAATATGTAAAGACAAAATAAAGGGATTAGAAAGAGGGCAAAGTAAATTGCGACTGTTATCATTCACGACCAAAACCGCGTACTTCATCGCCACTCCTATTTCACCTTTAAAGGAATAAGGTATTATTCAGTTGTCTTTTATCGTCACCTTCTCTCAAGATACGAGTACTCCTTGGTTTAGGAGGGTACACCTATTATGCTTACTGGATAGTCTTCTTCCAAACCATAGGCTGGTGCCGAACGGTAGGGAAGGAAGAAAACCATTTAGCCTAACGATGGTGTACAGAAGGTAACGACTAAAGACAAATAAAGGGATTTGGAGAGATGGCAATAAAATATACGGTTGAAGTCATGAATAGGATTATGGAAGAGGCATTGCTATGAATACCAGGATACCCCTACGAAACATTTTAATGTTTCAGTGCATTGTTAAAGAAAAACTGTTTTCCCGATTAGACACTTACTCCAAGGGTATGTATTTACCAGGTTTCATTCTCATATCTGTATGGTTTTACAGATGATGAGTGGGAGTAAGTTATTGGGAATTAGGTGATCATCCTCATTATATCGGAATTCGTTCTAATTGGTGATATTTGAGGAAATCGCCAGGGTACAGTTTTCAACCTACGACGCACAGGTTTTGAGTTGTTTAAACTCAGCGGACTTATACAGAGTATTGTATGTTGTCCAGTGTCCATCAGGACAAAGGGGTAGGTCATCGTACTATGTTCTATTTACTTATAACTTCTCTAGTATTTGGACAAGTGTTTCGTAGAAATACAAGATCTAAGTTTTGAGAAGTTGTGGGTATAAGAATAAAGTAGAGAACCAAGTATCACAAGTATCGGGATTCTTCAAAGAGATCGAAGATGTAGATTCTTGTGATTGGTATTCAGATGATAGTAATGGTTTTGAGAAACGTGTTTCTCTTTCAGGTTACTCATAATTGGATGAATTCCTAAGTTGAGTAATGCTGATTAGCCTCTTTCCATTAAAGTTGATTTGCACTGGAGACAGCTGCATGATTTGAATATGGTTCCAATTAAATAAGTGCCAAAGTTTCAATATTGGATATAGAATGGTTCGTACCTTAAAAGATGTTAAGGTACGGGGAGTTGTCCAGCTTATGCTTAAAAACCAGACTCTGGATAACTCAGGGCACGTTTCTGTAATGGCTGTTTGTGGGTTGACCCTGGCTATGTCGAGGGTTGATATTCTACCATTTGGAAGATCAATAGTGATATTATTCTTGACTCGCCACAGTTTTAGTAAAATGGATCTTTTTCAGAAAACAGTAGTGGGAGTATGGTAGAACTGGAAGTGATTCCAGAACCGCGAACGATTACGGAAAATTTAATAGGACCTATATATTCAATCAGGTTTGACATTCCAATAGCCACTCCGCAGATATGGTGGGTGACCTCAGACACCCGAGAGGTACTCCGGTAGCCTCAAGGACGGTGACAGGGAGGTTATTATCTACCCAGACTTGACACTACTGTTGTTCCAGGATATGAGACCCGGTAGGAGGGTTGTCGTAGTCAGTGGGAGCAGCGGAAGTTTAGTGGGCAAGTAGCTTATGTCTATTTATAGACTTGAGCAGTTATAGCGGAGATAGATCATCTAATTTTGATGTGACAGTCATGGGTTTGACTTCAATCAGAATAGGGGATGGATCTGTTAAGAAGGTAGTAGGGTGTGATGTCATGGTATCTGGATGACATACACAGAGTGGGAAGTAAAATTCCTATACTACGATCGGTTGTACTGTGGTCGTCACACAGTTGTTTCTCCAGACAGGATATGGATATAATATTTGACATTCTGGTTTCTGGATCTATGGTTTTAGATTTAGATTTGGGTAGTTTCCCAATGTGGGTACTTTGACAGATATTCTAATGGTTTTTAGAATAGTTGACTCCTAGCATGGTGGTGTACCTGCAGGTGATGGAGTCACCCTCTCTAAAGATGTCTTACAAACTAAAGGGGAGAGGGATGGGCATGATTGGCAGATCACTTGCTTAGGCAATTGAGTCAATCAAGAGATGTCAAGTACCACACCAGATGTTGTTTTTGCACTAGATGCAATGAGTTTGTATTAATCCAATCCTGGAGAAACATAAGGAAGCAGTTTTAGAACATAAATACATGTTCTACGGATTTGATGACGGCAGCCTCCTTCGGGAGACGATTATCATTCCAGGCTTCAAAGGTGACATGGTTGACAGAGAGATTGTCAGAGTTATAGTTTTTCCCTTTGACGAAGAGGGACAGTATTATGGACAGGTGGTCCAAGAGGATACTGTGGGTGGCATGGTGCCGGATACTGATTAGGTTCAGTGATCGATACAGTCTAAGAAGTTTGGATTCGGAGTTCATTTATGAACTAGGTCCCATCAGATATCCAGACATATTCTAAGACAGGTATTACTCGATTCGGGAGATGGCTTTCTCCGCGAACTTGAGATTAAGAGAGATATAGAAAGAAACATCTAGGCGGATCCACTCACTGAGGCTATTTCTCGAACACAATAGTTTTACAAACGGGCTTTGTGAAACTGATTAGTAGAGGAGTTGGATGTTCGGTTTCACAAGGGCTGTGAGTAGTCGACATCGCAATATTAGCCTTGAGTGCAAGTGGGAGATTGTTGGAGATAGTGCCCTCATAGTCAATTATTGGATCGCAGGTATGTGATTGCAATGATTGCGGAGGACCTATACCGGTAGGACAGTCATACTCGAGATGATAGTATGCTATCTGGTTTGCCTTTATCAGTCGTGTACATGTTCAGGTGACTGATTGCATGTTACACTTTGATAGAGCCCTTAGGATCTTGCTTTACTACCAACAGTATGATGGCGATCATATACGTGAGAGTTGGGTAGTTTATATGCATATCCTTAATTGTGGTCCCTAGTCGTGGGAGTTTCGAGACAGGGCATCGATACTCCGGAGTAGACTAGTGTATACAGTCGAGACCCCGATGAGTGGCGGTGGCCGGTCTCACAAGCCACTGGTGTCAGTTGGATCACCTAAGATGTATACAGGTGCTCATTGGGTTATGAGTACACCGGACAGGACTCGCCGGGAATCTGCTAGTTAGTACTATACCTATCGTCAGATAGCAGTTCCCTGGTGACATGTGTACAGGTTAGTTCATCGACCTGAGGTCGTCATTTGTCTCGTGTGAGTTCCCACTGTGCTTTGATTTCTACCCTACCACGGCTCAAAGGAGTCGTGCAAACAGGTAGTTTTTGGGTACAGTCCCGAGCCATATGGAGGCACGTGAGCGGATCGGCAGGGGATTCGTCTCTCCCGGTATTGGGGGCGAGGTCGTGCTGTGTCTAGGAGAGCCATTACACAAAGTCCATGGCCATGGCAGGAGATTTACTGGTAGGTACTCCAGTAGTATCTCAGGATGTTATTGGGCTACACTCCAACACGACTTATACTGCTATTGGGGGTCTGACGTTTCTAGCCCCCTAGGCGGATATGCGATACTCATAGACGAACGGACCGGACTGTATATACATTGTCACTGTTAGGCTCAGTAGGGTTTTCGGATGAGTTCGCTCATCGGCCTCCCTTGAGTTCGCTCATCGGCCTCCCTTAAGGTCAGTCCATGGGCAGCCGTTACGCATAGCTAGTGCCGCTGACGGTTTGTAGTTCAACCCACTGCCAGGGTACTGACGAGTCATTAGACTCCCCCACAGACAGTTTCCCAAGTTCGGGCGAAACGTTGTAGAGGCCGTATGGTTTTATGGCAGGGTTCGGAAAATGCACGTGCGTTTACGCACGTGTCAGTTTTCGGGAAGTAGATACTGGTCGGCTTTGGTTAAAGCCGGATCCGAGTATTATATTGAGTAGGTATAATATCTTTGTCTCAGTTGCATTTGTATTCGGTCGTAATACAAATGCAGGTATATTTATACAGTTTCGGGGTTATCCTGAAAGTCGTTTCAGGATCACTTTTGGAAGTTGCCAGTTTCCAGTTTTCTATCAGCCGTCTTTTAACATTCGGTTAAAGACGGATTTATCTTTTCTTGGATAAGAGTGAGTCATGCTTATAGAAGGTTCTAGAAGGTGATAACTTGGTTAATTGGTGTTGTGCTTTCATTGGTTGCATTAATGAATGGATGACTAGGTTTAGTGAGTCATTCATTTCATTAATGAGTTTTGTTTACTTAAAGATATTTGTTTTTGATCTTTTCTTCAAGATAAGCTTCATCCTCTTATGGTTACCTCCCCCTCTTCCTACACTCACCTCCCTCCACCTATATATGGTCGGCCCTTCCTCACTCTCTCACTAGGGGTTTTCATTTGCTAGAAAAGATTATGATAGGTTTTATCGGTGTATGGAATTTCACAGTCCATTTCATTCCATCACCCGATTCCTTCGGCAACTTCATTAACCGATCGTCCACGGACTTGGACGAAGTGAGACAAAGTCATCTACTCATTCTCTACATCAATCTTGGTCGTCTCTTTTAGCAAACTTGACGACCGAGTTGCCTCGAGTCAGAGGCGGGAGCCCGTTTAAAGAATCAGTGATGTGGTGCCACCTAGACGAGCATATTGGAGATCGACGAGATCGGAGCAGCCGCAACGGAGCGTGGGATGATGGTTAAAGAACGAAGGACTCGGATCGTTCGGTATAACCTTTCTACACTCTTTACAGTTTGTTAGTTTAGCAATAATGGCAGATCCGGGTTAAAGTATACGATAGCACCAGTTAAAAAGTTTTTGTTCCGCATTTGGCGTCTGTAGACGGCCGGGGCGCTAGCGTTGACTTACATTCTTTGCATTTTATTGTATCATGATACTTGCACCATCATTTGACTTTTTTTTACCATGATGGCTTGACTTTTGTTTTCATGATGGTTATGGTGGAGTGTTAGTCTTTGTTCATTATCATGCTTGATGATGATGGTTGGTCATGATGAGGGAGTGTGGTTTGCTCTTTGACTTGGTGATCTATCATTCTTTTTCCTTGTGTTATTGATAAAACCCCACTAGGATTTTTCTCCCTCTCTCTCTTCACTTCATATGGCCGGCCACTCCTCCAAAGGGGCTGTCCCAATTTTGTGCAAGGGGATTTTTGGTCTTTTAGCTTCACAAAAATCCTATAGTTCCACCTACAAAGTATAGTTCATTCCTCCACCAAATGGCAAACTCCATAACCCCAAATGAGACATGGTTCTACACCATTCTGCAGCAAACCTTGGGCACGTCGACTCGCCAGCTTCGTGCCCGAGTTGCCTCGGTATAGAGGTGGGAGCCCGTAAAAGATGCAGGCGACGTGGTGCCCTTCCGGCGAGGAGGTGGAGACCGGAGCTTCCGCGGGAGATCGGGACGACGACGAGAAGACCGGAGGACACGGATCAGTCGGTATATCTCTCTTCCCCATCTTGTAGTTAGCTAGGACTAGTTAATGGTTCGATCCGGGTTTTAGTGCGCGTTGGTGGTGGTTTGCTAGTTTGCAAAATTTAAAGTTAACCATCGCTTCCGCATTTGGCCTCGGGATGGAGGCCGGGGCGCCGCCGTGCACTTACATTGATAAATCGTGTCACTAAGAGGTCTATAACAGTTCGAGAAACTACTGATAACACTTACCAGTAAATCTCAGCAACCCTGGCCAGGGATTTCCAGTTATAGCCAATCGAACACAGCATAACATCAACTCCCTATACCGGGAGAGACGAATCCCCTCCTCTCGCTCATTGCCTCCATGTGATTCGGGACTATACCCAAAAGCCACCTTTTTGCATGCCCTCTTGGACGTGGTATGATGGAAATCAAAGCACAGTGGGAATCACACAAGACTCTATGACGATCTCGGGTCAACAGACTACTCTGTACCAGTGTCACCGGAGAACTGCCATCTGACATGAGGTATAATACCATCTGGGAGTTCTCGGCGAGTCTGTTCAGTGTACCCAGTCTCCACTGAGCACCCGTATACCTTCTCTGATGTCAAACACCAATGGATATGAGATCATCCATCGCCCATCATATGGGTCAAGAAGCGCATACGCTAGTCTACTCTGGAGTATCGATGCCCTGTCTCGGTACTCCCACGACTAGGAACATTTGAAGGATATACTTGGCGACTACACTGTCCTCACTAGTATGATCCGCACCATAGTCTTGGTAGTCAAGTACTCATCCTAAGGGCTTTATCAACATGTAACATAGAGACAATAAGAGTACATGTTAAGATAAAGTGTAACCAGATAGCATACTATCATGTCGAGCAAGAAAGTCCTCCTTATATATGTCCAAGCATCCACTACTATATACATCGTATGTACAGTAATGGCCTCTAGGGCATACATATAACTAACACCATCCAAATCAGGACCTACCACTACATATGAGATATGGTATGGGAAGAGACCATGTCTTAAAACGAGTTAAGATATGGGGTTGTCCGAGATATGTTGAAAAGCAAAATCCGGACAAGCTCGAGGTAAGGTCAGTTGTGAGAGTTTGTCTGGATATCCCAAACATTAGTAAAGGAATATCTTCTACCTAACTGAGGAGCAAAAAATGTTTTGTTTCTCAGCATGCCACCTTTTTAGAAAAGGAATTTCTTGTGAAGAAATTAAGTGGTCATGAGGTAGAACTGGAAGGAGTATCAGATAGACAAACTAACAGCTGATGATTTGGTAAAACCAAAGGATTCAATAGTTTCCGATGAACCTTAGCCTCTTCGTGAATCTGGTAGGGTTCCTCATCCACTCGAGAGATACTACGATCTTCTCAGTGACAGTGGGAGCGAGGATTGCATCATGAGATGATGGCCCTGTTAGTTGTATGTATGCCCTAGAGGTCAGTATTGTACAGATGACGTATATTATATTGGATGCTTGGACATATATAGAGATGACTTTCTTTCTCGATATGATAGTATGCTATATGGTTGCACTTTATCTTAACATGTACACTTGTCTCTTTAAACTGTCTTATAGTTACATGTTGGTAAAGCCCTTAGGATGTGTACTTGACTACCTGGACTATGATGCAGATCATACTAGTGGGGACATGGTAGTCCATAAGTACATCCTTCATGGTCCCTAGTCGTGGGTGTAACGAGACGGGGCATCGATATACCAGTGTAGACTAGCGTATACGCTTCTCGACCCATGAGATGGGCGATGGATGATCCCATATCCATTGGTGTTTGACATCAGAGATGGTGTACGGATGCTCAGTGGAGACTGGGTACACTGGACGGACTCGCCGAGAACTCCCAGATGGTATTATACCTCACGTCAGATGGCAGTTCTCAGGTGACACTTGTACAGGTTAGTCAGTAGACCCGAGATCGTCATAGAGTCTTGTGTGATTCCCACTGTGCTTTGATCTCCACCTTACCACGTCCATGAGGGCGTGCAAAACGGTGGTCTTTGGGTACAGTCCCGAGTCACATGGAGGCAATGAGTGATAGGAGGGGTTTCGTCTCTCCCGGTATTGGGGGTTGATGTTGCGCTGTGCTCGATTGGCCGTAACAGGGAAGTCCCTGGCCAGGGCTGATCAGAGATTTGCTGGTAAGTGTTACCAGTAGTTTCTCGACCCGTTATGAGCCTCACATCGGCATGACTTATCGGTTATTGGGGTCTGACGTTTACCACCCCTAGACTTGATATGCGACATATCAGACGAACAGACCGGACTGTACGGTAAGTGTTACTGGTTGGATTCACAGGAGTGTGAGCGGGCTAGCTCGTCGATCTTCTGATCGCTCAATACCCGGGTGGCCATTACGTTTAGCGGACCGCTTGCGGCTTGTGGGTGATTGATATGATCATCATCTGCTACCGGCGTATTGACGAGTCTTTAGAGTCCTACACAGAGGTTTCCTGGCTCAAGCGAAACAAAATAGGAGCGCATATGAGATATGTGCGGGACCGAGAATAATGCGTGTATGTGATACCGCATTTCATTCTCGCGATGAATGTTTCGATTGGTTGTATGCGATATGACCTAGTTATCGAATCATTGATTCGATAAATCGATACATAGGATACTAGTCGGTTATGTGCGACATGACCGGATCATTGAATCAAATGTTGATTTAATGATTTAATGTATAATTATATATTTGATATATTACTTTGCATTAACTAGTATTGGTTCACTTTAAAAGGATTTTCTCACTTGAAGTTCACAAGTTGTATATGTGATATACTTTTGTGCACTTGATTGTATCATGTTTGATGATGCATGAATATTGGCTTTGTGTAAAGAATTGTACCATGGTTATGATAATGGTTAGGGTTTTGGTTTATTCACTCATTTATTTATCCATTCTTTATTTATTTAAATAGATAAAAGAAAACAAAATGGTTTCTTTTTATCATGAAGCTTGTTGAAGCTTCATGAAGCTTTGACTAAAGAGACCATTTTGTCTTCATGCTTAACCCTAACCATTCCCACTTACCATGGTCTATTCTCTACACTTGACCTTAGTTAGGATATGATAAGTATTGATTTCTTTTCTATTATGAATGGACTTTTATCATATTCTATCTTCATCTTCTCCTACTTCTTCAAGAAAGAAAACTAGACTCCATCAATGGCATCTTGAGTTCTAAAGTGAGAAATCCAATTCTAAAGTGAACCCACCTCCTATTTATTCATCCTCTACCTCTTGCCAAGTGGTTTTGGGTGTTTTCTTCACAAGTTTCACAACTAGGTGAAGTCGGAGCTTGATCCAGTGTAGCCTCGACGTAGATCATCTTCGGCATCAAAGCCGACGACTAGTCCGCTCATTTCTCCGATGAAGCCGATGAGAGAGTTCGGGATTCGAGATGGACAGCGAGGGAACGACTACATGGAGCTAAGGAAGTGGATAACCGGATCTACAAAGGTTGTAGCTTTCTTCTTTTAGTTAAGATGTTAACTAGTTTATTGTTTCGCCTAAAATTCTAGTCGACGATCCGTATTAGGGTTTCTCGGCACTCATAAAATTTGAAATTGGCATGGTTGATGCCTTGTGAGACTTCATTAGTGTGCCTAGGAACCCTACAGGCCCAACCTGGTTCAGGCAAATGGAACGTCTGTTTTGATGTGATAGTCAAAGAATTTGACTTCATCAAAATGGTAGATGAACCTTGTATATACAAGAAGGTTGTAAAGAGTAAGGTTGTCTTCCACGTATTGTACGTAGATGACATACTCTTGATAGGAAATGGTTTCCTATGCTACACTCGGTCAAGCTCATTTTATCACGGGGATTCTCAATAGAAGATCTGGATGATACCTACTACATCTTATGAATTATGATCTATGAGATAGATCTAAGTGGATGTTGGGAGTGTCCCAAATCCAGGTACATAAACACCATACTAAAGGGGTTTAGAATGGATGATTCTAAGCGTGGTGATTCACCCACTTACTCATGGATCACTCTCTCCAATACTGATTTGGAGAGAGCTCGCGCGCAAAGGATATCCTATGCTTCGGCAGTAGGCTCTATCAGAGTGTGCGATGTTATGTACCAGACTAGATATAGATGACTCACTAGGTGTAGTGTTCAGGAATCAATCGGATCTTGGAGAGAATCACCGGACAGCTGTGGAGGACATTCTTAAGTACTTGAGAAGCACTAAAAGAAAGTTCTTGGTTCCAGCTTCTAGAGTGATAAGTTGACTGAGAGTCAGTCACAGGCATTGTCTTTACCCTCAGAGGAGGGACGGTATGTTGGAAGAGTTCCAAGATAGATACCGTGGCAGACTAGACGATAAAGCCTGAATACATTGCTACCAACGATACTACCAAAGTGGCTGTCTGGACATTTCTTGTTCATAAGATGAACAAGGTTCCTACCATTGAGCGTCCAATAACTGTTATTGTGACAACAATGGAGTTGTGGCTTATTCCTAGGAATGCAGGTCCCATCAGCGTTCCATATATATTCTGAGACAGGTATCACCTGATCAGGGAGATGGTTGATCTCCAAGGGATCGAGGTTAGGAGAGTAGACCAGAAGGTTGACACAGCAGATCCACTCACAAAGGCCTTACCCTTAGAGAGACTTCTCTACAATGGTTGAGTATAGGATACTACAACCTCTGCTATATTGTTGGGTATTGGATGCTACAACAAATGGCCTTAGTGCAAGTGGGAGATTGTTAGTTATATGTATGCCCTAGAGGCCATTATTGTACATGCGATGTATAATGTAGTGGATGCTTGGACATATATAGGAAAGACTTTCTTGCTCGACATGATAATATGCTATCTGGTTGCACTTTATCTTAACATGTAAACAAATACTGTTTTTTGATCACATGTTGATAAAGCCCTTAGGATGAGTACTTGATTGCCATGACTATGATGTAGATCATACTAGTAGGGACTGGGTAGTCGATAAGTACATCCTTCAAATGTTCCTAGTCGTGGGAATATCGAGACAGGGCATCGGTACTCCAGAGTAGACTAGCGTATGCGCTTCTTGACCCATATGATGGGCGATGGATGATCCTATATCCATTAGTGTTTGACATCAGAGAAGGTATACGGGTGCTCAGTGGAGACTGGGTAAACTGGACGGACTCGCCGAGAACTCCTAGATGGTATTATACCTATCGTCGGATAACAGTTCTCTGGTGACACTGGTATAGGTTAGTCTGTAGACCCGAGATCATCATAGAGTCTTGTGTCATTCCCACTGTGCTTTGATTTCCACCATACCACGGTCAAGAGATCGTGCAAAACCGTGGCTTTTGGGTACAGTCCCGAATCACATGGAGGCAATGAGCGATAGGAGGGATTTCATCTCTCCCGGTATTGGGGGTTGATGTTGCGCTGTGTTCGATTGGCTATAACTGGAAATCCCTGGCCAGGGTTGCTGAGATTTACTGGTAAGAGTTATCAGTAGTTTCTCGAACTGTTATGGACCTCATATCGACACGACTTATCGGTTACTAGGGTCTGACGTTTACCACCCCTAGACTGTGATATGCAACATATCAGACGAAGAGACCGGACTGTACGGTAGTGTTACTGATTGGATTTGTAGGAGTTATAGCAGGCTTGCTTGTTGATCTTCTGATCACTCAATACCCGGGTGGCCGTTACGTTTAGCAGACCGCTTGCGGCTTGTGGGTGTTTGATATGATCATCACCTGCCGGCGTATTGATGTGTCTTTAGAGTCCTACATAGAGGTTTCCTGGTTCATGCGAAACGGAGTAGGAGCATATATGTGATATGTGCGGGACCGAGATTAATATGAGTATGTGATACCGTATTCTATTCTCGCGATATGTGATATCGGTCGGTTATATGTGATATAGCCGGGTTATCGGATCAAGTGTTGATTCGATGAAATAATATATAATATGTATATATATATATATATTATATGCTCACATAAATATTTATTATTCTCACTTATGATGTATTTAACATATATGTGATATATGCTTATTGTATTGTTTTCTTTTGTCACATAAATATTATATATGTGATATATAATACTGTGACATGCTAGGTTATACATGCAACATGGATGTATGAGAATTATACCATGCTATTTATTATGTTTGAGTTTAAATTCTTAAGTAATTCAAAAAGGAAAAAATGAGTCATTGTGAAGCTTCATGATAAACTTTGACAAAGTCTTCTCTTTTTGTTTTGCTTAAGATATTTCTAAACTCAACCATGACACATAGCCATGGTTAACTCTCTATAAGAGTTAGTGGATGACATACACTAACCTAGGGTTGCATTTCTAACTTCATCTCTTTCATTATTCATCTTCTTCCTCATTTTGATTTTTGCTCTCTAGGTTTTGAGAAAAGAGAAGAAAATAATGAGAAAATAAACAATAAAGTGAGCAAAATTCCTACTTCATCATCCTCTACTACTTGCTATTTAGTTTAGGGTGTTTGCTTCACTAATCTACACAATTAGTGAAGAGATAGTATGAGCTAGTGTCTCCTCGACGTAGATCATCTTCGGCCTCGAAGACTTCGAAGCAAGCTTGTTCGTTTCTTCGTGGGAGCCTCTCTCGAGTCCGGACGATCGTGATAGCAACGAAGGGACTTCTACATGGAGCTAATGAAGTGAAGGACCGGTCTACAAAGGTTGTATTCCTTGTTCACTTAGATGTAAAGTGTTTATATATCTTGTTTAACCCTAAGTCTCTAGTTAAGATCTTGGTTAGGGTTTGTTTAGCACTCCAAAAATTTTAAAGTAGCATGATTGATGCTTGCCAAAACCTTGCTAAGGTGCTAAGCTAACCCTACAGATATGAGAATAATGGGTGATATACCGTACGAGACGTTAGATCCGTACCCTCATTGTTGTATAGGTTGATAGAATCCCTATTTGTTTAATGCCGCCGTATGATGGATTACCGTACGCGATGAGCTTTACTTGATGGTTTATACATACCCTTGACTCGAGAATGTCGTACGATGGATTATGCCATACGTGATGCTATGAGGCTGGATTGCCGATTGATAGATTCATCGACTCGGATATGTGTTATAGATATTTTAATCCCTTAGGTAGATGTTAGATTAGATACGTATATTTTATAATGCGGCGCTTAGGGTTTACTTTTCTTCTACGTTTAAGATATTCTCATTGCATTGTATATACCTGTGCTTCCATTGTTTGTTATGATATCGTATGCTAGTACACTTACACAATTATCGATGATGCATATGTTACACTTACACAGATTTGCCGGCTCACACACAATCATCATCGGTAATTGCTATGTCACTTACACAGTCAAATTTCTATATCATGCTATTACTCTTAATTGTTCAGTATTATCACATGACTTGTTTGCATGACATAATGATATGCTCACATCACTATTCTATGTTTCATGATATACTGATATGCTCATATTTCTGTTCTATGTTTGCATATATCATGCTTTACGATTATACGCATTGAGATGTTATTTTCATGAGATTCTGGATTTGAGAACCGTGGTTATATTTCAAAAGAAAGTATGTAATGTTTTAAAAACCCGGTTTCTTTTGATATGATATTTCGATGCGTCCACCATGAGTTTTCTCGATTATGACCTATGTGATACCCGATTCGAGGAGCTGGACGAACCGTTTACGGGTACATGGTGGACCCGGTATGGTACCCCAGAGCAAGAAAGGTATGTTGTGCAGTAGACGATGAGCCTGGCAGAGGGACTACTACCTACCGTTGATAGTTTAGACCCGGCGTTATCCAGAGGATACCGACCGGAGTAGTGAGATGGATATGGGTCAATCCGGACTGACGGAGCCCATGGGTCGATCCGGACTGACGGAGCCCAAGATATGAGGATTTACGTGTCGATGTTGGACACGAGTTTCATGATGTTTCGAGTGTCGGTGTTGGGCACTCAGGTTCCATGATTTTGATGTTTCGTTGATGGACACACGTTGGTTGATATCCTCATACATACATGGATATGCTTTCATGATGTTTCGAGTGTCGATGTTGGACACTCAGGTTCCATGATGTTGATTGTCATTGATGGACACGTGGATGATATCCACCTGCATACAGGCATATGATTCAGATGTTGATTTGTATATGTCATTGGCATTGATTATATTGTTGACATTTATGCAGGCATGGTCACCCTAAATATCATAATATTACTTTCATGATATAATATGACCAAGGAAATCGTTGTTTTATTCGATTTCTACCTGCTGATGTTTTCTACCCGCGAGTTGGCAACTCACCCCCGTTGTGCCACAGTTCTTGCTGGTTTGGTTGCTTGGAATCAGTAGCGGTATCGCGGGAACACAACTTGCTTTCTGGGTGTTTTGCTTGGTTGGTGGGACACACATTGGATGGTGCACACTCTTGTACTTTTATTCCTATTGTATCTAGATAAACTCCATCAATCAGAACTAGAATTTGTATATTTGTGGACTAGAATGACTTGTGTGGTTGCGAGACTTAGAGTGAGAGTTGTATGTTCGCTTCTTGGGGATTTGATATCTCGCTTTATTTATCATTCTTCCCATTCTGATCTTCACCGTTGAGTGTCGTATATATATTGCTTACTTGTGTTTTTGTGATTCCACATTTGGTGAAGAGCTAGCTCCCTCTTGGGGATGCCTTTTATATTTTTATGTATATGTGGTTTCGGTTCAAAATATACAAGGGTGGTGCTGCCTAAAATTTTAAAGCCGATAAATGTTCTCAACTTTAGTGCATTCTAGTTGCATTTTCTTATATAATTAGTTGTGCATTTATATATAAACTTTATTTCATTATATCTTTATTTCCAAACTGCACCCCCATTATTTTCCGTAAAAAGGTTAGATTTTCTGGGTTTCGGCTTACTTGAATTACTTTACGCATTTAGACGTTGCGTGATTTAAGTGCCGGTCGCGTGATTTCACGTGCTAAATTATGGGTCGTGAAAAAGTTGGTATCTGTTCGTTAGGTTTAAGTTTGGTTTGATTCTGGGTTTGACTATGCGGAGTCTAGGGCGTAAATATATATTTCAGAACCTAGGCTTGACCTTACGGAACATACACTTGACGGGAGGTATTAGACCCGAACTTTCGTTACATAGGTTGACATTGATTGATGGAGTAGGTAGCTTGAGTAGAGTGACATACCATACGTATGTTCCACGGCATACTTACGATACGATACTCCACTTAAGAAACCTTAGGATGTACTTATCTTGTGATCTGTGATACTGTTCGTTCCTATTATCATATATCCATTTGGGATCTGGTGATCTCATTTGTTCATTTGATCTATCTTCTTCGATACCTGCTTGAGGTTCCTGCCACCATAGTTTGAGCGCAGTTTGAGCTATGGCTAGGGATGCGGTCAGAACGAGCTCGTCACTGACGAGGACTGACCATGATGTTTGTTGGTGATATAGGAACGTGTAGGTATAGTGTTTGTGTTGTGATCTCTCATTTGAGGCGAGTGTTCGGTTCTGCACTGGATGATCGGGCCATGGATAGAGGCTGCCAGATTGGGAGGACTGTTGATGTACAGCCTACCTCAAAGATCGTGATGTTCTCTACCGTGCAGATAGATGACACAGCTGTTGCTGAGATTGATGGGATGTCGTTTCCAGAATTTATGAGCTGGAACCACTGGAGCTGTCAGGAAGAAATATGACAGGAGATAGCTAGTCTATCTTGAGTTGAGCGACTGATATGATTCGCCAGATTTGATGTGCCGACGCAGGCTCAGTTGAGTTGAAGAATTCCAATTGAAGGATCTTACTTGGATCTAAAGTAAATCGAGAAAGAAAGGACGTTATTCGTCGGTTGCTCCGATGTGAGATCGGTAAGTTGACCAGTTTCAGATAGAAGGAACTCACCAGCTGCATTGTGAGTTGATCGAGAACGGACAAATAAAGTGTATTCCTCCGATGATTTGGACGAGTTCCCGAGGACGTGTTCGGCTAGATATCTTCTACAGAGTGATGGAGATACTGAGTTCGTAATTTCGAGTCCGTGTGAAAGACTCCTGATTAAACGTAGCCGAGGAAGAATTTGTCACGACCCGCAGGGTACGGAACGTGACTGGCACTTAAGTTTACGAAACGTCTCAAGACGTCCGTAAAATAAGTAAGCCAAAGCCCAGAAAGCAAAACCAAATAAGCAAAAGAGTGAAGAAAACCCAATCAATTGAAAGCGAGTTTATCAAATAAGTCATGTAAAACCCTTTTTAAAAACAATACCAATTTTTCCGAAAATTTCGGCAGAGTCTCCTTTGTAAATACTGGCCCCCAAAATGGGTACAACAAGAATATATATGAATCCAACAAATATGGCATCCCCAAGCGGGAGCTAGCTCTTCGCCACAAGGCGGTCACAAATCCCACGCAATATAAAGCAACAACATACGAAATAACCATAATGAAGCATAAGAAAAACAGCATGTCGACTCAAGTGAGCTCGACCCCAAAGCATAAAAGTCCACAAACCTCACAGTCTCATCTCTAGGTCAATATACAATAATACTGGTAGATACAGTAGATGGAGTACACTAGATACAAAGAATATACAAGGTGGTACAAAAATAAAGATATAACCCACCTAAGAGCAAAACCTCGAGTCCAGGCAAAAGAAGCAAGTGCGCCCGCCGCTACTGTACTGACGGAGCGGACCTGAAAAAGGCTATGGCACAACAGGGGTGAGTTGCCAACTCGTGAGTAATAAATAACATCTACAAAGGCTATCGTATGCATGCACACAAGTATTCTAGCATCTCTAATACAGGTATGACTGGATGCACTAGCAGGTGTGTATACAACATCAGTGTACTAGTATGTATGCAACATGAATATCTGAGGTCTCAATAGGTATATATAAGAAACATTTTATCTCTTTTTGTTTTTGAAACTCTTTTAGAATGCCAGCATAATACTCAAAGAATCGACAAGAACCTGTGTCCAGCAACGACACCTAAAAGCTGTCTCAAATCTCATAAATCCATGTCATAGTGTCTCTGGCCTCAGCCATCCGGCTGACCCATCTCAATATCAATATCTCATCCTCTCGCGGCCCCGGTAGGTATCCTCTGGATATCCGCCGTGCCCAATGAAGTCACCGGTAGGTAATCCGTCCCCTGCCAGGCTCATCGTCAGCAACACGAGCTTCTTGCCCCGGGGTACCTTACCGGGCCCACCATGTACCCGAGACGGTTCATCCAACTCCTCGAAACAGGTCTCGAAAACCACAGCAATCTCATGGTGGACGACACTTACATCACTAGAAAACCGCAATTTACATATTTTAAAAATATAATAAGTTTAGAAATTTTGCGGCTTTCCCCCGAAATCCAGAATATCACAAAATCTCATGAAATCCTCATAAATGGATATGCCAATGATAATGAATGCATATGGTGTCAATAATCAAGTTGCGATGTATGATTGATAGATTAGGCGTGAACAATTAATATGATGAAGTACATGCACATGAATAGCAATTCTACGATTTCATTTTAAGGAATTAAAGCAATAGCGTAAGTTTAAGTATCAATTATAGTAAAAGGGTTCAATTTAAAGGTTATCTAGTGTGGTGGCATGGCAATTACCAGGGTGTGTGTGTAAGCATGAATAGTGCTCGTGCTGCATATAAAAACCCTGGCAATGGTGCAGGTGTCCTATAACATGGTTTCGTATATGTATGTCAATATAGGGCATGAATGTAGCAAATAATCATGCAAGTATTGCACCCCTAATTACTAACATTACTAAGAATCTTTTTATGGTACTAAAACTATCGGGCGACTTGCGCCATCCAACGATAGTCCCCCGTAGATGTTACATCTACTCACCGAAATCCCTAGCTAGTCACGTCCGATCACCGCTTTCCCCTTTCGAGCCGCGTCTGACGTCTCCGCGACCGAACCTGGAATTACATCAATACCAAACATAAGGTTACATATCAAGAATGATGCAAAACCCAAACGAAAACACTAACGTTCACAAGCTAGATACAACGTGCATAAAGTCCGCGGGACACACGCGAAACTCGCAAAAATCTACAAAAAAGTCGATTTGGCCGCCCGGCAAAACTAAAACCCGATTACTCAAAAATCCGCACTCACGCATCCTAAATGTCATAGGATAAGCCAACAATTTAATCTAGATATCGCAATTAATTCGCCACAATAAAATAATAAAAACCTAGTAAGCTAGAAGTTTGCAAATTTGGTGCAAACATCGACAATTTGCGACAAGGTGCACACATTATCACACAAATATCCAAATTAAACCATTAGAAAGCCACTATAATTAAATTAACCCCTTTACCATGCATCAAAACCCACATTCTATACACAAACCTTTTCTTGATTTTGGTAATTAGCAATCTTAATGAAAATTTCACACAAGATTAACATAGATTAGCCTAATATGAAGCCACTTAAGCAAAGTAACCATATAAATTGGTTAAGTAAACCACTAGATTAATTAACTAGATTTAATTAACTAAAACATGGTTTCAAGAAACTCTAGTTAACTCAACCATTAACTTTAAACAAAACTAGAATGAAAATAGCACTAAATTAACACTAAAACAATTTAATTAAAGGATTCTAACCATAAGAAATTAAAAGAGTAGAAATTATACCTCAAATCTATGGATCTAGAAAGAAGAAATTTGCCTCAATGATGGCCTCCTAGCACCATGATTCCAAGCAAGAGAGGTGAAGGAAAAAGGGATGAAGAATGGGGTTTAATTTGTGAGTTTTAGCTTGAAATTTGGAGCAAACTTTGAAGAATTTTTTGAAGAAAATGAAAAGAACAAAGAGATGAAGAGGGCTGCTGGAATTTCGGCCAGAAATGAGGGAGAGGGGATGGTGTGGGTGTGGGAAAAAGTCTTGGTCAACTCCCCTCAAAGTCAATGCACCATACCTTCAACATACAATATTTTAAACATACACATTCAACTCAAATCATCCCTAACAAAAGAATTTTAAAACAAAAGAGAGAGAGGGAATTTTCTGCAGTTTGGGACAGCCAAGAAGATGTGAGGATGTGTGTGTGAGAGTGCACAAAAAAAAATTTGCAAAAAGACCCCCTACAAGTCCAAAATTGCAAGTTTAAGCTTAAATTCAATAAATTTCGTTTCCTACAATAAAAATTAGTTAAAACTCAAAATAAAATACTAAAAATTTATGTTACAACTAGATTTTAATTAACATAATTTTAAAGATTAAAATTAGGCCATTTAAATTTGTATTTATCGCTAATTTAATGTATTTTCTTACCGGCTTAAAATAATATTAAAAAATTGAAAAATAGGGATAAAATTTTAAATGACCAAAATTTCATAAGTAACTCATTAGCTACTAAAAACAAGCAATTACCTATCCATTTTAGGTATAATTAGTCCTAAATTGCAAAATAACGAGAAAGACGGTTTTCGGAAAAATACCGAATTTTCACCGATTTTCAGGAAAACACCAAAACGAATTTTCAAGGCGCTACAATCTTCCCCCCTTAAAGAAATTCGGTCCCCGAATTTAAAAATATAACTACGCGTACCTTCAAAGAGATGGGGATATTTCTTCCTCATCTTGCCCTCGGTCTCCCAGGTAACCTCCTCGCTGCTCGGGCTACGCCAAAGGACCTTGACGGTTGGTATAATCTTCGACCTCAACTTCTTCACCTGCCGATCCAGGATGGCCACCGGCTGCTCCGCAAAAGATAGGTCGCGCTCTAGCTGGACTGTCGGGTGCTGAATCGCATGCGAAGGGTCGTGAAGGTACTTGCGGAGCATCGAAACATGGAAGACGGGGTGAACATCGGGAAAGCTGGGAGGAAGAGCCAAACGATATGCAACTGCGCCGACACGCTCGAGGATCTCGAAGGGACCTACGAATCTAGGGCTAAGCTTCCCCTTTTGCCCAAAACGCATCACGCCCTTCATCGGAGAGACTTTCAGAAAAACATGGTCACCAACTGCGAACTCCAATCTGCGACGGCGCCTGTCTGCATAGGATTTCTGTCTGCTCTGAGCTGCCCTCATCCGGTCTCGAATCAACTGAATCTTCGCTGTCGTCTCCTCAACAAGCTGGGGCCCCAAAATACTGCTCTCGCTGAGCTCTGTCCAACAGACGGGCGATCTGCATCTCCTCCCATACAATGCCTCGAAATGTGCCATCTGAATAGTATCCTGGAAGCTGTTGTTGTAGGAGAACTCCACTAGAGGTAAATGACGATCCCAGCTACCGCCGAAGTCTAAAACGCACGCTCTGAGCATGTCCTTGAGAGTCTGAATGGTCCGCTCTGACTGTTCGTCGGTCTGCGGATGAAATGCTGTGCTGAAGCTCAAATGAGTGCCCAAAGCCTCCTGGAGTCTCTGCCATAGTCGGCTGGTAAACTGAGTGCCTCGATCTGACACGATACAAGTCGGTACGCCATGTAGTCACACGATCTCGTCAATGTAGAGCTGAGCATACTGAGCGAAGCTGAAAGTGGTCTTCACTGGTAGGAAGTGAGCCGCTTTCGTCAATCTATCCACGATCACCCAGATGGAGTCGTACCCTCGACTGGTCCTGGGTAGACCCACAACGAAGTCCATCGAAATCTGCTCCCATTTCCACTCTGGAATGGGTAACGGCTGTAGCTCTCCTGCGGGCCTCTGGTGCTCGGCCTTGACTTGCTGACAAGTCGGGCATCTCGATATAAACTCCGCAATGTCCCTCTTCATCCCGTCCCACTAGTAGGTCTCTCTCATATCAAGGTACATCTTGGTGGAACCGGGGTGGACACTATACACTGATCGGTGTGCCTCCTCAAGAATGTCGCGCCGCAATCCATCAGCATCTGGTACTCACAGTCTAGATCCATATCGTAAAATCCCCTGATCGTCAATCACGAACTCGGAAAATCTGCCCTGTCCCATCTGTGCCATGATCTCTGAGCAACGGTCGTCACTGCGCTGTGCCTTATATATACGGTCAAGCAACTGTGGGCGTGCACGAACATGCGCGAGCTGTCCCCCTGTCTGAGTGAACTCGAACTCAACTCGGCTGTCGCATAACATCTGCCAATCTGCTGACGACTGCCTCTGCACTGCGCGCAAAAAGGATAGACTACCCCCGGGCCTCCTACTCAACGCATCTGCCACCACATTCGCCTTGCCTGGGTGATATAAGATATCGCAGTCGTAGTCTTTCACCAACTCCATCCAACGACGCTGTCTGAGGTTCAGGTCTCGCTGCTGAAATATGTACTTTAAGCTCTTGTGATCGGTGAATATCTGACACGACTCACCGTATAGGTAATGTCGCCAAATCTTCAGTGCAAAGACCACTGCAGCCATCTCCAAATCATGAGTAGGGTAGTTCTGTTCGTGCTTCTTCAACTGCCGAGAAGCATAAGCGATCACCCGGCCATGCTACATCAGTACGCACCCTAATCCCACTCGCGAAGCATCACAGTAGACCACAAATCCGCCTGATCCCGAAGGCAAAGATAATACCGGCGCCATAGTCAAATAAGTCCGTAACTGCTGAAAACTGCACTCGCACTCCTCTGTCCAAACGAAAGGAACTCCCTTCCGGGTCAAACCGATCAAAGGTGCAGCTATACGGGAGAAGTCCTGAACAAAACGCCTGTAGTAGCCCGCCAGGCCTAGAAAACTACGGATCTCAGTAACCGATGTAGGTCGGGGCCACTGCTGAACAGCCTCAATCTTCTTCGGGTCCACACATATGCCGTCTCTCGTAACCACGTGACCCAAGAATCCGACGCTGTCCAGCCAGAATGCACACTTGGAGAACTTTGCGAACAGCTGGTGCTCCCTCAGAGTCTGTAACGTAATCTGCAAGTGCTGCTCGTGCTCCTCTCTGCTACGGGAGTACACCAAGATTTCGTCGATAAACACGATGATGAACAAGTCAAGATACGGCCTGAATGTACGGTTCATCAATTCCATGAATGCTGCTGGGGCGTTGGTGAGTCCGAACGACATCACCAAAAACTCGTAGTGGCCATAGCGTGTACGGAAGGCTGTCTTTGGTATATCCTCCTGACGAACTCGCAGCTGGTGGTATCCTGATCGCAAGTCGATCCTCGAAAAATATCCCGCACCCTGAAGCTGGTCGAACAAATCATCAATGCGTGGCAACGGATATCTGTTCCGAACGGTAACTTTGTTCAGCTGGCGGTAGTCGATACATAAGCGCAAACTTCCATCCTTCTTCTTGACAAACAGGACCGGAGCACCCCACGGAGAAACACTCGGTCGAATAAGCCCCTTATCTAACAATTCCTGCAACTGATCCTTCAGCTCTCGAAGCTCAGCCGGGGCCATCCGATAAGGCGGTATAGAAATAGGCCCCGAGCCGGGAATCAAATCAATGCAGAACTCAACATCGCGCTCAGACGGTAGCCCAGGTAGCTCATCAGGGAAAACATCAGGGAACTCGCAAACAACCGGGACCCGGTCCAACGGAACCTCTGCAGCTCAAGTATCACAAATAAACGCTAAGAATCCCTGACATCCCTTCCGCAAGAGCTGACCAGCGCGAAGAGACGAAATTAAGCTGGGAAGGGTGACACTGCAGTCTCCCTGAATAACAAGGACTGGCTCTCCCAGAAAGCTAAATCTGACTGCGTTCTCACGGTAGTCCACCGAAGCATAACAAGTGGCTAGCCAATCCATGCCCAGAAGCACGTCAAAGTCCAACATATCGAGGAGAATCAAATCAACCGATGAATCCCTCTCCCCGATACGAACGGAACACAATCGAAATACAAAACGAGCGACAAACGACTCGCCTACGGGAGTAACAACAACAAGCGGATGATCTAACGATGACGACTCACGGCCCAACATCGGTGCAAAGTGTGTAGAGGCGTACGAATGTGTGGAACTTGGGTCAAATAATACCCGTGCGTCGAAAGAGCAAACTGGCAAGGTACCTGTCACAACGGCATTAGATGCCTGCGCATCCTGCGGTGTCAAAGCAAATACTCGGGCCTGTCCTCCACCGATAGCGGGCTGACCTCGGCCTCTGCCTCCTCGTCCTCTCTGAACAGGACCGCCGCGTCCACGGCCTCTGGGTGCACCTAACTGGCGTGGAGCATCGCCTGTGGTAGGAAGTAGGGCTCTCTGAGGAGGGGGTGGTGATGGTGGTAGGGTCACATGCGGAACGGTCGCCGCTCCCTGTCGTCTCGCCGGACAGTCTCTGACAAGATGGTGCGGACTCCCGCACCCAAAACACCCTGGCGACGGCTGCTGCCCCTGGGGATAAGAACCATATAACTGTCCCCGCCCAAATCCTCTGCCAGGCCTATCTCTCGGAAAGAATCTGGCGCGCTGCCTCTGAGACGGTACATCGGTGCGAATCCTCTTCGGCCCAGAAACGGCCGAAGTCTGTGATATGCGTGCCTCCATCCGCAATGCCGTATCCAAAGCAGCTGAATAAGTGTCGTAGTGCTGGGCGCCAATGGCAAGATATAGCTGGGCATCAAGTCCCTGTACGAACCTCTTCACCATCTTCTCCTCGGTATCCACCAAATACTGAGCATATCGGGATAACTGTGTAAACTGGATGTCATACTCAGACACCGTCATTCCAGGTGTCTTGACTAAGGCCTCGAAGCTACGAACTCTGGCGTCACGAACGCTCTCTGGAAGGAAACGGGCTAGAAAGACCGCTGTAAACTCGACCCAAGTCATAGGCGGTAGACCTGCAGCTCGACCTCTCAAGACTGACTCCCACCATGTCTGCGCGAGACCCTCTAGTCGGAAACTCGCAAGCTCTACCCATCGATCATCCGAACATCTCAGCAAACGACAGATCCTGGCTAAACTGTCAAGGAACGTCTGTGGGTCCTCCGCTGCCTCGGTGCCGGTGAATACTGGAGGTCTCAGCCTCATGAAATCCTGTAGTGAAACCGGAATGGCCACGGTGGTAGTAGTAGGAGCAGGTATCATGGTCGTCTGTGATGTAGTAGGTACGTCATCCGGCCTCGGTGTACGACCGGCTGCAACTTGGGATCCTACCATCTGACGTAGCTCCTGCATGCCTCCCATCATCTGTCGCAACTCCTCCATACCAGTCTCGAGCCTATCCATACGGCCAGGGGAAGGTGGATCGGTCTGTCCCTGCGGCGTAGGCATACCACCCTGCTCAGTCCTAGTCTCGGACGAGCCAGCTCGAATCTCGTCTCTGGCGGCAGCCCTCTGTGCCCTCGTAGCCTTCGGCGGCATAGTGGCTGTTACAGGAAAACGGATAATAAGAACAGTGCAATAGGATCATAGGATACACGGAATTGAAGAAGGAATTTTCAAGCAAGTATATCCTAAAGTCACTTAGGCAGAGTACCGTATCGCAAGTATGCCGCGGACATACACACGCTACGTTACCCTACTTAAGTTACTTATTCCATCTACCAAGGGTCATCCTACACTCAAAAGGGTAAAACCTATCGCTCTGATACCAACTTTGTCACGACCCGCAGGGTACGGAACGTGACTGGCACTTAAGTTTACGAAACGTCTCAAGACGTCCGTAAAATAAGTAAGCCAAAACCCAGAAAGCAAAACGAAATAAGCAAAAGAGTGAAGAAAACCCAATCAATTGAAAGCGAGTTTATCAAATAAGTCATGTCAAACCCTTTTTAAAAACAATACCAATTTTTCCGAAAATTTCGGCAGAGTCTCCTTTGTAAATACTGGCCCCCAAAATAGGTACAACAAGAATATATATGAATCCAACAAATATGGCATCCCCAAGCGGGAGCTAGCTCTTCGCCACAAGGCGGTCACAAATCCCATGCAATATAAAGCAACAACATACGAAATAACCATAATGAAGCATAAGAAAAACAGCATGTCGACTCAAGTGAGCTCGACCCCAAAATACAGCATAAAAGTCCACAAACCTCACAGTCTCATCTCTAGGTCAATATACAATAATACTGGTAGATACAGTAGATGGAGTACACTAGATACAAAGAATATACAAGGTGGTACAAAAATAATGATATAACCCACCTAAGAGCAAAACCTCGAGTCCAGGCAAAAGAAGCAAGTGCGCCCGCCGCTACTGTACTGATGGAGCGGACCTGAAAAAGGCTATGGCACAACGGGGGTGAGTTGCCAACTCGTGAGTAATAAATAACATCTACAAAGGCTATCGTATGCATGCACACAAGTATTCTAGCATCTCTAATACAGGTATGACTGGATGCACTAGCAGGTGTGTATACAACATCAGTGTACTAGTATGTATGCAACATGAATATCTGAGGTCTCAATAGGTATATATAAGAAACATTTTATCTCTTTTTGTTTTTGAAACTCTTTTAGAATGCCAGCATAATACTCAAAGAATCGACAAGAACCTGTGTCCAGCAACGACACCTAAAAGCTGTCTCAAATCTCATAAATCCATGTCATAGTGTCTCTGGCCTCAGCCATCCGGCTGACCCATCTCAATATCAATATCTAATCCTCTCGCGGCCCCGGTCGGTATCCTCTGGATATCCGCCGTGCCCAACGAAGTCACCGGTAGGTAATCCGTCCCATGCCAGGCTCATCGTCAGCAACACGAGCTTCTTGCCCCGGGGTACCTTACCGGGCCCACCATGTACCCGAGACGGTTCATCCAACTCCTCGAAACGGGTCTCGAAAACCACAGCAATCTCATGGTGGACGACACTTACATCACTAGAAAACCGCAATTTACATATTTTAAAAATATAATAAGTTTAGAAATTTTGCGGCTTTCCCCCGAAATCCAGAATATCACAAAATCTCATGAAATCCTCATAAATGCATATGCCAATGATAATGAATGCATATGGTGTCAATAATCAAGTTGCGATGTATGATTGATAGATTAGGCGTGAACAATTAATATGATGAAGTACATGCACATGAATAGAAATTCTACGATTTCATTTTAAGGAATTAAAGCAATAGCGTAAGTTTAAGTATCAATTATAGTAAAAGGGTTCAATTTAAAGGTTATCTAGTGTGGTGGCATGGCAATTACCAGGGTGTGTGTGTAAGCATGAATAGTGCTCGTGCTGCATATAAAAACCCTGGCAATGGTGCAGGTGTCCTATAACTTGGTTTCGTATATCTATGTCAATATAGGGCATGAATGTAGCAAATAATCATACAAGTATTGCACCCCTAATTACTAACATTACTAAGAATCTTTTTAAGGTACTAAAACTATCGGGCAACTTGCGCCATCCAACGATAGTCCCCCGTAGATGTTACATCTACTCACCGAAATCCCTAGCTAGTCACGTCCGATCACCGCTTTCCCCTTTCGAGCCGCGTCTGATGTCTCCGCGACTGAACCTGGAATTACATCAATACCAAACATAAGGTTACATATCAAGAACGATGCAAAACCCAAACGAAAACACTAACGTTCACAAGCTAGATACAACGTGCACAAAGTCCGCGGGACACACGCGAAACTCGCAAAAATCTACAAAAAAGTCGATTTGGCCGCCCGGCAAAACTAAAACCCGATTACTCAAAAATCCGCACTCACGCATCCTAAATGTCATAGGATAAGCCAACAATATAATCTAGATATCGCAATTAATTCGCCACAATAAAATAATAAAAACCTAGTAAGCTAGATGTTTGCAAATTTGGTGCAAACATCGACAATTTGCGACAAGGTGCACACATTATCACACAAATATCCAAATTAAACCATTAGAAAGCCACTACAATTAAATTAACCCCTTTACCATCCATCAAAACCCACATTCTATGCACAAACCTTTTCTTGATTTTGGTAATTAGCAATCTTAATGAAAATTTCACACAAGATTAACATAGATTAGCCTAATATGAAGCCACTTAAGCAAAGTAACCATATAAATTGGTTAAGTAAACCACTAGATTAATTAACTAGATTTAATTAACTAAAACATGGTTTCAAGAAACTCTAGTTAACTCAACCATTAACTTTAAACAAAACTAGAATGAAAATAGCACTAAATTAACACTAAAACAATTTAATTAAAGGATTCTAACCATAAGAAATTAAAAGAGTAGAAATTATATCTCAAATCTATGGATCTAGCAAGAAGAAATTTGCCTCAATGATGGCCTCCTAGCACCATGATTCCAAGCAAGAGAGGTGAAGGAAAAAGGGATGAAGAATGGGGTTTAATTTGTGAGTTTTAGCTTGAAATTTGGAGCAAACTTTGAAGAATTTTTTGAAGAAAATGAAAAGAACAAAGAGATGAAGGGGGCTGCTGGAATTTCGGCCAGAAATGAGGGAGAGGGGATGGTGTGGGTGTGGGAAAAAGTCTTGGTCAACTCCCCTCAAAGTCAATGCACCATACCTTCAACATACAATATTTTAAACATACACATTCAATTCAAATCATCCCTAACAAAAGAATTTTAAAACAAAAGAGAGAGAGGGAATTTTCTGCAGTTTGGGACAGCCAAGAAGATGTGAGGATGTGTGTGTGAGAGTGCACAAAAAAATTTTTGCAAAAAGACCCCCTACAAGTCCAAAATTGCAAGTTTAAGCTTAAATTCAATAAATTTCGTTTCCTACAATAAAAATTAGTTAAAACTCAAAATAAAATACTAAAAATTTATGTTACAACTAGATTTTAATTAACATAATTTTAAAGATTAAAATTAGGCCATTTAAATTTGTATTTATCGCTAATTTAATGTATTTTCTTACCGGCTTAAAATAATATTAAAAAATTGAAAAATAGGGATAAAATTTTAAATGACCAAAATTTCATAAGTAACTCATTAGCTACTAAAAACAAGCAATTACCTATCCATTTTAGGTATAATTAGTCCTAAATTGCAAAATAACGAGAAAGACGGTTTTCGGAAAAATACCGAATTTTCACCGATTTTCAGGAAAACACCAAAACGAATTTTCAAGGCGCTACAGAATTGCAATATGCCGACAGCAAGAGATGACGTTGAAGTGGACGATAATAAAGACGAGTGGAACAAGAGGTTCGTGCGAGATGTTAACGAGCGGTTGTTACTCTCCGTTGATGCCAGAGGATTGATATGTGTACAGAGGCGTTAGATACAACCAAATTTCAGATGAAAGCCGTGCCGAGGACACAGCTGCCCGGTTATGAGAAAAGAGTTAAGCCAGAGTGCCAACTTCTGTATAGTTCGGCATAGGTGTGATCATAAGAAACCATGAGCAGGTTCTTTTCAGGACACCGCAGCGATGAGGATTTGCACCAGGATCAGTTATATCGCGCTTATTCAAAGGGCCAGATACCGCTACGAGTAACGTACTACGTTACGAGTGGTCATGATAATTGGCCAAGAGATGACCAACGGATTGCCAGAACGGAACTGTTCCGTTAGTACACCTGACCGGGCTGACGAGCCGAGGGATTGCGATATTTGTAATCCAGAGAGGAAACGAGGACCCAGAGACTGAAGACGCTAGACCGTGAGAAGGAGGCAAGTAGATGATCTTGCTCTGCCAGTTTGGGCGCACTGGAATATTTTCGACATTGAAGGAGGTGCACCTCAATGTCATTTATTACGATTTGCGTTTTGTGATCCGAGTATCACGCTAATATAGCTTGGATTTGAGTTTTGATGATTAAGTTTCATGACATTGTTGTCGTGTACCATGGCTGCACCTACTAGAGGTTATATTTTTGTGCACAGTTGTTGCACTCGATTTATGTTTATACACCGCTACATTGGTTTATGATTTGTGCATATCTGTTGCACTTGATATCGGTTTTGCGCCTTGGCTGCACGTGGTTATGATTTCGTGGATTTTATGCGGTCGATTTTATTTGGTGCATGTGGTACGCACTCGATTTGATTTTTGCACTCGGTATAGCTCACATGTTCTTGCAGTACATTGATACGTGTTTTGTGCACGCAGTTGCACATATTTATGATTTTATACACCTTGGTACACTCGGTGTTGTTTTAATATGCATTTGAGATATTGATGGTATTTCGTGCATTTGTTACACCAGATTGGTATTTCAAGCATTGGTTGCACTAGATTTATACTCCGTACAATGGTTGCACCCGATTTATGTCTTTGAGCATTTGTTTCACCAGATTTATGTTTTTGTACGCGTTTGCACTTGACGTTCGTTATCGCGCACGCTACTGCACTAGATATTTTATACAGACCCAACGCGCTTGGTTTGGATTTTTGTGCATATTAGGCGCATGTTATGAGATTTTGTGCACACCGGATGCACATGATTTAGATTTTATTCGTGCATGTCGGATGTACTTGATTGAGATTTTCATTCGTGAAGGTTAGTTGCACTGGGTTGAGATTTTCGTGTACTCTATATGCACTTGATATTGTTGTCATGCACACCAGTTGTATTTGACAGATGCTTTCGTGCACACCCGTTGCACTTAGTTGGATTTTGTGCACATTCGTAACACTTATATTTTTTTTTGGTTTTCCGTGCACACCAGACACACGTGATGATTGGATACGCCTTTTGAGGCTGATTTTTGCTCTTGAGCATATATTTTCAAGGTGGGCACTATATTATATATAGTAGCCGAGCAGGGCTGATCTGAGAACAGTACCTGAGTACTTTTGCATGCATTAAAAGTTTACCAAGAGGTTTTCAAAAATGAGCTACAGTCTCGCTATTTCCTAGGGGTCCGTAAGTGACACGAAATTTTACAGGGAAAAC
Organism: Agapanthus africanus; assembly: GCA_030015575.1. Lineage (NCBI taxonomy): Eukaryota > Viridiplantae > Streptophyta > Magnoliopsida > Asparagales > Amaryllidaceae > Agapanthus > Agapanthus africanus. Next base: position 367,127,348 of record CM057344.1, on the reverse strand, counting down.
CTTCTGGGATATTTCAAAATGGCGGAACGTATATTTGAGCAAAACATATAAGAATGTATATTTATTACTTTACAAATGAGCGTCCGCCACTTGTGCCGTGAGCTATGCATCGTACGGCGATTCGGAAAAGATTTCTATGTGTTTTATCCAGTTTTTAGAGGAATTTTAAGGGATGCGTATTATATACGTATTATGATTTTAACCATAGCATATTGAATTTTAGTAGTGGAGTTCGAGATTTGCATCTCTTTTATAACTCCGATAATTGCAGGATGCTTTACGGAGATTGATTTTTTGAGTTTCACAATCGTTTACATACGCACATGATGCGCTGTTGTATTTCTGTGTATTCCGTGATTTCGGAGCCCCGTTGATCTGAACAAGATTGTTGAAATGTTTTAGTATTTGGGAGTTTAAATTTAAATTCGGGGACCAAATTTATTTAAGGGGGAAGATTGTAACATTTCAGAAAATATAAAATATTATTTTTGAAATTTAATATTAAAATAATATATTTCGCGAAAACTATTCGATTTGCGAATTTGGGGTTTTCGTAATATGGTATAAATATATATACCAATATTTGGCAAATAATTGGAGATTAAAATGATTTATTCATTTAAAAATATATTTATCGGATTTGGGCATTTTTATAATTAATTATAGGCAAGTTTAAATTAAACTTGATTAGTGCACTACTAATCTCGATGAGGCCAAATCCGTATTTTTCACATTTTCCAGGGTTAGTACACCATGTCATGTTGCAATTTGGTTGCATATTGTTTTATTGTATTTGTTGATATTTGGTTTTAAAAGAGAAAGGAAAAAGAATAAGAGATGGCATGGGAGGAGAGAGAAGAGAGAGAGAGGGGACAACAAGATGAGGCATGGGCATGAGAGAGAATGTAAGGGGGAGAGAGTGAGGATGGCTCCACCCTTAGCCTTGACCCTTCCCCATTTTCATTATTTCGTTCATTTCCCCTTCTTCAACTTCTTCATCTTCATGCTTCCTCCACCTCCACCTCCATGTATCATCTCCAAATCTCCACCAAAGCCCTATAATCCTTTCACTAAAAATGATTCCCACCTCTTCCTAAACCCTATGGACCAACCAAGTTTGGATTTTGGAGACTTTAGGCATCTAGGGTTTTCTTGAGTTGCATCCATGAGGTATAACTCTACTTCCCACCATGTAATTAGTTTCTTAGATTTCTAGTTTAGTTTAGAGTTTGATTAAGCGTGGATTTGTGATCTTAGAAATTTCTAAGTTGAGGTTTAGTGGGAAACTTGACTTGTAATTGGTAAATTGAGGTGTAGTGAGTGTTTGCAAACCTTTAGTGATGTTTTACTGGCTAAGAACAGAGATTAAAAACCGATACACGAACTTAGGATTTACCCCGTGTCGATTTTATGAAGCTTTGTTGGCCTACAGGGAATCTAGAGCAACCTGGGATGTTTATAAGAAAAACAAACAACTACATTGACCTAATAGGACCACTAGAAGAACACCACCAAAGTTCGAACCCATTTTCCCCTACTTAGACCGGTGAGGCCGGGAATTTTAATGTTTTCGCCGGACCACTTTTGGGTTCTTGTGTTGGGTTTTTGACCGTGGCCCTTACTCCCTATAAACTAGCCCTTGTACTTGTTAGTTTTGTCACTTTTGACCCGAGCCAAAATCTGGGAGCTACTTGAGAGTGTTGTGTCTATGTTTTCTGATATTTGAAACTTGGATTTATGAATTTCTTGATGTGATTTGATCGTTGGACGTTTGCACGTCAACGACAAGGGTTACTTGGTTATTGTTGCATGCATAAGCTATAGGTTCTAACCTATAAGCAATTGTGTGTCGTATCGGATTTCGGACTTGATTTTAATAGCATTTCGATTGTGTGTTGATATGTAGGTACCTTCACGTAGACATCCGAGACGACGAAGCACATCGGCATTGGCTAACCGTGGAGTTTAGCAGGTGGGTAGATTTATATCTACGGTGGAAGTCGGGTGGATGGTGTACAGCACCCCTGCAATTATACAATGGAGACCTATATATAGAATATAGTCAGAGGAACCTATATTTGTAAACTATGGATGTGATAAAATGTTAGTGGGAGATGATATGAATGATTGAATACATATACCAAGATATGAGACAAGATCTAAAAGGTTATGACAAGAGATAGATGAACATGATAAGATTGTGTTTTGAGATCGGCAAAATAAGATAAATATATATAAGATTACTTGATGTGAGATATTGATGTGATGAAAAGATAATATGATGAAATAAGATGACTTGGCTTAATTTGTCAATATGCGGATGCGAGGCGATATGTGAATATAAATACTGTTGCCAAGACATGATAAGAGATTGATACGGATGTGACTTGATATATATATATATATATATATATATATGTATTTATGAGAATAATGAGTGATATACCGTACGAGACGTTAACTCCGGACCCTCATTGTTGTATACGTTGATAGAATCCATGTTTGTTTAATGCCGCCGTACGATGGATTACCGTACGCTGTGAGCTTTACCTGATGATTAATAAATACCCTTGACTCGAGGTGTTAGTTATGTATATGCCCTAGAGGCCATTGTTGTACATATGATGTATATTATAATGGATACTTGGATATATATAGAGAGAGGACTTTCTTGTTCGATATGATAGTATGCTATCTGGTTTCACTTTATCTTAACGTGTTAACAAGTACTGTTTTGTGATCACATGTTGATAAAGCCCTTAGGATATGTACTCGACTACTAGGACTATGATGAGATCTTACTAGTAGGGCCAGGGTAGTCAACGAGTACATCCTATAACTGTTCCTAGTCGAGGGTGTATCGAGACAGGGCATCGATACTCCAAAGTAGACTAGCGTACACGCATCTTGACCCATATGATGGGCGATGGATGATCCCATATCCATTGGTGTTGGACATCAAAGATGGTGTACGGGTGCTCAGTGGAGACTGGGTACACTGAACGGACTCGCTGAGAACTCCTGGATGGTATTATACCTATCGTCAGATAGCAGTTCTCCGATGACACTGGTACATGTTAGTCTGTAGACCCGAGATCGTCATAGAGTCTTGTGTGATTCCTACTGTGCTTTGATTTCAACCTTACCACGTCCAAGAGGGCGTGCAAAATGGTGGCTTTTGGTTACAGTCCCGAATCACATGGAGGCAATGAGCGATAGGAGGGGTTTCGTCTCTCCCGGTGTAGGGAGTTGATATTGTGCTGTGTTCGATTGGCTATAACTGGAAGTCCCTGGCCAGGGCTGATATGGAGATTTACTGGTAAGTGTTATCAGTAGTTTCTCGACCCGTTATAAGCCTTACATCGACACGACTTATCGGTTACTGGGGTCTGACGTTTACTACCCCTAGACTAGATATGCAACATATCAGGCGAAGAGACCGGACTGTACGGTAGTGTTTACTGATTGGATTCACAGGAGAATGTACAGGCCTGCTTGTTGATCTTCTGATCGCTCAATACCTGGGTGGCTGTTACGTTTAGCTGACCGCTTGCAGCTTGTGGGTGTTTGATATGATCATCATCTACTTCCGGCGTATTGACGATTCTTTAGAGTCCTACACAGAGGTTTCCTGGCTCACGCAAAACGGAGTAGGAGCACATATGTGATATATGCGGGACCGAGAATAATACAATATGAGATACCGTATTATATTCTCACGATATGAGATATCGGCCGGGTATATGTGATATAGCCGGGTCATCGGATCAAATGTTGATTCGATGAATTGGTACATGTTATATTAGTTGGTTATATGCAATATAGCCGGATTGTCGGATCAAGAGTTGATTCGATAATTTAATAAATAATTATATATGTGATATATTACATTACGTTAACTAATATAAGCTCGTTTTATTGATTCATTTTCTCACTGGATAATACATTGATGTATATGCGATATATGTTAATTGTATTATTTTCTTTTGTTACAAAATATATTGTATATGTGATATATAATATCGTAACAAGTTAGGGTTACAAATGCAACATTGTTGTTAAGTTTAAACAAAGTAAGGTTTTGGATTTGGGTTAGTTTTTGGGTTAGCTTTTTCATGAAGCTTTCCTTTTTGTTTTCTAGCTTGATATTTTGTGTAGATATTTGTTAACCCAACCCAAACCTTTAACTCTAGTTTATTCTCTACATGAGTTAATGCCTTCATTTATTAACTCATGGTTTTCATTTGTAAACACAACAATAATTATTATTCATCACAAAAGCTTTCTTCTTCTTCTTTCTCCTTGAAAAAGCTTTCTAGCTTTTTATGTTGTGATGATTTAAAGTGAGAAATTGAAAATAAAAGAAAACAAAATTCCTACTTCATCATCCTCTTCTATTATAGCCATTTAGATTAGGGTGTTCCCTTCACTAATACTTGATTAGAGAAGTGAGAGCTTGAGTTTAAGATTCTTCATGGTAGATCATCTTCGAAAAGGAAGACTTCTAGCAAGCATGGATCATTTGACTTGTGGAGCCTCTCTAGAGTCCGGAAGTTCATGGATCGCGGTGAAGGGACTACTACTCGAAGCTTATGAAGTGAAGTAACGGACTACAAAGGTTGTAATCCCTCTTTCTTAGATGTAAAGTTGTTTACATGCAAGTTAACCCTAATTCTCTAGATAAGATCTTGGTTAGGGTTTGTTTAGCACCCCAAAAATTTCAAAGTAGCATGATTGATGCTTGCCAAAACCTTCATAAGGTGCTATGCTAACCCTACAGTGGTATCAGAGCCAAGCTAGAGCATTAGGCGTTGTCTAGACGAAGTTAGAAGTCCGATCGAACCCCGAAACCACGAAACGACCCCTTTTCTGGATAATTTTTCAAAAGTTAAAATTTTTCGTATTAAAAATACTCAGAAAATCATGCAGGGAATTTTATGGACCCACCTGAAGAACGAGTCCCTAACTCGCTACAGTGACAGTGTAACCGCGGCCAAAACCTGTTTTTGGCGGCAATTCCGCGGCGCCACTGTGGAGGCTTGGGACGGGCCCTTCTGCGATGGTCCATAGGTGCTGGGGCATGCTACTGGGAATTTTTATTTCTGCTCAAGTGTTGAGCTCACTGGGGTATTTTGGGAATTCGTTGTATATATCGAAATATCTAACTTTGCCTAGTTATCTGTGATGATTATGTCTTGCTGTGATATGTTATATTGGATCGTTGTGTATTGAATAGCGGGGGGTTTTATGTGAGATGAGAGTTTTCTTTTTCATTCATGTAAAATTCATTTGTATGTAATATTCTTTTATTGGGGCACTTCCGGGTTAAGCATGATGTCACCATTGTATATTATTTACTTTTCCACATTAGGATAGACCCAAGGTCGAGAGCACAAGTAACCGGGTTCTAGGGTCCAGTGGGAGGCCATCTCGAGGAGTCGAGACTGGGTCTCCTAACCCTAGTATTGGCAGGGTTACTTGCCGCTCTCGTAGGGGTCTAGGGATGTGGGTTTGGCTATTCATCGCGACTGTGGAATCCGTGTTTTATACAGGCTCAAAATAAAACACGGACGTCCTAGTATATCCAATATTTCATATGTTGACTTCTGCTGCAATGTTCTGTGATGAGATCATATTACTGTCTGTGACGAATGCTTATACTATATGTATATGTTGATATATATAAATTACTGCTTTCGTTTCTTCTGTGATGCTTAGGAAGCTTAATTGATGGGTTTTATTAATGAGATTAATAAAAGAAAAGAAACCTAAAAGATGTTGTAGAATCAAATTTTCAAAAAGGGTAGCTACAGTTTTTGCTTTGCATAGCGGTATTCCTTGTAGAATATCCCGCACCTTATTCGATAAGGAAAGAGCCGAGATCCCTTTACCGGGAGTGACCTCTTTAGCAAAACTGGCAGATGCTACAAACTCACGGTTTAGTTTTTGATTGCTTCTATAGTTCTTGTTTTGCACAGCGGTATTTATGAAATATCCTGCACTTTATTCGATGAGGAAAGAGACGAGATCTCTTCACCGGGAGTGACCTCTTTAGCGAAACTAGAAAAGCCTAAAAAACACTCCTTTTCAAAATCACTTGTTTCTACAAACGATATCAAGTTCATTACGCTCATGGTTTTCAGAAAAACCTGCGTAGCCCTCCGTCATTTCAGATAAGTCCTACTTAGTATTCGTGCTACGTTTGTTGACCTTCGTCAAGGTGTAGTATGCGGTAGCTGACTAGTATTATCTGCAGCATGTGATGCGATTGTTTTAGGGTAGTCGTAGACCTTTTTGACCTCCCTCAAGTGTCGTGCGGGTGGATTTAATTCAATCAGGAAATGACGGGTTGAACTTGACTAGTACCCTATGGTTTGTTGACCTCCGTCAAGGTCATTGGACGCTAGGGGTAAAAGATATTATCAGGAATTTCAAGTGTTGAAATTTGCAATGAGATTGCATACCTTCTATGAGATAGATGGATCCCGATACCCACTGCGAGTAAAAGTTACTCCTGGGAGAATTTTACACAGGACAATTAGCCGATCAAGTAGGTGTCTAGAAAGGTGTTAACGGGGTTATACCTCTGGGAAAACGAGGTTTATTTTAATTAGGTCCGTGCGAAAGCACGGGGAACCTCCCTCAATGTACCAACACTAATCTGGCTGAAAGATTGGCGAACTTGTAGGGTGTAATTAATCTCGGCTAATCTTACCTTTTAGGATTTGAAGGAAGATTTGATTAAAACAGTGGGAGCCATCCTGATTAGATAAGATAATAACCAATCTAATCTTGCAAGAGCGCACGCTAAAGTGTTTTCTTCTCTTTCTCTCCAGGTAGCGACCATGTCAGGCCTTAATCAAGATAATAATATGGATATATTGACCGAACCCGCTTGTTATACTAAGTAGGGGAACGTTGGTTCCGTTCTTTCTTATAATTGTTATAAGACTGAATAGGAAATAGGGGAATACCAGAATTCACACGTCGCCCAAACGAAGAATAAACATGTTGATGTATCTTCTTCGGATGTGTTAGTTACCGAGAACTGTTTCTCAGTTCACTTTACGTCGTGGGCATTAGATACCGGATCAGGATCCCACATATGCAATATATTGCATGGGCTAAAGAAAGGTAGAGAACTGGGAATGGGTGATCATTCCGTAAGAGTACGGAATGGTGCAAATGTTGCAGCCAAAGCAGTTGGCGAATATCACCTTGTATTACCAAGTGATAATACAATGATTCTGAATGAATGCTATTATATACCGAACATGATATGCAACATTATATCAGTTTCTTTATTAAGTAAAGAAGGATATAATTTTGTAATACAGGATAATGTTATGAATATCTTCCTAAATCAAAAGCTGATTGGATCAGGCTCGTTAAATAATGGCATATACGTTCTAAATCAAAACACAGTTCTTAATATACAGAACACACACAAGAGGAAAAGTTCAGAAATAAACGAATCCTTCTTGTGGCATTATAGACTTGGTTATATCAATGCAGCACGACTTGCTAAGTTACATAAAGATGGTTATTTAAATGCGTTCGAATTATCATCTTATGAAACTTTCCATTCTTGTCTCAAAGGCAAAATGACCAAAACTCCGTTTAGTGGACACGGAGAAAGAGTTACAAAACTCTTGGAACTGATACATAGTGATGTATGCGGTCCCATGTCTACGCATGCCAGGAATGGTTTCTCGTACTTCATTACATTCACTGACGATCTCTTAAGATAAGGACATGTGTTCCTGTTAAAACTCAAGTCTGAAACTTTTGAGAAATTCAGAGAATATAAGAACGAAGTAGAGAACCAAACGTGTAGAAGTATTAAAATCCTTCGATCTGATCGAGGAGGAGAATACTTGAGCAATGAGTTCCTCGATTATCTAAAAGAGAATGGGATTCTGTGTCAGCTTACTCCTCCCTATACACCACAGCACAACGGTGTATCGGAGCGGAGGAATCGTACCCTGTTAGATATGGTGCGCTCTATGATGAGCACTGCTGAGTTACCTATTTCCTTTTGGGGGTATGCGCTTGAGACAGCCATATATCTATTGAATAGAGTTCCAACTAAATCAGTGCCTACCACTCCATATGAGATATGGGAGGGGAAGAGACCGTGTCTTAATTTCGTTAAGATATGGGGTTGCCCGGTCTATGTTAAAAAGCAAAATCCGGACAAGCTCGAGGCAAGATCGTTTTTGTGCAAGTTTGTAGGATATCCCAAGCATTCGCGAGGACATATCTTCTACCACCCTGAGGAACAAAGGGTATTTGTTGCTCAGCATGCCACCTTTTTAGAAAAGGAATTTCTTGCAAAGGAAATTAGTGGAAAGGAGGTAGAACTGGAAGAAGTTCCAGTTACACAAACTGAAACAAAAGATTTGGTAGAACCAGAGGATTCAGTAGTTCCCAACGAACCCCAGCCTCTCCGCCGATCTAGTAGGGTTCTCCATCCACCTAAGAGATACTACGGTTTTCTCATTGATGGTGGGAGCGAGGATTGAATCATGGAAGATGATGACCCAACTAGCTTCAAGCAGGCCATCACGAGTGGTAACTCTATGAAATGGCTGGATGCAATGCGATCTGAGATGGAATCCATGTAAACCAACAAAGTATGGACTTTGAAAGTTTCTCTTGAAGGGGTAAAACCCATTGGAAGCAAATGGATCTTTAAGAAGAAACTTGGTGTAGATGGAAAAGTTGAGACTTACAAAGCTAGACTTGTTGTAAAGGGTTTTCGTCAACGACCAGGTGTGGATTATGACGAAACCTTTTCTCCAGTGGCTATGCTTAAGTCCATCCGGATCTTACTTGCCATTGCTGCATACCATGACTACGAAATCTGGCAAATGGATGTTAAGACCGCCTTTCTAAATGGTGATTTGGAAGAGTGCGTGTACATGACTCAGCCAGAGGGCTTCGTAGACAGTGGGAGCAGCGGAAAGGTGTGCAAGCTGCTTAAATCCATCTATGGGTTGAAGCAAGCATCGCGGAGTTGGAACATATGTTTTGATGTGGTAGTCAAAGAGTTTGACTTCATCAAAAACATAGATGAACCTTGTATATACAAGAAGGTGGCAGAGAGTAAGGTTGTCTTCCTCGTATTGTACGTAGATGACATACTCTTGATAGGAAACAATGTTCCTATGCTGCACTCAGTCAAGCTCTTCTTATCACATAGATTCTCAATGAAAGATTTAGGTGATGCCTCCTACATTTTGGGAATTAAGATCTATAGAGATAGATCTAGACGGATACTGGGATTGTCCCAATCCAGGTATATTGACACCATACTAAAGAGGTTTAGTATGGAAGAATCCAAGCGTGGGAACTTACCCACGATCTCTGGACTCACTCTCTCCAAAGAGATGTCTCCCAAGACTGATTTGGAAAGAGCTCACATGCAAGGGATACCCTATGCTTCGGCAGTAGGCTCTATCATGTACGCAATGCTATGTACTAGACCCGATGTAGCATACTCACTAAGTGTAGTGAGTAGGTATCAAGCAGATCCTGGAGAGAATCGCTGGACAGCTGTGAAGAACATTCTCAAGTACTTGAGAAGGATTAAATAGATGTTCTTGGTGTATGGTAACGGAGAACTCCAGGTAGAGTCCTTTACCGATTCGAGCTTCCAGAGTGATAAGGACGACTCTAAGTCTCACTCGGGATTTGTCTTTACCCTAAATGGAGGGGCGGTTTGTTGGAAGAGTTACAAACATGAAATCATAGCGACTCGACGATGGAGGATGAATACATCGCTGCCAACGATGCTGGCAAAGAGGCTATCTGGATAAAGAAGTTCATCACTGAACTTGTTGTGGTTCCGTCCATTGAGCATCCAAGACCTCTGTATTGTGATAACAATGGAGCTGTGGCTTTAGCCAAGGAACCCAGGTCCCACCAGAAGTCCAAACATATTCTGAGGCGGTATCACCTGATCCGGGAGATAGTTGATCGCCGGGAGATCGTGGTCAGGAGAGTTGATACGAAGGACAACACTGCAGATCCAATCGCAAAGGCCATTCCTCAAATACAATTTGAGAGACTCTTCGGGATGTTGGGTATGAGATACTACAACAGCTGGCCTTAGTACAAGTGGGAGATTGTTAGTTATGTATATGCCATAGAGGCCATTGTTGTACATATGATGTATATTATAATGGATGCTTGGATATATATAAAGAGGAATTTCTTGCTCGATATGATAGTATGCTATCTGGTTTCACTTTATCTTAACGTGTTAACAAATACTGTTTTGTGATCACATGTTGAAAAAGTCCTTAGGATATGTACTCGACTACTAGGACTATGATGAGATCATACTAATGGGGCCAGGGTAGTCAACGAGTACATCCTATAACTGTTCCTAGTCGAGGGTATATCGAGACAGGGCATCGATACTCTAGAGTAAACTAGTGTACACGCATCTTGACCCATATGATGGGCGATGGATGATCCTAAATCCATTGGTGTTAGACATCAAAGATGGTGTACGGGTGCTCAGTGGAGACTGGGTACACTGAACGGACTCGCCGAGAACTCCTGGATGGTATTATACCTATCGTCAGATAGCAGTTCTCCGGTGACACTGGTACAAGTTAGTCTGTAGACCCGAGATCGTCATAGAGTCTTGTGTGATACCCATTGTGCTTTGATTTCCACCTTACCACATCCAAGAGGGCGTGCAAAACGGTGGCTTTTGGGTATAGTCCCGAATCACATGGAGGCAATAAGCGATATGAGGGGTTTCGTCTCTCCCAGTATAGGGAGTTGATGTTGTGCTGTGTTCAATTAGCTATAACTGGAAGTCCTGGCCAGGGTTGATATGGAGATTTACTGGTATCAGTAGTTTCTCGACCCGTTATGAGCCTTACATCGACACGACTTATCGGTTACTGGGGTCTGACGTTTACCACCCCTAGACTAGATATGCAACATATCAGGCGAAGAGACCGGACTGTACGGTAGTGTTTACTGATTGGATTCACAGGAGAATGTACAGGCTTGCTTGTTAATTTTCTGATCGCTCAATACCTGGATGGCTGTTACGTTTAGCTGACCGCTTGCAGCTTGTGGGTGTTTGATATGATCATCACTTACTGCCGACGTATTGCTGATTCTTTAGAGTCCTACACAAAGGTTTCCTGGCTCAGGCAAAACGGAGTAGGAGCACATATGTGATATGTGCGGGACCGAGAATAATACGATATGAGATACCGTATTATATTCTCGCGATATGAGATATCGGCCGGGTATATGTGATATAGCCGGGTCATCAGATCAAATGTTGTTTCGATGAATTGGTACATGTTATATTAGTCGGTTATTTGCAATATAGCCGGATTGTCGGATCAAGAGTTGATTCGATAATTTAATGAATAATTATATATGTGATATATTACATTACGTTAACAAATATAAGCTCGCTTTATTGATTCATTTTCTCACTGGATAATACATTGATGTATATGCGATATATGTTAATTGTATTATTTTCTTTTGTTACAAAATATATTGTATATGTGATATATAATATTGTAACAAGTTAGGGTTACAAATGCAACATGATTGTTAAGTTTAAACAAAGTTAGGTTTTGGATTTGGGTTAGCTTTTGGGTTAGCTTTTTCATGAAGCTTCATGAAGCTTTCCTTTTTGTTTTCTAGCTTTATATTTTGTGTAGATATTTGTTAACCCAACCCAAACCCTTAACTCTAGTTTATTCTCTACATGAGTTAATGTCTTCAATTATTAACTCATGGTTGTCATTTGTAAACACAACAATAATTATTATTCATCACAAAAACTTTCTTCTTCTTCTTCCTCCTTGAAAAAGCTTTCTAGCTTTTTGTGTTGTGATGATTTAAAGTGAGAAATTGAAAACAAAAGAGAGCAAAATTCCTACTTCATCATTATCATCTATTCTATCCACTTAGATTAGAGTGTTCCCTTCACTAATACTTGATTAGAGAAGTGAGAGCTTGAGTTTGAGATTCTTCAAAGTAGATCATCTTCGAAAAAGAAGACTTCTAGCAAGCATGGATTATTTGACTTGTGGAGCCTCTCTAGAGTCCGGAAGTTCATGGATTGCGATGAAGGGACTACTACTCGCAGCTTATGAAGAGAAGGAACGGACTACAAAGGTTGTAATCCCTCTCTCTTAGATGTAAAGTTGTTTACATGCAAGTTAACCCTAATTCTCTAGATAAGATCTTGGTTAGGGTTTGTTTAGCACCCTAAAAATTTCAAGGTAGCATGATTGATGCTTGCCAAAACCTTCATAAGGTGCTATGCTAACCCTACACGTGGATGCCGTATGATGGATTATACCGTACGTGATGCTATGAGGCTGGATTGCCGATTGATAGATTCATCGACTCGGATATGTTACAGATATTTTAATCCCTTAGGTAGATGTTAGATTAGATACATATATTTTATAATGCAGCTCATAGGGTTTACTTTTCTGCTACGTTTATGATATTCTCATTGCATTGTATATACCTATGCTTCCATTGTTTGTTATGATATCGTACGCTAGTACACCTGCTCAATTATCGATGATGTGTATATTACACTTACACAGATTTGCCGGCTCACACACAATCGTCATCGGTAATTGCTATGTCACTTACACAGTCAAATTTCTATATCATGCTATTACTCTTAATTGTTCAGTGTTATCACATGACTTGTTGGCATGACATACTGATATGCTCACATCACTATTCTATATTGCATGATATACTGATATGCTCACATTTCTGTTCTATGTTTTCATACATCATGCTTTACGATTATACACATTGAGATGCTGTTTTCATGAGATTCTGGATTTGAGAACCGTGGTTATATTTCAAAAGAAAGTATGTATCGTTTTAAAAACCCGGTTTCTTTTGATATGATATTTCGATGCGTCAACCATTGGTTTTCTCGGTTATGAGCAATGTGATACCCGATTCCTGGAGCTGGACGAACCGTTTGCGGGTACATGGTGGACCCAGTATGGTACCCCGGGGCAAGAAAGGTATGTTGTGCAGTAGACGATGAGCCTGGCGAGGAACTACTACCTACCGGTGATAGTTTGGATCCGGCGGTTATCCGGAGGATACCGACCGGAGTCGTGAGATTGATATGGGCCAATCCGGACTGACGGAGCCTATGGGCCGATCCGGACTGACGGAGCCCGAGATATGAGGATTAACGTGTCAATGCTGGACATGGGTTTCATGATGTTTCGAGTGTCAGTGTTGGGCACTCAGGTTCCATGATTTTGATTTGTCGTTGATGGACACACGTTGGTTGATATCCTCATACATATATGCATATGCTTTCATGATATTTCAAGTGTCGATGTTGGACACTCAGGTTCCATAATGTTGATTGTGTCATTGATGGACACGTGGATGATATCCACCTGCATACAAGCATATGATTCAGATGCTGATTTGTATATGTCATTGTCATTGATTATATTATTGACATTTATGCAGGCATGGTCACCCTAGATATCATAGTCTTACCTTCATGATATAGCATGACTTAGGAAATCGTTGTTTTATTCGATTTATACCTGCTGATGTTTTCTAGTCACGAGTTGACAACTCACGCCCGATGTGCCACAGTTCTTGCAGGTTTGGCCGCTTGGGATCAATAGCGGTATCGCTAGCACACTGCTTTCTTTCTGGGAGTTTTGCTTGGTAGTGTAATATTTCAGAAAAATAAAATATTATTTTTGGGAATTTAAATAATTTAAATAATAAATATTAAGAATATTTTAATGAATGGAGGCTAGTTTTAATGATATGGTATAATTAAATACCGATAAATTGGGGAATATGGGAAAATACATTTGAATGGTGATTTTGAAAGAATATATACAAGTTTATAAATTTTATATAATTGATTATATACAAGTTCATGTCTAAGCGTGATTAATTATTACTAATCGCGCATTAAGCTTAGTTAGGCATGTGACATGCACCATGTCATATTACACACTTGTTACGTTTTTCTACCACGATTTCTTTCTTCTTTTTTATCATGGCTTTTGTTTTTATATAAGATTAAAAGAAAAGAAAAAGAAAAGGACAAAAGGATAAAGGATTAAAATATGAAGTATGGGCATGAGAGAGAAGAGAGAGAGGTGAGGGGTCATTTGACCATGGCCATTTCTTTTTCCCTTTTCATTATCTTCATCATTTTTCTTTCCCCCTCACCCATGGCTGCCCTCCTCCCTCCACCACCTACACCACCTCACTTTGCCCCCAAAAACACCTCAAAACACCTCATTCCTTTCATTAAAAATGTGCACAAGCTCACTACAAGCATTGGGAACCAAGAAAGTTAGGATTTTGAGCTCTAGGGGATTCAAGAGATGCCTAATGAGGTAACTGTTTCACACTTAGCTTAGAAATTAAGTTATATAACTTCTAGTTTAGTATAGAATTGAATTAGTGTGGTTTAGTGGTGTTTGGAAATTTCTAGAGGAGGTTTAAGGAATTTTGAGTTGTGATGGTGAAATTGAAGTGTAATTGATGACTACAACCCTTTTTAGTGTTAAGACCCTGCACCAAATAAATTCTAGAACTCAAGACTTGAACTTTAGAAACTTCCGTATCGGTTTCGTGAGATTTTGAGGACTACAGGATATCTGGAGCAATCCGAGACCTTTTTAGGAAAAACTAGCAACCCTATTGACCTAGAATTAACACTAGGAGACCACCCTGAGAATATGGGACCGTTTCACCATAGAAAAACCGAGCTCACTGGTTTTAGGGGGTATGTCGCCGGATCATCTAGGGGATTGGGTGTTGGAATTGGTTTTGTAGCTCATATACCCCTTATACAACACCCCAGTACTGTTTGTTCATCCCTATTTCACTTAAACTAAAATCTGGAGCAAGTTTTCATGAGTTGCTGTATTGTTTTTGTAACTTCCATGACATGAAGTTTTGATATTTGGTTTTATATCGGTCATTTGTCGTTTGTACGTTGATATCGGGTGTTGTTTGGTTGATCTACATGAGTAGACCATAGGTTTTAACCTATGTGTGATTCGTGTGTCGTTTTGGTTTTGAATTGAACGTTTTGATGCGATACGATATATGTGATATGTAGGTACCCTCACGTGGACTTCGGACGATGAAGAAGAGGATGGCGACATCGACTTCGACATGCAAGGATCAAGGCGAGTAGATATATATCTACGGGGGAAATCGGGTGGATGGCGTTTAACACCCCCGCAATTTTGTTGTGTAGCACGCGAATGCGTTATGATATATATATATATACTTATGTGTTTTATGAGATGTGTATACTTAGCAAGAAATGCTTAAGTAACTTTGGGTTAGTTTTTGCGTAATTGTAGGAAAATGCTTTTAGTTTAGTTTCTTAGTCGCGAAACCCTAGAGTAAAGATTGGCACACACACGCGCGCACACACACACGCATACATTTGATTTTCTAGTGTGTATATGGGGATATATATATATATATACATATATTTATGTGAGTATTATGTGAGTATGTATGTATGTGTATATATATATATATGTATGTATGTATGTATACGTATACACATATGATGAGGATAGTATATGATACTTGGAGATGAGTCGATGTGATTGAACATGATGCCGTGAGATCGGTGATGTGATTTGAGTCGTGTGATGAGACACGACATGATATTATAGTGGATCATTAGGCGATGTGTTTTCATACACACGCGGATATATATATGTCGATGGTATCGAAATGTACTAGACTTTAGATCAGTACCCCTAATTCAGAATAGGATGATAATGATACTAGATAAATAATAAGTTATATGTGATATTGACTCATACCTCGATTTGGGATGCCATACGATGGATTTTTCTGTACGATGTACAAATATGATGATTGATCCGCACTCTTGACTCGAGAATGTCGTATTATATATTTTATCGTACGTGACGCTATTGAGGCGAGATCACCGACTACTAGATATATCGACTCGGACTTAGGTGGATTTCCTTATCCTTTCGATCAGTCTCTTAGTTTAGTCCTGTAGTTTATCAGGTAGATGTTAGACTGGGCTCGAGTCATACTTATTTTCAAAGATAACGAATCGCGAGTATTTTAAAGACAGGCCGAGGGGTACTACGGATATTTCAAAGGACGTACATTTTCATAAAAACATTGTATCCCCTATTTTCTAAAAACCACGATTCGTGCCCTTTCAAATGCCTAAATTGTATGACTCATACCTATAAATGTATATTCTTATGTGTTGCGTTTATTATTCATTTTTCGTATATTCTTATTGTTCGCATCGCATTGCATGCTTAATTGTGTTTTCGTTAGTTATTACGAACCCATATTGTCAGGACACCATCACCATTACCGATGATCCGTATGCTCCACGTACACCTGCTTGCCGGCTCACACAAATCATCATCGGTAATTTTCATGTCACGTACACATTAGAAAACACTACTTCATTTGTATAAATTGTTAGCTAATAGTTTCGTCATAATACTATTACGCTTGCTTTTATATGATAGCTTAAATATTGCATTTATTACTGTGATATCTCTTGCATGTGTATTTACATTTGTCATGCAATATTATATGGCTTTATGTCGGTATTCCCTGTTTATTGACTTTTGATTATGGGATTCGGATTTTCCATGAGATTTATGGATTTAGAGAAACCGCAAGGATTTTATAAACTTATTATCATTTTCAAAAGATAGAAATTGCGGTTTTCTCGTGATATGATGTGATATATGTCCACCATGAGTTTTCTCGGCCCTTGAGCAGTATCATACACCCGATTCGAGGGGGAGGAGGAACCGCCTGCGGGTGCATAGTGGACCCGGTGCAGTACCCCAGGGCAAGATGGTCGCAGATGATGGCGTTGAGCCCGGCAGGGGAGCACTACCGACTGGTTATTTATGACGCGGCGGATATCCGGAGGATACCGACGTAGTCGTGAGATATTTATGATTTGGACCAATCCGGATTGCCAGAGCCCCGGGCCAGTCCGGTTGCCGGAGCCCGAGACATTGAGATTTGATTATATGGGTCAGTCTGGATCGCCGGAGCCCGAGATATTGAGATATTGAGATATAGTTTGTGTTGATACTTGACACGGATTTCTCTATTGATTTCATTGTTGATACTTCGGTTTTATACAAAAATCTCATTGTGATAAGAAAACGGTTTCTCGTACAAGATGTATTTTACGTTCATTCTTATACATTTATACATCATATATGTGGCATGTTATTACCTGAGGCACTGACACGAGCACTTGGTATTATACTAATGTTAGATGATCACCTTGTCATTATTAGATGCTTCAGATTATATATATTATATGGATATTATTGTATGACCTAGGATAGAGTCATACATTCGATTTCTTCTCGGAGATGTTTTCTACTCACAAGTTGGCAACTCACCCCCGTTGCGCCATATTTTCTTGCAGGTTTTGCCGTACAGGTTTCGTTGCGGCTTGCTAGCGCACTACTTCCTTCTGGGTGATTGTTTTGGTAGGTGGTTCACTTATATCGTGACCACCGTAGTATCTGTATTTATATTCAGTTGTATCTAGTAACTCCATCAACCAGACTTGTATATTTGATAGACATAGAAGACTAGTGTATATTCTTTCGACCATAGAGTCATGCGCCTGTATTATTATGGTTTTTCTCTGGTTTTCTTGAGGATATTGCTTTTCTTGATGGTTTTGATCCTCGGCCTTCGGCGTTGTATATTATATTGCATTGCGTGGTTGTGTCCGCCAATTGGCGAAGAGCCAGCTTCTGCTTGGGGATGCCTTTATATTATGCATGTTTGTACCCGTTTGGGCCAATATTTACAAAGGAAACTCTGCCGAAATTATTGGAAAAGACTTGAGGTTTTAAAAATGCTTACTACGGCTTATTTTGTTAAAACACTCGCTTTAAAACTAAGTTTTTCCTTCACTTCTTCCTTAAAATGGTTTAGTTTTCTGGGCTTTTAGCTTACTTGAATTAGGTGGGGTCCTATAGACTTCACATGATTCAAGTGCCAGTCACGTGCTATTTCCGGTCGTGACAAAGTTGGTATCAGAGCGCTAGGTTTAACATTGGTTCGAGTCTATGTTTGACTATGCGGAGTCTAGGGTGTATATATATATTCGGAACCTAGGCTTGACCTTACGGAACTTGGACTTGGTCGAGGGGGTATTAGACCCGAACTTTCGTCGCATAGGTTGATCTTGGTTGATGGAGTAGGTGACTTAAGTAGAGTGACGTACCGTGTGTATGTTCCGCGGCATACTTACGATACGCTAATCCGCTCAAGAAGCCTTAGGATGTACATTTCCTTGCACCGTATTATATTCATTTCTTTGATCTATCCTCATCGATATCGGTTTTTGGTTTGTGTTACCACGATTGCACGGGCAGAGAGAGCTGCGGCTAGAGTTGCAGTCAGCATTAGCTCTTCTTGGACAAGGACTGACCAGCGCGTAATTCCGGTGACACACGATTGCATAGATGTGTCGTTTTATTGTGTTTTTCGCGCCATGAGCATTTAATGGATTGCTTTTACTAAAATTTCTCGAACGTGCAGATCAGCACCAGAGGATTGAGCCACTGCTAGAGGCCGGCTAGAATGTGATGACCGTTAATGTATCGTCTATTCATGAGGATTGAGGCACTGTTCAGCGTGCGGACGAATGAGCCAGCTGTTGCTGCGACTGACAAGATATCGCCCCAGATGTTTGAAGCTATTGCCGCACGAGTTGCACTTAGAGATATGATAGAAGATCGCTACTCACCCATGGATGAATGACTAAAACATGCGGTTCGTTTGCATACCCCGAAGCGAGATCATCAGATTGATTGATTCCAGCTAGAGAAGACTTCACGCAGGTACGTTGTGAGTCGATAGAAAATGATCGAATGTCAGAAACCCATTTTTCCAAGTTTAAGGTATTCGGAAAAACATGCAAGTAATTCTGTGAACCCTCTATAAGAATGAAAACCTAACTCGACATAATGACCATGGGAACGCTTTTGAACCTTAGGGTTTATAACAGTTCCGCGATGCCATTAATGAGGCTTGGGTTTGCTTTTCTACGGCTGGTCCATTGGTGCTGTGGCATGTACTGGATATTATTAAACTATGTGTAGGGTTGCTAGGCACGCTCACAAGGTTCTACGAGGCATCAACCATGCCCGATTAAAAAATTAGCCGTGCCGAACAACCCAAAGCCGAATCTTTAAACTAGGGTTTAGGCGAAAACAAGCATGTTAAACTCTTTAACACTAAGTGAGAGGGATTACAACCTTTGTAGATCCGGCCCTTCACTTCTGAAGCTCCGTGTTGAGGTCCCTTCGCTGCGATCATCGTGTTCCGGACTCTCGAGAGGCTCCACGAAGAGAAAAGCACAAGCTTGCTTCCGATCTTCGATAACAAAGATGATCTACCTTGAAGTTTCGTTAACACAAGATATCACTCATGAAATGATGTCAACACCCTCATCTAAATGGCAAGGATAGATGAGGATGATGAAGTAGGATTTTTGCTCTCATTTGTTTTCTTATTCTCACTCATTTTTCATCACAAAATGAAATCAAGAAAGCTTTTTCATGAAAAGAGGAAGGAAGAAGAAGAAGAATAATCCATTCTACTTTTTGTGATGAATAGAGCAAAGGAGATAATGATGAATAATGCAACCATGGTTGACTAAACCATTGTAGAGACTTAACTAGGGTTAGGGTTTGGGTTGGGTTAAAGCATGAGTCATAACAAAATATCTTTCACAAAACAAAACAAAAGCTTCTAGAATCTACTAGAAGTCTTAACCCTAATCCAAACCCTAATCATGTTTAATCTCTACTAAACATGTTGCATTAGTTATCATATCATGTTACAATATTATATATCACATATAAAATATTTATTGTAACCAAATAAAATAATACAATTAACATATATCGCATATATATCAATATATTACCCGAGTGAGAAAAAGAATCTTTTAGTGGGCTAATATTAGTTAATGTAATTTAATATATCATATATATTATTATACATTAAATTATCGAATCAACACTTGATCCGACAATCCGGCTATATCGCATATAACCGACTAATACGATGACCCGGCTATATCACATATACCCGGCCGATATCTCATATCACGAGAATCCAATACGGTATCACATACCGCATTATCCTCGGTCCCGCACATATCACATATGTGCTCCTACTCCGTTTTGCCTGAGCCAAGAAACCTCTGTGTAGGACTCTAAAGAATCGTCAATACGCCGGCAGTAGGTGATGATCATATCAAACACCCACAAGCTGCAAGCGGTCAGCTAAATGTAACAGCCACCCAGGTATTGAGCGCTCAGAAGATCAACAAGCAAGCCTGTACATTCTCCTGTAAATCCAATCAGTAATACTCCTGTACAGTCCGGTCTCGTCGTCTGATATGCCGCATATCTCACCTAGGGGTGGTAAACGTCAGACCCCGGTAGCTTGATAAGTCGTGTCAATATGAGGTCTATAACAGTTCGAGAAACTACTGATAACACATACCAGTAAATCTCAGCAACCCTGGCCAGGGATTTCCGGTTATAGCCAATCAAACACAGCGCAACATCAACTCCCTATACCGGAAGAGACGAATCCCCTCCTATCGCTCATTGCCTCCATATGATTCGGGACTGTACCCAAAAGCCACCTTTTTGCACGCCCTCTTGGACGTGGTATGATGGAAATCAAAGTACAGTGGGAATTGTAGGGTTCCTAGGCACGCTAGTGAGGTCTCACAAGGCATCAACCATGCCAATTTCAAAAATTCTAGGTGCCGAGAGACCCGACTACGGATCGTTTGCTAGAAAACTAGGCGAAAATGCAAACTAGTTAACACTTAACTAAGGGATACGGATATACAACCTTTGTAGATCCGTTTGTCCACCTCCATAGCTCCATGAAGAAGTCATCTCCGCTGTACAAATCCGAAATCCGGGCTCTTGCGTCGGCTTCATCGGAGAAGAAGCGGGCTAGGTCATCGACGACGTGCCGAAGATGATCTACGTCGAGGCATCGCTAAATCAAGCTCCCACTTCACCAAGTCATGAAACTTGTGAAGAAAACACACTCTACTACTTGGCAAGAGGTAGAGGATGAAGAAATAGGAAGTGGGTAGACTTTAGATTTGGATTTCTCACTCTTTTTCATCACTTGCCATTGATGGAGGCAAGCTTTCTTCACTTGAAGAAATGAAGAAGAAGAAGGAAATTGTTATGATAAGAATAATTAAAAAAGAAAAGAAAATCCATTCTTATCATAAGCAAACCATGGTTAGGTGTAGAGATTAAACCAAGGTTAGTTTGAATGGTTAGGGTTAAGGATGAGATAAGAATGGTTGACTAAAGTCAATGCTTCATGAAGGTTCAAAGAATAAAACAAAACTAGCAACCATTCTTCTCATTATCATTTCCATAATAAATAAATAAATAAATAGATATGAAAATGTAAACCCTAATCATTTAAATAACCATGGTTCAATCTTTACACAAACACAAGCAAATATGTATCATCAAACATGATACAATCAAGTGTACAAAACTATATCGAATATACAATGTGCACATCCGAGTGAGAAAATCCATCTTAAGTAAACCGATACTAGTTGATGCAAAGTAATATATCAAATATATAAATATGCATTAAATCATTAAATCAACACTTGATTCAATGATCCGGTCATGTCGCACACAACCGACTAGTATACTATGTATCATCTTATCGAATCAACGCTTGAATCGATAACTAGGTTATATCGCATACAACCATTCAATACATTCATCGCGAGAATGGAATACGGTATCACATACACGTATTATTCTCGGTCCCGCACATATCTCATATGCGCTCCTATTTCGTTTCGCTTGAGCCAGGAAACCTCTGTGTAGGACTCTAAAGACTCGTCAATACGCCGGCAGCGGATGATGATCATATCAAACATCCACAAGCCGCAAGCGGTCTGCTAAACGTAACGGCTACCCGGGTATTGAGCGATCTGAAGATCGACGAGCAAGCCCGCTCACACTCCAGTGAATCCAACCAGTAACACTACCGTACAGTCCGGTCTGATCGTCAGATATGTCGCATATCTCGCCTAGGGGTGGTAAACGTCAGACCCCAATAGCTCGATAAGTCGTGTCGATATGAGGTCTATAACTGTTCGAGAAACTACTGGTAACACTTACCAGTAAATCTCAGCAACCCTGGCCAGGGATTTCCTGTTATAGCCAATCGAACACAGCGCGACATCAACCCCCTATACCGGGAGAGACGAATCCCCTCCTATCGCTCATTGCCTACATATGACTCGGGACTGTACCCAAAAACCACCGTTTTGCACGCCCTCTTGGACGTAGTAAGATGGAAATCAAAGCACAGTGGGAATCACACAAGACTCTATGACGATCTCGGGTCAACAGACTACTCTGTACCAGTGTCACCAGAGAACTGCCATCTGACGTGAGGTATAATACCATCTGGGAGTTCTCGGCGAGTCCGTCCAGTATACCCAGTCTCTACTGAGCACCCGTATATCATCTCTGATGTCAAACACCGATGGATATGGGATCATCCATCGCCCATCTGTATGGGTCGAGAAGGTATACGCTAGTCTACTCTGGTATATCGATGCCCCGTCTCGATACACCCACGACTAGGGACTTTGAAGGATGTACTTATGGACTACCATGTCCCCACTAGTATGATCCGCATCATAGTCCAGGTAGTCAAGTACAGATCCTAAGGGCTTTACCAACATGTAACAGAGAGACAATCAGTATACACGTTAAGGTAAAGTTCAACCAGATAGCATACTATCATGTCGAGCAAGAAAGTCCTCCCTATATACGTCCCAGCATCCACTACAATATACATCCTATGTACAGTAATGGCCTCTAGGGCATACATATAACTAACAATCTCCCACTTGCACTAGGGCCATCTGATAGCGGTGGTTGTAGTATCTCATACTCAACCATCCCATAAAAGTCTCTCTCTGGGAACAGGCCTTTGTGAGTGGATCCGCTGTGTTGTCCTCTGAGTCTACTCTCCTAACCTCGATCTCCCTGGAGATCAACCATCTCCATGATCAAGTGATACTTCCTTAGAATATGTCTGGATCACTGATGGGACCGGCGTTCCTCGGCATGAGCCACAACTCCATTGTCTCACAATGGTAGGAACGTAGTTCATCTCATGAACTTATATACACCCAAACATCCTCTTTGGTAGCATCTTAAGTAGCGATGTATCCTGCCTTTATCGTCTAGTATGTCACGGTATCTAGCTTGGAACTCTTCCAACATACCGTCCCTTTACTGAGGGTAAAGACAATGCCTGTGACTGACATTCAGTCGTTTTTATCACCCTGGAACACTTCCAGTGATTCTCCCCAGGGTCAATTGATACCTTCTCACTACAACTAGTGAGATTCCTAACATCCAATTAGATCTATCTCATAGATCCAAAATCCAGGATTTAGTAGGTATCATTTTGATCCTATATGGAGAATTATGGTGATAAACGGAGATTGATCGAGCGTAGCATAGGAAACTCCTTCCCTATCAAGAGTATGTCATCCACGTACTCTACGAGGATCGTCACCATACTCCCTACTACCTTTTTGTATATACAAGGTTCATCTACCATTCTGATGATGTCAACTTCTTTGACTAATCCATCAAAACAGATGTTCCAACTCCGCGATGCCTGCTTTATCCTATAAAGCATCTTGCACACGTTTCCGCTGCTCCCACTGTCTACGAAGCCCTCTGGCTGTGTACTTATAGACGCTCTCTTCTAAATCATCATTTAGAAAAGCAGTCAAGACACCCAACCACCAGGTATCGTAGTCATGGTATGTAGCCGTGGTAAGTAGGATCTGGATGGACTTAAGCATAGCTCCTTAGAAAAGGTTTCATCATTATCCACTCCTGGTTGATGACGAAAACCTTTAACAAGTCTAGCTTTGAAAGTCTCAACTTTTCCATGTACACCAAGTAATCTTCTCAAGATATACCTGCTCCTGATGGGGATTTAACCCTTCAGATATAGCAACCAAAGTCCATACTTTGTTGGTGTATAAGGATTCCATCTCAGATCGATAAACATCCAGCCATTCTTACAAAGTCTTACTCTCGATGGCCTGCTCGAAGCTAGTTGGGTCATCATCTCATGATGCAATCCTCGCTCCCACTGTCATAGAGAAACAGAAGTATCTCTCAGGTGGGTGAGGAACCCTACCAGATCGGCGGAGAGGCTGAGGTTCGTTGGAATCTACTGAATCCTTTGGCTCTATCAAATCATCTGCTGTAGTTTGTATAGCTGGAACCTTTCCAGTTCTACATTACAGACCTTGCCTCGAGCTTGTCCGGATTTTGCTTTTAGATATTGGCCGGACAACCCCAAATCTTAACTAGCTTAAGACATGGGCTCTTCCCTTTCCATATCACATATGAAGTGGTAGGCAACTGATTTGATTGGAACCTATTCAGTAGGTATGCAGCTTCTCAAGTGCATAACTCCCAAAAAGGAAATAGGTAACTCAGTAGTACTCATCATAGAGCACACCTTATCATATAGGGTGTGATTGCTCCGCTTCGATATACCATCGTGCTATGGTGTATACGGAGGAGTAATGCTGAGAGAGAATCTCATTCTCCTTTAGAATAGACCAGGATTTCCGTGCTCAAGTATTCTCCTCCTTGATCTCATCATAGGACATAATACTTATACCCGTATTTGGTTCTCTACTTCTAACTTATATTCTGTGAATATCTCAAAAGGTTCGGACTTGTGTCTCAACAGGAACATATGTCTGAATCTTAAGAGATTATCAGAGACTGTAATGAAGTATGAAGAACCGGTCTTGGCAAGTGTAGACAGGGGACCTACATACATCAACATGTATCATCCCAAGAGTTTACTAACTCTTTCTCTGTTTCTAATAAACAGAGCTGGTGTCATTATATCTCTGTGACATGACTAGCGAGTTTCAGAAGATGTAAATTCAAACTAATTTAAATATGCATCTTTATGTAACTCTAGCTAGTCGGGTTACATTGATCTGACCTAGTCTACAATACCTCAAGAAGGAATCGTTCATTTCTGAACTCTTCCTCTTGTGTGTGTTCAGTATACTAAAGAACTGTAGTTTGATTTAGAACATTAATGCTTTTAGATAACGTGCCTGAACCGATCAACTTTTGATATAGGAAATGTTCAAAACATTATCCGACAATACAAAATTATATCGTTTCTTTACTAATAAAGAGAAAGATATGATTTTGTATATCAGGTTCGGTATCTACTAACATTCGTTCAGAATCAATGTATTGATAATACAGGGTGACAGTGACCAACAGACTTGGCTGCAACACTTGCCCCGTTTTCTGCCTCATGAAACTTATCACCCGTTCTCAGTCCTCTACCTTTTTGTAGCCCTATGTAACAGATTACATATCAGGGATCCTGATCTGGTATCGCATACCCAGGACGTAGAGCATACTGA
Source organism: Agapanthus africanus (assembly GCA_030015575.1). Taxonomy (NCBI): domain Eukaryota; kingdom Viridiplantae; phylum Streptophyta; class Magnoliopsida; order Asparagales; family Amaryllidaceae; genus Agapanthus; species Agapanthus africanus. Next base: position 367,101,739 of record CM057344.1, on the reverse strand, counting down.
GAAACAGTTTTTTGTAATGAACACACCCGAAGATGATGCATCAGCATGCACTCTCTTCGTTTGGGCGGCACGGGAAATCTGGTATTCCCCAATTTCCTGCTCTGTCTTATAACAATTATAAGTTGGAGCGGGACCAACGTTCTCCAGCTCAGTATAACAAGCGGGTTCGGTCAAATATCCGTATTATTATCTTGATTAAGGCGTGATATGGTCGCTACCTGGAGAGAGAGAGAAGAAAACACTCAGCGTGCGCTCTGTCAAGAATAGATTGGTTTTTATTTTATCTAATCAGGATGGCTCCCACTGCTTTTTATCAAATCTTCCTTCAAACCCTAAAAGGAAAGACTAGCCGGGATTAATTACGCACTACAAGTTCGCCAATCTTTCAGCCAGGCCAGTGTCGGTACTTTGAGGGAGGTCCCCCGCGCTTTCGCACGAACCTAATTAATGTAAACCTCGTTTTCCCAGAGGCGTAACCCCGTTGACACCTTTCTAGACACCTACTTGATCGGCTAATTGTAATGTATAAAACTCTCCCAGGAGTAACTCTTACTCGCAGCGGGTATCGGGATCCAACTATCTCATAGAAGGTATGCAATCTCATTGCAAATTTCAACACTTGAAATTCCCGATAATATTTTGCCCCTAACCTCCTATGACCTTGACAAAGGCCAACAAACCATAGGATGCTAGTCAAGTTCAACCCGTCATTTCCTGATTGAATTAAACCCACCCGCACGGCCCTTGACAAAGGCCAACAAGGTCGCACGACTACCCTAACTCAATCTGCATCATATGCATAAGCAGATAAGCACCAGTTAGCTACCGCACACTGCGCCTTGACAAAGGCCAACAAACGCAGCACGAATACTAACTACTACTTATCTGAAATGACGGAGGGCTACGACAGGTTTTTCTGAAAACCTATTGCGTAATGAACTTGATATCGTTGTAGGATCGAATGAATTTTGAAATGGAGTGCTTTTGAGGCTTTTCTAGTTTTGCTAAAGGAGTCACTCCCGGTGAAGGGATCGTCGGTCCTTTCCTCGTCGAATGAGGTGCGGGATATATCACATATATCACTGTGCAAAGCAAAAACACTTAAAAGCAATCAAAAGACAAACCGAGTGTATAGCATCTGCCAGTTATTGCTAAAGGAGTCACTCCCGGTGAAGGGATCTCGGTCCTTTCCTCATCGAATAAGGTGCAGGATATATCACATATACCGCTGTGCAAAGCAAGAACTGTAGCTACCTGTTTTATTTTGAAATTCGATTCTACAACATCTTAGGTTTCTTTTATTTTCATTAATCACATTAATGAAGTCCCATCATTTAAATACCTAAACATCACAGATAAATACGACGTACACTTATGCCATCCGCATTCGCCTCGATGTCCCCTCGTGCACCGTTAGGTTAGGTAACTAACGACAGAGCGGGGCAGGGCTAGCGCGGGTGTAAAACATAAGTAACGTCTATATAATATATCATATATACTATATATGTATCTATCACAGAACATCACATGATCACATCACAGATATCGCAGCAGAAGAATCATATGAAATATTGGATATACTAGGACGTCCGTGTTTTCAATACGAGCCAGTATAAAACACGGATTCCACGGTCGTGATGAATAGCCAAACCCACACCCCTAGACCCCTACGAGAGCGGCAAGCAACCCTGCCAATTCTAGAGTTAGGAGACCCGGACTCGACTCCTCGAGTTGGTCTCCCACTGGACTCCAGAACCCGGTTACTTGTGCTCCCCTCCTTGGGTCTAACCTAGTGCAGAAAAGTAAATAATATACAAACGGTGACAACTTCCGCAACCTGGAAGCGTCCCAATAAAAGAATATTACATACAAGTTTTTACATGAATGAAAATGAAAAAACACTCATCTCACATAAAAAACCCCCGGCTATTCAAACACGACGATCCAATATAACATATCCAGCAACACATAACATCACATGTCATCAACGTAAGTAAATATGCGCATCCCAATTGTCGTTGACATATAGCAACGAAACCGGCGACATCACATATTACACTTACGGTCATAGAAAAGAAAGTGTAAAACTACAACAGTTGGAATCCGCAACCTGCATAGACATCGCATGCCTAATCAAATGAATTCCTTAGACATCGCATGCCTAACAATTATAAACCCCGCATTTTAGTCTCATTATCGAAAACACTTTTCAATATCGAGTCGGGCAATTCAACAAGATTCCCGATATCCTGATCGAATGCTCGTCGCAAACTTCAGTAGGCGGCCGCACCCCCGATACCGTCGACGAAGTGCACCAAGGCGGAACACCGCTACCGCGAGCACCCGGAAGGATGCTTTCGGCGACGGGGTTCTCCTACAGTCACTTGGTCGGGGCTATGGAGCGAGGCTGTCTATTAAGTTTACCCGGTGAGTATCCGCGTACGCTACGTGATTGCGACGGACTTTTGATCACATCAAAATTCCGTGGTAACCGATCAAGTGAGACTAAAATGCTATGTTTATAACATTCATTCAGTTATCTCATAACTATTGTGAATTCCAATTATTGTATCCCATTCCAGATAAACAGAAAATGTTAAACTTTTCGATCGAACAATCGAACACCCAAGTTTTCCCGATACAGATCAACACATGAAATAAGTCTAACAACATTCAGTTCGTACCTCAGTACCAACGGTCCAGCCGTAGAAGGGTCAAGCCAACGCCTCACATGTGGCACGCCGTACTGCCCCAAACCCGAAGGTTCAAAAGGCAGTTCAAGACGGTCACATAATCGAGTTAAGGTTTGTTGTCTTCTAGAGGGACCATCGAGTTACTTGCACTACTTAGAATGTCGTTAAACTACGGAAAAATCCAACACTTGGAAATTTCCCGACAGGGGAAAAAATTGGGTATTTATATCCGGTCGAACTTTTTAACATATTCTAAAATTTATCCGGAAAGCCACACAGACAAAATTTGATACTTCGATCGAAACACCGAATCTCAAAAATAATCCCAGAAAATACAACTCTGGAATAAATTTTAAAAATATCCAGAAAATCCAGCATAAAATAATAGGAGTTACTGTGCAAACAGTGTACGATGACGTCATCATTCCGCCGCGGTTTGTACTGTTCATCAGTAAATTTTTGCATGGTAATTCTTATTTTTCCCTGCTGAATTTTTTAGCAATTTTTAATTTGGAAAAATCCACGTTTTCTGAAAACGTCCAGAGAGCATTTTCCGGTTGGGGTTTCAGGTCGTTCGGACTTCAAAATCCGTCTAGACTTCGCCTAAGGCTCTAGCTAGGCTCTGATACTACTGTAGGGTTCCTAGGCACGCTAGTGAGGTCTCACAAGGCATCAACCATGCCAATTTCAAAAATTCTAGGTGCCGAGAGACCCGACTACGGATCGTTTGCTAGAAAACTAGGCAAAAATGCAAACTAGTTAACAGTTAACTAAGGGATACGGATATACAACCTTTGTAGATCCGTTTGTCCACCTCCATAGCTCCATGAAGAAGTCATCTCCGCTGTACAAATCCGAAATCCGGGCTCTTGCGTCGGCTTCATCGGAGAAGAAGCGGGCTAGGTCATCGACGACGTGCCGAAGATGATCTACGTCGAGGCATCGCTAAATCAAGCTCCCACTTCACCAAGTCATGAAACTTGTAAAGAAAACACACTCTACTACTTGGCAAGAGGTAGAGGATGAAGAAATAGGAAGTGGGTAGACTTTAGATTTGGATTTCTCACTCTTTTTCATCACTTGCCATTGATGGAGGCAAGCTTTCTTCACTTGAAGAAATGAAGAAGAAGAAGGAAATTGTTATGATAAGAATAATTAAAAAAGAAAAGAAAATCCATTCTTATCATAAGCAAACCATGGTTAGGTGTAGAGATTAAACCAAGGTTAGTTTGAATGGTTAGGGTTAAGGATGAGATAAGAATGGTTGACTAAAGTCAATGCTTCATGAAGGTTCAAAGAATAAAACAAAACTAGCAACCATTCTTCTCATTATCATTTCCATAATAAATAAATAAATAAATAGATATGAAAATGTAAACCCTAATCATTTAAATAACCAAGGTTCAATCTTTACACAAACACAAGCAAACATGTATCATCAAACATGATACAATCAAGTGTACAAAACTATATCGAATATACAATGTGCACATCCGAGTGAGAAAATCCATCTTAAGTAAACCGATACTAGTTGATGCAAAGTAATATATCAAATATATAAATATGCATTAAATCATTAAATCAACACTTGATTCAATGATCCGGTCATGTCGCACACAACCGACTAGTATACTATGTATCATCTTATCGAATCAACGCTTGAATCGATAACTAGGTTATATCGCATACAACCATTCAATACATTCATCGCGAGAATGGAATACGGTATCACATACACGTATTATTCTCGGTCCCGCACATATCTCATATGCGCTCCTATTTCGTTTCGCTTGAGCCAGGAAACCTCTGTGTAGGACTCTAAAGACTCGTCAATACGCCGGCAGCGGATGATGATCATATCAAACATCCACAAGCCGCAAGCGGTCTGCTAAATGTAACGGCCACCCGGGTATTGAGCGATCTGAAGATCGACGAGCAAGCCCGCTCACACTCCAGTGAATCCAACCAGTAACACTACCGTACAGTCCGGTCTGATCGTCAGATATGTCGCATATCTCGCCTAGGGGTGGTAAACGTCAGACCCCAATAGCTCGATAAGTCGTGTCGATATGAGGTCTATAACTGTTCGAGAAACTACTGGTAACACTTACCAGTAAATCTCAGCAACCCTGGCCAGGGATTTCCTGTTATAGCCAATCGAACACAGCGCGACATCAACCCCCTATACCGGGAGAGACGAATCCCCTCCTATCGCTCATTGCCTCCATGTGACTCGGGACTGTACCCAAAAACCACCGTTTTGCACGCCCTCTTGGACGTGGTAAGATGGAAATCAAAGCACAGTGGGAATCACACAAGACTCTATGACGATCTCGGGTCAACAGACTACTCTGTACCAGTGTCACCAGAGAACTGCCATCTGACGTGAGGTATAATACCATCTGGGAGTTCTCGGCGAGTCCGTCCAGTGTACCCAGTCTCTACTGAGCACCCATATATCATCTCTGATGTCAAACACCGATGGATATGGGATCATCCATCGCCCATCTGTATGGGTCGAGAAGGTATACGCTAGTCTACTCTGGTATATCGATGCTCCGTCTCGATACACCCACGACTAGGGACTTTGAAGGATGTACTTATGGACTACCATATCCCCACTAGTATGATCCGCATCATAGTCCAGGTAGTCAAGTACAGATCCTAAGGGCTTTACCAACATGTAACAGAGAGACAATCAGTATACACGTTAAGGTAAAGTTCAACCAGATAGCATACTATCATGTCGAGCAAGAAAGTCCTCCCTATATACGTCCCAGCATCCACTACAATATACATCCTATGTACAATAATGGTCTCTAGGGCATACATATAACTAACAGGAATCACACAAGACTCTATGACGATCTCGGGTCAACAGACTACTCTGTACCAGTGTCACCGGAGAACTGCCATCTGACGTATGGTATAATACCATCTGGGAGTTCTCGGCGAGTTCGTCCAGTGTACCCAGTCTCCACTGAGCACCCGTACACCATCCTTGATGTCAAACACCGATGGATATGGGATCATCCATCGCCCATCATATAGGTCAAGATGCGTATACGCTAGTCTACTCTGGTGCATCGATGCCCTGTCTCGATACACCCTCGACTAGGAACAGTTATAGGATGTACTCGTCGACTACTATGGCCCCACTAGTATGATCTCATCATAGTCCGAGTAGTCGAGTACATATCCTAAGGGCTTTATCAACATGTAACATAGAGACAATCAGAGTGCATGTTAAGATAAAGTACAACCAGATAGCATACTATCATGTCGAGCAAGAAAGTCCTCCCTATATATGTCCAAACATCCATTACAATATACATCATATGCACAGTAATGGCCTCTAGGGCATACATATAAATAACAATCTCCCACTTGCACTAGGGCCATCTGTTGTGGTATCGCATACCCAACAATTTGCTGTGGTTGAAGTATCTCATACTCAACCATCCCATAAAAGTCTCTACTGGGAAAAACGCCTTTGTGAGTGGATCCGCGCTGTTGTCGTCTGTGTCTACTCTCCTAACCTCGATCTCCTTGGAGATCAACCATTTCCATGATCAGGTGATACTGCCTAAGATTTATATCTGGATTTCTGAGGGGACGGGGGTTCCTTGGCTAAAGCCACAACTCCATTGTCACACAATGGTAGGAACGAAGTTCATTTTATGACCTTATATATCCAGACTGCCTCTTTGGTAGCATCCTTGGTAAAGATGTATCTTGCCTTTAATCGTCTAGTATGTCACGGTATCTAGCTTAGAACTTTTCCAACATACCGTCCATCCACTGAGGGTAAAGACAATGCCTGCGACTGACATTCAGTCGTCCTTATCACCCTGGAACCTTTCCAGTGATTCTCCCCAGGATCGATTGATACCATCTCACTACAACTAGTGAGAATCCTAACATCCAATTAGATCTATCTCATAGATCCAAAACCTAGGATTTAGGAGGTATCACTTTGATCCTATATGGAGAATCGTTGTGATAAGCGGAGATTGACCGAGCGTAGCATAGGAAACTCCTTCCCTATCAAGAGTATGTCATCCACGTATTCTACGAGGTTCATCACCATACTCCCTACTACCTTTTTGTATATACAAGGTTCATCTACCATTTTGATGAAGTCAAACTCTTTGACTACCACATCAAAACAGATGTTCCAACTCCGCGATGCCTGCTTTATCCTATAAAGCATCTTGCACACATTTCCGCCGCTCCCACTGTCTACGAAGCCCTCTGGCTGTGTACTTAGAGACGCTCTCTTCTAAAACATCATTTAGAAAAGCTGTCATGACACCCAACCACCAGATATTGTAGTCATGGTATGTAGCCGTGGCGAGTAGAATCTGGATGGACTTAAGCATAGCTTTCAAAGTCTCAACTTTTCCATGTACACCAAGTAATCTTCTCAAGATATACTTGCTCCTGATGGGGATTTAACCCTTCAGATAAAGCAACCAAAGTCCATACTTTGTTGGTGTATAAGGATTCCATTTCAGATCACTAAGCATCCAGCCATTCTTACAGAGTCCCACTCCTGATGGACAGCTCGAAACTAGTTGGGTCATCATCTCATGATGCAATCCTCGCTCCCACTGTCATAGAGAAACCGAAGTATCTCTCAGGTGGGTGAGGAACCCTACTAGATCGACGGAGAGGCTGAGGTTCGTTAGAAACTATTGAATCCTTTGGTTCTATCAAATCATCTGCTGTAGTTTGTATAGCTGGAACTCCTTCAAGTTCTACCTCATGACCACTAATTTCTTCTCAAGAAATTCCCTTTCACAAAGGTGGCATGTTGAGAAACAAAAACATCTTTTGTTCCTCTGTTAGGTAGAAGATATTCCCTTGCGAATGCTTGGGATTGTTAGTGTATATGCCCTAGGGGCCATTATTGTATTATACTAGTTTGTATATTACTTAATGGAAGCTTGGGATATTCACATGTATATAACAGTCTTGCTAAACATGGTAGTATGCTACTTGGTTATTCTATCTTAATATGTGAGTATACGTATTGATAGAGCTCTTAGGATCTTGCTTGACTACCAGCGTTGTGATGGCAGTCACACTAGTGGGGGTTGGGTAGTCTACAAGCACATCCTTTTTCAGGTCCCTAGTCGTAGGATTATCGAGACAGGGCATCGATACTCCGGAGTAAACTAGTGTGTACGCTTCTCATCCCAGTTGGGGAGATGGTCTGTCCCACAGCCGTCAGTACGTCGTACTGGAGATAGTATACAGGTGCTCGTTGGGTTACGGGTACACCGGACAGGACTCGCAGGGAACTGTTGGTTGGGTTTTATACCAGTCGTCAGTTAACAGTTCCCAGGTGACATGAGTACAGCATAGTCCGCAGACTTGACACTGCTATTTCGCCTCGAGTGTGTCCCATTGTTCTTAGATTGCTACCCTACCACAGCTCAAAGGAGTCGTGCAAAAAGGTAGCAGTTGGGTACAGTCCCGAGCACTTGGAGGCAGTGGCGGTTGGACAGGATTCGTCTCTTCCGGTATTGGGAGTTGATATCGCGCTGTGTCAGAGAGCCATTACGCAATGTCCCTGGCCAGGGCAAGCGAGATTTACTGGTAGGTTCCAGTAGTTTCTCAGGGTGTAATGGGCTTCACTCCGACACGACTTATACTGCTATTAGGGGACTGACGCTTGCCGCCCCCTAGGCCCGATATGCGGTAGTCTTAGACGAACAGACCGGACTGTACGGAGATTGTCACATCAGGTTCAGTAGGAGTTCGGATGGGTTTCCTCATCGGCCTTTTTATCGACATCTACCTGGGGACCGTTACGTACAGCTAGTGCCGCTTGCGGTCTGTGGTTAAACCCACTGCCAGCGTAGTAGTCGAGTCATTAGAGTCCCACACAGAGAGTTTCCCTGCTCCAGACGAAATGATATAGAGGTCGTATGGTTTTACGACAAGGGTTCGGACGCATACGTGTGTTTACACACGTACGACTTTCGGACGGTTTTTACTAGCCGGCTTTAGTTTAAGCCAGATTCTAGTATCGGGATATTGGATTTATACAGTCTAAAGTTTTTCCGTGTTTTCACGGATAGGAGGGGCATTCTCATAATTTCACGAGAAGCTTCTAGAAGATGGTGACTTGGGGGTTTAGGTGGCATATGCATTAAATGAGATTAGTGACTCATTTGTGTGATTCATCCATGTCATTAATGCATCATAAATGCTTAATGACTCATGGAGATGAATCACCCATTTGTATTTATGAAGCATAGTTGTTAAATCCTATTTTCTATTTATTTGATAAAGATTAATCCTTCATATATATCATGATAGATCACAATCTCATTCTCATTCTCATGCTCACCTTCTCTCTCCTCAAGCTCTCTCTCTTCAAACCCTAATCCTCCTCTCTCATGTGTTGAGATCAAGGATTAGAATAGACTAATCACTCCATAATCCAACTCTATATCACCTAGGTTACTTAGATTAGCAATTTAAGAAACCTAGTTACCTCAAGTTTGAGGTGAAGCTTGAAGCAAAGCTCTCGGGTGGATCGTCTACTACTTGGAGAAGGCCGAGGAGGAGGTGGAGAACGAAAAGACGAAGGACACGGTTCATTAGGTATAATCACTTCACATAGTAGTTTAGAACTCCTATGTTTATCGTTAGTTATCGTTTAGCACCAATTCTTGTGGTTAGTCGATGTTATTGCATAGAACAAGATCGTTTTTTAAATTTCCGCCTCTCCGCAAGTCGTGGGGTGTAGTACATCAACTTACAGTGGTATCAGAGCCTCGCTAAACAATAATTAACTCATTAGCAAAGTCCTAAGAATTTCGAACGCAAAAAGAACCGGAAAAATCATCGATTTAATATAGTTTCTGTCGAATTTAAAACAGGCCCTAAAAATTTTTCAGGGACCTGCAGAATAACAAGCAGGGAATAATAGGGCTACTGCAGAAATTTAGACTTGTGACTCGGCTAACTCACCGCGGAACCACGGCGGATCCATGTGTAAGTCCGCGGTGGCGCCCCGGCCGTCGATCCGACGCCGGAAACGCGGAAACGAAAAACTTTGCAAACTAGCAAACCGGCACCACCGCGCACTTTTCACCCGGATCGGGCCATTAACCTAGCTACTAGCAAACATGAAAAGAGTAGAGAAGCTATACCAAGCGATCCGTGTCCTTCGGTCTTCGTCTCCACTCCGATCTCCCGCGGAATCTCCGTCCGTCACGTCCTCGTCGGAGAGGGCACCACGTAGCCAAATACTTTTACGGGCTCCCACCTCTGGACCGTGGCAACTCGGGCACGAAGTTGGCTAGCCGACGCGTCCAAGATGTGCTGTAGAATAGTGTAGTAGTCTATGTCTCTTTGGGGTTTAGTTGCCATGGAGGATGGAGGAAGAGGTTAAAGAAAATTGGTGCTTTCAATTTTCTAGCAAGAAAAATGAGATGAAGAATCATGCTACCACTCCAAAATGAAACTCTCTCATATCCCCCCTCAAATTGTGGCCGGCCCCTTCTCACATGAAATGGTGGAGGGAATGAATCAATAATAAGAAGGGAGGTGATGGTAGTAAAAGTAAAAGGGGTGACCATATCAAAAAGGCAATGATAACAATGTCTTCAAATCAACTCTAATCCATTCTAATCAAAGGATAAGATGCAAATGGAATCTAATGATTAAAGAACCATCATGATGCCATAAATTGCAAGAAACCCCTCCACAATAAGTTATTTGCAAACTTGCAAATAACCCCCTCCATCGGAAAAGTCCGGCTGGGAAAGAACAAAGGAAAACCGGTCGGAATGGAATGCAAACTGGCAACTTCAGAAAACTGATCCCGTAATAAATTACAGGAAAACCCCGCTACTGCATATACATGCCCGCATTTGTATTCCCACTGAACACAAATGTAAAGAGACAATCTACACTATCTAATACTAGGATCCGGCTTAATCCAAAGCCGGCTAGTAAAAACCGTCCGATCACTATCCGTGCAATACCGCACGTATCTGATCGAACCCTGCCATATCTCCATACGGCCTCTACAGCGTTTCGCCCGAAACTTGAGTAACTGTGTGTGGTGGACTCTAAAGACTCGTCAATACTATGGCTGTGGATTTAACCACTAGCACGTCAGAGGTATCAGCCAATACATAACGGGCCACCAGCTATTGACCAAAAGGGACGTCGATGAGCGAACTCATCCTGACACCCTACTGAGCCTGTCAGTGACAATATCCGTACGGTCCGGTCCGTTCGTCTATGAGCATCGCATGGCGGGCCTAGGGGGTTGGTAAAAGTCAGACCCCCAAAAGCGGTACAAGTCGTGTCGGAGTGAAGCCAAGGACACCCTGAGATACTACTGGAATACCTACCAGCAAATCTTCTGCCTTGGCCAAGGACTTTTCATGTTCTGGCTCTCATAGACACAGCGCGACCTCACCCCCAATACTGGGAGAGATGAACCCCTGCAGTTCCGCTCACTACCTCCATGTGGCTCGGGACTGTACCCAACTAAAACCTGTTTGCACGTCTCCTTTGAGCGTGGTAGGGTAGTAATCAAAGCACAGTGGGAACTCATACGAGACAAATGACGATCTCAGGTCGATGAACTAACCTGTACACATGTCACCAGGGAACTGCTATCTGACATCAGGTATAATCCCAACTAGCAGGTTCCCGGCGAGTCCTGTCTGGTGTACTCATAACCCAATGAGCACCTGTATACATCTTAGGTGAACCAACTGACACCAGTGGCTTGTGAGACCGGCTACCGCCCCTCATCCGGGTCTCGACTGTATACACTAGTCTACTCCGGAGTATCGATGCCCTGTCTCGAAACTCCCACGACTAGGGACCTTTTAAGGATGTGCTTATAGACTCCAGCTCTCACGTATATGATCGCCCTCATACTGCTGGTAGTCAAGCAAGAATCCTAAGGGCTCTATCAACGTGTAATAGCGACTCGTAAGGTCACCTAAAGCAGTACACGATGATAAAGATAAACCAGATAGCATACTATCATCTCGAGTAAGACTATCCTACTGGGATAGGTCCTCCCCTCAATCATTGCAATCACGTGCCTGTGATCCAATAATTGACTCTGAGGGCACTATCTCCAACACCATGCGATCCACCGCGGATCCGCGGCCGAGTTGGGGCCGAGTCAGCCCAAATTTCTTTAGTAACTCTTAAGTGTTAATAATGATATTTCTGGGATGTTTATTTTTCTGCTCAAGTCTCAGGTGCACAGAGAAGTTTTGGATTAGAATCTAAAGCGTTTGCTCGATCGAAATTTTACGATGTTTGCTAAATTGATTATATCTGTGATTGTATAATGTGTTCGTAAACCTCCCCTAACTGCTAGTATGTCGGTTGGCAGGGGGTTGCACATTTCTGTAATGGATTTTACTGTTTGTGATTATGAACTGTATTGGACTGTTGTGATGATTAGCCGGGGTTTTGTAATGGGTTATTATTTTAATTCATTCAATGTAAATGTAATTTGTTGTAATATTATTTTGCGGGGCACATCCAGGTTGCGGTTGTAGCCACCGTTGTATTATTTCATTTTACTGTTTTTTGCTCCTAGGACAGACCCAAGGTGGGGTGCACAAACTACCGGGTACTTTGAAGTATTTAGTGGCCTACTCACTTTGTTGAGGGAGACCGCTTCACTTCGGGTACTTGGCGGATAGTTTGTCGTACCCGTAGGGGTCTATGGTGGGGTAATGGCTATTCATCACAACTGTATAATCCGTCTTTTGTTGCAGGCTCAAAGCAAATGCGGATTGCTTGTATATCCAATAATGTTCATCTGAGATTTGGAATGCCTATTATTGCGTCTGACGAATATACAATATCTATATATGATAGCTATTTAGACGTCACTTATTTTTTACACCCGTGCTAGCCCAGCCCCCGCTCTGTCGTTAGTTAAGTAACCTAACGGGTGATGACGGGACCCAGAGGCGAATGCGGATGGCATAAGAGAACGTTGTATTTCCGTTGTTTTCTGCAATGATAGGTTAATGATGGGACGCATTATTATTAATGCAAAGAAAATAAACCAAAGTTTAATCGTTGGAAAAATTTAAAAGAAACCACTCGGTTATTTTTAAACAGAAGATATTTTTTAATTGCGGAGCTTTAACCACTCCTTTTAAAAGCTATCAGGTTCCTTCGGTTATATCAAGTTCACTACGTTCACGGTTTCGCCAAAACCATTCGTAGCCCTCTGTCATTTCATTTGAGTATTCAGTAGTATTCAAGCTATGTATTTTGACCTAACGCCAAGGCATAGTGTTTGGTAGCTGCTGGGTATTCATTTGTTGCATAGATAGATGAGTTAGTTTGGGACAGTCGTATTATCATTTTGGCCGAACGTCAAGGATATATACGAATGGGTTCAAATTAACAAGATAATGATGGGTAGAACTTGACATGTGACTTATGACATTTTGACCTAACGCTAAGGTCATAAGAGCATGGGGCAAAAATTTATATCAGGAATTTCTAAAGAAACTGAAATTTGCAAAGAGATGCATACCATTTGGAGTTTGATGAATGTTGGTAGGATTCCTTCAGCATTATCAGACGATGATATTTGGATCCCGATCCTACTGTGAGTATATGCTACTTATCAGGATATTCGTCACTTAACGATCAATGTTATAAACCAAGTAGGTGTCTAGAAAGGTGTCAGCGGGGCTACGCCCCCAGAGAAAAGAGGTTATTTAATTAAGGAACTTCGCGAAAGCGTTGGAAAACCTCCCTCGAAGTATCGACACTGGCCTGGCTGAATGGTTAAGCAAGTATTGTACATTGAGAATAGTCCTGGCTAATTCTTCTTTTATGGTTTGGGGAAGGATTCGAGAAACAGTGGGAGCCATCCAGTTTAGATAAACTAAAAACCACTCTAAACTTGCAAGAGCATCATGCTAAAGTGTTTTCTTCTCTCTCTCCTAATTGCAGCGACCCTGAAAATGACTGGACTTAAGTTACTTTTAGAGAAAAATATACAGACATGGCCAAACTATAAAGATTGGCTGCGGAATGTCAAAATGGCTTTGACCTATGACAAATTGGGGTACGTCCTCACCGCTAAGGCACCTGCTGTCCCTGGTCCCAAATCCAGTAATGCGGATAAGGAAATCCACAAAACCTGGGATTTCGATTGCGCGAAGGCCAAGTGTATCGTGCTTGCCTCGATGAACAATGAACATCAGAGGAGGCACGAGGATATGGAACTAGATGCCATATTTCTCCATACAAAGGAACTTTATGGAGAGCAATCTCGTATAGCAAGATACGAGACCTCAAAGAACTTGTTTCGAGCGAGGTTGGCTGTCGGATCATCAGTAGGAGAACATGTCCTAAAGATGATAGGCTTTATAGAAGAGCTCGCAGACCTTGGGACGACTTTGGATAATAAGCTCTATACAGACCTTATTCTCCAGTCCCTTCCTTCCACCTACGCCCAGTTTATTTCGAATTTCAACATTCAAAGAAAAGAAGTTGAACTTCCAGAACTCCTTAACATGTTGAGGAGTGCAGAGGGCACCCTGTAGAAGGCAAGGGAAACACCCGCTATGTTTGTTAGCGGTGGTTCTTCTTCCGGGTCCAAGGCTAGGGCCAAAGGAAGGAAGAAGAAAGCCACCACCAAACCTAGAGGAGGTGTTAATAAGGTGGGAGGGAAGGGAAAGAAAAAGATTGTGGTGCCGGTAGTGGCCCAGGATGAGTGCTTCGATTGTCACAGGAAAGGGCACTGGAAGAAGGACTGCAAGGCGTGGAACGCCAAGAACCAGGGACCGAAGCAAGCTGTGGCTTCGACTTCAGGTGTGTTTGTAATTGAGAATTGTTTGTCAATCAACTCTACTTCCTGGCTATTGGATACCGAATCAGGATCTTATATATGCAATTCATTGCAGGCACTGAGAAACCGTAGAGTGCTGAAGGAAGGTGATATGACCCTAAAGGTTGCTAACGGAGCTAGCGTGGGAGCTGTGTCCGTCGGGGATTATCACCTGGGATTGACGAGTGGACATATTTTGGTTTTACATAACTATTTTTGTGTACCTAGTTTAACGTGTAATATCATATCAGTTTCCTTGTTATCAAATAAAGGTTATGATTTCACGTTTGTAAGCGATGTTGTTAACATCCACCTTAATCATAGTTTTATTGGGTCCAGTACACTGAATAACGGTATATATGTCTTAAACCAACTCCAGATTTTCAATGCCCAGAACACTAAAAAGAAAGTCTCCAGATTTAAATAAGGCTTTCTTATGACATTGTAGACTAGGTCACATCAATGAGACAAGGTTAACTAAGTTACATAGAGAAGGATATTTGGACTCGTTCGAATATCAAACTTATGCCACTTGTGAATCATGTCTCAAAGGAAAGATGACAAAGACTCCATTCACTGGATATGGAGTAAGAGCGAGCGAGCTCTTAGGACTCGTACACAGCGATGTATGCGGTCCAATGTCTACATATGCAAGAGGTGGTTTTTCCTATTTCATTACTTTTACGGATGATTATTCAAGGTACGGATTCATTTATCTGATGAAACATAAATCCGAGGCTTTTGAAAAATTCCAGGAGTATAAGAATGAAGCAGAAAACCAAACCGACAAATGTATCAAGACACTAAGATCTGATCGAGGTGGTGAATACTTAAGTGCCGAGTTCCTAGGTTACCTAAAAGAGAAAGGAATTCTCTCTCAGCTTACTCCTCCATACACTCCACAGCATAACGGTTATCGGAGAGACGGAATCGAACCCTATTGGATATGGTACGATCCATGATGAGTAATGCTGAGTTACCGCGATCTTTCTGGGGTTATGCGCTAGAATCAGCGGCATATCTTTTGAACATGGTTCCTACCAAGACTGTGCCTACCACGCCATATCAGATGTGGAGTGGGAAGAAGCCCCATCTTCAGTATGTAAAGATATGGGGATGTCCAGCTTTTGTTAAAAAGAAGCATGTGGACAAGCTCGAGGCACGATCAGTAAAATGTCAGTTTGTGGGATATCCAAAGAACTCCAGGGGATATCTATTCTATTACGCAGAGGAACAAAAGGTTTTTGTTTCTCGTAATGCCTATTTTCTAGAACATCAGTTTTTATAAAAGGAAATAAGTGGGAGCGAAATAGAACTGGAAGAAATTCCAGAACCACAAACTACTACTGAAAGTTTAGTAGAACCAGTAGTTCAAGAAGAACAGGACATTCCCGCACCCCTCCGCAGGAGTAGTAGGTTGTCTCATCCGCCTGAGAGATACTACGGTTTTCTCATAGATGGGGATAGAGAGGATTGCATCATTGATGATGATGAACCTACTAGCTTCCAGCAGGCTATCCAGAGCGGCGACTCAGTACGATAGCTAGATGCAATGCGGACCGAAATGGAGTCCATGTACACCAACAAAGTATGGACTTTGGACTTTGCTCCAGATGGGGTAAAACCCATAGGATACAAATGGATTTTTAAGAAAAAGATTGGTGTAGATGGACAGGTGGAAACCTATAAGGCTAGACTTGTTGCAAAGGGTTTTCGTCAAATACCTGGTTTGGACTATGACGAAACTTTTTCTCCAGTGGCTATGCTCAAATCCATTCAGGTCCTTCTTGCTATTGTTGCCTTCCATGATTATGAAATCTGGCAGATGGACGTAAAGACGGCTTTTCTGAATGGTAATTTAGAAGAGTGCGTCTATATGGATCAGCCAGAGGGTTTCAATCAGAGTGGGAGCAGCGGTAAAGTATGCAAGTTGCTTAAGTCCATTTATGGACTAAAGCAAGCATCGCGGAGTTGGAACATCTGTTTTGATGAAACAGTCAAAGAATATGACTTTATCAAAAATCCAGATGAACCATGTATATATAGTAAAGTTGTAGCCAGAAGTGTCGTATTCCTCGTCTTGTACGTGGATGACATTCTATTGATAGGAAATGACATTCCTATGCTACAATCTGTCAAAGGATTCTTTTCACACAGGTTCTCCATGAAAGACCTGGGTGATGCCTCTTACATTCTGGGGATCCGGATTTATCGTGATAGATCCAAGAGGATGTTGGGACTTTCGCAGTCCAGGTATATCGACACTATACTGAAAAGATTCAGTATGGAAGATTCTAAGCGCGGTAATCTACCGGCTTGTCACGGAATCACCCTCTCCAAAAAGATGTCTCCGAAGACTGATTTGGAAAGGGAACGCATGTCTATTATACCCTACGCTTCTGCGGTAGGCTCTATAATGTATGCGATGTTGTGCACCAGACCAGATGTAGCTTACGCACTCAGCGTGGTAAGCCGGTATCAGTCAGACCCAGGGGAGAATCACTGGATAGCAATAAAGAACATTCTCAAGTACCTGAGAAGGACTAAGGAGATGTTCTTGGTTTACGGCGGAAAAGACCTCAAGTTAGAGGCCTTTGCTGATTCCGGCTTCCAGAGTGATAAGGACGATTCCAAGTCCATGTCGGGTTATGTCTTTACCCTTAATGGAGGGGCGGTGTGCTGGAAGAGCTCCAAGCAGGACACCGTTGTTGACTCAACGATGGAAGCGGAGTATATTGCTGCTTGCGATGCCGCAAAAGAAGCAGTCCGGATGAAGAAGTTCCTAACAGAACTTCAGGTGGTTCCTACCATAGTTGATCCAATACCTCTGTATTGCGACAACAACGGAGCTATAGCTTTAGCAAAGGAACCAAGGTCCCATCAGAAGTCCAGACACATCTTAAGGCGGTATCACCTGATCAGGGAGATCATTGATTGTCGGGAGATCGAGGTTCGGAGAGTTGCTACTGAAGAGAACATTGCTGGTCCATTCACGAAGGCCCTACCTCAAATTCAGTTCGAGAGGCTACTCGAGATCATCGGTCTTCGATACGCCAGTACATGGCCCTAGTGCAAGTGGGAGATTGTTAGTGTATATGCCCTAGGGGCCATTATTGTATCATACTAGTTTGTATATTACTTAATGGAAGCTTAGGATATTCACATGTATATAACAGTCTTGCTAAACATGGTAGTATGCTACTTGGTTATTCTATCTTAATATGTGAGTATACGTATTGATAGAGCTCTTAGGATCTTTCTTGACTACCAACGTTGTGATGGTAGTCACACTAGTGGGGGCTGGGTAGTCTACAAGCACATCCTTTTTCAGGTCTCTAGTCGTAGGATTATCGAGACAGGGCTTCGATACTCCGGAGTAGACTAGTGTGTACGCTTCTCATCCCAGTTGGGGAGATGGTCTGTCCCACAGCCGTCAGTACGTCGTACTGGAGATAGTATACAGGTGCTCGTTGGGTTACGGGTATACCGGACAGGACTCGCAGGGAACTGTTGGTTGGGTTTTATACCAGTCGTCAGTTAACAGTTCCCAGGTGACATGAGTACAGCATAGTCCGCAGACTTGACACTGCTACTTTGCCTCGAGTGTGTCCCACTGTTCTTAGATTGCTACCCTACCACGGCTCAAAGTAGTCGTGCAAACAGGTAGCAGTTGGGTACAGTCCCGAGCACTTGGAGGCAGTGGCGGTTAGACAGGATTCGTCTCTTCCGGTATTGGGAGTTGATATCGCGCTATGTCAGAGAGCCATTACGCAAAGTCCCTGGCCAGGGCAAACGAGATTTACTAGTAGGTTCCAGTAGTTTCTCAGGGTGTAATGGGCTTCACTCCGACACGACTTATACCGCTATTATGGGACTGTCGCTTGCCGTCACCTAGGCCCGATATGCGATAGTTTTAGACGAACATGCCGGACTGTACGGAGATTGTCACATCAGGCTCAGTAGGAGTTCGGATGGGTTTCCTCATCGGCCTTCTTATCGACATCTACCTGGGGAGCGTTACGTACAGCTAGTGCCGCTTGCAGTCTGTGGTTAAACCCACTGCCAGCGTAGTAGTCGAGTCATTAGAGTCCCACACAGAGAGTTTCCCTGCTCCAGGCGAAATAATATAGAGGTCGTATGGTTTTACGACAAGGGTTCGGACGCATACGTGTGTTTACACACGTACGACTTTCGGACAGTTTTTACTAGCCGGCTTTGGTTTAAGCCAGATTCTAGTATCGGGATATTGGATTTATACAGTCTAAAGTTTTTCCGTGTTTTCACGTATTGGAGGGGCGTTCTCGTAATTTCACGAGAAGCTTCTAGAAGATGGTGATTTGGGGGTTTAGGTGGCATATGCATTAAATGAGATTAGTGACTCATTTGTGTGATTCATCCATGTCATTAATGCATCATAAATGCTTAATGACTCATGGAGATGAATCACCCATTTGTATTTATGAAGCATGGTTGTTAGATCCTATTTTTTATTTATTTGATAAAGATTAATGCTTCATATATATCATGATAGATCACAATCTCATTCTCATTCTCATGCTCACCTTCTCTCTCCTCAAACTCTCTCTCTTCAAACCCTAATCCTCCCCTCTCATGTGTTGAGATCAAGGATTAGAATAGACTAATCACTCCATAATCCAACTCTATATCACCTAGGTTACTTAGATTAGCAATTTAAGAAACCTAGTTACCTCAAGTTTGAGGTGAAGCTTGAAGTAAAGCTCTCGGGTGGATCGTCTACTACTTGGAGAAGGCCGAGGAGGAGGTGGAGAATGAAAAGACGAAGGACACGGTTCATTAGGTATAATCACTTCACATAGTAGTTTAGAACTCCTATGTTTATCGTTAGTTATCGTTTAGCACCGATTCTTGCGGTTAGTCGATGTTATTGCATAGAACAAGATCATTTTTTAAATTTCCGCCTCCCCGCAAGTTGTGGGGTGTAGTACATCGACTTACAGGGATATCCAACAAACTTCCACAGATCTGACTTTGCCTCGAGTTTTTCCGGATTTTGCTTTTTAGACATAGGCCGGACAACCCCAAATCTTAACAAACTTAAGATATGGGCTCTTCCCTTTCCATATCACATATGAATTAGTAGGCAACTGATTTGATTTGAACCCTACTCAATAGGTATGCAGCTTCTCAAGCGCATAACTCCCAAAAGGAAATAGGAAACCCAGTAGTACTCATCATAGAGCACACCATATCACATAGGGTGCTAATGCTCCGCCCCGATATACCATCGTGCTATGGTGTATACGGAGGAGTAATGCCGAGAGAGAATCTCATTCTCCTTTAGAATAGTCCAGGAATTCCGTGCTCAAGTATTCTCCCCCCTGATCTCATCAAAGGACATAATACTTATACCCGTTGTTGGTTCTCTACTTCAAAATTTATATTATGTGAATATCTCAAAAGCTTCGGACTTGTGTTTCAATAGGAACATATGTCTGAATCTTGAGAGATCATCAGAGAATGTAATGAAGTACAAAGAACCAGTCTTGGCATGTGTAGACAGGGGACCTTCATACATCAGCATGTATCAATCCCAAGAGTTCACTAACTCTTTCTCTGTTTCCAATAAACAGAGCTATGGTCATCTTATCTTTGTGACATGACCAGCAAGTTTCACAAGATGTAAATTCAAAAAAATTTAAATATGCATCTTAATGTAACTTCAACTAGTCGGGTCACATTGATATGACCTAGTCTACAATGCCTCAAGAAGGATTCGTTCATTTCTGAACTCTTCCTCTCGTGTGTGTTCTGCATACTAAGAACTGTAGTTTGATTTAGAACGTCAATGCTTTTAGATAACGTGCCTGAACCGATCAACTCTTGATATAGGAAATGTTCAAAACATTATCCAACAATACAAAATTATATCCTTTCTTTACTAATAAAGAGACTGATATGTGTTAGTTATATGTATGCCCTAGAGGCCATTACTGTACATATGATGTATATTGTAGTGGATGCTAGGACGTATATAGGGAGGAATTTCTTGCTCGACATGATAGTATGCTATCTGGTTGCTCTTTACCTTAACGTGTACACCGATTGTCTCTCTGTTACATGTTGGTAAAGCCCTTAGGATGTGTACTTGACTACATGGACTATGATGCAGATCATACTAGTGGGGACTGTAAGTGCACGGCGGCGCCCCGGCCGTCAATCCGACGGCCAAACGCGGAAACGGTGGTAAACTTTTACTTTTGCGGACTTAGCAAACCGGCACCACCGCGCACTAAACTCCGGATCGTGCCATTAAACTAGTCTAAGCTATCTAGAGAGGGGGTAGAGAAATATACCATACGATCCGAGTCCTCCGGTCTTCATCTCCACTCCGATCTCCTCGCGGGATCTCCGTCCATCTCCTCCTCGTCGGAAAGGGCACCACGAAGCCGGGTACTTTTACGGGCTCCCACCTCAATACCGAGGCAACTCGCGCATGAAGCCGGCAAATCGACATGCTCAAGATATGCTGTAGGAAGTGTAGTGTAGAATCATAGTCTCTTTTGGGGTTTGGTTGCCGTTTGTGGATGATGGAGGAAACAAGACAAGAAAAATGGTGCTTGCATTTTTCTTAACATGAAATGAGATCAATCAAATGAAACACTCTCAAGGATGAAGATGAAACTCTCTTCTTCTCTTTTCTTTCTCTCTTTCTTTTTCTCAACCATGAACAAAAACCTCTCATCAAGTGAGAATCAAAATGGTGGAGCAAAAAACAATATGATAACAAGAGGGAGGTGAGTGTAGGATGCAAAAAGTGGTGACCACAACCTAAAACATAATCATCACTAAATCAACATCAAACCTCTTTTCATTTCTAATCTCATAAAGCAAAGAAAAGAAAGAAAAAGGATCTCATCATGAAAAGCCATCATGATGCCACCAATATGCAAGATACCCCCTCCACAAATGTTATTTGCACAATTGCAAATAACACCCTCCATCTGAAAAGTCCGGCCGGGAAAGAACAAAGGAAAACCGGCCGGAACGGAATGCAAACTGGCAACTCCAGAAAACTGGTCCCGTAATAAATTACAGGAAAACCCCCATACTGTGCATACACACCCGCATCTGTATTCCGTCCGGATACAAATGCAATGAGACAAAATCTACACTGTACTATACTAGGATCCGGCTTAAACCAAAGCCGGCTAGTAATATCCGTCCGATCCTGATCCGTGCAATACCGCACGTATCTGATCGAACGCTGCCATATAACTATACGGCCACTAGTACAAACTGTCCGATCCTGACCCGTGCAATTACCGCACGTATCTGATCGGACCCTGCCATATCTCCATACGGCCTCTACAGCGTTTCGCCCGAAAACTTGAGTAACTGTAAGTGTGGTGGACTCTAAAGACTCGTCAATACTATGGCTGTGGATTTAACCACTAGCACGTCAGAGGTATAAGCCAATACGTGACGGGCCACCAGCTATTGAACAAAAGGGACGTCGATGAGCGAACTCATCCTGACACCCTACTGAGCCTGTCAGTGACAATATCCGTGCAGTCCGGTCCGTTCGTCTATGAGTATCGCATGGCGGGCCTAGGGGGTTGGTAAAAGTCAGACCCCCAAAAGCGGTACAAGTCGTGTCGGAGTGTAGCCCAGAACACCCTGAGATACTACTGGAATACCTACCAGTAAATCTCCTTGCCTTGGCCAAGGACTTTGTGTAATGGCTCTCCTAGACACAGCACGACCTCACCCCCAATACCGGGAGAGACGAACCCCTGAAGATACGCTCACTGCCTCCATGTGGCTCGGGACTGTACCCAACTAAAACCTGTTTGCACGACTCCTTTGAGCCGTGGTAGGGTAGTAATCAAAGTACAGTGGGAACTCACACGAGACAAATGACGATCCCCAGGTCGATGAACTAACCTGCACACATGTCACCAGGGAACTGCCATCTGACGTCTGGTATATGACCAACTAGCATGTTCCCGGCGAGTCCTGTCCGGTGTACTCATAACCCAATGAGCACCTGTATACATCTTAGGTGATCCAACTGACACCAGTGGCTTGTGAGACCGGCCACCGCCCCTCGTCGGGGTCTCGACTGTATACACTAGTCTACTAATGGAGTATCGATGCCCTGTCTCGAAACTCCTACGACTAGGGACCTTTTAAGGATATGCTTGTAGACCCCCAGCTCCCACTTATATGATCGCCCTCATACTGCTGGTGGTCAAGCAAGAATCCTAGGGGCTCTATCAACGTGTAATAGCGACGTGTCATGTCACCTAAAGCAGTACACGATGATAAAGGTAAACCAGATAGCATACTATCATCTCGAGTAAGACTGTCCTACCGGGATAGGTCCTCCCTCAATCATTACAATCACGTACCTGTGACCTAATAATTGACTCTGAGGGCACTATCTCCAACAATCTCCCACTTGCACTCAAGGCTAATTATTGCGATGTCGCATACTCACAGCCCGTGTGATACCGAACACCCAACTCCTCTACTGGTCAGTCTCACAAAGCCTGTTTGCGAAACTCTTGCGTTCGAGGAATAGCCTCAGTGAGTGGATCCGCCTTGATGTTCCTTTCTATGTCTCTCTATATCTCAAGTTCGCGGAGAAAACCATCTCCCGAAAAGAGCAATACCTGTCTTAGAATGTGTCTGGATGTCTGATGGGACATAGCTCATAAATGAACTCCAAATCCAAACTTCTTAGACTGTATCGTTAACTGAACTTAATCAGTATCCTGCGCGCCATGCCTCCCTCAGTATTGCCTTGGACCACCTGTCCAAAATACTGCCCCTCATCAGAAGGAAAACTATAACTCTGACAACCTCCTTGTCGTCCATGTCACCTTAGAAGCCTGGAATGATAACTGTCTCCCGAATGAGGCTGTCGTTATCATATCCCTAGAACATCCACTTATGTTCTAAAACTGCTTCCGACTGTTTCTCCAGGATTGGATTAATGTCAACTTATTGCATCTAGTGCAAGAACAATATCTGGTGTGGTACTTGACATCTCATGATTGACTCAATTGCCTAAGCAAGTGATCTGTTAATCATGCACATCCCTCTCCCCTTTAGTCTATAAGACACCTTTAGAGAGGGTGACTCCATTACCTGCAGGTACACTACCGTGCCAGGAGTCGTCCATCCTAAATACTCTTAGAATGCTGTCAAGTACCCTGATTGAGAAACCACCCAAATCTAGATCTAAAACCATAGATCCAGTAACCAGTATGTCAGATATAAAATCCATTTCCTTTGTGGAGAAACCACTGTGTGACGACCAAAGTATAACCGATTGTAGTATAGGAGTTTCTTTTCCTACTTTGTGTATGTCATCCAAAATACCAGGATATCACACCCTACTACCTTCTCAACTGATCCATCCCCTATTCTGATGAAGTCAAACCCATGACTGTCATATCAGAAATTGATGATCTATCTCCGCTACATCTGCTCTAGTCTATAAATAGACATAAGCAACCTGTCCACCAATGCTTCCGCTGCTCCCACTGACTACGACAACCCTCTGGCAGAGTCATATAGACGTACACTTCTAAAACTGGTTTAGAACGACGCTATACTCATCCTCCCGCCGGGTCTCGTAACCTGGAACAACAGCAATGGCATTTGTGGGTAAACAAGAACTTCCCTGTCACCGTCATTGAGGCTACCGTAGTGCCTCTCGGGTGCCTGAAGTTACCCACCTTATCTGCGGAGTGGCCAATGGAATGTCAATCCAGATTGAATCTTTAGGTTCCTTATCAAATCTTCAGTAATCGTTTGTGGTTCTGGAATCACTTCCAGTTCTACCATACTCCCACTACTGTTTTCTGAAAAAAAAATCCATTTTTAATAAAACTGTGGCGAGTCTAGAACAATATCGCTATTGTTCATCCAGATGGTAGAAAGTCAACCCTCGTCATAGCCTGGGTCAACCCACAAACAGCCATTACAGAAACGTGCCTTGAGTTGTCCAGTGTCTGGTTTTAATCATGAACCGGACAACTCCCCGTACCTTAACATCGTTAAGATATGAACTGTTCTATATCCAATATAGAAACAGAGGCACTGATTTAATTGAACCAGATTCAAATCATGCAGCTGTCCCCAGCGCATGTCAACTAAATGGAAAGAGGCCGATCAGCGTTACTCAACTTAGGAATGCTTCCAATTATGAATAACCTGAAAGAGAAGTAAGTTCTCTTAATCATTACTATCAACTGAATACCATATACAAGTACCTACATCTTCGATCTCTTTGAAGAATCCCGATACTTGCTATACCTGGTTCTCTACTCTATTCAAATACCTATAACTTCTCAAAATTCGGACCCTGTGTTTCCACGAAACACTTGTCTAAAAACTAGAGAAGTCATAAGTAAACCGAATATAGTACGAGGACCAACCCCATTTGTCCTGATGGACCCTGGACAACATACAATACTCTGTATAAGTCCCTTGAGTCTGAAAACTCATTCACTGTGTGTCGTAGGTTGAAAACTGTACTTATGGTTAAGAAGAATTACACCGCTGTTTAATGCTCCTTACCTAACCATCCACTGATATAGGTAAATGTCGTAGACATAATTTCAGAAAGGTATATCTCACTCTATGAAAATAGACGTACAGATATATCAATTTGAAATTGGTGAATAACAGCGGATATTCAAAACCAAATATTTGCCGACCGGCAAACAACCCAGGTGACTTCCTCAAATATCACCGATTACAACGAATCCCGATATAATGAGGATGATCACCCAATTCCCAATAACTTACTCCCACTCATCATCTGTAAAACCATACAGATGTGAGAATCATACCTGGTAAATACATACCCTGGAGTAAGTATCTAATCGGGAAATCAGTTTTCTTTTAACAGTACACAGTGATACCGAAACATTGAAATGTTCCGATGGGGTATCCTGGTATTCCTAGTAATGCCTCTTCCAGATTCACGACTGTAACCGTATAATTCTTTGCCACCTCTCCAAATCCCTTCATATGTCTTTAGTCATTACCTTCTGTACACCCCTTTAGGCCAAATGGTTTTCTTCCTTCCCTACCGTTCGGCACCAGCCTATGGTTTGGAAGAAGACTATCCAAAAAGCATAAAGGGTGTACTGTCCTAATCCTAGGAGCACTCGCAATGCGAGAGAAGGTGAAGATAAAAGACACATGAATGTACTTTATTCCTATTTCTCCTGAACCATGATCTATCCCCGAACTGGAACAAGTTCCTTTCGAGTTCGTATATAACCATACGATGGATTATCCAATAAAATGGGATCTTCGTAGTGATACGGAGTGTCCTGGAGAAATACAAAGGTGATTTAGGATTGGCGAAGAAATACTTGGTTTGGTCGTGAATAGCAGTCGCAATTTACTTTGCCCTCTTACTAATCCCTTGCTTTGTCTGAACTTAATACCTTCTGTACACCGTTTAGGCTAACTGGTTTTCTTCATTCCCTACCGGTCGGCACCAGCCTATGGTTTGGAAGAAGACTATCCAATTTGCATAATAGGTGTACTACTCCTAAACTAAGGAGTACTCGCAACCTGAGAGAGGGTGAAAAGAAAAGACAACTGAATAATCCTATCCGTTTTCTCCAGAACCGGAAACCATCCTCGAATCCCTTCGAGTTCGTATCTAACCATACGATGGTTTTGTCCAATGGAAGTGGACGTTCGTAGTAATACGGGGTGTCCTGGAGAAAAGGGTAAAAGTAGGAGTGGCAATGAGGTCTGCAACTCTGACAATCCAAAAGCCAGTGTTAAGAAGGTTCGGTCAACTTGGTCTCTGAGTCAAAGTCTAGGGTCGGGTCAATGGTCGCTGCCAGAGAGAGAGAGAAAAGAAACACTCAGCGTGCACTCTAACCTAGATCAGAATGGTTACCAATTTATCTAATCTGGAAACCTCCCACTGTACCTCAAATTCTCCTCCAAACCTGAAAGAAGAATTAGTCGGGGTCACCCGACGAGTAAACCAACTCATCAGTGGGAATCGGGATCCAACTATCATCGCATGATAACGTGACGGAATCCGCTCACGTCAACACACTCCAGAAGGTATGCGCATATCTGGCAAGTTTCAGTTCTTTTGAAACTCCCGATGTGATTTCTACCCCATGCTCTTATGACCTTGACTTTGGCCAACATATCATAAGTCACATGTCAAGTTCAACCCGTCATTCTCCAGGTTAATTTGAGTCCACCCGTACATACCCTTGACTTTGGCCAAAATGGCAGTACGGCTGTCCCAAACCAACGCATCTATCTATGCTGCATATGAATACCCAATAGCTACCAATCACTGTGCCTTGACTTTGGCCAACATACACAGCTTGAATACTATTGACTACCCATATGAAACGACGGAGGGCTACGAATGGTTTCTGGCGAAAACCTTTAACGTAATGAACTTGATATCGTTGAAGGAACGGATAGCTTTTTAGAAAATATAGTGACGAAAACCTTTACTAAAGAGGTCACTCCCGGTGAAGGGATCTCGGCTCTTTCCCCGTAGAATGGGGTGCTGGATATTCATAACCGAATATCACTGTGCAAAGCAAAAGTAATCGGCTATAGTGAAGTTAGTGCCCTGACGCAAACTTCTGTCCAAGGGGTCACTCCCGGTGAAGGGATCTCGGCCCTTGCCTCGTCGACTGAGGAGCAGGATATTCCAATGAATACCACGATGCAAAACAAAAGTAAACGTCCTTGCAATAACAGCTTTTTGAAAAAGTGTTCCAACAACATCAGATTAGGTTTGTTTTTAACTTGCATTGATCCGAATCAATGCAGTCCCATCAATTAATCACATCACAAAGAACGAAAATATACTGACGTATGTATATGCCATCCGCATTCGCCACTGGGTCCCGTCATCACTCGTTAGGTTAGCTTACTAACGACAGAGCGGGGACTGGACTAGCGCGGATGAAAAACATATACAACATCTACTAATATATATACCAATATATTATATTCGCTCAAGGCGTGAATAAAATGCAACATCACAGAAATATACAGCATCACAGAACAATACAGATATCTGGGATCCCCGGGTTTCACAGAGCCACTACTGAAACCCGACGTTCCCCTGGTCGTGTGGATAGCCTGTGCAATGAAATCCTAGACCCCTACGGGCGCGGCAAGTCACCCGCCAAAACCTGAAGCGAGGCAGCCCCCTTCAGCGCCGTGAATGGACCACCCAGCACTTCACGGAATCCGGCAACTTAGGCACCCCTCCTGGGTCAACCTGTACCCCCTACGAGTGCGGCGAATAGCCCGCCAATCCTAGAGTGAAGCCCCCTCCGTCTCAATGCCATGAGATGCGGGCTTGTTGCCCTCCAGAACCCGGCTATCCGTGCACCCCTCCGCGGGGCAATCCTAGTACAGAAAGTAAAATATACATACACCGGGTACATCGACCGCAACCAGGTCGTGCCCCAAAATAATAATACAGTCAGGCAGTGACGGCAGTCCACATGTCGGACGCTCGCCCCGCAATATCAAATGTACATAATACAACAAAACTGTACTAGCATTGCATCCAGGCTATCCCCCACGGACCGATCCGCAACATCACAGCAAATACATAGAACATCAACGTGAAAGTCACGTTCGCAAATCCGTCTAACCGGGCTATAGCAGTTAGACCGGATTTACCGATCGAGTGACATTCACGGTCGCAGATATAATGTAAATACTGTGAAAAATGTGTTTAAAAAAATTTCCGATTGATCAAACAATTAACAAGTGGGCCCCAAAGAAAACTGTAGCACTCACAGAAACAATTGGCCCAACTTTAATATTCCAAAGCCCATATTTTAAGCCCAGAAGGCCTCTGTAAAAAAATGGTGAAGTGATGTGAATAGTGCGCGGCGGAAGGGCCGCACAAAGGGGGTTTTCGCGGCGGTTCCGCGCTCCAACTGTGGAGTTACTTCGTCAAATTTTTACAGAACTCTTAGATTTTCCAGTACATCAATATTTTATAACCTGAAAAATTTTTCGAGACCAAAAATTTTCAACAGAAACTGATGCGAACTAAAATGCAGTTTTGGAACTTTTTGATCGATCGGAAATGCAAACACATTACACAAAGCTAGACTAAGTTAATGGCGAGTCTCTGATACCACTGTAAGTGCACGGCGGCGCCCCGGCCGTCAATCCGACGGCCAAACGCGGAAACGGTGGTAAACTTTTACTTTTGCGGACTTAGCAAACCGGCACCACCGCGCACTAAACTCCGGATCGTGCCATTAAACTAGTCTAAGCTATCTAGAGAGGGGGTAGAGAAATATACCATACGATCCGAGTCCTCCGGTCTTCATCTCCACTCCGATCTCCTCGCGGGATCTCCGTCCATCTCCTCCTCGTCGGAAAGGGCACCACGAAGCCGGGTACTTTTACGGGCTCCCACCTCAATACCGAGGCAACTCGCGCATGAAGCCGGCAAATCGACATGCTCAAGATATGCTGTAGGAAGTGTAGTGTAGAATCATAGTCTCTTTTGGGGTTTGGTTGCCGTTTGTGGATGATGGAGGAAACAAGACAAGAAAAATGGTGCTTGCATTTTTCTTAACATGAAATGAGATCAATCAAATGAAACACTCTCAAGGATGAAGATGAAACTCTCTTCTTCTCTTTTCTTTCTCTCTTTCTTTTTCTCAACCATGAACAAAAACCTCTCATCAGGTGAGAATCAAAATGGTGGAGCAAAAAACAATATGATAACAAGAGGGAGGTGAGTGTAGGATGCAAAAAGTAGTGACCACAACCTAAAACATAATCATCACTAAATCAACATCAAACCTCTTTTCATTTCTAATCTCATAAAGCAAAGAAAAGAAAGAAAAAGGATCTCATCATGAAAAGCCATCATGATGCCACCAATATGCAAGATACCCCCTCCACAAATGTTATTTGCACAATTGCAAATAACACCCTCCATCTGAAAAGTCCGGCCGGGAAAGAACAAAGGAAAACCGGCCGGAACGGAATGCAAACTGGCAACTCCAGAAAACTGGTCCCGTAATAAATTACAGGAAAACCCCCATACTGTGCATACACACCCGCATCTGTATTCCGTCCGGATACAAATGCAATGAGACAAAATCTACACTGTACTATACTAGGATCCGGCTTAAACCAAAGCCGGCTAGTAATATCCGTCCGATCCTGATCCGTGCAATACCGCACGTATCTGATCGAACGCTGCCATATAACTATACGGCCACTAGTACAAACTGTCCGATCCTGACCCGTGCAATTACCGCACGTATCTGATCGGACCCTGCCATATCTCCATACGGCCTCTACAGCGTTTCGCCCGAAAACTTGAGTAACTGTAAGTGTGGTGGACTCTAAAGACTCGTCAATACTATGGCTGTGGATTTAACCACTAGCACGTCAGAGGTATAAGCCAATACGTGACGGGCCACCAGCTATTGAACAAAAGGGACGTCGATGAGCGAACTCATCCTGACACCCTACTGAGCCTGTCAGTGACAATATCCGTGCAGTCCGGTCCGTTCGTCTATGAGTATCGCATGGCGGGCCTAGGGGGTTGGTAAAAGTCAGACCCCCAAAAGCGGTACAAGTCGTGTCGGAGTGTAGCCCAGAACACCCTGAGATACTACTGGAATACCTACCAGTAAATCTCCTTGCCTTGGCCAAGGACTTTGTGTAATGGCTCTCCTAGACACAGCACGACCTCACCCCCAATACCGGGAGAGACGAACCCCTGAAGATACGCTCATTGCCTCCATGTGGCTCGGGACTGTACCCAACTAAAACCTGTTTGCACGACTCCTTTGAGCCGTGGTAGGGTAGTAATCAAAGTACAGTGGGAACTCACACGAGACAAATGACGATCCCCAGGTCGATGAACTAACCTGCACACATGTCACCAGGGAACTGCCATCTGACGTCTGGTATATGACCAACTAGCATGTTCCCGGCGAGTCCTGTCCGGTGTACTCATAACCCAATGAGCACCTGTATACATCTTAGGTGATCCAACTGACACCAGTGGCTTGTGAGACCGGCCACCGCCCCTCGTCGGGGTCTCGACTGTATACACTAGTCTACTAATGGAGTATCGATGCCCTGTCTCGAAACTCCTACGACTAGGGACCTTTTAAGGATATGCTTGTAGACCCCCAGCTCCCACTTATATGATCGCCCTCATACTGCTGGTGGTCAAGCAAGAATCCTAGGGGCTCTATCAACGTGTAATAGCGACGTGTCATGTCACCTAAAGCAGTACACGATGATAAAGGTAAACCAGATAGCATACTATCATCTCGAGTAAGACTGTCCTACCGGGATAGGTCCTCCCTCAATCATTACAATCACGTACCTGTGACCTAATAATTGACTCTGAGGGCACTATCTCCAACAGGGACATGGTAGTCCAAAAGTACATCCTTCACAGTCCCTAGTCGTGGGTATATCGAGACAGGGCATCGATATACCAGAGTAGACCAGCGTATACCTTCTCGACCCATATAGATGGGCGATGGATGATCCCATATCCATTGGTGTTTGACATCAGAGATGATATACGGGTGCTCAGTAGAGACTGGGTACACTGGACGGACTCGCCGAGAACTCCCAGATGGTATTATACCTTACGTCAGATGGCAGTTCTCTGGTGACACTGGTACAGAATAGTCTGTTGACCCGAGATCGTCATAGAGTCTTGTGTGGTTCCCACTGTGCTTTGATTTCCATCTTACCACGTCCAAGAGGGCATGCAAAACGGTGGTTTTTGGGTACAGTCCCGAGTCACATGGAGGCAATGAGCGATAGGAGGGGATTCGTCTCTCCCGGTATAGGGGGTTGATGTTGCGCTGTGTTCGATTGGCTATAACCGGAAATCCCTGGCCAGGGTTGCTGAGATTTACTGATAAGTGTTATCAGTAGTTTCTCAAACTGTTATAGACCTCATATCGACACGACTTATCGAGCTATTGGGGTCTGACGTTTACCACCCCTAGGCAAGATATGCGACATATAAGACGATCAGACCGGACTGTACGGTAGTGTTACTGGTTGGATTCACTGGAGTGTGAGCGGGCTTGCTCGTCGATCTTCTGATCGCTCAATACCCGGGTGGCCGTTACGTTTAGCAGACCGCTTTCGGCTTGTGGGTGTTTGATATGATCATCACCTACTGCCGGCGTATTGACGAGTCTTTAGAGTCCTACACAGAGGTTTCCTGGCTCAAGCGAAACGAAATAGGAGCGCATATGAGATATGTGCGGGACCGAGAATAATGCGTGTATGTGATACCGTATTCTATTCTCGCGATGAATGTATCGAATGGTTATATGCGATATAACCTAGTTATCGAATCGAGGGTTGATTCGATAAGCCGATACATTGGATACTAGTCGGTTATATGCGATATGACCGGATCATTGAATCAAGTGTTGATTTAATGATTTAATGCATAATTATATATTTGATATATTACTTTGC
Source organism: Agapanthus africanus (assembly GCA_030015575.1). NCBI lineage: Eukaryota > Viridiplantae > Streptophyta > Magnoliopsida > Asparagales > Amaryllidaceae > Agapanthus > Agapanthus africanus. The sequence goes on along the minus strand of CM057344.1, from coordinate 367,069,672 downwards.
ATTAACTAGTATTGGTTCACTTTAAATGGATTTTCTCATTTGATGTGCACATTATATATGTGATATACTTTTGTACACTAGTTTGTATCATGTTTGATGATACTTGCTAACTTGGGTTTGTGTAAAGATTAAACCATGGTTATATGAATGGTTAGGGTTTTGATTATTTACTTAGTTATTTATTTATATATTCATTTTGGAAATTATTAAGGATGGTGGCTTATTTTGTTTTTATGTTGAAGCTTCTTGAAGCTTTGAACAAGTCCACCATTCTTATCTCATCCTTAACCCTAACCATTCCAACTAACCTTGGTTTAATCTCTACACTTGACCATGGTTTACATTATGATAAGTATTCATTTTCTTTTCATTTTAAAAAATAACTTATCATAATATTAGCTTCTTCTTCTTCATCTTCTTCAATAAAGAAAGCTTGACTTCATCAATGGTGATTGATGAAAAAGAGTGAGAAATCCAATTCTAAAGTGAACCCACCTCCTATTTCTTCATCCTCTACCTCTTGCCAAGTAGTATAGGGTGTTTCCTTCACAAGTTTTCTTGACTTGGTGAAGTTGGAGCTTGATCTAGCGATGCCTCGACGTAGATCATCTTCGGCATCGTCGTCGATGACCTAGCCCGCTTTTTCTCCGATGAAGCCGACGCTAGAGCCCGGGATCCGTTTTGGACAGCGAGGAGACATCATCACGGAGCTATGGAGGTGGAGCACTGGATCTACAAAGGTTGTATTTCCGTTTACCATTTAGTTAAGTTGTTAACTAGCTTCATTTTCGCCTAAAATTCCAGTTAACGATCTAGTCTAGGGTTTCTCGGCACCGTAAAATTTGAAATTGGCATGGTCGATGCCTTGTGAGACCTCTTGGGAGTGCCTAGGAACCCTACAGTAGTATCAGAGCCTAGCTAGAGCCTTAGGCGATGCGTAGACGGAGTTTGAAGTCCGATCGAACCAAAACCCTAACCCGAAACATGCTCTCTGGACTTTTTCTAAAAACTGGGATTTTTCCACATTAAAAATGCTTAAAAAATTCAGCAGGGAATTATAAGAATTACGGTGCAAAATTTGACTCATGAACAGTACAAAGAGCGGCGGAACCGCGGCAGAAGCATGCCATCTGCGGCGGTTCCGCGGCTAAAGTATGACATCATCATCCCCTGTTTGCACAGTAACTCCTATTTTATTATGCTGGATTTTCTGGGAATTTTTAATATTTATTCAAGAGTTGAATTTTCTGGGGTTGTTTTGGGGATTCGGTGTTTCGATCGGAGTATCAGATTTTGTCTATGTGGCTTTCCGGATAAATTTTAGAATATGTTAAAAAGTTCGACCGGATATAAATACCCAATTTTTCCCCTGTCGGGAAATTTCCAAGTGTTGGATTTTTCCGTAGTTTAACGACGTTCTAAGTAGTGCAAGTAACGCGATGGACCCTCTAGAAGACAACAAACCTTAACTCGATTATGTGACCGTCTTGAACTGCCCTTTGAACCTTAGGGTTTGGGGCAGTACGGCGTACCACATGTGAGGCGTTGGCTTGACCCTTCTACGGCTGGACCGTTGGTACTGAGGCACGAACTGAATGTTGTTAGACTTATTTCATGTGTTGAGCTGTGTCGGGAAAACTTGGGTGTTCGATTGTTCGATCGGAAAGTTTAACATTTTCTAATTATCTGGAATGTGATACAATAATTGGAATTCACAAAGAGTTATGAGATAACTGAATGAATGTTATAAACATAGCACTTTAGTCTCACTTGATCGGTTGCCACGGAATTTTGATGTGATCAAAAGTCCGTCGCAATCACGTAGCGTACGCGGATACTCGCCGGGTAAACTTAATAGACAGCCTTGCCCCATTGCCCCGACCAAGTGGCTGTAGGAGAACCCCGTCGCCGAAAGCATCCGTTCGGGTGCTTGCGGCAGCGGTGTTCCGCCTTGGTGCACTTCGTCGACGGCATCGGGAGTGCGGCCGCCTACTAAAGTTTGCGACGAGCATTCGATCATGATGTCGGGAATCTTGTTGAATTACCCGACTTGATATTGAAAAGTGTTTTCGATTTTGAGACTAAAATGCGGGGTTTATAATTATTAGGCATGCGATGTCTAAGAAATTCATTTGGTCAGGCATGTGATGTCTATGCAGGTTGCGGATTCCAACTGTTATAGTTTTACACTTTCTTTTCTGTGACCGTAAGTGTAATATATGATATCGCCGGTTTCGTTGCTATATGTCAACGACAATTGGGATGCGCATATTTACTTACGTTGATGACATGTGATGTTATGTGTTGCTGGATATGTTATATTGGATCGTCGTGTTTGAATAGCCGGGGGTTTTTATGTGAGATGAGTGTTTTTCATTTTCATTCATGTAAAAACTTGTCTGTAATATTCTTTTATTGGGGCACTTCCAGGTTGCGGAAGATGTCACCTTTTGTATATTATTTACTTTTCTGCACTAGGATAGACCCAAGGAGGGGAGCACAAGTAACCGGGTTCTGGAGTCCAGTGGGAGACCAACTCGAGGAGTCGAGTCCGGGTCTCCTAACTCTAGAATTGGTAGGGTTGCTTGCCGCTCTCGTAGGGGTCTAGGGGTGTGGGTTTGGCTATTCATCGCGATCGTGGAATCCGTGTTTTATACTGGCTCGTATTGAAAACACGGACGTCCTATTATATCCAATATTTCATATGTTTCTTCTGCTGCGATATCTATGATGTGATCATGTGATATGTTCTGTGATGGATACTTTACATAGTATATATGATATATTATATAGACGTTACTTATGTTTTACACCCGCGCTAGCCCTGCCCTGCTCTGCCGTTAGTTACCTAACCTAACGGTGCATAAGGGGACATCGAGGCGAATGCGGATGGCATACGTGTACATCGTATTTATCTGTGATGTTTAGGTAACTTAAATGATGGGACTTCATTAATATGATTAATGAAATAAAAGAAACCTAAGATGTTGTAGAATCGAATTTCAAAATAAAAAGGGTAGCTACAGTTCTTGCTTTGCACAGCGGTATATGTGATATATCCTGCACCTTATTCGATGAGGAAAGGACCGAGATCCCTTCACCGGGAGTGACTCCTTTAGCAATAACTGGCAGATGCTACACACTCGGTTTGTCTTTTGATTGCTTTTAGGAGTTTTTGCTTTGCACAGTGATATATATGATATATCCCGCACCTCATTCGACGAGGAAAGGACTGACGATCCCTTCACCGGGAGTGACTCCTTTACCAAAACTAGAAAAGCCTCAAAAACACTCCATTTTAAAATCATTTGATTCTACAACGATATCAAGTTCATTACGCAATAGGTTTTCAGAAAAACCTGTCGTAGCCCTCCGTCATTTCAGATAAGTCCTATTTAGTATTCGTGCTACGTTTGTTGACCTCCGTCAAGGCGTAGTTTGCGGTAGCTAACTAGTATTTATCTGCTTATGCATATGATGCAGATTGGATTAGGGTAGTCGTGCGGCCTTGTTGACCTCCGTCAAGGGTCGTGCGGGTGGGTTTAATTCGATCAAGAAATGACGGGTTGAACTTGACTAGTAGCCTATGATTTGTTGACCTCCGTCAAGGTCATAGGGTGCTAGGGGCAAAATATTATCGGGAATTTCAAGTGTTGAAATTTGCAATGAGATTGCATACCTTCTATGAGATAGTTGGATCCCGATACCCGCTGCGAGTAATTGTTACTCCTGGGAGAGTTTTACACATTACAATTAGCCAATCAAGTAGGTGTCTAGAAAGGTGTCAACGAGGTTACGCCTCTGGGAAAACGAAGTTTACATTAATTAGGTTCGTGCGAAAGCACGGGGGACCTCCCTCAAAGTACCGACACTAGCCTGGCTGAAAGATTGGCGAACTTGTAGTGTGTAATTAATTCCGGCTAGTCTTTCCTTTTAGGGTTTGAATGAAGATTTGATAAAAAGCAGTGGGAGCCATCCTGATTAGATAAAATAATAACCAATCTATTCTTGCAAGAGCGCACGCTGAGTGTTTTCTTCTCTCTCTCTCCAGGTGGCGACCATATCACGCCTTAATCAAGATAATAATACGGAATATTGACCGAACCCGCTTGTTATACTGAGCTGGGGAACGTTGGTCCCGCTCCAACTTATAATTGTTATAAGACAGAGCAGGAAATTGGGGAATACCAGAATTCCCGTGCCGCCCAAACGAAGAGAGTGCATGCTGATGCATCATCTTCGGGTGTGTTCGTTACAAAGAACTGTTTCTCTGTATCCTCTACGTCCTGGGTATGTGATACCAGGTCAGGATCCCAGATATGTAATCTGTTACATAGGGCTACAGAAAGGTAGAGAACTGAGAACGGGTGATAAGTTTCATGAGGCAGAAAACGGGGCAAGTGTTGCAACCAAGTCTGTTGGTCACTGTCACCCTGTATTCCAAATACATTGATTCCAAATACATTAGATACCGAACCTGATATACAAAATCATATCAGTCTCTTTATTAGTAAAGAAATGATAAAATTTTGTATTGTTGGATAATGTTTTGAACATTTCCTATATCAAAAGTTGATCGGATCAGGCACGTTATCTAAAAGCGTTGATGTTCTAAATCAAACTACAGTTCTTAGTAGACAGAACACACGCAAGAGGATGAGTTCAGAAATGAACGAATTTTTCTTGAGGTATTGTAGACTAGGTCATATCAATGCGACCCGACTAGCTAAAGTTACATATAGATGCAAATTTAAATTAGTTTGAATTTACATCTTGTGAAGCTTGCCAGTCATGTCACAAAGATACGATGACCATAGCTCTGTTTACTGGAAACAGAGAAAGAGTTAGTAAACTCTTGGGATGATACTTGTTGATGTATGTAAGGTCCCCTGTCTACACATGCCAAAACTGGTTCCTTGTACTTCATTACATTCTCTGATAATCTCTTTAGATTCAGACATATGTTCTTGTTGAAACACAAGTCCGAACCTTTTGAGATATTCACAGAATTTAAGTTAGAAGTAGAGAACCAAAACAGGTATAAGTATTATGTCCTTTGATGAGATCAAGGAGGAGAATACTTGAGCACGGAAATCCTGGATTATTCTAAAGGAGAATGGGATTCTCTCTCAGCATTACTCCTCCGTATACACCATAACACGATGGTATATCGGGGTGGAGCAATCACACTGTTAGGTCCACGTTACCTCTCCCGGTACTTTCGGGGATGCGGAAACGGTAAAACAAAAATTTTTCTAAACTTTGTAACATGGACCGTAAAAGCCGGATCTTTGCTAAACCATACACTAGCATCCTAACTTGAGATGTATCTACTCGGTTAGGGGTTATACCTAACTTGAACACCTTCTTCTTGAAACCTAGTAGAGGTTGATGGTTCTTTCCTCGTAGCCTTCTTCCGTCAAAGATGGATCCACCTGAGGGTTCAACCTTCGGGCTCTTTCTCGAACTTAGAGTGAACTAGGATCTCCGGCTTGCCAAATCTTGAACCTTAGAGAGAGTAGAGAGTATCTATGGGGTGTTTCTCTTTCAAGGAGAGGGATTCTCAACACATGAGAAGGATTCTCCTTGAGCTTGAGGAAGAAGAAGATGAAGTGAGGAGAGAGAATCAATATGATAGATTGAGCTCATTTTCCTTTTGCAACCATAAAAAAAGGAAAAAGAATTATCTAATTAATAATAATAATTCAAAATGAAATAGTTGATGGTTGTTTTTGGAATGACCACTATCATCACTTTATTAAATGAATGTAAGCTAGAATCAAGGAGTATCCTTGCAAAGTAATGATGATGGTCAAACATTCAACCATGGTCAACAAGTCAACCATGGTCAACAAGTCAACAAAACCAACCATGACACAATTTCATTTAATTACTATTATTAATTGATATTTCATAAATCCATTAGGGTTTGGAAAAAGACGACTGTCAACTGTGCATACGCACCCGTTCCGAAACCCTAATGAAAGACCTCTTCCTCCGCCTCAAACAACTGTGCATACACACCTGCATTCTCGTTCCGAGGAACAAGAATACTGAGAGATAAAAGCAACCCCAAAACAATACCAGTATCTGGCTCGAACCAGAGCCTGCTAGTATAAACCGTCCGGACTCCAAACGTGCACAAGTGCGCGGATGAGAACGAACCCTGCCGCAAAACCATGCGACCTCTACTCAGTTTTGCCCAGAGGCGAATAGCCCTCTGTGTGGGACTCTAAAGACTCGACACTACGCTGGCAGTGGGTTTAACCACAGACCGCAAGCGGCACTAGCTGTGCGTAACGGTCCCCAGGTAGATGCCGATAAGAAGATTGACGAGGTAAAACCCATCTGAACTCCTACCGAGTCTGAATGTGACATTCTCCGTACAGTCCGGTCTGTTCGTCTGATACATCGCATGTCGGGCCTAGGGGGCGGCAAGCGTCAGACCCCTAATAGCGGTATAACTCGTGTCGGGGTGAAGCCCAGAACACCCTGAGATAGCACTGGAACCTACCAGTATATCTCGCTTGCCCTGGCCAGGGACTACTTGTGTAATGGCTCTCCTAGACACAGCGCGATGTCAACCCCCAATACCGGGAGAGACGAATCCTGTCTAACCGTCACTGCCTCCAAGTGCTTCGGGACTGCTCCCAACTACTACCTGTTTGCACGACTAAGAAGAGCCGTGGTAGGGTAGTAATCAAAGAACAGTGGGAACACACTCGAGGCGGAGTGACAGTGTCAAGTCAGCGGACTAAGCTGTACTCATGTCACCTGGGAACTGATAACTGACGATAGGTATAATACCAACCATCAGTTCCCGACGAGTCCTGTCCAGTGTACTCGTAACTTAACGAGCACCCGCATACTATCTCAAGTACGACGTACCGACGGCTGTGGGACAGACCGTCTCCCATGCTGGGATGAGAAGCGCATACGCTAGTCTATTCCGGAGCATCGATGCCCTATCTCGATACTCCTACGACCAGGGACGTGTATAAGGATGTGCTTGTAGATTACCCAGCCCCCACGAGTGTGATCGCCATCACAACTCCGGTAATCAAGCAAAGATCCTAAGGGCTCTACTAATGCGTATAGGTGATATAATAAATAAACACACAAGTACACATTAAAGCAGAGACGAACCAAGTAGCATACTACTATATTGAGCAAGATTGTCTGTACAACTGTGAATATCCCAAGCTTCCATCAAGTAATATACATACTAGTATGATACAGTAATGGCCTCTAGGGCATATACACTAACAATCTCCCACTTGCACTAAGGCCATGTACTGGCGTATCGAAGACCTATCATCTCGATCAGCCGCTCGAACTGAGTCTGGGGTAAAGCCTTCGTGAATGGGTCCGCAGTGTTGTTCTTTGTGTCCACTCTCCGCACCTCGATCTCCTGGCGATCAATGATCTCCCTGATCAGGTGATACCGCCTTAAGATGTGCCTGGATTTCTGATGGGACCTTTGTTCCTTCGCTAAAGCTATAGCCCCATTGTTATCGCAATACAAAGGTATTGGGTCAACAATGGACGGAACCACCTGAAGTTCATTAATGAACTTCTTAATCCAGACCGCCTCTTTTGCGGCATCGCTTGCAGCAATGTATTCAGCCTCCATCGTCGAGTCTGCGACGGTATCCTGCTTGGAACTCCTCCAACATACCGCCCCTCCGTTGAGGGTAAACACAAAACCCGAGACAGACTTGCTGTCATCTTTGTCACTCTGGAAGCTTGAATCGGTAAAGGACTCGACCCTGAGGTCTCCATTACCGTAAACCAGGAACATCTCCTTAGTCCTTCTCAGGTACTTGAGAATGTTCTTCACTGCTGTCCAGTGGTCCTCCCTTGGGTCTGATTGATACCGGCTTACCGCGCTCAATGCGTAAGCTACATCTGGTCTTGTACATAGCATCGCATACATTATAGATCCTACCGCCGAAGCGTAGGGTATAGTGCTCATGCGAACCCTCTCCACGTCAGTCTTAGGAGACATCTTCTTGGAGAGGGTAATTCCGTGCAATGCGGGTATGTTACCGCGCTTGGAACCCTCCATACTAAATCTCTTTAGTACGGTCTCTATGTACCTGGACTGCGAAAGCCCCAATAGTTTCTTGGATCTATCTCTATAGATCTTGATCCCCAGAATGTACGAGGCATCACCCAGGTCCTTCATGGAGAACCTTTGTGACAAAAATAGCTTCACCGATTGTAGCATAGGAATATCATTTCCTATCAAAAGAACGTCGTCCATGTACAAGACTAGGAATACGACAGTTCGTCCTACAATCTTCTTATACACACAGGGTTCATCTTCGTTCTTGATGAAATCAAATTCCTTGATTGCCTCATCAAAACAGATGTTCGAGCTCCGCGATGCCTGCTTTAATCCATAAATGGATTTAAGCAACTTGCACACCTTTCCGCTGCTCCCACTGTCTACGAAACCTTCTGGTTGATCCATGTAAACGCACTCTTCCAAACAACCGTTTAGGAAAGCCGTTTTAACATCCATCTGCCAGATTTCATAGTCATGGAAGGCAGCAATGGCAAGTAGGATCCGAATGGATTTGAGCATAGCCACCGGAGAAAAAGTTTCATCATAGTCCAAACCAGGTCTTTGACGAAAACCTTTTGCAACGAGTCTAGCTTTATAGGTTTCCACCTGCCCATCTACACCAAGTTTTCTTTTGTAGATCCATTTGCATCCAACGGGTTTTACCCCAGGTGGAGCAATATCCAAGGTCCACACTTTATTGGCGTACATGGACTCCATTTCGGATTGCATTGCTTCCTGCCACTTATCAGAGTCCCTACTGATAATGGCCTGCCTGAAACTGATAGGGTCATCTTCTTCCAAGATGCAATCCTCTCGATCCCCGTCTATGAGAAAACCGTAGTATCTCTCGGGCGGATGAGAAATCCTACCAGATCTGCGGAGTGGCTGAGGTCCGTCTGGGGTTATAGAATCTAGCGGTTCCTCCAAATTTTCAGTTACATTTTGTGGTCGCTGAATTTCTTCCAGTTCTACCGAACTCCCACTAGTTTCTTTTGCAAGAAACTCCCTTTCTAAGAACGTGGCGTGGCGAGATACAAACACCTTCTGTTCCTCAGTGTGGTAGAACAGATATCCCAGTGAGTTTTTAGGATATCCCACAAATTTACACAGAACTGATCGTGCCTCTAGCTTGTCCGGTTTCTGTGTCTTCACATAGGCCGGACAACCCCATATCTTAATAAACTTCAGACATGGTTTCTTACTGCTCCATATTTCATACGGAGTTTTAGGCACAGATTTGGACGGAACTTGATTCAAAAGGTATGCCGCTGTCTGAAGCGCATGTCCCCAGAATGAAAGAGGTAACTCAGCACTACTCATCATGGAGCGAACCATATCCAATAGGGTACGATTCCTCCGCTCCGATACACCGTTGTGCTGTGGTGTATAAGGAGGTGTAAGCTGAGAGAGAATACCATTCTCTTTTAAGTAATCTAGGAATTCCGTGCTTAAGTACTCCCCTCCCCTGTCAGACCGGAGGATCTTGATACTTTTGCCTGCCTGGTTCTCTACTTCGTTTCTGAATTCCTTGAATTTCTCAAAAGCTTCAGATTTGTGTTTCATCAGATACACATATCCGAACCTAGAGAGATCGTCAGTGAATGTGATGAAGTACAAGAACCCACCCCTTGCATGTATAGACATCGGACCATATACATCACTATGTACGAGTCCCAAGAGCTCTGCTGCTCTTTCTCCATGTCCGGTGAACGGAGATTTGGTCATCTTCCCTTTGAGACAAGACTGATAAGTTTCATAAGATGAAAACTCGAACGTATCCAAGAGTCCATCTTTATGCAACTTACTCAGTCTTTTCTCTCCGATATGACCAAGTCTACAATGCCACAAGTAGGATTCATTCGTATCTGAATTCTTCCTCTTGCGTGTGTTTTGTATATTGAGAACTGTATTCTGATTTAGAACGTAGATACCATTACACAGTGTACCCTCTGCAACGAGTACCTTATGAAGGTAAATGTTCATGATATTCTTTTCAAGAACAAAGTTATATCCATCTTTATCGAGTAAAGAAACTGATATGATGTTGCAAACCATGGAGGGTACATAGTAGCAATCGTTCAAAATCATAGTCTTGCCATTTGGCAATACTAGGTGATATTCACCGACGGCTGCCGCATTAACTTGTGCTCCGTTCGCTACTCTGAGCGACATATTACCCGGTGCAACTTTCCTACTTTTTCTCAGTCCCTGTAATAAATTACAGATATGAGATTCTGATCCGGTATCAAGTACCCAGGAGGCAGGGCTGATCGTAAAACAGTTCTCAATTACAAGAACACCTGAAGTAGATGCAAAACCATGCTTCTTCTTCGACTGGGTATCCTGGAAATCCATACAATCCCCTTTCCCATTCTCATACTCATGACTGTTGTCACAAGTTAGAGCTGAACCAACATTCCCCAGTCCCGAATAAGAATTCGGATCGGTCAAGCGATACATTTTATTATCTTGATTAGGGCGTGAAAAGGTTGCTTCCTGGAGAGAGAGAAAAGAAACACTCAGCGTATGCTCTTGCAAGATTAGATTGGTTTATTAATTTATCTAACCAGGATGTCTCCTACTGTTTACTCAAATTCTTCTTAAAACCTTTTAAAAGAAGAACTAGTCAGGATTTTAATTCACGTCACAATACTTTCTTAACCTTTCAGCCAGGCTAGTGTCGGTACTTCGAGGGAGGTTTTCCAACGCTTTCGCGAAGTTCCTTAATTCAAGAACCTCTTTTCCCTGGGGGCGTAGCCCCGCTAACACCTTTCTAGACACCTACTAGGTTTATAGCATTGATCGTTTAGTGAAATAATCTCCCAAGAGTAATCCAACTCATCAGTGGGATCGGGATCCAACCATCATTGTGAGATGACCTAGATGGAATCCACTCTAGTCACCACACTCCAGAAGGTATACTAAATCTGCAAGTTTCAGTACTTTTGAAACTCCCGATGTGGTTTTTGCCCCTAGGACCCAAGTGACCTTGACGAATAATCAACAAATCAAAAGGTCCTAGTCAAGTTCAACCCGTCGTTATCCAGGATTGCATTAGACCCGCCCGCATGATCCTTGACGAATAATCAACAAAATCATGCGACCGTCCTAACCAATCGCATCTATCAATGCAACAGAAAATTATTACTCAGCTACCGTTCACTGTGTCTTGACGAATAATCAACAAACGCAGCACGAATACTAAGTATTAATTATCCGAAACGACGGAGGGCTACGGCTGGGCTTTTGGCGAAAAACCCATTAACGTAATGAACTTGATATCGTTGAAGGAACCTGGTAATCTTTTTGAAAATATAGTGGCGAAAACTTTTGCTAAAGAGGTCACTCCCTGTGAAGGGATCTCGGCTCTTTCCTCGTCGAATGAGGTGCAGGATATTCCAAACTGAATACCTCGATGCAAAGCAAGAATAATCGACTATAGTGAAGTTATTACCCTGACACAAACTTTTGTCCAAGGGGTCACTCCCGATGAAGGGATCTTGGCCCTTGCCTCGTCGACTAAGGTGCTGGGCATTCACAACCGAATACCGCGATGCAAAACAAAAATTGAACGTCCTTGCAATAACAGCTTTTTTTGAAAAATTGTTCCAACAACGTCTTTTAGGTTTATTTTCTTGCATTAGTTCTTTTAATGCGTCCCATCATTTAAATCCTACCATTGCAGAAAACAACCAAAATATGACGTACGCTTATGCCAATCGCATTCGCCACTGGGCCCCGTCATCACCCGTTAGGTTACTTAACTAACGACAGAGCGGGGGCTGGGCTAGCGCGGCTGTAAAACATAAGCAACGCCTAAATAGTTATAAATATAGCAATGATAGACATTACAGATCACAGATGAATACATTGGATATACTAGGAATCCCTAATCCATTCGAGCCTGCAACGAAAAGCGGATTACACGGTCGCGGTGAATAGCCAAAACCCCACCCAAGACCCCTACGGGTGCGGCAAACTACCCGCCAAGTACCCGGTAGTTTGTGCACCCCTCCATGGGTCTATCCTAGGCGCAAAAACAGTAAAAAGAATTATACAATGACGGCTACAACCCCGACCCGGTTGTGCGGCCATACAAATAATATTATTACATCAATTTACATATTACAAATGAATGAAAGAAAAACAAAAGCTCATCTCACATCCACCCCGGCTATTCACCCGCGACAGTCCAACACATTCATATACACATTCCAATATCAAACACAGATCACAGAGATGTATAACCCTGACTAATCGACTTATAGCGATTAGCCGACGTTCAATACATACAAACATCACAGATATAACCAACATAGTCAAAATGTAGTGAAGTTCGGAAAAAATACGGAATTATAGGCCCCCAAAAACAAATTTCTATTCTGGAAAATCTGGGCACATATAATATATCTCAAAAATCCTAAAACCAAACCAGAGATACACTGCACCAAAATCGAGGCAGAGAGGAGACAAGACGGCCGCGAATCCGCGGCAACATAACTTGCTGTTGCCGCGGAAACGTGGTCGTTTGGTCAGATCTCTAGCTTGTTTTTGGTGGTTATCTTTAAAAAACCCTGAGATGATTTTAGGTGAATAACAAATTTTGTTTTGACCAGAAAAAAATTTAACAGAAACTAGGGTTTTTGAAAAGTTTGGTTTTTGGATTTTTCGGTTCCGAACTTCGTTACACTTCACTACCTAGCTAGTTTATGTTTAGTTAGGCTCTGATACCACTGTTAGGTCCACGTTACCTCTCCCGGTACTTTCGGGGATGCGGAAACGGTAAAACAAAAATTTTTCTAAACTTTGTAACATGGACCATAAAAGCCGGATCTTTGCTAAACCATACACTAGCATCCTAACTTGAGATGTATCTACTCGGTTAGGGGTTATACCTAACTTGAACTCCTTCTTGAAACCTAGTAGAGGTTGATGGTTCTTTCCTCGTAGCCTTCTTCCGTCAAAGATGGATCCACCTGAGGGTTCAACCTTCGGGCTCTTTCTCGAACTTGGAGTGAACTAGGATCTCCGGCTTGCCAAACCTTGAACCCTAGAGAGAGTAGAGAGTATCTATGGGGTGTTTCTCTTTCAAGGAGAGGGATTCTCAACACATGAGAAGGATTCTCCTTGAGCTTGAGGAAGAAGAAGATAAAGTGAGGAGAGAGAATCAATATGATAGATTGAGCTCATTTTCCTTTTGCAACCATAACAAAAGGAAAAAGAATTATCTAATTAATAATAATAATTCAAAATGAAATAGTTGATGGTTGTTTTTGGAATGACCACTATCATCACTTCATTAAATGAATGTAAGCTAGAATCAAGGAGTATCCTTGCAAAGTAATGATGATGGTCAAACATTCAACCATGGTCAACAAGTCAACCATGGTCAACAAGTCAACAAAACCAACCATGACACAATTTCATTTAATTACTATTATTAATTGATATTTCATAAATCCATTAGGGTTTGGAAAAAGACGACTGTCAACTGTGCATACGCACCCGTTCCGAAACCCTAATGAAAGACCTCTTCCTCCGCCTCAAACAACTGTGCATACACACCTACATTCTCGTTCCGAGGAACAAGAATACTGAGAGATAAAAGCAACCCCAAAACATATACCAGTATCTGGCTCAAACCAGAGCCTGCTAGTATAAACCGTCCGGACTCCAAACGTGCACAAGTGCGCGGATGAGAACGAACCCTGCCGCAAAACCATGCGACCTCTACTCAGTTTTGCCCAGAGGCGAATAGCCCTCTGTGTGGGACTCTAAAGACTCGACACTACGCTGGCAGTGGGTTTAACCACAGACCGCAAGCGGCACTAGCTGTGCGTAACGGTCCCCAGGTAGATGCCGATAAGAAGACATACGAGGTAAAACCCATCTGAACTCCTACTGAGTCTGAATGTGACATTCTCCGTACAGTCCGGTCTGTTCGTCTGATACATCGCATGTCGGGCCTAGGGGGGCGGCAAGCGTCAGACCCCTAATAGAGGTACAAGTCGTGTCGGAGTGAAGCCCAGAACACCCTGAGATAGCACTGGAACCTACCAGTATATCTCGCTTGCCCTGGCCAGGGACTACTTGTGTAATGGCTCTCCTAGACACAGCGCGATGTCAACCCCCAATACTGGGAGAAACGCATCCTGTCTAACCGTCACTGCCTCCAAGTGCTTCGGGACTGCTCCCAACTACTACCTGTTTGCATGACTCAAAAGAGCCATGGTAGGGTAGTAATCAAAGAACAGTGGGAACACACTCGAGGCGGAGTGACAGTGTCAAGTCAGCGGACTAAGCTGTACTCATGTCACCTGGGAACTGATAACTGACGATTGGTATAATACCAACCATCAGTTCCCGACGAGTCCTGTCCAGTGTACTCGTAACCTAACGAGCACCCGCATACTATCTCAAGTACGACGTACCGACGGCTGTAGGACAGACCGTCTCCCGTGTTGGGATGAGAAGCGCATACGCTAGTCTACTCCGGAGCATTGATGCCCTATCTCGATACTCCCACGACCAGGGGCGTGTATAAGGATGTGCTTGTAGATTACCCAGCCCCCACGAGTGTGATCGCCATCACAACTCCGGTAATCAACCAAAGATCCTAAGGGCTCTACTAATGCGTATAGGTGATATAATAAATAAACACACAAGTACACATTAAAGCAGAGACGAACCAAGTAGCATACTACTATATTGAGCAAGATTGTCTGTACAACTGTGAATATCCCAAGCTTCCATCAAGTAATATACATACTAGTATGATACAGTAATGGCCTCTAGGGCATATACACTAACACACACCCTATATGATAAGGTGTGCTCTATGATGAGTACTACTGAGTTACCTATTTCCTTTTTGGGAGTTATGCACTTGAGAAGCTGCATACCTATTGAATAGGGTTCAAATCAAATATGTTGCCTACCTTTTCATATGTGATATGGAAAGGGATGAACCCATGTCATAAGCTAGTTAAGATTTGGGGTTGACCGGCCTATGTCTAAAAGCAAAATCCGGACAAGCTCGAGGCAAGGTCTATAATGTAGAACTGGAAAGGTTCCAGCTATACAAACTACAGCAGATGATTTGATAGAACCAAAGGATTCGGTAGATTCCAACGAACCTCAGCCTCTCCGCCGATCTAGTAGGGTTCCTCACCCACCTAAGAGATACTTCGGTTTCTCTATGACAGTGGGAGCGAGGATTGCATCATGAGATGATGACCCAACTAGTTTCGAGCTGGCCATCAGGAGTGGGGCTCTGTAAGAATGGCTGGATGCTTAGTGATCTGAGATGGAATCCATGTACACCAACAAAGTATGGACTTTGGTTGCTATATCTGAAGGGTTAAATCCCCATCAGGAGCAAGTATATCTTGAGAAGATTACTTGGTGTAGATAGAAAAGTTGAGACTTTCAAAGCTAGACTTGTTAAAGCTTTTCGTCATCGACCAGGCGTGGAAAATGATGAAACCTTTTCAAGTGGCTATGCTTAAGTCCATCCAGATCCTACTTGCTGTTAGTTATGTATATGCCCTAGAGACCATTGTTGTACATATGATGTATATTATAATGGATGCTTGGATATATATAGAGATGACTTTCTTGCTCGTCATGATAGTATGCTATTTGGTTTCACTTTATCTTAACATGTTGACCTGTATTGGTTTACTGTTTTACTCTCACATGTTGATAAAGCCCTTAGGATCTGTACTCGACTACTGGGACTATGATGAGATCATACTAGTGGGGCCACGGTAGTCGATGAGTACATCCTATAACTGTTCCTAGTCGAGGGTATATCGAGACAGGGCATCGATACACCAGAGTAGACTAGCGTATACGCATCTTGACCCATATGATGGGCGATGGATGATCCCACATCCATCGGTGTTTGACATCAGAGATGGTGTACGGGTGCTCAGTGGAGACTGGGTACACTGGACGGACTCGCCGAGAACTCCCAGATGGTGATATACCACACGTCAGATGGCAGTTCTCCGGTGACACTGGTACAGGGTAGTCTGTAGACCCGAGATCGTCATAGAGTCTTGTGTGATTCCCACTGTGCTTTGATTTCCACCTTACCACGTCCAAGAGGGCGTGCAAAACGGTGGCTTTTAGGTACAGTCCCGAATCACATGGAGGCAATGAGCGATAGGAGGGGATTCGTCTCTCCCGGTATAGGGAGTTGATGTTGTGCTGTGTTCGATTGGCTATAACTGGAAGTCCCTGGCCAGGGCTGATATAGAGATTTACTGGTAAGTGTTACTAGTAGTTTCTCGACCCGTTATGAGCCACACATCGACACGACTTAACGGTTACTGGGGTCTGACGTATACCACCCCTAGACTTGATATGCGACATATCAGACGAACAGACCGGACTGTACGGGAGTGTTACTGATTGGATTCACAGGAGAACGCACAGGCTAGCTTGTTGATCTTCTGATCGCTCAATACCTGGGTGGCTGTTACGTTTAGCTGACCGCTTGCAGCTTGTGGGTGTTTGATATGATCATCACCTGCTACCGGCGTATTGACGATTCTTTAGAGTCCTACACAGAGGTTTCTTGGCTCAGGCGAAACGGAGTAGAGGCACATATATGATATGTGCAGGACCGAGAATAATGTGATATGAGATACCGTATTATATTCTCGTGATATTTAGATATGAACCGGGTCATCGGATCAAGTGTTGATTCGATGAATCGGTACATGATATATTAGTCGGTAATATTCGATATAGCCGGATCGTCGTATCAAGTGTTGATTCGATGATTTAATGTATAATAATATATATGATATATTATTACATTATCTAATATTGGCTCGCTTTATTATTTCATTTTCTCACTGGATGATACATTGATATATATGCGATATATGTTAATTGTATTATTTTCTTTTGTTGCAAATATATAATATATATGTGATATATATTATTGTGACATGATATGATTTATTGTTAAACATGTTTAAGGATGATTAAATGAGGTTAGGGTTTGATTAGGGTTAGTTGCTTCTTGCACCTTCTAGAAGCTATTTCTTTTGTCATGGTTAAGATATTTTTTGATGACACATTTCTAACCCAACCAAACCCTAACTCTAGTTTATTCTCTACACATTCTTAGCCACTCATCCTTGACCATGGTTTATACATCAATCATATACTTTTATTTCTATTCATCACAAAAGGATTGATCATGAAAATGATCTATTTCCATTATCATCTTCTTCTCTCTTGAAAAAGCTCACTAGAAATTCTTTATGTGATGAATAAATATGAGAAAATGATTTAAAAAGAAAGCATAAATACTACTCTCTCATCCTCATCTCATCTAGCCGATGAGATTAGTGTGTTCATCTCTTTAGAGTGAGAAAGCTTGAGTCTTTGCAACTTCGACGTAGATTATCGGAGATTTGGAACACTTCAAGCTAGCATGGATCGTTCGAGTCGTGGAGCCTCTCATGAGTCCGGGAGATCGTGGATCGCGGCAAAGGGACTTCTACTCGGAGCTTGTGAAGCGAAGGAGCGGACTACAAAGGTTGTAATCCCTCACACTTAGATAAAAGTTATCATCTTGCATGTTTAACCCTAATAATCTAGCAAAGATCCCGGCTTTGGGTTGTTCGGCACGTCTAAATTTTTATCCGGGCATGTTTGATGCCTTATGAACCTTCACAAGAGTGCCTAGGAACCCTACAGTGGTATCAGAGCCAAGCTAGAGCATTAGGCGATGTGTTTACGAAGTTAAAACTCCGATCGAACCCGAACCGACAAAATTTAACCCCTCTCTAGAAATTTTTCAAAATCTGGGATTTTTCTGAATTAAAAATACGTAAAAAAATCAGCAGGGAATTATAAGAATTACCATGAAACACGGGCCCACAATTCCTCTAAACGGCGGCGGAACCGCGGCGAAAACATGCTTTTCGCGGCGGTTCCGCGGCGGAATTATGGAGTTGTGACACGTGTTTTTCATGGTAATAACCGTAGGTGCTTGTTGATGCTTCTGGGTATTTTTAATCTGTTTCAAGTGTTGAATATTCTGGGGTTTGTTTTGTAATAGTAGATTCGATCGGAAATTTTAAATTCGTATTTCTTTCCGGATATTTAGAAACTGTTAAACTAGTTGAACGGATATCATTAACCCACTTTTTCCCGGCACGTAAAACTTTCAAGTGTTGAATTTTTATCGGGTTTAAATCTTTCGGAAAAATTGTACAAGTTAAGCGGTGGACCCTCTAGAAGACAACAAACCTTAACTCGATTATGTGACCGTCTTGAACTGCCTTTTGAACCTTCGGGTTTGGGGCAGTACGGCATGCCACATGTGAGGCGTTGGCTTGACCCTTCTACGGCTGGATCACCGGTACTGTGACATATTCTGGGATTATTTGAACTCCGCTCAAGTGTTGAGCACTTTAGGAAATTTTGGGTATTTGATTATCTGTTCGAAAAGTTTAATACTGTCTATTTATCTGGAATGTGATACAATATGTGGAATTCATAGAGTTAGGCATGAAATGCGGAGTATGTGATATTTCGAATTTATGATGTCTAAAGTGATTGTGAATTCCAAATATTGTAGTTTTACACTTTCTTTTCTGTGACCGTAAGTGTAATATGTGATATCGCCGGTTTCGTTGCTATATGTCAACGACAATTGGGATGCGCATATTTACTTACGTTGATGATATGTGATATTATGTGTTGCTGTGATATGTTATATTGGATCGTCGCATTCTGAATAGCCGGGGGTTTTATGTGAGATGAGGGTTTTTATTTTCATTCATGTAAAATTCATTTGTAATGTAATATTCTTTTATTTGGGGCACTTCCAGGTTGAGGTTGATGTCACCCTTGTATATTATTTACTTTTCCGCATTAGGTAGACCCAAGGTGGGGAGCACAAGTAACCGGGTTCTAGGGTCCAGTGGGAGGCCATCTCGAGGAGTCGAGACCGGGTCTTCTAACCCTAGAATTGGCAGTGTTACTTGCCGCTCTCGTAGGGGTCTTGGGATGTGGGTTTGGCTATTCGTCGCGACCGTGGAATCCGTGTTTTATACCGGCTCGTATTGAAAACACGGACGTCCTAGTATATCCAATATTTCATATATGTTCTTCTGCTGCAATGTTCTGTGATGAGATCATATTACTGCCTGAGACGAATGCTTATACTATATATATATGCTGATATATAAATATTACTGCTTTCGTTTCTTCTGTGATGCTTAGGAAGCATAAGCTGATGGGATTTTTATTAATGAGATTAATAAAAGAAAAAGAAACCTAAAGATGTTGTAGAATCAAAACTTTATAAAAAGGGTAGCTACAGTTTTGCTTTGCACAGTGATATATATGATATATCCTGCACCTTATTCGATGGGGAAAGAGCCGAGATCCCTTCACCGGGAGTGACCTCTTTAGCGAAACTGGCAGATGCTACAAAACGCGGTTTGTCTTTTGATTGCTTTTAGAGTTTTTCTTTGCACAGCGGTATATATGATATATCCTGCACCTTATTCGATGAGGAAAGGGCCGACGATCCCTTCACCGGGAGTGACCCCTTTAGCGAAACTAAGAAAAAGCCTCAAAAACACTCCTTTTTCAAAAACACATGATTCTACAACGATATCAAGTTCATTACGCTCGGGGTTTTTCTGAAAAACCTGCGTAGCCCTCCGACATTTCAGATAGGTAATACTTAGTATTCGTGCTACGTTTGTTGGCTTTCGTCAAGGCGTAGTGTGCGGTAGCTAATTATTACTTATCTGTTACATATGATGAGATTGGGTTAGGGTAGTCGTGCGGCTTTGTTGGCTTTCATCAAGGGACGTACGGCTGGGTTTAATTCAATCAAGAAATGTTCGGGTTGAACTTGACTAGCGAACTATGGTTTGTTGGCTTTCGTCAAGGTCATAGAACGTTAGGGGCAAAATATTATCGGGAATTTCAAGTGTTGAAATTTGCAATGAGATTGCATACCTCCTATGAGATAGTTGGATCCCGATACCCACTGCGAGTAAGTGTTACTCCTGGGAGGGTTTTACACAGGACAATTAGTCCTTCAAGTAGGTGTCTAGAAAAGTGTTAACGGGGTTACGCCTCTGGGAAAACGAGGTTTACTTTAATTAGGTCCGTGCGAAAACACGGGGAACCTCCCTCAAAGTACCGACACTGATCTGGCTGAAAGATTGACGAAATTGTAGGGTGTAATTAATCCCGGCTAATCTTACCTTTTAGGGTTTTAAGGTAGATTTGATAAAAACAGTGGGAGACATCCTCATTAGATAAGATAATGACCAATCTAATCTTGCAAGAGCGTACGCTAAAGTGTTTTTTTCTCTCTCTCTCCAGGTAGCGACCATGTCAGGCCATAATCAAGATAATAATATGTATATATTGACTAAACCCAATTATTGTACTGAGCTAGGGAATGATGGACCCGTTTTTTCTTATAAGAGTTATAAGACTGAACAGGAAACTGGAGAATATCTGGATTCTCAAGCCGCCCAAAAGAACTTGCATGTTGATGCATCTTCTTCGGGTGTGTTAGTTATTGAGAACTGTTTCTCAGTTCACCCTACGTCCTGGGTATTAGATACCGGATCAGGATCCCACATATGTAAACAGTTACATGGGCTACGTAAAGGTAGAGAACTGGGAAAAGGTGATCATTCCGTTCAAGTAGGGAACGGTGCAAATGTTGCAGCCAAAGTAGTTGGCGAATATCACCTTGTATTACCAAGTCGTAATACACTGATTCTAATTGAGTGCTATTATATACCGAACATGATGTGCAACATTATTTCAGTTTCTTTATTAAGTAAAGAAGGATATAATTTTGTAGTAAAGGATAATGTTATGAACATATTCCTAGATCAAAAGTTGATTGCATCAGGCTCGTTACATAATGGCATATTCATTCTAAATCAGAATACAGTCCTGAATATACAAAACACACACAAGAGGAAAAATTCAGATATGAACGAATCCTACTTGTGGCATTGTAGACTTGGTCATATCAATGCGACTCGACTGGCTAAGTTACATAAAGATGGTTATTTGAATCCGTTCGAATTATCATCTTATGATACTTGTCATTCATGTCTCAAAGGAAAAAGACCAAAGCTCCGTTTAGTGGACACAGGGAAAGAGTTACTGAACTCTTAGGACTAATACATAGTGATGTATGCGGTCCCATGTCTACGCATGCCAGGAACGGTTCTTCCTACTTCATTACATTCACTGACGATCTCTCTAGATACGGACATGTGTTCCTGCTGAAACACAAGTCTGAAACTTTTGAGAAATTCAGAGAATATAAGCACGAAGTGGAGAACCAAACGGGCAAAAGTATTAAGATCCTTCGATCTGATCGAGGAGGAGAATACTTGAGCAATGAGTTCCAAGATTATCTAAAAGAGAATGGGATTCTCTCTCAGCTTACTCCACCTTATACACCACAGCACAACGGTGTATCGGAACGAAGGAATCGCACCCTATTAGATATGGTACGTTCAATGATGAGTACAGCTGAGTTACCTATTTCCTTCTGGGGATATGCGCTTGAGACAGCCATACACCTATTGAATATGGTTCCTACCAAATCAGTGCCTACCACTCCGTATGAGATATGGAAAGGGAAGAGACCATCTCTTAAGTATGTTAAGATATGGGGTTGTCCAGCCTATGTCAAAAGACAAAATCCGGACAAACTCGAGGCAAGATCTGTCTTATGTAAGTTTGTAGGATATCCCAAGAACTCACAAGGGTATATCTTCTACCACACTGAGGAACAAAAGGTGTTTGTTTCTAAACATGCCACCTTTTTGGAAAAGGAATTTCTTGCAAAAGAAATTGATGGCAATGAGGTAGAACTAGAAGAGGTTCCAGAAACACAAATTACAACTGAAGATTTAGTAGAACCAGAAGATTCAGTAGTACCCAACGAACCCCAGCCTCTCCGCCGATCCAGCAGGGTTTCTCATCCGCCTGAGAGATACTACGGTTTTCTCATTGATGGTGGAAGCGAGGATTGCATCATGGAAGATGATGACCCGACTAGTTTCGAGCAGGCCATCACGAGTGGTGACTCTGTGAAATGGCTCGATGCAATGCGATCTGAGATGGAATCCATGTACACCAATAAAGTATGGATTTTGGAAAATGCTCCTGAAGGGGTAAAACCCATTGGGAGCAAGTGGATTTTTAAAAAGAAATTTGGTGTAGATGGAAAAGTTGAGACTTTCAAAGCTAGACTTGTAGCAAAGGGTTTTCATCAACGACCAGGTGTGGATTATGACGAAACCTTTTCTCTAGTGGCTATGCTTAAGTCCATCCGGATTTTACTTGCCATTGCTGCATACCATGACTACGAAATCTGGCAAATGGATGTTAAGACCGCCTTTCTAAACGGTGATTTAGAAGAGAGCGTGTACATGACTCAGCCAGAGGGCTTCGTAGATAGTGGGAGCAGTAGAAAGGTGTGCAAGCTGCTTAAATCCATTTATGGGTTAAAGCAAGCATCGCGGAGTTGGAACATCTGTTTTGATGTTGTAGTCAAAGAGTTTGACTTCATCAAAAATATAGATGAACCTTGTATATATAAGAAGGTAGCAGAGGGTAAGGTTGTCTTCCTCGTATTGTACGTGGATGACATACACTTGATAGGAAATGATATTCCTATGCTGCAATCAGTCAAGCTCTTCTTATCACAGAGATTCTCAATGAAAGATCTAGGTGATGCCTCCTGCATATTGGGAATCATGATCTATAGAGATAGATCTAAAAGGATACTGGGATTGTCCCAATCCAGGTACATTGACACCATACTAAAGAGGTTTAGTATGGAAGAATCCAAGCATGGGAACCAACCCACGATCTCTGGACTCACTCTCTCCAAAGAGATGTCTCCTAAGACTGATTTGGAAAGAGCTCGCATGCAAGGGATACCCTATGCTTCGGCAGTAGGCTCTATCATGTATGCGATGCTATGTACCAGACCCGATGTAGCATACTCACTAAGTGTAGTGAGTCGGTATCAAGCAGATCCTGGAGAGAGTCATTGGACAGCTGTGAAGAACATTCTCAAGTACTTACGAAGGACTAAGGAGATGTTCTTGGTGTATGGTAACGGAGAACTCCAGGTGGAGTCCTTTACCGATTCCAGCTTCCAAAGTGATAAGGACGACTCTAAGTCGCATTCGGGTTTTGTCTTTACCCTCAATGGAGGGGCGGTATGTTGGAAGAGTTCCAAACAGGATACCGTTGCAGACTCGACGATGGAGGCTGAATACATCGCTGCCAACGATGCTGCCAAAGAGGCTGTCTGGATTAAGAAGTTCATTACTGAACTTGGTGTGGTTCCATCCATTGAGCATCCAATACCTCTGTATTGCGATAACAATGGAGCTGTGGCGTTAGCCAAGGAACCCAGGTCCCATCAAAAGTCCAGACATATTCTGAGGCGGTATCACCTGATCAGGGAGATAGTTGATCGCCGGGATATCGAGGTCAGGAGAGTAGATATGAAGGACAACACTGCGGATCCATTCACGAAGGCTATTCCCCAGATACAGTTTGAGAGATTATTCGGGATGCTAGGTATGAGATACTACAGCAGCTGGCCTTAGTGCAAGTGGGAGATTGTTAGTTATGTATATGCCCTAGAGGCCATTGTTGTACATATGATGTATATTATAATGGATGCTTGGATATATATAGAGATGACTTTCTTGCTCGTCATGATAGTATGCTATTTGGTTTCACTTTATCTTAACATGTTGACTTGTATTGGTTTACTGTTTTACTCTCACATGTTGATAAAGCCCTTAGGATCTGTACTCGACTACTGGGACTATGATGAGATCATACTAGTGGGGCCACGGTAGTCGATGAGTACATCCTATAACTGTTCCTAGTCGAGGGTATATCGAGACAGGGCATCGATACACCAGAGTAGACTAGCGTATACGCATCTTGACCCATATGATGGGCGATGGATGATCCCACATCCATCGGTGTTTGACATCAGAGATGGTGTACTGGTGCTCAGTGGAGACTGGGTACACTGGACGGACTCGCCGAGAACTCCCAGATGGTGATATACCACACGTCAGATGGCAGTTCTCCGGTGACACTGGTACAGGATAGTCTGTAGACCCGAGATCGTCATAGAGTCTTGTGTGATTCCCACTGTGCTTTGATTTCCACCTTACCACGTCCAAGAGGGCGTGCAAAACGGTGGCTTTTGGGTACAGTCCCGAATCACATGGAGGCAATGAGCGATAGGAGGGGATTCGTCTCTCCCGGTATAGGGAGTTGATGTTGTGCTGTGTTCGATTGGCTATAACTGGAAGTCCCTGGCCAGGGATGATATAGAGATTTACTGGTAAGTGTTACTAGTAGTTTCTCGACCCGTTATGAGCCACACATCGACACGACTTATCGGTTACTGGGGTCTGACGTATACCACCCCTAGACTTGATATGCGACATATCAGACGAACAGACCGGACTGTACGGGAGTGTTACTGATTGGATTCACAGGAGAACGCACAGGCTAGCTTGTTGATCTTTTGATCGCTCAATACCTGGGTGGCTGTTACGTTTAGCTGACCGCTTGCAGCTTGTGGGTGTTTGATATGATCATCACCTGCTACCGGCGTATTGACGATTTTTTAGAGTCCTACACAGAGGTTTCTTGGCTCAGGCGAAACGGAGTAGAGGCACATATGTGATATGTGCAGGACCGAGAATAATGCGATATGAGATACCGTATTATATTCTCGTGATATTTAGATATGAACTGGGTCATCGGATCAAGTGTTGATTCGATGAACCGGTACATGATATATTAGTCGGTAATATTCGATATAGCCGGATCGTCGGATCAAGTGTTGATTCGATGATTTAATGTATAATAATATATATGATATATTATTACATTATCTAATATTGGCTCGCTTTATTATTTCATTTTCTCACTGGATGATACATTGATATATATGCGATATATGTTAATTGTATTATTTTCTTTTGTTGCAAATATATAATATATATGTGATATATATTATTGTGACATGATATGATTTATTGTTAAACATGTTTAAGGATGATTAAATGAGGTTAGGGTTTGATTAGGGTTAGTTGCTTCTTGCACCTTCTAGAAGCTATTTCTTTTGTCATGGTTAAGATATTTTTTGATGACACATTTCTAACCCAACCAAACCCTAACTCTAGTTTATTCTCTACACATTCTTAGCCACTCATCCTTGACCATGGTTTATACATCAATCAAATAATTTTATTTCTATTCATCACAAAAGGATTGATCATGAAAATGATCTATTTCCTTTATCATCTTCTTCTCTCTTGAAAAAGCTCACTAGAAATTCTTTATGTGATGAATAAATATGAGAAAATGATTTAAAAAGAAAGCATAAATACTACTCTCTCATCCTCATCTCATCTAGCCGATGAGATTAGTGTGTTCATCTCTTTAGAGTGAGAAAGCTTGAGTCTTTGCAACTTCGACGTAGATCATCGGAGATTTGGAACACTTCAAGCTAGCATGGATCGTTCGAGTCGTGGAGCCTCTCATGAGTCCGGGAGATCGTGGATCGCGGCAAAGGGACTTCTACTCGGAGCTTGTGAAGCGAAGGAGCGGACTACAAAGGTTGTAATCCCTCACACTTAGATAAAAGTTATCATCTTGCATGTTTAACCCTAATAATCTAGCAAAGATCCCGGCTTTGGGTTGTTCGGCACATCTAAATTTTTATCCGGGCATGTTTGATGCCTTATGAACCTTCACAAGAGGGCCTAGGAACCCTACACTTGCCACGGCTACATTCCATGACTACGATATCTGGCGGTTGGGTGCCATGACTGCTTTTCTAAATGATGTTTTAGAAGAGAACGTCTATAAGTACACAGCCAGAGGGCTTCGTAGACAGTGGGAGCAGCGGAAACGTGTACAAGATGCTTTATAGGATAAAGCAGGTATCGCGGAGTTGGAACATCTGTTTTGATGTGATTAGTCAAAGAGTTTGACATCGTCAAAATAGTAGATGAACCTTGTATAAACAAAAAGGTAGTAGGGAGTATGGTGTTGATCCTCGTAGAGTACGTGGATGAAATACTCTTGATAAGAAAGGAGTTTCCTATGCTATGCCCGGTCAATCTCCGCTTATCACAATGATTCTCCATAAAGGATCAAAGTGATACCTCCTAAATCCTGGGTTTGGATCTATGAGATAGATCTAATTGGATGTTAGGATTCTCACTAGTTGTAGTGAGATGGTATCAATCGATCCTGGGGAGAATCACTGGAAGGGTTCCAGGGTGATAAAGACGACTGAATGTCAGTCACAGGAATTGTCTTTACCCTCAGTAAAGGGACGGTATGTTGGAAGAGTTCCAAGCTAGATACCGTGGCATACTAGAAGATAAAGGCAGGATACATCGCTACTTAAGATGCTACCAAAGAGGCAGTCTGGATGTATATTTGTTCATGAGATGAACTTAGTTCCTCCCATTGTGTGACAATGGAGTTGTGGCTTATGCCAAGGAACGTCCGTCCCATCAGTGATCCAGACATATTCTAAGGCAGTATCACCTGACCATGGAGATAGTTGATCTCCAGGGTGATCGAGGTTAGGAGAGTAGACTCAGAGGACAGCACGGCGGATCCACTCACAAAGGCCTTTTCCTAGAGAGAGACTTTTATGGGATGGTTGAGTATGAGATACTGCAACCACTGCTACAGATGGCCCTAGTGCAAGTGGGAGATTGTTAGTTATATGTATGCCCTAGAGGCCATTACTGTACATATGATGTATATTGTAGTGGATGCTAGGACGTATATAGGGAGGACTTTCTTGCTCGACATGATAGTATGCTATCTGGTTGCTCTTTACCTTAACGTGTACACCGATTGTCTCTCTGTTACATGTTGGTAAAGCCCTTAGGATGTGTACTTGACTACCGGGACTATGATGCAGATCATACTAGTGGGGACATGGCAGTCCAAAAGTACATCCTTCACAGTCCCTAGTCATGGGTATATCGAGACAGGGCATCGATATACCAGAGTAGACTAGCGTATACCTTCTCGACCCATATAGATGGGCGATGGATGATCCCATATCCATTGGTGTTTGACATCAGAGATGATATACGGGTGCTCAGTGGAGACTGGGTACACTGGACGGACTCGCCGAGAACTCCCAGATGGTATTATACCTTACGTCAGATGGCAGTTCTCTGGTGACACTGGTACAGAATAGTCTGTTGACCCGAGATCGTCATAGAGTCTTGTGTGGTTCCCACTGTGCTTTGATTTCCATCTTACCACATCCAAGAGGGCGTGCAAAACGGTGGTTTTTGGGTACAGTCCCGAGTCACATGGAGGCAATGAGCGATAGGAGGGGATTCGTCTCTCCCGGTATAGGGGGTTGATGTTGCGCTATGTTCGATTGGCTATAACCGGAAATCCCTGGCCAGGGTTGCTGAGATTTACTGGTAAGTGTTATCAGTAGTTTCTCAAACTGTTATAGACCTCATATCGACACGACTTATCGAGCTATTGGGGTCTGACGTTTACCACCCCTAAGCAAGATATGCGACATATCAGACGATCAGACCGGACTGTACGGTAGTGTTGCTGGTTGGATTCACTGGAGTGTGAGCGGGCTTGCTCGTCGATCGTCTGATTTCTCAATACCCGGGTGGCCGTTACGTTTAGCAGACCGCTTGCGGCTTGTGGGTGTTTGATATAATCATCACCTGCTGCCGGCGTATTGACGAGTCTTTAGAGTCCTACACAGAGGTTTCCTGGCTCAAGCGAAACGAAATAGGAGCGCATATGAGATATGTACGGGACCGAGAATAATGCGTGTATGTGATACCGTATTCTATTCTCACGATGAATGTATCGAATGGTTATATGCGATATAACCTAGTTATCGAATCGAGGGTTGATTCGATAAGCCGATACATTGGATACTAGTCGGTTATATGCGATATGACCGGATTATTGAATCAACTGTTGATTTAATGATTTAATGCATAATTATATATTTGATATATTACTTTGCATTAACTAGTATTGTTTCACTTTAAATGGATTTTCTCACTTGATGTGCATATTATATATGTGATATACTTTTGTACACTAGTTTGTATCATGTTTGATGATACTTGCTAACTTGGGTTTGTGTAAAGATTAAACCATGGTTATATGAATGGTTAGGGTTTTGATTATTTACTTAGTTATTTATTTATATATTCATTTTGGAAATTATTAAGGATGGTGGCTTATTTTGTTTTTATGTTGAAGCTTCTTGAAGCTTTGAACAAGTCCACCATTCTTATCTCATCCTTAACCCTAACCATTCCAACTAACCTTGGTTTAATCTCTACACTTGACCATGGTTTACATTATGATAAGTATTCATTTTCTTTTCATTTTAACAAATAACTTATCATAATATTAGCTTCTTATTCTTCATCTTCTTCAATGAAGAAAGCTTGACTTCATCAATGGTGATTGATGAAACAGAGTGAGAAATCCAATTCAAAAGTGAACCCACCTCCTATTTCTTCATCCTCTACCTCTTGCCAAGTAGTATAGGGTGTTTCCTTCACAAGTTTTCTTGATTTGGTGAAGTTGGAGCTTGATCTAGCGATGCCTCGACGTAGATCATCATCGGCATCGTCGTCGATGACCTAGCCCGCTTTTTCTCCGATGAAGCCGACGCTGGAGCCCGGGATCCGTTTTGGACAGCGAGGAGACATCATCACGGAGCTATGGAGGTGGAGCACTGGATCTACAAAGGTTGTATTTCTGTTTACCATTTAGTTAAGTTGTTAACTAGCTTCATTTTCGCCTAAAATTCTAGTTAACGATCTAGTCTAGGGTTTCTCGGCACCGTAAAATTTGAAATTGGCATGGTCGATGCCTTGTGAGACCTCTTGGGAGTGCCTAAGAACCCTACAATATGGTGTTGTACATCAGGTTCGGTATCTAATAACATTCGTTCAGAATCAATGTATTCTGGTAATACAGGGTGATAGTGACCAACAGACTTGGTTGCAACTCTTGCACCGTTTCTATCTCATGAAACTTATCACCCGTTCTCAGTTCTCTACCTATCTGTAGCCCATGTAACAAATTACATTTGCGGGATCCTGATCCGGTATCTCATACCCAGGACGTAAAGGATTCTGAGAAACAGTTCTCTGTAAAGAACACACCCGAAGATGATGCATCAACATGCACTTTCTTCGTTTGGGCGGCACGGGAATTCTGGTTATCCCTAATTTCCTGCTCTGTCTTATAATAATTATAAGTTGGAGTGGGACCAACGTTCCCCAGCTCAGTATAACAAGCGGGTTCGGTCAATTCATCCATTTTATTATCTTGATTAATGCGTGATATGGTCGCTAACTGGAGAGAGGGAGAAGAAAACACTCAGCGTATGCACTTGCAAGATTAGATTGGTTATCTAATATATCTAATCAGGATGTCTCCCACTGTTTTAGTCAAATCTTCCTTCAAACCCTAAAAGGAAAGACTAGCCGGGATTAATTACACGCTACAAGTTCGCCAATCTTTCAGCAAAGCTAGTGTCGGTACTTTGAGGGAGGTCCCCTGTGCTTTCGCACGAACCTAATTAAAGTAAACCTCGTTTTCCCAGGGGGCGTAACCCCGTTAACACCTTTCTAGACACCTACTTGATCGGCTAATTGTAATGTGTAAAACTCTCCCAGGAGTAACTCTTACTCGCAGCGGGTATCGGGATCCAACAATCTCATAGAAGGTATGCAATCTCATTGCAAATTTCAACACTTGAAATTCCCGATAATATTTTACCCCTAGCATCCTATGACCTTGACGAATGCCAACAAATCATAGGCTACCCCGATTGAATTAAACCCACCCGCACGGCCCTTGACGAATGCCAACAAAGTCGCACGACTACCCTAACTCAATCGCATCATATGCTTATACAGATAAGCATAAATAGCTACCGCACACTACGCCTTGACGAAAGCCAACAAACGCAGAACGAATACTATGAAGTACTTATCTGAAATGATAGAGGGCTACGACAGGTTTTTTAAAAAACCCTTTGCGTAATGAACTTGATATCGTTGTAGAATCGAGTGATTTTAAATGGAGTGTTTTTTAGGCTTTTCTAGTTTTGCTAAAGAGGTCACTCCCGGTGAAGGGATCGTCGGCTCTTTCCTTATCGAATAAGGTGCAGGATATTTCACAAATATCACTATGCGAAGTAAAAACTATAGAAGCAATCAAAAGACAAACCGAGTTTATAGCATCTGCTAGTTTCACTAAAGAGGTCACTCCCGGTGAAGAGATCTCGGCTCTTTCCATATCGAATAAGGTGCTGGATGTTCTACAAAGAACACCGCTATGCAAAGCAAGAACTAGAGCTACCAGTTTTAAAACAAGTTTCTACAACATCTTTAGGTTTCTTTTATTTCATTAATCTCATTAATGAAGTCCCATTTTATTATGCTTCACAAGCATCACATTTGAAACGAAATCTGCAATATAACATATATCTCATATATATAATATAAACATTCGTCTCAGGCAGTAATATGATCTCATCACAGAACATTGCAGCAGAAGAACATATATGAAATATTGGATATACTAGGACGTCCGTGTTTTCAATACGAGCCTATATAAAACACGGATTCCACGGTCGCGATGAATAGCCAAACCCACATCCCTAGACCCCTACGAGAGCGGCAAGCAACACTGCCAATTCTAGGGTTAGGAGACCCAGTCTCGACTCCTCAAGACGGTCTCCCACTGGACCCTAGAACCCGGTTACTTGTGCTCCCCGCCTTGGGTCTACCTAATCGGAAAAGTAAATAATATACAATGGTGACATCATCCTCAGCCCGAAAGTGCCCCAATAAAAGAATATTACATACAAATGAATTTTACATGAATGAAAAAGAAAAACTCTCATCTCACATAAAACCCCCGGCTATTCAGAACGCGACGATCCAATATAACATATCACAGCAACAAATAATATCTCATTTCATCAATGTAAGCAAGTATGCGTATCCCGATTGTTGTTGATGTATAGCAACGAAGCCGGCGATACACCACATACTACGTGTACGGTCACAGAAAAGAAAGTGTAAAACTACAACAGTTGGAATCCGCAACCTCCTTAGACATCGCATGCCTAACAATTATAAACCCCGCATTTTAGTCTCTTTATCGAAAACTCTTTTCAATATCAAGTCGGGCAATTCAACAAGATTCCCGACATCCTGATCGAATGCTCGTCGCAAACTTTAGTAGACGGCCGCACCCCCGATGCCGTCGACAAAGTGCACTAAGGCGGAACACTGCTGCCGCGAGCATCCGAACGGATGCTTTTGGCGACGGGGTTCTCCTACAGTCACTTGGTCGGGGCTTTGGGGCGTGGCTGTCTGTTAAGTTTACCCGGCGAGTATCCGCGTACACTACGTGATTGCGACAGATTTTTGATCACATCAAAATTCTGTGGCAACCGATCATCTGAGACTGAACTGCTAGATTTATAACATTCAAATTAGTTATCTCATAACTACCTGTGGATTCCAAATATTGTATCACATTCCAGATAAATAGACAATGTTAAACTTTCCGATCGAATAATCAAACACCCAAGATTTCCCCAATATATCTCAACACTTGAAATCAGTTTAAAAACATCCATCACATGCCACAGTACCAATAGTCCAGCCGTAGAAGGGTCAAGCCAACGCCTCACATGTGGCACGCTGTACTGCCACAAACCCTAAGGTTTAGAGGCAGTTCAAGATGGTCACATAATCGAGTTAAGGTTTGTTTTCTTCTAGAGGGTTCACCGCGTTACTTGCATAACTTTACGAAAGTTTCAAATACGAGAAAAAATCCAACTTTTGAAAATTTTTCGACAGGAGAAAAAGTGAGTTATTGATATCCGTTCGAACTTTTTAACAGTTTCTAAAAATTACCCGGACAAAACTAAACGAAGTTAAATTATCCGATCGAATCAACGAGTCCCCAATACAACCCTAGAAAACTCAACACTTGAGTGGAATTAAAAAATTCCCAGAAAAAATGACAATAAAAGACCTAAGAATAAATATATGAAATATGAAGGAATAAGTCCAAATTTTGGCCGCGTAACCGCCGCCAAACCTATGGTTTGGCCGCGGTCCCGCGGTCATGTGAGCGACTTAGTGGACCGTACTTCACAGTAATTCTTAGTTTTTCCTGCTTGTTTTTCTGAGAATTTTTAATTCATAAAAAAACACATTTCTGAAAAATGTACAGAGAGGGGTAAACATCGGGGTTTCCGGGTTCAATCGGACTTTAAACTTCGTCTAGACTTCGCCTAAAGCTCTAACTTGGCTCTGATACCACTGTAGGGTTGTTAGGCACGCTCATAAGGTTCTACAAGGTATCAACCATGCCCGATTAAAAAATTAGCCGTGCCGAACAACCCAAAGCCGAATCTTTAAACTAGGGTTTAGGCGAAAACAAGCATGTTAAACTCTTTAACACTAAGTGAGAGGGATTACAACCTTTGTAGATCCGGTCCTTCACTTCTTAAGCTCCGTGTTGAGGTCCTTTTGCTGCGATCATCGTGTTCCAGACTCTCTGTCACGACCCGCAGGGTACGGAACGTGACTGGCACTTAAGTTTACGAAACGTCTAAAGACGTCCGTAAAATAAGTAAGCCAAAGCCCAGAAAACAAAACCAATTAAGCAAAAGAGTGAAGAAAACCCAAACATTTGAAAGCAAGTTTATCAAATAAGTCATATAAAACCCCTTTTAAAAACAATACTAATTTTTCCGAAAATTTCGGCAGAGTCTCCTTTGTAAATACTGGCCCCCAAAAATGGGTACAACAAGAATATATGTAAAACCAACAAAAAGGCATCCCCAAGCGGGAGCTAGCTCTTCGCCATAAGGCGGTCATAAATCCCACGCAATATAAATGACAACAAGCGTAAAAATCATAAGGAAGCATGAAAAAAGTAGCATGTCGGCTCAAGTGAGCTCGACCCCAAAATACAGCATAAAATCCACAAACCTCACAGTCTCATCTCTAGGTCAATATACAATAATCTGGTAGAAACAGTAGATGGAATACACTAGATACAAAGAATATACAAGGTGGTACAAAAATGATAACATAACCCACCTATGAGCAAATCTCGAGCTCAAGCAAAAGAGGCAAAAGAACAAGTGCGCCCGCCGCTACTGAACTGACGGAGCGGACCTGCAAAAGACTGTGGCACAACGGGGGTGAGTTGCCAACTCGTGAGTAATAAATAACATCTACAAAGGCTATCGTATGCATGCGCACAAGCATCCTAGCATCTATAATACATGTATGACTGGATGCACTAGCAGGTGTGTATACAATATCAGTGTACTAATATGTATGCAACATGAATATCTGAGGTCTCAATAGGTATATAGAAGAAACATTTTATCTCTTTTTGTGTTTTGAAACTCTTTTAGAATGCCAGCATAATGTCAATGAATCGACGAAAAACGGTGTCCAGCAACGACACCCAAAAGCTGTCTCAAATCTCATAAATGTATGTCTGGCCTCAGCCGTCCGGCTGACCCATCTCAAATACCAATATCTCATCATCTAGCGGCCACGGTCGGTATCCTCTGGATATCCGCCGTCCCAAACAGTCACCGGTAGGTAATCCTTCCCCTGCCAGGCTCAACGTCATCACCACATTCCTCTTGCCCCGGGGTACCTTACCGGGCCCACCATGTACCCGTGCCGGTTCCTCCACTCCTCGACACGGATTTCCAAATCCACAGCAAACTCATGGTGGACGACACTTACATCACTAGAAAACCGCAATTTACATATTTTAAAAAAATATAATAAGTTTAGAAATTTTGCGGCTTTCCCCCGAAATCCAGCAATATCATAAAATCTCAAGAAATCCTCATAAGTGCATATATCAATGATAATGAATGCGTATGATATCAATAATCAAGTTGCGATGTGTGATTAATGTATTAAGCATGAACAATTAATATGATGAAGTACATGCACATGAATAGCAATACTACGGTTTCATTTTTAAAAGTTATCTAGTGTAGTGGCATGGCAATTACCAGGGTGTGTGTGTAAACATGAATAGTGCTCGTGCTGCATATAAAAACCCTGGTAATGGTGCAGGTGTCCTATAAAATGGTTTCGTATAGGTGTGTCAATATAATGCATGGATGCAGCAAATAGTCAATTAAGTATTTCACCCCTAATTATTAACATTACTAAGGATCTTGTAAGTTACTAAAACTATCGGGCGGCTTGCGCCATCCAACGATAGTCCCCCGTAGATATTACATCTACTCACCGGAATCCCTGGCTAGCTGTGTCCAATCACCGCTTTCCCCTTTCGCGCCGCGTCTGACGTCTCCGCGACCGAACCTGGAATTAACATCAATACCAAATATAAGGTTACATATCAAGAACGACGCAAAACCCCAACGAAACTACTAAAGTTCGCTAGCTAGGTACAACGTGCACAAAGTGCGCGGAACACACGTGAAAATCGCAAAAACTGCCAAAAAAACGCCGATTTGGTCGCCCGGCAAAACTAAAACCCGACTACCCAAAAATCCGCACTCACGCATCCTAAAAGTCATAGGACAAGCCATTACAATCATCAAGATATCAAAAATAATTCATCACATAATTTTTATACAAAACTAGTAAGCATTTGCATTCCAAAATCGGTGCAAAAATCGCCGATTTGCGACAAAACGACTACAATAAAGCA
This sequence comes from Agapanthus africanus, assembly GCA_030015575.1. Lineage (NCBI taxonomy): Eukaryota > Viridiplantae > Streptophyta > Magnoliopsida > Asparagales > Amaryllidaceae > Agapanthus > Agapanthus africanus. The sequence continues at coordinate 367,034,739 of CM057344.1, read as the reverse complement.
TAATTACCCAAGCACACTACAAGCAATCTACAAACACTAATTACAACACAATAGCAATGATTCCAATCCTATTTTCCATAACCACCAATTCTTGAATTTATAACCTAGAAAAATCCAATCAATTTCCACACTTGAAAACTTAATTTAACACAACAAAAGCCCACATAAGAAAATTAATTTCTTAGATTAGGTTAGCAAAATACTAGATAACAATTTAGGTCTAAACAACTAAATAATGTTTTCTAAACCCTAATCAACTCATTTATCAAGCTTCAAATACTATTTTCCATACATAAACCTTCTCTTGAAAATCCTAAAACAACAATTTCACACTTCTAAATTTAACTAAATTAGCATAATTGAAAACTACATAAACAAGGTGATCATATAGATTAGTTAATTATCAACTAGATTAACTAAAAGACAAGCTAATTAACTAACATGGCTTCAAAACCCTAGTTAAACAAACTACTCTTTTTTTTTTTAAACTAGATTAGAAATTATTTAACTTTTAACATTAAACCATGCATTTAAAGGAATTTAGCAACAAAAGAAAGTAACTTTGATGAGAATTATACCTCACTTGAGATCTAGAAAGAATGGATTTTGCTCCAAATGATGGCCTCAAACACCAAGATCCAAGCAAGAATGGCTAAGGATAATGATAGCATAAGGATTTTGTTTGGATTTTTGAATAAAGTGTGGATTTTGATGTGTTTTCTTGAAGAAATTGAAGGAAAATGAAAAGAAAAGAGAGGAAGAAGAGGGTGTGCAGGTTTCGGCCAGTATTGAGGTGAGGGGGAGGGTGTGGGCAAGTGGGGAAAGTCAAGGGTCAAGTCTCCAAGTCAAATGCACCATACCTTATTCATTTTAATTAAAATAAATCCATAAACCACTATTTCAACTCAAGAAAGCAATCAAGGAAAAGAGGCCAGAAATTTCTAGACTTGGTCAGGGTTGGGCTGTCCTAGGGCTGAGGGAAAAGAGAGAGGGGTTTTACAAAAGAAATTTTATGCAAAAAGGCCCCCTACAACTCAAAAATTGCAAGTTTTAGCTCAAAATTCAATAAATTCGTTTCAAATCATAAAAATTTGTTAAAAATCAAAATAAATTACTAAAAATTTATGTTACCACTAGATTTTAATTATCATAATTTTAAAGATTAAAATTAGCCCGAAAAAATTTGTATTTATTACTAATTTAATGTATTTTCTTACCGGCTTAAAATAATATTAAAAAATTGAAAAATAGGGAAAATTTTTTAAATGACCAAAATTTCATAATTAACTCATTAGCTACTAAAAACAAGCAATTACCTATCCATTTTAAGTATAATTAGCCCTAAACTGCAAAATAACAAGAAAGACGGTTTTCGGAAAAATACCGAATTTTCACCAAATTTCAGGAAAACACCAAGACGACTTTTCAAGACGCTACAATCTTCCCCCCTTAAAGAAATTCGGTCCCCGAATTTAAAATATAGCTACGCGTACCTTCGAAGAGATGGGGATATTTCTTCCTCATCTCGCCCTCGGTCTCCCAGGTAACCTCCTCGCTGCTCGGGCTACGCCAAAGGACCTTGACGGTTGGTATAATCTTCGACCTCAACTTCTTCACCTGCCGATCCAGGATGGCCACCGGCTGCTCTGCAAAAGAAAGGTCGCGCTCTAGATGGACTGTCGGGTGCTGAATCGCATGCGAAGGGTCGTGAAGGTACTTGCGGAGCATCGAAACATGAAAGACGGGGTGAACATCGGGAAAGCTGGGAGGAAGAGCCAAACGATAAGCAACAGCGCCAACACGCTCGAGGATCTCGAAGGGACCTACGAATCTAGGGCTAAGCTTCCCCTTTCGCCCAAAACGCATCACGCCCTTCATCGGAGAGACCCTCAGAAAAACATGGTCGCCAACTGCGAACTCTAATCTGCGACGGCGCCTGTCAGCATAGGATTTCTGTCTGCTCTGAGCCGCTCTCATCCGGTCTCGGATCAACTGTATCTTCGCTGTCGTCTCCTCAACAAGCTGCGGCCCCAAATGCTGCTCTCGCTGAGCTCTGTCCAACAAACGGGCGATCTGCATCTCCTCCCATACAATGCCTCGAAAGGTGCCATCTGAATAGTATCCTGGAAGCTGTTGTTGTAGGAGAACTCCACTAGAGGCAAATGACGATCCCAGCTACCACCAAAGTCTAAAACGCACGCTCTGAGCATGTCCTCGAGAGTCTGAATGGTCCGCTCTGACTATCCGTCTGTCTGCGGATGAAACGCTGTGCTGAAGCTCAAACGAGTGCCCAAAGCCTCCTGAAGTCTCTGCCAAAGTCGGCTGGTGAACTGAGTGCCTCGATCTGACACGATACAAGTCGGTACGCCATGTAGTCGCACGATCTCGTCAATATAGAGCTGAGCATACCGAGCGAAGCTGAAAGTCGTCTTCACTGGAAGGAAGTGAGCCGCTTTCGTCAATCTATCCACGATCACCCAGATGGAGTCGTACCCTCGACTGGTCCTGGGTAGACCCACAACGAAATCCATCGAAATCTGCTCCCATTTCCACTCTGGAATGGGTAACGGCTGTAGCTCTCCTGCGGGCCTCTGGTGCTCGGCCTTGACTTGCTGACAAGTCAGGCATCTCGAAACGAACTCCGCAATGTCCCTCTTCATCCCGTCCCACCAGTAGGTCTCTCTCATATCATGGTACATCTTGGTGGAACCTGGGTGGACACTATACACTGATCGGTGTGCCTCCTCAAGAATGTCGCGCCGCAATCCATCAGCATCTGGTACGCACAGTCTAGATCCATATCGTAAAATCCCCTGATCGTCAACCACGAACTCGGAAAATCTGCCCTGTCCCATCTGTGCCATGATCTCTGAGCAACGGTCGTCACTGCGATGTGCCTCATATATACGGTCAAGCAACTGTGGGCGTGCACGAACATGCGCGAGCTGTCCCCCGGTCTGAGTGAACTCGAACTCCACTCGGCTGTCACATAACATCTGCCAATCTGCTGACGACTGCCTCTGCACTGTGCGCAAAAAGGATAGACTACCCCCGGGCCTCCTACTCAACGCATCTGCCACCACATTCGCCTTGCCGGGGTGATATAAGATCTCGCAGTCGTAGTCTTTCACCAACTCCATCCAACGACGCTGTCTGAGGTTCAGGTCTCACTGCTGAAATATGTACTTTAAGCTCTTGTGATCGGTGAATATCTGACACGACTCGCCGTACAGGTAATGTCGCCAAATCTTCAGTGCAAAGACCACTGCAGCCATCTCCAAATCATGAGTGGGGTAGTTCTGTTCATGCTTCTTCAACTGCCGAGAAGCGTAAGCGATCACCCGGCCATGCTGCATCAATACGCATCCTAATCCCACTCGCGAAGCATCACAGTAGACAACAAATCCGCCTGATCCCGAAGGCAAAGATAATACCGGCACCGTAGTCAAACAAGTCCGTAGCTGCTGAAAACTGCGCTCGCACTCCTCTGTCCAAACGAAAGGAACTCCTTTCCGGGTCAAACTGGTCAACGGTGCAGCTATACGGGAGAAGTCCTGAACAAAACGCCTGTAGTAGCCCGCCAAGCCTAGAAAACTACGGATCTCAGTAACCGATGTAGGTCGGGGCCACTGCTGAACAGCCTCAATCTTCTTCGGGTCCACACAAATGCCGTCTCTCGTAACCACGTGACCCAAGAATCCGACGTTGTCCAGCCAGAATGCACACTTGGAGAACTTCGCGAACAGCTGGTGCTCCCTCAGAGTCTGTAACGTAATCCGCAAGTGCTGCTCGTGCTCCTCTCTGCTCCGGGAGTACACCAAGATATCGTCGATAAACACGATGATGAACAAGTCAAGATACGGCCTGAATGTACGGTTCATCAAATCCATAAATACTGCTGGGGCGTTGGTGAGTCCGAACGACATCACCAAAAACTCGTAGTGGCCGTAGCGCGTGCGGAAAGCTGTCCTCGGTATATCCTCCTGTCGAACTCGCAGCTGATGGTATCCTGATCGCAAGTCGATCCTCGAAAAATACCCCGCACCCTGAAGCTGGTCGAACAAATCATCAATGCGCGGCAACGGATATCTGTTCCGAACGGTAACTTTGTTCAGCTGGCGGTAGTCGATACATAAGCGCAAACTTCCATCCTTCTTCTTGACAAACAGGACCGGAGCACCCCACGGAGAAACACTAGGTCGAATAAGCCCCTTATCCAACAAATCCTGCAACTGATCCTTCAGCTCTCGAAGCTCTGCCGGGGCCATCCGATAAGGAGGTATAGAAATAGGCCCCGAACCGGGAATCAAATCAATGCAGAACTCAACATCGCGCTCAGGCGGTAGCCCAGGTAGCTCATCAGGGAAAACATCAGGGAACTCACAAACTATCGGGACCCGGTCTAACGGAACCTCTGCAGCTCGAGTATCACAAATACACGCTAAGAATCCCTGACATCCCTTCCGCAAGAGCTGACCAGCGCGAAGAGACGAAATTAAGCTGGGAAGGGCGACACTACGGTCTCCCCGAATAACAAGGACTGGCTCTCCCGGAAAGCTAAATCTGACTGCCTTCTCACGGCAGTCCACCGAAGCATAACAAGTGGCTAGCCAATCCATGCCCAGAAGCACATCAAAGTCCAACATATCGAGGAGTATCAAATCAACTGATGAATCCCTCTCCCCGATACGAACGGAACACAAACGAAATACAAACCGAGCGACAAACGACTCGCCTACCGGAGTAACAACAACAAGCGGCTGATCTAACGACGACGACTCACGGCCCAACATCGGTGCAAAGTGTGTAGATACGTACGAATGTGTGGAACCTGGGTCGAATAATACCCGTGCGTCGAAAGAACAAACTGGCAAGGTACCTGTCACAACGGCATTGGATGCCTGCGCATCCTGCGGTGTCAAAGCAAATACTCGGGCCTGTCCTCCACCGATAGCGGGCTGACCTCGACCTCGGCCTCTGCCTCCTCGTCCTCTCTGAACAGGACCGCCGCGTCCACGGCCTCTCGGTGCACCTAACTGGCGTGGAGCATCGCCTGGGGTAGGCTGTAGGGCTCTCTGAGGAGGGGGTGGTGATGGTGGTAGGGTCACGTGCGGAACTGTCGCTGCTCCCTGTCGTCTCACCGGACAGTCTCTGACAAGATGGTGCAGACTCCCGCACCCAAAACATCCTGGCGACGGCTGCTGCCCCTGGGGATAAGAACCATATAACTGTCCCCGCCCAAATCCTCTGCCAGGCCTATCTCTCGGAAAGAATCTGGCGCGCTGCCTCTGAGGCGGTACATCGGTGCGCATCCTCTTCGGCCCAGAAACGGCCGAAGTCCGTGATATGCGTGCCTCCATCCGCAATGCCGTATCCATAGCAGCTGAATAAGTGTCGTAGTGCTGGGCGCCAATGGCAAGATATAGCTGGGCATCAAGTCCCTGTACGAACCTCTTCACCATCTTCTCCTCGGTATCCACCAAATACTGAGCATATTGGGATAACTGTGTAAACTGGATGTCATACTCAGACACCGTCATCCCAGGTGTCTTGACTAAGGCCTCGAAGCTACGAGCTCTGGCGTCACGAACGCTCTCTGGAAGGAAACGGGCTAGAAAGACCGCTGTAAACTCGGCCCAAGTCATAGGCGGCAGACCTGCAGCTCGACCTCTCAAGACTGACTCCCACCATGTCTGCGCGAGACCCTCTAGTCGGAAACTCGCAAGCTCTACCCATCGATCATCCGAACATCTCAGCGAACGGCAGATCCTGGCTAAACTGTCAAGGAACGTCTGTGGGTCCTCCGCTGTCTCGGTGCCGGTGAATACTGGAGGTCTCAGCCTCATGAAATCCTGTAGTGAAACCGGAATGGCCACGGTGGTAGTAGTACGAGCAGGTATCATGGTCGTCTGTGATGTAGTAGGTACGTCATCCGGCCTCGGTGTACGACTGGCTGCAACTAGGGATCCTACCATCTGACGCAGCTCCTGCATGCCTCCCATCATCTGTCGCAACTCCTCCATACCGGTCTCGAGCCTATCCATACGGCCTGGGGAAGGTGGATCGGTCTGTCCCTGCGGCGTAGGCATACCACCCTGCTCAGTCCTAGTCTCGGACGAGCCAGCTCGAATCTCGTCTCTGGCGGCAGCCCTCTGTGCCCTCGTAGCCTTTGGCGGCATAGTGGCTGTTACAGGAAAACGGATAGTAAGGACAGTGCAATAGGATCATAGGATACACGGAATTGAAGAAGGAATTTTTCAAGCAAGTATATCCTAAAGTCACTTAGGCAGAGTACCGTATCGTAAGTATGCCGCGGACATACGCACGCTACGTTACCCTGCTTAAGTCACTTACTCCATCTACCAAGGGTCATCCTACACTCACAAAGGTAAAACCTATCGCTCTGATACCAACTTTGTCACGACCCGCAGGGTACGGAACGTGACTGGCACTTAAGTTTACGAAACGTCTAAAGACGTCCGTAAAATAAGTAAGCCAAAGCCCAGAAAACAAAACCAATTAAGCAAAAGAGTGAAGAAAACCCAAACATTTGAAAGCAAGTTTATCAAATAAGTCATATAAAACCCCTTTTAAAAACAATACTAATTTTTCCGAAAATTTCGGCAAAGTCTCCTTTGTAAATACTGGCCCCCAAAAATGGGTACAACAAGAATATATGTAAAACCAACAAAAAGGCATCCCCAAGCGGGAGCTAGCTCTTCGCCATAAGGCGGTCACAAATCCCACGCAATATAAATGACAACAAGCGTAAAAATCATAAGGAAGCATGAAAAAGTAGCATGTCGGCTCAAGTGAGCTCGACCCCAAAATACAGCATAAAATCCACAAACCTCACAGTCTCATCTCTAGGTCAATATACAATAATCTGGTAGAAACAGTAGATGGAGTACACTAGATACAAAGAATATACAAGGTGGTACAAAAATGATAACATAACCCACCTATGAGCAAATCTCGAGCTCAAGCAAAAGAGGCAAAAGAACAAGTGCGCCCGCCGCTACTGAACTGACGGAGCGGACCTGCAAAAGACTGTGGCACAACGGGGGTGAGTTGCCAACTCGTGAGTAATAAATAACATCTACAAAGGCTATCGTATGCATGCGCACAAGCATCCTAGCATCTATAATACATGTATGACTGGATGCACTAGCAGGTGTGTATACAACATCAGTGTACTAATATGTATGCAACATGAATATCTGAGGTCTCAATAGGTATATATAAGAAACATTTTATCTCTTTTTTTGTTTTGAAACTCTTTTAGAATGCCAGCATAATGTCAATGAATCGACGAAAAACGGTGTCCAGCAACGACACCCAAAAGCTGTCTCAAATCTCATAAATGTATGTCTGGCCTCAGCCGTCCGGCTCACCCATCTCAAATACCAATATCTCATCATCTAGCGGCCACGGTCGGTATCCTCTGGATATCCGCCGTTCCAAACAGTCACCGGTAGGTAATCCGTCCCCTGCCAGGCTCAACGTCATCACCACATTCCTCTTGCCCCGGGGTACCTTACCGGGCCCACCATGTACCCGTGCCGGTTCCTCCACTCCTCGACACGGATTTCCAAATCCACAGCAAACTCATGGTGGACGACACTTACATCACTAGAAAACCGCAATTTACATATTTTAAAAAAATATAATAAGTTTAGAAATTTTACGGCTTTCCCCCGAAATCTAGCAATATCATAAAATCTCAAGAAATCCTCATAAGTGCATATATCAATGATAATGAATGCGTATGATATCAATAATCAAGTTGCGATGTGTGATTAATGTATTAAGCATGAACAATTAATATGATGAAGTACATGCACATGAATAGCAATACTACGGTTTCATTTTTAAAAGTTATCTAGTGTGGTGGCATGGCAATTACCAGGGTGTGTGTGTAAACATGAATAGTGCTCGTGCTGCATATAAAAACCCTGGTAATGGTGCAGGTGTCCTATAAAATGGTTTCGTATAGGTGTGTCAATATAATGCATGGATGCAGCAAATAGTCAATTAAGTATTTCACCCCTAATTATTAACATTACTAAGGATCTTGTAAGTTACTAAAACTATCGGGCGGCTTGCGCCATCCAACGATAGTCCCCCGTAGATATTACATCTACTCACCGGAATCCCTGGCTAGCTGTGTCCAATCACCGCTTTCCCCTTTCGCGCCGCGTCTGACGTCTCCGCGACCGAACCTGGAATTAACATCAATACCAAATATAAGGTTACATATCAAGAACGACGCAAAACCCCAACGAAACTACTAAAGTTCGCTAGCTAGGTACAACGTGCACAAAGTGCGCGGAACACACGCGAAAATCGCAAAAACTGCCAAAAAAACGCCGATTTGGTCGCCCGGCAAAACTAAAACCCGACTACCCAAAAATCCACACTCACGCATCCTAAAAGTCGTAGGACAAGCCATTACAATCATCAAGATATCAAAAATAATTCATCACATAATTTTTATACAAAACTAGTAAGCATTTGCATTCCAAAATCGGTGCAAAAATCGCCGATTTGCGACAAAACGACTACAATAAAGCATAATTACCCAAGCACACTACAAGCAATCTACAAACACTAATTACAACACAATAGCAATGATTCCAATCCTATTTTCCATAACCACCAATTCTTGAATTTATAACCTAGAAAAATCCAATCAATTTCCACACTTGAAAACTTAATTTAACACAACAAAAGCCCACATAAGAAAATTAATTTCTTAGATTAGGTTAGCAAAATACTAGATAACAATTTAGGTCTAAACAACTAAATAATGTTTTCTAAACCCTAATCAACTCATTTATCAAGCTTCAAATACTATTTTCCATACATAAACCTTCTCTTGAAAATCCTAAAACAACAATTTCACACTTCTAAATTTAACTAAATTAGCATAATTGAAAACTACATAAACAAGGTGATCATATAGATTAGTTAATTATCAACTAGATTAACTAAAAGACAAGCTAATTAACTAACATGGCTTCAAAACCCTAGTTAAACAAACTACTCTTTTTTTTTTTTAAACTAGATTAGAAATTATTTAACTTTTAACACTAAACCATGCATTTAAAGGAATTTAGCAACAAAAGAAAGTAACTTTGATGAGAATTATACCTCACTTGAGATCTAGAAAGAATGGATTTTGCTCCAAATGATGGCCTCAAACACCAAGATCCAAGCAAGAATGGCTAAGGATAATGATAGCATAAGGATTTTGTTTGGATTTTTGAATAAAGTGTGGATTTTAATGTGTTTTCTTGAAGAAATTGAAGGAAAATGAAAAGAAAAGAGAGGAAGAAGAGGGTGTGCAGGTTTCAGCCAGTATTGAGGTGAGGGGGAGGGTGTGGGCAAGTGGGGAAAGTCAAGGGTCAAGTCTCCAAGTCAAATGCACTATACCTTATTCATTTTAATTAAAATAAATCCATAAACCACTATTTCAACTCAAGAAAGCAATCAAGGAAAAGAGGCCAGAAATTTCTGCACTTGGTCAGGGTTGGGCTGTCCTAGGGCTGAGGGAAAAGAGAGAGGGGTTTTACAAAAGAAATTTTATGCAAAAAGGCCCCCTACAACTCAAAAATTGCAAGTTTTAGCTCAAAATTCAATAAATTCGTTTCAAATCATAAAAATTTGTTAAAAATCAAAATAAATTACTAAAAATTTATGTTACCACTAGATTTTAATTATCATAATTTTAAAGATTAAAATTAGCCCGGAAAAATTTGTATTTATTGCTAATTTAATGTATTTTCTTACCGGCTTAAAATAATATTAAAAAATTGAAAAATAGGGAAAAAATTTTAAATGACCAAAATTTCATAATTAACTTATTAGCTACTAAAAACAAGCAATTACCTATCCATTTTAAGTATAATTAGCCCTAAACTGCAAAATAACAAGAAAGACGGTTTTCGGAAAAATACCGAATTTTCACCGAATTTCAGGAAAACACCAAAACGACTTTTCAAGACGCTACACTCTCGAGAGGCTACACGAAGAGAAAAGCACAAGCTTGCTTCCGATCTTCGATCACAAAGATGATCTACCTTGAAGTTTCGTTAACACAAGCTATCACTCATGAAATGATGTGAACACCCTCATCTAAATGGCAAGGATAGATGAGGATGATGAAGTAGGATTTTTGCTCTCATTTGTTTTATTATTCTCACTCATTTTTCATCACAAAATGAAATCAAGAAAGTTTTTTTATAAAAAGAGGAAGGAAGAAGAAGAAGAATAATCCATTCTACTTTTTGTGATGAATAGAGCAAAGGAGATAATGATGAATAATGCAACCATGGTTGACTAAACCATTGTAGAGACTTAACTAGGTTTAGAGTTTGGGTTGGGTTAAAGCATGAGTCATAACAAAATATCTTTCACAAAACAAAACTAAAGCTTCTAGAATCTACTAGAAGTCTTAACCCTAATCCAAACCCTAATCATGTTTAATCTCTACTAAACATGTTGCATTAGTTATCATATCATGTTACAATATTATATATCACATATATAATATTTATTGTAACCAAATAAAATAATACAATTAACATATATCGCATATATATCAATGTATTACCCGAGTGAGAAAAAGAATCTTTTAGTGAGCTAATATTAGTTAATGTAATTTAATATATCATATATATTATTATACATTAAATTATCGAATCAACACTTGATCCGACAATCCGGCTATATCGCATATAACCGACTAATACGATGACCCGGATATATCACATATACCCGGCCGATATCTCATATCGCGAGAATCCAATACGGTATCATATACCGCATTATCCTCGGTACCCACATATCACATATGTGCTCCTACTCCGTTTTGCCTGAGCCAAGAAACCTCTGTGTAGGACTCTAAAGAATCGTCAATACGCCGGCAGTAGGTGATGATCATATCAAACACCCACAAGCTGCAAGCGGTCAGCTAAACGTAACAGCCACCCAGGTATTGAGCGCTCAGAAGATCAACAACCAAGCCTGTACATTCTCCTATGAATCCAATCAGTAACACTCCCGTACAGTCCGGTCTCGTCGTCTGATATGCCGCATATCTCGCCTAGGGGTGGTAAACGTCAGACCCCAGTAGCTTGATAAGTCGTGTCGATATGAGGTCTATAACAGTTCGAGAAACTACTGATAACACTTACCAGTAAATCTCAGCAACCCTGGCCAGGGATTTCTGGTTATAGCCAATCGAACACAGCGCAACATCAACTCTCTATACCGGGAGAGACGAATCCCCTCCTATCGCTCATTGCCTCCATGTGATTCGGGACTGTACCCAAAAGCCACCTTTTTGCACGCCCTCTAAGACGTGGTATGATGGAAATCAAAGCACAGTGGGAATCACACAAGACTCTATGACGATCTCGGGTCAACAGACTACTCTGTACCAGTGTCACCGGAGAACTGCCATCTGACGTATGGTATAATACCATCTGGGAGTTCTCGGGGAGTCCGTCCAGTGTACCCAGTCTCCACTGAGCACCCATACACCATCCTTGATGTCAAACACCGATGGATATGGGATCATCTATCGCCCATCATATGGGTCAAGATGCGTATACGCTAGTCTACTCTGGTGCATCGATGCCCTGTCTAGATACACCCTCGACTAGGAACAGTTATAGGATATACTCGTCAACTACCGTGGCCCCACTAGTATGATCTCATCATAGTCCCAGTAGTCGAGTACATATCCTAAGGGCTTTATCAACATGTAACATAGAGACAATCAGAGTACATGTTAAGATAAAGTACAACCAGATTGCATACTATCATGTCGAGCAAGAAAGTCCTCCCTATATATGTCCAAGCATCCATTACAATATACATCATATGCACAGTAATGGCCTCTAGGGCATACATATAACTAACATTATGCTCAAGTGTTGAGTACTCAGGAAATTATGGGACTTTGATGAATCGATCGAAAAGCTTGACGTCGTCCGGATATCATGTGATGGGATACATTAATTGGGAGACTCTAAGTATGAGTATAGCCATTGTAGCGCAGTCCCTACAGCTACGAAGAGACGAGTTCGAATCAGTCGACATTAGAGAAAAGTGGACTAAGAGGTTCGTACTAGATTTTGATGAGATGACGTTCCACTCCGTTGACATCATACGCATGCAGAGGCGTTGAATATGGATATATCTTGCAGAAGGAGTCGTGATGAGTATGCAGCCGTTCCGGAACAAGAAATAGATTTAGTAAAGTGTGATAACTTCCAGGCAGTTCAGCAGAAACGAGATTTGGGAGAGATCCCGACAAGATCTTTCTGCAAATACTAAACGAGAAGACTTGGACCCAGGATCGGTCATATTACGTGCACGCAGTAGGCCAGAGTTCGGAAGCATCGACGAGACATGCTATGAGTGACAATGATAATTGGGCAGAGATTTTTGGAGGATGTGCCAGAGCGGAACTATTTCCGTTATCGTTCCATATTGGGCCGTTTAGCCAAGGAGCTATGTAACTAGCAATTCGCAATGAGAGACGAAAGCCTAAAGGGCACCAGGCGCCAGACCATGAACAGGAAGCAAGTAGATATCTTGCTCTGCTAGCTTTGGATGCACCGACACCTTCTCGACTTTGAAGGAAGGACTTATCGACGATAGTGTTTATGATTTGCGATTGGTGATTCGAATATCATGTGTCCGTTATTTTGGATTTCAGTGTTTTTGGGCGATTTGTTTGCATTATTGAGATTTTGTGCACCACAGTTGCACTAGACTTCGATTTGATGTCGTTCGAGACATTTGATTTTGATTTCATGCCAATGGTATGTATGTGATTTGACTTGTGCCTTCGGTGTAGTTTCCATGCACTTTTATTATTTTGATTCGATTTTGTGCACGCTGATGCACATGGCTGTGAGATTATATACTACGGTATACCTGATTTAGATTGAGTTTTGTTGTATACCGTCGATTTCGATTGTGATACTCGATATTTATTTTCGTGCACCTTGTTCATTTGATTTGGATTCTTGCGCATACTTGGTGCGCTGGATGCGATTTTAGTGCACACCAGATGCACTAAATCGGGATTCTTCGTGCATATCAGATGCACCTGATATTGTTGTCAGGCACACTTGTTGCCCTTGACAGGTGTTTTCGTGCACACCCATTGCACTTAGTTTTGGTTTCTGTGCACATGTATGGCACATTCATTAATTTCGATTTCTGTGCGCACCAGACGCACATGGCATTCTTATACACATTTTGGGATTGATTTCTTTTGGAGCAGTATGTTTTATGATATTTACTATTTGGTATAGTAGCTGAGCAGGACTAGTCCGAGGCCAGTACCTGAATATATTTTTGCATGCATCGATAGTTACCGAAGGGATTTCTAAAAAGGAGCTATAGTCTCAGTATTTACCTACGTCTCCGTGATGAAACGAAACATTTTACAAAGGAAACCCTTCTAAATTATTTCAAAACGGTGGGACGTGTATGTTAAACAAAGGATATATATATAGTTATGTTCTTACAATAAACGTCCGCTACTATGCCGTGATACGCGCATCGTACAACGACTTGAAAAAGGTTTGGCAGGCATTTCTTTCAGATGTTTTGACGAGTTTATAACGATGCATACTATGTACATGTTACAGTTTTGATATATATCATGTTGGTTTTCGTATTGGACTTTGACATTATTGTCTTCACCATAACTCAGTTGATTACGGGATGCTTGACGGAGTTCGATTTTGAGTTGTATACTCATTTCTATGCGCATGCATTGCGCTACGATCTGTTTTATGTATCTATGATTTCGGAGCCCGGCAACTTGATTATTTTATTGAAATGTTTTAGTATTTGAGGGGTTTAAATTTAAATTCGGGGACCGAATTTATTTAAGGGGGAAGACTATAACATTTCAGAAAAATAAAATATTATTTTTGGAATTTAAATAATTAAAATAATAAATATTAAGAATATTTTAATGAATGGAGGCTAGTTTTAATGATATGGTATAATTAAATACCAATAAATTGGGGAATATTGGAAAATACATTTGAATGGTGATTTTGAAAGAATATTATATGATTTAGACACTTTATAAATTTTATATAATTGATTATATACAAGTTCATGCCTAAGCGTGATTAATTATTACTAATCGTGCATTAAGCTTAGTTAGGCATATGACATGCACCATGTCATATTACACACTTGTTACGTTTTTCTATCATGATTTCTTTCTTCTTTTTTAGCATGGCTTTTGTTTTTATATAAGATTAAAAGAAAAGGAAAAGAAAAGGAAAAAAGGATAAAGGATTAAAATATGAAGTATGGGCATGAGAGAGAAGAGAGAGAGAGAGGTGAGGGGTTATTTGACCATGGCCATTTCTTTTTCCCTCTTCATTATCTTCATCATTTTTCTTTCTCCCTCACCCATGGCTGCCCTCCTCCCTCCACCACCTACACCACCTCACTTCGCCCCCAAAAACACCGCAAAACACCTCATTCCTTTCGTTAAAAATGTGCACAAGCTCACTACAAGCATTGGGAACCAAGAAAGTTGGGATTTTGAGCTCTAAGGGATTCAAGAGATGCCTAATGAGGTAACTGTTTCACACTTAGCTTAGAAATTAAGTTATATAACTTCTAGTTTAGTTTAGAATTGAATTAGTGTGGTTTAGTGGTGTTTGGAAATTTCTAGAAGAGGTTTAAGGAATTTTGAGTTGTGATGGTGAAATTGAAGTGTAATTGATGACTACAACCCCTTTTAGTGTTAAGACCCTGCACCAAATAAATTCTAGAACTCAAGACTTGAACTTTAGAAACTTCTGTATCGGTTTCATGAGATTTTGAGGACTACAGGATATCTGGAGCAATCCGAGACCTTTTCAGGAAAAACTGGCAACCCTATTGACCTAGAATTAACATTAGGAGACCACCCTGAGAATACGAGACCGTTTCACCATAGAAAAACCGAGCTCACCGGTTTTAGGGGGTATGTCGCCGGATCATCTAGGGGATTGGGTGTTGGAATTGGTTTTGCAGCTCATATACCCCTTATACAACACCCCAGTACTGTTTGTTCATCCCTATTTCACCTGAACTAAAATCTGGAGCAAGTTTTCATGAGTTGCTGTATTGTTTTTGTAACTTCCATGACATGAAGTTTTGATATTTGGTTTTATATCGGTCACTTGACGTTTGTACGTCGATATCGGGTGTTGTTTGGTTGATTTGCATGAGTAGACCATAGGTTTTAAGCTATATGTGATTCGCGTGTCGTTTTGGTTTTGAATTGGACGTTTTGATGCGGTACGATATATATGATATGTAGGTACCCTCACGTGGAATTTGAACGATGAATAAGAGGATGGCGACAACGACTTAGGCAAGCAAGGATCAAGGTGAGTAGATATATATCTACGGGGGAAATCGGGTGGATGGCGTATAGCACCCCCGCAGTTTCGTAGTGTAGCACGCGAATGCGTTATGTGATATATATATATACTTATGTGTTTTATGAGATGTGTATACTTAGCAAGAAATGCTTAGGTGACTTTGGGTTAGTTTTAGCGTAATTGTAGGAAATTGCTTTTAGTTTAGTTTCTTAGTCGCGAAACCCTAGAGTAAAGATTGGCATACACGCACACGCACACACATACATTTGATTTTCTTGTGCGTATATGGGGATATATATATATGTGTGTGTATGTGAGTATGTATGTATATATATATGTATGTATGTATACGTATACACATATGATGAGGATATTATATGATACTTGGAGATGAGTCGATGTGATTGCGCATGATGCCGTAAGATCGGTGATGTGATTTGGGTCGTGTGATGTGACATGACATGATATTATAGCGGATCGTTGGGCAATATGTTTTCATACACACACGGATATATATATATATATATATATTGATGGTATCGAAATGTACTAGACTTTAGATCAGTACCCCTAATTCAGAATACGATGATAATGATACCAGATAAATAATAAGTTATATGTGATATTGACCCGTATCCCGATTTGGGATGCCGTACGATGGATTTTTCCGTACGATGTACAAATATGATGATTGATCTGCACTCTTGAGTCCAGGATGTCGTATTATATATTTTATCGTATGTGACGCTATTGAGGCGGGATCACCGACTGCTAGATATATCGACTCGGACTTAGGTGGATTTCCTTACCCTTTCGATCAGTCTTTTAGTTTAGTCCTGTAGTTTATCAGGTAGATGTTAGACTGGGCTCGAGTCATACTTATTTTCAAAGCTAATGAATCGTGAGTATTTTAAATACAGGCCGAGGGGTACTACGGATATTTCAAAGGACATACCCTTTTCATAAAAACACTGTAGCCCCTATTTTCTAAAAACCACGATTCATGCCCTTTCAAATGCCTAAATTGTATTACTCGTACCTATAAATGTATATTCTTATATGTTGCGTTTATTATTCATTTTCCGTATATTCTTGCTGTTCGCATTGCATTGCATGCTTAATTGTTTTTTCATTAGTTATTATGAACCCATCCTGTCTGGACACCAACACCATTACCGATGATGCATATGCTCCACGTACACCTGCTTGCCGACTCACACACATCATCATCGGTTATTTTCATGCCACATACACAATAGAAAACACTACTTCATTTGTATAAATTGTTAGCTGATAGTTTCGACATAGTACTAGTACGCTTTCTTTTATATGATAGTTTAGACATTGCATTTATTACTGTGATATCTCATGCATGTGTATTTACATTTGTCATGCAATATTATGGGGCTTTATGCTGGTATTCACTGTTTATTAACTTTTGATTATGGGATTCGGATTTTCCATGAGATTTATGGATTTGGAGAAACCGCAAGGATTTTATAAACTTATTATCATTTTCATAGAAATTGTGGTTTTCTCGTGATATAATGTGAGATATGTACACTATGAGTTTTCTCAGCCCTTGAGCAGTATCATACACCCTATTCGAGGAGGAGGAGGAATCGTCTGCGTGTGCATGGTGGACCCGGTGCGGTACCCCGGGGCAAGATGGTCGCAGATGATGGCGTTGAGCCCGGTAGGGGAGCACTACCAACCGGTTATTTGTGACGCGGCGGATTTTCGGAGGATACCAACATAGTCGTGAGATATTTATGATTTGGGCCTGTTCGGATTGCCGGAGCCCGGGGCCATTCCGGATTTCCGTAGCCCGAGACATTGAGATTTGATTATATGGGCCAATCCGGATTGCCGGAGCCTGAGATATTGAGATATTGAGATATATATTTTTTGTCGATGCTTGACACAGATTTCTCTGTTGATTTCATTGATGATACTTCGGTTTTATACAAAAATCTCATTGAGATAAGAAAACGGTTTCTCGTACAAGATGTATTTTACCTTCATTCTTATACATTTGTACATCATATATGTGGCATGTTATTACCTGAGGCACTGACACGAGCACTTTGTATTATACTGATGTTAGATGATCACCTTGTCATTATTAGATGCTTCAGATTATATATATTTTATGGATATTATTGTATGACCTATGATAGAGTCATACATGCGATTTCTTCTCGGAGATGTTTTCTACTCACGAGTTGGCAACTCACCCTCGTTGTGCTACAATTTCTTGCAGGTTTTGCCATACAGGTTTCATTGCGGCTAGCTGGCACACTACTTCCTTCCGGGTGATTGCTTTGGTAGGTGGTTCACTTGTATCGTGTCCACCGTAGTATCTGTATTTATATTCAGTTGTATCTAGTAACTCCATCAACCAGACTTGTATATTTGGTAGACTTAGAAGACCAGTGTATATTCTTTCAACCTTAGACTCTTGCGCCTGTATTATTATGGTTTTTTTTCTATTTTTCTTGAGGATATTGATTTTCTTGATGAGTTTTGATCCTCGCCCTTCGGCGTTGTATATTATATTGCATTGCGTGGTTGTGTCCGCTAATTGGCGAAGAGCTAGCTCTCACTTAGGGATGCCTTTATATTATGTATGTTTGTATCCGTTTGGGGCCAGTATTTACAAAAGAAACTCTGCCGAAATTTTTGGAAAAGACTTGTGGTTTTAAAAATGCTTACTACGTCTTATTTTGTTAAAACACTTGCTTTAAAACAAAGTTTTTCCTTCACTTCTTCCTTAAAATGGTTTAGTTTTCTGGGCTTTTTGGTTTACTTGAATTAGGTAGGGTCCTATAGACTTCACATGATTCAAGTGCCAGTCACGTGCTATTTCGGGTTGTGACAGGTAGGTGGGACACACATTGGATCGTGCCCGCTCTTATGCTTTTATTCCTATTGTATCTAGATAAACTCCATCAATCAGAACTAGAATTTTTATATTTGTGGACTAGAAAGACTTGTGTGGTTGCGAGACATAGAGCGAGGGTTGTATGTTCGCTTCTTGGGGATTTGATTTCTCGCTTTATTTATCATTCTTCCCGTGCTGATCTTCACCGTTGGGTGTCGTATATATATTGTTTACTTGCGTGGTTGTGATTCCGCTACTTGGCGAAGAGCTAGCTCCCGCTTGGGGACGCCTTTTATATTTTTATGTATATGTGGTTTCTGTTGGCTATAGTGCCCTCAAAGTCAATTATTTGATTGCAGGCACGTGATTGCAATGGTTGAGGGATGACCTATACCGGTAGAACAGTCTTACTCGAGATGATAGTATGCTATCTGGTTGGTCTTTATCATCGTGTACATGCTTTAGGTGATATTACAGATCACTATTACACGTTGATAGAGCCCTTAGGATTTTTGCTTGACTACCAGCAGTATGATGGCGATCATATACGTGAGAGTTAGGTAGTCTATATGCACATCCTTAAAGTGTCCCTAGTCGTCAGAGTTTCGAGACTGGGCATCGATACTCCGAGAGTAGACTAGTGTATATGGATCGTGACCCGACGAGGGGCGGTGGCCGGTCTCACAAGCCATTGGTGTCAGTTGGTTCACTTAAGATAGTATACAGGTTCTCATTGGGTTATGAGTACACCGGACAGAATCGCCGGGAAGATGCTAGTTTGTATTATACATATCGTCAAATAGCAGTTCCCTGGTGACATGTGTACAGGTTAGTCTATCGACCTGAAATTGTCATTTGTCTCGTGTGAGTTCCCACTGTGCTTTGATTACTACCCTACCACGGGTCAAAGGAGTCGTGCAAACAGGTTTTAGTTGGGTACAGTCCCGAGCCACATGGAGGCAGTGACGGATCGACAGGGGATTCGTCTCTCCCGGTATTGGGGGTGATATCGCGCTATGTCTGGAGAGCCATTACACAAAGTCCCTGGCCAGGGCAAGCGATATTTACTGGTAGGTATTCCAGTAGTTTCTCAGGATGTTTTGGGCTACACTCCGACACGACTTATACCGCTATTGGGGGTCTGACGTTTACCATTCCCTAGGCCCGATATGCGATACTCATAGACGAACGGACCGGACTGTACGGATATTGTCACTGTCAGACTTCAGTAGGGTTTCAGGATGAGTTCACTCATCGGCCGCCCTTTTGCTTAATACATGGGTAGCCATTACGTACAGCTAGTGCCACTGACGTGCTTGTGGTTAAACCCACTGCCAGCGTATTGACAAGTCTTTAGAGTCCCCCATAGAAAGTTTCCCAAGTTTGGGCGAAATGTTGTAGAGGCCGTATGGTTTTATGCCAGGGTTCGATCATATATGTGCACTCTTGCATGGATCATGATCGGACGGATCATACTAGTGGGCTTTTGTTTAAGCCGGATCCTAGTTTTAGATTGTTGGATTATTTTCGTCTCGTAGTATTCGTATTCAGTCGGAATACGGATACGGGTATGTATATACAGATGATGGGTATTCTTATGATCCATCACGAGTTACTTTAGAAGATGACATTCTATTTATTGTTTTAAACACTTGAATTAATGTTTATTATGTGGAAATTGTGAGTGCAAGTTTTGTTCAAGTGCATTAAATGTGGCATGTGCTATTTTGGTGACTCATGGTGTGTTTATTTGTGCCATGTCCATTTCATTATTGTTTTTGTGTATGAGATATTTTGTGGAGCAAAGAGAGGGCATCCATATATGGCTAAGGTTTAGTCTTGATAAAAAAATTAAGAGCTCACACAAAAGACCTCACACAAAATCGCAATGCCATTTTTCTTCACTAGCTTTTCTTGTGCTCACAACTCTTCACTCATGGCTTCATCTTCAACCTCCACTCTTATCCCTCTCATGTGTTGAGAATCCTAGAATGTATTGAGAGAATGTAATCACACACTATCTCTACATCATCTTAGGCCCCTAGGCTAGCAAACTTGTTGCTCGAGTTGCTTCGGTTTTGAAGCTGGAGCCCGTATAAAGAATCCTCGACGTGGAGCCACTTCGACAAGCAAGATCGGAGAGCAAACTTTGTTGGAGCAGCCGCGAGGATCTTGGCGCAGAGATTGAAGACCCAAGGACATAGATCGATCGGTATAATCTCTCCAAACTCTTTTACAATTTACTAGTTTAGGGTTAATGGCACGATCTGGGCTTTTGGGTTATGATAGCGCCGGTTTATAAAAGTTTTTGTTCCGCATTTGGCCTCGGAAAGATGGCCGCGGCGGTGCCGTAGCCTTACATGGTATCAGAGACAAACCATTAATCGTATACTAGTTGGTTTAGACAATATTAAAGTATCGGAACCGAAACAGACCCGGAACACCGCTCGATGCATTGCAGTTTCTGTCGAATTTCAAAGTGTCTTCTAAAATTATTTAAACAACTGCAAAAGACTACTCAAGTGACCACTAACACACACACTAAATACGAGCCCATGTTTCTGTCATGACCCAAAGTTTGGATGTGACCGGTACTTGGATTGTAAAATATCTAAAGATATCGACACAATCCGAGGAAGCCAAAAACCAAGATCAAAAACCCTCTTTTCGAAACTTTAAGAAAATTTAGTTTTTAATTAAAAATTTCAATATTTATGTATTTAAGATCTTAACAGTAACTCCCTATTTAATTAATAATAACAGCAGTTATACAGTGTTTAATTAGGTTGCATCCCTAGTTGGGAGCAACGATGCTAACAGTGGAAATCAATACATAATTATAATACTACATCAAAGAAGAATCTTAGACATAAGTAAAAGAATTATCATTTAACACAACTAAACGATCTCATCTGTCGAAATAATATACATATAACCATATATCGTTCCATGTCAATATACAGGGTCTGATTGAGAAACTCTAGATTCAATCTACAATACCAAAAGAGGAGGTTCCTACATAGGTAACCCACCTAGCAAAAAGAGCGATAAACTAATAAGTGGATCTGTCTGCTGCTATACGTCCACTCGACTCCTGTAAGGAACTGTGGTACAACGGGGGTGAGTTGCCAACTCTGTGAATAAATCTAACATATATCGGATGATAATGTAAGTATGCTGAACTAGAACCAATATCAACAATGATGAACGTGATGTATAATAACAAGTGGAAGCATGAATATGTACTGCCCAATGTATAAATCAAAACTGAAATCTCATCAATTATTTTCCAAATAAGGTTCATTTTTTTCCCGTGTCCAACATCGACACAAATCTTCAGTGTTTCATCAGGCATCGTTCCCCAAACGATCCTGTCAATCAAATAACACCGGTCGGTATCACCCAGATATCCGCCGTGTTTACTACTGACTCTGGTATCGAATATCCTCGTTAGGCTCCCCGCCTATAATGCGGCTCTCCTGCCCCTCGGTCTCGACCGGATCTACCATGAATCCGGCTGTGTAGCTACCCCACCCAGCCCGGATATACGTAAGAAATTCCGCTACCGTATAGCTACCCTACCCGGTTCGGAACAAAACCAAATCAAAAAAACGACATTTCATGGTGGACAAGTCACATCAATCATGAAAATCATTGAATCCTTTCAATAGTGTATAAAACTCAAAACCAAAATCAGTAGTAATCCAATGCATCTTATATCAGAACTACAAATACTTGGAGATAAAACATGATAACATTTATGGAAAATAACTACCATTCTTGAAGTTTAAGGTATGATGGGAATCATATTTAGTATAATAAGTACTAAGTGTATACGTGACATGTTAATATCGACGAGGTGTAGTGTAACATGTAGATATGTGCATGTGCAGTATGACTCATCGATAATTTGTGCAGTGTTCAAACAATTGTTAACATGATAATATTTATATATATGAATGCGTACGATCAAACTTTATAAACGAAGGAACGATTGTAATTTAAACTTAAACCACGGGCGTATCACGCCATCCATACAAAATCTCCTGGTAGATGTTTAGTCTACTAACCGGAATACGTCGAATCAACTCAGATCGCCAATCTTTTCCCTTTCCTTGCGGCCTCCGAAGTTTCCGTACTCGAATCTAATATCGAAATTAACTTGTATAAGAAACGGCCAAACTCCGATACGGCGAAATATGATAATACGAGTTTTACCTACTAACTATACTACGCATGACTATTTTAAACTATCTAACACTTATACTTACTGAAGTTAATCCAATCGCTGTTCGCAACAGAAAACAGAATCGTGCTATGAAACGTCCGTGTCGTGTTTTAAACATTTTAACCCCATTTCAGATATTAACTCCTAGATTTCCCATACTGAAAATTTAACTTAAACAAACAATACCAAATATCCTAACATCTATACAGAGACCTACCCTAAAACCCACAATACCCAATTCACCAAGAAATCCGGCGACGCCGGAATTTTCGTGATGGTCGCCGGTCAAAATCCGAGCAGGGAGGTTCGTACTCCTAGGGTTTATTCTAGATCCAGTTTATAAGATTTAGGCACTGTTTGGTTAAGTTGATTTCCATCTAAACTATAGCATATTAACACAGAGCTAAATTTTACCTAAAATACGATATTATCGATATTCGATTTTTAAAATTTTACCATTACAGAACTAAAATCTACTGAGTTAAGAATTATACCTACTGACGATGGTTGAAAGGTTTTCTCCACGATACCCAAGTTCTTAGCTCCTACCTTGATGGTGAAAATCCTTAGCCTAGTTCTTCTCTTCACTTCTCCTTTCCTTTATTTTTTCTTTGTGTGTTATGTTTTCTTTCTTTCCTTTAAAATTTTCTTATTTTAATTTGGTAAAAATGATCTGAACACAAGATATAGGGTAAAAGGAATGAGTGAGGTGCAGGAGAAGGTGTCACCAAGAGGGTTGTGGTAGTTTCATGCAAGGGTGAGGTGGTGTGCATGAGGTGTGCTTGCAAGAAGAAGGTTTCTATGTATTATCACTCATATGTTGTGGTGTCTTGAGGAATTTCTGAATCTTAACCATTATCTAACTCTTTTACACATAACCCCTCAACATTTCCATGTTTTCACAATTACCTAAACTTTACACCAAAACCCTTCATTATAAATGTTATTATATAACACCATTTTTATTAAAATGAAGCTAAATTTCATAATAAATCCCTTGTAATTTATTAATGTTACACACTAAAATTTCAATTTAATTTGTTTCGCATACTACATATGAAAATGTCCTATTTTGTTTTAATAATTTTTTTAAATTAACATTTTATTATTTAATTAATTAATTTTATTTATTTCTAAATTTTCAAAATGTTACAGTTTCAAAATTTGGACTGGCCACATTGGGCAAAAATCCGAGGAGGCTGGCCTGATTTTGTTCTTTGGGCTTGAATTTTTTTGTGTGCTTTAGTCTCTGGAATGTTGGTGCAGTGGTGTTGTTTGTTTAGCCCAGTTTGGATATGGTTTTATCTAGTTGTTTGGGGTTATTCGGGGGTTATTTCGAAGTCGATATTTTCTAACATTGTTTAAAGTTTGCAGTACATACATTACTATCTGCGACCGTGAATGTCATTCGAGCGGTACAACTTGTCTAATTGCTATAGCTCTTTTAGACGGGTTTGCGAACATGATATTCACGTTGATGTTCTGTGTTGTGCTGTGATGTTGCGGATTGTCGTGGTGGATAGCTTGGATGCAATGGTAGTGCAGTTTAGTTTTATTTGTACATTTGATATCGCGGGGCGAGCGTCCGACATGTGGACTGCCGTCACTGCCTATTTGTATATTATTCTTTTAGGGCACGACCGGATTGAGGTCGATGTACCCGTTGTACATATTTTCTTTTCTGTACTAGGATTACCCTGCGGTGGAGTGCACGGATAGCCGGGTTCTAGAGGGAAACGGGCCCGCATCTCATGGCTTTGAGACGGAGGGGGATTCACTCTAGAATTGGAGGGCTATTCGCCGCACTCGTAGGGGTACAGGTTGACCCAAGGTGGGGTGCTCAAGTTACCGGATTCCGTGAAGTGCTGGGTGGCCCATTCACTTTGATGAAGGGGGCTGTCTGGCTTCTGGTTTTGGCGGGTAACTTGCCGCACTCGTAGGGTTCTAGGTTTTCATTGCACAGGCTATCCATACGACCAGGGAAACGTCGGGTTTCACTTGCGGCTCAAAGGAAACCCGGGGCTCCCAGATTATCTGTATTGTTCTGTGATACTTATTACTTTTATGTGATGTAGCATTTATCACGCCTAGAGCGATTATTATATATTGATATATATACTAGTAAATGTTGTATATGTTTTACACCCGTGCTAGTCCATTCCCCGCTCTGTCGTTAGTTAAGTAACATAATGGGTGATGACGAGACCCAGTGGCGAATGCGGATGGCATATACGTACATTATATTTTCGTTCTTTTGTGGTATGATCAATTGATGGGACTGCATTGATTCAGATCAATTCAAGGAGAACAAACATATTCGATGTTGTTGGAACAATTTTCAAAAAGCTGTTATTATAAGAACGTTTTCTTTTATTTTGCACAGAGGTATTCGGTTATGAATATCCAGCACCTCATTCGACGAGGCAAGGGCCGAGATCCCTTCATCGGGAGTGCCCCCTTGGGCAGAGGTTTGCGTCAGCGTAATAACTTCACTATAGTCGATTACTTTTTGCTTTGTATCGCAGTATTCAGTTGGAATATCCTGCACCTCATTCCACGAGAAAAGAGCCGAGATCCCTTCACCGGGAGTGACCTCTTTAGCAAAGGTTTTCACCACTATATATTTGTAAAAATCTATCCGGTTCCTTCAATGATATCAAGTTCATTACGTTAAAGGTTTTTCGCCAAAAACCATTCGTAGCCCTCCATCATTTCAGATGGGTAACACTTAGTATTCATGCTATGTATGTTGGCCTTTGTCAAGGCATAGTGTATGGTAGCTATTTGTTACTTTTCTGTTGCATAGATAGATGCGTTGGTTTGGGACAGTCGTACTACTATTTTGGCCTTCATCAAGGGTATGTACGGGTGGGTTCAAATTAACCTGGATAATGACGGGTAGAACATGACATGTGACTTATGATATGTTGGCCTTCGTCAAGGTCATAAGGGCATGGGGTAAAAATCACATCGGGAGTTTCTAAAGAAACTGAAACTTGCCAGGCATGCGCATACCTTCTGGATTGTGATAACGTGAGTGGATTCCATCACGTTATCATGCGATGATAGTTGGATCCCGATTCCCACTGATGAGTTGGTTTACTCTACGGGTGATCCCGACTAATTCTTCTTTCAGGTTTGGAGGAGAATTTGAGTATACGGTGGGAGATATCTGTCACGACCCGAAAGGTACGGAACGTGACTGGTACTTAAATTATGAACGTCTCAAGGCAGACGTAATCTAAGTAAACCAAAGCCCAGAAATCAAAACCAAATAAGCAGTAGAGTGAAGGAAAACCAATTTATTGAAAGCGATTTTAATCAAATAAGTCACATCAAGCTTTTTAAAAGCAACATCAATTTTTCCGAAAATTTCGGCAGAGTCTCCTTTGTAAATACTAGCCCCCAAACGGGTACAAAACAGGAATATATCAATAACATGAAATAAGGCATCCCCAAGCGGGAGTTAGCTCTTCACCCCAAGCGGGGGTCCCACGCAATATAAATCAGCAATATGCAAAATAAGCATAAAAAGGCATAAGCAATAAACAACATGTTGGCTCAAGTGAGCACGACCCAAAGAAACAATATACATGCCCACAAATCTCACTGTCTCGCCTCTAAGTCAATATACAACAGTACTGGTAGATGATACAGTAGATGGAGTATACTAGATATAATAAATGTACAAGGTGGAAGACAATAAACATATAACCCACCTACGAGCAAAAATCCTCAAATCCACGTAAAAGGAGGAAGTGCGTCCGTCGGTACAGTGCTGACGGATCGAACCTGCAAAAAGTCTGTGTCACAACGGGGGTGAGATGCCAACTCGTGAGTAATATGTATCATCTATAAAGACTATCGTAAGCATGTACGCAAGGTGTCACAATTCTACAATATTGATATGGTATGAAGTACTAGCATGTATGTGACATGAATGCAATGTAACACGTGATCTGAATATGCTGATATGAGGAAATCATTATTTTCATCTTAGGAAAATTTCTGTGAAATATCTGAAGAAATATCATATGAAATTAATAGAAATCATTGCACAGCATCGGCATCTCAAATAAATATCTCAGTGTCCCAAAGTATCTGTATCTAATATCCTGGCCCCAGCCGTCCGGCTGGTCCATCTCAAAATATCAATATCTCAACATCTCACGGCCACAGTCGGTATCCTCTCGATATCCGCCGCGCCAACAATCACCGGTAGATAGTCCGTCCCTGCCAGGCTCATCGTCTACTACTCGAACTTTTTGCCCCGGGGTACCTTACCGGGCCCACCATGTACCCGAGACAGTTCATCCAACTCATCGAAACGGGTCTCGAAAACCAACAGAAAACTCATGGTGGACGACACATGTATCATATCATGAGAAAAACCGCAACTTTCAATGTTTAAAAATAATATCATTTTATTAAATCCTTGCGGCTTTTCCCCAAAATCTCATAAATCTCAAGTGCTGGAATCCTCAAGAAAATCATCATAAATGCAGATGTCAATGATAATGAATGCCTAAAGTATCGACAAGTCGAACTGCAATGTATGACTAATAGGCTAGGCATGAACGAATGATGCAATGAGGTACATGCATATGACTAGCAATTCTACATGTTCATCTTGCGGAATTTACTATATTAGTACTGGTTTATATGTCTTATATGGTGAAATTATTCTAAATTCCGTTTTAAACAAGTTATCTAGTGTTTGTAGCATAGCAATTACCAAGGCGTGTGTGTTCGCATGAATAGTGCTCGTGCAACATAAAACCCTAGTAATGGTGTAAGTATCCTATGAGACAAAATTGCACAATTAAATATAATGAATTAAGCAAGTCAATGTCACGACCCGAAAGTACGGAACGTGACTGGCACTTAGATTACGAGACGTCTAAAGGCGTAACGTAACCTAAGTCAGCCAAAGCCCAGAAAAATCTAAACCAAAATCAAAAGAGAGTGAAGGAAAAACCTTAAATGAAAACGGTTTTTAAATCAATTAAGTTGCATAGAATCCCTTTTAAAAAAAAAACATCAAAATTTCCCAAAAATTTCGGCAGAGTCTCCCCTGTATTTTCTATCCCCCAAAATGGGTACAACAAGATATATATAACCTGTAATCATAAATGGCATCCCCAAGCGGGAGCTAGCTCTTCGCCCAAGGCGGATCACAACCACATGCAATATATAAGTAATATAAAAAAAAGAGCATAAAAGAAACGCAAAATATCAGAAAACACAACGCCGGCTCAAGTGAGCTCGACCCAAAAGAAACCATAAATATACAATTCTCTCAGTCTCATCACTAGGTCGCATATACAATATAAAGTGGTAGATGGAGAATACTAGATACAATGATAGAGCAAAAGAAATAAAATATGCTCGCAACCCACCTACGGGCGATGTCGCGAGTCTGAGCAAAAGAAGCTGATGATAAGATAGCCCGCCGCTACAAGGATGACGGGTCCGACCTGCAAGACACTGTGGCACAACGGGGGTGAGTTGCCAGCTCGTGAGTAGAATATAACATCTAGTAAGGCAATCGTAAGAATGCACGCAATGCGTCACAACATGTATGTCCATATGTGATATAATACTTCTAGTATGCATGCACATGTATGCAATGTCATTACTAAATCTTTAAGTGTTTTAAATGCTAAGGGTATTGGATTCTTAACTTTAGAAAATGAATATCTATATAATAGCTAAGTACCATCAAGAAATCATCTGAAAACCCGTGTCAAGCGTCGACAACAAATATGAAATCATATATGTCTCAATATCTCACTGTATCAATGTCTCAAATATCGGGCTCCGTCAGTCCGGATCGGCCCATGTCATCAAATCTCACGACAACGGTCGGTATCCTCCGGATATCCGCCGCGCCAGACATCACCGGTAGGTAGTCTTCCCCTGCCAGGCTCATCGTCTACAACTCGATCTTCTTGCCCCGGGGTACCATACCGGGCTCACCATGTACCCGAAACGGTTCATCCACTCCTCGAATCGGGTCTCGAAATCCAACAGAAAACATGAAAACTCATGGTGGACGACACATACATCACGAGAAAACCGCAACTTTGTTTTAAAAATGATAAATACAAGCTTTTGTTAAATTCTTGCGGTTTTCCCCAAAAATCCAGAAATCACAGAAAAACTGAAATCCTCAAGAAAATCATAGTGTCCACATGTTAAATATGATAAATGTCTATGATATCAATGTATATGATGTGAATTTTGGATAGAATCTATGTAAATATGATGATAATGCGAGGTATAAGCAAGCTATGCAATTTCATATATCATGTATGAATGCAAGTGGCGATTCTAAGTTAAACAGGTTCTATAGTGCACGTGGCATGGCAATTACCAAAGGCGTGTGTGTCACATGGATAGTGCGCGTGCAGCAGATGCCAATGGTAACGGTGTTCGTGTCCTACGAAGTGTTATCGCATATGTGTATATGAATGTTATATGAATGTCCATGCAATTTAGTATACGGTTAGCTGTGAGGGTATGCAATGCAATAAAGGGGTAAGCTATCTAGCAACACAAGTCTTACAAGAAATAGGGTAATCCTAACTAGAGGGCGCATCGCGCCATCCAGACGATTCCCCCATAGATGAATACATCTACTCACCTGAAATCCCCGCTAATCCGATCCGACCACTGCCTTGCCTTTTCGCGCCGCGTCCGATGTTTCCCCGACCGATCCTATATTTGCACAACACCAAGAATAAGATTAAAAATCCTAAAATGATGCAAGTCATAATATACAAATACCGACGCTCTCGAATTAAACATAACGTGCACTCGGTGCGCGGGAAAACACACGAAAATCGCTAATCTTTAACTAGAATCGTCATTTCGGGGAAATCGACAAAACTAAAAGCCGACTAGACAAAACCCTGCATTCATGCACTCTAATAGGCGTATAAGAAGCTAATTATATCGCTAATATAACACAATTTGATCGCTTCCTAAAATTCATAAAAATCTAGTAAGCGTTAGCATACCGATTTCAAAGCAAACATCGCGAATTTACGATATCGCGATCGCAACATCGCACAAATATTCGATCTAACCCACTAGATAGCCACACCACTAACTTAAACCCACTTATCCAACATCAAACCCTAATTAGGGCATCAACACCTCTCTTGAATTTTCAAAAACCAACCATTACAATGAAATTAACACTTTAAAAAACTAATCTAGCTTATTTAAACTACAAATTTAACAACTAGTTTAGGATTTATACCTTCCAAGTTATGATCCTCTTGCAATTAGCCTCTAAAGATGCCTCTTTTCTCCTTGTCTTAGTCCAATTTGGGCTTGAGAAGGAATGGAATAGGGTTTAGGTTTGAATTAGTGAAGAAAAGTGTGAATTTTTGTGGATTTCGGAGGATTTTTTTTTTGCAAGAATTTTGAGCTAAACAAAATGGGGGAAATGGGAGGGGGTTTGCTGCAGGTAGCACGACCTGGAGGTGGAGGAGGAGAGTGAGAGAGAATTGTGTGGAAAATTCTACACAAAAAGCAACCTTTAAACTCATTTAATGCATATCACATCAAATTTTACATTAAAAACCCCATTTTCATCAATTTTTTTCATAATTTCAAACCCTAAAACTAAAATCTTATAAAGTTATGTTACAATTTATTAACACTCTATTTTAGTTTATAAAGATTCCTAATTATGAAATTTACCTAATTAAATTTGTATTTATCACTAATTTAATGTATTTTTAAAAGCTTAAAATAATAAAAAAAATAATTAATTACGAAAAAAAATTTATTTAACTAGAAAATTATAAGTGACATTTTAGTGACAAAATTATAGTAATATCTTATCTAAATTTTGTATAATTAGGTCTACAATGAAAAATACCTATTTTGACTTTTTACGGAAAAAGCCGAAAAATTAACCGATTATCGAAAAACTGCCTAAACGATTTTCGAAGGGTTACAATCTTCCTCCCTTAAAGAAATTCGGTCCCCGAATTAAGAATATAACTACGCGTACCTTCAAAAAGATGGGGATATCTCTTCCTCATCTCGACCTCGGTCTCCCAGGTGACCTCCTCGCTGTTCGGGCCACGCCAAAGGACCTTGACGGACGGTAATCTTCGACCTCAATTTCTTCACCTGCCGATCCAAAATGACCACCGGCTGCTCGGTGAAAGAAAGATCACGCTCTAGCTGGATCGTTCGGTGCTGAATCGCCTGGGAAGGATCATGAAGGTACTTGCGGAGCATCGAGACATGGAATACGGGGTGAACATCGGGGAAGCTAGGCGGAAGAGCTAACCGATAAGCGAATGGACCAACACGCTCTAGGATCTCGAAAGGAACAACATATCTAGGACTCAGCTTCCCTTTCCGCCCAAATCTCATCACACCTTTCATCGGAGAGACCTTCAGGAAAACATGATCGCCAACAGCGAACTCGAGTCGGCGACGACGCTTGTCAGCATATGATTTCTGCCTGCTCTGTGCCGCTCTCATCCTGTCCCGAATCAGCTGTATCTTCTCGGTCGTCTCCTGTACAATCTGTGGCCCCAAAATACTGCTCTTCCTGAGCTCTGCCCAACATACAGGCGATCGAAATCTCCTCCCATATAAAGCCTCAAAAGGTGCCATCTGAATCGTCTCCTGGAAGCTATTATTGTAGGAAAACTCGATCAAAGGCAAATGACGATCCCAGCTACCACCGAAATCTAAAACACAAGCTCTGTGCATGTCCTCAAGAGTCTGAATAGTACGCTCCGACTGACCGTCAGTCTGCGGATGAAAGGCTGTGCTAAAACTCAATCGGGTGCCTAATGCTTCCTGAAGTTTCTGCCACAATCGGCTGGTAAACTGGGTGCCCCGGTCGGACACGATGCAAGTCGGAACACCATGCAGTCGCACTATCTCATCAATATAAACTTGGGCGTACTGAGAAAATCCAAAAGTGGTCTTCGCTGGCAGGAAGTGAGCCGCTTTCGTCAGTCGATCCACAATCACCTAAATAGAGTCATACCCTCGACTGGTCCTGGGCAGACCCACAATGAAGTCCATGGAGACCTGCTCCCATTTCCACTCAGGGATGGGCAAAGGCTGTAACTCGCCGGCTGGCCTCTGGTGCTCGGCCTTGACTTGCTGATAAGTCAGGCATCTCGACACAAAGTCTGTAATATCCTTCTTCATCCCGTCCCACCAGTAAACCTCTCTCAAATCACGGTACATCTTGGTGGAACCTGGGTGAACACTGTATACTGATCTATGTGCCTCCTCGAGAATATCACGCCTCAGTCCCTTTGAATCTGGTACACACAGTCGAGTCCCAAATCGAAGTATCCCCTGATCATCAATCACGAACTCAGAAACTCTGCCCTGCCGAATCTGCTCAATAATCTCTAAAATACGGGCATCGCCGGACTGTGCCTCGTAGATACGGTCAAGTAACTGTAGGCGTGCTCTGAAATGGGCCAGCTGACCCTCTGTAGGAGTAAACTCGAACTGCACTCTGCTGTCACATAAAACCTGCCAATCCGCCGTCGACTGCATCTGTACTGTGCTCAAACAAGATAAGCTACCTCCGGGCCTCCTACTCAAAGCATCTGCCACCACATTCGCCTTGCCTGGATGGTATAGAATCTCACAGTCATAATCCTTCACCAACTCCATCCAACGGCGCTGTCTCAGGTTCAGGTCTCGCTGCTGGAAGATATACTTCAAACTCTTGTGGTCAGTGAATATCTGGCATGACTCACCGTATAGGTAATGTCTCCAGATCTTAAGTGCAAATACCACTGCAGCCATCTCTAAATCATGGGTGGGGTAGTTCTGTTCGTGTTTCCTCAACTGCCGAGAAGCATACACGATAACTCTGTCGTGCTGCATCAATACACAGCCCAGCCCCACTCGAGAAGCATCACAATATACCACGAACCCACCTGATCCTGAAGGCAATGCTAACACTGGTGCAGTAGTCAGACGAGTCTTCAACTGCTGGAAGCTATCCTCACATGCCTGGGTCCAATCAAAAGGAACCCCCTTCCGGGTCAACCAGGTCAATGGTGTAGCAATGCGGGAAAAATCCTGGACAAAACGTCGATAGTAGCCGGCCAGACCTAGAAAACTGCGAACCTCTGTGACTAATACCGGTCTAGGCCAACGCTGAACTGCCTCGATCTTCTTCGGGTCCACACAAATACCATCTCTCGTCACCACATGACCCAAGAAGTCGACACTGTCTATCCAGAATGCGCACTTGGAGAATTTGGCGAACAGCTGATGCTCCCTCAAAGTCTGCAATGTGATACGTAAGTGCTGCACATGCTCCTCCCGGCTCCGAGAATAAACCAAGATGTCGTCAATGAACACAATAATGAACTGATCGAGATACGGCCTGAATACGCGGTTCATCAAATCCATAAATGCTGCCGGGGCATTGGAGAGCCCGAACGACATCACCAAGAACTCATAATGACCATAACGAGTACGGAAAGCGGTCTTCGGAATGTCCTCCTTCCGAACCCGCAACTGGTGATAACCTGACCGTAAATCAACCTTCGAGAAAAAACCCTACACCCTGGAGCTGATCGAATAAGTCATCAATACGGGGTAGGGGATATCTGTTCCGCACAGTAACCCGGTTCAGCTGACGATAATCAATGCATAAGCGCATACTTCCGTCCTTCTTCTTAACAAACAAGACAGGAGCACCCCAAGGTGACACACTCGGTCGGATAAGCCCTTTGTCCAGCAAGTCCTGTAACTGGTCCTTTAGCTCTCTCAGCTCCACCGGGGCCATCCGATAAGGCGGTATAGAGATAGGCCCCGTGCCGGGGATCAAGTCAATACAGAACTCAATCTCGCGCTCTGGTGGCAGACCAGGCAGCTCGTCAGGGAATACATCAGGAAATTCTCTCACAACAGGGACCTGGTCCAATGGAACCTCTGTAGAGCTAGTATCACAAACATAGGCTACGAATCCCTGACACCCTTTTCTTAAGAGCTGACCAGCGCGAAGAGAAGAAATCAAGCTGGGAAGGGTAGCGCTACGATCTCCCTGAATAACAAGAACCGGCTCACCAGGAAAACTGAATCTGACTGCTTTCTCACGGCAGTCCACGGATGCATAACAGGTGGCTAGCCAGTCCATACCAAGAAGAACGTCAAAGTCTAGCATATCGAGGAGAATCAAATCAACTAAAGAATCTCTTTCCCCGATACGAACGGAACATGATCGGTACACAAAACGAGCAACAAACGACTCGCCTACCGGTGTAATAACGACAAGCGGCTGATCTAACGGAGAAGACTCTCGGCCCAACCTCGGTGCAAAGTACGTGGATACATATGAATGTGTGGAGCCTTGATCAAATAATACCCGTGCATCAAAAGAACATACTGGCATAGTACCTGTCACGATGGCATTGGATGCCTGTGCATCCTGAGGAGTCAACACGAACACTCGGGCATGTCCACCACTAATAGCTGGCTGTCTTTTGCCTCTACCTCGGCCTCTGCCTCTGCCTCTGTCGCCTCGTCCTCTCTGAACCGGACCGCCATGCCCACGACCTCTAGGAGCATCTGGCTGGCGCGGAGCATCATCAGGAGTAGGAAGTAAAGCTCTCTGAGGAGGTGGTGAAGGTGGTAAGGTCACATGTGGGACTGTCGCCGTGCCCTGGCATCCCATAGTACAGTCTCCGACATGGTGGTACTGACTCCCATACCGAAAACATCCTGGCGACGACTGCTAGGTCTGTGGATATGAACCAAATAACTGACATCGTCTCAATCCTCTGCCTCCACCATCTCCCGGAAATAATCTATCACGATGTCTACCTATCTGCCGCTGAGCTGGCGTATCAGTACGAATCGTCTTCGGCCCAGAAATGACCGGAGTCTCAGAAATACGCTCCTCCAAAAGTAAGGCTGCGTCCATCGCGGCTGCGTATGTATCAAAGTGCTGGGTGCCGATGGCAAGGAATAGCTGTGTATCAAGCCCTCGCACGAACCTCTTTATTCTCTTCTCTTCTGTGTCTACTAGGTACGGAGCATATCGAGACAACTGGGTAAACTGTATATCATACTCTGACACTGTCATCCCAGGAGTCTTGCGCAAAGACTCAAAACTACGGGCTCGAGCATCTCGGACACTCTCCGGAAGAAAACGGGCAAGAAATGCAGATTTAAACTCATCCCAGGTCATAGAAGGTAGACCTGCAGCTCGGCCTCTCTCTACTGAATCGTACCATGTCTGGGCAAGACCCTCCAGACGAAAACTCGCAAACTCCACCAATCTATCATCAGAACACCTCAACGAACGGCAAATCCGAGCCATCCTATCAAGAAATGCCTGTGGGTCCTCTGTCGCATCTGTACCGGTAAAAGCTGGAGGTCTCAATCTCATGAACTCCTGTAGTGAAACAGGGACAGTCTCCGTAGTAGCAGCAGGAGTGACCATCTGTGCAGCAGGTACGATCGTGGTCTGTGCGGTGGAAGGAACGTCCTCGGATCTCTGTGCCCGGCTGGACTCAACTAAAGATCCCATCATCTGCCGCAACTCTTGCATGCCGGCCTCTAATCTGGCAATACGGTCTGGATAAGGCGGATCAGTATGACCCTGAGGGGTAGGCGTATCATCCCGCTCGATCCTCGCCTCAGACGGGCCCGCCCGAATTTCATCCCTAGCGGCAGCCCGCTGAGCTCTCGTAGTCTTTGGCGGCATCGAAATTGGAATAAGAAACAGGACTGATAAGAGCATTGCAATTGAATCAAGGAATGCAAGAATCAAGAAAGGAAATACAAGCAATTATTTCCTAAGGTCACTTAGGCGGAGTACCGTATCGTAAGTATGCCGCGGATCAAACTCACGCTACGCCACTCTGCTTAAGTCACCTACTCCGTCTACCAAGGTCGTCCTACACTCAGAAAGGTAAAACCTACGCTCTGATACCAACTTTGTCACGACCCGAAAGTACGGAACGTGACTGGCACTTAGATTACGAGACGTCTAAAGGCGTAACGTAACCTAAGTCAGCCAAAGCCCAGAAAAATCTAAACCAAAATCAAAAGAGAGTGAAGGAAAAACCTTAAATGAAAACGGTTTTTAAATCAATTAAGTTGCATAGAATCCCTTTTAAAAAAAAAACATCAAAATTTCCCAAAAATTTTGGCAGAGTCTCCCCTGTATTTTCTATCCCCCAAAATGGGTACAACAAGATATATATAACCTGTAATCATAAATGGCATCCCCAAGCGGGAGATAGCTCTTCGCCGCAGGCGGATCACAACCACATGCTATATATAAGTAATATAAAAAAAAGAGCATAAAAGAAACGCAAAATATCAGAAAACACAACGCCGGCTCAAGTGAGCTCGACCCAAAAGAAACCACAAATATACAATTCTCTCAGTCTCATCACTAGGTCGCATATACAATATAAAGTGGTAGATGGAGAATACTAGATACAATGATAGAGCAAAAGAAATAAAATATGCTCGCAACCCACCTACGGGCGATGTCGCGAGTCTGAGCAAAAGAAGCTGATGATAAGATAGCCCGCCGCTACAAGGATGACGGGTCCGACCTGCAAGACACTGTGGCACAACGGGGGTGAGTTTCCAGCTCGTGAGTAGAATATAACATGTAGTAAGGCAATCGTAAGAATGCACGCAATGCGTCACAACATGTATGTCCATATGTGATATAATACTTCTAGTATGCATGCACATGTATGCAATGTCATTACTAAATCTTTAAGTGTTTTAAATGCTAAGGGTATTGGATTCTTAACTTTAGAAAATGAATATCTATATAATAGCTAAGTACCATCAAGAAATCATCTGAAAACCCGTGTCAAGCGTCGACAACAAATATGAAATCATATATGTCTCAATATCTCACTGTATCAATGTCTCAAATATCGGGCTCCGTCAGTCCGGATCGGCCCATGTCATTAAATCTCACGACAACGGTCGGTATCCTCCGGATATCCGCCGCGCCAGACATCACCGGTAGGTAGTCTTCCCCTGCCAGGCTCATCGTCTACAACTCGATCTTCTTGCCCCGGGGTACCATACCGGGCTCACCATGTACCCGAGACGGTTCATCCACTCCTCGAATCGGGTCTCGAAATCCAACAGAAAACATGAAAACTCATGGTGGACGACACATACATCACGAGAAAACCGCAACTTTGTTTTAAAAATGATAAATACAAGCTTTTGTTAAATTCTTGCGGTTTTCCCCAAAAATCCAGAAATCACAGAAAAACTGAAATCCTCAAGAAAATCATAGTGTCCACATGTTAAATATGATAAATGTCTATGATATCAATGTATATGATGTGAATTTTGGATAGAATCTATGTAAATATGATGATAATGCGAGGTATAAGCAAGCTATGCAATTTCATATATCATGTATGAATGCAAGTGGCGATTCTAAGTTAAACAGGTTCTATAGTGCACGTGGCATGGCAATTACCAAAGACGTGTGTGTCACATGGATAGTGCGCGTGCAGCAGATGCCAATGGTAACAGTGTTCGTGTCCTACGAAGTGTTATCGCATATGTGTATATGAATGTTATATGAATGTCCATGCAATTTAGTATACGGTTAGCTGTGAGGGTATGCAATGCAATAAAGGGGTAAGCTATCTAGCAACACAAGTCTTACAAGAAATAGGGTAATCCTAACTAGGGGGCGCATCGCGCCATCCAGACGATTCCCCCATAGATGAATACATCTACTCACCTGAAATCCCCGCTAATCCGATCCGACCACCGCCTTGCCTTTTCGTGCCGCGTCCGATGTTTCCCCGACCGATCCTATATTTGCACAACACCAAGAATAAGATTACAAATCCTAAAATGATGCAAGTCACAATATACAAATACCGACGCTCTCGAATTAAACATAACGTGCACTCGGTGCGCGGGAAAACACACGAAAATCGCTAATCTTTAACTAGAATCGTCATTTCGGGAAAATCGACAAAACTAAAACCCGACTAGACAAAACCCTGCATTCATGCACTCTAATAGGCGTATAAGAAGCTAATTATATCGCTAATATAACACAATTTGATCGCTTCCTAAAATTCATAAAAATCTAGTAAGCGTTAGCATACCGATTTCAAAGCAAACATCGCGAATTTACGATATCGCGATCGCAACATCGCACAAATATTCGATCTAACCCACTAGATAGCCACACCACTAACTTAAACCCACTTATCCAACATCAAACCCTAATTAGGGCATCAACACCTCTCTTGAATTTTCAAAAACCAACCATTACAATGAAATTAACACTTTAAAAAACTAATCTAGCTTATTTAAACTACAAATTTAACAACTAGTTTAGGATTTATACCTTCCAAGTTATGATCCTATTGCAATTAGCCTCTAAAGTTGCCTCTTTTCTCCTTGTCTTAGTCCAATTTGGGCTTGAGAAGGAATGGAATAGGGTTTAGGTTTGAATTAGTGAAGAAAAGTGTGAATTTTTGTGGATTTCGGAGGATTTTTTTTTTGCAAGAATTTTGAGCTAAACAAAATGGGGGAAATGGGAGGGGGTTTGCTGCAGGTAGCACGACCTGGAGGTGGAGGAGGAGAGTGAGAGAGAATTGTGTGGAAAATTCTACACAAAAAGCAACCTTTAAACTCATTTAATGCATATCACATCAAATTTTACATAAAAAACCCCATTTTCATCAATTTTTTTCATAATTTCAAACCCTAAAACTAAAATCTTATAAAGTTATGTTACAATTTATTAACACTCTATTTTAGTTTATAAAGATTCCTAATTATGAAATTTACCTAATTAAATTTGTATTTATCACTAATTTAATGTATTTTTAAAAGCTTAAAATAATAAAAAAAATAATTAATTACGAAAAAAAAAATTATTTAACTAGAAAATTATAAGTGACATTTTAGTGACAAAATTATAGTAATATCTTATCTAAATTTTGTATAATTAGGTCTACAATGAAAAATACCTATTTTGACTTTTTACGGAAAAAGCCGAAAAATTAACCGATTATCGAAAAACTGCCTAAACGATTTTCGAAGGGTTACAGTCAATTATTTACTGTGCCGCATATCTCATTTAATGGTTTCAATGGTTTCTATATGATGAATTTAACACAAATATGGATATACATGTCATGCAGTGCCATAAAATAGGTAACTAGGAAATACATGCAACAAGCTGGTATTACTGGAAATTCTAAATTGTCGGGCGCCTCGTGCCATCCAATCGATTCTCCCCGTAGATGTATACATCTACTCACTGGAAATCCCCAGCTAGCTAGGTCCAATCACCGCTTTCCCTTTTCGTGCCGCGTCCGAAATCTCCGCGACCGATCCTGGGATTTGCACAACACAAAACATAAGGTTACAGATCATGAAACGACGCATGTCACAAAATGAAAGGGTCAATGTCAACGAGTTAGGCACATTGTGCACAAGGTGCGCGGAACACACACGAAAAACACTACAATCTTAACTAAAATTGTCGTTTCGGACCAACCGCCAAAACAAAACGCGATCAAACCAAGTTTCGTATTCTCACATCCTAAATGTCATAGGAGATGCCAAAAATATAATCAAGATATCACAATTAATTCATCACATAATTTTATTAAAAACCTAGTAAGCATTAGCATTCCAAATTCGGTGCAAACATCGTCGCTTTGCGACAAAAAGACAACTATCAAGCATAATCACCCAAGTTAAACCATTAGATAGACACTACACTAAATTTCAACATATTAACCATGCTTCAAAACCTATTTTCCATACACAAACCCTTTCTTGATTTATAAACTAGCACTTCCAATCAAAATCCATACTAGAAAAACCTAGATTAACACTAATTTAAAGCCCAATTAGCAAGTTAACCTCTTAGATTGGGTTAGTATAACAACTAGAAAGCAAAATAGAATTAATTAACTTAGTAATGGTTTCTAAAACCCTAGTTTAAACTCAAACCATTCACTTTAAAAAAACTAGATTAGAAATTAGCTATAATTTTAACACTAAAACAATTTCAAAGTTCTAATTTAGCACACTTAAGCTACAAATTAACCAAAGATTGAAATTATACCTCACAAGACCAAACCCTAGGTTGCTCTAGCCTCCCAAGATGCCATTTTCTCCAAGATTTAAACCAATTTGGGCTTGAGAAGAGATAGAATAGGGTTTTGTGTTGAATTTGTGAAGAAAATTATGGATTTCGGTGGATTTTTGGATGAAATTGAAGCAAAAGGAGATGGAGAATTTGGGAAAAAAGAATGGGGGGGCTGCTGCTGGTTGCTCTCGGCCAAGTGGGAAGGGAGTGGTGGAGAATGGTGTGGGATTGTGGAATTTTCTCCAAGTCAAAGCCCATTCCATTCACAAGTACACCATACTCTAATTAATATATTTTATTCCTTTTCATACCAATTCTTTCACATGAGTTAAAGAAAATTTTGAGGGGGATTTCCAGCAGTGAGGCTCGGCCAAGATGGAGGGGTGAGGGTGTGAGTGATTGCACAAAAAAATTCTATGCAAAAAGACCCCCCACAAGTCCAAAATTGCAAGTTTTAGTTTAATTATTTAAAATTTTAATTTACTTAGATTATAACCAATTAGAACTTGAAATAAAATGCTAAAAATTTATATTACTCACTAGATTTTAGTTTTCATGGTTCTAAAGTATGTAATTAGCCCATTCAAATTTGTATTTATCGCTAATTTAATGTATTTTTATCAGCTAAAAATAATATTAAAATAGTAAAATAGGGAAAAAATTTAAACGACCAGAAATTTATAACTAACTCATTAGCTACTAAAAACTAGCAATTACCTATCCAAAGTAGGTATAAATAGGCCTATATTGAAAATAATTATAATGACGATTTACGGAAAAATACCAAATATTTACCGATTTTCGGGAAAATACCAAAACGACTTTTCAAGGCGTTACAATCTTCCACCTTAAAGAAATTCGGTCCCTGAATTTAAAAAATCTAGCTACGCGTACCTTCAAAGAGATGAGGATATTTCTTCCTCATCTCGTCCTCGGTCTCCCAGGTGACCTCCTCGCTGCTCGGGCCACGCCAAAGGACCTTGATGGTCAAGATAACCTTCGATCTCAATTTCTTCACCTACCGATCCAGGATGACCATCGGCTGCTATGGAAAAGAAAGGTCACGCTCTAGCTGGACTGTCGGGTGCTGAATCGCATGCGAAGGGACGTGAAGGTACTTGCGGAGCATCGAAACGTGGAAGACGGGGTGAACTTCAGGAAAGCTGGGTAGAAGAGCCAAACGATACGCAACTGCGCCGACACGCTCGAGGATCTCGAAGAGACCCACAAATCTGGGACTAAGCTTTCCTTTTCGCCCAAATCGCATCACGCCCTTCATCGGAGAGACCCTCAGAAAAACATGATCGCCAACTGCGAACTCTAGTCTGCGACGTCGTCTGTTCGCATACGATTTCTGCCTGCTCTGAGCCGCTCTCATCCGATCTCGAATCAACTGTAACTTCTCGGTCGTCTCCTCAACAATCTGCGGCCTCAAAATACCGCTCTCGCTGAGCTCTGTCCAACAGACGGGCGATCTGCATCTCCTCCCATACAAGGCCTCGAAAGGTGCCATCTGAATAGTATCCTTGAAGCTGTTGTTGTAGGAGAACTCCACTAAGGGTAAATGATGATCCCAGCTACCTCCGAAATCTAAAACGCACGTTCGGAGCATGTCCTCTAGAGTCTGAATAGTCCGCTCTGACTGGCCGTCGGTCTGCGGATGAAATGCTGTGCTGAAACTCAAACGGGTACCCAACGCCTCCTGAAGTCTCTGCCATAGTCGGCTAGTAAACTGGGTGCCTCGGTCTGACACAATACATGTCGGGACGCCTTGCAACCGTATGATCTCATCGATGTAAATCTGGGCATACTGAGCAAATCCGAAAGTGGTCTTCACTGGCAGGAAATGAGCCGCTTTCGTAAAACGATCCACGATCACCCAAATGGAGTCATACCCTCGACTGGTCCTAGGTAGACCCACGATGAAGTCCATAGAAATCTGCTCCCATTTCCACTCCGGAATGGGCAAAGGCTGCAACTCTCCCACGGGCCTCTGGTGCTCGGCCTTGACTTGCTGACAAGTCAGGCATCTTGACACGAAATCAGTGATGTCCCTCTTCATTCCGTCCCACCATAAACGTCTCGCAAATCGTTGTACATCTTGGTGGAACCGGGATGAACGCTATACATCGATCTATGGGCCTCCTCAAGAATCTCACGCCGCAGTCTCTCAGAATCTGGTACGCACAATCGAGTCCCAAATCGCAGTACCTCCTGATCATCGATCACGAACTCGGAAACTCTGCCCTGCCGAACCTGCTCTATGATCTCTAAAAGACGGTCATCACTGGGCTGTGCCTCTGGAATACGGTCAAGCAACTGTAGACGTGCACGAACATGCGCAAGCTGTCCCTCTGTCGGAGTGAACTCAAACTCAACTCGGTTGTCGCATAGAATCTTCCAATCTGTTGACGACTGCCTCTGTACGGCGCTCAAACAGGATAAACTACCTCCGGGCCTCCGACTCAAAGCATCAGCCACTACTTTGCCTTGCCCAGATGGTAAAGGATCTCGCAATCATAATCTTTCACCAGCTCCATCCAACGGCGCTGTCTCAGATTCAGGTCTCGCTGCTGAAATATGTACTTCAAGCTCTTGTGGTCCGTAAATATCTGGCACGACTCGCCGTATAGGTAATGTCTTCTGATCTTGAGTGCAAACACCACTGCAGCCATCTCTAAATCGTGCGTAGGATAGTTCTATTCATGTGTCTTCAGCTGCTGAGAAGCATACGCAATAACCCTATCGTGCTGCATCAAAACGCAACCTAGTCCCACTCGAGAAGTGTCGCAATAAACCACGAATCCACCCGATCCCGAAGGCAATGACAACACTGGTGCAGTAGTCAGACGAGTCTTCAACCGCTAGAAGCTATGCTCACAGGCCTCGGTCCAATCAAAAGGAACTCCCTTCCGGGTCAACCCGGTCAACGGTGCAGCAATACGGGAGAAGTCCTGAACAAATCGTCGGTAGTAGCCAGCCAGGCCTAGGAAACTGCGGATCTCCGTAACTGATGCCGGTTTGGGCCAATCTGAAAAGACTCGATCTTCTTCGGGTCCACACATATGCCATCTCTCGTAATCATATGACCCAAGAAATCAACGTTGTCAAGCCAAAACGCGCACTTGGAAAATTTCACGAACAGCTGGTGCTCCCTCAAAGTCTGCAATGTGATCCACAAGTGCTGCTCGTGCTCCTCTCGGCTCCGGGAATACACCAAAATGTCGTCGATAAACACGATGATGAACAGATCTAGATACGGCCTGAAAATGCGGTTCATCAAGTCCATAAACGCGGCTGGTGCATTGCTGCGTCCGAACGACATCACCAAAAACTCATAGTGCCCGTAACGTGTGTGAAAAGCCATCCTCGGAATATCTTCCTTCCGCACCCGCAACAGATGGTAACCCGATGGCAAGTCAATCCTCGAAAAGTATCCCGCACCCTGAAGCTGGTCAAACAAATCATTGATACATGATAAGGGATATCTGTTCCGTACAGTAACTCTGTTCAGCTGGCGGTAATCAATGCACAAGTGCAAACTGCCGTCTTTCTTCTTGACGAACAGGACAGGAGCACCCCATGGAGACACACTAGGTTGAATAAGCCCTTTATCGAACAAATCCTGCAACTGATCCTTCAGCTCTCTAAGCTCTGCCTGGGCCATCCGATAAGGCGGTATAGAAATAGACCCCGAGCCGGGAATCAAGTCAATGCAGAACTCAACGTCGCGCTCAGGCGGTAACCCAGGCAGCTCATCAGGGATCTCACTAACAATAGGGACCTGGTCTAAAGGAACCTCTGCAGCTCGAGTACCACAAACATAAGCTAAGAATCCCTGACATCTTTTCCGTAAGAGCTGACCAGCGCGAAGAAACAAAATCAAACTGGGAAGGGTGACGCTGAGGTCTCCCTGAATAACAAGGAATGGCTCTCCCG
Source organism: Agapanthus africanus (assembly GCA_030015575.1). Lineage (NCBI taxonomy): Eukaryota > Viridiplantae > Streptophyta > Magnoliopsida > Asparagales > Amaryllidaceae > Agapanthus > Agapanthus africanus. Next base: position 366,991,126 of record CM057344.1, on the reverse strand, counting down.
GAAAGCTAAATCTGACCGCCTTCTCACGGCAGTCAACAGATGCATAACAAGTGGCCAGCTAGTCCATGCCCAGAAGCACATCAAAGTCCAACATATCGAGGAGAATCAAATCAACCGACGAATCCCTCTCCCCGATAAGAACGGAACACAATCGAAACACAAAACGAGCGACAAACGACTCGCCTACCGGAGTGAGAACAACAAGCGGCTGATCTAACGACGATGACTCACGGCCCAACATCGGTGCAAAGTGTGTAGATACATACGAATGTGTGGAACCTGGGTCGAATAATACTCGCACGTCGAAAGAACATACTGGCAAGGTACCTGTCACAACGTCATTGGATGCCTGCGCATCCTGTAGAGTCAAAGCGAACACTCGGGCCTGTCCCCCACCAATAGCTGGCTGTCCTCGGCCTCGGCCTCGGCCTCTTTGTCCTCTCTGAATAGGACCGCCATGTCCACGGCCTCTGGGGGCGCCTAACTGACGTGGAGCATCACCGGGGGCAGGAAGTAGAGCTCTCTGAGGAGGTGGTGAAGGTGGTAAAGTCACGTGTGGAACCGTCGCCGCTCCCTGTCGTCTCACCGGACAGTCTCTTATACGATGGTGCGGACTCCCGCACCCAAAACATCCTGGCGACGCCTGCTGTCCCTGTGGATAAGAACCAAATAGCTGACCCCGTCTAACTCCTCTGCCGCCACCATCTCTCGGATAGAATCTGGCACGATGCCACTGAGCTGGCATATCGGTACAAATCCTCTTCGGCCCAGAAATGGCCGAAGTCTCTGAAATACGCGCCTCCATCCGTAATACCGTGTCTATAACAGCTGCATAAGTGTTAAAGAGCTAGGCGCCGATGGCAAGAAATAACTGTGTGTCGAGTCCCTACACAAACCTCTTTACCCTCTTCTCTTCTGTATCAACCAAGTATGGAGCATATCGGGACAACTGAGTAAACTGGATATCATACTCGGACACTGTCATCTCGGGAGTATTGATCAAAGCCTCAAAACTATGAGCTCTAGCATCACGAACGCTCTCTGGAAGGAAACGGGCTAGAAACACTGCTGTGAACTCGGTCCAAGTCATAGGAGGTAGACCTGCAACTCGACCTCTCTCGACTGACTCCCACCATGTCTGCTTAAGTCCTTCCAGACGGAAACTCGTAAGCTCTACCCATCTATCGTCGGAACATCTGAGCGAACGGCAAATCCTGGATAAATTGTCGAGGAATGTCTGCGGATCCTCCGCTGCATCGGTGCCGGTGAAGACTTGGGGTCTCAGCCTCATGAAATCCTGTAGTGATACTTGAATAGCCACTGTAGTAGTAGGAGTAACTGTCTGGGCAGTAGGTACTATCGTAGTCTGTGCTGTGGCAGGTACGTCCTCCGATCTCGGTGCACGACCGGCCTCTACTAAAGATCCCACCATCTGTCGTAACTCCTGCATACCTCCCATCATCTGTCGTAACTCCTCCATACTAGACTCTAGCCTATCCATGCGGCATGGGGAAGGCGGATCAGTCTGTCCCTGAGGCGTAGGTTCGCCACCCTGCTCGGTCCTCGTCTCGGACGAGCCTGCTCGGATCTCATCTCGGGCGGTAGCCCTCTGCGCTCTCGTAGCTTTCGGCGGCATAGTAGCTGGTATAGGAAACAGGATAATAAGAACAGTGCAATAGAATCATAGGATATACGGAATTGAAGAAGGAATTTTCAAGCAAGTATATCCTAAAGTCACCTAGGCGGAGTACCGTATCACAAGTATGCCGCGGACATACATACGCTACGTTACCCTGCTTAAGTCACTTACTCCATCTACTAAAGGGTCATCCTACACTCAGAAAGGTAAAACCTATCGTTCTGATACTAACTTTGTCATGACCCGAAAGGTACGGAACGTGACTGGCACTTAAATTACGAACTTCTCAAGGCGGACGTAATCTATGTAAGCCAAAGCCCAGAAATCAAAACCAAATAAGCAGCAGAGTGAAGGAAAACCAATTTATTGAAAGCGATTTTAATCAAATAAGTCATATCAATCTTTTTAAAAGCAACATCCATTTTTCCGAAAATTTCGGCAGAGTCTCCTTTGTAAATACTTGCCCCCAAATGGGTACAAAACAGGAACATATCAATAACATGAAATAAGGCATCCCCAAGCGGGAGCTAGCTCTTCGCCCTAAGGTGGTCACAAATCCCACACAATATAAATCAGCAATATGCAAAATAAGCATAAAAAGGCATAAGTAATAAACAACATGTCGGCTCAAGTGAGCACGACCCAAAGAAACAATATACATGCCCACAAATCTCACTGTCTCGCCTCTAAGTCAATATACAACAATACTGGTAGATGATACAGTAGATGGAGTACACTAGATACAATGATGTACAAGGTGGAAGACAAAATAAACATATAACCCACCTACGAGAAAAAATCCTCAAATCCACGCAAAAGGAGGAAGTGCGTCCGTTGGTACAGTGCTGACGGATCGGACCAGCAAAAAGTCTGTGGCATAACGGGGGTGAGTTGCCAACTCATGAGTAATATGTATCATCTATAAAGACTATCGTAAGTATGACGCAAGGTGTCATAATTCTACAATATTGATATGGTATGAAGTACTAGCATGTATGCGACATGAATGCAATGTAACAAGTGATCTGAATATGTTGATATGAAGAAATCATTATTTTCATCTTAGGAAAATTTATGTGAAATATCTGAGGAAATATCTTATGAAATCAATAGAAATCATTGCCCAGCATCGGCATCTCAAATAAATATCTTAGTGTCCCAAAGTATCTGTATCCAATATCCCGGCCCCAGCCGTCCGGCTGGTCCATCTCAAAATATCAATATCTCAACATCTCACAGCCACGGTCGGTATCCTCTGGACATCCGCCGCGCCAACAATCACCGGTAGGTAGTCCGCCCCTGCCAGGCTCATCGTCTACTACTCAAACTTCTTGCCACCTTACCGGGCCCACCATGTACCCGAGACGGTTCATCCAACTCCTCGAAACGGGTCTCGAAAACCAACAGAAAACTCATGGTGGACGACAAATGTATCATATCACGAGAAAAACCGCAACTTTCAATGTTTAAAAATAATATCAGGTTTATTAAATCCTTGCTGCTTTTCCCCAAAATCTCATAAATCTCAAGTGCTGGAATCCTCATGAAAATCATCATAAATGCAGATTTCAATGATAATGAATGCCTAAAGTATCGACAAGTCAAACTGCAATGTATGACTAATAGGCTAGGCATGAACGAATGATGCAATGAGGTACATGTTTACCCCAATTAGAGCAAAACTCTGTTCAAACTTTGAGGCGGGAGATGAAGAAACGCTTCATCTTCCCCCAATCAGAGCAAAGCTCTACCTTGAATATCTAAATTTTAATAAATGAAGTAACGCTTCAGATTCTTTGCGCTAGGCGCAACACGCCACGTGTCAGGCGCAGATGCATCAGCGCAGCGCCCAAGAAGGCACGCCCAATCAGAGCAAAGCTCTATTTTAACCAAAATTAAAGGAAGCAACGCTTCAGTTGCGCAAGCACTGCGCTGCGCGACACGTGTCAGCGCAGATGCGCTGCGCTGTGCGCTGCGCGACACGTGTCAGCGCAGATGCGCTAGCGCAGTTGCATTGCGCTTCACGCTGCGCGACATGTGTCAGCGCAGGTGCGCTAGCGCAGTTGCGCTGCGCTGTGCGCAGCTTGACACGTGTCACGCGCTGGGGCGTTTGCGCAAAACAGAATTGAGATTTTAAAGAAATCTTTTCTGTTCTTGTTAAAACAAGAAGATTTTCTTCTGTAAAACAGAGGCCTTTGGATCAAAGATCCAACGGTGGAGAAAATTCCCCAAATCACTCAGAGAAAGATCTCTTTAACAAATTTAACTAATTTATGGGCACTATAAAAAGGACCCCAGACCTCAATTCAAAGGGATCAACATTTTTGAAAGAAATCAAACAGAGAGAACTCTGAAGAACTCCTCAAGAACAAAAAAGGTAAAAAGCCTTTAGAAAAAAGAGAAAATTCTCTTATGAACAGATCATGGATCTAAAAACAAGATCAATGATCTTGAACATAAAAAAAATAGTTCTTTACACTTTTTATGAACCTTTGGTTCTCTGAGATAAGAAAAACAATAGAAACTTGTTTTCTTTGATCTAAATTAGATCAAGAATGCAAACAGTTCTTTGCACTTCTTTTATGAACCTCTGGTTCTTGAATCTAAAAGATTCTCAAATTTAGAGTGCTTTGCACTTGCAAACTGCGCTGTTGCGCTCTTGGGAGAGCGTCACGTGTCAGCGTCTGAACCATTTGCGCTATGCTCTTTTGAAATAGAGCTTTGCTCTCTGAAATTGGCGCAACTCGCCAGAGCGCGCCACGTGTCAGCAGCGCAAGCACAGCATACTAGCGCAGCATACTGCGCTTGCATGACACGTGTCGACACTACAAGCGCTTGCGCTCTCTGATTGGCGCAAAGCGCTTGATAAATGCAAAACATTTCTTAAAGGGCCAGGCCCAAATCAAAAGACCAAGCAGGCCTAATTAAATCGATGCTCTGCATCATTTATAAATGGGCAGAGCCTAAACAAAATAATAAAAAATGCTATGCATTTTAAAAGGAGCAGAGCCCAAACAAAGTAGATGCTTTGCATCATTTATAAATGGGCAGAGCCCAAAACAAATTGATGCTTTGCATCCTTTCTGGGCAGAGCCTAAATGAAAATAAAAAAGAAATGCAAGCTTAAATGCAAACAAAATGTGGACCGAAACGTCCTTAAACTAATATCGGACCGAAACGTCCTTAAACTAATATCGGACCGAAACGTCCTTAAACTAATAACGGACCCCCACGTCCCTAAACTGGAATGTGGACCACCACGTCCCTAAACTGGAACATGGACCACCAAGTCCCTAAACTGGAACAATAGAGCCTCCAAATGCTCTTTTGCCGGATCTAAACGGTCCCGTTTAAGTTGATCTTAGCCCAAATACGGCTAACGTATCCTTAAACATTTAAATGGACTATAAAACTCCAAGTCGACTTTGGTTCAAGGGTACATCTCCGAACTCCTCTGACATATGTCGTTGTAATCCTTCAAAGTCGTCAGAGAGGTGACGGCTCCCGACGGCCATATATTAAATGGACCAATACGTCCTTAAACTGGAAATGGATCTAGGCGATCCCGTTAAGTTGATCTTAGTCTCAAACAAGACTAGCGTATCCTTAACAAACGTTTAAGTTGATCTTAGCCTAAATACGGCTAATGCATCCTTAAACCAAAACACCAAACCCAAATCTAAATAAATACGGATTTGGACTAATCCACGTCCTACGGGCGACGGCATTACTCAGTCTCCATATACAATCCACGGGCAACCACAAACAAAACAAACACCCACGACACGAAGTGAAATTCTTGAGAAGGAGAAAGTGGTTACTGCGATGCGGTAGCGTAATTAACTGCAGGGGCTTGCGCCTGCAGGGAAGAGCGTCCCCACAATCAAAAATCCCTCAAATGAGGGGGAATCTGACGAAGTCTACTACATCGGCCGCATCCGTCTAAACCTCTGATACACGGTGCCATAAATCAACTTGGCATCTTCGGAGAGATGGACGGATAAAACCATATAGCATCTGCCCCAGACCTCAGGCCCTAGACGTTCAGTCTCGGCCGCCGTTCGGAGGGGAACGGATTCTGGCACGCCCGGTGAGACCTTTTCCTCTTTCCACTCCACACTTCGTGTGTCGTATTCGCGAACGAATCGCGGTTTGCTGTGGTTGCCTGTGGATTCAAAGTACTAAGATTTGGTGTCTTGCTCCGTGCAGAAAACAGAAGATCAATGGCTTCAAACTGCACTGCCTGCAACTGCAACTCTCGCTCGGTCCTTGCTGGAGGAGTGACTTATGGGCCCCAAGCGGCCTTCCTTTTCAAGATGCCAGTGGAGCAGGTAACTCAGGCCACTACTGGATTATTCTTCGGGACCATGCTCCCACCGTTGAGCTTCAATGCCACAATGACGTTGCAAGAAGCCCCAAAGAAGTCGGTCTTTGATCAGCTTGCCACTGCCGTGACCCCTCTCAACGGGTCGCCCAGCTTCAATACCTCAGTTCTCAACAGACAGGGCCAAAACGTCTACAAACCCGCGATACCCGAAGCTGCTATCCCAAAGCGGATAGCCATCCCGGCTCAAGCGGACGAAATCATTAGAAAGGCTTCTCCTTCCAAAAAGTTGGTCTTTACGAGGGTGGCCATTCCGGCTCCTGCTCCAGGAGAGACCCTCGAAGCTGCTTCCTCTGCCCAGAGCAGGGGGCATGACGAAGATGCCCTTATAGCTGAAACAGCTCCATCCGTAAGACACGCCCAACGTCGCCACTGGCGCCAAGTGAGAAAGGCTGGGGGCAATTCCCCCTCTGGGATAACTCCTCCTGCTCCGATGGTGGGGATCGATGCTACTGTTCCAACCAGGAATAGCTTTGGATTGCTGAACATGGTGCGCAGAAACTCTCCTGTTGCGGTGCTGAAGCGAACTCCTTCACCTGTCGAGAACACTCCAGAGAAGAAGCTAGAGCAGCCCCCTCACCGGCTGTCCTCTAACATCTACAAAGTCTGGCGTCAAGTCCAAGACTCGGTTGTTGATCAAGACTACCTGTGCCGACAGAAAAAGATGAAGGTTCGGCAGGAAAGGGACTACTCTGTCAAGCCGGAAAAAGCAACAGCTGGCCTGGTGCCCACTGCAACGGCTCCCTCACCGTCAATCACTCAGAAGAAAAGGAGGCCGCAAAAAGCCTCTGTGAACATGGCGAACCGTAAAAGCGCTGAACATAAACATCCCAAGTCTGGGGGCATGGTGGTGCACACTGTTTATATGGCTTCCGGAAAGGAGGAGAGCCGTGCTTCGACGGGTCACCGACCACTCACCCAATCCGTGACCAAAGCCCAGGAGCAGCAGCAAAAGCTTCAAGAGATGATGACTGCAATGGCCGCCCTTACCGAGCCAAAAGAAAGCTCAGAGGCATCATCGGAGCAGCGTCATGAACAAGAAACTGACGCTGATTACCTACGCAGAGTTCTCGAAAAGAAGGACAAAGAAGCTGCAGAGCAAGCGGTTAATATAAAACAAATGGCGCTTCTCTTCCAAGATATGGTAGGGATGATGATTCAGCAGAACCCTCCTGCTGAATATCCTCCGGTTGTCATTGAGGACGATAGGGGAGAAACGTCGAATCCTCCTCCAGCTCTCTCAACGGCCAAGGAGGAAGCAATCTCCAAAGCCGACCTGGACGAATATATAGCTCAGTAGATCCGGGTTCATCATGCGACTGAGGCAGCCGGTCAGATCGTCCAAACAGGACAACCATATCCGGGCTGGTATGATCAGATACAGTACCCGCCGGGCTATACAATACCTAAGTTCCGCATATATAAAGGGATAAGGAATCCGCATCAGCATGTCGCTCAATTCAGGGCCTTATGCGGCAATACTGGAGGTGATGACAAATTGATGCTTCGCCAATTCGTCGACAGCTTGTCAGAAACAGCATTCGAATGGTATTCCGAACTCCCGAACGATTCTGTCAAGACGTTCGCTGAAATGGAGTTTCTATTCACTCAGCGATTCGCAAGCGCCAGCGAACGGGCCCCGATAACAGCGTTGATTAATGCCAGGTAAGGCCGGGCGAGACGTGGGTCCAGTATGCTATACGCTGGCGAAACTTGTGGTCGAAATGCGAACAACGCATTGAAGAAGCGCCTGCGGTAGGCATGTTCGTGGGTACCCTAGACCCTCATGCCACTATCTCACAGTTCATGATGTTCTTTAAGCCGACCACATCCCAGGCTTTGATCGACAAGCTGGCCCAGATGGATCAAATGGGTCACAAACCTTCTCCCCCAAAGCCAGAACCGCAGAACGACAAGGGTAAAGGGAAGACAACCTTCGTTGCGAATGCTCATCAACAACCCAGCACCCCAAAGCTAGCAGATCAATCGGGAAAGAGACGGCGGTTCTATATTGAGAAAATGAGGCGCCCCTACTCATTCCCGCGGGATAAGACGAAGAAGCTGTTCGAGCTGGCTGTGCGCAACAGGCTTATCAACTTGCCGAATCCAAGGCAACCGCCACAACCCAACGAGGCGAATAACCCCAATTATTGCCCTTATCATCAAACGGCAAGCCATCCGATTGAGGATTGCTTCGTCTTCAAGGGATGGATTGAAGATCAATACCTACAAGGCAAGTTTGCCCTATCTGAAAAGTGGAAGGTAAATCCACCCCAGCCCCACACTCCAAAGAAGACGAACATGATGGGGGCAGCTTGTTCTTTTGTCAAGGACAAAAACGATGGTGAAAACTCATTAGACGAATCCGAAGACTACGTAGCGACTTGTCATGTGATCTCTCATTCACTAGCAGATGATGAAGAGGCTCCTCGCGCCGAGAAACCAAGTGCGAACCCTGAGCCGGAAATTCTACGACCATTAGACGAGTTGATCGATATCTTCTTAAATGAAATTCGTCTGAAAGCAAAAGCCAATCAAGAGCGTGAGATGGCCATACTGGAAAAAGCCAAGACACTCCCGTCAAATCAAAAGCCATCCACTGTAGATAAAAACAAATTCAAGACGAGGAAAAGGTTCGCCAAAGCCCTATCAGCGGGAATGAAGCTACCGCCCTCTGAAGAAAATACTTTCGGCGGAGTAGAGATGCATCCTAACTTCTGCTTATATCATCAGAAGATCATACATCCTACTGAAGACTGCGAATCCTTTAACTGTTGGTGGCAAGGGTATGTCGCTCAAAAGCAACACTTCGACAGGACAAAATGTGAAGCTCGTAGACGTCGAAAAAATGCAATAGATGAGCGCAAAGGAGCCGCCGCCGACTGTCATATAGCCGACTCCAAGGGATCGCAAATTATCACCTTTGGAAGTGACTCTGAGGAAGAAGCTGCTCTCAACCCTCTCCTCAAGGAATCTATTTCGAAAATGAAAGAATTGAGGAGTTGCGAGAACGTTCAGCCGTGCAATCCTACGCTGCTCGGAAAAAATCTCGGCCCCGCAAATAAAGGATCGAGCACAAAAGATAAAGGAAAGGAAAAAACAGCCCTCAAGGCCAACATTCAACAGCAATCGAGTGGCCCTAGACCGGTTGTTCGCCAAAACAATCTGCGACCACGCCCGTCCCTCGAAGAGAGGTTGAAATGTCCTTACTCGTTTCCGCAAGATAAAACAAGGGGACTGTTCGAGCTGGCGTTGCGCAACCGACTCATAAATCTACCGGAACCAAAACGTCCGTCACAACCAAATGACATCAATGAGCCCAACTACTGTCCTTATCACCGAGTACTGGGTCACCTGATCGAGAATTGCTACGTCTTCAAAAACTGGGTTGAAGATCAATACCAACAAGGCAAGTTCGTCATCCCCGAAAACTGGAAGGTAAGCCCGCCACAACCGTACGCATCGGGAAAGATGGAGACGCCGGGGCATCATGCTCATTAATAGGGAAGGCCCCATAGACCGAAAAGTCAATAAACTAGATATTCGCTTCAAATACGGCGATGACGGACCGAAACGTCCTTAAACTAATGATGGACCGCAATGTCCTAAAACTTGCAAGCGGACCGAAACGTCCTTAAAACTACTACCGCGGCATCCTTAGGCCGACGAGATAAAAAAAATATATAAAAAAACAAAACGGTATGTCCATAAGCAAAAAGGGCACGGATGAAAACCCGAAAGGGCTCCGTGAGTAAAAATAGCAGGGCTACCGGCGAGTGTTCGTGAAAACCCGGAAGGGCGCGACCTCGTAAAAAAAAGAAGAAGAAGAAAATAAAAAAAAGGGGGTATGTCCATAAGCAAAATGGGCACGGATGAAAACCCGAAAGGGCTCCGTGAGTAAAAACAGCAGGACTACCGGCGAGTGTTTGTGAAAACCCGAAAGGGCGCAACCTCGTTAAAAAAAAAACTTATAGGGTCCTCTCGACCTTGTGAGCAGAAACCACCCGCGTGAGATCCTTACGACACACAAGGGAGCAACACACTTAGGGATCCCCACGATTCTTAAGGAGAAAATACACTTGCGAGATCCTCACGACTCGTTAGGAGAACTCTCTTATGAGACCCTCACGGCTCATAAGATTTGAAAGACTTAAGTTACAGAGACCTGAACCTGTTCTTAAGCAAACCCCCTACAACCTTCGATATTGCCCTACAAGTGGTTCAGGTTTTGACCCTTATATACAATCCACGGGCGTAAATAAACATTTCCCTAACCAAGTCCCATTCTTGACTGGGGATATGTCCATATGGTGAACAACCCTTATAAGTCCTCTCGACTGATAAGGAGAAAACCCTTTTGTAAGATCCTTACGACTTACAGGGGAACATACACTTAGGAATCCTCACGATTCCTAAGGAGAAAATACACCTATGAGATCCTCACGACTTGTAGGGAGAAATACCTTTGTGAGACCCTTACGGCTCATGAAGTCAAAAGCCTTAACCGACAGGACCTTAACCCTGTTCGCTAAGCCACCTTTGTTCGACATCGACAATGGCAAATGATGATTCGCTCCTGGCAATATCCCAGTTGTAGCGATGCTGATGCCTAGACCGGTATCAAACTCCAAGTCCTGTCATGGCCAATGATGATTCGCTCCTGGCAATATTCCAGTCGCAGCGATGCTGATGCTAAGATTGGTATCAGATCCTGAATCCCCTACTCGCAAAAAACAAAGGGTACGTCCATAAGCAAAATGGGCACGGATGAAAACCCGAAAGGGCTCCGTGAGTAAAAACAGCAGGACTACCGGCGAGTGTTTGTGAAAACCCGAAAGGGCGCAACCTCGTTAAAAGACACTTACAAAGTCCTCTCGACCTTGTAAGGAGAAACTACCCGCGTGAGATCCTTACGACTCACAAGGAAGCAACACACTTAGGGATCCTCACGATTCCTAAGGAGAAAATACACTTGCGAGATCCTCACGACTCGTAAGGAGAACTCTCTTATGGGACCCTCCCGGCTCATAAGAGTTGAAAGTCTTAAGTTACAGATACCTAAACCTGTGCTTAAGTAAACCCCACAACTTTCGATATTGCCCTTGTAGGGTTCCTAGGCACTCTAATGGAGTCTCACAAGTGATCAAACATGCACAAATCAAAAATTCCTTGTGCCTACAAACCCTAATACGGATCGTTAACTAGAAATCAAGGCGATGCAAGCAAGTAAACGGAATTATAGCTAAAGGGAAGGGGCTACAACCTTTGTAGATCCGGTCCTCCACCTCCTAAGCTCCGCGATGAAGTATCCTCACTGTACAAATCGGATCTTGGGCTCTAGCGTCGGCTTCGTCGGAGGAAAAGCGGGCTAGGTCATCGACGACGATGCCGAAGATGATCTACGTCGAGGCATCGCTAGATCAAGCTCCAACTTCACCAAGTCAAGAAAACTTGTGAAGGAAACACCCTATACTACTTGGCAAGAGGTAGAGGATGAAGAAATAGGAAGTGGGTAGACTTTAGATTTGGATTTCTCACACTTTTTCATCAATCACCATTGATGTAGCAAGCTTTCTTCATGGAAGAAGAAGATGAAGAAGAAGAAGAAGAAGAAGAAGATATGATAAGTGTTGAATTATTAGATAAATAAATCAATACTTATCATGTATTAACCCTTGGTTAATTGTAGAGAATGGACCATGGTTAACTTGAATGGTTAGGGTTAAGTATAAGACAAGAATGGTGGACTAATTCAAAGCTTCAAGAATCTTCAACTAGCAAACAAAAATAGCAACCATTCTTTTCTCATCTTTTTCCAAAAATAAATAAATAAATAAATAAGAAAAAAGAAAACCCTAATCATAAACTTAACCATGGTTTAATTCTTTACACTTAACCAAGTAAACATGTATCATCAAACATGATACAATCATGGGCACAAATGTATATCACATATACAACTTGCACAATTCAAGTGAGAAAATCCATTTAAAGTGAACCAATACTAGTTAATGCAAAGTAATATATCAAATATATAATTACACATTAAATCATTAAATCAACACTTGATTCAATGATCCGGTCATGTCGCATATAACCGGCTAGTATCCAATGTATCGGCTAATCGAATCAATCCTTGCTTCGATAACTAGGTTATATCGCATACAACCATTCGACACATTCATCGCGAGAATGAAATACGGTATCACATACACGCATTATTCTCGGTCCCGCACATATCTCATATGCGCTCCTATTTCGTTTCGCTTGAGCCAGGAAACCTCTGTGTAGGACTCTGAAGACTCGTCAATACGCCGGCAGCAGGTGATGATCATATCAAACACCCACAAGCCGCAAGCGGTCTGCTAAACGTAACGGCCACCCGGGTATTGAGCGATCAGAAGATCGACGAGCAAGCCCGCTCACACTCCTGTGAATCCAACCAGTAACACTTACCGTACAGTCCGGTCTGTTCGTCTGATATGTCGCATATCTCGCCTAGGGGTGGTAAACGTCAGACCCCAGTAGCTCGATAAGTCATGCCGACTTGAGGTCCATAACATTCGTGAAACTACTGATAACTCTTACCAGTATATCACTGCAACCCTGGCCAGGGATTTCCTGTTATGGCCAGTCGAGCATAGCTCAACATCAACCCCCAATACCGGGAGAGACGAATCCCCTCCTATCGCTCATTGCCTCCATGTGAATCGGGACTGTACCCAAAAATCACCTGTTTGCACGGCTCAGTAGAGCCGTGGTAGGGTGGAAATCAAAGCACGGTGGGAGACACACAAGACTCTATGACGATCTCGGGTCAACAGACTAAGCTGTACCAGTGTCACCAGAGAACTGCCATCTGACGTGAGGTATAATACCATCTGAGAGTTCTCGGCGAGTCCGTTCAGTGTACCCAGTCTCCACTGAGCACCCGTATACCATCTCTGATGTCAAACACCAATGGATATGGGATCATCTATCGCCCATCGCATGGGTCGAGAAGATATACGCTAGTCTACTCTGGAATATCGATGCCCCGTCTCGATATTCCCTCGACTAGGAACATTGAAGGATGTACTCATGGACTATCCAGGCCCCACTAGTATGATCTACATCATATTCCTGGAAGTCGAGTACGCATCCTAAGGGCTTTATCAACATGTAATCAGAGAGACAGAGAGTATACATGTTAAGATAAAGAGCAACCAGATAGCATACTATCATGTCGAGCAAGAAAGTCCTACCTATATATGTCCCAGCTTCCACTACAATATACATCCAATGTACAGTAATGGCCTCTAGGGCATACATATAACTAACAATCTCCCACTTGCACTAGGGCCATCTGTAGCAGTGGTTGTAGTATCTAATACTCAACCATCCCCTAAAAGTCTCTCTTTGGGAAAAGGCCTTCGTGAGTGGATCCGCCGTGTTGTCCTCTGAGTCTACTCTCCTATCCTCGATCACCCTGGAAATCAACTATCTCCATGATCAGGTGATGTTGCCTCATATTATGTCTGAGTCACTGATGGGACCAGGGTTCCTAGGCCAAAGCCACAGTTCCATTGTCATACAATGGTAGGAACCTAGTTCATCCTATGAACCAATATACACCCAAACTTCCTCTTTGGTAGTATCTTTAATAGCGATGTTACCAGCCTTTATCGTCTAGTTTATCACGGTATCTAGCTTGGAAATCTTCCAACATACCGTCCCTTTACCGAGGGTAAATACAATGCCTGTGACTGACATTCAGTCGTCCTTATCACTCTGGAACCCTTCCAGTGATTCTCCCCAGGATCGATTGATACCATCTCACTACAACTAGTGAGTATCCTAACATCCAATTAAATCTATCTCATAGATCCAAAGCTTAGGATTTAGTAGGTATCACTTTGATCCTATATGGAAAATCATTGTGATAAGCGGAGATTGATCGAGCGTAGCATAGGAAACTCCTTCCCTAACAAGAGTATGTCATCCACGTATTCTACGAGGATCGTCACCATACTCCCTACTACCTTTTTGTTTATACAAGGTTCATCTACCATTTTGATAATGTCAACTTCTTTGACTAATCCATCAAAACAGATGTTCCAACTCCGCGATGCCTGCTTTATCTTATAAAGCATCTTGCACACGTTTCCGCTGCTCCCACTGTCTACGAGGCCCTCTGGCTGTGTTCTTATAGACGTTCTCTTCTAAATCAATATTTAGAAAAGTAGTCATAGCACCCAACCACCAGATATCGTAGTCATGGTATGTAGCCGTGGCAAGTAGGATCTGGATGGACTTAAACATAGTCCCTAGAAAAGGTTTCATCATTATCCGTGCCTGGTTGATGACGAAAAACTTTAACAAGTCTAGCTTTGAAAGTCTCAACTTTTCCATGTACACCAAGTAATCTTCTCAAGATATACTTGCTCCTGATGGGGATTTAACCCTTCAGATATAGCAACCAAATTCCATACTTTGTTGGTGTATAAGGATTCCATCTCAGATCACTAAGCATCCAGCCATTCTTACAGAGTCCCTACTCTCGATGGCCTGCTCGAAACTGGTTGGGTCATCATCTCATGATGCAATCCTCGCTCCCACTGTCATCGAGAAACCGAGGTATCTCTCAGGCAGGCGAGGAACCCTACCAGATCGGCGGAGAGGCTGAGGTTCGTCGGGGACTATAAAATCCTTTGGTTCTGTCAAATCTTCAGCTGTAGTTTCGAATAGCTGGAACCTTTCCAGTTCTACAGAACTGACCTTGCCTCGATCTTGTCCGGATTTTGCTTTCGACAAAGGCCGGACAATCCCAATTCTTAATTTACTTAAGAGATAGGATCTTCCCACACCATATCTTATATGGAGTGGTAGGCACTGATTTGATTCGAACCTAATTCAATAGGTATGCAGCTTCTCAAGCGCATAACTCCCAAAAAGGAAATAGGTAACTCAGTAGTACTCATCATAGAGCACACCTTATCATATAGGGTGTGATTGCTCCGCCCCGATACACCGTTGTGCTGTGGTGTATTCAGAGGAGTAATACTGAGAGAGAATCTCATTTTCCTTTAGAATAGTCCAAGGATTCCATGCACAAGTATTCTCCTCCCTGATCTCATCATAGGACATAATACTTATACCCGTATATTGGTTCTCTACTTCCTACTTATATTCTGTGAATACCTCAAAAGGTTCGGACTTATATTTCAACAGGAATATATGACTGAATCTTGAGAGATTATCAGAGAATATAATGAAGTATAAAGAACCAGTCCTGACATGTGTAGACAGGAGACCTTACATACATCATCATGCATCAGTCCCAAGAGTTTACTAACTCTTTCTCAGTTTCCAGTAAACAGAGCTGGTGTCATTATATCTTTGTGACATGACTGGCAAGTTTCACAAGATGTAAATTCAAACTGATTTAAATATGCATCTAAATGTAACTTCAGCTAGTCGGGTCGCATTGATATGACCTAGTCTACAAAACCTCAAGAAGAATTCATTCATTTCTGAACTCTTCCTCTTGTGTGTGTTCTGAATACTAAGAACTGTAGTTTGATTTAGAACGTCAATGCTTTTAGATAACGTGCCTGAACCGATCAACTTTTGATATAGGAAATGTTCAAAACATTATCCATCAATACAAAATTTTATTTCTTTACTAATAAAGAGACTGATATGATTTTGTATATCAGGTTCGGTATCTAATAGCATTTGTTCAGAATCAATGTATTGGTAATACAGGGTGACAGTGACCAACAGACTTGGCTGCAACACTTGCCCCGTTTTCTGCCTCATGAAACTTATCACCCGTTCTCAGTTTTTCTACCCTTTTGTAGCCCTATGTAACAGATTACATATCTGGGATCCTGATCCGGTATCAGATACCCAGGATGCGGAGGATACTGAGAAACAGTTCTTTTTAATGAACACACCCGAAGATGATGCATCATATGCACTTTCTTCGTTTGGGCGGCATAAGAATTTTGGTATTCCCCTATTTCCTGCTCTGTCTTATAACAATTATAAGTTAAAGCGGGACCAACGTTCCCCAGCTCAGTATAACAAGCGGGTTCGGTCAATACATCCATTTTAATATCTTGATTAAGGCGCGATATGGTCGCTACCAGGAGAGAGAGAGAAGAAAACACTCGGCGTGCGCTCTTGCAAGATTAGATTGGTTATATACTTTATCTAATCAGGATGGCTCCCACTGTTTTTATCAAATCTTCCTTCAAACCTTAAAAGGAAAGACTAGCCGGGATTAACTACACTCTACAAGTTCGCCAATCTTTCAGCCAGGCCAGTGTCGGTACTTTGAGGGAGGTTCCCCGTGCTTTCGCACGGACCTAATTACAGTAAACCTCGTTTTCCCAGAGGCGTAACCCCGTTGACACCTTTCTAGACACCTACTTGATCGGCTAATTGCAAAGTGTAAAACTCTCTCAGGAGTAACAATTACTCGCAGTGGGTATCGGGATCCAACTATCACATAGAAGGTATGCAATCTCATTGCAAATTTCAACACTTGAAACTCCTGATAATGGTTTTTACCCCTAGCACCTATGACCTTAACTATGGTCAACAAATCATAAGTACTAGTCAAGTTCTACCCGTCATTTCGTGATTAATTAGACCCACCCACATGACCCTTAACTAAGGTCAACAAAGTCACGCGACTGTCCTAACTAATCGCATCATATGCGGTGTAGGAAGACATCACTTAGCTACCGTACACTGTGCCTTGACTATGGTCAACAAACACAGCACGAATACTAAGTACTCTACTTCCTAAAATGACGGAGGGTTGCGAATGGTTTTTGTGAAAACCTTTAACGCTTTGAACTTGATCTCGTTGCGGAATCAAATGGTTTTTAAATGGAATGTTTTCGAGGCTTTTCTAGTTTTGCTAAAGGGGTCACTCCCGGTGAAGGGATCGTCGGCCCTTTCCTCGTCGAATGAGGTGCGGGATATATCATATATATCACTGTGCAAAGCGGAAACTATAGAAGCGATCAAAGGCAAACCGAGGGTTGTAGCATCTGTTAGTTATATGTATGCCCTAGAGGCCATTACTATACATAGGATGTATATTGTAGTGGATGTTTGGACATATATAGGGAGGACTTTCTTTCTCGACATGATAGTATGCTATCTGGTTGCTCTTTACCTTAACGTGTACACTGATTGTCTCTCTGTTGCATGTTGGTAAAGCCCTTAGGATGTGTGCTTGACTACCTGGACTATGATGCGGATCATACTAGTGGGGACATGGTAGTCCATAAGTACATCCTTCAAAGTCCCTAGTCGTGGGTGTATCGAGACGGGGCATCGATATACCAGACTAGACTAGCGTATACCTTCTCGACCCATACAGATGGGCGATGGATGATCCCATATCCATTGGTGTTTGACATCAGAGATGATATACGGGTGCTCAGTAGAGACTGGGTACACTGGACGGACTCGCCGAGAACTCCCAGATGGTATTATACCTCACGTCAGATGGCAGTTCTCAGGTGACACTGGTACAGAGTAGTCTGTTGACCCGAGATCGTCATAGAGTCTTGTGTGGTTCCCACTGTGCTTTGATTTCCATCTTACCACGTCCAAGAGGGCGTGCAAAACAGTGGTTTTTGGGTACAGTCCCGAGTCACATGGAGGCAATGAGCGATAGGAGGGGATTCGTCTCTCCCGGTATAGGGAGTTGATGTTGCGCTGTGTTCGATTGGCTATAACCGGAAATCCCTGGCCAGGGTTGCTGAGATTTACTGGTAAGTGTTACCAGTAGTTTCTCGAATTGTTATAGACCTCATATCGACACGACTTATCGAGCTATTGGGGTCTGACGTTTACCACCCCTAGGTGAGATATGCGACATATCAGACGATCAGACCGGACTGTACGGTAGTGTTACTGGTTGGATTCACTGGAGTGTGAGCGGGCTTGCTCGTCGATCTTCTGATCGCTCAATACCCGGGTGGCCGTTACGTTTAGCAGACTGCTTGCGGCTTGTGGATGTTTGATATGATCATCATCCGCTGCCGGCGTATTGACGAGTCTTTAGAGTCCTACACAGAGGTTTCCTGGCTCAAGCGAAACGAAATAGGAGCGCATATGAGATATGTGCGGGACCGAGAATAATGCGCGTATATGATACCGTATTCTATTCTCGCGATGAATGTGTCAAATGGTTGTATGCGATATAACCTAGTTATCGAATCGAAGATTGATTCGATAAGCCGATACATAGGATACTAGCCGGTTATATGCGATATGACCGGATCGTTAAATCAAGTGTTGATTTAATGATTTAATGCATAATTATATATTTGATATATTACTTTGCATTAACTAGTATTGGTTCACTTTAAATGGATATTCTCACTCGGGTGTGCACATTGTATATGTGATATACTTTTGTGCACTTGATTGTATCATGTTTGATGATGCAAGCTTACTAGGTTTTGTGTAAAGAGTTAAACCTTGGTTAAGTAAATGGTTAGGGTTTTATTTCTTATTCATTTATTTGTTTATTTATTCATTTTTGGCAAAAGGAAAATGGTGGCTAATTTGGATATATGTTGAAGCTTCATGAAGCTTTGACTTAGTCACCATTTTTGTCTTCATACCTAACCTAACCATTCACTTAACTTGAGTTTAGTCTCTACACATAACCATGGTTGGATTATGATAAGTTTTGATTTTCTTTTCTATTTTAAATTAACTTATCATAACACTTTCTTCATCTTCTTCAATGAAGAAAGCTTCACTTCATCAATGGTGGATTGATGAAAAGTCTGAGAAATCCAATTCTAAAGTGAACCCACTTCCTATTTCTTCATCCTCTACCTCTTGCCAAGTAGTAGAGTGTGTTTCCTTCACAAGTTTTCTTGACTTGGTGAAGTTGGAGCTTGATCTAGCGATGCCTCGACGTAGATCATCTTCGGCACGTCGTCGATGACCTAGCCCGCTTCTTCTCCGATGAAGCCGACGCTAGAGCCCGGGATTGCATGAGGACAGCGGAGAGGACTTCATCATGGAGCTATGAAGGTGGAGGACCGGATCTACAAAGGTTGTATTTCCGTATTCTTGTAGTTAAGTGTTAACTATTTTCTTATTCGCCTAGAAATCTAGCCAACGATCCGTTCTAGGGTTTCTCGGCACCGTTTAAATCAAAAATTGGCATGGTTGATGCCTTGTGAGACCTCATTAGGGTGCCTAGGAACCCTACAGCATCTGCCAGTTATTGCTAAAGGAGTCACTCCCGGTGAAGGGATCTCGGTCCTTTCCTCATCGAATAAGGTGCAGGATGTTCTATAATGAACACCGCGAAGCAAAGCAAGAACTGTAGCTACCTGTTTTTATTTTGAAATTCGATTCCACAACATCAATTAGGTTTATTTTCTTTCATTAATCTCATTAATGAATATCCCATCATTAAGGTCCACCTAAACATCACAGATAAATATAACGTACGCTTATGCCATCCGCATTCGCCTCGATGTCCCGTTTGCACCGTTAGGTTAGGTAACTAACGGCAGAGCGGGGCAGGGCTAGCGCGGGTGTAAAACATAAGCAACGTTTATATAATATATCATATATACTATATATAATATCTGTCACAGAACATCACATGATCACATCACAGATAAATCACAGCAGAAGAAACATATGAAATATTGGATATACTAGGACGTCCGTGTTTTTAATACGAGCCAGTATAAAACACGGATTCCACGGTCGTGATGAATAGCCTATCCCACACCCCTAGACCCCTACGAGAGCGGCAAGCAACCCTACCAATTCTAGGGTTAGGAGACCCGGACTCGACTCCTCGAGATGGTCTCCCACTGGACCCTAGAACCCGGTTACTTGTGCTCCCCTCCTTGGGTCTATTCTAGAGCAGAAAAGTAAATAATATACATCAACGGTGACAACTTCCGCAACCTGGAAGTGCCCCAATAAAAGAATATTACATACAAGTTTTTTACATGAATGAAAATGAAAAACACTCATCTCACATAAAAAAAAACCCGGCTATTCAAACACGACGATCCAATATAACATATCCAGCAACACATAATATCATATGTCATCAACGTAAGTAAATATGCGCATCCCAATTGTCGTTGACATATAGCAACGAAACCGGCGATATCACATATTACACTTACGGTCACAGAAAAGAAAGTGTACAACTACAACAGTTGGAATCCGCAACCACCTCAGACATCGCATGCCTGATCTAATGAATTCTTTAGACATCGCATGCCTAACAATTATAAACCCCGCATTTTAGTCTCATTATCGAAAACTCTTTCCAATATCAAGTCGGGAAATTCAACAAGATTCCCGAAAAACTGATCGAATGCTCGTCGCAAACTTTAGTAGGCGGCCGCACCCCCGACGCCGTCGACGAAGTGCACCAAGGCGGAACACCGCTACCGCGAGCACCCTAACGGATGCTTTCGGCGATGGGGTTCTCCTACAGTCACTTGGTCGGGGATATGGGGTGAGGCTGTCTATTAAGTTTACCCGGCGAGTATCCGCGTACGCTACGTGATTGTAACGGACTTTTGATCACATCAAAACTCCGTGGCAACCGATCAAGAGAGACTAAACTGTTATGTTTATAACATTCATTGCGTTATCTCATAACTACTTGTGAATTCCAATTATTGTATCACATTCCAGATAAACAGAAAATGTTAAACTTTCCGATCGAACATTCGAACACCCAAGTTTTCCCGAAACAGCTCAACACATGAAATAAGTCTAACAACATTCAGTTCGTGCCTCAGTACCAACGGTCCAGCCGTAGAAGGGTCAAGCCAATGCCTCACATGTGGCACGCCGTACTGCCCCAAACCCGAAGGTTCAAAGGGCAGTTCAAGACGGTCATATAATCGAGTTAAGGTTTGTTGTCTTCTAGAGGGTCCATCGCGTTACTTGCACTACTTAGAACGTCGTTAAACTACGGAAAAATCCAACAATTGGAAATTTCCCGGCAGGGGAAAAAGTGGGTATTTATATCCGGTCGAAATTTTTAACATATTCTAAAATACCCGGAAAAACACACTGACAAAATTAGACAATCCGATCGATACACTGAGTTCCCAATACAACCCAGAAAATTCAACTCTTTGAAAAATATTAAAAATTCCCAGGAAAACCAGCACTGCATACTAGGAATTATTGTGCACAATTCATTAAACAAGGATACATTATGGCCGCGGAACCGCCGCATAAGCCATGCTTATGCGGCGGAACCGCGGCTCTTTGATGGATACAGGATCTCGAATTTCACAGTAAGTCTTAGATCTTCCTGCTGATTTTTCTGCATATTTTTAATCTACAAAAATCCACATTTTACAGAATTGTCCAGAGAGCATTTTAAAGTCGGGGTTTTGGGTCGATCGGACTTCTAACTCCGTCTACGCATCGCCTAAGGCTCTAGCTAGGCTCTGATACCACTATAGGGTTCCTAGGCACTCTAATGGAGTCTCACAAGTGATCAAACATGCACAAATCAAAAATTCCTTGTGCCTACAAACCCTAATACGGATCGTTAACTAGAAATCAAGGCGATGCAAGCAAGTAAACGGAATTATAGCTAAAGGGAAGGGGCTACAACCTTTGTAGATCCGGTCCTCCACCTCCTAAGCTCCGCGATGAAGTATCCTCGCTGTACAAATCGGATCTTGGGCTCTAGCGTCGGCTTCATCGGCGGAAAAGCGGGCTAGGTCATCGACGACGATGCCGAAGATGATCTACGTCGAGGCATTGCTAGATCAAGCTCCAACATCACCAAGTCAAGAAAACTTGTGAAGGAAACACCCTATACTACTTTGCAAGAGGTAGAGGATGAAGAAATAGGAAGTGGGTAGACTTTAGATTTGGATTTCTCACACTTTTTCATCAATCACCATTGATGTAGCAAGCTTTCTTCATGGAAGAAGAAGATGAAGAAGAAGAAGAAGATATGATAAGTGCTGAATTATTAGATAAATAAATCAATACTTATCATGTGTTAACCCTTGGTTAATTGTAGAGAATGGACCATGGTTAACTTGAATGGTTAGGGTTAAGTATAAGACAAGAATGGTGGACTAATTCAAAGCTTCAAGAATCTTCAACTAGCAAACAAAAATAGCAACCATTCTTTTCTCATCTTTTTCCAAAAATAAATAAATAAATAAATAAGAAAAAAGAAAACCCTAATCATAAACTTAACCATGGTTTAATTCTTTACACTTAACCAAGTAAACATGTATCATCAAACATGATACAATCATGTGCACAAATGTATATCACATATACAACTTGCACAATTCAAGTGAGAAAATCCATTTAAAGTGAACCAATACTAGTTAAAGCAAAGTAATATATCAAATATATAATTACACATTAAATCATTAAATCAACACTTGATTCAATGATCCGGTCATGTCGCATATAACCGGCTAGTATCCAATGTATCGGCTTATCGAATCAATCCTTGATTCGATAACTAGGTTATATCGCATACAACCATTCGACACATTCATCGCGAGAATGAAATACGGTATCACATACACGCATTATTCTCGGTCCCGCACATATCTCATATGCGCTCCTATTTCGTTTCGCTTGAGCCAGGAAACCTCTGTGTAGGACTCTAAAGACTCGTCAATACGCCGGCAGCAGGTGATGATCATATCAAACACCCACAAGCCGCAAGCGGTCTGCTAAACGTAACGGCCACCCGGGTATTGAGCGATCAGAAGATCGACGAGCAAGCTCGCTCACACTCCTGTGAATCCAACCAGTAACACTTACCGTACTGTCCGGTCTGTTCGTCTGATATGTCGCATATCTCGCCTAGGGGTGGTAAACGTCAGACCCCAGTAGCTCGATAAGTCATGCCGACTTGAGGTCCATAACATTCGTGAAACTACTGATAACTCTTACCAGTATATCACTGCAACCCTGGCCAGGGATTTCCTGTTATGGCCAGTCGAGCATAGCGCAACATCAACCCCCAATACCGGGAGAGACGAATCCCCTCCTATCGCTCATTGCCTCCATGTGAATCGGGACTGTACCCAAAAACCACCTGTTTGCACGACTCAGTAGAGCCGTGGTAGGGTGGAAATTAAAGCACAGTGGGAGACACACAAGACTCTATGACGATCTCGGGTCAACAGACTAAGCTGTACCAGTGTCACCAGAGAACTGCCATCTGACGTGAGGTATAATACCATCTGGGAGTTCTCGGCGAGTCCGTTCAGTGTACCCAGTCTCCACTGAGCACCCGTATACCATCTCTGATGTCAAACACCAATGGATATGGGATCATCTATCGCCCATCGCATGGGTCGAGAAGTTATACGCTAGTCTACTCTGGAATATCGATGCCCCGTCTCGATATTCCCTCGACTAGGAACATTGAAGGATGTACTCATGGACTATCCAGGCCCCACTAGTATGATCTACATCATATTCCTGGAAGTCGAGTACTCATCCTAAGGGCTTTATCAACATGTAATCAGAGAGACAGAGAGTATACATGTTAAGATAAAGAGCAACCAGATAGCATACTATCATGTCGAGCAAGAAAGTCCTACCTATATATGTCCCAGCATCCACTACAATATACATCCAATATACAGTAATGGCCTCTAGGGCATACATATAACTAACAGCCCTATAAGTGGTTCAGGTTTTGACCCTTGTATACAATCCACGGGCGCGAATAAACATTTCCCTAACCAAGTCCCATCCGTTACTAGGGATATGTACGCATGATGAACAACCCTTATAAGTCCTCTCGACTTACAAGGAGAAAACCCTCTTGTAGGATCCTTACGACTTACAGAGGAACATACACTTAGGCATCCTCACGATTCCTAAGGAGAAAATACACCTACAAGATCCTCACGACTTGTAGGGAGAAATACCTTTGTGAGACCCTTACGGCTCATGAAGTTAAAAGCCTTAGTCGACAGGACCCTAACCCTGTTCGCTAAGCCACCTTTGTTCGACATCGACAGAGGCAGATGATGATTCGCTCCTGGCAATATCCCAGTAGTAGCGGTGCTGATGCCGAAATCGGTGTCTAATTTTAGATTCACAGCAAAAAGCCAGCGAGCACATGCATACGAAAGAGCCGAAATGATGGGGCAACTTGCAATAAAAATTAACAAGTAAGAATGTATGCATGAAATAGCCGAAATGATGGGGTAACTCGCAATAGAAAGCAGCGAGTAGAAATAAAATAAATAGCCGAAATGATAGGGCACCGCGAAAGATAGCCGAAATGATAGGGCAATCGCGACCTTCGCGATACAAAAGCTGAAATGATAGAGCATCGCGGAAAAAGAAAGAAAATGAAAAATGAAATTTATGCCCTACAGGTGATGTTACATCAAACCCTGTATACAGTCCAAGGGCGTAAACAAAGAAGGGATCATACTCCTCTCCCAGGTTTCATCATAAGAAGAAGCCAAATCTCGACGGGTCGCAAATGACCTAGAGGTCATCTCAACACTCGTCTCGTAACAATGGATACAACTTCAAGCGAAGCGGAACAGCGGCAACTCCCAGTTCCATGGCTCGGCGATATACAAATCACCCAGAGTCAAACCCTCATTCCATGAAATACGG
The DNA here is from genome assembly GCA_030015575.1 of Agapanthus africanus. Taxonomy (NCBI): domain Eukaryota; kingdom Viridiplantae; phylum Streptophyta; class Magnoliopsida; order Asparagales; family Amaryllidaceae; genus Agapanthus; species Agapanthus africanus. The sequence goes on along the minus strand of CM057344.1, from coordinate 366,966,452 downwards.
ATACAATAAAAAAATTCCTGGCTACGTGGAACGCGGCTTATGTCAATCCTGACCCCGTGTGAAACATCCAGAGCAAAAAATCCTGGCTACGTGGAAAGCGGCTTATGTCAATCCTGACCCCGTGGAAAACGTCCAGAGCGGATCATGGTCCTCGCAGAGCACGGCAATGAACCCGTGCGAAGCATCCAGAGCGGAACCTAGTCCTCGCCGAACACGGCAGTGAACCCGTGGAAAGCATCTAGAGCAAAAATTCCTGGCTACGTGGAACGCGGCTTATGTCAATCCTGACCCCGTGTGAAACATCAAGAGCAAAAATTCCTGGCTACGTGGAAAGCGGCTTATGTCAATCCTGACCCTGTGGAAAACGTCCAGAGCGGATCGTGGTCCTCGCAGAGCACGGCAATGAACCCGTGCGAAGCATCCAGAGCGGAACCTAGTCCTCGCCGAACACGGCAGTGAACCCGTGGGAAGCATCTAGAGCAAAAATTCCTGGCTATGTGGAACGCGGCTTATGTCAATCCTGACCCCGTGTGAAACATCCAGAGCAAAAATTCCTGGCTACGTGGAAAGCGGCTTATGTCAATCCTGACCCCGTGGAAAACGTCCAGAGCGGATCCTGATCCTCACATCGCACGGCAGTGAACCCGTGCGAAGCATCCAGAGCGGAGCCTAGTCCTCGCCGAACACGGCAGTGAACCCGTGGGAAGCATCCAGAGCAACTCCTGACTCGGTGAAATGCGGATAAGGACAACTTCACCCATCACTTGTGGGTCCTCACGACTCGCAAGGGAATAAATTCTCTTGTAAGATCCTTACGGCATTCAAGAGAACACACTTAGGAATCCTCACGATTCCTAAGGAGAAAACCCACCTACGAGATCCTCTCGATCCGTAGGGAGAAAAGTCTCTATGAGACCCTCACGGCTCATAGAGTTGAAAAGTCTTGGGCAGCAGATCTGAACCTGCGGCCTAAACCATCGCTATCTCATGAAGAAATCAAGGTGCTTACTCTATTATCTGCTAATTGTGACAACATGCTGATAATAAGAGAAAGAAGAAAGCGACAGAAAGAGCATCCGATTTACATTTGATCAGGCGTTCGAAACACACTCGTTCATGCATAAGCAAAAGATTCAGAACGAAAAATAGAGACAAGCTGAGATAAAAAAATTTCCATTAATATTGCCAAAAGTTCTTACAATCATAAAAGCAATAAACGAAAAACATTATTACAAGGGAATAACCTCTAACCCAGGACATGGATTGAGGAACTCGAAAGCGACCCTATCTATGACTTTCCAAGCCTCGCGGACCATCCTAGTGGGCTTTCTTTCGCGAGCACAAGCATCAGGGTCCCCCCTGATGTCTTCCACCCTCCGATAAGCAGCCAGTATGGCAGACTGTTGAAAGGCCTCGTGCAAGAGATCGATAAGACTGTCTCGCCGTCTCTTTGAGATAAAGTTCAACAGGTACACCGAGTGCACCTTATCCTCAACGGCATCCAGCGCCCTAAGCGGCACACCGGAACAGAACAGGGGAAGGGCTTCCCAGATGGCTCCCACGATAAGCTTAAGAAGGGAGGAACGCCGGGGAAGCAGAGGACCGTTGTACGCGTCGAAGCGGCTCATGATTTCAGCACACTCCGCGTTTGTGAACTCTCGATTTTGAGAGCGGCCAAGTCGACGGATGTCCCCGTAAGAGATGATCTCGTTAAGAGCATACATATGGGCATCCATTGTTCCTGTGAAAGAAGATCAGCAAAATTAGCAGACCGACTGATTAGGCGAATTCTTGTTAAAAAATAAGCACAGAGAGTTAAACTCCTCGAGAGCAATGCTCTACGAATAGGGGTGACGCCTATCAGATGCCATAATAATGGAAATTTGAAGAAGTCCCCCAAAAACTCTGAGATCATTATTATTAAAAGATAATATAATCCTTTAAATACAAAACTCCATTTTTAATTTTCATTATCCATACTCAAACTCTTAAGAGTTCATCTCATTTTTAAATCAAAGAGATCTATGTTTTGACAAAGATGCAAGGTTCTGTTCATGGGTCAAGAAACCCCGAAACAGATTCTTGAGAGCAAGGCTCTATTGGTGAAACCTCAGAAGGGTTTTCTTTAGATCAAAGATCTATAAGAGCAAAGTTCTATTAATTAAAATTGATTTAATTCAAGATTAATTCTTACCTAAATAGTTCCTTTTAAAGAAAATCTAAGAGTTCTTAAAAACAAGAGCAGGGCTCTGAGATTCTTGGAGACGATGATCATCTGTGAAGGACCAAAAGTCCTATTTATAGGCATCAAGTGCCCTTTCAGCTTCCAAAGTTGCCGCAACGGTTGGAATTCCGCCACCGTTGCGCTCACGTTTGGCGCCACGTAAGCGCAACGGTGGGGGGCATTTGTTTACCCCAATTAGAGCAAAGCTCTATTCAAATTTTGAGGTGGGAGATGAAGCAACGCTTCATCTTCCCCCAATCAGAGCAAAGCTCTACCTTGAAAATCTAAATTTTAATAAATGAAGCAACGCTTCAGATTCTTTGCGCTGCGCGCAACACGCCACGTGTCAGGCGCAGATGCATAAGCGCAGCGCCCAAGAAGGCGCGCCCAATCAGAGCAAAGCTCTATTTTAACCAAAATTAAAGGAAGCAACGCTTCAGTTGCGCAAGCACTGCGCTGCGCGACACGTGTCGGCGCAGATGCGATAGCGCAGTTGCGCTGCGCTGTGCGCTGCGCGACACGTGTCGGCGCAGATGCGCTAGCGCAGTTGCGTTGCGCTTCACACTCCGCGACACGTGTCGGCGCCGGTGCGCTAGCGCAGTTGCGCTGCGCTGTGCGCTGCTTGACACGTGTCACGCGCTGGGGCGTTTGCGCAAAACAGAATTGAGATTTTAAAGAAATCTTTTCTGTTCTTGTTAAAACAAGAAGATTTTCTTCTGTAAAACAGAGGCCTTTAGATCAAAAGATCCAACGGTGGGGAAAATTCCCCAAATCACTCAGAGAAAAATCTCTTTAACAAATTTAACTAATTTATGGGCACTATAAAAAGGACCCTAGACCTCAATTCAAAGGGATCAACATTTTTAAGAGAAATCAAACAGAGAGAACTCTGAAGAACTCCTTAAGAACAAAAAAGGTAAAAAGCCTTTAGAAAAAAGAGAAAATTCTCTTATGAACAGATCATGGATCTAAAAACAAGATCAATGATCTTGAATATAAAAAAAATATTGCTATGCACTTTTTATGAACCTTTGGTTCTCTGAGATAAGAAAAACAAGAGAAACTTGTTTTCTTTGATCTAAATTAGATCAAGAAAGCAAACAGTGCTTTGCACTTCTTTTATGAACCTCTGGTTCTTGAATCTAAAAGATTCTCAAATTTAGAGTGCTTTGCACTTGCAAACTGCGCTGTTGCGCTCTTGGGAGAGCGTCACGTGTCAGCGTCTGAACCATTTGCGCTATGCGCTTTTGAAATAGAGCTTTGCTCTCTGAAATTAGCGCAACTCACCAGAGCGCGCCACGTGTCAGCAGCGCAAGCGCAGCGTACTAGCACAGCGCACTGTGCTTGCATGACACGTGTCGACACTACAAGCGCTTGCGCTCTCTGATTGGCGCAAAGCGCTTGATAAATGCAAAACATTTCTTAAAGGGCCAGGCCCAAATCAAAAGACCAAGCAGGCCTAATTAAATCGATGCTCTGCATCATTTATAAATGGGCAGAGCCCAAACAAAATAATAAAAAATGCTATGCATTTTAAAAGGGGCAGAGCCTAAAACAAATTGATGCTTTGCATCCTTTCTGGGCAGAGCCCAAATAAAAATAAAAAAGAAATGCAAGCCCAAATGCAAACAAAATGTGGACCGAAACGTCCTTAAACTAATATCGGACCGAAACGTCCTTAAACTAATATCGGACCGAAACGTCCTTAAACTAATGTTGGACCGAAACGTCCTTAAACTAATAACGGACCACCACGTCCCTAAACTGGAACATGGACCACCACGTCCCTAAATTGGAACATGGATCACCACGTCCCTAAACTGGAACAATAGAGCCTCCAAATGCTCTTTTGCCGGATCTAAACAGTCCCGTTTAAGTTGATCTTAGCCCAAATACGGCTAATGTATCCTTAAACATTTAAATGGACTATAAAACTCCAAGTCGACTTTGGTTCAAGGGTACATCTCCGAACTCCTCTGACATATGTCGTTGTAATCCTTCAACGTCGTCAGAGAGGTGACGAGTCCCGACGGCCATATATTAAATGGACCATTACGTCCTTAAACTGGAAATGGATCTAGACGATCCCGTTAAGTTGATCTTAGTCTCAAACAATACTAGCGTATCCTTAACAAACGTTTAAGTTGATCTTAGCCTAAATACGGCTAATGCATCCTTAAACCAAAACACCAAACCCAAATCTAAATAAATACGGATTTGGACTAATCCATGTCCTACGGGCGACGGCATTACTCAGTCTCCGTATACAATCCACGGGCAACCACAAACAAAACAAACACCCACAACACGAAGTGAAATTCTGGAGAAGGAGAAAGTGGTTACCGCGATGCGGTAGCGTAATTAACTGCAGGGGCTTGCGCCTGCAGGGAAGAGCGTCCCCACAATCAAAAACCCCTCAAATGAGGGGGAATCTGACGAAGTCTGCTACATCGGCCGCATCCGTCTAAACCTCTGATACACGGTGCCATAAATCAACTTGGCATCTTCGGAGAGATGGACGGATAAAACCATATTGCATCTGCCCCGGACCTCAGGCCCTACACGTTCAGTCTCCGCCGCCGTTCGGAGGGGAACAGTACATGCATATGACTAGCAATTCTGCATGTTCATCTTGCGGAATTTACTATATTAGCATAGGTTTATATGTCTTATATGGTGAAATTATTCTAAATTCTGTTTTAAACAAGTTATCAAGTGTTTGTAGCATAGCAATTACCAAGGCGTGTGTGTTCGCATCAATAGTGCTCGTGTAGCATAAAACCCTGGTAATGGTGCAAGTGTTCTATGAGATGAAGTTGCACAATTAAATATAATGAATTAAGCAAGCCAATTATTTATTGTGTCGCATATCACATTTAATGGTTTCAATGGTTTCTATATGATGAATTTAACACAAATATGGATATACAGGTCATGCGGTGCCGTAAAATAGGTAATTAGGAACTACATGCAACAAGCTGGTATTACTGAAAATTCTAAATTATTGGGCGCCTCGCTCCATCCAAACGATTCTCCCCGTAGATGTATACATCTACTCACCGGAAATTCCCAGCTAGCTTGGTCCAATCACCGCTTTCCCTTTTCATGCCGCGTCCGATGTCTCCGCGACCGATCCTGGAATTTGCACAACACAAAACATAAGGTTACAGATCATGAAACGATGCATGTCATAAAATGAAAGGGTCAATCTCAACTAATTAGGCACATTGTGCACAAGGTGCGCGGAACACACACGAAAAACACTACAACCTTAACTAAAATTGTCGTTTCGGACCAACCGCCAAAACAAAACCCGAACAAACCAAGTTTCGCATTCTCACATCCTAAATGTCGTAGGAGATGCCAAAAATTTAATCAAGATATCACAATTAATTCATCACATAATTTTATTTAAAACCTAGTAAGCATTAGCATTCCAAATTCGGTGCAAACATCGTCGCTTTGCGACAAAAAAACAACTATCAAGCATAATCACCCAAGTTAAACCATTAGATAGCCACTACACTAAATTTCAACACATTAACCATGCTTCAAAACGTATTTTTTATACACAAACCCTTTCTTGATTTTATAAACTAGCACTTCCAATCAAAATCCATACTAGAAAAACCTAGATTAACACTAATTTAAAGCCCAATTAGCAAGTTAACCTCTTAGATTAGGTTAGTATAACAACTAGATAGCAAAATAGAATTAATTAACTTAGTAATGGTTTCTAAAACCCTAGTTTAAACTCAAACCATTCACTTTGAAAACACTAGATTAGAAATTAACTATAATTTTAACACTAAAACAATTTCAAAGTTCTAATTTAGCACACTTAAGCTACAAATTAACCAAAGATTGAAATTATACCTCACAAACCCAAACCCTAGGTTCCTATAGCCTCCCAAGATGCCATATTTCTCCAATATTTAAACCAATTTGGGCTTGAGAAGAGATAGAATAGGGTTTTGTGTTGAATTTGTGAAGAAAATTATGTTTTTCGGTGGATTTTTGGATGAAATTGAAGCAAAAGGAGATGGAGAATTTGGGGAAAAAGAATGGGGGGGCTACTGCTGGTTGCTCTCGGCCAAGTGGGAAGGGAGTGGGGGAGAATGGTGTGGGATTGTGGAATTTTCTCCAAGTCAAAGCCCATTCCATTCACAAGTACACCATACTCTAATTAATATATTTTATTCCTTTTCATACCAATTCTTTCACATGAGTTAAAGAAAATTTTGAGGGGGATTTCCAGCAGTGAGGCTCGGCCAAGATGGAGGGGTGAGGGTGTGAGTGATTGCACAAAAAAATTCTATGCAAAAAGACCCCCCACAAGTCCAAAATTGCAAGTTTTAGTTTAATTATTTAAAATTTTAATTTTCTTAGATTATAACCAATTAGAACTTGAAATAAAATGCTAAAAATTTATATTACTCACTAGATTTTAGTTTTCATGGTTCTAAAGTATGTAATTAGCCCATTCAAATTTGTATTTATCGCTAATTTAATATATTTTTAACAGCTTAAAATAATATTAAAAATAGTAAAATAGGGAAAAAAATTTAAACGACCAGAAATTTATAAGTAACTCATTAGCTACTAAAAACTAGCAATTACCTATCCAAATTAGGTATAATTAGGCCTATATTGAAAAATAATTATAATGACGATTTACGGAAAAATACCAAATATTTACCGATTTTTGGGAAAATATCAAAACGACTTTTCAAGGCGTTACAATATCCTGATTAGATAAAGTGATTAATCATTCTTATCTAGGTAAGAGTGCACGTAGAGTGTTTCTTTTCTCTCTCTCTCTTTGGCAGCGACCATGTGTCACGACCCGAAATATTAGCTCGTGACCAGCACTTAAATCACGCAACGTCTAAAGGTGTAACGTAATTCAAGTAAGCTAAAACCCAGAAATCTAAACCTTTTTAAGAAAATAAAAGAGGTAAAGTTTTGAAATAGAGGTATAAGGAATTCATGTTTTCTTAATGCATAGAAAATGGACATAAAAATGCAAGTGAAAATTTCTAGTTTGAAAACATGTTTCGTCTTTTAAAAATTTGGGCAGCACCTCTTTTGTATTTTTTGATCCAAAACCACAAATACATAATAATAATAATAAAGGCATCCCCAAGCGGGAGCTAGCTCTTCGCCAAACGGCGGATCACAACCACGCAAGACAGCATATATAAGTATACGACGCCCAACGGCGAAGTTCACCACAAAAGATAAATAAATAAGCAAGACATCAACCCCAAATGCGAACATAAAACCCATTACTCAAGTCTCGCAACTACAAGTCTTACTAAGTCTTATTTCTTATAGAAATACTAGTTTGATTGATGGAGTTGACTAGATACAATATGAAATGTAAATACAAGAGTGGGTACGATACAAATCTCCCACCTACCAAAGTAATCACCCGAAATTAACTGTGTGCCAGCGATGCCGCTACTGATCCATGCGGTCAACCTGTAAGAACTGTAGTACAACGGGGGTGAGTTGCCATCTCGTGAGTTGAAAAACATCAACAAGTAGAAATCGAATAAACAACGACTCCTAGGTCAACTATATCATAAAGGTGATACTATGATATCTAGGGTGACCGGGTCTGTATATGTGCCAACACTAATATCAATGACAATCTGCATGTGGATATCATCCAACAATATAATCAATGTCTGTATGCAACCATATCATCAATGTATGTAAGCAAGTGTATCACGTCCGCTTGTTAACCAATGACACAACAACATCGTAATTTTGAAAGTAAGGGCTACCGTGTTCTTAAGGAAAAGATATTATTTGAAAATCCATAACGTCTCTCAAGGTATCTATTTCAAAGATGCATACGATTTTTCGGTTTGGAAATAGGTATGGTTCGGATGACACAATTACGTCGGCTATCTAGTCCTATAGTACCATAAACGTCAATATCGTCAAACGTCATCCTCAATTTCCGTCATCACATATTAGTCGTATCAAAACATTTCTAACTATCCTTTAGTTTATAATTTGGTTTCACTAACAATCTTTTAACTCTAACCCTCGTTTCCTAATCTAGGTTTTCTTAACCATATGCTACAAATCGGTTTTCACCAAAACTTTACGGGGGTGCTATACGACATCCACCCGACTTCCCCTGTAGATATAGATCTACTCACCTGATCTTTGCCTTCTGAATTCGATGACGTTATGCTCATCCTAGTCATCTTGAAGTCCACGTGGGGGTACCTACAATTTCCAATGTGTCATATAGTATTAAGAATCGAACATGAAAACCAAAGCTGCAGGCGAATCGCTTATAGGTTAGAACCTATAGCCTACGCCTGAAAAACCACTAAACAACCCTCGTCGCTGACGTAAAAACATCAGATGACGGAACACAATATCTAATACCAAACCTCAAATTAAAACGAATTCGCAAAACAATGCAACAACTCAAGAAAATGGTCCCAGATTTTTCCCTAGGTGAAATTTGCTAATTTTTCACACATGGAGGGTCTAATTTACTGAAGATAGAGCTATGGACCAAACACGGATCAATTTGGTTGTACCCAGGCCGTAAATTGCGGCCCAAATCATTAAATTTGCGGTCAAGATGAATGGGTTGGGGCTCAGGTTTCAGGGGGTTATTCATGGTTGCCTGCACGTCTCATGGTTAAGGGAACTTCTTTTACAATGGTCTCGGGTCATCCCAGATCTCTAAATACCATCAGTAAAACCATAAAAACCCGATATCGACAAATCTAAAGTTCATATTTTGGGGTTTGGTCACTGGTCCAGGTCAAGCATCGTCCTTTAAGGTCTTGTAAACAGCCACTAGGTATCACCCAATCCACACAACACTGAAACTCTTCTCTAGGAATTTCTAACTTCACCATATCATACTAAATCAACTCCTAACCATACTAGAATGCTAGGAAAACATAAACTAAACTAAGTGAAAGGAATTTTACCTTATTTGGGCAACCTAAGAAAAACCCTAGCTGTCCCAAGTCTTCAAAATCTAAATTTGCTTGGTCCATTATGTAGAGGATGAGGAGGTGATCATTTTTAATGAAAGGGGTTTAGGGTTTTGACAAGGCTTTTGAGATGGATCTTTGGGTTGAAGGTGGAGGTATGTAAGGTTGAAGGAGATGAAGAAAATGATGGGGGAGAAAAGAATGATGCTGCCCCCCCTCTCTCTCCTTTAATCTCACTCACTCTCTCACTAATTTACCCTTTTTCCCTATTCTCTATTTCTTTTCTTTTTCCTCACAAAACCAAACACATTATGAAGCCAACAACACAAATGATCCATATGCAACCAAATGCAACATGACATGGTGCCCTAACAATGAAAACTGTAGAAACACGGATTTGGCTTAATCGCGATTAGCAGTGCACTAATCGGGTTTTTATCCAAACTGCATATAATAAATTTTTAAAATGCCAATCCTTTAAATATATTTTTAAATGAATAAATCATTTTAATCTCCAATTATTTCACAATTATTGGTATATATTTATACCCTTTTTCGAAAACCCCAATTTCGCAAATCGGGCAGTTTTCGGGAAATATATTATTTTAATATTAAATTCCAAAAATAATATTTTATATTTTTCTGAAATATTACAATATTCCCCCCTTAAATAAATTCGGTCCCCGAGTTTAAATTTAAACCCCCCAAAATCTAAAACATTTCAATAATCAGCTCAAATCAACGGGGCACCGAAATCATAGAAGATGCAGAAACTACACAGCGCGTCAAGTGCGCATGAAAACGAGTACAAAACTTAAAACCCGAACTCCGTCAAGCGTCACGCAAATCATCGGATTTGCACGCATATCCTCGGAGTTACAAGGGAGATACAGATCCCGAAGTCCACTACAGAAATCCAATGTACACTAGTCAAATACTATAATACGTGTATAGTACGCATCCTTGAAAAAATCCAAAATCTGAATAAAATACATGCAAAATCTTTCTGAATCGCCGCGTGATGCGTAACTCACGGCATAACTGACGGACGCCCTTTTGTAAAATAATAATATATGTCCATATATGTTTTGCTAAATATACGTTCCGTCGTTTCAGAATATCCCTAAAGGTCTTCCTTTATAAATATTCGTGTCGCTCACGGACATGTAGGAAATAGCGAGACTATAGCTCTTTTTCAAAAACCTCTTGGTAAACATTCAATGCATGCGAGTACTCAGGTACTGTCCTCAGATCAGTCCTGTTTGGCTACTACATGACATACTGCTCATCATGAAAACAAGGTGCTCAAAAGCAAAATCAGCCTCAAAAGGCGTGTCCAAATCAGACTCACGTGCGTCTGGTGCGCACAGAAATCAAATCCAAATATAGGTGCTAAGATATACACAAAAGCCAAAACTAAGTGCAACGGGTGTGCACGAAAGCATCTGTCCAGTGCAACGGGTGTGCACGGCAGTAATATCAAGTATACCTAGAGTGCACGAAAATCTCAATCCAGTGCAACTAACGTGCACGAATAAAAATCCCAAATCGAGCGCATCCGGTGTGCACAAAATCACATTTCAATGCACTGCAAGCACATATAAGCTATACCGAGTGCAAAAAACAAATCGAGTGCGTACCACACGCACAAAATCAAATCAACTGTATGGGATCCACGAAATCATAAACATGTGCAGCCAAGGCACAAAATCAATATCAAGTGCAATAGATATGCACAAATCATAACCCAACACAACGGTGTATAAAAAAACATATCTCAAGTGCAATAACTATGGATAAAATGTAAATACCTAGTAGGTGCAGCCATGGTGCACGAAATCAATATCATGAAATTCAATCATCAAAACTCAAATCCAAGCGATATAAGCGTGATACTCGGATCATAAACGCAAATCACAGTAAATGACATTGAGGTACACCTCCTACAATGTCGAAAAATAAATCGGTGCGCCTAAAACCTACAGTACAAGAACATCCGCTGCTTCCTGCTCACGGTCTGGCGTCTTCTGTCTCTGGCTCCTCATTTCTCTGTGGATTCACCAATCTCGCAATCCATCGGCTCGTCGGCACGGTCGGGTGTGCTAACGGGAACGATTCCATTCTAGCACTTCTCTGGTCATTTCTCTGCCAATTATCATAACCACTCGTAAAGCAGCACGTCACTGGCGTTGGCCTCTGACCCTCTGAATACATGTGACACAACTGACCCTCGGTGCAAATCTTATTGCAGCAGTGTCCTGAAAGGAACCTGCTCAGGGTCTCTTCTGATCTCGCCTATGCCGAACAATACGGAGGCTGGTACTCTTGTATAATCTTTTCTCGTCTTCTGGACATCTACGTTCTCCACATAACATTTCTTCAGAAACTGGTCATATCCCAACGCCTCTGTATACACATCAGATCTCTAATCTCGACGGGGAGTAACAACAGTTCGTCAGCATCTCGCACGAACCTTTGGTCCTACTCATCTGTATCATCGTCCACTTCGATGTCACGTCATGCTACCTGCGTACTGCAAATGTTCTCAGCTACAGTCAATCCGGAGTCTCTCACATGTACTCGAAATCACGAACTCGGTATCTTCATCACTCTGTAGAAGATTTCTAGTCGAACACGTCCTCGGGAACTCGACCCAACCATCGGAGGAAAACTTAGTACTCGTACGTTCTCGATCAACTCACAACGCATCTGGGTGAGGTCTTCTATCTGAAGCTGGTCAGCTTACCGGTCTCCTATCACATGATATCCGAACGACGTTAACTTTTCGATCGAGTCATCAAAGTCCCATAATTCCCCGTAAGCTCAACACCTGAGCACAGTCTAATAATATCCCGTACATGCCACAATACCTATGGACCGGCCGTAGAAGGGCAAACCCAAACCTCACTGATGGCACCGCGAAACTGCCGCAAACCCTGAGGTTCAAAAGCAGTTCCATGGTCATCATGTCGAGTTAGGCTTTCATTCTTCTAGAGGGTCCACAGAATCACTTGCATGTTCCTCCGAATACTTAAACTTGGGAAAATGGGTTTTCTGACATTCGTTCGAACTTTTAATTTTGCTTAGACGACATGTGAATACCCTTCGTCTCTCAACTTGAGGTATTCTAGCTATCATCTGTCGCATTTCTGCCTGGAAGCTCCAGCGATCTCAGCTCGTAAGCTCTGGAAGCGGCATCCTATCAATCTCAACAACAGCTGGGTCATCTGCCTGCACGGTAGACGACATCACAATCTCTGAAGTATGCTGTACATCAACAATCCTCTCGCAACTGGCAGCCTCTAACAATGGCCCGACCATCCAGTGTAAAACCAAACACTCGCCTCATCCGAGAGTTCACAACACAATAGCTAACTCGATATGTTCCCATGTCGCCAAAAAACACAATGGTCAGTCCTCGTCCATGACGAGCTCACCCTGACCGCATCACTAGCAGCAGCTCAATCTGCGCTCAACCATGGTGATAGGAACATCAAGCGTGTATCGATGGGAACAGATCAAGGGCATGAAAGGAAACGGCAGATCCAGAATGGATACATGATCATAAGAAGGAACAACATCAATGAAAGTATGATCATGGAAACGAACAGAATGAAGGATCTCAAATAGATATATAATCATGAGTACGAAGAGAATCACAGATCTCAAAATATGTACATCCTATGGTTTCTTAAGTGGAGTATCATATCGTAATTATGCCGTGGAACATACGTACGGTACGTCACTCTACTCAAGCTACCTACTCCATCAATCAGGGTCAGCCTATGAAACGAAAGTTCGGGTCTAATACCCCCCCATTCAAGTCTAAATTCCATAAGTTCAAGCCTAGGTTCCGAAATACATTACGCCCCAGACTCCACATAGTCAAACCTAGACTCGAACCAAGGTTAAACCTAAGGCTTTGATACCAACTTTGTCACGACGCGAAATATTAGCTCATGACCAGCACTTAAATCACGCAACGTCTTAAGGCGTAACGTAATTCAAGTAAGCTGAAACCCAGAAATCTAAACATTTTAAAGAAAATAAAAGAGGTGAAGTTTTGAAATAAAGGTATAAGGAAATCATGTTTTCTTAATACATAGAAAAGGGACATCAAAATGAAAGTGAAAATTTCTAGTTTGAAAACATGTTTCGTATTTTAAAAATTTGGGCAGCACCTCCTTTGTATTTTTTGATCCAAAACCACAAATACATAATAATAATAAAGGCATTGTTAGTTATATGTATGCCCTAGAGGCCATTACTGTACATACGATGTATATTGTAATGGATGTTTGGACATATATAGGGAGGACTTTCTGGCTCGACATAATAGTATGCTATCTGGTTGTACTTTATTTTAACATGTACTCTGATTGTCTCTATGTTACATGTTGATAAAGCCCTTAGGATATGTACTCGACTACTGGGACTATGATGAGATCATACTAGTGGGGCCACGGTACTCGACGAGTACATCCTATAACTGTTCCTAGTCGAGGGTGTATCGAGACAGGGCATCGATGCACCAGAGTAGACTAGCGTATACGCATCTTGACCCATATGATGGGCGATGGATGATCCCATATGCATCGGTGTTTGACATCAAGGATGGTGTACGGGTGCTCAGTAGAGACTGGGTACACTGGACGGACTCGCCGAGAACTCCCAGATGGTATTATACCTCACGTCAGATGGCAGTTCTCCGGTGACATTGGTACAGAGTAGTCTGTTGACCCGAGATCATCATAGAGTCTTGTGTGATTCCCACTGTGCTTTGATTTCCATCATACCACGTCCAAGAGGGCGTGCAAAAAGGTGGCTTTTAGGTAGAGTCCCGAATCACATGGAGGAAATGAGCGATAGGAAGGGACTCGTCTCTCCCGGTATAGGGAGTTGATGTTGTGCTGTGTTCGATTGGCTATAACTGGAAATTCCTGGCCAGAGTTGCTGAGATTTACTAGTAAGTGTTATCAGTAGTTTCTCGAACTGTTATAGACCTCATATCGACACGACTTATCAAGCTACTGGGGGTCTGACGTTTACCACCCCTAGGCGAGATATGCGACATATCAGACGACGAGACCGGACTGTATGGGCGTTTTACTGATTGGATTCACAGGAGAATGTACAGGCTTACTTGTTGATCTTCTGAGCGCTCAATACCTGGGTGGCTGTTACGTTTAGCTGACCGCTTGCAGCTTGTGGGTGTTTGATATGATCATCACCTACTGCCGGCGTATTGACGATTCTTTAGAGTCCTACACAGAGGTTTCTTGACTCAGGCAAAACAGAGTAGGGGCACATATATGATATGTACAGGACCGAGGATAATGCGATATGAGATACCGTATTATATTCTCGCGATATTTGTTATCAGCCGGGTCATCGGATCAAGTGTTGATTCGATGAATCGGTAAATGAGATATTAGTCGTTTATATACGATATAGCCGGATTGTCGGATCACGTGTTGATTCTATAATTTAATGTATAATAATATATATGATATATTAAATTATATTAACTAATATTAGCTCACTAAAAGATTCTTTTTTTCACTCGGGTAATATATTGATATATACGCGATATATGTTAATTGTATTATTTTATTTTGTTACAATAAATATTATATATGTGATATATAATATTGTAACATGTTATAATTACTAATGCAACATGATTAGTGAAGATTAAACAAGGTTAGGGTTTGATTTGGGTTAGCTCATTCTTGTAGCTTCTAGAAGGTTTTTCTTTTGTCATGAAAAAGATATTTGTGTTGATATTTTTATGTGACTCATGCTTTAACCCAACCCAAACCCTAGCCCTAGTTAAATCTCTACATAGGTTACTTGAACAATGGTTGCATAAATTATTATGACAACATTTCATTATTCATCACAAATGATTATTCATTTTCTTCTTGCTTGAGTTCTTCATGAAAAGCTTTCTTGCTTTGATTTTGTGATGAAAAATAAGTGAGAATAAGAAAACAAATGAGAGGAAAAATCCTACTTCATCATCCTCATCTATTCTTGCCATTTAGATAGTGAGTGAGAGCTTGTGTTAATAAAACTTCAAGGTAGATCAACTTTGTTATCGAAGATCGGAAGCATGCTTGCATCTTTCTCTTCATGGAGCCTCTTGAGAGTCCGGAACGCGATGATCGCAGCGAAGGGACCACAACACGGAGCTTATGAAGTGAAGGACTGGATCTACAAAGGTTGTAATCCCTCTCACTTAGTGTTAAAGTGTTTAATATGCTTGTTTTCGCCTAATCTCTAGTTTAAAGATCCGGCTTTGGGTTGTTCGGCATGGCTAAATTTTAAATCGGGCATGGTTGATGCATCGTAGACCCTTGTGCGTGTGCCTAGCAATCTTACAGTGGTATCAGAGCCAGGCTAGTGCTTTAGGCGAAGTCTAGGCAAAGTTTAAAGTCCGATCGAACTCCGAATACCCGATAAAACCTAGTTTCTGGAAAAAAATTTAAAATGTTGATTTTTTCGTATTAAAAATATTCAGAAAATCAAGCAGGAAAATATAGGAATTAATGTGAAGTACGGACCACCAAAACGATCACGTGACCACGGAACCGCGGCCAAACCATGCACGTGGCCGCGGTTCCGCGGCTTAACGGTGCCATTGGGTCCCGCAACTTCACAGTAACATTTCTGGGTTCTTTTTCAATATTCTGGGAATTTTCAATTCTACTCAAATGTTGAGTTTTCTGGGGTGTATTGGGGACTAGTTGATTCGATCGGATAATTTAAGTTCGTTTAAGTTTTTTCCGGATAATTTTTAGAAACTGTTAAAAAGTTCGAACAGATATCAATAACTCACTTTTTCCCCTGTCGGAAAATTTTTCAAAAGTTAGATTTTTTCTCGAGTTTGAAACTTCCGAAAAATCATGCAAGTAACGCGGTGGACCCTCTAGAAGACAACAAATCTTAACTCGATTATGTGACCGTCTTGAACTGCCTCTAAAGCTTAGGGTTTGGGGCAGTACGGCGTTGCCGCATGTGAGGCGTTGGCTTGACCCTTCTACGGCTAGACCATCGGTACTGTGGCATGTGATGGATACCTTTTGAACTCCGCTCAAGTGTTGAGCTATTTGGGAAATCTTAGGTGTTTGATTATTCGATCGGAAAGTTTAACATTGTCTATTTATCTGGAATGTGATACAATATTTGGAATCCACAAGTAGTTATGAGATAACTGATTTGAATGTTATAAATGTGGCAGTTCAGTCTCAGATGATCGGTTGCCACGGAATTTTGATGCGATCAAAAGTCCGTCGCAATCACGTATCGTACGCGGATACTCGCCGGGTAAACTTAATAGATAGCCACGCCTCATAGCCCCGACCAAGTGACTGTAGGAGAACCCTGTCGCCAAAAGCATCCGTTCGGGTGCTCGCGGCAGCGTTGTTCCGCCTTAGTGCACTTCGTCGACGACATCTGGGGTGCGGCCGTCTACTAAAGTTTGCGACGAGCATTCGATCAGGATATTGGGAATCTTGTTGAATTGCCCGACTAGATATTGAAAAGAGTTTTCGATAATGAGACTAAAATGCGGGGTTTATAATAGTTAGGCATGCGATGTCTAAGGAATTCATTTGGTTAGGCATGCGATGTCTAAGGAGGTTGCGGATTCCAACTATTGTAGTTTTACACTTTCTTTTCTATGACAGTAAGTGTAGTATGTAGGGTTCTTAGGCACCCTAGTGAGGTCTCACAAGGCATCAACCATGCCAATTTCAAAAATTACGGTGCCGAGAAACCCTAGTGTACGGATCGTTGGCTAGAAATCTAGGCGAAAATATAAACTAGTTAACACTTAACTAAGAGATACGGAAATACAACCTTTGTAGATCCGGTTCTCCACCTCCATAGCTCGGCAATGAAGTCCCTTCGCTGTCCAAATCGAAATCCGGGCTCTAGCGTCGGCTTCGTCGGAGAATAGGCGAGCTAGGTCGTCGATGTCCATGCCGAAGATGATCTACGTCGAGGCATCGCAAGATCAAGCTCCCACTTCACCAAGTCATGAAACTTGTGAAGGAAACACACTCTACTACTTGGCAAGAGGTAGAGGATGAAGAAATAGGAAGTGGGTTCAATTTAGAATTGGATTTCTCACTCTTTATCATCAATCACCATTGATGACCTCAAGCTTTTCTTCTTGAGTTCAAGGAAGAAGAAGAAGAAATGATATGATAAGTTAATTAAAAAAAGAAAAGAATAATCCATTCTTATCATAACATAACCCAAGTTAAGTGTAGAGAATTGACCAAGGTTAAAGAATGGCTAGGGTTAAGGAGATGAGAAAAAAATGGTGACTTAATGAAAGCTTCATGAAGCTTCATGTTGAAAACAAAACTAGCCACCATTTTTCACTTCTTTTCCTTTTCTCATTTATCTTTTAAATGCAAATGAAAAGATAAATGAAAGAATAAAAGAAAACCCTAATCATTTACTTAACCTAGGTTTAATTCATTACACTTAACAAAAAAGATATGTATCATCAAACATGATACAATCAAGTGCACAAAAATCATATCGCATATGCAATGCGCACACCCGAGTGAGAAAATCCATCTTAAGTGAACCGATACTAGTTAATGCAAAGTAATATATCAAATATATAATTATGCATTAAATCATTAAATCAACACTTGATTTAACGATCCGGTCATATCGCATATAACCGACTAGTATTCAATGTATCGGCTTATCGAATCAACACCTGATTCGATAACTAGGTTATATCGCATACAACCATTCGATACATTCATCGCGAGAATGAAATACGGTATCACATACACGCATTATTCTCGGTCCCGCACATATCTCATATGCGCTCCTATTTCGTTTCGCTTGAGCCAGGAAACCTCTGTGTAGGACTCTAAAGACTCGTCAATACGCCGGCAGCGGATGATGATCATATCAAACATCCACAAGCCGCAAGCGGTCTGCTAAACGTAACGGCCACCCGGGTATTGAGCGATCTGAAGATCGACGAGCAAGCCCGCTCACACTCCAGTGAATCCAACCAGTAACATTACCGTACAGTCCGGTCTGATCGTCTGATATGTCGCATATCTCACCTATGGGTGGTAAACGTCAGACCCCAATAGCTCGATAAGTCGTGTCGATATGAGGTCTATAACAATTCGAGAAACTACTGGTAAGACTTACCAGTAAATCTCAGCAACCCTGGCCAGGGATTTCCTGTTATAGCCAATCGAACACAACGCAACATCAACCCCCTATACCGGGAGAGACGAATCCCCTCCTATCGCTCATTGCCTCCATGTGATTCGGGACTGTACCCAAAAACCACCGTTTTGCACGCCCTCTTGGACGTGGTAAGGTGGAAATCAAAGCACAGTGGGAACCACACAAGACTCTATGACGATCTCGGGTCAACAGACTACTCTGTATCAGTGTCACCAGAGAACTGCCATCTGACGTGAGGTATAATACCATCTGGGAGTTCTCGGCGAGTCCGTCCAGTGTACCCAGTCTCTACTGAGCACCCGTATATCATCTCTGATGTCAAACACCAATGGATATGGGATCATCCATCGCCCATCTGTATGGGTCGAGAAGGTATGCGCTAGTCTACTCTGGTATATCGATGCCCTGTCTCGATACACCCTCGACTAGGGACTTTGAAGGATGTACTTATGGACTACCATGTCCCCACTAGTATGATCCGCATCATAGTCCAGGTAGTCAAGTACACATCCTAAGGGCTTTACCAACATGTAACAGAGAGACAATCAGTATACACGTTAAGGTAAAGTGCAACCAGATAGCATACTATCATGTCGAGCAAGAAAGTCCTCCCTATATACGTCCCAGCATCCACTACAATATACATCCTATGTATAGTAATGGCCTCTAGGGCATACATATAACTAACAATCTCCCACTTGCACTAGGGCCATCTGATAGCAGTGGTTGTAGTATCTCATACTCAACCATCCCATAAAAATCTCTCTCTGGGAACAGGCCTTTGTGAGTGGATCCGCTGTGTTGTCCTCTGAGTCTACTCTCCAAACCTCGATCACCCTGGAGATCATCCATCTCCATGATCAAGTGATACTGCCTTAGAATATGTCTGGATCACTGATGGGATCTGCGTTCCTTAGCATAAGCCACAACTCCATTGTCACACAATGGTAGGAACAAAGTTCATCTTATGAACTTTTATACACCCAGACTTCCTCTTTGGTAGCATCTTAAGTAGCGATGTATCCTGCCTTCATCGTCTAGTATGTCATGGTATCTAGCTTGGAATTCTTCCAACATACCGTCCCTTTACTGAGGGTAAAGACAATGCCTGCGACTGACATTCAGTCGTTATTATCACCCTGGAACCCTTCCAGTGATTCTCCCCAGGATCGATTGATACCATCTCACTACAACTAGTAAGAATCCTAACATCCAATTAGATCTATCTCATAGATCCAAAATCCAGGATTTAGTAGGTATCACTTTGATCCTATGTGGAGAATCATTGTGATAAGCGGAGATTGATCGAGCGTAGCATAGGAAACTCCTTCCCTATCAAGAGTATGTCATCCACGTACTCTACGAGGATCACCACCATATTCCCTACTACCTTTTTGTTTATACAAGGTTCATCTACCATTTTGATGATGTCAAACTGTTTGACTAATCCATCAAAACAGATGTTCCAACTCCGCGATGCCTGCTTTATCCTATAAAGCATCTTGCACACGTTTCCGCTGCTCCCACTGTCTACGAAGCCCTCTGGCTGTGTACTTATAGACGCTCTCTTCCAAAATATCATTTAGAAAAGCAGTCATGACACCCAACCACCAGATATCGCAGTCATGGTATGTAGCCGTGACAAGTAGGATCTGGATGGACTTAAGCATAGTTACTTGAAAAGGTTTCATCATTATCCACACCTGGTCAATGATGCAAACTTTTAACAAGTCTAGCTTGGAAAGTCTCAACTTTTCCATGTACACCAAGTAATCTTCTCAAGATATACTTGCTCCTGATGGGGATTTAACCCTTCAGATATAGCAACCAAAGTCCATACTTTGTTGGTGTATAAGGATTCCATCTCAGATCGATAAACATCCAGCCATTCTCACAGAGTCCTACTCCTGATGGCCAGGTTGAAACTAGTTGGGTCATCATCTCATGATGCAATCCTCGCTCCCACTGTCATAGAGAAACAGAAGTATCTCTCAGGTGGGTGAGGAACCCTACTAGATCGGCGGAGAGGCTGAGGTTCGTTGGAATCTACTGAATCCTTTGGTTCTACTAAATCATCTGCTGTAGTTTGTATAGCTGGAACCTTTCCAGTTCTACATTACAGACTTTGCCTCGAGCTTGTCCAGATTTTGCTTTTAGACATAGGCCGGACAACCCCAAATCTTAACTAGCTTAAGACATGGGCTCTTCCCTTTCCATATCACATATGAAGTGGTAGGTAACTGATTTGATTCGAACCCTATTCAATAGGTATGCAGCTTCTCAAGTGCATAACACCCAAAAGGAAATAGGTAACTCAGTAGTACTCATCATAGAGCACACCTTATCATATAGGGTGTGATTGCTCCGCCCCGATATACCATCGTGCTATGGTGTATACGGAGGAGTAATGCTGAGAGAGAATCTCATTCTCCTTTAGAATAGTCCAGGAATTCCATGCACAAGTATTCTCCTCCCTGATCTCATCATAGGACATAATACTTATACCCGTATTTTGGTTCTCTACTTCTAACTTGTATTCTGTGAATATCTCATAAGGTTCGGACTTGTGTTTCAACAGGAACATAGGTCTGAAACTCGAAAGAGATCATCAGAGAATGTAATGAAGTACAAAGAACCGATCTTGGCATGTGTAGACAGGGGAGCTTACATACATCAACATGTATCATATCCCAAGAGTTCACTAACTCTTTCTCTGTTTCCAGTAAATGGAGCTATGGTCATCTTATCTTTGTGACATGACTGGCGAGTTTCACAAGATGTAAGTTCAAACTAATTTAAATATGCATCTTTATGTAACTCTAGCCAGTCGGGTCGCATTGATCTGACCTAGTCTACAATACCTCAAGAAGGATTCGTTCATTTCTGAACTCTTCCTCTTGTGTGTGTTCTGTATACTAAGAACTGTAGTTTGATTTAGAACATCAACGCTTTTAGATAACGTGCCTGAACCGATCAACTTTTGATATGGGAAATGTTCAAAACATTATCCAACTATACAAAATTTTATCATTTCTTTACTGATAAAGAGATAGATATGATTTTGTATATCAGGTTCGGTATCTAATAACATTTGTTCAGAATCAATGTATTCATAATACAGGGTGACAGTGACCAACAGACTTGGCTGCAACACTTGCCCCGTTTTCTGCCTCATGAAACTTATCACCCGTTCTCAGTTCTCTACCTATCTGTAGCCCTATGTAACAGATTATATATCTGGGATCCTGATCTGGTATCACATACCCAGGACGTAAAGAATACTGAGAAACAATTCTTGTAATGAACACACCCGAAGATGATGCATCAGTATGCACTCTCTTCGTTTGGGCGGCACGGGAATTCTGGTAATCCCCAATTTTCTGCTCTGTCTTATAACAATTATAAGTTGGAGCGGGACCAACGTTCCCCAGCTCAGTATAACAAGCGGGTTCGGTCAATAATCCGTATTATTATCTTGATTAAGGCGTGATATGGTCGCTAACAGGAGAGAGAGAGAAGAAAACACTCAGCGTGCGCTCTGTCAAGAATAGATTGGTTATTATTTTATCTAATCAGGATGGCTCCCACTGCTTTTTATCAAATCTTCCTTCAAACCCTAAAAGGAAAGACTAGCCGGGATTAATTACACACTACAAGTTCGCCAATCTTTCAGCCAGGCCAGTGTCGGTACTTTGAGGGAGGTCCCCCGTGCTTTCGCACGAACCTAATTAATGTAAACCTCGTTTTCCCAGAGGCGTAACCCCGTTGACACCTTTCTAGACACCTACTTGATCGGCTAATTGCAAAGTGTAAAACTCTCCCAGGAGTAACAATTACTCGCAGTGGGTATCGGGATCCAACTATCACATAGAAGGTATGCAATCTCATTGCAAATTTCAACACTTGAAACTCCCGATAATGGTTTTTACCCCTAGCACCTATGACCTTGGCTAAGGTCAACAAATCATAGGTACTAGTCAAGTTCTACCCGTCATTTCGTGATTAATTAGACCCACCCACATGACCCTTGGCTAAGGTCAACAAAGCCACATGACTGTCCTAACTAATCGCATCATATGCTGTGTAGGAAGACATCACTTAGCTACCGTATACTGTGCCTTGACTATGGTCAACAAACACAGCATGAATACTAAGTACTCTACTTCCTAAAATGACGGAGGGTTGCGAATGGTTTTTGTGAAAACCTTTAACGCTTTGAACTTGATCTCGTTGCGGAATCAAATGGTTTTTAAATGGAATGTTTTTGAAGCTTTTCTAGTTTTGCTAAAGGGGTCACTCCCGGTGAAGGGATCGTTGGCCCTTTCCTCGTCGAATGAGATGCGGGATATATCATATATATCACTGTGCAAAGCGAAAACTATAGAAGCGATCAAAGACAAACCGAGTGTGTAGCATCTGCCAGTTATTGCTAAAGGAGTCACTCCCGGTGAAGGGATCTCGGTCCTTTCCTCATCGAATAAGGTGCAGGATGTTCTATAATGAACACCGCGATGCAAAGCAAGAACTGTAGCTACCTGTTTTTATTTTAAAATTCGATTCCACAACATCAATTAGGTTTATTTTCTTTCATTAATCACATTAATGAATATCCCATCATTTAAGTCCACCTAAACATCACAGATAAATATAACGTACGCTTATGCCATCCGCATTCGCCTCGATGTCCTGTCTGCACCGTTAGGTTAGGTAACTAACGGCAGAGCGGGGCAGGGCTAGCGCGGGTGTAAAACATAAGCAACGTCTATATAATATATCATATATACTATATATAATACCTGTCACAGAACATCACATGATCACATCACAGATAAATCACAGCAGAAGAAACATATGAAATATTGGATATACTAGGACGTCCGTGTTTTCAATACGAGCCAGTATAAAACACGGATTCCATGGTCGTGATGAATAGCCAAACCCACACCCCTAGACCCCTACGAGAGCGGCAAGCAACCCCACCAATTCTGGAGTTAGGAGACCCGGACTCGACTCCTCGAGTTGGTCTCCCACTGGACTCCAGAACCCGGTTACTTGTGCTCCCCTCCTTGGGTCTATCCTAGTGCGGAAAAGTAAATAATATACAAAGGGTGACATCTTCCGCAACCTGGAAGTGCCCCAATAAAAGAATATTACATACAAGTTTTTACATGAATGCAAATGAAAAACACTCATCTCACATAAAAACCCCCGGCTATTCAAATACGACGATCCAATATAACATATCCAGCAACACATAACATCACATGTCATCAACGTAAGTAAATATGCGCATCCCAATTGTCGTTGACATATACCAACGAAACCGGCGACATCACATATTACACTTAGGGTCACAGAAAAGAAAGTGTAAAACTACAACAGTTGGAATCCGCAACCACCTCAGACATCGCATGCCTGACCAAATGAATTCTTTAGACATCGCATGCCTAACAATTATAAACCCCGCATTTTAGTCTCAAAATCAAGAACACTTTTCAATATCAAGTCGGGCAATTCAACAAGATTCCCGACATCCTGATCGAATGCTCGTCGCAAACTTTAGTAGGCGGCTTCACCCCCGATACCGTCGACGAAGTGCACCAAGGCGGAACACCGCTACCGCGAGCACCCGAACGGATGCTTTCGGCGACGGGGTTCTCCTACAGTCACTTGGTCGGGGCTATGGAGTGAGGCTTTCTATTAAGTTTACCCGGCGAGTATCCGCGTACGCTACGTGATTGCGACGGACTTTTGATCACATCAAAATTCCGTAGCGACCGATCAAGTGAGACTAAACTGCTATGTTTATAACATTCATTCAGTTATCTCATAACTTTTGTGAATTCCAATTATTGTATCACATTCCAGATAAATAGAAAATGTTAAACTTTTCGATCGAACAGTCAAACACCCAAGTTTTCCCAAAACAGATCAACACATGAAACAAGTCTAACAACATTCAGTTCGTGCCTCAGTACCAACGGTCCAGCCGTAGAAGGGTCAAGCCAACGCCTCACATGTGGCACGCCGTACTGCCCCAAACCCTAAGGTTCAAAGGGCAGTTCAAGACGGTCATATAATCGAGTTAAGGTTTGTTGTCTTCTAGAGGGACCATCGCGTTACTTGCACTACTTAGAACGTCGTTAAACTACGGAAAAATCCAACACTTTGAAATTTCCCGACAGAGGAAAAATTGGGTATTTATATCCGGTCGAACTTTTTAACATATTCTAAAATTTATCCGGAAAGCCACATAGACAAAATTTGATAATCCGATCGAACATTCGAATCCCCAAAACAACCCAGAAAAATCAACTCTTGAATAATATATTAAAATTATCCAGAAAACAGAAGAGTCAAATATAACAATTACTGTGCAAACAGGAGTCAACGATTCAATATAACGGCCGCGGAACCGCCGCTCCACGTGGGGTAAGGCCGCGGTTCCGCGGTGGGTTGACGGAGTTAGGGCTCCGTTTTGCACAGTAATTCATAAAAAACCCTGCTTAATTTTCTGCATATTTTTAATATGGAAAAATCCAGATTTTTAAAAATTGGACAGAGAGCAAGTTTGTGATCGGGTTTCGGGTTCGTTCGGACTTCAAATTCCGTCTAGACTTCGCCTAAGGCTCTAGCTAGTCTCTGATACCACTGTAGGGTTCCTAGGCACCCTAGTGAGGTCTCACAAGGCATCAACCATGCCAATTTCAAAAATTACGGTGCCGAGAAACCCTAGTGTACGGATCGTTGGCTAGAAATCTAGGCGAAAATATAAACTAGCTAACACTTAACTAAGAGATACGGAAATACAACCTTTGTAGATCCGGTTCTCCACCTCCATAGCTCGGCAATGAAGTCCCTTCGCTGTCCAAATCGAAATCCGGGCTCTAGCGTCGGCTTCGTCGGAGAATAGGCGAGCTAGGTCGTCGATGTCCATGCCGAAGATGATCTACGTCGAGGCATCGCAAGATCAAGCTCCCACTTCACCAAGTCATGAAACTTGTGAAGGAAACACACTCTACTACTTGGCAAGAGGTAGAGGATGAAGAAATAGGAAGTGGGTTCAATTTAGAATTGGATTTCTCACTCTTTATCATCAATCACCATTGATGACCTCAAGCTTTTCTTCTTGAGTTCAAGGAAGAAGAAGAAGAAATGATATGATAAGTTAATTAAAAAAAGAAAAGAATAATCCATTCTTATCATAACATAACCCAAGTTAAGTGTAGAGAATTGACCAAGGTTAAAGAATGGTTAGGGTTAAGGAGATGAGACAAAAATGGTGACTTAATGAAAGCTTCATGAAGCTTCATGTTGAAAACAAAACTAGCCACCATTTTTCACTTCTTTTCCTTTTCTCATTTATCTTTTAAATGCAAATGAAAAGATAAATGAAAGAATAAAAGAAAACCCTAATCATTTACTTAACCTAGGTTTAATTCATTACACTTAACAAAAAAGATATGTATCATCAAACATGATACAATCAAGTGCACAAAAATCATATCGCATATGCAATGTGCACACCCGAGTGAGAAAATCCATCATAAGTGAACCAATACTAGTTAATGCAAAGTAATATATCAAATATATAATTATGCATTAAATCATTAAATCAACACTTGATTTAACGATTCGGTCATATCGCATATAACCGACTAGTATTCAATGTATCGGCTTATCGAATCAACACCTGATTCGATAACTACGTTATATCGCATACAACCATTCGATACATTCATCGCGAGAATGAAATACGGTATCACATACACGCATTATTCTCGGTCCCGCACATATCTCATATGCGCTCCTATTTCGTTTCGCTTGAGCCAGGAAACCTCTGTGTAGGACTCTAAAGACTCGTCAATACGCCGGCAGCGGATGATGATCATATCAAACATCCACAAGCCGCAAGCGGTCTGCTAAACGTAACGGCCACCCGGGTATTGAGCGATCTGAAGATCGACGAGCAAGCCCGCTCACACTCCAGTGAATCCAACCAGTAACACTACCGTACAGTCCGGTCTGATCGTATGATATGTCGCATATCTCACCTAGGGGTGGTAAACGTCAGACCCCAATAGCTCGATAAGTCGTGTCGATATGAGGTCTATACCAATTCGAGAAACTACTGGTAACACTTACCAGTAAATCTCAGCAACCCTGGCCAGGGATTTCCTGTTATAGCCAATCGAACACAGCGCAACATCAACCCCTATACCGGGAGAGACGAATCCCCTCCTATCGCTCATTGCCTCCATGTGATTCGGGACTGTACCCAAAAACCACCGTTTTGCACGCCCTCTTGGACGTGGTAAGGTGGAAATCAAAGCACAGTGGGAACCACACAAGACTCTATGACGATCTCGGGTCAACAGACTACTCTGTACCAGTGTCACCAGAGAACTGCCATCTGACGTGAGGTATAATACCATCTGGGAGTTCTCGGCGAGTCCGTCCAGTGTACCCAGTCTCTACTGAGCACCCGTATATCATCTCTGATGTCAAACACCAATGGATATGGGATCATCCATCGCCCATCTGTATGGGTCGAGTAGGTATGCGCTAGTCTACTCTGGTATATCGATGCCCTGTCTCGATACACCCTCGACTAGGGACTTTGAAGGATGTACTTATAGACTACCATGTCCCCACTAGTATGATCCGCATCATAGTCCAGGTAGTCAAGTACACATCCCAAGGGCTTTACCAACATGTAACAGAGAGACAATCAGTATACACGTTAAGGTAAAGTGCAACCAGATAGCATACTATCATGTCGAGCAAGAAAGTCCTCCCTATATACGTCCCAGCATCCACTACAATATACATCCTATGTATAGTAATGGCCTCTAGGGCATACATATAACTAACATAGTATGTAGTTGTATCGCCGGTTTTCGTTGCTATACATCAACGATGATCGATGTATGCATACTTACTTACGTTGATGATATGAGATATTATGTGTTGCTGTGATATGTTATATTGGATCGTCGTGTTTGAGTAGCCGGGGTTTGATGTGAGATGAGAGTTTTTCATTTTCATTCTTGTAAAATTCATTTGTATGTAATATTCTTTTATTGAGGCACTTCCGGGCTGAGGATGATGTCACCATTGTATATTATTTACTTTTCCGCATTAGGTAGACCCAAGGCGGGGAGCACAAGTAACCGGGTTCTAGGGTCCAGTGGGTGACCATCTCGAGGAGTCGAGACCGGGTCTCCTAACCCTAGAATTGGTAGTGTTGCTTGCCGCTCTCGTAGGGGTCTAGGGATGTCGGTTTGGCTATTCATCGCGACCGTGGAATCCGTGTTTTATACAGGCTCGTATTAAAACACGGACGTCCTAGTATATCCAATATTTCATATATGTTCTTCTGCTGCAATGTTCTGTGATGAGATCATATTACTGCCTGAGACGAATGTTTATATTATATATATGAGATATATGTTATATTGCAGATTTCGTTTCAAAAGTGATGCTTGTGAAGTATAATAAAATGGGACTTCATTAATGAGATTAATGAAAACTAAAAGAAACTTAAAGATATTGCAGAAACTTGTTTAAAAACTGGCAGCTCTAGTTCTTGCTTTGCATAGCGGTATTCCTTGTAGAACATCCAGCACCTTATTCGATAAGGAAAGAGCCGAGATCCCTTCACCGGGAGTGACTTATTTTGTGAAACTAGCAGATGCTACAAGTTCGGTTTGTCTTTTGATTGCTTCTATAGTTTTTGCTTTGCATAGTGATATTTGTGAAATATCCTGCACCTTATTCGATGATGAAAGAGCCGACGATCCTTTCACCGGGAGTGACCTCTTTAGCAAAACTAGAAAAGCCTAAAAAACACTCCATTTAAAATCACTCGATTCTACAACGATATCAAGTTCATTATGCAAAAGGTTTTCTTAAAAACCTGTCGTAGCCCTCTGTCATTTCAGATAAGTACTGGTTAGTATTCGTGCTGCGTTTGTTGACCTTAGCCAAGGCGTAGTGTGTGGTAGCTGATTAGTGCTTATCTGTATAAGCATATGATGCGATTGAGTTAGGGTAGTCGTGCGACTTTGTTGACATTAGCCAAGGGTCGTGCGGGTGGGTTTAATTCAATCGGGAAATGACGGGTTGAACTTGGCTAGCACTTATGATTTGTTGATCTTAGCCATGGTCATAAGATGCTAGGGGAAAAATATTATTGGGAATTTCAAGTGTTGAAATTTGCAATGAGATTGCATACCTTCTATGAGATAGTTGGATCCCGATACCCGCTGCGAGTAAGAGTTACTCCTGGGAGAGTTTTACACATTACAATTAGCCGATCAAGTAGGTGTCTAGAAAGGTGTTAACAGGGTTACGCCCCTGGGAAAATGAGGTTTACTTTAATTAGGTCCGTACAAAAGCACAAGGAACCTCCCTCAAAGTACCGGCACTGGCCTGGCTGAAAGATTGGCGAACTTGTAGGGTGTAATCAATCCCGGCTAGTCTTTCCATTTAGGGTTTGAAGGAAGATTTGACTAAAACAGTGGGAAACATCCTGATTAGTTAAATTTATAACCAATCTAATCTTGTAAAAGCGCACGCTGAGTGTTTTCTTCTCTCTCTCTCCTGATTACGACTATGTCACGCCTTAATCAAGATAATAATACGGATGTGTTGACCAAACCCGCTTGTTAAACTGCGCTAAGGAACGTTAGTCCCGCTCCAACTTATAATTATTATAAGACAGAGCAGGAAATAGGGGATTACCAGAATTCCTGTGGCGCCCAAACGAAGAAAGTGCATGCTGATGTATCTTTTTCGGGTGTGTTCATTACAGAGAACTATTTCTCAGTATCCTTTACGTCCTGGGTATTTGATACCGGATCAGGATCCCACATATGTAATTTGTTATATGGGCTACAGATAGGTAGAGAACTGAGAACGGGTGATAAATTTCATGAGATAGAAACGGTGCAAGTGTTGCAGCCAAGTCTGTTGGTAGTTATCACCCTGTATTACCAGAATACATTGATTCTGAGTGAATGTTATTAGATACCGAACCTGAAGTACAACATCATATCAGTCTCTTTATTAGTAAAGAAGGATATAATTTTGTATTGTTCGATAATGTTTTGAACATTTCCTATATCAAGAGTTGATCGGTTCGGGCGCGTTATCTAAAAGCATTGACGTTCTAAATCAAACTACAGTTCGTAACGTACAGAACACACACAAGAGGAAGAGTTCAGAAATGAACGAATCCTTCTTGAGGCATTATAGACTAAGTCATATCAATGCGACCCGACTAGCTAAGTTACATTTAGATGCATATTTAACCTAGTTTGAATTTGCATCTTGTGAAACTTGCTGGTCATGTCACAAAGATAAGATGACCACAGCTCTGTTTATTGGAAACAGAGAAAGAGTTAGTGAACTCTTGGGATTGATACATGCTGATGTATGATGGTCCCCTGTCTACACATGCCAAGACCGGTTCTTTGTACTTCATTACATTCTCTGATGATCTCTCAAGATTCAGACATGTGTTCCTGTCGAAACACAAGTCCGAAGCTTTTGAGATATTCACAGAATATAAGTTAGAAGTAGAGAACCAAAGATGGGTATAAGTATTATGTCCTTTGATGAGATCAGGGAGGAGAATACTGGAGCACGGGATTCCTGGACTATTCTAAAGGAGAATAAGATTCTCTCTCAGCATTACACCTCTGTATACACCACGGCACATCTGTGTATCGGGGCGGAGCAATCACACCTTATATGATATGGCGCGCTCTATGATGAGTAAAACTGAGTTTCCTATTTCCTTTTGGGAGTTATGCACTTGAGAAGCTGCATACCTATTGAATAGGGTTCAAATCAAATCAGTTGCCTACCACTTCATATGTGATATAGAAAGGGAAGAGCCCATATCTTATGTTTGTTAAGATTTGGGGTTGTCCGGCCTATGTCTAAAAAGCAAAATCCGGACAAGCTCGAGGCAAAGTCAGATATGTGGAAGTTTGTTGGATATCCCAAGCATACGCAAGGGAATATCTTCTACCTAACTGAGGAACAAAAATGTTTTGTTTCTTAACATGCCACCTTTGTGAAAGGGAATTTCTTGTGAAGAAATTATTGGTCATGAGGTAGAACTGGAAAGAGTTCCAGCTATACAAAACTGCAGCTGATGATTTGGTTGAACCAAAGGATTCTGTAGTTTCCAACGAACCTCAGCCTCTCCGCCGATCTAGTAGGGTTCCTCACCCACCTGAGAGATACTTCGGTTTCTCTATGACAGTGGGAGCGAGAATTGCATCATGAGATGATGACCCAACTAGTTTCGAGCTGGCCATCAGGAGTGGGACTCTGTAAGAATGGCTAGATGCTTATCGATCTGAGATGGAATCCTTATACACCAACAAAGTATGGACTTTGGTTGCTTTATCTGAAGGGTTAAATCCCTATCAGGAGCAAGTATATCTTGAGAAGATTACTTGGTGTACATAGAAAAGTTGAGAATTTCAAAGCTATGCTTAAGTCCGTCCAGATCCTACTTGCCACTGCTATTTACCATGACTACGATATCTGGTGGTTGGGTGTCATGACTGCTTTTCTAAATAATGTTTTAGAAGAGAGCGTCTATAAGTACATAGCCAGAGGGCTTCGTAGACAATGGGAGCAGCGGAAACGTGTGCAAGATGTTTTATGTGATAAAGCAGGCATCGCGGAGTTGGAACGTCTGTTTTGATGTGGTAGTCAAAGAGTTTGACTTCATCAAAATGGTAGATGAACCTTGTATATACAAAAAGGTAGTAGGGAGTATGGTGGTGATCCTCGTAGAGTACGTGGATGACATACTCTTGATAGGGAAGGAGTTTCCTATGCTACGCTCGGTCAATCTCCGCTTATCACAAAGATTCTACATATAGGATCAAAGCGATACCTTCTAAATCCTGGGTTTTGGATCTATGAGATAGTTCTAATGGGTTATTAGGATACTCACTAGTTGCAGTGAGATGGTATCAATCGATCCTGGGAAAAATCACTGGAAAAGTTTCAGGGTGATAAGGATGACTGAATGTCAGTCGCAGGCATTGTCTTTACCCTCAGTGGAGGGACGGTATGTTGGAAGAGTTCCAAGCTAGATACCGTGATATACTAGACGATTAAAGGCAAGATACATCGTTACCAAGGATGCTACCAAAGAGACAGTCTGGATATATATAAGTTCATGAGATGAACTTCGTTCCTACCATTGTGTGACAATGGAGTTGTGGCCTTAGCCAAGAAACTACCGTCCCATCAGAAATCCAGATATAATTCTTAGGCAGTATCACCTGATCATGGAGATGGTTGATCTCCAGGCAGATCGTGATTAGAAAAGTAGACACAGAGGACAACAACGCGGATCCACTCACAAAGGCCTTTTTTCCCAGTAGAGACTTTTATGGGATGGTTGAGTATGAGATACTTCAACCACAGCTAATTGTTGGGTATACGATACCACAACAGATGGCCCTAGTGCAAGTGGGAGATTGTTAGTTATATGTATGCCCTAGAGGCCATTACTGTACATATGATGTATATTGTAATGGATGCTTGGACATATATAGGGAGGACTTTCTTGCTCGACATGATAGTATGCTATCTGGTTGTACTTTATCTTAACATGAACTCTGATTGTCTCTATGTTACATGTTAATAAAGCCCTTAAGATATGTACTCGACTACTGGGACTACGATGATATCATACTAGTGGGGCCACGGTAGTCGATGAGTACATCCTATAACTGCTCCTAGTCGAGGGTGTATCGAGACATGGCATCGATGCACCAGAGTAAACTAGCGTATACGCATCTTGATCCATATGATGGGCGATGGATGATCCCATATCCATCGGTGTTTGACATCAAGGATGGTGTACGGGTGCTCAGTAGAGACTGGGTACACTGGACGGACTCGCCGAGAACTCCAAGATGGTATTATACCTCACGTCAGATGGCAGTTCTCCGGTGACACTGGTACAGAGTAGTCTGTTGACCCGAGATCGTCATAGAGTCTTGTGTGATTCCCACTGTGCTTTGATTTCCATCATACCATGTCCAAAAGGGCATGCAAAAAGGTGGCTTTTGGGTACAGTCCCGAATCACATGGAGGCAATGAGCGATAGGAGGGAATTCTTCTCTCCCGGTATAGGGAGTTGATGTTGTGCTGTGTTCGATTGGCTATAACTGGAAATCTCTGGCCAGGGTTGTTGAGATTTATTGGTAAGTGTTATCAGTGGTTTCTCGAACTGTTATAGACCTCATATCGACACGACTTATCAAGCTACTAGGGTCTGACGTTTACCACCCCTAGGCGAGATATGCGACATATCAGACGACGAGACCGGATTGTACGGGAGTGTTACTGTTTGGATTCACAGGAGAATGTACAGGCTTGCTTGTTGATCTTCTGAGCGCTCAATACCTGGGTGGCTGTTACGTTTAGCTGACCGCTTGCAGCTTGTGGGTGTTTGATATGATCATCACCTAATGCCGGCGTATTGACGATTCTTTAGAGTCCTACATAGAGCTTTCTTGACTCAGGAAAAACGGAGTAGGGGCACATATGTGATATGTGCAGGACCGAGGATAATGCGATATGAGATACCGTATTATATTCTCACAATATTTGATATCAGCCGGGTTATCGGATCAAGTGTTAATTCGATGAATCGGTAAATGAGATATTAGTCGGTTATATGCGATATAGCCGGATTGTCGGATCAAGTGTTGATTCGATAATTTAATGTATAATAATATATATAATATATTAAATTACATTAACTAATATTAGCTCACTAAAAGATTCTTTTTCTCACTCGGGTAATACATTGATATATATGCGATATATGTTAATTGTATTGTTTTATTTTGTTACAATAAATATTATATATGTGATATATAATATTGTAACATGTTATAATTACTAATGTAACATGATTAGTGGAGATTAAACAAGGATAGGGTTTGATTTGGGTTAGCTCATTCTTGTAGCTTCTAGAAGGTTTTTCTTTTGTCATGAAAAAGATATTTGTGTTGATATTTTTATGTGACTCATGCTTTAACCCAACCCAAACCTTAGCCCTAGTTAAATCTCTACATAGGTTACTTGAACCATGGTTGCATAAATGATTATGACAACATTTCATTATTCATCACAAATGATTATTCATCTTCTTCTTGCTTGAGTTCTTCATGAAAAGCTTTCTTGCTTTGATTTTGTGATGAAAAATAAGTGAGAATAAGAAAACAAATGAGAGCAAAAATCCTACTTCATCATCCTCATCTATCCTTGCCATTTAGATGAGGGTGTTCACTTCATTTAGTGAGTGAGAGCTTGTGTTAATGAAACTCCAAGGTAGATCATCTTTGTTATCGAAGATCGGAAGCAAGCTTGCATCTTTCTCTTCATGGAGCCTCTCGAGAGTCCGGAACACGATGATCGCAGCAAAGGGACCATAACACGGAGCTTATGAAGTGAAGGACCGGATCTACAAAGGTTGTAATCCCTCTCACCTAGTGTTAATGAATTTAACATGCTTGTTTTCTCCTAATCTCTAGTTTAAAGATCCGGCTTTGGGTTGTTCGGCACGGCTAAATTTTAAATCGGGCATGGTTGATGCCTCTGGACCCTTGTGCGTGTGCCTAGCAATCCTACAGGCATCGCCAAGTGGGAGCTAGCTCTTCGGCAAACGGCGGATCACAACCACGCAAGATAGTATATATAAGTATACGACGCCCAACGGCGAAGTTCACCACAAAAGATAAATAAATAAGCACGACATCAACCCTAAATGCGAACATAAAACCCATTGCTCAAGTCTCGCAACTACAAGTCTTGCTCAGTCTCATTTCTTATACAAATACTAGTTTGATTGATGGAGTTGACTAGATACAATATGTAATGTAAATACAAGAGTGGGTACGATACAAATGTCCCACCTACCAAAGTTATCACCCAAAAGCAACTGTGTGCCAGCAATGCCGCTACTGATCCATGCGGTCAACCTGCAAGAACTGTCGCACAACGTGGGTGATTTGCCAACTCGTGAGTAGAAAAACATCAACAAGTAGAGATTGAATAAACAACGACTCCTAGGTCAACTATTTCATAAAGGTGATACTATGATATCTAGGGTGACTGGGTCTGTATATGTGCCAACACTAATATCAATGACAATCAGCATGTGGATATCATCCAACAATATAATCAATGTCTGTATGCAACCATATCATCAATATATGTATGCAAGTGGATCCCGTCCACGTGTCAACCAATGACAAAACAACATCATACTTGTAAATATCATAAAAGCATATGCATGGAAGTATGAGGATATAAATCAACGTGTGTCCCTCGCGACACATCAAAATCATGGAACCTGGGTGTCCAGCATCGACACTCGAAAACATCATGAAACCCGTGTCCAGCATCGACACGTAAATCCTCATATCTCAGGCTCCATCAGTCCGGATCGACCCATATCATCTCTCGACTCCGGTCGGTATCCTCCGGATATCCGCCGAGCCCAAATACTATAACCGGTAGGTAATGGTCCCTCTGCCAGGCTCACCGTCTACTGCACAGCAGATCCGTTCTCACCCCGGGGTACCATACCGGGTCCACCATGTACCCGCAATCGGCCTCATCCAGCTCCTCGAATCGGATTTCACATGTCACACGTCTTAAAACCGAGAAAACGCATGGTGGACGCACTAAAATATCATATTAAGAGAAACCGGGTTTTTAAAATGGTACTTGCTTTCTTTTGAAATAGCCACGGTTCTCAAATCCAGAAATCTCATGAAAACAGCATATCTCAATGCGTAAAATCGTAAAGCATGATGTATGCGACATATAACAGAATGTGAGCATAACCGTATATCATGCAGCATGGAACAGTAATGTGCACGTATCAAGGATAAACCGCTCTTTTAAATGAATCCAGTTTTAAAAATATATCCCGCGGTTCCCAAATTCTATAAGTCCAATGCAACATCGTATAAAGGTGCATATGCAACTATAGCAAGTAAATCGTACAAGGAGTCATAGCATGATGCAGCAAATCCTACTGTGTAGTGACTTGGCAATTATCGATGATGAAGTATGTGAGCCGGCAAATCTGTGTACGTGTAACCTACGCATCATCGATAATGGTGTAAGTGTACTAGCATAGGTGTATGCAATGCAATGAGAATAACATGAATGCAGCATAAGGTAAATCATATGCAAATGCTGACGGGTATACGTATCTAACATGACCGAGTTGGTGAATCTAACTATCGGTATCTAGCCTCACGACATCACGTACGGAATAATCCATCGTATGGCATCCTCTATTCAAGGGTATGGATCAATCATCGAGCCCAACTCATCACGTACGGAAAATCAACGTACGGCGGTACTGAACAATCGAGGATCCTATCATCCTATATAACAATGAGGAGTACGGACCTAACGTCTCGTACGGCAATCACTCATGATTCACGACATTCTATATATATCTATATACTTATGTCCCAGGTCACATCCATAACAATCTCGTATCAGGGGACCGGCAAGGTATCAATCATCTCAATCGACTCGCATCCGTATACCAACATATCATCATATCACATGTCAAATCGTATTCTCTTTTCAACGCATTTATATCTCACATAAGGTCAATTTTACATATACATTCTACCTTTACTATAAGCATAAGTATCTAATCTAACATACACACCCGATCCATACAAACAGTTTTTGAAAGATGCGAATCGTAGCTTTGAAAGTAGGGGCTACGGTGTTTTGAAGGAAAAGATATCATTTAAAAATCCGTAACGTCCCTCAAGGTATCTGTTTAGAAGATGCATACGATTCTTTGGTTTGGAAATAGGTATGGTTCGGATGACACAAATACGTCGGCTATCTAGTCTTATACTACCCTAAACGGCAAAATCGTCAAACGTCATCCTCAATTTCCGTCATCACATATTAGTCGTATCAAAACACTTCTAATTATCGTTTAGTTTATAATATGGTTTCACTAACAATCTTTTAACTCTAACCCTCGTTTCCTAATCTAGGTTTTCTTAACCATATGCTACAAATCGGTTTTCACCAAAACTTTGCGGGGGTGCTATACGCTATCCGCCCGACTTAGCCCGTAGATATAGATCTACTCACCTGATCTTTGCCTACCGAATTCGATGATGTCACTCTCATCCTCGTCTTCTCTAAGTCCACGTGGGGGTACCTACAATTTCCAATGCGTCATATAGTATTAAGAATCGAACATGAAAACCAAAGCTGCATGTGAATCGCTTATAGGTTAGAACCTATAGCCTACGCCTGCAAAACCACTAAACAACTCCCGTCGCTGATGTAAAAACATCAGATGGTGGAACATAATATCCAATACCAAACCTCAAATTAAAATGAAGTCGCAAAACATTGCAGCAACTCAAGAAAATGGTCCCAGATTTTTCCCTTGGTGAAATTTGCCAATTTTGCACACATGGAGGGTCTAATTTACTGAAGATAGAGCCATGGACCAAGAACGGATCAATTTGGTTGTACCCAGGACATAAATTGCGGCCCAAATCATAAAATTTGCGGCCAAGATATATGGGTTGGGGCTCAGGTTTCAGTGGGTTATTCTTGGTTTCCTACACGTCTCATGGTTAAGGGAACTTCTTTTACAATGGTCTCGGGTCATCCCAGATCTCTAAATACCATCACTAAAAGTACAAAAACCCGATATCGACAAATATAATGTTTGTATTTTGGGGTTTGGTCACTGGTCCAAGTCAAGAATCGACCTCTAGGGTCTTGTAAACAGCCACTAGGCATCACCTAATCCACACAACACTCAAACTCTTCTCTAGGAATTTCTAACTTCACCATATCATACTAAATCAACTCCTAACCATACTAGAATGCTAGGAAACATAAACTAAACTAAGTGAATGGAATTTTACCTCATTTGGGCAACCCAAGAAAAACCCTAGCTGTCCAAAGTCATTAAAATCCAACTTTGCTTGGTCCATTGTGTAGAGGATGAGGAAGGGATCATTTTTAATGAAAGGGGTTTAGGGTTTTGACAAGGTTTTTCAGATGGATTTTTCGATTGAAGGTGGAGGTAAGTGAGGTTGAAGGAGATGAAGAAAATGATGGGGGAGAAAAGAATGTGGCTGCCCCCTCTCTCTCTCTCCTTTAATCTCACCCACTCTCTCACTAATTTACCCTTTTGCCCTATTCTCTATTTCTTTTCTTTTTCCTTACAAAACAAAACACATTATGAAGCCAACAACACAAATGAACCATATGCAACCAAATTCAACATGACATGGTGCACTAATCATGAAAACTGTAGAAACACGGATTTGGCTCAATCGCGATTAGCAGTGCACTAATCGGGTTTATCCAAACTGCATTTAATAAATTTAAAAAATGCCAAATCCTTTAAATATATTTTTAAATGAATAAATAATTTTAATCTCCAATTATTTCACAATTATTGGTATATATTTATACTCTTTTTCGAAAACCCCAATTTCGCAAATCGGGCAGTTTTTGGGAAATATATTATTTTAATATTAAATTCCAAAAATAATATTTTATATTTTTCTGAAATCTTGCACCTTGGCCCGACCCTAGACTATGACTCATTGACCAAGTTAACCGAACTTTCTTAAAATACTGTCTTTTGGATTGTCTGAGTTGCATAAATCATTGTCACTCCTTCTTTTACCCTTTGAATTTCTCAAGAACACCCCGTATCACTACGAACATCCACTTCCATTCGATAAATCCATCGTATAGTTACATACGAACTCGAATGAACTTGTTCCAAATTCGAGGATGGATTCTGGTTCTGGAGAGATTGAATAGGATCATTCGATTGTATTTTCCCTTTACCTTCTCTCAGGTTGTGAGGGCTCCTAGGATTAGGAAAGGGTACTACATCTATTACGCTTATTGGATAATCTTCTTCCAACCCATAGGCAGGTGCCGAAAGGTAGGGAATGAAGAAAACCAATTAGCCTAAGTGTGGTGTACAGAAGGTAATAAGTAAAGACAAATAAAGGGATTAGAAAGAGGGCAAAGTAAATTGCGACTGCTATCATTCACGACCAAACCACATATTTCACCGCCACTCCTACTTCACCTTTGTATTTCTCCAGAACACCCCATATCACTACGAACATCCACTTCCGTTGGATAAATCCATCGTATGGTTATATACGAACTCGAAGCAACTTGTTCCAATTCGAGGATGGATTCTTGTTCAGGAGAAATAGGAATAAGGTTTATTCAGTTGTCTTTTATCTTTACCTTCTCTCAGGTTGCGAGTGGTCCTAGGATTAGGACAGTACACCTATATGCTTATTGGATAGTCTTCTTCGAAACCATAGGCTGGTGCCGAACGGTAGAGAAGGAAGAAAACCATTTAGCTTAACAATGGTGTACAGAAGGTAATGAGTAAAGACAAATAAAGGGATTTAGAATGATGGCAAAGAAATATAGGGTTACAGTCATGAAACTGATAATGGAAGAGGCATTACTAGGAATACTCGAATACCCCTTCGAAACATTTTCATGTTTCGGTTTCACTGTACGTTGTTAAATGAAAACTGATTTCCCAATTAGATCCTTACTTCAGGATATGTATTTACTAGGTTTTGATTCTCACATCTGTATGGTTTTTGTTGGAGATAGTGCCCTCAAAGTCAATTATTGGATCGCAGGTACGTGATTGCAATGATTGAGGCAGGACCTATACCGATATGACAATCTTGCTCGTGATGATAGTATGCTATCTGGTTTGTCTTTATCATCGTATACATGCTTTAGTTCACTATTGCATGATGATAGAGCCCATAGGATTCTTGCTTGACTACCAGCAGTATGATGGCGATCATATACGTGGGAGCTGGGGTCTATAAGCACATCCTTAAAAGTGTCCCTAGTCGTGGGAGTTTCGAGACAGGGCATCGATACTCCAGAGTAGACTAGTGTATACAGTCGAGACCTCAACGAGGGGCGGTGGCCGGTCTCACAAGCCACTGGTGTCAGTTGGATCACCTAAGATGTATACAGGTGCTCATTGGGTTATGAGTATACCGGACAGGACTCGCCGGGAACCTGCTAGTTGGTATTATAAATATCGTCAGATGGCAGTTCCCTGGTGACATGTATACAGGTTAGTTCATCGACCTAAGATCGTCATTTGTCTGGTGTGAGTTCCCACTGTGCTTAGATTACTACCCTACCACGCTCAAAGGAGTTGTGCAAACAGGTTTTAGTTGGGTACAGTCCCGAGCCACATTGGAGGCAAGTGAGCGGATCGTCGGGGATTCGTCTCTCCCGGTATTGGGGGTTGATGTCGCGCAGTGCACGGGTGGCCATCACTAGGAATCCTCGGCCGAGATAGTGGAGAATTACTGATTTGGATCAGTAGTTTCTCAGGTGGTGATGGGCTTCATGCCGACACGATTTTTCGCGTTATTAGGGGTCTGACTTTATCCACCCCCCTAGACTCGATATGCGATACTCTTTAGACGAACAGACCGGACTGTATATATATTGTCACTGTCAGGCTTAGTAGGGTTTATAGATGAGTTCGCTCATCAGCTTACCTTCTAATCAATATATAGGCAAACTGTTACGTACAGTTTGTACCTCTGACGTGCTAGTGGTTATACCAAGTGTCGATGTGTTGATGAGTCATTAGAGTCCCCCACAAACACTTTCCCAAGTTCGGGCGAAACGTTGTAGAGGCCGTATGGTGATATGGCAAGGTTCGGAAAAAACACGTGCGTTTTCGCACGTGTCGTTTTTCGGGTAGATAATACTGGTAGGCTTTGGTTTAAGCCGGAACCCAGTATTATACTGTGTAGATATAATATCTTTGTCTCAGTTGAATTTGTATTCGGTCGTAATACAAATGCGGGTATGTTTATACTGATACGGGGTTATCCTGAAATTCGTTTCAGGATCACTTTTGGAAGTTGCCAGTTTCCAGTTTTCTATCAGCCGTATTTAACAGTTGGTTAAATATGGATTTATCTTTTCTTGATAAGGTGAGTCAGTGTTCTAGAAGGTTCTAGAGAGGGTGACAAGGGTAGTGAGTCATTTGGTCATTAATGGTGCTTTAAATGAGTTGATGACTATGGTCATGAATCATCACTTTC
The DNA here is from genome assembly GCA_030015575.1 of Agapanthus africanus. NCBI lineage: Eukaryota > Viridiplantae > Streptophyta > Magnoliopsida > Asparagales > Amaryllidaceae > Agapanthus > Agapanthus africanus. The sequence goes on along the minus strand of CM057344.1, from coordinate 366,925,812 downwards.
ATTATTGTGTTCACACTAGGTGTCATTAGTGAGTCATGATAAGCTTCATTGTTAGAGTCACCCTCCCTCTCCTACACTCACCTCCCCCTTCTCCTTAAATGGCCGGCCACCCCTTGATGAAAGCTTATACTTGTTGTCTTGAAAAGATATAAGATTTGGTGCATAGAAATTAGATGTGAGCGGTTTCTCTTTTCACCCGATTCCAAATAGCAACTTCATTAACCGTTCGTCCATAGCCTTGGACGTAACGAGACAAAGTGTTCTACTCATTCTCTACATCATCTTGGTCGTCTCTTTTAGCAAACTTGATGATCGAGTTGCCTCGGTTCAGAGGCGGGAGCACGTTTAAAGATCCGTCGACGTGGTGCCACCTGGACGACGAGATTGGAGATTCAGGAGATCGGAGCAGCCGCAACAAGCGCGGGATGATGGTTGAAGACCGAAGGACTCGGATCATTCGGTATAACGTTACTACCCATTTGTAATTTGTTAGTTTAGCTTTAATTGCAGATCCGGGTTACGGTACACGATAGCGCCAGTTTGTAAAAAGTTTTTGTTCCGCATTTGGCGTCCGTTAGACGGCCGGGGCGCTACCGTGGACTTACAGTGGTATCAGAGACTCACCATTAAGCTATATTAACTTGTGCTAACGCGTTTAAATTATCGATCGAACGGATTTTCGAAAATCATAATTTTCAGTTTTAAAGTTTCTGTCGATTTTAAAATGTGTCTAAAAATTATTTTGACCATCACAGAAAAACAAGCAGGCTTTTTTAAGAAAACAGAAGAAATACGATCCTCTGAATCATCCGTACGGCAGTGGACCCGCCGCCAAAGCCATGCTTTGGCCGCGGATCCTATTAGTTATATGTATGCCCTAGAGGCCATTACTGTACATAGGATGTATATTGTAGTGGATGCTGGGACGTATATAGGGAGGACTTTCTTGCTCGACATGATAGTATGCTATCTGGTTGATCTTTACCTTAACGTGTATACTGTTTATCTCTCTGTTACATGTTGGTAAAGCCCTTAGGATGTGTACTTGACTACCTGGACTATGATGCGGATCATACTAGTGGGGACATGGTAGTCCACAAGTACATCCTTCAAAGTCCCTAGTCGTGGGTGTATCGAGACGGGGCATCGATATACCAGAGTAGACTAGCGTGTACCTTCTCGACCCATACAGATGGGCGATGGATGATCCCATATCCATTGGTGTTTGACATCAGAGATGATATACGGGTGCTCAGTAGAGACTGGGTACACTGGACGGACTCGCCGAGAACTGCCAGATGGTATTATACCTTACGTCAGATGGCAGTTCTCTGGTGACACTGGTACAGAGTAGTCTGTTGACCCGAGATCGTCATAGAGTCTTGTGTGGTTCCCACTGTGCTTTGATTTCCATCTTACCACGTCCAAGAGGGCGTGCAAAACGGTGGTTTTTGGGTACAGTCCCGAGTCACATGGAGGCAATGAATGATATGAGGGGATTCGTCTCTCCCGGTATAGAGGGTTGATGTTGCGCTGTGTTCGATTGGCTATAACAGGAAATCCCTGGCCAGGGTTGCTGAGATTTACTGGTAAGTGTTACCAGTAGTTTCTCGAATTGTTATAGACCTCATATCGACACGACTTATCGAGCTATTGGGGTCTGACGTTTACCACCCCTAGGCAAGATATGCGACATATCAGACGACGAGACCGGACTGTACGGTAGTGTTACTGGTTGGATTCACTGGAGTGTGAGCGGGCTTGCTCGTCGATCTTCAGATCGCTCAATACCCGGGTGGCCGTTACGTTTAGCAGACCGCTTGCGGCTTGTGGATGTTTGATATGATCATCATCTGCTGCCGGCGTATTGACGAGTCTTTAGAGTCCTACACAGAGGTTTCCTGGCTCAAGCGAAACAAAATAGGAGCGCATATGAGATATGTGCGGGACCGAGAATAATGCGTGTATGTGATACCGTATTTCATTCTCGCGATGAATGTGTCGAGTGGTTGTATGCGATATAACCTAGTTATCGAATCGAAGATTGATTCGATAAATCGATACATTGGATATTAGTCAGTTATATGCGATATGACCGGATCGTTAAATCAAGTGTTGATTTAATGATTTAATGCATAATTATATACTTGATATATTACTTTGCATTAACTAGTATCGGTTCACTTTAAATGGTTTTTCTCGCTCGGATGTGCGCATTATATATGTGATATGATTTTGTGCACTTGCTTGTATCATGTTTGATGATACATGCTTTTTGGTTAAGTGTAAAGTATTAAACCTTGGTTAGTGAAATGGTTAGGGTTTATTATTTGTTATTCATTTATCTTATTTAATTATCCATTTATTTTTGATAAATGAATAAAAGAAAATGAAATGAAATGGTGGCTTTCATTTGTTGTTTTCATGAAGCTTCATGAACACTTTGACTAAGTGACCATTTTGTCTCTAGCTTGACCCTAACCATTCCTTTAACCATGATTGTTTCTCTACACATTACCATAGTTAACATTATGATAAGAAATGATTATTATTCTAATTCCATTATTCTTATCATAAGACTTTCTTCTTCTTCTTCCTTTCTTCACTTGAAGAAAGCAAGATCCATCAATGGTGATTGATGGAAATGAGTGAGAAATCCAATTCTAAAGTCTACCCACTTCCTATTTCTTCATCCTCTACCTCTTGCCAAGTAGTAGAGTGTGTTTCCTTCACAAGTTATCATGGTTTGGTGAAGGTGGAGCTTGATCTAGCGATGCCTCGACGTAGATCATCTTCGGCACGAAGCCGACGACCTTGCCCGCTCGTTCTCCGATGAAGCCGACGCTAGAGCCCGGATTTGATTTGGACAGCGGAGAGGACCTCATCTCGGAGCCGTGGAGGTGGAGGACCGGATCTACAAAGGTTGTATTTCCGTATTCTCTTAGTTAAGTGTTAACTAGTTTCTTTTTCGCCTAGAAATCTAGCCAACGATCCGTTCTAGGGTTTCTCGGCACCGTTTAAATTTGAAATTGACATAGTTGATACCTTGTGAGACCTCATTAGGGTGCCTAGGAACCCTACAGTGGTATCAGAGACTAGCTAGAGCCTTAGGCGAAGTCTAGACGGAGTTTGAAATCCGAACGAACATCGAAACCCATTCCCAAAATGCTCTCTGGATATTTTCTAAAATTTTGGATTTTTGTCAATTAAAAATATGCAGAAAAATAAGCAGGGTGTTATTTGAATTACTGTGAAATTCGAGGGCCTAAATCGACTTTTCCACCGCGGAACCGCGGCACGTGCTATGCATGGTGCGGCGGTTCCGCGGCCGTACTGTTCCCTTGTATGATGATTTCTGCACAGTAACTCATATAATTTAATGCTGTATTTTCTGGGGTATTTTTATTGTGACTCTACAGAAGAGTATTCTGGGGTTGTATTGGGAATCAAACATTCGATCGGATTATCAAATTTTGTCAGTGTGGCTTTCCGGATAAATTTTAGAATATGTTAAAAAGTTCGACCGGATATAAATACCCACCTTTTCCCCTGTCGGGAAATTTCCAAATGTTGGATTTTTCCGTAGTTTAACGACGTTCTAAGTAGTGCAAGTAACGCAATGGTCCCTCTAGAAGACAACAAACCTGAACTCGATTATGTGACCGTCTTGAACTGCCCTTTGAACCTTAGGGTTTGGGGCAGTACGGCGTGCCACATGTGAGGCGTTGGCTTGACCCTTCTACGGCTGGACCGTTGGTACTGAGGCACGAACTGAATGTTGTTAGACTTGTTTCATGTGTTGATCTGTATCGGGAGAACTTGGGTGTTTGGATGTTCGATCGGAAAATTTAACATTTTCTATTTTATTCGGAATGTGATACAATAATTGGAATTCACAATAAGTTATGTGAAACTGAATGAATGTTATAAACATAGCAGTTTAGTCTCACTTGATCGGTTGCCACGGAATTTTGATGTGATCAAAAGTCCGTCGCAATCACGTAGTGTACGCGGATACTCGCCGGGTAAACTTAATAGACAGCCTCACTCCACAGCCCCGACCAAGTGACTGTAGGAGAACCCCGTCGCCGAAAGCATCTGTTCGAGTGCTCGCGGTAGCGGTGTTCCGCCTTGGTGCACTTCGTCGACGGTATCGGGGGTGCGGCCGCCTACTGAAGTTTGCGACGAGCATTCGATCAGGATGTCGGGAATCCTGTTGAATTGCCCGACTTGGTATTGAAAAGTGTTTTCAATTTTGTGACTAAAATGCGGGGTTTATAATTGTTAGGCATGCGATGTCTAAAGAATTCATTTGGTCAGGCATGCGATGTCTGAGGTGATTGCGGATTCCAACTGTTGTAGTTTTACACTTTCTTTTCTGTGACCGTAAGTGTAATATGTGATATCGCCGATTTCGTTGCTATATGTCAACGACAATTGGGATGCGCATATTTACTTACGTTGATGACATGTGATGTTATGTGTTGCTGCATATGTTGTATTGGATCGTCGTGTTTGAATAGCCGGGGGTTTTTATGTGAGATGAGTGTTTTTCATTTTCATTCATGTAAAAACTTGTATGTAATATTCTTTTATTGGGGCGCTTCCAGGTTGCGGAAGTTGTCACCCTTTGTATATTATTTACTTTTCTGCACTAGGATAGACCCAAGGAGGAGGGCACAAGTAACCGGGTTCTGGAGTCCAGTGGGAGACCAACTCGATGAGTCGAGTCCGGGTCTCCTAACTCTAGAATTGGTAGGGTTGCTTGCCGCTCTCGTAGGGGTCTAGGGGTGTGGGTTTGGCTATTCATCACGACCGTGGAATCGGTGTTTTATACTGGCTCGTATTGAAAACACGGACGTCCTAGTATATCCAATATTTCATATGTTTCTTCTGCTGCGATATCTGTGATGTGATCATGTGATGTTCTGTGATAGATACAGTATATAGTATATATGATATATTATATAGATGTTACTTATGTTTTACACCCGCGCTAGCCCTGCCCCGCTCTGCCGTTAGTTACCTAACCTAACGGTGCATGAGGGGACATCGAGGCGAATGCGGATGGCATAAGTGTACGTCGTATTTATCTGTGATGTTTAGGTACTTAAATGATGGGACTTCATTAATGTGATTAATGAAATAAAAGAAACCTAAGATGTTGTAGAATCGAATTTCAAAATAAAACAGGTAGCTACAGTTCTTGCTTTGCACAGTGGTATATGTGATATATCCTGCACCTTATTCGATGAGGAAAGGACCGAGATCCCTTCACCGGGAGTGACTCTTTTAGCAATAACTGGCAGATGCTACACACTCGGTTTGTCTTTTGATTGCTTTTAAGTGTTTTTGCTTTGCACAGTGATATATATGATATATCCTGCACCTTATTCGATGAGGAAAGGACCGACGATCCCTTCACCGGGAGTGACTCCTTTAGCAAAACTAGAAAAGCCTAAAAAACACTCCATTTTAAAATCATTCGATCCTACAACGATATCAAGTTCATTACGCAATAGGTTTTCATAAAAACCTGTCGTAGCCCTCCGTCATTTCAGATAAGTTGTATATAGTATTCGTGCCGCATTTGTTGGCTTTCGTCAAGGTGCAGTGTGCGGTAGCTATATGCTGCTTATCTGCCAGCATACGATGCGATTGGATTAGGGTAGTCGTGCGGCTTTGTTGGCTTTCGTCAAGGGTCGTGCGGGTGGGTTTAATTCGATCAAGAAATGTACGGGTTGAACTTGACTAGAGGGCTATGGTTTGTTGGCTTTCGTCAAGGTCATAGCACGTTAGGGGCAAAATATTATCGGGAATTTCAAGTGTTGAAATTTGCAATGAGATTGCATACCTTCTATGAGATAGTTGGATCCCGATACCCGCTGCGAGTAAGAGTTACTCCTGGGAGAGTTTTATACATTAAAATTAGCCGATCAAGTAGGTGTCTAGAAAGGTGTTAACGAGGTTACGCCTCTGGGAAAACGAGGTTTACATTAATTAGGTTCGTGCGAAAGCACGGGGGACCTCCCTCAAAGTACGGACACTGGCCTGGCTGAAAGATTGGCGAACTTGTAGTGTGTAATTAATCCCGGCTAGTCTTTCCTTTTAGGGTTTGAAGGAAGATTTGATAAAAAGCAGTGGGAGCCATCCTGATTAGATAAAATAATAACCAATCTATTCTTGCAGAGCGCACGCTGAGTGTTTTCTTCTCTCTCTCTCCTGGTAGCGACCATATCACGCCTTAATCAAGATAATAATACGGATTATTGACCGAACCCGCTTGTTATTCTGAGCTGGGGAACGTTGGTCCCGCTCCAACTTATAAATGTTATAAGACAGAGCAGGAAATTGGGGAATACCAGATTTCCCGTGCCGCCCAAACGAATAGAGTGCATGTTGATGCATCATCTTCGGGTGTGTTCATTACAAAGAATTGTTTCTCCGTATCCTCTACGTCCTGGGTATGTGATACCAGATCAGAATCCCAGATATGTAATCTGTTACATAGGGCTACAGAAAGGTAGAGAACAGAGAACGGGTGATAAGTTTCATGGGGCAGAAAAAGGGGCAAGTGTTGCAGCCAAGTCTGTTGGTCACTGTCACCCTGTGTTACCAATACATTGATTCTGAACGAATGTTATTAGATACCGAACCTGATATACAAAATCATATCTGTCTCTTTATTAGTAAAGAAATGATAAAATTTTGTATTGTTGGATAATGTTTTGAACATTTCCTATATCAAAGGTTGATCGGTTCAGGCACGTTATCTAAAAGCATTGATGTTCTAAATCAAACTACAGTTCTTAGTATATGGAACACACATAAGAGGAAGAGTTCAGAAATGAACGGATCCTTCTTAAGGTATTGTAGACTAGGTCATATCAATGCGACCCGACTGGCTGAGTTACATTTAGATGCATATTTAAATAAGTTTGAATTTCATCTTGTGAAACTCGCCAGTCATGTCACAAAGATAAGATGACCACAGCTCTGTTTATTGGAAACAGAGAAAGAGTTAGTGAACTCTTGGGATAATACATGTTGATGTATGTAAGGTCCCCTGTCTACATATGCCAAGACTGATTCTTTATACTTCGTTACATTCTCTGATGATCTCTCGAGATTCAGACATATGTTCCTGTTGAAACACAAGTCCGAACCTTTTGAGATATTCACATAATATAAGTTAGAAGTAGAGAACCAAAATACGGGTATAAGTATTATGTCCTTTGATGAGATCAAGGAGGAGAATACTTGAGCACGGAATTCCTGGACCATTCTAAAGGAGAATGAGATTCTCTCTCAGCATTACTCCTCCGTATACACCATTGCAAGATGGTATATCGGGGTGGAGTAGATACACCCTATTTGATATGGTGTCCTCTATGATGAGTACTACTGAGTTACCTATTTTCTTTTTGGGAGTTATGCACTTGAGAAGCTGCATACCTATTGAATAGGGTTCCAGTCAAATCAGTTGCCCACCATTTCATATGTGATATGGAAAGGGAAGCGCCCATATCTTAAGTTAGTTAATATTTGGGGTTGTCCAGCCTATGTCTGAAAAGCAAAATCCGGACAAGATCGAGGCAAGATCTGTTATGTACAACTGGAAAGGTTCCAGCTATACAAACAACAGCAGATGATTTGGTAGAACCAAAGGATTCAGTAGATTCCAACGAACCTCAGCCTCTCCGCCGATCTAGTAGGGTTCCTCACCCACCTGAGAGATACTTCGGTTTCTCTATGACAGTGGGAGCGAGGATTGCATCATGAGATGATGACCCAACTAGTTTCGAGCAGGCCATCGAGGGTGAAGACTCTGTAAGAATGGCTGGATGCTTAGCGATCTGAGATGGAATCCATGTACACCAACAAAGTATGGACTTTGGTTGATATATCTGAAGGGTTAAATCCCCATCAGGAGCAAGTACATCTTGAGAAGATTACTTGGTGTAGATGGAAAAGTTGAGCCTTTCAAAGCTAGACTTGTTAAAGGTTTGCATCATTGACCAGATATGGATCATAATGATAAAACCTTTTCAAGTATCTATGCTTAAGTCCATCCAGATCCTACTTACCACGGCTACATACCATGACTACGATATCTGGTGGTTGGGTGTCATGACTGCTTTTCTAAATGATATTTTGGAAGAGAGCGTCTATAAGTACACAGCCAGAGGGCTTCGTAGACAGTGGGAGCAGCGGAAACGTGTGCAAGATGCTTTATAGGATAAAGCAGGCATCGCGGAGTTGGAACATCTGTTTTGATGGATTAGTCAAACAGTTTGACATCATCAAAATGGTAGATGAACCTTGTATATACAAAAAGGTAGTGGGGAGTATGGTGATGATCTTCGTAGAGTACGTGGATGACATACTCCTGATAGGGAAGGAGTTTCCTATGCTACGCTCGATCAATCTCCGCATATCACAATGATTCTCCACATAGGATCATGATGATACCTGCTAAATCCTGAGTTTTGGATCTATGAGATAGATCTAAATGGATGTTAGGATACACACTAGCTGTAGTGAGATGGTATCAGTTGATCCTGGGGAGAATCACTGGAAGGGTTCCAGGGTGATAAAGACGACTGATTGTCAGTCGCAGGCATTGTCTTTACCCTCAGTAAAGGGACGGTATGTTGGAAGAGTTCCAATCTAGATACCGTGACATACTAGACGATAAAGGCAGGATACATCGCTACTTAAGATGCTACCAAAGAGGCTGTTTGGGTGTATATTGGTTCATGAGATGAACTATGTTCCTTCCATTGTGTGACAATGGAGTTGTGGCTTATGCCAAGGAACGCAGGTCCCATCAGTGATCCAGACATATTCTAAGGCAGTATCACTTGATCATGGAGATGGTTGATCTCTAAGGGATCGAGGTTAGGAGAGTAGACTCAGAGGACAACACAGCGGATCCACTCACAAAGGCCTGTTCCCAGAGAGAGATTTTTATGGGATGGTTGAGTATGAGATACTACAACCACTGCTACAGATGGCCCTAGTGCAAGTGGGAGATTGTTAGTTATATGTATGCCCTAGAGGCCATTCCTGTACATAGGATGTATATTGTAGTGGATGCTGGGACGTATATAGGGAGGACTTTCTTTCTCGACATGATAGTATGCTATCTGGTTGATCTTTACCTTAACGTGTATACTGTTTATCTCTCTGTTACATGTTGGTAAAGCCCTTAGGATGTGTACTTGACTACCTGGACTATGATGCGGATCATACTAGTGGGGACATGGTAGTCCACAAGTACATCCTTCAAAGTCCCTAGTCGTGGGTGTATCGAGACGGGGCATCGATATACCAGAGTAGACTAGCGTGTACCTTCTCGACCCATACAGATGGGCGATGGATGATCCCATGTCCATTGGTGTTTGACATCAGAGATGATATACGGGTGCTCAGTAGAGACTGGGTACACTGGACGGACTCGCCGAGAACTCCCAGATGGTATTATACCTTACGTCAGATGGCAGTTCTCTGGTGACACTGGTACAGAGTAGTCTGTTGACCCGAGATCGTCATAGAGTCTTGTGTGGTTCCCACTGTGCTTTGATTTCCATCTTACCACGTCCAAGAGGGCGTGCAAAACAGTGGTTTTTGGGTACAGTCCCGAGTCACATGGAGGCAATGAACGATAGGAGGGGATTCGTCTCTCCCGGTATAGGGGGTTGATGTTGCGCTGTGTTCGATTGGCTAAAACAGGAAATCCCTGGCCAGGGTTGCTGAGATTTACTGGTAAGTGTTACCAGTAGTTTCTCGAATTGTTATAGACCTCATATCGACACGACTTATCGAGCTATTGGGGTCTGACGTTTACCACCCCTAGGCAAGATATGCGACATATCAGACGACGAGACCGGACTGTACGGTAGTGTTACTGGTTGGATTCACTGGAGTGTGAGCGGGCTTGCTCGTCGATCTTCAGATCGCTCAATACCCGGGTGGCCGTTACATTTAGCAGACCGCTTGTGGCTTGTGGATGTTTGATATGATCATCATCTGCTGCCGGCGTATTGACGAGTCTTTAGAGTCCTACACAGAGGTTTCCTGGCTCAAGCGAAACGAAATAGGAGCGCATATGAGATATGTGCGGGACCGAGAATAATGCATGTATGTGATACCGTATTTCATTCTCGCGATGAATGTGTCGAGTGGTTGTATGCGATATAACCTAGTTATCGAATCTAAGATTGATTCGATAAATCGATACATTGGATATTAGTCGGTTATATGCGATATGACCGGATCGTTAAATCAAGTGTTGATTTAATGATTTAATGCATAATTATATACTTGATATATTACTTTGCATTAACTAGTATCGGTTCACTTTAAATGGTTTTTCTCGCTCGGATGTGCGCATTATATATGTGATATGATTTTGTGCACTTGCTTGTATCATGTTTGATGATACATGCTTTTTGGTTAAGTGTAAAGTATTAAACCTTGGTTAATGAAATGGTTAGGGTTTATTATTTGTTATTCATTTATCTTATTTAATTATCCATTTATTTTTGATAAATTAATAAAAGAAAATGAAATGAAATGGTGGCTTTCATTTGTTGTTTTCATGAAGCTTCATGAACACTTTGACTAAGTGACCATTTTGTCTCTAGCTTGACCCTAACCATTCCTTTAACCATGATTGATTCTCTACACATTACCATAGTTAACATTATGATAAGAAATGATTATTATTCTAATTCCATTATTCTTATCATAAGACTTTCTTCTTCTTCTTCTTCCTTTCTTCACTTGAAGAAAGCAAGATCCATCAATGGTGATTGATGGAAATGAGTGAGAAATCCAATTCTAAAGTCTACCCACTTCCTATTTCTTCATCCTCTACCTCTTGCCAAGTAGTAGAGTGTGTTTCCTTCACAAGTTATCATGGTTTGGTGAAGGTGGAGCTTGATCTAGCGATGCCTCGACATAGATCATCTTCGGCACGAAGCCGACGACCTTGCCCGCTCGTTCTCCGATGAAGCCGACGCTAGAGCCCGGATTTGATTTGGACAGCGGAGAGGACCTCATCTCGGAGCCGTGGAGGTGGAGGACCGGATCTACAAAGGTTGTATTTCCGTATTCTCTTAGTTAAGTGTTAACTAGTTTCTTTTTCGCCTAGAAATCTAGCCAACGATCCGTTCTAGGGTTTCTCGGCACCGTTTAAATTTGAAATTGGCATGGTTGATGCCTTGTGAGACCTCATTAGGGTGCCTAGGAACCCTACAGATCCGCGGCCATCTTGGAGCTTCACAGGGTCGAATTTCTTCTGGTGTTTCTTTGTTGGAAATTATGGCTTCTGGAATGTTTCTTTTGGGCCCAGATTTTATTACTGTACAGCAGATGTACATGGGGCGCACTTCGGGAAATTTAGTCGATCGAAATTTTAAACTTGTTAGTTTACAGTATTTACATTATATCTCCGACCGGGAATGTCATTTGATCGGTAAACTGCGTCTGATTGCTATAGTTCTTTTAGATAGGTTTGCGAACGTGATATTCGCGTTGATGTTCTGTGTTGTGTTGTGATGTTGCAGATATGTCGTGGTGGATAGCAGGGTGCAATGATAGTGCAGTTTGGATTTATTTGTACATTTGATATTGCGGGGCGAGCGTCCAACATGTGGACTGCCGTTACTGCCTGTTTGTATAATATTCTTTTGGGGCACGACCGGGTCGAGGTCGATGTACCCGTTGTACATTTTTTTATTTCTGTACTAGGTTTATCCCGCGAAGGAGTACACGGGTAGCCGGGTTCTGGAGGGCAACGGGTTCGTATCTCATGGCTTTGAGAGGTAGAAGGACCTCACTCTAGAATTGGCAGACTATTCGCCGCACTCGTAGGGGGTACAGGTTGACCCAAGGAAGGGTGCTCAATTTACCGGATTCCGTGAAGTGCCGGGTGTTCCATTCACTATGCTGTGGGGACTACCCCGCTTCAGGTTTTGGCGGGTAACTTGCCGCACCCGTAGGGGTCTAGGTTTCATTGCACAGGCTATCCACACGACCAGGGGAACGTCGGGTTTTCAGCAGCGGCTCTGTGAAACTCGGGGATCCCAGATTATCTGTATTGTTCTGTGATGCTTATTACTTTTCTGTAATGTTGCATATTATCATGCCTGGAGTGTAGGGTTCCTAGGCATCCTAATGAGGTCTCACAAGGCATCAACCATGCCAATTTCAAAAATTCTAGGTGCCGAGAAACCCGACTACGGATCGTTGGCTAGAAATTTAGGCGAAAAAAGCAACTAGTTAACTACTTTAACTAAGTGAACGTAAATGCAACCTTTGCAGATCCGGTTCTCCACCTCCATAGCTCCGCAACGAAGTATCCTCGCTGTCCAAATTGAAATCCGGGCTCTTGCGTCGGCTTCATTGGAGAAGAAGCGGGCTAGGTCATCGACGACGTGCCGAAGATGATCTACGTCGAAGCATCACTAGATCAAGCTCCACCTTCACCAAGCCATGAAAACTTGTGAAGGAAACACACTCTACTACTTGGCAAGAGGTAGATGATGAAGAAATAGGACGTGGGTAGACTTTAGAATTGGATTTCTCACTCATTTCCATCAATCACCATTGATGGAGCATAGCTTTCTTCACTTGAAGAAAGGAAGAAGAAGATGGTAAATGTTATGATAAGTTCTTAGAAAATATAAAATAAAAGAATACTTATCATAATCTTAACCTTAGTTAAGTGTAGAGAATTGACTAAGGTTGGGTTGAATGGTTAGGGTTAAGGATGAGAACAAAAAAGTCATCAAGTCAAAGCTTCATGAAGCTTCAACTAAAAACAAATGAAGCCACCATTGATTTATCTTTCAATTTATTCATAATGAATAAATAAATAAATAAGATAAGTGAATAAGTAAAACCCTAATCAACAACTTAATCTTTGTTTAATTCCTTACACTTAACCAAAAAGCATGTATCATCAAACATGATACAATCAAGTGCACAAAAGTATATCACATATACAACTTGTGAACTTCAAGTGAGAAAATCCATTTAAAGTGAACCAATACTAGTTAATGCAAAGTAATATATCAAATATATAATTATGCATTAAATCATTAAATCAACACTTGATTTAACGATCCGGTCATATCGCATATAACCGACTAGTATCCAATGTATCGACTTATCGAATCAACTCTCGATTCGATAACTAGGTTATATCGCATATAACCATTCGACACATTGATCGCGAGAATAGAATACGGAATCACATACTGGTATTATTCTCGGTCCCGCACATATCTCATATGCGCTCCTATTTCGTTTCGCTTGAGCCAGGAAACCTCTGTGTAGGACTCTAAAGACTCGTCAATACGCCGGCAGCAGATGATGATCATATCAAACATCCACAAGCCGCAAGCGGTCTGCTAAACGTAACGGCCACCCGGGTATTGAGCGATCTGAAGATCGACGAGCAAGCCCGCTCACACTCCAGTGAATCCAACCAGTAACACTACCGTACAGTCCGGTCTGATCGTCTGCTATGTCGCATATCTCGCCTAGGGGTGGTAAACGTCAGACCCCAATAGCTCGATAAGTCGTGTCGATATGAGGTCTATAACAATTCTAGAAACTACTGGTAACACTTACCAGTAAATCTCAGCAACCCTGGCCAGGGATTTCCTGTTATAGCCAATCGAACACAGCGCAACATCAACTCCCTATACCGGGAGAGACGAATCCCCTCCTATCGCTCATTGCCTCCATGTGACTCGGGACTGTACCCAAAAACCACCGTTTTGCACGCCCTCTTGGACGTGGTAAGATGGAAATCAAAGCACAGTGGGAACCACACAAGACTCTATGACGATCTCGGGTCAACAGACTACTCTGTACCAGTGTCACCAGAGAACTGCCATCTGACGTGAGGTATAATACCATCTGGGAGTTCTCGGCGAGTCCGTCCAGTGTACCCAGTCTCTACTGAGCACCCGTATATCTCCTCTGATGTCAAACACCAATGGATATGGGATCATCCATCGCCCATCTGTATGGGTCGAGAAGGTACACGCTAGTCTACTCTGGTATATCGATGCCCCGTCTCGATACACCCACGACTAGGGACTTTGAAGGATGTACTTATGGACTACCATGTCCCCACTAGTATGATCCGCATCATAGTCCAGGTAGTCAAGTACACATCCTAAGGGCTTTACCAACATGTAACAGAGAGACAAACAGTATACACGTTAAGGTAAAGAGCAACCAGATAGCATACTATCATGTCGAGCAAGAAAGTCCTCCCTATATATGTCCAAGTATCCACTACAATATACATCCAATGTACAGTAATGGCCTCTAGGGTATACATATAACTAACAATCTCCCACTTGCACTAGGGCCATCTGTAGCAGTGGTTGTAGTATCTCATACTCAACCATCCCATAAAAGTCTCTCTCTGGGAACAGGCCTTTGTGAGTGGATCCGCTGTGTTGTCCTCTGAGTCTACTCTCCAAACCTCGATCACCCTGGAGATCAACCATCTCCATGATCAGGTGATACTGCCTTAGAATAAGTCTGGATCACTGATAGGACCGGCATTCCTTGGCATAAGCCACAACTCCATTGTCTCACAATGGTAGGAACATAGTTCATCTCATGAACCAATATACACCCAAACAGCCTCTAGGGTAGCATCTTAAGTAGCGATGTATTCAGCCTTTATCGTCTAGTATGTCACGGTATCTAGCTTGGAACTCTTCCAACATACCGTCCCTTTACTGAAGGTAAAGACAATGCCTGTGACTGACATTCAGTCGTCTTTATCACCCTGGAACCTTTCCAGTGATTCTCCCCAGGATCGATTGATACCATCTCACTACAACTAGTGAGAATCCTAACATCCATTTAGATCTATCTCATAGATCCAAAACCCAGGATTTAGGAGGTATCAATTTGATCCTATATGGAGAATTATAGTGATAAGCGGAGATTGATCGAGCGTAGCATAGGAAACTCCTTCCCTATCAAGAGTATGTCATCCACATACTCTACGAGGATCGTCACCATACTCCCTACTACCTTTTTGTTTATACAAGGTTCATCTACCATTTTGATGATGTCAACTTCTTTGACTAATACATCAAAACAGATGTTCCAACTCCGCGATGCCTGCTCTATCCTATAAAGCATCTTGCACACGTTTCCGCTGCTCCCACTGTCTACGAAGCCCTCTGGCTGTGTACTTATAGACGCTCTCTTCTAAATCATCATTTAGAAAAGCAGTCAAGACACCCAACCACCAGATATCGCAGTCATGGTATGTAGCCGTGACAAGTAGGATCTGGATGGACTTAAGCATAGCTACTTGAAAAGGTTTCATCATTATCCACACCTGGTCAATGATGCAAACTTTTAACAAGTCTAGCTTTGAAAGTCTCAACTTTTCCATGTACACCAAGTAATCTTCTCAAGATATACTTGCTCCTGATGGGAATTTAACCCTTCAGATATAGCAACCAAAGTCCATACTTTGTTGGTGTATAAGGATTCCATCTCAGATCGATAAGCATCCAGCCATTCTTACAGAGTCTTACTCCTGATGGCCAGCTCGAAGTTAGTTGGGTCATCATCTCATGATGCAATCCTCGCTCCCACTGTCATAGAGAAACCGAAGTAACTCTCAGGTGGGTGAGAAACCCTATTAAATCGGCGGAGAGGCTGAGGTTCGTTGGAATCTACTGAATCCTTTTGGTTATACCAAATCATCTGCTGTTGTTTATATAGCTGGAACATTTCCAGTTCTACATAACAGACCTTGCCTCGAGCTTGTCCGGATTTTGCTTTTAGACATAGGCCGGACAACCCCAAATCTTAACTATCTTAAGAGATGGGCTCTTCCCTTTCCATATCACATATGAAGTGGTAGGCAACTGATTTGATTGGAACCTTATTCAATAGGTATGCAGCTTCTCAAGTGCATAACTCCCAAAAAGGAAATAGGTAACTCAGTAGTACTCATCATAGAGCACACCTTATCATATAGGGTGTGATTGCTCCATCCCGATATACCATCGTGCAATGGTGTATGCGGAGGAGTAATGCTGAGAGAGAATCTTATTCTCCTTTAGAATAGTCCAGAAATTCCATGCACAAGTATTCTCCTCCTTGATCTCATCATAGGACATAATACTTATACCCGTATTGTGGTTCTCTACTTCTAACTTATATTCTGTGAATATCTTAAAAGGTTCGGACTCATGTTTCAACAGGAACTTAGGTCTGAATCTCGAAAGATTATCAGAGAATATAATGAAGTATATGTTAGTTGTATGTATGCCCTAGAGGCCAGTATTGTACAGATGTTGTATATTATATTGGATGCTTGGACATATATAGAGATGACTTTCTTGCTCGATATGATAGTATGCTATCTGGTTACTCTTTATCTTAACATGTATACTTGTCTCTTTAAACTGTCTTATGGTTACATGTTGGTAAAGCCCTTAGGATGTGTACTTGACTACCTGGACTATGATGCAGATCATACTAGTGGGGATATGGTAGTCCATAAGTACATCCTTCAAGGTCCCTAGTCGTGGGTGTATCGAGACGGGGCATCGATATACAAGAGTAGACTAGCGTATACGCTTCTCGACCAATGTGATGGGCGATGGATGATCCCATATCCATTGGTGTTTGACATCAGAGATGGTGTACGGGTGCTCAGTGGAGACTGGGTACACTGGACGGACTCGCCGAGAACTCCCAGATGGTATTATACCTCACGTCAGATGGCAGTTCTCAGGTGACACTTGTGCAGGTTAGTCTGTAGACCCGAGATCGTCATAGAGTCTTGTGTGATTCCCACTGTGCTTTGATCTCCACCTTACCACGTCCATGAGGGCGTGCAAAACGGTGGTCTTTGGGTACAGTCCCGAGTCACATGGAGGCAATGAGCGATAGGAGGGGTTTCGTCTCTCCCGGTATTGGGAGTTGATGTTGCGCTGTGCTCGATTGGCCGTAACAGGGAAGTCCCTGGCCAGGGCTGATCAGAGATTTGCTGGTAAGTGTTACCAGTAGTTTCTCGACCCGTTATGAGCCTCACATCGGCATGACTTATCGGTTATTGGGGTCTGACGTATACCACCCCTAGACTTGATATGCGACGTATCAGACGAACAGACCGGACTGTACGGTAAGTGTTACTGGTTGGATTCACAGGAGTGTGAGCGGGCTAGCTTGTCGATCTTCTGATCGCTCGATACCCGGGTGGCCGTTACGTTTAGCAGACCGCTTGCGGCTTGTGGATGTTTGATATGATCATCATCTGCTACCGGCGTATTGACGAGTCTTTAGAGTCCTACACAGAGGTTTCCTGGCTCAAGCGAAACGAAATAGGAGCGCATATGAGATATGTGCAGGACCGAGAATAATGCATGTATGTGATACCGCATTTCATTCTCGCGATATATGTTTCGATTGGTTATATTCGATATGACCTAGTTATCGAATCATTGATTCGATAAATCGATACATAAGATACTAGTCGGTTATATGCGATATGACCGGATCGTTAAATCAAGTGTTGATTTAATGATTTAATGTATAATTATATATTTGATATATTACTTTGCATTAACTAGTATTGGTTCACTTTATATGGATTTTCTCACTTGATGTACAAGAAGTATATGTGATATACTTTTGTGCACATATTTGTATCATGTTTGATGATACTTGATTATTTTGTTAAGTGTAAAGAATTAAAACCATGGTTAAGTGATTATTAGGGTTTTGCATATTCATTTATTTATTTATCTGTTCATTTATTTATTTGGAAATGATTTGATAAGAATGGTGGCTCTCTTTGTCTTTTAGTTGAAGCTTCATGAAGCTTTGACTTCTTAACCATTCTTGTCATCATGCTTAACCCTAACCCATCCATTAACCATGGTCTATTCTCTACACTTAACCCAAGTTAGAATTATGATAAGTATTCTTTTTCTTTTCATTTTAAAATAGACTTATCATAATTCTAGCTCATCTTCTTCTTCATCTTCAAGTTTGAAACCTTGAGGCCATCAATGGCAACTTGAGCTTGAGAGTGAGAAATCCAATTCTAAAGAGAACCCACCTCCTATTTCTTCATCCTCTACCTCTTGCCAAGTAGTAGAGTGTGTTTTCTTCACAAGTTTCATCACCTTGTGAAGTGGGAGCTTGATCTAGCGATGCCTCGACGTAGATCATCTTCGGCATCGTCGTCGATGACCAAGCCCGTTCATTCTCCGATGAAGCCGACGCAAGAGCCCGGGGTTCGACTTGGACAGCGAGGAGACTTTGTTGCGGAGCCGTGGAGGTGGATATCCGGATCTACAAAGGTTGTAGCATCTTAACTTTAGTTAAGTAGTTAACTAGTTTTGTATTTCGCCAAGAATTCTAGTCTAAGATCCGTAGTCTAGGGTTTCTCGGCACCATTTTTTTGAAATTGGCATGTTCGATGCCTTGTGAGACCTCACTAGAGTGCCTAGGAACCTTTCACTGGTATCAGAGCCTAGCTAGAGCCTTAGGAGAAGTCTAGACGACGTTTGAAACCCGATCGAACCGAAACCCAAAACCCTAAAATGCTCTCTGGACATTTTCTAAAAATTGGGATTTTTGTCAATTAAAAATATGCAGAGAATCAAGCAGGGTGTTATTTGAATTACTGTGAAATACGAGGACCTGAATCGACTTTTCCACCGCGGAACCGCGGCACGTGCTATGCATGATGCGGCGGTTCCGCGGCCGTACTGTTCCTTTGTGTGATGATTTCTGCACAGTAACTCATATAATTTAATGCTGTATTTTCTGGGATATTTTTATTGTGACTATACAGAAGAGTATTTTGGGGTACTATTGGGAATCAAAGTTTCGATCGGGGTATCAAATTTCGTCTTTGTGTTTTTCCGGATAATTTATAGAATATGTTAAAAAGTTCGACCGGATATAAATACCCAACTTTTCCCCTGTCGGGAAATTTCCAAGTGTTGGATTTTTCCGTAGTTTAACGACGTTCTAAGTAGTGCAAGTAACGCGATGGACCCTTTAGAAGACAACAAACCTTAACTCGATTATGTGACCGTCTTGAACTGCCCTTTGAACCTTCGGGTTTGGGGCAGTACGGCGTGCCACATGTGAGGCGTTGGCTTGACCCTTCTACGGCTGGACCGTCGGTACTGAGGCACGAACTGAATGTTGTTAGACTTATTTCATGTGTTGAACTGTATCGGGAAAATTGGGTATTCGACTGTTCGATCGGAAAGTTTAACATTTTCTGTTTATCTGGAATGTGATACAATAATTGGAATTCACAAACAGTTATGAGATAACTGAACGAATGTTATAAATTTAGCAGTTTAGTCCCATATGATATTGAAAAGAGTTTTCGATAATGAGACTAAAATGCGGGATTTATATCTGTTAGGCATGTGATGTCTAAGTATTTCATTTGATTAGGCATGCGATGTTTAATGTAGTTGCGGATTCCAGTTGTTGTAGTTTTACACTTTCTTTTCTGTGACCGTAAGTGTAGTATGTTCATATCGCCGGTTTCGTTGCTATACGTCAACGACAATTGGGGTATACATACTTACTTACGTTGATGACATGTGATGTTATGTGTTGCTGGATATGTTATATTGGATCGTCGTGTTCGAATAGACGGGGGTTTTTATGTGAGATGAGTGTTTTTCATTTTCATTCATGTAAAAACTTGTATGTAATATTCTTTTATTTGGGGCACTTCCGGTAGCGGAAGTTGTCACCTTTTGTATATTATTTACTTTTCCGCATTAGGATAGACCCAGGGAGGGGAGCACAAGCAACCGGGTTCTGGGGTCCAGTGGGAGACCAACTCGAGGGGTCGAGTCCGGGTCTCCTAACCCTAGAATTGGCAGGGTTGCTTGCCGCTCTCGTAGGGGTCTAGGGGTGTGGGATTGGCTATTCATCACGACCGTGGAATCCGTGTTTTATACTGGCTCGTATTGAAAACACGGACGTCCTAGTATATCCAATATTTCATATGTTTATTCTGCTGCGATATCTGTGATGTGATTCTGTGATGGATATAGTATATAGTATATATGATATATTATATAGACGTTACTTATGTTTTACACCCGCGCTAGCCCTGCCCTGCTCTGTCGTTAGTTACCTAACCTAACGGTGCACGAGGGGACATCGAGGCGAATGCGGATGGCATAAGTGTACGTCATATCTATCTGTGATGTTTAGGTATTTAAATGATGGGACTTCATTAATGTGATTAATGAAAGATAAGAAACCTAAGATGTTGTGGAATCGAATTTTAATATAAAACAGGTAGCTATAGTTCTTGCTTTGCATAGCGGTATATATGATATACCCTGCACCTTATTCGATGAGGAAAGGACCGAGATCCCTTCACCGGGAGTGACTCCTTTAGCAATAACTGGCAGATGCTGCGCACTCGGTTTGCTTTTGATTGCTTTTGACTTTTGCTTTGCACAGTGATATGATCCCTTCACCGGGAGTGACCCCTTTAGCAAAACTAGAAAAGCCTCAAAATCACTCCATTTTAAAACTTCATTTGATTCTATAACGATATCAAGTTCATTACGCAATAGGTTTTCAGAAAAACCTGCCGTAGCCCTCCATCATTTCAGATAAGAACTGTTTAGTATTCGTGCTGCGTTTGTTGGCCTTTGTCAAGGCGTAGTGTGCGGTAGCTGAATAGTGATTATCTGCTTATGCATATGATGCAGATTGTTTCAGGGTAGTCGTGCGACCTTGTTGGCCTTTGTCAAGGGCCGTGCGGGTGGGTTTGATTCAATCAAGAAATGACGGGTTGAACTTGACTAGCATGCTATGATTTGTTGGCCTTTGTCAAGGTAATAGGACGCTAGGGGCAAAATATTATCGGGAATTTCAAGTGTTGAAATTTGCAATGAGATTGCATACCTTCTATGAGATAGTTGGATCCCGATACCCACTGCGAGTAAGAGTTACTCCTGGGAGAGTTTTACACATTACAATTAGCCGATCAAGTAGGTGTCTAGAAAGGTGTTAACGAGGTTACGCCTCTGGAAAAACGAGGTTTACAGTAATTAGGTTCGTGCGAAAGCACGGGGGACCTCCCTCAAAGTACCGACACTGGCCTGGCTGAAAGATTGGCGAACTTGTAGTGTGTAATTAATCCCGGCTAGTCTTTCCTTTTAGGGTTTGAAGGAAGATTTGATAAAAACAGTGGGAGCCATCCTGATTAGATAAGATAATAACCAATCTGATCTTGCACGAGCTTACGCTAAAGTGTTTTCTTCTCTCTCTCTCCAGGTAGCGACCATTTCATGCCTTAATAAAGATAATAATATGGATGTATTGACCGAACCCGCATGTTATACTGTGCTGGGGAACGTTGGTTCCGTTCTTACCTATAAGAGTTATAGGACTGAACAGGATATAGGGGAATACCAGGATTCCCATGCCACCCGAATGAAGAAAGTACATGATGATGCATTTTCTTAGAGTGTGTTCGTTACTGAGAACTGTTTCTCCATTTGCTCTACGTCCTGGGTATTGGATAACGGGTCAGGATCCTATATATGTAATCAGTTACATGGGCTTAGGAAAGGTAGAGAACTTGGAGAAGGTGATAAAGACATTAGAGTTGTAAATGGTGCAATTGTTGCAGCTAAGACTGTCGGGGAATATCACCTTGTATTACCAACTGGTAATACATTGGTTCTGAACGAATGCTATTACATGCCGAACCTGATATGCAACATTATATCGGTTTCTTTATTAAGTAAAGAGGGATATAATTTTGTATTACAGGACAATGTTATGAACATTTTCCGTAACCAAAAGTTGGTTGGATCAGGCACGTTGTGCAATGGCATTTATGTTCTAAATCAATCAACAGTTCTGAGCATAACAAACACACACAAGAGGAAGAGTTCAGAACTGAACGAATCCTTCTTGTGGTATTGTAGACTGGGTCACATCAATGCGACACGACTAGCTATGTTGCATAAAGATGGATATTTAAATCCGTTTGAATTTTCATCTTATGACACTTGCCAGTCATGTCTCAAAGGCAAGATGACCAAAACTCCGTTTACGGGACACGGAGAAAGAGTTACCGAACTCTTGGGACTGATACATAGTGATGTATGCGGTCCCATGTCTACACATGCCAGGGATGGTTCTTCATACTTCATTACATTCACTGACGATCTCTCTAGGTTCGGGTATGTGTTCCTGATGAAACACAAATCAGAAGCTTTTGAGAAATTTAGGGAATATAAGCAAGAAGTTGAGAACCAAACCGGAAAAAGTATTAAAATCCTACGATCTGATCGAGGAGGAGAATACTTAAGCAATGAATTCCTGGACTTCCTAAAAGAGAATGGGATTCTCTCTCAGCTTACTCCTCCTTATACACCACAGCACAACGGTGTATCGGAGCGGAGAAATCGCACCCTATTAGATATGGTGCGCTCTATGATGAGTACAGCTGAGTTACCTATTTCCTTCTGGGGTTATGCGCTGGAGACAGCAGCATACCTATTGAATCAAGTTCCATCTAAATCTGTACCAACCACACCATATGAGATATGGAGTGGGAAGAGACCATGTCTTAAACGAGTTAAGATATGGGGTTGCCCGGCCTATGTCAAAAGGCAAAATCCGGACAAACTCGAGGCACGGTCAGTTCTATGTAAGTTTGTGGGATATCCCAAACATTCACATGGATATCTTTTCTACCATACAGAGGAACAAAAAGTGTTTGTTTCTCGACATGCCACCTTTTTAGAAAAGGAATTTCTTGCAAAAGAAATTAGTGGGGATATGGTAGAACTGGAAGAAATTCCGGCTACACAAACTCAAACTGAAGATTTAGTGGAACAAGAGGATTCAGTAGCTCCCAATGAACCCCAGCCTCTCCGCCGATCTAGTAGGGTTCCTCGCCAACCTGAGAGATACTACGGTTTTCTCATGGACTGTGGGAGCGAGGATTGCATCATGGAGGATGATGACCCAACTAGCTTCGAGCAGGCCATCACGAGTGGGGACTCAGTGAAATGGCTGGATGCTATGCGGTCCGAGATGGAATCCATGTACACCAACAAAGTATGGACTTTGGACGTTGCTCCTGAAGGGGTAAAACCCATTGGGAGCAAGATGGATCTTCAAGAAGAAACTTGGTGTTGATGGGAAAGTGGAGACTTTCAAAGCTAGACTTGTAGCAAAGGGTTTTCGTCAAAGACCAGGTGTGGACTATGACGAGACCTTTTCTCTAGTGGCTATGCTTAAATCCATCCGGATCATGCTTGCCATCGCTGCATATCATGATTACGAAATCTGGCAAATGGATGTTAAGACCGCCTTTCTAAACGGTGATTTAGAAGAGTGCGTGTACATGACTCAGCCAGAGGGCTTCGTAGACAGTGGGAGCAGCGGGAAGGTGTGCAAGCTGCTTAAATCCATTTATGGATTAAAGCAAGCATCGCGGAGTTGGAACATCTGTTTTGACGTCGTTATCAAAGAGTTTGATTTCGTCAAAAATCCAGATGAACCTTGTATCTACAAGAAGGTGGCAGAGAGTAAGGTTGTCTTCCTCGTATTGTACGTGGACGACATACTCTTGATAGGAAATGATATTCCTATGCTGCAATCAGTCAAGCTCTTCTTATCACAAAGATTCTCAATGAAAGATCTTGGTGATGCCTCCTGCATATTGGGAATTAGGATCTATAGAGATAGATCCAAAAAGATTTTGGGATTGTCCCAATCCAGGTACATTGACACCATACTAAAGAGGTTTAGTATGGAAGAGTCCAAGCGTGGGAACTTGCCCACGATCTCTGGAGTCACTCTCTCCAAAGAGATGTCTCCCAAGATTGATTTGGAGAGAGCTCGCATGCAAGGGATACCCTATGCTTCGGCAGTAGGCTCTATCATGTATGCGATGCTATGTACCAGACCCGATGTAGCATACTCACTAAGTATAGTGAGCAGGTATCAAGCTGATCCTGGAGAGAGTCACTGGACAGCTGTGAAGAGCATTCTCAAGTACTTGCGAAGGACTAGAGATATGTTCTTGGTGTATGGTAACGGAGAGCTCCAAGTGGAGTCCTTTACCGATTCGAGCTTCCAGAGTGATAAGGACGACTCTAAGTCGCAGTCGGGCTTTGTCTTTACCCTTTACGGAGGGGCGGTTAGCTGGAAGAGTTCCAAGCAGGAAACTGTGGCAGACTCAACGATGGAGGATGAATACATCGCTGCCAACGATGCTGCCAAAGAGGCTGTCTGGATCAAGAAGTTCATTACTGAACTTGGAGTGGTTCCATCCATTGAGCGTCCAATACCTTTGTATTGCGATAACAATGGAGCGGTGGCTTTGGCCAAGGAACCCAGGTCCCATCAGCGATCCAGGCATATTCTGAGGCGGTATCACCTGATCCGGGAGATAGTTGATCGCCGGGAGATCGAGGTCAGGAGTGTTGACATGAAGGACAACACGGCGGATCCACTCACGAAGGCCATTCCCCAGATACAGTTTGAGAGACTCTTCGGGATGCTCGGTATGCGATACTACAGCAGCTGGCCCTAGTGCAAGTGGGAGATTGTTAGTTGTATGTATGCCCTAGAGGCCAGTATTGTACAAATGTTGTATATTATATTGGATGCTTGGACATATATAGAGATGACTTTCTTGCTCGATATGATAGTATGCTATCTGGTTACTCTTTATCTTAACATGTATACTTGTCTCTTTAAACTGTCTTATGGTTACATGTTGGTAAAGCCCTTAGGATGTGTACTTGACTACCTGGACTATGATGCAGATCATACTAGTGGGGACATGGTAGTCCATAAGTATATCCTTCAAGGTCCCTAGTCGTGGGTGTATCGAGACGGGGCATCGATATACCAGAGTAGACTAGCGTATACGCTTCTCGACCCATGTGATGGGCGATGGATGATCCCATATCCATTGGTGTTTGACATCAGAGATGGTGTATGGGTGCTCAGTGGAGACTGGGTACACTGGACGGACTCGCCGAGAACTCCCAGATGGTATTATACCTCACGTCAGATGGCAGTTCTCAGGTGACACTTGTGCAGGTTAGTCTGTAGACCCGAGATCGTCATAGAGTCTTGTGTGATTCCCACTGTGCTTTGATCTCCACCTTACCACGTCCATGTGGGCGTGCAAAACGGTGGTCTTTGGGTACAGTCCCGAGTCACATGGAGGCAATGAGCGATAGGAGGGGTTTCGTCTCTCCCGGTATTGGGAGTTGATGTTGCGCTGTGCTCGATTGGCCGTAACAGGGAAGTCCCTGGCCAGGGCTGATCAGAGATTTGCTGGTAAGTGTTACCAGTAGTTTCTCGACCCATTATGAGCCTCACATCGGCACGACTTATCGGTTATTGGGGTCTGACGTATACCACCCCTAGACTTGATATGCGACGTATCAGACGAACAGACCGGACTGTACGGTAAGTGTTACTGGTTGGATTCACAGGAGTGTGAGCGGGCTAGCTCGTCGATCTTCTGATCGCTCGATACCCGGGTGGCCGTTACGTTTAGCAGACCGCTTGCGGCTTGTGGATGTTTGATATGATCATCATCTGCTACCGGCGTATTGACGAGTCTTTAGAGTCCTACACAGAGGTTTCCTGGCTCAAGCGAAACGAAATAGGAGCGCATATGAGATATGTGCAGGACCGAGAATAATGCGTGTATGTGATACCGCATTTCATTCTCGCGATATATGTTTCGATTGGTTATATTCGATATGACCTAGTTATCGAATCATTGATTCGATAAATCGATACATAGGATACTAGTCGGGTTATATGCGATATGACCGGATCGTTAAATCAAGTGTTGATTTAATGATTTAATGTATAATTATATATTTGATATATTACTTTGCATTAACTAGTATTGGTTCACTTTATATGGATTTTCTCACTTGATGTGCAAGAAGTATATGTGATATACTTTTGTGCATATATTTGTATCATGTTTGATGATACTTGATTATTTTGTTAAGTGTAAAGAATTAAAACCATGGTTAAGTGATTATTAGGGTTTTGCATATTCATTTATTTATTTATTTGTTCATTTATTTATTTGGAAATGATTTGATAGGAATGGTGGCTCTCTTTGTCTTTTAGTTGAAGCTTCATAAAGCTTTGACTTCTTAACCATTCTTGTCATCATGCTTAACCCTAACCCATCCATTAACCATGGTCTATTCTCTACACTTAACCTAAGTTAGAATTATGATAAGTATTCTTTTTCTTTTCATTTTAAAATAGACTTATCATAATTCTAGCTCATCTTCTTCTTCATCTTCAAGTTTGAAACCTTGAGGCCATCAATGGCAACTTGAGCTTGAGAGTGAGAAATCAAATTCTAAAGAGAACCCACCTCCTATTTCTTCATCCTCTACCTCTTGCCAAGTAGTAGAGTGTGTTTTCTTCACAAGTTTCATCACCTTGTGAAGTGGGAGCTTGATCTAGCGATGCCTCGACGTAGATCATCTTCGGCATCGTCGTCGATGACCAAGCCCGTTCATTCTCCGATGAAGCCGACGCAAGAGCCCGGGGTTCGACTTGGACAGTGAGGAGACTTCGTTGCGGAGCCGTGGAGGTGGATATCCGGATCTACAAAGGTTGTAGCATCTTAACTTTAGTTAAGTAGTTAACTAGTTTTGTATTTCGCCTAGAATTCTAGTCTAAGATCCGTAGTCTAGGGTTTCTCGGCACCATTTTTTTTAAATTGGCATGTTCGATACCTTGTGAGACCTCACTAGAGTGCCTAGGAACCTTTCAGTATAAAGAACCAGTCCTGGTATGTGTAGACAGGGGACCTACATACATCAACATGTATCATCCCAAGAGTTCACTAACTCTTTCTCTGTTTCCAGTAAACGGAGCTATGGTCATCTTATCTCTGTGACATGACTGGCAAGTTTCATAAGATGTAAATTCAAACTCATTTAAATATGCATCTTTATGTAACTGTAGCCAGTCGGGTCGCATTGATCTGACCTAGTCTACAATACCTTAAGAAGGATCCGTTCATTTCTGAACTCTTCCTCTTTTGTGTGTTCCATATACTAAGAACTGTAGTTTGATTTAGAACATTAATGCTTTTAGATAACGTGCCTGAACCGATCAACTTTTGATATAGGAAATGTTCAAAACATTATCCAACAATACAAAATTTTATCATTTCTTTACTAATAAAGAGACTGATATGATTTTGTATATCAGGTTCGGTATCTAACAACATTCGTTCAGAATCAATGTATTGGTAATACAGGGTGACAGTGACCAACAGACTTGGCTGCAACACTTGCCCCGTTTTCTGCCTCATGAAAATGATCACCCGTTCTCAGTTCTCTACCTTTCTGTAGCCCTATGTAACATATTACATATCTGGGATCCTGATCTGGTATCACATACCCAGGACGTAGAGGATACTGAGAAACGGTTCTCTGTAATGAACACACCCGAAGATGATGCATCAGCATGCACTCTCTTCGTTTGGGCTGCACAGGACTTCTGGTAATCCCCAATTTCCTGCTCTGTCTTATAACAATTATAAGTTGGAGCGGGACCAACGTTCCCCAGCTCAGTATAACAAGCGGGTTCGGTCAAATATTCCGTATTATTACCTTGATTAAGGCGTGATATGGTCGCTACCTGGAGAGAGAGAGAAGAAAACACTCTGCGTGCGCTCTGTCAAGAATAGATTGGATATTATTTTATCTAATCAGGATGGCTCCCACTGCTTTTTATCAAATCTTCCTTCAAACCCTAAAAGGAAAGACTAGCCAGGATTAATTACACACTACAAGTTCGCCAATCTTTCAGCCAGGCCAGTGTCGGTACTTTGAGGGACGTCCCCCGTGCTTTCGCACGAACCTAATTAATGTAAACCTCGTTTTCCCAGAGGCGTAACCTCGTTGACACCTTTCTAGACACCTACTTGATCGGCTAATTGTAATGTATAAAACTCTCCCAGGAGTAACACTTACTCGCAGCGGGTATCGGGATCCAACTATCTTATAGAAGGTATGCAATCTCATTGCAAATCTCAACACTTGAAATTCCCGATAATATTTTGCCCCTAACCTCCTATGACCTTGACAAAGGCCAACAAACTATAGGATTCTAGTCAAGTTCAACCCGTCATTTCTTGATCGAAATAAACCCACCCGCACGGCCCTTGACAAAGGCCAACAAGGTCGCACGACTACCCTAATCCAATCTGCATCATATGCATAAGCAGATAAGCACCAGTTAGCTACCGCACACTGCGCCTTGACAAAGGCCAACAAACGCAGCACGAATACTAACTACTACGTATCTGAAATGACGGAGGGCTACGACAGGTTTTTCTGAAAACCTATTGCGTAATGAACTTGATATCGTTGTAGAATCAAATGATTTTAAAATGGAGTGCTTTTGAGGCTTTTCCAGTTTTGCTAAAGGAGTCACTCCCGGTGAAGGGATCGTCGGCCCTTTCCTCGTCGAATGAGGTGCTGGATATATCATATATATCACTGTGCAAAGCAAAAACACTTAAAAGCAATCAAAAGACAAACCGTGTAGCATCTGCC
Organism: Agapanthus africanus; assembly: GCA_030015575.1. NCBI lineage: Eukaryota > Viridiplantae > Streptophyta > Magnoliopsida > Asparagales > Amaryllidaceae > Agapanthus > Agapanthus africanus. The sequence goes on along the minus strand of CM057344.1, from coordinate 366,897,154 downwards.
AGTTATTGCTAAAGGAGTCACTCCCGGTGAAAGGATCTCGGTCCTTTCCTTATCGAATAAGGTGCAGGATATATCACATATACCGCTGTGCAAAGCAAGAACTGTAGCTACCTGTTTTATTTTGAAATTCAATTCTACAACATCTTAGGTTTCTTTTATTTCATTAATCTCATTAATGAAGTCCCATCATTTAAGTACCTAAACATCACAGATAAATACGACGTACACTTATGCCATCAGCATTCGCCTCGATGTCCCCTCGTGCACCGTTAGGTTAGGTAACTAACGGCAGAGCGGGGCAGGGCTAGCACGGGTGTAAAACATAAGTAACGCCTATATAATATATCATATATACTATATACTGTATCTATCACAGAACATCACATGATCACATCACAGATATCGCAGCAGAAGAAACATATGAAATATTGGATATACTAGGACGTCCGTGTTTTCAATACGAGCCAGTATAAAACACGGATTCCACGGTCGTGATGAATAGCCAAACCCACACCCCTAGACCCCTACGAGAGCGGCAAGCAACCCTACCAATTCTAGAGTTAGGAGACCCGGACTCGACTCCTCGAGTTGGTCTCCCACTGGACTCCAGAACCCGGTTACTTGTGCCCTCCTCCTTGGGTCTATCCTAGTGCGGAAAAGTAAATAATATACATCAACGGTGACATCTTCCGCAACCTGGAAGTGCCCCAATAAAAGAATATTACATACAAGTTTTTACATGAATGAAAATGAACCCATCTCACATAAAAACCCCCGGCTATTCAAACACGACGATCCAATATAACATATCCAGCAACACATAACATCACATGTCATCAACGTAAGTAAATATGCGCATCCCAATTGTCGTTGACATATAGCAACGAAACCGGCGATATCACATATTACACTTACGGTCACAGAAAAGAAAGTGTAAAACTACAACAGTTGGAATCCGCAACCACCTCAGACATCGCATGCCTGACCAAATGAATTACTTAGACATCGCATGCCTAACAATTATAAACCCCGCATTTTAGTCTCAAAATCGAAAACACTTTTCAATATCAAGTCGGGCAATTCAACAGGATTCCCGACATTCTGATCGAATGCTCGTCGCAAACTTTAGTAGGCGGCCGCACCCCCGAAGCCGTCGACAAAGTGCACTAAGGCGGAACACCGCTGCCGCGAGCACCCGAACGGATGCTTTCGGCGACGGGGTTCTCCTACAGTCACTTGGTCGGGGCTATGGAGTGAGGCTGTCTATTAAGTTTACCCGGCGAGTATCCGCGTACTCTACGTGATTGCGACGGACTTTTGATCACATCAAAATTCCGTGGCAACCGATCAAGTGAGACTAAACTGCTATGTTTATAACATTCATTCAGTTATCTCATAATTTATTGTGAATTCCAATTATTGTATCCCATTCCAGATAAACAGAAAATGTTAAACTTTCCGATCGAACAATCGAACACCCAAGTTTTCCCGATACAGCTCAATACATGAAATAAGTCTAACAATATTCCGTTCGTGCCTCAGTACCAACGGTCCAGCCGTAGAAGGGTCAAGCCAACGCCTCACATGTGGCACGCCGTACTGCCCCAAACCCGAAAGTTCAAAGGGCAGTTCAAGACGGTCACATAATCGAGTTAAGGTTTGTTGTCTTCTAGAGGGTCCATCGCGTTACTTGCACTACTTAGAACGTCGTTAAACTACGGAAAAATCCAACACTTGGAAATTTCCCGACAGGGGAAAAATTGGGTATTTATATCCGGTCGAACTTTTTAACATATTCTAAAATTTATCCGGAAAGCCACACAGACAAAATTTGATAATCCGATCGAACATTCGAATCCCCAAAACAAACCCAGAATGCTCAACTGTGGAGTAAATGTTAAAATATCCCAGAAAATACAGCACTAAGAATTAGGAATTACTGTGCAGATTGTATAAGATGACGTGGCTACTTAGCCGCGGAACCGCCGCATGAGCAATGCTCATGCCGCGGTTCCGCCGCAGTTTAAACGATTTAGCCGACCGAATTGCACAGTAATTCTTAAAAACACCTGCTGATTTTTCTGCATATTTTTAATATTGAAAAATCCCAGATTTTAGAAAAAGGACAGAGAGCAATTTGGAATTGGGTTTTCGGGTTCGTTCGGACTTCAAACTCCGTCTAGACTTCGCCTAAGGCTCTAGCTTGGCTCTGATACCACTGTAGGGTTCCTAGGCATCCTAATGAGGTCTCACAAGGCATCAACCATGCCAATTTCAAAAATTCTAGGTGCCGAGAAACCCGACTACGGATCGTTGGCTAGAAATCTAGGCGAAAAAAGCAACTAGTTAACTACTTTAACTAAGTGAACGGAAATACAACCTTTGTAGATCCGGTTCTCCACCTCCATAGCTCCGCAACGAAGTATCCTCGCTGTCCAAATCGAAATCCGGGCTCTTGCGTCGGCTTCATCGGAGAAGAAGCGGGCTAGGTCATTGACGACGTGCCGAAGATGATCTACGTCGAAGCATCACTAGATCAAGCTCCACCTTCACCAAGCCATGAAAACTTGTGAAGGAAACACACTCTACTACTTGGCAAGAGGTAGATGATGAAGAAATAGGAAATGGGTAGACTTTAGAATTGGATTTCTCACTCATTTCCATCAATCACCATTGATGGAGCATAGCTTTCTTCACTTGAAGAAAGGAAGAAGAAGATGGTAAATGTTATGATAAGTTCTTAGAAAATATAAAATAAAAGAATACTTATCATAATCTTAACCTTAGTTAAGTGTAGAGAATTGACTAAGGTTGGGTTGAATGGTTAGGGTTAAGGATGAGAACAAAAAAGTCATCAAGTCAAAGCTTCATGAAGCTTCAACTAAAAACAAATGAAGCCACCATTCATTTATCTTTCAATTTATTCATAATGAATAAATAAATAAGATAAGTGAATAAGTAAAACCCTAATCAACAACTTAATCTTTGTTTAATTCCTTACACTTAACCAAAAAGCATGTATCATCAAACATGATACAATCAAGTGCACAAAAGTATATCACATATACAACTTGTGAACTTCAAGTGAGAAAATCCATTTAAAGTGAACCAATACTAGTTAATGCAAAGTAATATATCAAATATATAATTATGCATTAAATCATTAAATCAACACTTGATTTAACGATCCGGTCATATCGCATATAACCGACTAGTATCCAATGTATCGACTTATCGAATCAACTCTCGATTCGATAACTAGGTTATATCGCATATAACCATTCGACACATTGATCGCGAGAATAGAATACGGTATCACATACTGGTATTATTCTCGGTCCCGCACATATCTCATATGCGCTCCTATTTCGTTTCGCTTGAGCCAGGAAACCTCTATGTAGGACTCTAAAGACTCGTCAATACGCCGGCAGCAGATGATGATCATATCAAACATCCACAAGCCGCAAGCGGTCTGCTAAACGTAACAGCCACCCGGGTATTGAGCGATCTGAAGATCGACGAGCAAGCCCGCTCACACTCCAGTGAATCCAACCAGTAACACTACCGTACAGTCCGGTCTGATCGTCTGATATGTCGCATATCTCGCCTAGGGGTGGTAAACGTCAGAGCCCAATAGCTCGATAAGTCGTGTCGATATGAGGTCTATAACAATTCGAGAAACTACTGGTAACACTTACCAGTAAATCTCAGCAACCCTGGCCAGGGATTTCCTGTTATAGCCAATCGAACACAACGCAACATCAACTCCCTATACCGGGAGAGACGAATCCCCTCCTATCGCTCATTGCCTCCATGTGACTCGGGACTGTACCCAAAAACCACCGTTTTGCATGCCCTCTTGGACGTGGTAAGATGGAAATCAAAGCACAGTGGGAACCACACAAGACTCTATGACGATCTCGGGTCAACAGACTACTCTGTACCAGTGTCACCAGAGAACTGCCATCTGACGTGAGGTATAATACCATCTGGGAGTTCTCGGCGAGTCCGTCCAGTGTACCCAGTCTCTACTGAGCACCCGTATATCTCCTCTGATGTCAAACACCAATGGATATGGGATCATCCATCGCCCATCTGTATGGGTCGAGAAGGTACACGCTAGTCTACTCTGGTATATCGATGCCCCGTCTCGATACACCCACGACTAAGGACTTTGAAGGATGTACTTATGGACTACCATGTCCCCACTAGTATGATCCGCATCATAGTCCAGGTAGTCAAGTACACATCCTAAGGGCTTTACCAACATGTAACAGAGAGACAAACAGTATACACGTTAAGGTAAAGAGCAACCAGATAGCATACTATCATGTCGAGCAAGAAAGTCCTCCCTATATATGTCCAAGCATCCACTACAATATACATCCAATGTACAGTAATGGCCTCTAGGGCATACATATAACTAACATGGAGCGATTATTGTATATTGGTATATATACTATTAGATATTGTATATGTTTTACACCCGCACTAGTCCAGCCCCCGCTCTGTCGTTAGTTAAGTAACCTAACGGGTAATGACGGGACCCAGTGGCGAATGCGGATGGCATATACATACATTTTATTTTTCGTTCTTTTCTGGTGTGATTGATTGATGGGACTGTATTGATTCTGATCAATGCAAGGATAAAAAAAACCTATATTTGATGTTGTTGGAACAAATTTTAAAAGGTGTTATTACAAAGATATTTCCTTTTGTTTTGCATAGTGATATTCAGTTAGAATATCCCGCACCTCATTCGACGAGGCAAGGGCTGAGATCCCTTCACCGGGAGTGACCCCTTGGGCAGAAGTTTACATCAGGGTAATAACTTCAATATAGTCGATTACAAGTTGCTTTTCATCGAGGTATTCAGTTGGAATATCCTGCACCTCATTCCACGAGGAAAGAGCCGAGATCCCTTCACCGGGAGTGACCTCTTTAGCAAAACGTTTTCGTCACTATATTTTTATAAAAAGCTATCAGGTTCCTTCAATGAGATCAAGTTCATTACGTTAAAGCTTTTTCGCCAAAAACCAGCCGTAGCCCTCCGTCATTTCTTATGGTTAGTCAGTAGTATTCAAGCTATGTTTGTTGGCCCTTAGTCAAGGCATAGTGTTTGGTAGCTGCTGGGTATTCATTTGTTGCATAGATAGATGAGTTGGTTTGGGACAGTCGTTCTGCCATTTTGGCCCTTAGTCAAGGGCATGTGCGGGTGGGTTCAAATTGACCTGGATAGTGACGGGTAGAACTTGGCATGTGACTTATGACATTTTGGCCCTTAGTCAAGGTCATAAGAGCATGGGGCAAAAATCATATGTTTCAAATATACAGGAATCTTGCCAGGCATGCGCATACCTTCTGGAGTGTGATAACTTGAGTGGCTTCCATCAAGTTATCATGCGATGATAGTTGGATCCCGATTCTCACTAATGAGTTAGTTTAATCTTCGGGTGATCCCGACTAATTCTTCTTTCAGGTTTGGAGGAGAATTTGAGATTAAAGTGGGAGGTTTCCTGATTAGATAAAGTTATAAACCATTCTGATCTAGGTTAGAGTGCACGCAGAGTGTTTCTTTTCTCTCTCTCTTTGGCAGCAACCTTTGACCGACCCTAGACTATGACTCAGTGACCAAGTTGACCGAACCTTCTTAAAATACTGGCTTTTGGATTGTCTATAGTTGCATAAATCATTGCCGCTCCTTCTTTTACCCTTTGTATTTCTCAGAACACCCCGTATTACTACGGACATCCACTTCCATTGGATAGATCCATCGTATGGTTATATACGAACTCGAAAGTACTACTTCTAGGATGGATCCAGGTTCAGGAGAAATAGAATTGGTTTATTCAGTTGTCTTTTATTATCACCTTCTCTTAAGTTGTGAGGGCTCCTTAGTTTAGGAGAGTACACCTATTACGCTTATTGGATAGTCTTATTCCAAACCATAGGCTGGTGCCGAAAGGTAGGGAATGAAGAAAACCAATTAGCCTAAGTAGGGTGTGCAGAAGGTAATATGTAAAGACAAAATAAAGGGATTAGAAAGAGGGCAAAGTAAATAGCGACTGTTATCATTCATGACCAAACCACGTACTTCATCGCCACTCCTATTTCACCTTTAATAGAATAAGGTATTATTCAGTTGTCTTTTATCATCACCTTCTCTCAAGTTGAGAGTACTCCTAGGATTAGGAGAGTACATCTATTATGTTTACTGGATAGTCTTCTTCCAAACCATAGGCTAGTGCCGAACGGTAGGGAAGGAAGAAAACCATTTAGCCTAACGATGGTGTACAGAAGGTAACGACTAAAGACAAATAAAGGGATTTGGAGAGATGGCAAAGGAATATACGGTTACAGTCATGAATTGGATTATGGAAGAGGCATTACTAGGAATACCAGAATACCCCTACGAAACATTTTCATGTTTCAGTGCATTGTTAAAAGAAAACTGATTTCCCGATTAGATACTTACTCCAGGGTATGTATTTACCAGGTTTCATTCTCATATCTGTATGGTTTTTACAGATGATGAGTGGGAGTAAGTTATTGGGAATTAGGTGATCATCCTCATTATATCGGAATTCGTTATAATTGGTGATATTTGAGGAAATCACCTGGGTACAGTTTTCAACCTACGATGCACAGGTTTTGAGTTATTAAACTCGACGGACTTATACAGAGTATTGTATGTTGTCCAATGTCCGTCAGGACAAAGGGGTAGGTCCTCGTACTATGTTCTGTTTACTTGTGACTTCTCTAGTTTTTAGACAAGTGTTTCGTAGAAATACAATGTCTGAGTTTTGAGAAGTTGTGGGTATAAGAATAAAGTAGAGAACCAGGTATCACAAGTATCGGGATTCTTCAAAGAGATTGAAGATGTAAATTCTTGTGATTGGTATTCAGATGATAGTAATGGTTTTGAGAAACTTGTTTCTCTTTCAGGTTACTCATAATTGGATGGATTCCTAAGTTGAGTAATGCTGATTAGCCTCTCTCCATTAAGTTGATATGCACTGGAGACAGCTGCATGATTTGAATCTGGTTCCAATTAAATTAGTGCCTCTGTTTCTATATTGGATATAGAATAGTTCATATCTTAACGATGTTAAGGTACGGGGAGTTGTCCAGCTTATGCTTAAAACCAGACACTGGATAACTCAAGGCACGTTTCTGTAATAGCAGTTTGTGGGTTGACCCTGGCTTTGACGAGGGTTGACATTTCTACCATTTGGAAGATCAATAGTGATATTGTTCTTGACTCGCCACAGTTTTATTAAAATGGATTTTTTCAGAAAACAGTAGTGGGAGTATGGTAGAACTGAAAGTAATTCCAGAACCGCAAACGATTACGGAAAATCTAATAGGACCTATATATTCAATCAGGTTTGACATTCCATTAGCCACTCCGCAAACATGGTATCCTTTTGGAGCACCTGTCCATGATGATGAGGGACAGTATTATGGACAGGTGCTCCAAAAGGATACTGTGGGAGGCATGGTGCTGGATACTAATTAGGTTCAGTTATCGATACAGTCTAAGAAGTTTGGATTTGGAGTTCATTTATGAACTAGGCCCCATCAGATATTCAGACATATTCTAAGACAGGTATTACTCAATTCGGGAGATGGCTTTCTCCGTGAACTTGAGATTAAGAGAGACATAGAAAGAAACATCAGGGCAGATCCACTCACTGAGGCTATTTCTCGAACACAAGAGTTTTACAAACAAGCTTTGTGAAACTGATTAGTAGAGGAGTTGGGTGTTCGATATCACACGGGCTGTGAGTATGCGACATCGCAATAATTAGCCTTGAGTGTAAGTGGGAGATTGTTGGAGATAGTGCCCTCAAAGTCAATTACTGGATCGCAAGTACATGATTGCAATGATTGAGGCAGGACCTATACCGATATGACAGTCTTGCTCGTGATGATAGTATGCTATCTTGTTTGTCTTTATCATCGTATACATGCTTTAGTTCACTATTGCATGATGATAGAGCCCATAGGATTCTTGCTTGACTACCAGCAGTATGATGGCGATCATATACGTGGGGGCTGGGGTCTATAAGCACATCCTTAAAAGTGTCCCTAGTCGTGGGAGTTGCGAGACAGGGCATCGATACTCCAGAGTAGACTAGTGTATACAGTCGAGACCTCGACGAGGGGCGGTGGCCGGTCTCACAAGCCACTGGTGTCAGTTGGATCACCTAAGATGTATACAGGTGCTCATTGGGTTATGAGTACACCGGACAGGACTCGCCGGGAACCTACTAGTTGGTATTATACATATCGTCAGATGGCAGTTCCCTGGTGACATGTGTACAGGTTAGTTCATCGACCTGAGATCGTCATTTGTCTCGTGTGAGTTCCCACTGTGCTTAGATCACTACCCTACCACGCTCAAAGGAGTTGTGCAAACAGGTTTTAGTTGGGTTCAGTCCCGAGCCACATTGGAGGCAAATGAGCGGATCGTCGGGGATTCGTCTCTCCCGGTATTGGGGGTTGATGTCGCGCAGTGCACGGGTGGCCATCACAAGGAATCCTCGGCCGAGGTAGTGGAGAATTACTGATTTGGATCAGTAGTTTCTCAGGTGGTGATGGGCTTCATGCCGACACGATTTTTCGCGTTATTAGGGGTCTGGCTTTATCCACCCCCTAGACTCGATATGCGATACTCTTTAGACGAACGGACCGGACTGTATATACATTGTCACTGTCAGGATCAGTAGGGTTTATAGATGAGTTCGCTCATCGGCTTCCCTTCTAATCAATACATAGGTAAACCGTTACGTACAGTTTGTACCTCTGACGTGCTAGTGGTTATACCCAGTGCCGATGTGTTGATGAGTCATTAGATTCCCCCACAGACACTTTCCCAAGTTCGGGCGAAACGTTGTATAGGCCGTATGGTGATATGGCAAGGTTCGGAAAAAACACGTGCGTTTTCGCACGTGTCGTTTTTCGGGCAGATAATACTGGTAGGCTTTGGTTTAAGCCGGAACCCAGTATTATACTGTGTAGATATAATATCTTTGTCTCAGTTGAATTTGTATTCGGTCGTAATACAAATGCGGGTATGTTTATACTGATACGGGATTATCCTGAAATTCGTTTCAGGATCACTTTTGGAAGTTGCCAGTTTCCAGTTTTCTATCAGCCGTATTTAACAGTTGGTTAAATACGGATACATCTCTTCTTGATAAGATGAGTCAGTGTTCTAGAAGGTTCTAGAGAGGGTGACAAGGCTAGTGAGTCATTTGGTCATTAATGGTGCATTAAATGAGTTGATGACTATGGTTATGAATCATCACTTTCATTATTGTGTTCACACTAGGTGTCATTAGTGAGTCATGATAAGCTTCATTGTTAGAGTCACCCTTCCTCTCCTACACTCACCTCCCCTTTCTCCTTAAATGGCCGGCCACCCCTTGATGAAAGCTTATGGTTGTTGTCTTGAAAAGATATAAGATTTGGTGCATAGAAATCAGATGTGATCGGTTTCTCTTTTCACCCGATTCCAAATGGCAACTTCATTAACCGTTCGTCCATAGCCTTGGACGTAACGAGACAAAGTGTTCTACTCATTCTCTACATCATCTTGGTCGTCTCTTTTAGAAAACTTGACGATCGAGTTGCCTCGGTTCAGAGGCGGGAGCCCGTTTAAAGATCCGTCGACGTGGTGCCATCTGGACGACGAGACTGGAGATTCAGGAGATCGGAGCAGCCGCAACAAGCGCGGGATGATGGTTGAAGACCGAAGGACTCGGATCATTCGGTTTAACGTTTCTATCCATTTGTAATTTGTTAGTTTAGCTTTAATGGCAGATCCGGGTTACGGTACACGATAGCGCTAGGTTGTAAAAAGTTTTTGTTCCGCATTTGGCGTTCGTTAGACGGCCGGGTTGCTACCGTGGACTTACAGTTTTACAGATGGTGAGTGGGAGTAATTTATTGGGAATTAAGTGATCATCCTCGTTATATCGGGATCCGTTGTAATTGGTGATATTTGAGGAAATCGCCTGGGTGTTTTGCCGGACGGCAATTTTTTTTTTATTTTGAATATCTGTTGTTATGCACCAATTTCAAACTGATATATGTATACGTTTATTTTATAAAGTGAGATATAACTTTTTAAAATTTTGTTTATGACATTTACCTATATCAGTTGATGATTAGGTAAGGAGTATTCAACAGCGGTGTAATTCTTCCTAACTATAGTACAGTTTTCAACCTACGACGCACAGGGTTTGAGTTATCAAACTCGTGGGACTTAAACAAAGTATTGTATGTTGTCCAGTGTCCATTAGGACAGAGGGGTTGGTCCTTTTACTATATTCTGTTTACTTATGACTTCTCTAGTTTTAAACATGTGTTTCGTAGAAATACAAGGTCCATGTTTTGAGAAGTTATAGGTACAAGAATAAAGTAGAGAACCATGTGTTGCACGTATCAGGATTCTACAAGGTGATTGAAGATGTAGATACTTGTGTATGGTATTCAATTGATAGTAATGGTTTTTGAGAACTTGCTTCTCTTTCAGGTTACTCATAATTGGATGCACTCCTAAGTTGAGTAATGATGATCAGCCTCTCTCCATTTAGTTGACATGCACTGGAGACAGCTGAATGATTTGAATTTGGTTCCAATTAAATCAGTGCCTTTATTTCTATATTGTATATAGAATGGATCATATCTTAACGATGTTAAAGTATATGGAGTTGTCGGTTTATGCTTAAAACCAGACTCTGGATAACTCAAGGCACGTTTCTGTAATGGCAGTTTGTGGATTAACCCGGGCTATGACGAGAGTTGACTTTCTACCATCTGGAAGATCAATAGTGATATTGTTCTTGACTCGCCACAATTTTAGTAAAATGGACTTTTTCAGAAAATAGTAGTGTGAGTATGGTAGAACTGGAAGTGATTCCAGAACCGCAAACAATTACTAAAAATTTAATAGGACGTAAAGATTCAATCGGGTTTGACATTCCATTAGCCACTCCGCAGATATGGTGGGTAACCTCAGGAACCCGAGAGGTACTCCGGTAGCCTCAAGGACGGTGACAGGGAGGTTCTTGTTTACCCAGAATTGTCATTGCTGCTGTTTCAGACTATGAGACCCGGCAGAATAATGAGTATAGCATCGTTCTAAACTAGCTTTAGAAGTAAACGTGTATATGACTCTGCCAGAGGGTTGTTTTGGTCAGTGGTACAGGGTTACCTAAGACAGCAGCAAGGTTTCGGGAGGTATCGTCCATGCCATATTAAAAAATTTGCCGTTCTAGCTAACCCTAACTTTGAATCGTTAACTAGAAATCGACAGAATATTATGCAAACAACTTCGCATATGATAAGTGAGCAAGGAATACAACCTTTGTAGACCGGTCCTTCACTTCATTAGCTCCGTGTTGTCGTCCCTTCACTGCGATCGTGAACTCCGGACTCTGGAGAGGCTTCCTTGAAGAAACGAACATGCTTGCTTCGAAGACTTCAAGGCCGAAGACGATCTACGTTGAGGAGACACTAACCCAAACTATATCTAATTACGGAATTAGTGAAGCAAACACCCTATACTAAATGGCAAGTAGCAGAGTATGATGAAGTAGGAATTTTGCTCACTTTAGATTTCATATTCTCACATGTTTTCATCAAAAAACCAAGAAGCTAGAAAGCTTCAATGAAAGGAAGAAGAAGATGATGTTGTGATGAAGGAAAGAGATGAACTCATGAGGTTTGAAATGCAACCATGATCAAATAATATCATGCCTAACCATTGTAGAGAATAAACCATGCACTAAGCTTAAGGATTGGGTTAAATAAATATCCTAAACTGGACAAAAGAGTTGACTTTGTCAAAGGTTATCCATAAGCTTTGTCTAAGCTCAACCATGACAAATTCTCACTCTTTTGAATTAGCATTAAATAAAAAAATCCCTAACTTAACCCTAGCATGGTATAAGTCTCTTATATACATATTGCATGTGTAACCTAGCATAAAACAAACATGTACACTTGCATATATCACATATATACAATGTGCACAATCTAGTGAGAAAAGAAATCTTAAGTGAGCTAATACTATTTAATGTATTGTAACATATCAAATATATAATTATACATTAAATTATTAAATCAACACATGATTTAATAATCTGGCTATATCACATATAACGGACTAATATCTTATGTAACAACTTATCGAATCAACACTTGATCCGATAACCCGGCTATATCACATATAACCGAGCGATGTCACAAATCGCGAGAATAGTATGCGGTATCACATATCGCACTAATCTCGGTCCGGAACATACCACATATGTGCTCTTACTCCGTTTCGTTTGAGCCGGAAACCTCTGTGTAGGACTCTAAAGACCCGTTCAATATGCCGGCAGTAGGTGATGATCATATCAAATACCCATAAGCCGCAAGAGGTCTGCTAAACGTAACAGCCACCAGAGTATTGAACGATCAGAATATCAACAAGCAAGCCTGCTCGTACTCCTGCGAATCCAATCAGTAACACTACCGTACAGTCCGGTCTCTTCGTCTAATATATCGCATATCTCGTCTAGGTGTGGTAAACGTCAGACCCCAGTAACACGATAAGTCGTGTCGATATGAAGCTCATAACGGGTCGAGAAACTACTGATAAGACTTACCAGTATATCTCTAAAGCAGCCCTGGCCAGGGACTTCCTATTATAGCCAATCGAGCACAGCGCAACATCAACTCCCAATATCGGGAGAGACGAAACCCCTCCTATCTCTCATTGCCTTTATGTGATTCGGGACTGTACCCAAAAGCCACTGTTTTGCACGTTCTCTTGAACGTGGTAAGGTGGATATCAAAGCACAGTGCGAATCACACAACACTCTATGACGATCTTGGGTCTACAGACTAACCTGTACCAGTGTCACCAGAGAACTGCCATCTGACGTGAGGTATAATACCATCTGGGAGTTCTCGGTGAGTCCGTTCAGTGTACCTAGTCTCCATTGAGCACCCGTATACTGTCTCTGATATCAAACAGCAATGGATATGCGATCATCCATCGCCCATCTACATGGGTTAAGAAGCTATACGCTAGTTTACACTGGTATATCGATGCCCTGTCTCGATACACCCACGACTAGGAACATTTGATGGATGTACTTAGAGACCGCACTGTCCCCACTAGTATGATCCGCACCATAATCCTGGTAGTCAAGTACTCATCCTAAGGGCTTTATCAACATGTAACATAGAGACAATCAGCATACATATTAAGATAAAGAGCAACCAGATAGCATACTATCATGTCGAGCAAGAAAGTCCTCACTATATATGTCCAAGCATCCACTACAATATACATTGTATGTACAATAATAGCCTCTTGGGCATACATATAACTAACAATCTCCCACTTGCACTAGGGCCATCTGTTGTAGTAACTCATACCCAACATCCAGCAGCGGTTGAAGTATCTCATACTCAACCATCCTATAAAAGTCTCCCCTGAGAATAGGGCTTTATGAGTGGATCCGCCGTGTTGTCCTCTGTAGTCTACTCTCCTAAGCTCGATCTCCCTGGAGATCATCCATCTTCATGATCAGGTGATACTGCCTAAGAATATGTCCGGATCTCTGATGGGACAGGGGTTCCTAGGCCTAAACCACAACTCCATTGTTACACAATGGTAGGAACGAAGTTCATCACATGAACTTTTATATATCCAGACTACCTCTTTGGTAGCATCCTTAGTAGAAATGTATCCAGCCTTTATCATCTAGTATGCCACGGTATCTAGCTTAGAACTCTTCCAACATACCGTCCCTCCACTGAGGGTAAAGATAATGCATGTGACTAACATTCAGTCGTCCTTACCACCCTGAAAGCTGTTAGTTATGTATATGCCCTAGAGGCCATTGTTGTACATATGATGTATATTATAATGGATTCTTGGTTATATATAGAGATGACTTTCTTGCTCGTCATGATAGTATGCTATTTGGTTTCACTTTATCTTAACATGTTGACTTGTATTGGTTTACTGTTTTACTCTCACATGTTGATAAAGCCCTTAGGATCTGTACTCGACTACTGGGACTATGATGAGATCATACTAGTGGGGCCGCGGTAGTCGATGAGTACATCCTATAACTGTTCCTAGTCGAGGGTATATCGAGACAGGGCATCGATACACCAGAGTAGACTAGCGTATACGCATCTTGACCCATATGATGGGCGATGGATGATCCCATATCCATCGGTGTTGGACATCAGAGATGGTGTACGGGTGCTCAGTAGAGACTGGGTACACTGGACGGACTCGCCGAGAACTCCCAGATGGTGATATACCACACGTCAGATGGCAGTTCTCCGGTGACACTGGTACAGGGTAGTCTGTAGACCCGAGATCGTCATAGAGTCTTGTGTGATACCCACTGTGCTTTGATTTCCACCTTACCACGTCCAAGAGGGCGTGCAAAACGGTGGCTTTTGGGTACAGTCCCGAATCACATGGAGGCAATGAGCGATAGGAGGGGATTCGTCTCTCCCGGTATAGGGAGTTGATGTTGTGCTGTGTTCGATTGGCTATAACTGGAAGTCCCTGGCCAGGGCTGATATGGAGATTTACTGGTAAGAGTTACTAGTAGTTTCTCGACCCGTTATGAGCCACACATCGACACGACTTATCGGTTACTGGGGTCTGACGTATACCACCACTAGACTTGATATGCGACATATCAGACGAACAGACCGGACTGTACGGGAGTGTTACTGATTGGATTCACAGGAGAACGCACAGGCTAGCTTGTTGATCTTCTGATCGCTCAATACCTGGGTGGCTGTTACGTTTAGCTGACCGCTTGCAGCTTGTGGGTGTTTGATATGATCATCACCTGCTACCGGCGTATTGACGATTCTTTATAGTCCTACACAGAGGTTTCTTGGCTCAGGCGAAACGGAGTAGAGGCACATATGTGATATGTGCAGGACCGAGAATAATGCGATATGGGATACCGTATTATATTCTCGCGATATTTAGATATGAACCGGGTCATCGGATCAAGTGTTGATTCGATGAATCGGTACATGATATATTAGTCGGTAATATTCGATATAGCCGGATCGTCGGATCAAGTGTTGATTCGATGATTTAATGTATAATAATATATATGATATATTGTATTACATTATCTAATATTGGCTCGCTTTATTATTTCATTTTCTCATTGGATGATACATTGATATATATGCGATATATGTTAATTGTATTATTTTCTTTTGTTGCAAATATATAATATATATGTGATATATATTATTGTGACATGATATGATTAATTGTTAAACATGTTTAAGGATGATTAATTGAGGTTAGGGTTTGATTAGGGTTAGTAGCTTCATGCACCTTCTAGAAGCAACTTCTTTTGTCATGGTTAAGATATTTGTTGATGACACATTTTAACCCAACCAAACCCTAACTCTAGTTTATTCTCTACACATTATTAGCCACTCATCCTTGACCATGGTTTATATATCAATCATATACTTTTATTTCTATTCATCACAAAAGGATTTATCATTATCTTTTCCATTATCATCTTCTTCTCTCTTGAAGAAAGCTTGCTAGTTTTTCTTTATGTGATGAAATAATATGAGAAAATGATTTAAAAAGAAAGCAAAAATACTACTCTCTCATCCTCATCTCATCTAGCCCATGAGATTAGTGTGTTCATCTCTTTAGAGTGAGAAGGCTTGAGTCGTTGCAACTTCGAGGTAGATCATCAGAGATTTGGAATACTTCGAGCTAGCATGGATCGTTCGAGTCGTGGAGCCTCTCATGAGTCCGGGAGATCGTGGATCACGGCAAACGGACTTCTACTCGGAGCTTATGAAGTGAAGGAGTGGACTACAAAGGTTGTAATCCCTCACACTTAGATAAAAGTTATCTTCTTGCATGTTAAACCCTAATAATCTAGCAAAGATCCCAGCTTTGGGTTGTTCGGCACGTCTAAATTTTTATCCGGGCATGTTTGATGCCTTTTGAACCTTCACAAGAGTGCCTAGGAACCCTACAAAAGCCATATAGTGATTCTCCCGAGGATCGATTGATACCATCTCACTACACCTAGTGAGAATCCTGACATCTACTTGGATCTATCTCATAGATCCAAAACCCTGGATTTAGGAGGTATCACCTTGATCCTATATGGAGAATCCTTAGGATAAGAGGAGATTGACTGAGCATAGCATAGGAAACTCCTATCCTATCAAGAGTATGTCATCCAGTACAATGTGAGGATCACCACCATGCTCTCTACTACCTTTTTCTATATACAAGGCTCATCTACCATTTTGATGAAGTCAAACTCTTTGACTACCACATCAAAATAGATGTTCCAACTCCACGATGCCTACTTTAATCCATAAAGCAACTTGCACGCGTTTCCGCTGCTCCCACTGTCTACGAAGCCCTCTGGCTATGTACTTATAGACGCTCACTTCTAAATCACTATTTAGTATTAGTTATATGTATGCCCTAGAGGCCATTACTATACATGTGTTGTATATTGTAGTGGATGCTTGGACGTATATAGGGAGGACTTTCTTGCTCGACATGATAGTATGCTATCTGGTTACTCTTTACCTTAACGTGTATACTGATTGTCTCTCTGTTACATGTTGGTAAAGCCCTTAGGATGTGTACTTGACTACCTGGACTGTGATGTGGATCATACTAGTGGGGACATGGTAGTCCATAAGTACATCCTTCAAGGTCCCTAGTCGTGGGTATATCGAGACGGGGTATCGATATACCAGAGTAGACTAGCGTATACCTTCTCGACCCATACAGATGGGCAATGGATGATCCCATATCCATTGATGTTTGACATCAGAGATAATATACGGGTGCTCAGTGAAGACTGGGTACACTGGACGTACTCGCCGAGAACTCCCAGATGGTATTATACCTTACGTCAGATGGCAGTTCTCTGGTGACACTGGTACAGGGTAGTCTGTAGACCCGAGATCGTCATAGAGTCTTGTGTGATTCCCACTGTACTTTGATTTCCACCTTACCACGTCCAAGAGGGCGTGCAAAACGCTGGTTTTTGGGTACAGTCCCGAGTCGCATGGAGGCCATGAGCAATAGGAGGGGTTTCGTCTCTCCCGGTATTGGGGGTTGATGTTGCGCTGTGCTCGATTGGCCATAACAGCGAAGTCCCTGGCCAGGGATGGTTTAGAGATATACTGGTAAGTGTTACCAGTAGTTTCTCTTCCCGTTATGAGCCTCATATCGGCACGACTTATCTTTTATTGGGGTCTGACGTTTACCACCCCTATACTTGATATGCGACATATCAGACGAAGAGACCGGACTGTACGGTAGTGCCACTGTCAGGCTTTTACAGGAGTTGGAGCGGGCTTGCTTGCTGATCTTCTGATCACTCAATACCCGGGTAGCCGTTACGTCCAGCTAGTACCGCTGACGGCTTGTGGGTGCTTGATATGATCATCACCTACTGCCGGCATATTGACAAGTCTTTAGAGTCCTACATAGAGGTTATACTGGCTCAGGCAAAATGAGATAGGAGCGCATATGTGATATGTGCGGGACCGAGAATAATGCGTGTATGTGATACCGTATTATATTCTCGCGATGATTGTATCGATTGGTTGTATGCGATATAACCTAGTTATCGAATCAAGGATTGATTCGATAAGTTGATACATTGGATATTAGTCGGTTATATGCGATATGACCGGATCGTTAAATCAAGTGTTGATTTAATGATTTAATGTATAATTATATATTTGATATATTACTTTACATTAACTAGTTTTGGTTCACTTAAGATTGATTTTCTCACTTGATGTGCACAAGTTGTATATGTGATATATTTTTGTGCACAAGTTTGTATCATGTTTGATGATACATGCAAACTTGGGTGTGTGTGTGACTAACACTATATTTAGGTTAATGGTAAAGGTTTTTAATTCATTTTGTAATTCAAAAATGGTGCTCATTTTTGAATTTGCTTGAAGCTTCATGAAGCTTTCAAGAATCTTTGACAAAGTCCACCATTTTTGTTTTGCATCACATTTTCATTAACCTAACCATTCACCTAAACTCTAGTTTGGTCTCTACAAAGGTTTAACTCACCCATGGTTACATTATGATAAACTTCACTTGAATATTCTTTTTAAAAAATATAGATTATTCATTCTCATTCTTTTTCCTTCTTCTTCTTCTTCTTCTTCTTCAAGAAGCAGAAAACTTTCTAGAAAAATTTCAAGTGAAGCTTTAGAGTGAGAAATCAAAATCTAAAGAGTACCCACTTCCTATCTCATCATCCTCTACTAGACTAGCACTTTAGTTTAGGGTGTTTGCTTCACTAATTCTTTGGTTACTGAAGTAAAAGCTTGAGTCCGTATTCCCTCGACGTAGATCATCTTCGGCCTCGAAGACTTCAAGAGATCCCGTTGCAACTTTCTCATGGAGCCGTCCGAGAGTCCGGGAGCACATGATCGCAGCGAAGGGACGTCGTCACGGAGCTTTGGAAGTGGAGGACCGGATCTACAAAGGTTGTAGTCCCTTTCACTTAGTAGCAAAGTAGTTTGCCTGCTTGCTTTTCGTCTAATCTCTAGTTAACGATCTTGCATAGAGTTGTTATGCACATAAAATTTTGATTTTGGCATGGTTGAAGCCTTGTAGAACCTCTTGAGTGTGCCTAAGAACCTTACAGTGGTATCAAAGCCTAGCTAGAGCCTTAGGCGAAGTGTAGACGATGTTAGAAGTCCGATCGAACCCCGAAACCCTAAACGGAACCCTTCTCTGTACATTTTTTGAATTTGTGGATTTTTCTGAATTAAAAATACTCAAAAAATTCAGCAGGGTTTTATAAGAATTACTGTGCAAAACGTGGTCCTAACTCTATCAATGAGCCACGGAACCGCGGCCGTACCCCACGTGGCGCGGAAATTCCGCGGCCATACTGTTGCTTCGTTGACCACACTTTGCACAGTAATGTTTCTATTTGACTCCTGTGTTTTCTGGGTAATTTTAATCTTTACTCAAGAGTTGAGTTTTCAGGGTTGTATTGGGGACTCGGTGTTTCGATCCGGAAGTTTAACTTCGTCTGTATGTTTTTCCGGGTATTTTAAAAAATGTTGAAAAGTTCGACCGGATGTAAATACCCACTTTTTCCCCTGTCGGGAAATTTCCAAGTGTTGGATCTTTCCGTAGTTTAAGAACGTTCGAAGTAGTGCAAGTAACGCGATGGACCCTCTAGAAGACAACAAACCTTAACTCGATTATGTGACCGTCTTGAACTGCCTTTTGAACCTTAGGGTTTGGGGCGGTACGGCGTGCCACATGTGAGGCGTTGGCTTGACCCTTCTACGGCTGGACCGTTGGTACTGAGGCATGAAGTGAATATTTTTAAACTTATTTCATGTGTTGAGCTGTTTCGGGAAAACTTGGGTGTTTGATTGTTCGATCGAAAAGTTTAACATTTTCTATTTATCTGGAATGTGATACAATATTTGGAATTCATAAGTAGTTATGAGATAACTAATATGAATGTTATAAACATAGCACTTTAGTCTCACTTGATCGGTTTCCACGGAATTTTGATGTGATCAAAAGTCCGTCGCAATCACGTAGCGTACGCGGATACTCGCCGGATAAACTTAATAGATAGCTACACCCCTTAGCCCCGACCAAGTGACTGTAGGAGAACCCCGTCACCGAAAGAATCCGTTCGGGTGCTCACGGCAGCGGTGTTCCGCCTTGGTGCACTTCGTCGACGGCATCGGGGGTGCGGCTGTCTACTAAATCTTGCGACGAGCATTCGATCAGTTTTTCGGGAATCTTGTTGAATTGCCCGACTAGATATTGAAAAGTGTTTTCGATATAGAGACTAAAATGCGGGGTTTATAATTGTTAGGCATGAGATGTCTAAGGAATTCATTTGGTTAGGCATGTGATGTCTAAGAAGATTGTGGATTCCAACTGTTGTAGTTTTACACTTTCTTTTCTGCGACCGTAAGTGAAATATGTGATATCGCCGGTTTCGTTGCTATATGTCAACGACAATTGGGATGCGCATGTTTACTTACGTTGATGACATGTGATGTTATGTGTTGCTGGATATGTTATATTGGATCGTCGTGTTTGAATAGCCGGAGGGTTTTTATGTGAGATGAGTGTTTTTCATTTTCATTCATGTAAAAACTTGTATGTAATATTCTTTTATTGGGGCACTTTCAGGTTGCGGAAGATGTCACCGTTGATGCATATTATTTACTTTTCCGCATTAGGATAGACCCAAGGAGGGGAGCACAAGTAACCGGGTTCTAGGGTCCAGTGGGAGACCATCTCGAGGAGTCGAGTCCGGGTCTCCTAACCGTAGAATTGGTGGGGTTGCTTGCCGCTCTCGTAGGGGTCTAGGGGTGTGGAATAGGCTATTCATCACGCCCGTGGAATCCGTGTTTTATTCAGGCTCAAAATAAAACACGGACGTCCTAGTATATCCGATATTTCATATGATATTTTCTGCTGCGTTATCTGTGATGTGATCATGTGATATGTTCAGATAGATATTGTATATAGTATATATGATATATTATATAGACGTTACTTATGTTTTACACCCGCGCTAGCCCTGCCCCGCTCTGCCGTTAGTTACCTAACCTAACGGTGCACGAAGGGACATCGAGGCGAATGCGGATGGCATAAGTGTACGTCGTATTTATCTGTGATGTTTAGGTGTTTAAATGATGGGACTTCATTAATGTGATTAATGAAAGAAAAAGAAACCTAAAAGATGTTGTGGAATCGAATTTTCAAAAACAGATAGCTACAGTTCTTGCTTTGCATCGCGGTGTTCCTTGTAGAACATCCTGCACCTTATTCGATGAGGAAAGGGCCGAGATCCCTTCACCGGGAGTGACCCCTTTAGCAATAACTGGCAGATGCTACAGTAAGTCGATGTACAACACCCCAATACTTGTGGGGAGGCGGAATTTTCAAAAACGAACTTGTTTAGTGAACAAACATCGACTAACCGCTTGAATCGAAGCTAAACGATAACTAACTTAAAACATAGAGTTTCTATGCTTTATGTTTAGGGATTATACCTAACGAATCGTGTCCTTCGTCTTTGCGAACTCCACCTCCTCCTCGGCCTTCTCGAAGTAGTAGACGATCCATCCGAGAGCTTTACTCCAAGCTTAACCTCTAAACTTGAGGCAACTAAACTTCTCTAAGTGCTAATCAAAGAAGCTAGGTGAGATATAGAGAGGGTTATGGATTAAGTAGTCTAACTAATCCTTGTACTCAACACATGAGAGGGGAGGATTAGGGTTTGAAGAGGGAGAGCTTGAGGAGAGAGAAGGTGAGGATAATAATGAAGTGAGAATAATGAGTTATCATAATATATATCAAGCATTTCTTTTTATCAAGAAAAGAAAAGAAATGAATTTAACAACCATGCTTGATAATATCTAGTGATGATTCACATCCATGAGTCATTAAGCATTTATGATGCATTAATGACATGGATGAATCATCCGTATGACTCACTAATCACATTCATTGTATATGCCACCTAAACCTCCTTAGTCACCATCTTCTAGAAACTTCTCGCGCAATTACGAGAACGCCCCTCCTTTCCGCAAAAATACAGAAAAACTTTAGACTATATAAATCCAATAACCGGATACCAGTAACTGGCTTAAACCAAAGCCGACTGGTAAAAACTGTCAGAAAGTCGTACGTGCGTAAACACACGTATGCGTCCGAACCCTTGTCGTAAAACCATACGACCTCTATATCGTTTCGCCTGGAGTAGGGAAACTCTCTGTGTGGGACTCTAGAGACTCGACTACTACGCTGGCAGTGGGTTTAACCACAGACCGCAAGCGGCACTAGCTGTACGTAACGGTCCCTAGGTAGATGTCGATAAGAAGGCCGATGAGGGAACCCATCCGAACTCCTACTAAGTCTGATGTGACAATCTCCGTACAGTCCGGTCCGTTCGTCTTAGACTATCGCATATCGGGCCTAGGGCGGCGGCAAGCGTCAGTCCCCTAATAGCGGTATAAGTCGTGTCGGAGCGAAGCCCATTACACCCTGAGAAACTACTGGAACCTACCAGCAAATCTCGCTTGCCCTGGCCAAGGACTTTGCATAATGGCTCTCTGACACAGCGCGATATCAACTCCCAATACCGGGAGAGACGAATCCTGTCTAACCGCCACTGCCTCCAAGTGCTCGGGACTGCACCCAACTGCTACCTGTTTGCACGACTCCTTTGAGCCGTGGTAGGGTAGCAATCTAAGAACAGTGGGACACACTCGAGGCGAAGTAGCAGTGTCAAGTCTGCGGACTATGCTGTACTCATGTCACCTGGGAACTGTTCACTGACGACTGGTATAAAACCAACCAACAGTTCCCTGTGAGTCCTGTCCGGTGTACTCGTAACCTAACGAGCACCTGCATACTATCTCCAGTACGACGTACTGACGGCTGTGGGACAGACCATCTCCCCAACTGGGAAGAGAAGCGTACACACTAGTCTACTCCGGAGTATCGATGCCCTGTCTCGATAATCCAACGACTAGGGACCTGAATAAGGATGTGCTTGTAGACTACCCAGCCCCCACTAGTGTGACTGCCATCACAACGCCGGTAGTCAAGCAAGATCCTAAGAGCTCTATCAATACGTATACTCACATATTAAGATAGAAAAACCAAGTAGCATACTACCATGTTTAGCAAGACTGTCATATACATGTGAATATCCCAAGCTTCCATTAAGTAATATACAAAGTAGTATGATACAGTAATGGCCTTCTAGGGCATAAACACTAACAGCTACAACCCTCGGTTTGTCTTTTGATTACTTCTATAGTTTTTGCTTTGCACAGTGATATATAATATATCCCGCACCTTATTCGATGAGGAAAGGGCCGACGATCCCTTCACCGGGAGTGACCCCTTTAGCAAAACTAGAAAAGCCTAAAAAACACTCCATTTCAAAATCATTTGATTCTACAACGATATCATGTTCATTACGCAATAGGTTTTCAGAAAAACCTGTCGTAGCGCTCCGTCATTTCAGATGAGTACTACTTAGTATTCGTGCTGCGGTAGTTTAGCATGCGTCAAGGCGTAGTGTACGGTAGCTAACTAGTGCTTATCTGCTTGCATACGATGCGATTGGATTAGGGTATTCGTACGGCGTTGTTTGGCATGCGTCAAGGGTCGTGCGGGTGGGTTTAATTCAATCAAGAAATGTACGGGTTGAACTTGACTAGCGGACTATGGGTTGTTTGGCATGCGTCAAGGTCATAGCACGCTAGGGGCAAAATATTATCGGGAATTTCAAGTGTTGAAATTTGCAATGAGATTGCATACCTTCCATGAGATAGTTGGATCCCGATACCCGCTGCGAGTAAGAGTTACTCCTGGGAGAGTTTTACACATTACAATTAGCCGATCGAGTAGGTGTCTAGAAAGGTGTTAACGGGGTTACGCCTCTGGGAAAATGAGGTTTACATTAATTAGGTTCGTGCGAAAGCACGGGGGACCTCCCTCAAAGTACCGACACTGGCCTGGCTGAAAGATTGGCGAACTTGTAGCGTGTAATGAATCCCGGCTAGTCTTTCCTTTTAGGGTTTGAAGGAAGATTTGATAAAAACAGTAGGAGCCATCCTGATTAGATAAAATAATAACTAATCTATTCTTGCAAGAGCGCACGCTGAGTGTTTTCTTCTCTTTCTCTCCAGGTAGCGACCATATCACGCCTTAATCAAGATAATAAAACAGATGAATTGACCGAACCCGCTTGTTATACTGAGCTGGGGTAAGTTGGTCCCGCTCCAACTTATAATTGTTATAAGACAGAGCAGGAATTTGGGGAATACCAGATTTCCCGTGCCGCCCAAACGAAGAGAGCGCATGTTAATGCATCATCTTCGGGTGTGTTCATTATAGAGAACTGTTTCTCAGTATCCTTTTCGTCCTGGGTATGTGATACCGGATCAGGATCCCACATATGTTATATAGTACATGGGCTACAGATAGGAAAAGAACTGAGAACGGGTGATAAGTTTCATGAGATAGAAAACGGTGCAAGTGTTGCAGCCAAGTCTGTTGGTCACTATCACCTTGTATTACCAGAATACATTGATTCTGAATGAATGTTATTAGATACCGAACCTGATATACAAAATCATATCAGTCTCTTTACAAGTAAAGAAAGGATATAATTTTGTATTGTTGGATAATGTTTTGAACATTTCTTATATCAAAAGTTGATCGGTTCAGGCACGTTATCTAAAAGCATTGACGTTCTAAATCAAACTACAGTTCTTAGTATACAGAACACACACAAGAGGAAGAGTTCAGAAATGAAGGAATTCTTCTTGAGGTATTGTAGACTAGGTCATATCAATGCGACCCAACTAGTTGAAGTTACATATAGATGCAAATTTAAATCAGTTTAAATTTACATCTTGTGAAACTTGCCGGTCATGTTACAGAGATAAGATGACCATAGCTCCGTTTATTAGAAACAGAGAAAGAGTTAGTGTACTCTTGGGATAATACATGTTGATGTATGAAGGTCCCCTGTCTACACATACCAAGACTGGTTCTTTGTACTTCATTACATTCTCTGATGATCTCTCAAGATTCAGACATATGTTCCTGTTGAAACACAAGTCCGAACCTTTTGAGATATTCACAGAATATAAGTTAGAAGTAGAGACCAACAAATGGGTATAAGTATTATGTCCTTTGATGTGATCAAGGAGGAGAATACTTGAGCACGGAAATCCTGGACTATTCTAAAGGAGAATGAGATTCTCTCTCAGCATTACTCCTCCGTATACACCACAGCACGTCGGTGTATCGGGTCGGAGCAATAACACCCTATCTGATATGGTGTGCTCTATGATGAGTACTACTGAGTTACCTATTTCCTTTTGGAAGTTATGCACTAGTGATGTTGCATACCGATTGAATATGGTTCCGATCGAATTATATGCCTACCACTCCATATGAGATATGGTAAGGGAAGAGCCTATCTCTTAAGTCAGTTAAGATTTGGGGTTGTCCAGCCTATGTCTAAAAGCATAATCCGGACAAGCTCGAGGCAAAGTTAAGTCTGTGGAAGTTTGTTGGATATCCCAAGCATTAGCAAGGGAATATCTTCTACCTAACCGAGGAACAAAAATGTTTTGTTTCTCAACATACCACCTTTATGAAAGGGAATTTCTTGAGAAGAAATTTGTGGTCATGAGGTAGAACTGGAAAGAGTTCCAGCTATACAAACTACAGCAGATGATTTGGTAGAACCAAAGGATTCAGTAAATTCCAACGAACCTCGGCCTCTCCGCCGAACTAGTAGGGTTCCTCACCCACCTGAGAGATACTTTGGTTTCTCTATGACAGTGGGAGCAAGGATTGCATCATGAGATGATGACCCAACTAGTTTCGAGCTGGCCATCAAGAGTGGGACTCTGTAAGAATGGCTGGATGCTTAGCGATCTGAGATGGAATCCTTATACACCAACAAAGTATAGACTTTGGTTGCTTAATCTGAAGGGTTAAATCCCCATCAGAAGCAAGTATATCTTGAGAAGATTACTTGGTGTACATGGAAAAGTTGAGACTTTCAAAGCTAGACTTGTTAAAGGTTTGCATCATAGACCAGTTGTGGCTAATGATGATACCTTTTCCGAGGCCTATGCTTAAGTCCATCCAGATCCTACTTGCCACGGCTACATACCATGACTACGATATCTGGTGGTTGGGTGTCATGACTGCTTTTCTAAATGAAATTTTAGAAGAGAGAGTCTGTAAGTACACAGTCAGAGGGCGTCGTAGACAGTGGGAGCAGCGGAAACGTGTGCGAGATGTTTTATGTGATAAAACAGGCATCGCAAAGTTGGAACGTCTGTTTTGATGTGTTAGTCAAAGAGTTTGACATCATCAAAATGGTAGATGAACCTTGTATATACAAAAAGGTAGTAGGGAGTATGGTAGTGATCCTCGTATAGTACGTGGATGACATATTCTTGATAAGGAAGGAGTTTCCTATGCTACGCTCAGTCAATCTCTGCTTATCACAATAATTCTTCATATAGGATCAAAATGATACCTCCTAAATCCTGATTTTGGATCTATGAGATAGATCTAATTGGATGTTAGGATACTCACTAGTTGCAGTGAGATGGTATCAATCGATCCTGGGGAGAATCACTGGAAAGGTTCCAGGGTGATAAGGACGACTGAATGTCAGTCGCAGGCATTGTCTTTACCCTCAATAAAGGGACGGTATGTTGGAAGAGTTCCAAGCTAGATACCGTGGCATACTAGATGATAAAGGCAAGATACATCGTTACCAAAGATACTACCAAAGAGGAAGTCTGGGTGTATATTTGTTCATGAGATGAACTTCGTTCCTACCATTGTGTGACAATGGAGTTGTGGCTTATACCTAGGAACGCCTGTCCCATCAGTGATCCAGACATATTCTGAGGCAGTGTCACCTGATCATGGAGATGATTGATCTCCAGGGGATCGAGGTCAGGAGAGTAGACTCAGAGGACAACACGGCGGATCCACTCACAAAGGCTTTCTCCCAGAGAGAGACTATTATGGGATGGTTGAGTATGAGATACTACAACCACTGTTATCAGATGGCCCTAGTGCAAGTGGGAGATTGTTAGTTATATGTATGCCCTAGAGGCCATTACTATACATGTGTTGTATATTGTAGTAGATGCTTGGACGTATATAGGGAGGACTTTCTTCCTCAACATGATAGTATGCTATCTGGTTACTCTTTACCTTAATGTGTATACTGATTGTCTCTCTGTTACATGTTGGTAAAGCCCTTAGGATGTGTACTTGACTACCTGGACTGTGATGTGGATCATACTAGTGGAGACATGGTAGTCTATAAGTACATCCTTCAAGGTCCCTAGTCGTGGGTATATCGAGACGGGGCATCGATATACCAGAGTAGACTAGCGTATACCTTCTCGACCCATACAGATGGGCAATGGATGATCCCATATCCATTGATGTTTGACATCAGAGATGATATATGGGTGCTCAGTAGAGACTGGGTACACTGGACGGACTCGCCGAGAACTCCCAGATGGTATTATACCTTACGTCAGATGGCAGTTCTCTGGTGACACTGGTACAGGGTAGTCTGTAGACCCGAGATCGTCATAGAGTCTTGTGTGATTCCCACTGTGCTTTGATTTCCACCTTACCACGTCCAAGAGGGCGTTCAAAACGGTGGTTTTTGGGTACAGTCCCGAGTCACATGGAGGCAATGAACGATAGGAGGGGTTTCGTCTCTCCCGGTATTGGGGGTTGATGTTGCGCTGTGCTCGATTGGCCATAACAGGGAAGTCCCTGGCCAGGGATGGTTTAGAGATATACTGGTAAGTGTTACCAGTAGTTTCTCGACCTGTTATGAGCCTCATATCGGCATGACTTATCGGTTATTGGGGTCTGACGTTTACCACCACTATACTTGATATGCGACATATCAGACGAAGAGACCGGACTGTACGGTAGTGCCACTGTCAGGCTTTTACAGGAGTTGGAGCAGGCTTGCTTGCTAATCTTCTGATCGCTCAATACCCGGGTAGCCGTTACGTCCAGCTAGTACCGCTGACGGCTTGTGGGTGCTTGATATGATCATCACCTACTGCCGGCGTATTGACGAGTCTGTAGAGTCCTACATAGAGGTTATACTGGCTCAGGCAAAACGAAATAGGAGCGCATATGTGATATGAGCGGGACCGAGAATAATGTGTGTATGTGATACCGTATTATATTCTCACGATGATTGTATTGATTGGTTGTATGCGATATAACCTAGTTATCGAATCAAGGATTGATTCGATAAGTCGATACATTGGATATTTGTCGGTTATATGCGATATGACTGGATCGTTAAATCAAGTGTTAATTTAATGATTTAATGTATAATTATATATTTGATATATTAGTTTACATTAACTAGTATTGGTTCACTTAAGATTGATTTTCTCACTTGATGTGCACAAGTTGTATATGTGATATATTTTTGTGCACAAGTTTGTATCATGTTTGATGATACATGCAAACTTGGGTGTGTGTGTGACTTACACTATATTTAGGTTAATGGTAAAGGTTTTTAATTCATTTTGTAATTCAAAAATGGTGCTCATTTTGTTAGTTGTATGTATGCCCTAGAGGCCAGTATTGTACAGATGATGTATATTATATTGGATGCTTGGACATATATAGAGATGACTTTCTTGCTCGATATGATAGTATGCTATCTGGTTACTCTTTATCTTAACATGTACACTAGTCTCTTTAAACTGTCTTATAGTTACATGTTGGTAAAGCCCTTAGGATGTGTACTTGACTACCTGGACTATGATGCAGATCATACTAGTGGGGACATGGTAGTCCATAAGTACATCCTTCATGGTCCCTAGTCGTGGGTGTATCGAGACGGGGCATCGATATACCAGAGTAGACTAGCGTATATTCTTCTCGACCCATGAGATGGGCGATGGATGATCCCATATCCATTGGTGTTTGACATCAGAGAGGGTATGCGGGTGCTCAGTGGAGACTGGGTACACTGGACGGACTCGCCGAGAACTCCCAAATGGTATTATACCTCACGTCAGATGGCAGTTCTCAGGTTACACTTGTGCAGGTTAGTCTGTAGACCCGAGATCGTCATAGAGTCTTGTGTGATTCCTACTGTGCTTTGATCTCCACCTTACCACGTCCATGAGGGCGTGCAAAACGGTGGTCTTTGGGTACAGTCCCGAGTCACATGGAGGCAATGAGCGATAGGAGGGGTTTCGTCTCTCCCGGTATTGGGGGTTGATGTTGCGCTGTGCTCGATTGGCCGTAACAGGGAAGTCCCTGGCCAGGGCTGATCAGAGATTTGCTGGTAAGTGTTACCAGTAGTTTCTCGACCCGTTATGAGCCTCATATCGGCACGACTTATCGGTTATTGGGGTCTGACGTTTACCACCCCTAGACTTGATATGCGACATATCAGACGAACAGACCGGACTGTACGGTAAGTGTTACTGGTTGGATTCACAGGAGTGTGAGCGGGCTAGCTCGTCGATCTTCTGATCGCTCAATACCCGGATGGCCGTTACGTTTAGCAGACCGCTTGCAGCTTGTGGGTGCTTGATATGATCATCATCTGCTACCGGCGTATTGACGAGTCTTTAGAGTCCTACACAGAGGTTTCCTGGCTCAAGCGAAACGAAATAGGAGCGCATATGAGATATGTCCAGGACCGAGAATAATGCGTGTATGTGATACCGCATTTCATTCTCGCGATATATGTTTCGATTGGTTATATTCGATATGACCTAGTTATCGAATCATTGATTCGATAAATCGATACATTGGATTCTAGTCGGTTATGTGCGACATGACCGGATCATTGAATCAAATGTTGATTTAATGATTTAATGTATAATTATATATTTGATATATTGCATTGCATTAACTAGTATTGGTTCACTTTAAATGGATTTTCTCACTTGATGTGCAAGAAGTATATGTGATATACTTTTGTGCATATATTTGTATCATGTTTGATGATGCTTGATGATTTAGTTAAGTGTAAAGAATTAAAACCATGGTTAAGTGTTGATTAGCGTTTTGCATTTTCATTATTTATTTATTTATTTATTTGAAAAGGATTATGATGAGAATGGTGGCTTTCTTGGTTTTAAGTTGAAGCTTCATGAAGCTTTGACTTTTGTAACCATTCTTGTCTTCATGCTTAACCCTAACTCATCCAAGTAACCATGGTCTATTCTCTACACTTAACTATAGTTAGCTTATGATAAGTATTGAATTATTATTCATTTTAACTCAACACTTATCATATTCTTTCTTCTTCTTCATCTTCATCTTCAAGAAAGAAATCTTGATGCCATCAATGGCAACTTGAGCTAAAGTGAGAGAAATCCAATTCTAAAGAGAACCCACCTCCTATTTCTTCACCCTCTACCTCTTGCCAAGTTGTTTTGGGTGTTTTCTTCACAAGTTTCACAACTTTGTGAAGTTGGAGCTTGAACTTGTGATGCCTCGACGTAGATCATCTTCGGCACGAAGCCGACGACCTAGTCCGCCCAAATCTCCGATGAAGCCGACGTATGAGTTTGAGATTCGAGATGGACAGCGAGAGGATGCCTACATGGAGCTAAGGAAGTGGATAACCGGATCTACAAAGGTTGTAGCTCTCTTCTTTTAGTTAAGTTGTTAACTAGATTCACATTTCGCCTAAACTTCTAGTCAACGATCCGTATTAGGGTTTCTCGGCACCCATAATTTTAGAAATTGGCATGGTTGATGCCTTGTGAGACCTCTTGAGAGTGCCTAGATGTTGGAGATAGTGCCCTCAGAGTCAATTATTGGATCACAGGCACGTGATTGCAATGATTGAGGGAGGACCTATCCCGGTACGACAGTCTTACTCAAGATAATAGTATGCTATCTGGTTTACCTTTATCATCGTGTACTGCTTTAGGTGACCTGATAGGTCGCTATTACACGTTGATAGAGTCCCTAGGATTCTTGCTTGACCACCAGCAGTATGAGGGCGATCATATAAGTGGGAGCTGGTAGTCTATAAGCACATCCTTAAATGGTCCCTAGTCGTGGGAGTTTCGAGACAGGGCATCGATTCTCCAGAGTAGACTAGTGTATACAGTCGAGACCCCGACGAGGGGCGGTGGCCGGTCTCACAGGCCACTGGTGTCAGTTGGATCACCTAAGATGTATACAGGTGCTCATTGGGTTATGAGTACACCGGACAAGACTCGCCGGGAACATGCTAGTTGGTCTTATACCTGACGTCAGATAGCAGTTCCCAGGTGACATGTGTACAGGTTAGTTCATCGACCTGGGGATCGTCATTTGTCTCATGTGAGTTCCCACTGTGCTTTGATTACTACCTTACCACGGCTCAAAGGAGTCGTGCAAACAGGTTTTAATTGGGTACAGTCCCGAGCCACATGGAGGCAGTGAGCGGATCTTCAGGGGTTCGTCTCTCCCGGTATTGGGGGTGAGGTCGCGCTGTGTCTAGGAGAGCCATTACACGAAGTCCTTGGCCAAGGCAGGAGATTTACTGGTAGGTATTCCAGTAGTATCTCAGGGTGTTCTGGGCTACACTCCGACACGACTTGTACCGGTTTTGGGGGTCTGACTTTTACCCACCCCCTAGGCCCGACATGCGATGCTCATAGACGAACGGACCGGACTGTACGGATATTGTCACTGACAGGCTCAGTAGGGTGTCAGGATGAGTTCGCTCATCGACGTCCCTTTTGGTCAATAGCTGGTGGCCCGTTACGTATTGGCTTATACCTCTGACGTGCTAGTGGTTAAATCCACAGCCATAGTATTGACGAGTCTTTAGAGTCCACCACACTTTCAGTTACTCAGCTTTCGGGCGAAACGCTGTAGAGGCCGTATGGAGATATGGCAGGGTCCGATCAGATACGTGCGGTATTGCACGGATCAGGATCGGACGGTTTGTACTAGAGGCCGTATAGATATATGGCGGGGGTTCGATCAGATACGTGCGGTATTGCACGGATCAGGATCGAACGGATATTACTAGCCGGCTTTGGTTTAAGCCGGATCCTAGTTTAGTACAGTGTAGATTTTGTCTCTTTGCATTTGTATCCGGACGGAATACAGATGCGGGTGTGTATGCACAGTATCGGGGTTTTCCTGTAATTTATTACGGGACCAGTTTTCTGGAGTTGCCAGTTTGCACTCCGTTCCGGCCGGTTTTCCTTTGTTCTTTCCCGGGCGGACTTTTCCGATGGAGGGGGTTATTTGCAATTGTGCAAATAACATTTGTGGAGGGGGTTTCTTGCAATTGTTTTGATTATGATAGCATCATTATCTTTTGCACCATCACTTGCATTAATGATGATTTGAGTGGGTATGGGTTTGATGTGCTTAATCATGGTTGATGTTTTGCTTATGGTCACCTTTCTACTTTTACTACACTCACTCTCCTTCATGGTTTTATGATGGTTGATTTCATTTTTCCCACTACCATTCTCTTGACATTGGCCGGCCACATTTTAGTGAGGGGATGAGAGAAATTTCCTTTTTAGTGTGGCACATATTTCTTCATCTCATTTCATTTTGTTTTGGAAAAATGAAAGCACCATTTTTCCATAACCTTATTCCTCCATCATGGCAACTACAAACCCCATTGAGACAAAGCGCATTCTACACTACTTTCTACAGCAAACCTTGGGCATGTCGACTTGCCGGCTTCATGCCCGAGTTGCCTCGGTATTGAGGTGGGAGCCCGTAAAAGAAACAGGCGATGTGGTGCCCTTCCGGCGAGGAGGCGACGACCGGAGTTTCCGCGAGGAGATCGGAGTGGAGATGAAGACCGGAGGACTCGGATCAGTCGGTATATCTCTAACCCGTCTTGTTGTTAGCTAGATCTAGTTTAATGGCCCGATCCGGGGTTTAGTGCGCGGTGGTGCCGGTTTGCAAAGTCCGCAAAATTGAAGTTTATCACCGTTTCCGCATTTGGCCGTCGGATTGACGACCAGGGCGCCGCCGTGCACTTACAGTGGTATCAGACACTCGCCATTAATTTCGTCTAGCTTCGTTTGATGTGTTTTGCATTTCCGATCGACCAAAATTCCAAAACTCGCATTTTTGTTCACGACAGTTTTCTGTTGAAATTTTTTGGTGTCTAAAAATTTTTCAGGTTGTAAAATAGTGATGTACTGGAAGTTATAAGCATACTGTAGAAATTCGACACTGCAACTCGACCACGCAAGCGCGGAACCGCGGCAAAATCCCCCTTGTGCCGCGGTTCCGCCGCCTAACAGTGTCCTTGCTGTGTCAAATTTCTTCAGTAGCTTTCTGGGGTGAAAATAGGGGTTTTGGAATATTAAAATTGGGCCCAGATTTTCTGTGAGTGCTACAGTATTGCTTGGGGGCCCACTCGTTAATTTTTGATCGATCGGATATTTTAAACACATTTTTTTCACAGTATTTACATTATATCTGCGACCGTGAATGTCACTCGATCGGTAAATCCAGTCTAACTGCTATAGCCCGGTTAGACAGATTTGCGAACGTGACTTTCACGTTGATGTTCTGTGTTTTGCTGTGATGTTGCGGATCGGTCGTGGGGGATAGCCTGGATGCAATGCTAGTACAGTGTTGTTGTATTATGTACATTTGATATTGCGGGGCGAGCGTCCGACATGTGGACTGCCGTCACTGCCTGTTTGTATTATTCTTTTGGGGCACGACCTGGTTGCGGTCGATGTACCCGTTGTATGTATATTTTACTTTCTGTACTAGGATTGCCCCGCGGTGGGGTGCACGGATAGCCGGGTTCTGGAGGGCAACAAGCCCGCATCTCAGGGCATTGAGACGGAGGGGGCTTCAGTCTGGAATTGGCGGGCTATTCGCCGCACTCGTAGGGGGTACAGGTTGACCCAGGAGGGGTGCCCAAGTTACCGGATTCCGTGAAGTGCTGGGTGGTCCATTCACCGCGCTGAAGGGGGCTGCCTCGCTTCAGGTTTTGGCGGGTGACTTGCCGCGCCCGTAGGGGTCTAGGTTTTCATTGCACAGGCTATCCACACGACCAGGGGAACGTCGGGTTTCAGTAGTGGCTCTGTGAAACCCGGGGATCCCAGATATCTGTATTGTTCTGTGATGCTGTACATTTCTGTGATGTTGCATTTTATTCACGCCTTGAGCAAATATAATATATTGGTATATATATTAGTAGATGTTGTATATGTTTTTCATCCGCGCTAGTCCAGTCCCCGCTCTGCCGTTAGTTAGCTAACCTAACGGGTGATGACGGGACCCAGTGGCGAATGCGGATGGCATACGTACGTCAGTATATTTTCGTTCTTTGTGGTGTGATCAATTGATGGGACTGCATTGATTCGGATCAATGCAAGTTAAAACAAACCTATTCTGATGTTGTTGGAACACTTTTCAAAAAGCTGTTATTGCAAGGACGTTCACTTTTGTTTTGCATCGTGGTATTCATTTGGAATATCCTGCTCCTCAGTCGACGAGGCAAGGGCCGAGATCCCTTCACCGGGAGTGACCCCTTGGACAAAAGTTTGCGTTAGGGCAGTAACTTCACTATAGCCGTTTACTTTTGCTTTGCATCGTGGTATTCAGTTGGAATATCCTGCACCCCATTCTACGGGGAAAGAGCCGAGATCCCTTCACCGGGAGTGACCTCTTTAGTAAAGGTTTTCGTCACTATATTTTCTAAAAAGCTATCAGTTCCTTCAACGATATCAAGTTCATTACGTTAAAGGTTTTCGCCAGAAACCATTCGTAGCCCTCTGTCGTTTCATATGGGTAGTCAATAGTATTCAAGCTGTGTTTGTTGGCCAAAGTCAAGGCACAGTGTTTGGTAGCTGTTGGTTATTCATATGCAGCATAGATAGATGCGTTGGTTTGGGGCAGTCGTATAGCCTTGTTGGCCAAAGTCAAGGGCTTGTACGGGTGGGCTCAAATTAACCTGGAGAATGACGGGCAGAACTTGACATGTGACTTATGATTTGTTGGCCAAAGTCAAGGTCATAAGAGCATGGGGTAGAAATCACATCGGGAGTTTCAAAAGAACTGAAACTTGCCAGATATGCGCATACCTTCTGGAGTGTTATAGCGTGAGCGGATTCCGTCACGTTATCATGCGATGATAGTTGGATCCCGATTCCCACTGATGAGTTGGTTTACTCCTCGGGTGACCCCGACTAATTCTTCTTTCAGGTTTGGAGGAGGATTTGAGGTACAGTGGGAGGTTTCCAGATTAGATAAATTGGTAACCATTCTGATCTAGGTTAGAGTGCACGCTGAGTGTTTCTTTTCTCTCTCTCTTTGGCAGCGACCTTTGACCCGACCCTAAGACTATGACTCAGTGACCAAGTTGACCGGACCTTCTTTAACACTGGCTTTTGGATTGTCAGAGTTGCAGACCTCATTGCCACTCCTACTTTTACCCTTTTCTCCAGGACACCCCGTATTACTACGAACGTCCACTTCCATTGGACAAAACCATCGTATGGTTAGATACGAACTCGAAGGAATTCGAGGATGGTTTCCGGTTCTGGAGAAAACGGATAGGATTATTCAGTTGTCTTTTCCCTTTTACCTTTTCTCAAGTTGTGAGTACTCCTTGGTTTAGGAGATAGTACATCTATTACGAAAATTGGATAGTCTTCTTCCAAACCTTAGGCTGGTGCCGACCGGTAGGGAATGAAGAAAACCAATTAGCCTAAATGGTGTGCAGAAGGTATTAAGATTAAGACAAAGCAAGGGATTAGTAAGAGGGCAAAGTAAATTGCGACTGATATTCACGACCAAACCAAATATTTCTTCGCCAATCCTAAATCACCTTTGTATTTCTCCAGGACACTCCGTATCACTACGAAGATCCACAGTTTATTGGATACTCCATCGTATGGTTATATACGAACTCGAAAGGAACTTGTTCCAGTTCGGGGATGGATTATGGTCCAGGAGAAATAGGAATAAGATTTATTCAGTTGTCTTTTATCTTCACCTTCTCTCGCATTGCGAGTGCTCCTAGGATTAGGACAGTACACCCATTATGCTTATTGGATAGTCTTCTTCCAAACCATAGGCTGGTGTCGAACGGTAGGGAAGGAAGAAAACCATTTGGCCTAAGGGGTGTGCAGAAGGTAATGACTAAAGACATATAAAGGGATTTGGAGAGGTGGCAAAGAATTATACGGTTATAGTTGCGAATCTGGATGATGGTAGAGGCATTACTAGGAATACCAGAATACCCCATCGAAACATTTCAATGTTTCAGTTCAACTGTATACTGTTAAGAGAAAACTGATTTCCCGATTAGACACTTGCTCCAGGGTATGTATTTACCAGGATGATTCTCACATCTGTATGGTTTTACAGATGATGAGTGGGAGTAAGTTATTGGGAATTGGGTGATCATCCTCATTATATCGGGATTCGTTGTAATCGGTGATATTTGAGGAGATCACCTGGACTGTTTGCCGGTCGGCAAATATTTGGTTTTGAATATCTGCTGTTGTGCACCAATTTCAAATTGATGTATCTGTACGTCTATTTTCATAGAGTGAGATATACCTTTTGATATTATGTCGATGACATTTACCTATATCAGTGGATGGTTAGGTAAGGAGCATCAAACAGCAGTGTAATTCTTCTTAACCATAAGTACAGTTTTCAACCTACGACACACAGTGAAAGAGTTGTAAGACTCGGCGGACTTATACAGAGTATTGTATGTTGTCCAGTGTCCATTAGGACAGAGGGGTTGGTCCTCATACTATATTCTGTTTACTTTTAACTTCTCTAGTTCTTAGACATGTATTTCGTAGAAACACAGGGTCTAAGTTTTGAGGAGTTATAGGTATTAGAATAGAGTAGAGAACCAGGTGTAGCAAGTATCGGGATTCTTCAAAGTGATCGAAGATATAGATACTTGTGTATGGTATTCAGTTGATAGTAATGATAAAGAGAAATTGCTTCTCTTTCAGGTTACTCATAATTGGAAGCATTCCTAAGTTGAGTAACGCTGATCGGCCTCTCTCCATTTAGTTGACATGCACTGGAGACAGTTGCATGTTTTGAATCTGGTTCAATTAAATCAGTGCCTCTGGTTCTATATTGGATATAGTACAGTTCATATCTTAACATTGTTAAGGTACGGGGAGTTGTCCGGCTTATGATTAAAACCAGACACTGGACAACTCGAGGCACGTTTCTGTAATGGCTGTTTGTGGGTTGTGTAAGTGCACGGCGGCGCCCCGGCCGTCAATCCGACGGCCAAATGCGGAAGCGGTGAAAAACTTAAATTTTTGCGAACTTAGCAAACCGGCACCACCGCGCACTATAACCCGGATCGAACCATTAACTAGTCCTAGCTAACTACAAGAAAGGGAATAGAGATATACCGACGATCCAAGTCCTCCGGTCTTCTCGTCATGGTCCCGATCTTCTGCGGAAAGTCCTGTCTCCTCCTCATCGCCGGAAGTGCACCACAACGCCTACTTTGTTTATGGGCTCCCACCTCAATGCCGAGGCAACTCGGGCACGAAGCCGGCTACTCGACGTGCCCAAGATTTACTGTAGAATGAGTGGTGTAGAGATCCATGTCTCATTTTGGGGTTAAGGAGGTGCCATTTGGTGGAGGGATGAAACAAGAACAAAATGTGGAGGAGCTTGGGGTATTTTGGAGCATGATATGAACAAAAATACCTCCCCAAAAAAAATTGGACAGCCCACCCAAAATGCTTGGCCGGCCATGCACTAGAGGAATGGAGAGAATGAGATTTAAGACAAAAGAATGAGTGGGAAAACTCTATCATGCAAGAGAGAGAAAGAGGAATGGCTATCAAAATCAACCATCATCACTAAAACAATCCCAACACACAAAGCAACCATCATCTCATGCATGATGGCTTCAAAAAGTCAAGCCATCATGAGAAGAAGAAGTCAAGTGATGGTGCACATCATGAAAACTATCATGATACCAATATAAGCAAAGACCCCCTCCACAAAAGCCTATTTGCAACAATGCAAATAAACCCTCCTCCACCAAGCTTCGGCCAATGAACGATACAAAGGAAATTGGCCGAAACGGAAAGCAAACTGGCAACTCCAGAAAACTGGTCCCGTAATAAATTACAGGAAAACCCCGATACTGTGCATACACACCCGCATCTGTATTTCGACCGAAATACAAATGCAAGGAGACAAAATCTACACTGTACTATACTAGGATCCGGCCTAAACCAAAACCGGCTAGTAATATCCGTTCGATCCTGATCCGTGCAATACCGCACGTATCTGATCGAACCCTGCCATATCACCATACGGCCTCTAGTACAAACTGTCCGATCCTGATCCGTGCAATACCGCACGTATCTGATCGGACCCTGCCATATCTCCATAAGGCCTCTACAGCTTTTCGCCCGAAAGCTTGAGTAACTGAATGTGGGGGACTCTAAAGACTCATCAACACCTTGGTTGTGGATTTAACCACTAGCACGTTAGAGGTATAAGCCAATACATAACGGGCTACCAGGTATTGACTAAAAGGGACGTCCGTGAGCGAACTCAGCCTGACACCCTACTGAGCCTGTCAGTGACAATATCCGTTCAGTCCGGTCCGTTCGTCTATGAGTATCGCATGGCGGGCCTAGGGGGTTGGTAAAAGTCAGACCCCCAAAAGCGGTACAAGTCGTGTCGGAGTGTAGCCCAGAATACCTGAGATACTACTGGAATACCTACCAGTAAATCTCCTGCCTTGGCCAAGGTCTTTTCATGTTCTGGCTCTCCTAGACACAGCACGACCTCACCCCCAATACCGGGAGAGACGAACCCCTGAAGATACGCTCACTGCCTCCATGTGGCTCGGGACTGTACCCAACTAAAACCTGTTTGCACGACTCCTTTGAGCCGTGGTAGGGTAGTAATCAAAGTACAGTGGGAACTCACACGAGACAAATGACGATCCCCACGTCGATGAACTAACCTGTACACATGTCACCAGGGAACTGCCATCTGACATCTGGTATATGACCAACTAGCATGTTCCCGGCGAGTCCTGTCCGGTGTACTCATAACCCAATGAGCACCTGTATACATCTTAGGTGAACCAACTGACACCAGTGGCTTGTGAGACCGGCCACCGCCCCTCGTCGGGGTCTCGACTGTATACACTAGTCTACTCTGGAGAATCGATGCCCTGTCTCGAAACTCACACGGCTAGGGACCTTTTAAGGAAGTGCTTATAGACTACCAGCTCCCACTTATATGATCGCCCTCATACTGCTGGTGGTCAAGCAAGGATCCTAGGGGCTCTATCAACGTGTAATAGCAACTTGTCAGGTCACCTAAAACAGTACACGATGATAAAGGTAAACCAGATAGCAAACTATCATCTCGAGTAAGACTGTCCTACCGGGATAGGTCCTCCATCAATCATTGCAATCACGTACCTGTGACCTAATAATTGACTCTGAGGGCACTATCTCCAACAATCTCCCACTTGCACTCAAGGTTAATTATTGCGATGTCGCATACTCACAGCCCGTGTGATACCGAACACCCAACTCCTCTACTAGTCAGTCTCACAAAGCTCGTTTGCGAAACTATTGCGTTCGAGGAATAGCCTTAGTGAGTGGATCATCTTTGTTGTATCTTTCTATGTCTCTCTATATCTCAAGTTCGCGGAGAAACCCATCTCCCGAAATGAGCAATACCTGTCTTAGAATGTGTCTGGATGTCTGATGGGACATAGCTCATAAATGAACTCCAAATCCAAACTTCTTAGACTGTATCCACAACTGAACTTAATCAGTATCCTACGCCATGCCTCCCTCAGTATTGCCTTGGATCACCTGTCCAAAATACTGCCCCTCATCAGAAGGAAAACTATAACTCTGACAACCTCCTTGTCGTCCAGGTCACCTTGGAAGCCTGGAATGATAACTGTCTCCCGAATGGGGCTGTCATTATCATATCCCTAGAACATCTACTTATGTTCTAAAACTTCTTCCGACTGTTTCTCTAGGATATGATCAATATCAACTTATTGCATCCAGTGCAAGAACAACATCTGGTGTGATACTTGACATCTCATGATTGACTCAATTGCCTAAGCAAGTGATCTGCCAATCATGCACATCCCTCTCTACTTTAGTCTATAAGACACCTTTAGAGAGGGTGACTCCATCACCTGCAGGTACACTACCGTGCCAGGAGTCGTCCATCCTAAATACTCTTAGAATACTGTCAAAGTACCCTGATTGGGAAATCACCCAAATCTAGATCTAAAACCATAGATCTAGTAACCAGTATGTCTGATAAAATGTCCATTTCCTTTGTGGAGAAACCACTGTGTGACGACCAAAATATAACCGATTGTAGTATAGGAGTTTCTTTTCCTACTTTGTGTATGTCATCCAAATACCAGGATATCACACCCTACTACCTTCTCAACAGATCCATCCCCTATTCTGATGAAGTCAAACCTATGACTGTCACGTCAGAAATAGATGATCTATCTCCGCTACATCTGCTTTAGTCTATAAATAGACATAAGCTACCTGTCCACCAATGCTTCCGCTGCTCCCACTGACTACGACAACCCTCTGGCAGAGTCATATAGACGTCCACTTCTAAAACTAGTTTAGAACGACGCTATACTCATCTTCCCGCCGGGTCTCGCAGCCTGGAACAACAGCAATGGTAATTGTGGGTAAACAAGAACTTCCCTGTCACCGTCCTTGAGGCTACCGTAGTACCTCTCGGGTGCCTGAAGTTACCCACCGTATCTGCGGAGTGGCCAATGGAATGTCAATCCAGATTGAATCTTTAGGTTCCTTATCAAATCTTCAGTAATCGTTTGTGGTTCTGGAATCACTTCCAGTTCTACCATACTCCCACTACTGTTTTCTGAAAAAATCCATTTTTAATAAAACTGTGGTGAGTCTGGAACAATATTGCTATTGTTCATCCGGATGGTAGAAAATCAACCCTCGTCATAGCCTGGGTCAACCCACAAACAGCCATTACAGAAACGTGCCTTGAGTTGTCAAGTGTCTGGTTTTAATCATAAACCGGACAACTCCCCGTACCTTAACATCGTTAAGATATGAACTGTTCTATATCATATATAGAACCAGAGGCACTGATTTAACTGAACCAGATCCAAATCATGCAGCTGTCTCCAGTGCATGTCAACTAAATGGAAGGAGGCCGATCAGCGTTACTCAATTTAGGAATGCTTCCAATTATGAGTAACCTGAAAGAGAAGCAATTTCTCTTAATCACTACTATCAACTGAATACCATATACAAGTATCAACATTTTCGATCACTTTGAAGAATCCCGATACTTGCTACACTTGGTTCTCTACTCTATTCAAATACCTATAACTTCTCAAAATTCGGACCCTGTGTTTCCACGAAACACTTGTCCAAAAACTAGAGAAGTCATAAGTAAACCGAATATAGTACGATGACCAGCCCCGCTGTCCTGATGGACCCTGGACAACATACAATACTCTGTATAAGTCCCTTGAGTCTGAAAACTCATTCACCGTGTGTCGTAGGTTGAAAACTGTACTTATGGTTAAGAAGAGTTACACCGCTGTTTAATGCTCCTTACCTAACCATCCACTGATATAGGTAAATGTCGTAGACATAATTTCAGAAAGGTATATCTCACTCTATGAAAATAGACGTACAGATATATCAATTTGAAATTGGTGCATAACTGCGGATATTCAAAACCAAATATTTGCCAACCGGCAAACTACCCAGGCGATCTCCTCAAATATCACTGATTACAACGAATCCCGATATAATGAGGATGATCACCCAATTCCCAATAACCTACTCCCACTCATCATCTGTAAAACCATGCAGATGTGAGAATCGTAGCTGGTAAATACATACCCTGGAGTAAGTATCTAATCGGGAAATCAGTTTTCCTTTAACAGTACACAGTGAGACTGAAACATCGAAATGTTTCGATGGGGTATCCTGGTATTCTTAGTAATGCCTCTTCCAGATTCACGACTGTAACCGTATAATTCTTTGCCACCTCTCCAAATCCCTTCATATGTCTTTAGTCTTTACCTTCTGTACACCCCTTTAGGCCAAATGGTTTTCTTCCTTCCCTACCGTTCGGCACCAGCCTATGGTTTGGAAGAAGACTATCCAATAAGCATAATGGGTGTACTGTCCCAATCCTAGGAACACTCGCAATGAGAGAGGGTGAAGATAAAAGACAACCGAATAAACCTTATTCCTATTTCTCCTGGACCAGAATCCATCCCCGAACTGGAACAAGTTCCTTTCGAGTTCGTATATAACCATACGATGGAGTATCCAATAAACTGTGGATCTTCGTAGTGATACGGAGTGTCCTGGAGAAATACAAAGGTGATTCTAGGATTGGCGAAGGAATACTTGGTTTGGTCGTGAATATCTTTTGCAATTTACTTTGCCCTCTTACTAATCCCTTGCTTTGTCTGAACTTAATACCTTCTGTACACCATCGTTAGGCTAATTGGTTTTCTTCATTCCCTACCGGTCGGCACCAGCCTAAGGTTTGGAAGAAGACTATCCAATTTGCGTAATAGGTGTACTATCTCCTAAACCAAGGAGTACTCGCAACCTGGGAGAAGGTAAAAGGAAAAGACAACTGAATAATCCTATCCGTTTTCTCCAGAACCTGAAACCATCCTCGAATAAATCTTTTCGAGTTCGTATCTAACCATACGATGGTTTTGTCCAATGGAAGTGGACGTTCGTAGCAACACGGGGTGTCCTGGAGAAAAGGGTAAAAGTAGGAGTGGCAATGAGGTTTGCAGCTCTGACAATCCAATAGCCGGTGTCAAGAAGGTTCGGTTAATTTGGTCACTGAGTCATAGTCTTAGGGTCGGGTCAATGGTCGCTGCCAAAGAGAGAGAGAAAAGAAACACTCAGCGTGCACTCTAAC
The DNA here is from genome assembly GCA_030015575.1 of Agapanthus africanus. Taxonomy (NCBI): domain Eukaryota; kingdom Viridiplantae; phylum Streptophyta; class Magnoliopsida; order Asparagales; family Amaryllidaceae; genus Agapanthus; species Agapanthus africanus. The sequence goes on along the minus strand of CM057344.1, from coordinate 366,854,553 downwards.
CTAGATCAGAATGGTTACCAATTTATCTAATCTGGAATCCTCCCACTGTATCTCAAATTCTCCTCCAAACCTAAAAGAAGAATTAGTCGGGGACACCCGAGGAGTAAACTAACTCATCAGTGGGAATCGGGATCCAACTATCATCGCATGATAACGTGACGGAATCCGCTCACGCTACCACACTCCAGAAGGTATGCGCATATCTGGCAAGTTTCAGTTCTTTTGAAACTCCCGATGTGATTTCTGCCCCATGCTCTTATGACCTTGGCGTGAGGTCAAAATATCATAAGTCACATGTCAAGTTCTGCCCATCATTATCCAGGTTAATTTGAACCCACCCGTACATACCCTTGACGTAGGCCAAAATAGTAGTACGACTGTCCCAAACCAACGCATCTATCTATGCAACAGATAAATACCCGGCAGCTACCAAACACTATGCCTTGGCGTGAGGTCAAAATACATAGCTTGAATACTACCGAATATTTAACCGAAATGATGGAGGGCTACGAATGGTTTCTGGCGAAAACCTTTAACGTAATGAACTTGATATCGTTGAAGGAACGGATAGCTTTTTAGAAATATAGTGACGACAACTTCCGCTAAAGAGGTCACTCCCGGTGAAGGGATCTCGGCTCTTTCCCCGTAGAATGGGGTGCAGGATATTCCAACTGAATACCACGGTGCAAAGCAAAAGTAATCGGCTATAGTGAAGTTAATGCCCTGACGCAAACTTATTGTCCAAGGGGTCACTCCCGGTGAAGGGATCTCGGCCCTTGCCTCGTCGACTGAGGAGCAGGATATTCTAAATGAATACCGCGATGCAAAACAAAAGTGAACGTCCTTGCAATAACAGCTTTTTGAAAAGTGTTCCAACAACATCAGATTAGGTTTGTTTTTAACTTCCATTGATCCGAATCAATGCAGTCCCATCAATTGATCACACCACAAAGAACGAAAATATACTGATGTACGTATATGCCATCCGCATTCGCCACTGGGTCCCGTCATTACCCGTTAGGTTAGCTAACTAACGACAGAGCGGGGACTGGACTAGCGCGGATGTAAAACATATACAACATCTACTAATATATATACCAATATATTATATTCGCTCAAGGCGTGAATAAAATGCAACATCACAGAAATGTACAGCATCACAGAAACAATACAGATATCTGGGATCCCCGGGTTTCACAGAGCCACTACTGAAACCCGACGTTCCCCTGGTCGTGTGGATAGCCTGTATAATGAAATCCTAGACCCCTACGGGCGCGGCAAGTCACCCGCCAAAACCTGAAGCGAGGCAGCCCCCTTCAGCTCCGTGAATGGACCACCCAGCACTCCACGGAATCCGGCAACTTGGGCACCCCTCCTGGGTCAACCTGTACCCCCTACGAGTGCGGCGTATAGCCCGCCAATCCCAGAGTGAAGCCCCCTCCGTCCCAATGCCATGAGATGCGGGCTTGTTGCCCTCTAGAACCCGGCTATCCGTGCACCCCTCCGCGGGGCAATCCTAGTACAGAAAGTAAAATATACATACACCGGGTACATCGACCGCAACCAGGTCGTGCCCTAAAATAATAATACAAGCAGGCAGTGACGGCAGTCCATATGTCGGACACTCGCCCCGCAATATCAAATGTACATAATACAACCACAACTGTACTAGCATTGCATCCAGGCTATCCCCCACGACCGATCCGCAACATCACAGCAAAAACAGAACATCAACGTGAAAGTCACGTTTGCAAATCCGTCTAACCGGGCTATAACAGTTAGACCGGATTTACCGATCAAGAGACATTCACGGTCGCAGATATAATGTAAATACTGTGAAATAATGTGTTTAAAATATCCGATCAATCAAATTTTAACAAGTGGGCCCCCAAGCATTACTGTAGCAGATCAGGAAATTCTGGGCCCAATGTTATTATTCCAAAACCCCTATTTTAAGCCCAGAGGCCCAGTGAAAAAAAATCCGACCCATTGAACCTTTCATTCTGCGGCGGAACCGCGGCCCCAGGTGGGTATTGGCCGCGGTTCCGCGCTCTGACTGAAAAGTCAACGGCTCGAATTTTCCCAGAAGTCTTATGTCATCCTGTACAGTACTTTTATACAACCTGAAAAATTTTTGGGGACCAAAAAATTTCAACAGAAAACTGTCATGAGCAAATATGGGTTTTTGGACATTTCGATCGATCGGAACTGAAAAACACATTACACAAAGCTAGACTAAGTTAATGGGGAGGCTCTGATACCACTGTAAGTGCACGGCGGCGCCCCGGCCGTCAATCCGACGGCCAAATGCGGAAGCGGTGAAAAACTTAAATTTTTGCGAACTTAGCAAACCGGCACCACCGCGCACTATAACCCGGATCGAACCATTAACTAGTCCTAGCTAACCACAAGAAAGGGAATAGAGATATACCGACGATCCAAGTCCTCCGGTCTTCTCGTCATGGTCCCGATCTCCTGCGGAAAGTCCTGTCTCCTCCTCATCGCCGGAAGTGCACCACAACGCCTACTTTGTTTACGGGCTCCCACCTCAATGCCGAGGCAACTCGGGCACGAAGCCGGCTACTCGACGTGCCCAAGATTTACTGTAGAATGAGTGGTGTAGAGATCCATGTCTCATTTTGGGGTTAAGGAGGTGCCATTTGGTGGAGGGATGAAACAAGAACAAAATGTGGAGGAGCTTGGGGTATTTTGGAGCATGATATGAACAAAAATACCTCCCCAAAAAAAATTGGACAGCCCACCCAAAATGCTTGGCCGGCTATGCACTAGAGGAATGGAGAGAATGAGATTTAAGCCAAAAGAATGAGTGGGAAAACTCTATCATGCAAGAGAGAGAAAGAGGAATGGCTATCAAAATCAACCATCATCACTAAAACAATCCCAACACACAAAGCAACCATCATCTCATGCATGATGGCTTCAAAAAGTCAAGCCATCATGAGAAGAAGAAGTCAAGTGATGGTGCACATCATGAAAACCATCATGATACCAATATAAGCAAAGACCCCCTCCACAAAAGCCTATTTGCAACAATGCAAATAAACCCTCCTCCACCAAGCTTCGGCCAATGAACGATACAAAGGAAATTGGCCGAAACGGAAAGCAAACTGGCAACTCCAGAAAACTGGTCCCCTAATAAATTACAGGAAAACCCCGATACTGTGCATACACACCCGCATTTGTATTTCGACCGAAATACAAATGCAAGGAGACAAAATCTACACTGTACTATACTAGGATCCGGCCTAAACCAAAACCGGCTAGTAATATCCGTTCGATCCTGATCCGTGCAATACCGCACGTATCTGATCGAACCCTGCCATATCACCATACGGCCTCTAGTACAAACTGTCCGATCCTGATCCGTGCAATACCGCACGTATCTGATCGGACCCTGCCATATCTCCATACGGCCTCTACAGCTTTTCGCCCGAAAGCTTGAGTAACTAAATGTGGGGGACTCTAAAGACTCATCAACACCTTGGTTGTGGATTTAACCACTAGCACGTTAGAGGTATAAGCCAATACATAACGGGCTACCAGGTATTGACTAAAAGGGACGTCCGTGAGCGAACTCAGCCTGACACCCTACTGAGCCTGTCAGTGACAATATCCGTTCAGTCCGGTCCGTTCGTCTATGAGTATCGCATGGCGGGCCTAGAGGGTTGGTAAAAGTCAGACCCCCAAAAGCGGTACAAGTCGTGTCGGAGTGTAGCCCAGAACACCTGAGATACTACTGGAATACCTACCAGTAAATCTCCTGCCTTGGCCAAGGTCTTTTCATGTTCTGGCTCTCCTAGACACAGCACGACCTTACCCCCAATACCGGGAGAGACTAACCCCTGAAGATACGCTCACTGCCTCCATGTGGCTCGGGACTGTACCCAACTAAAACCTGTTTGCACGACTCCTTTGAGCCGTGGTAGGGTAGTAATCAAAGTACAGTGGGAACTCACACGAGACAAATGACGATCCCCAGGTCGATGAACTAACCTGTACACATGTCACCAGGGAACTGCCATCTGACATCTGGTATATAACCAACTAGCATGTTCCCGGCGAGTCCTGTCCGGTGTACTCATAACCCAATGAGCACATGTATACATCTTAGGTGAACCAACTGACACCAGTGGCTTGTGAGACCGGCCACCGCCCCTCGTCGGGGTCTCGACTGTATACACTAGTCTACTCTGGAGAATCGATGCCCTGTCTCGAAACTCACACGACTAGGGACCTTTTAAGGATGTGCTTATAGACTACCAGCTCCCACTTATATGATCGCCCTCATACTGCTGGTGGTCAAGCAAGGATCCTTGGGGCTCTATCAACGTGTAATAGCAACTTGTCAGGTCACCTAAAACAGTACACGATGATAAAGGTAAACCAGATAGCAAACTATCATCTCGAGTAAGACTGTCCTACCGGGATAGGTCCTCCATCAATCATTGCAATCACGTACCTGTGACCTAATAATTGACTCTGAGGGCACTATCTCCAACAGGTTGACCCAGGCTATGACGAGGGTTGACTTTCTACCATAAGAAAGATCAATAGTGATATTGTTCTTAACTCGCCACAGTTTTAATAAAATGGATTTTTTCAAAAACAGAAGTGGGAGTATGGTAGAACTGGAAGTGATTCCAGAACCGCAAACGATTACTGAAAATTTGATAAAGAACCTAAAGATTCAATTTGATTTGACATTCCATTGGCCACTCCGCAGATAAGGTGGGTAACTTCAGGCACCCGAGAGGTACTCCGGTAGCCTCAAGGACGGTGACAGGGAAGTTCTTGTTTACCCACACAAGCCATTGTTGTTGTTCCAGGCTGCGAGACCCGGCAGGAGGATGAGTATAGCGTCGTTCTAAACTAGCTTTAGAAGTGCACGTCTATATGACTCTACCAGAGGGTTGTCGTAGTCAGTGGGAGCAGCGGAAGCATTGGTGGACATCAGGCTTATGTCTATTCATAGACTAAAGCAGATATAGCGGAGATAGATCATCTATTTCTGATGTGACAGTCATAGGTTTGACGTCATCAGAATAGGGGATGGATCTGTTGAGAAGGTAGTAGGGTGTGATATCCGGGTTTTGGATAACATACACAGAGTAGGAAAGGAAACTCCTATAATACGATCGGTTATACTTTGGTCGTCACACAGTGGTTTCTCCACATGGGACTTGGACATTATATCAGACATACTGGTTACTAGATCTATGGTTTTAGATCTAGATTTGGGTGGTTTCCCAATCAGGGTACTTCGACAACATTCTAAGAGTATTTAGAATGGACGACTCCTGGCACGGTAGTGTACCTGCAGGTGATGGAGTCACCCTCTCTAAAGGTGTCTTATAGACTAAAGTAGAGAGGGATGTGCATGATTGGCAGATCACTTGCTTAGGCAATTGAGTCAATCATGAGATGTCAAGTACCACACCAGATGTTGATCTTGCACTAGATGCAATAAGTTGACATTGATCCAATCCTGGAGAAACAGTCGGAAGCAGTTTTAGAACATAAGTGGATGTTCTAGGGATATGATAACGATAGCTTCATTTGGGAGACAATTATCATTCCAGGCTTCCAAGGTGACATCGACGACAAGGAGGTTGTCAGAGTTTTAGTTTTCCTTCTGATGAGGGACAGTATTTTGGACAGGTGATCCAAGGCAATACTGAGGGAGGCATGGCGCAGGATACTGATTAAGTTCAGTTGACGATACAGTCTAAGAAGTTTGGATTTGGAGTTCATTTATGAGCTCGGTCCCATCAGACATCCAGACACTCTAAGACAGGTATTGCTCATTTCGGGAGATGGTTTTCTCCGCGAACTTGAGATATAGAGAGAGACATAGAAAGAAACTTCAGAGCGGATCCACTCGCTGAGGCTATTTCTCGAACGCAAGAGTTTCGCAAACAGGCTTTGTGAGACTGACTAGTAGAGGAGTTGGGTGTTCAGTATCACACGGGCTGTGAGTATGCGACATCGCAATAATTAGCCTTGAGTGCAAGTGGGAGATTGTTGGAGATAGTGCCCTCAGAGTCAATTATTGGATCACAGGCACGTGATTGCAATGATTGAGGGAGGACCTATCCCGGTACGACAGTCTTACTCAACATAATAGTATGCTATCTGGTTTACCTTTATCATCGTGTACTGCTTTAGGTGACCTGATAGGTCGCTATTACACGTTGATAGAGTCCCTAGGATTCTTGCTTGACTACCAGCAGTATGAGGGCGATCATATAAGTGGGAGCTGGTAGTCTATAAGCACATCCTTAAATGGTCCCTAGTCGTGGGAGTTTCGAGACAGGGCATCGATTCTCCAGAGTAGACTAGTGTATACAGTCGAGACCCCGACGAGGGGCGGTGGCCGGTCTCACAGGCCACTGGTGTCAGTTGGAGCACCTAAGATGTATATAGGTGCTCATTGGGTTATGAGTACACCGGACAGGACTCGCCGGGAACATGCTAGTTGGTCTTATACCTGACGTCAGATAGCAGTTCCCAGGTGACATGTGTACAGGTTAGTTCATCGACCTGGGGATCGTCATTTGTCTCGTGTGAGTTCCCACTGTGCTTTGATTACTACCCTACCACGGCTCAAAGGAGTCGTGTAAACAGGTTTTAGTTGGGTACAGTCCCGAGCCACATGGAGGCAGTGAGCGGATCTTCAGGGGTTCGTCTCTCCCGGTATTGGGGGTGAGGTCGCGCTGTGTCTAGGAGAGCCATTACACGAAGTCCTTGGCCAAGGCAGGAGATTTACTGGTAGGTATTCCAGTAGTATCTCAGGGTGTTCTGGGTTACACTCCGACACGACTTGTACCGCTTTTGGGGGTCTGACTTTTACCCACCCCCTAGGCCCGACATGCGATGCTCATAGACGAACGGACCGGACTGTACGGATATTGTCACTGACAGGCTCAGTAGGGTGTCAGGATGAGTTCGCTCATCGACGTCCCTTTTGGTCAATAGCTGGTGGCCCGTTACGTATTGGCTTATACCTCTGACGTGCTAGTGGTTAAATCCACAGCCATAGTATTGACGAGTCTTTAGAGTCCACCACACTTTCAGTTACTCAGCTTTCGGGCGAAACGCTGTAGAGGCCGTATGGAGATATGGCAGGGTCCGATCAGATACGTGCGGTATTGCACGGATCAGGATCGGACGGTTTGTACTAGAGGCCGTATAGATATATGGCGGGGGTTCGATCAGATACGTGCGGTAATGCACGGATCAGGATCGAACGGATATTACTAGCCGGCTTTGGTTTAAGCCGGATCCTAGTTTAGTACAGTGTAGATTTTGTCTCTTTGCATTTGTATCCGGACGGAATACAGATGCGGGTGTGTATGCACAGTATCGGGGTTTTCCTGTAATTTATTACGGGACCAGTTTTCTGGAGTTGCCAGTTTGCATTCCGTTCCGGCCGGTTTTCCTTTGTTCTTTCCCGGCCGGACTTTTCCGATGGAGTGGGTTATTTGCAATTGTGCAAATAACATTTGTGGAGGGGGTTTCTCGCAATTGTTTTGATTATGATAGCATCATTATCTTTTGCACCATCACTTGCATTAATGATGATTTGAGTGGGTATGGGTTTGATGTGCTTAAGCATGGTTGATGTTTTGCTTATGGTCACCTTTCTACTTTTACTACACTCACTCTCCTTCATGGTTTTATGATGGTTGATTTCATTTTTCCCACTACCATTCTCTTGACATTGGCCGGCCACATTTTAGTGAGGGGATGAGAGAAATTTCCTTTTTAGTGTGGCACATATTTCTTCATCTCATTTCATTTTGTTTTGGAAAAATGAAAGCACCATTTTTCCATAACCTTATTCCTCCATCATGGCAACTACAAACCCCATTGAGACAAAGCGCATTCTACACTACTTTCTACAGCAAACCTTGGGCATGTCGACTTGCCGGCTTCATGCCCGAGTTGCCTCGGTATTGAGGTGGGAGCCCGTAAAAGAAACAGGCGATGTGGTGCCCTTCCGGCGAGGAGGCGACGACCGGAGTTTCCACGAGGAGATCGGAGTGGAGATGAAGACCGGAGGACTCGGATCAGTCGGTATATCTCTAACCCGTCTTGTTGTTAGCTAGATCTAGTTTAATGGCCCAATCTGGGGTCTAGTGCGCGGTGGTGCCGGTTTGCAATGTCCGCAAAATTAAAGTTTATCACCGTTTCCGCATTTGGCCGTCGGATTGACGACCAGGGCGCCGCCGTGCACTTACACCAGGAACCCTACACATTTTTGAATTTGCTTGAAGCTTCATGAAGCTTTCAAGCATCTTTGACAAAGTCCACCATTTTTGTTTTGCATCACATTTTCATTAACCTAACCATTCACCTAAACTCTAGTTTGGTCTCTACAAAGGTTTAACTCACCCATGGTTGCATTATGATAGACTTCACTTGAATATTCTTTTAAAAAAATATAGATTATTCATTCTCATTCTTTTTCCTTCTTCTTCTTCTTCTTCAAGAAGAAGAAAACTTTCTAGAAAAATTTCAAGTGAAGCTTTAGAGTGAGAAATTAAAATCTAAAGAGTACCCACTTCCTATCTCATCATCCTCTACTAGACTAGCACTTTAGTTTAGGATGTTTGCTTCACTAATTCTTTGGTTAGTGAAGTAAAAGCTTGAGTCCGTATTCCCTCGACGTAGATCATCTTCGGCTTCGAAGACTTCAAGCGATCCCGTTGCAACTTTCTCATGGAGCCGTCCGAGAGTCCGGGAGCACGTGATCGCAGCGAAGGGACGTCGTCACGGAGCTTTGGAAGTGGAGGACCGTATCTACAAAGGTTGTAGTCCCTTTCACTTAGTAGCAAAGTAGTTTGCTTGCTTGCTTGTCGTCTAATCTCTAGTTAACGATCTTGCATAGTGTTGTTCGGCACATAAAATTTTGATTTTGGCATGGTTGAAGCCTTGTAGAACCTCTTGAGTGTGCCTAGGAACCCTACATTTAGAAAAGCATTCATGACACCCAACTGCCAGATATTGTAGTCATGGTATGTAGCAATGGCAAGTAGGATCCTGATGCACTTAAGCATAGCCACTGGAGAAGAAGGTTTCATCATAATCCAAATCTGGTCGATGACGAAAATCTTTTACAACAAGTCTAGTTTTGAAAGTCTCAACTTTTCTATGTACACCAAGTAATCTTCTTAAGATATACTTGCTCCTGATGGGGATTTAACCCTTCAGACAAAGCAACAAAAATCCATACTTTGTTGGTGTATATGGATGCCATCTCAGATTGCTTAGCACCCAGCCATTCTTACTGAGTCCCCACTCTTGATGGCCTGCTTGAAACTGTTAGTGTATATGCCCTAGAGGCCATTACTGTATCATACTAGTATGTATATTACTTGATGGAAGCTTGGGATATTCACAGTTGTACAGACAATCTTGCTCAATATAGTAGTATGCTACTTGGTTTGTCTCTGCTTTAATGTGTACATGTGTGTTTATTTATTATATCACCTATACGCATTAGTAGAGCCCTTAGGATCTTTGCTTGATTACCGGCGTTGTGATGGCGATCACACTCGTGGGGGCTGGGTAATCTACAAGCACATCCTTATACACGTCCCTAGTCGTGGGAGTATCGAGATAGGGCATCGATACTCCGGAGTAGACTAGCATATGCGCTTCTCATCCCAGCAGGGGAGACGGTCTGTCCCACAGCCGTCAGTACGTCGTACTTAAGATAGTATGCGGATGCTCGTTTGGTTACGAGTACACTGGACAGGACTCGTCGGGAACTGATAGTTGGTATTATTCCTATCGTCAGTTATCAGTTCCCAGGTGACATGAGTACAGCTTAGTCCGCTGACTTGACACTATCACTTCGCCTCGAGTGTGTTCCCACTGTTCTTTGACTACTACCCTACCACGGCTCTATTGAGTCGTGCAAACAGGTAGTAGTTGGGAGCAGTCCCGAAGCACTTGGAGGCAGTGACGGTTAGACAGGATTCGTCTCTCCCGGTATTGGGGGTTGACATCACGCTGTGTCTAGGAGAGTCATTACACGAGTAGTCCCTGGTCAGGGCAAGCGAGATATACTGGTGGGTTTCCAGTGTTATCTCAGGGTGTATTGGGCTTCACTCCGACACGACTTGTACCGCTTTTAGGGGACTGACGTTTACCGCCCCCTAGGCCCGACATGCGATGTATCAGACGAACAGACCGGACTGTACGGAGATTGTCACATACAGACTCAGTAGGAGTTCGGATGGGTTTACCTCATCGGCCTTCTTGTCGACATCTACCTGGGGACCGTTACGTACAGCTAGTGCCGCTTGCGGTCTGTGGTTAAACCCACTGCCAGCGTAGTGTCGAGTCTTTAGAGTCCCACACAGAGAGTTTCCCTGCACTGAGCGAAACGTGTAGAAACCGTATGGTTTTACGGCAGGGCTGCGATCACTTACGTACACTTGTGTGCGTGTACTGTGCGGGCAGGCAATACTAGTGGGCTTTGGTTTAAGCCGGATCCTAGTATTGGACGGATGGATTTGTTTTGTCTTCTGTGCATCCGCATTCTACGGAATACGGATGCAGGTGTGTATGCACAGTTTTCCGGAGCGATGAAGGAGGAGGTGCCTCATTAGGGTTTTGGCAGTTGGTAAGGCCAAAACCCTTATGTGGCAGGCTCATTAGGGTTTTGACAGTTCGTTTTGGTCAAAACCATTATGAGCCGGGGACATTATCTACTAATCCTTTCATTGATAATTATGTTATGGCTAATTACATTGACCATTTGACCATCTTGACTTTGTTGACCGTTTGACCAAAGTTGACTAGGATCTTCTTGAAAGATCTAAAGTATTCTTTGGTTTTCTTTTTCTTTTTGTTATGATAATGGTCATGTCATTTGTAGCCATCAACTTTATCTTGATGGGACTAGTAATGATAATGTTTTTGCATTATTGCAACCATGGTTACTTTTCTTTTGGATCATAATTTCATTCTCATTCTCTCTCTTGAAATGAGAAGCTCCATGGTTGTTAGCTAGCTCCTCCTTCTTCCTCCTCTTGATTCATCTTTTGATCTCATGTGTTGAGAGATAAAGATCCCACAAAGACAAAAGCATTCATCTATCACTTCTACACAACCTAGGGCTTCAAGATTAGCAATCTCTTTGCCCTAGTTACCTCGGCTCGAGGTGGAGCTCGGAGTACATCTCTCGGGTGGATCGTCTACGACTCAAGGAGGCCGCGGAGGTGACCAAAGTCCGGATCAAGCCACGGAGCAAGCAAGGAGAAGAACAGCAAGAAGAGAAAGAGTTCAAGTTGAGGTATAACCCCTAACCGAGTAGACAAATCTCTTGTTAGGATGCTAGTGTATTGTTTAGCAAAGATCCGGCTTTTACGATCGATGTTGCCATGTTCAGAAAAATTTTGTTTTACCGTTTCCGCAACCCCGAAAGTACCGGGAGCGGTAACGTGGACCTAACAGTGGTATCAGAGCCTAACTAAACACACCCTAGCATGTTAGCAAAGTATTTAGAATATCGACCGGACGAAAAACCGCAAAATCACCCCGAAAAATTCAGTTTCTGCCGATTTTCAGATCTGTTCCAAAATTAAGAATTCATGCACTAAAAATCGGCTCAGGATTTTATTAGAAAACTGCAAAAATTTGATCACCCAACTCGTCTAAACCGCCGCGGTTCCGCGGCATAAGCTTTCTTATGCCGCGGAACCGCGGCCAGTTTGGCTCCGTTGGGGGATCTCCTTCTTGCAGTTTTCTTAGATGGGTATTTTGGGATTTTTACAATATGACATTTCTGTTAGTTGTATGTATGCCCTAGAGGCCAGTATTGTACAGATTATGTATATTATATTGGATGCTTGGACATATATAGAGATGACTTTCTTGCTCGACATGATAGTATGCTATCTGGTTGCTATTTATCTTAACATGTACACTAGTCTCTTTATACTGTCTTATAGTTACATGTTGGTAAAGCCCTTAGGATGTGTACTTGACTACCTGGACTATGATGCAGATCATACTAGTGGGGACATGGTAGTCCATAAGTACCTCCTTCAAAGTCCCTAGTCGTGGGTGTATCGAGACGGGGCATCGATATACCAGAGTAGACTAGCGTATACGCTTCTCGACCCATGTGATGGGCGATGGATGATCCCATATCCATTGGTGTTTGACATCAGAGATGGTGTACGGGTGCTCAGTGGAGACTGGGTACACTGGACGGACTCGCTGAGAACTCCCAGATGGTATTATACCTCACGTCAGATGGCAATTCTCAGGTGACACTTGTACAGGTTAGTCTGTAGACCCGAGATCGTCATAGAGTCTTGTGTGATTCCCACTGTGCTTTGATCTCCACCTTACCACGTCCATGAGGGCGTGCAAAACGGTGGTCTTTGGGTACAGTCCCGAGTCACATGGAGGTAATGAGCGATAGGAGGGGTTTCGTCTCTCCCGGTATTGGGAGTTGATGTTGCGCTGTGCTCGATTGGCCGTAGCAGGGAAGTCCCTGGCCAGGGCTGATAAGAGATTTGCTGGTAAGTGTTACCAGTAGTTTCTCGACCCGTTACGAGCCTCACATCAGCACGACTTATCGGGTTATTAGGGTCTGACGTATACCACCCCTAGACTTGATATGCGACGTATCAGACGAAGAGACTGGACTGTATGGTAAGTGTTACTGGTCGGATTCGCAGGAGTGTGAGCGGGCTAGCTCGTCGATCTTCTGATCGCTCAATACCCGGGTGGCCGTTACGTTTAGCAGACCGCTTGCGGCTTGTGGGTGCTTGATATGATCATCATCTGCTACCGGCGTATTGACGAGTCTTTAGAGTCCTACACAGAGGTTTCCTGGCTCAAGCGAAACGAAATAGGAGCGCATATGAGATATGTGCAGGACCGAGAATAATGCGTGTATGTGATACCGCATTTCATTCTCGCGATATATGTTTCGAATGGTTATATTCGATATGACCTAGTTATCGAATCATTGATTCGATAAATCGATGCATTGAATACTAGTCGGTTATGTGCGACATGACCGGATCATTGAATCAAGTGTTGATTTAATGATTTAATGTATAATTATATATTTGATATATTACTTTGCATTAACTAGTATTGGTTCACTTTAAACGGATTTTTCTCACTTGATGCACATTGTATATGTGATATGCTTTAGTGCACTACTTTGTATCATGTTTGATGATACTTGATAATATGATTAAGTGTAAAGGGTTAAACCATGGTTAAGTGATGATTAGGGTTTTGGTTTTTCATTTATTTATTTGTTTATTTATTTGAAAGGATTAAGTTAAGAATGGTGGCTTATTTTGGAGCTATGTTGAAGCTTCATGAAGCTTTGACAAAGTCCACCATCCTTATCTCATCCTTAACCCTAACCACACTTACTAACCTTGGTTTAATCTCTACACTTGACCATGGTCAAGATATGATAAGTATTCATATTAGTTTTATTTTAAAATATGAAGACTTATCTTTCTTTCTTGATCTTCATCTTCTTCTTCTTCTTCAAGCTCAAGGTCCATCAATGGCAACTTGAGTTAAAGTGAGATAAATCCAATTCTAAAGTGAACCCACCTCCTATTTCTTCACCCTCTACCTCTTGCCAAGTTGTTTTGGGAGTTTTCTTCACGAGTTTCACAACTTACTGAAGTCGGAGCTTGAGTTTGTGCAACCTCGACGTAGATCGTCTTTGACACGAAGCCGACGACCTATTCCGCACGTTTCTCCGATGAAGCCGTCACGAGAGTCCAAGCTTCAAGATGGACAGCGAGAAGACTTCGTTGCGGAGCCGTGGAGGTGGATATCCGGATCTACAAAGGTTGTAATTTCCGTATCCTAGTAGTTAAGTGTTAACTAGCTTTTAGTTTCGCCTAGAATTCTAGCGACGATCCGTAGTCTAGGGTTTCTCGGCACCAAATTTTTTTTTAAATGGCATGTTCGATGCCTTGTGAGACCACTCTAGGGTGCCTAGGAACCTTACACTGGTATCAGAGCCTAGCTAGAGCCTTAGGCGAAGTCCAGACGGAGTTTGAAGTCCGAACGAACCCGAAAACCCATTACAAACATGCTCTCTGTACTTTTTCCAAAAACGTGGATTTTTCCATATTAAAAATTGCTAAAAAATTCAGCAGGGAATATAGTGAGTTACTGTGAAACACGTGCCGATAACTCCCCAACACAAGCGCGGATCCGCGGCCTCCACTATACAAAACGCGGCGCTTCCGCGGCCTGTGTATTGAATTACATCACGTGTCTTGCACAGTAATTCATGTTTTGTAGTGCTGAGTCTTCTGGAAATTTTTAATATTTTTTCCAGAGTTGATTTTTTCTGGGTTGTTTTGGGATTTCATGGACTCGATCGGATTATCAAATTTTGTCTATTTGGCTTTCCGGATAAATTTTAGAATATGTTAAAAAGTTCGACCGGATATAAATACCCAATTTTTCCCCTGTCGGGAAATTTCCAAGTGTTGGATTTTTCCGTAGTTTAACGACGTTCTAAGTAGTGCAAGTAACTCGATGGTCCCTCTAGAAGACAACAAACCTTAACTCGATTATGTGACCGTCTTGAACTGCCCTTTGAACCTTCGGGTTTGGGGCAGTACGGCGTGCCACATGTGAGGCGTTGGCTTGACTCTTCTACGGCTGGACCGTTGGTACTGAGGTACGAACTGAATGTTGTTAGACTTATTTCATGTGTTGATCTGTATCGGGAAAACTTGGGTGTTCGAATGTTCGATCGGAAAGTTTGATATATTCTATTTATCCGGAATTGGATACAATAATTGGAATTCACAAACAGTTATGTGATAACTGAATGATTGTTATAAATCTAGCAGTTTAGTCCCATACGATATTGAAAAGAGTTTTCGATAATGAGACTAAAATGCGGGGTTTGTAACTGTTAGGCATGTGATGTCTAAAGAGGTTGCGGATTCCAACTGTTGTAGTTTTACACTTTCTTTTCTGTGACCGTAAGTGTAGTATGTTCATATCGCCGGTTTCGTTGCTATACATCAACGACAATTGGGGTATGCATACTTACTTACGTTGATGACATGTGATGTTATGTGTTGCTGGATATGTTATATTGGATCGTCGTGTTCGAATAGCCGGGGGTTTTTATGTGAGATGAGTGTTTTTCATTTTCATTCATGTAAAAACTTGTATGTAATATTCTTTTATTTGGGGCGCTTCCAGGTAGCGGAAGTTGTCACCCGTTGTATATTATTTACTTTTCCGCATTAGGATAGACCCAAGGAGGGGAGCACAAGTAACCGGGTTCTGGGGTCCAGTGGGAGACCAACTCGAGGAGTCGAGTCCGGGTCTCCTAACCCTAGAATTGGCAGGGTTGCTTGCCACTCTCGTAGGGGTCTAGGGGTGTGGGATTGGCTATTCATCACGACCGTGGAATCCGTGTTTTATACTGGCTCGTATTGAAAACACGGACGTCCTAGTATATCCAATATTTCATATGTTTATTCTGCTGCGATATCTGTGATGAGATCATGTGATGTTTCTGTGATGGATATAGTATATATGATATATTATATAGATGTTACTTATGTTTTACACCCGCGCTAGCCCTGCCCTGCTCTGTCGTTAGTTACCTAACCTAACGGTGCACGAGGGGACATCGAGGCGAATGCGGATGGCATAAGTGTACGTCATATCTATCTGTGATGTTTAGGTATTTAAATGATGGGACTTCATTAATGTGATTAATGAAAGATAAGAAACCTAAGATGTTGTGGAATCAAATTTTAAAATAAAACAGGTAGCTACAGTTCTTGCTTTGCATAGCGGTATATATGATATACCCTGCACCTTATTCGATGAGGAAAGGACCGAGATCCCTTCACCGGGAGTGACTCCTTTAGCAATAACTGGCAGATGCTACAGACTCGGTTTGCTTTTGACTGCTTTTGGGTTTTTGCTTTGCACAGCGATATATATGATATATCCCGCACCTCATTCGACGAGGAAAGGACCGAGATCCCTTCACCGGGAGTGACTCCTTTAGCAAAACCAGAAAAGCCTCAAAATCACTCCATTTTAAAATTTCATTTGATTCTACAACGATATCAAGTTCATTACGCAATAGGTTTTCAGAAAACCTGTCGTAGCCCTCCGTCATTTCAGATAAGTACTATTTAGTATTCGTGCTGCGGTTGTTTGGCATGCGTCAAGGCGTAGTGTACGGTAGCTAACTAGTATTTATCTGCTTATGCATATGATGCAGATTGGATTAGGGTATTCGCACGGCGTTGTTTGGCATGCGTCAAGGGTCGTGCGGGTGGGTTTAATTCAATCAGGAAATGACGGGTTGAACTTGACTAGCGGACTATGGGTTGTATGGCATGCGTCAAGGTCATAGCACGCTAGGGGCAAAAGATTATCGGGAATTTCAAGTGTTGAAATTTGCAATGAGATTGCATACCTTCTATGAGATAGTTGGATCCCGATACCCACTGCGAGTAAGAGTTACTCCTGGGAGAGTTTTATACATTACAATTAGCCGATTAAGTAGGTGTCTAGAAAGGTGTTAACGAGGTTACGCCTCTGGGAAAACGAGGTTTACATTAATTAGGTTCGTGCGAAAGCACGGGGGACCTCCCTCAAAGTACCGACACTGGCCTGGCTGAAAGATTGGCGAACTTGTAGTGTGTAATTAATCCCGGCTAGTCTTTCCTTTTAGGGTTTGGAGGAAGATTTGATAAAAAACAGTGGGAGCCATCCTGATTAGATAAGATAATAACCAATCTGATCTTGCACGAGCATACGCTAAAGTGTTTTCTTCTCTCTCTCTCCAGGTAGCGACCATTTCATGCCTTAATAAAGATAATAATATGGATGTATTGACCGAACCCGCATGTTATACTGTGCTGGGGAACGTTGGTTCCGTTCATTCTTATAAGAGTTATAGGAATGAACAGGATATAGGGGAATACCAGGATTCCCATGCCACCCGAATGAAGAAAGTACATGATGATGCATTTTCTTCGGGTGTGTTCGTTACAGAGAACTGTTTCTCCATTTGCTCTACGTCCTGGGTATTGGATACCGGGTCAGGATCCCATATATGTAATCAGTTACATGGGCTTAGGAAAGGTAGAGAACTTGGAGAAGGTGATAAAGACATTAGAGTTGGAAATGGTGCAATTGTTGCAGCTAAGACTGTCGGGGAATATCACCTTGAATTACCAACTGGTAATACATTGGTTCTGAACGAATGCTATTACATGCCGAACCTGATATGCAACATTATATCGGTTTCTTTGCTAAGTAAAGAAGGATATAATTTTGTATTACAAGACAATGTTATGAACATTTTCCATAACCAAAAGTTGGTTGGATCAGGCACGTTGTGCAATGGCATTTATGTTCTAAATCAATCAACAGTTCTGAGCATAACAAACACACACAAGAGGAAGAGTTCTGAACTCAACGAATCCTTCTTGTGGCATTGTAGACTGGGTCACATCAATGTGACACGACTAGCTAAGTTGCATAAGGATGGATATTTAAATCCGTTTGAATTTTCATCCTATGACACTTGCCAGTCATGTCTCAAAGGCAAGATGACCAAGACCCCGTTTACGGGACACGGAGAAAGAGTTACCGAACTCTTAGGACTAATACATAGTGATGTATGCGGTCCCATGTCTACACATGCCAGGGATGGTTCTTCATACTTCATTACATTCACTGACGATCTCTCTAGGTTCGGGTATGTGTTCCTGATGAAACACAAATCAGAAGCTTTTGAGAAATTTAGGGAATATAAGCAAGAAGTTGAGAACCAAACCGGAAAAAGTATTAAAATCCTACGATCTGATCGAGGAGGGGAATACTTGAGCAATGAATTCCTGGACTCCCTAAAAGAGAATGGGATTCTCTCTCAGCTGACTCCTCCATATACACCACAGCACAACGGTGTATCTGAACGGAGGAACCGCACCCTATTAGATATGGTGCGCTCAATGATGAGTACAGCTGAGTTACCTATTTCCTTCTGGGGACATGCGCTTGAGACAGCCATGGACCTATTGAATAGAGTTCCTACCAAATCAGTGCCTACCACTCCATATGAGATATGGAAAGGGAAGAGACCACATCTTAATTATATTAAGATATGGGGTTGTCCAGCCTATGTCAAAAGACAAAATCCGGACAAACTCGAGGCAAGATCTGTCTTATGTAAGTTTGTAGGATATCCCAAAAATTCACAAGGGTATATCTTCTACCACCCCGAGGAACAAAAGGTGTTTGTTTCTCGACATGCCACTTTCTTAGAAAAAGGTTTTCTTATGAAACAGATAAGTGGCATTGAGGTAGAACTGGAAGAGGTTCCAGCGACACAGACTACAACAGAAGATTTGGTTGAACCCGAGGATTCCGTAGTTCCCGATGAACCCCAGCCACTCCGCCGATCTAGTAGGGTTCCTCGCCAACCTGAGAGATACTACGGTTTTCTCATGGACGGTGGAAGCGAGGATTGCATCATGGAGGATGATGACCCAACTAGCTTCGAACAGGCCATCACGAGTGGGGACTCAGTGAAATGGCTGGATGCTATGCGGTCTGAGATGGATTCCATGTACACCAACAAAGTATGGACTTTGGAAGTTGCTCCTGAAGGGGTAAAACCCATTGGGAGCAAGTGGATCTTCAAGAAGAAACTTGGTGTAGATGGGAAAGTGGAGACTTTCAAAGCTAGACTTGTAGCAAAGGGTTTTCGTCAAAGACCAGGTGTGGACTATGACGAGACCTTTTCTCCAGTGGCTATGCTTAAATCCATCCGAATCATGCTTGCCATTGCTACCTTTCATGACTACGAAATCTGGCAAATGGATGTTAAGACCGCCATTCTAAATGGTGATTTAGAAGAGTGCGTGTACATGACTCAGCCAGAGGGCTTCGTAGACAGTGGGAGCAGCGGGAAGGTGTGCAAGTTGCTTAAATCCATTTATGGATTAAAGCAAGCATCGCGGAGTTGGAACATCTGCTTTGACGTCGTTATCAAAGAGTTTGATTTCGTCAAAAATCCAGATGAACCTTGTATCTACAAGAAGGTAGCAGAGAGTAAGGTTGTCTTCCTCGTATTGTACGTGGACGACATACTCTTGATAGGAAATGATATTCCTATGCTGCAATCGGTCAAGCTCTTCTTATCACAAAGATTCTCAATGAAAGATCTTGGTGATGCCTCCTGCATATTGGGAATCAGGATCTATAGAGATAGATCCAAACGGATTTTGGGATTGTCCTAATCCAGGTACATTGACACCATACTAAAGAGGTTTAGTATGGAAGAGTCCAAGCGTGGGAACTTGCCCACGATCTCTGGAGTCACTCTCTCCAAAGAGATGTCTCCCAAGACTGATTTGGAGAGAGCTCGCATGCAAGGGATACCCTATGCTTCGGCAGTAGGCTCTATCATGTATGCGATGCTATGTACCAGACCCGATGTAGCATACTCACTAAGTGTAGTGAGCAGGTATCAAGCTGATCCTGGAGAGAATCACTGGACAGCTGTGAAGAGCATTCTCAAGTACTTGCGAAAGACTAGAGATATGTTCTTGGTGTATGGTAACGGAGAACTCCAAGTGGAGTCCTTTACCGATTCGAGCTTCCAGAGTGATAAGGACGACTCTAAGTCGCAATCGGGCTTTGTCTTTACCCTTTACGGAGGGGCGGTTAGCTGGAAGAGTTCCAAGCAGGAAACCGTGGCAGACTCGACGATGGAGGCTGAATACATCGCTGCCAACGATGCTGCTAAAGAAGCTGTCTGGATCAAGAAGTTCATTTCTGAACTTGGAGTGGTTCCATCCATTGAGCATCCAATACCTTTGTATTGCGATAACAATGGAGCGGTGGCTTTGGCCAAGGAACCCAGGTCCCATCAGCGGTCCAGGCATATTCTGAGGCGGTATCACCTGATCCGGGAGATAGTTGATCGCCGGGAGATCGAGGTCAGGAGAGTTGACACGAAGAACAACACGGCGGATCCACTCACGAAGGCCATTCCCCAGATACAGTTTGAGAGACTCTTCGGGATGCTCGGTATGAGATACTACAGCAGCTGGCCCTAGTGCAAGTGGGAGATTGTTAGTTGTATGTATGCCCTAGAGGCCAGTATTGTACAGATTATGTATATTATATTGGATGCTTGGACATATATAGAGATGACTTTCTTGCTCGACATGATAGTATGCTATCTGGTTGCTATTTATCTTAACATGTACACTAGTCTCTTTATACTGTCTTATAGTTACATGTTGGTAAAGCCCTTAGGATGTGTACTTGACTACCTGGACTATGATGCAGATCATACTAGTGGGGACATGGTAGTCCATAAGTACCTCCTTCAAAGTCCCTAGTCGTGGGTGTATCGAGACGGGGCATCGATATACCAGAGTAGACTAGCGTATACGCTTCTCGACCCATGTGATGGGCGATGGATGATCCCATATCCAATGGTGTTTGACATCAGAGATGGTGTACGGGTGCTCAGTGGAGACTGGGTATACTAGACGGACTCGCTGAGAACTCCCAGATGGTATTATACCTCACGTCAGATGGCAATTCTCAGGTGACACTTGTACAGGTTAGTCTGTAGACCCGAGATCGTCATAGAGTCTTGTGTGATTCCCACTGTGCTTTGATCTCCACCTTACCACGTCCATGAGGGCGTGCAAAACGGTGGTCTTTGGGTACAGTCCCGAGTCACATGGAGGCAATGAGCGATAGGAGGGGTTTCGTCTCTCCCGGTATTGGGAGTTGATGTTGCGCTGTGCTCGATTGGCCGTAGCAGGGAAGTCCCTGGCCAGGGCTGATCAGAGATTTGCTGGTAAGTGTTACCAGTAGTTTCTCGACCCGTTACGAGCCTCACATCAGCACGACTTATCGGGTTATTAGGGTCTGACGTATACCACCCCTAGACTTGATATGCGACGTATCAGACGAAGAGACTGGACTGTATGGTAAGTGTTACTGGTCGGATTCGCAGGAGTGTGAGCGGGCTAGCTTGTCGATCTTCTGATCGCTCAATACCCGGGTGGCCGTTACGTTTAGCAGACCGCTTGCGGCTTGTGGGTGCTTGATATGATCATCATCTGCTACCGGCGTATTGACGAGTCTTTAGAGTCCTACACAGAGGTTTCCTGGCTCAAGCGAAACGAAATAGGAGCGCATATGAGATATGTGCAGGACCGAGAATAATGCGTGTATGTGATACCGCATTTCATTCTCGCGATATATGTTTCGAATGGTTATATTCGATATGACCTAGTTATCGAATCATTGATTCGATAAATCGATGCATTGAATACTAGTCGGTTATGTGCGACATGACCGGATCATTGAATCAAGTGTTGATTTAATGATTTAATGTATAATTATATATTTGATATATTACTTTGCATTAACTAGTATTGGTTCACTTTAAACGGATTTTTCTCACTTGATGCACATTGTATATGTGATATGCTTTAGTGCACTACTTTGTATCATGTTTGATGATACTTGATAATATGATTAAGTGTAAAGGGTTAAACCATGGTTAAGTGATGATTAGGGTTTTGGTTTTTCATTTATTTATTTGTTTATTTATTTGAAAGGATTAAGTTAAGAATGGTGGCTTATTTTGGAGCTATGTTGAAGCTTCATGAAGCTTTGACAAAGTCCACCATCCTTATCTCATCCTTAACCCTAACCACACTTACTAACCTTGGTTTAATCTCTACACTTGACCATGGTCAAGATATGATAAGTATTCATATTAGTTTTATTTTAAAATATGAAGACTTATCTTTCTTTCTTGATCTTCATCTTCTTCTTCTTCTTCAAGCTCAAGGTCCATCAATGGCAACTTGAGTTAAAGTGAGATAAATCCAATTCTAAAGTGAACCCACCTCCTATTTCTTCACCCTCTACCTCTTGCCAAGTTGTTTTGGGTGTTTTCTTCACAAGTTTCACAACTTACTGAAGTCGGAGCTTGAGTTTGTGCAACCTCGACATAGATCGTCTTTGACACGAAGCCGACGACCTATTCCGCACGTTTCTCCGATGAAGCCGTCACGAGAGTCCAAGCTTCAAGATGGACAGCGAGAAGACTTCGTTGCGGAGCCGTGGAGGTGGATATCCGGATCTACAAAGGTTGTAATTTCCGTATCCTAGTAGTTAAGTGTTAACTAGCTTTTAGTTTCGCCTAGAATTCTAGCGACGATCCGTAGTCTAGGGTTTCTCGGCACCAAATTTTTTTTTAAATGGCATGTTCGATGCCTTGTGAGACCACTCTAGGGTGCCTAGGAACCTTACAATTTCTGCCCAGATTTTCTAGAAAGCAAAATTTGTTTTTGGGGCTCAAAAATCCGTATTTTTGGTCGATGTTCTGTAGACTTTGGCTAATGGTTATATCTGTAATGTTATATGTGTATTGAACGTCTACTAATCGCTATACGCCGATTAGTGGGGGTTATACACATCCGTGATCTGTGTTATTGATGGTATGTGTATATGAACTCGTTGGATTGTCGCGGATGAATAGCCGGGGTGGATGTGAGATGAGAGTTTCTTTTTCTTTCATTCATGTAATAAATTTGTAAATTGATGTAATATTATTTGTATGGCCGCACAACCGGGTCGGTGTTGTAGCCGTCATTGTATAATTCTTTTTACTGTTTTTGCTCCTAGGATAGACCCATGGAGGGGGTGCATAAACTACCGGGTATCTCGAAGTGCCGAGTGGCCTACTCACGGCGTTGAGGGAGGTTGCTTCGCTTCGGGTACTGGCGGGTAGTTTGCCGCACCCGTAGGGGTCTTGGATGGGGTTTTGGCTATTCATCGCGACCATGTAATCCGCTTTTCGTTGCAGGCTCGAACGAATCGCGGGTTCCTAGTATATCCAAAGTGTTCATCTGTGATCTGGATTGGCTATCATTGCTGTATATCTATATATAATAACTATTTAGGCGTTGCTTATGTTTTACAGCCGCGCTAGCCCAGCCCCCGCTCTGTCGTTAGTTAAGTAACCTAACGGGTGATGACGGGGCCCCGTGGCGAATGCGAATGGTATAAGCGTACTTCATATTTTGGTTGTTTTCTGCAATGGTAGGATTTAAATGATGGGACGCATTAAAAGAACTAATGCAAGAAAATAAACCTAAAAGACGTTGTTGGAACAATTTTTCAAAAAGCTGTTATTGCAAGGACGTTCACTTTTGTTTTGCATCGAGGTATTCGGTTATGAATGCCCAGCACCTCAATCGACGAGGCAAGGGCCGAGATCCCTTCATCGGGAGTGACCCCTTGGACAAAAGTTTGCGTCAGGGTAATAATTTCACTATAGTCGATTATTCTTGCTTTGCATCGAGGTATTCAGTTTGGAATATCCTGCACCTCATTCGACGAGGAAAGAGCCGAGATCCCTTCAGAGGGAGTGACCTCTTTAGCAAAAGTTTTCGCCACTATATTTTTCAAAAACTGTATCACGTTCCTTCAACGATATCAAGTTCATTACGTTAACGGGTTTTTCGCCAAAAACGCATCCGTAGCCCTCCGTTATTTCTTATAAGTTATACTTAGTATTCGTGCTGGGTTTGTTGACTGTGTCAAGGGGTAGTGAACGGTAGCTAAGTGTAGCTTATTTGCTGGATACAATGTGATTGGTTAGGACATTTGTATAACCTTGTTGACTGTGTCAAGGGTTATGCAGGTGGGTTTAATGCAATCAAGATAATGACGGGATGAACTTGACTAGGACTTTTTGATTTGTTGATTGTGTCAAGATCACTTGGGTCCTAGGGGCAAAAACCACATCGGGAGTTTCAAAAAAACTGAAACTTGCAGATTTAGCATACCTTCTGGAGTGTAATGACTAGGGTGGATTCCAACTAGGTCATCACACTATGATAGTTGGATCCCGATCCCGCTGATGAGTTGGATTACTCTCGGGAGATTATCTCACTTAAC
This sequence comes from Agapanthus africanus, assembly GCA_030015575.1. Lineage (NCBI taxonomy): Eukaryota > Viridiplantae > Streptophyta > Magnoliopsida > Asparagales > Amaryllidaceae > Agapanthus > Agapanthus africanus. The sequence continues at coordinate 366,830,526 of CM057344.1, read as the reverse complement.
AATCAATGCTATAAACCTAGTAGGTGACTAGAAAGGTGTTAGCGGGGTTACGCCCCCAGGGAAAAGAGGTTCTTAAATTAAGGAACTTCGCGAAAGCGTTGGAAAACCTCCCTCGAAGTACCGACACTAGCCTGGCTGAAAGGTTAAGCAAGTATTGTGACGTGAATGAAATCCCGACTAGTTCTTCTTTTAAAAAGGTTTTAAGAAGAATTTGAGGAAACAGTGGGAGACATCCTGGTTAGATAAATTAATAAACCAATCTAATCTTGCAAGAGCATACATTGAGTGTTTCTTTTCTCTCTCTCCAGGTAGCAACCATTTCACGCCCTAATCAAGATAATAAAATGTATCGCTTGACCGATCCGAATTCTTATTCGGGGCTGGGGAACGTTGGTTCAGCTCTAACTTGTGACAACAGTCATGAGTATGAGAATGGGAAAGGGGATTGTATGGATTTCCAGGATACCCAGTTGAAGAAGAAGTATGGTTTTGCATCTACTTCAGGTGTTCTTGTAATTGAGAACTGTTTTACGGTCAGCCCTACCTCCTGGGTACTTGATACCGGATCAGGATCTCATATCTGTAATTTATTGCAGGGACTGAGAAAAAGTAGGAAAGTTGCACCGGGTGATATGTCGCTCAGAGTAGCGAACGGAGCACAAGTTAATGCGGCAGCCGTCGGTGAATATCACCTAGTAATGCCAAATGGCAAGACTATGATTTTGAACGATTGCTACTATGTACCCTCCATGGTTTGCAACATCATATCAGTTTCTTTACTCGATAAAGATGGATATAACTTTGTTCTTGACAAGAATATCATGAACATTTACCTTCATAAGGTACTGGTTGCAGAGGGTACACTGTGTAATAATATGTACGTTCTAAATCAGAATACAGTTCTCAATGTACAAAACACACGCAAGAGGAAGAATTCAGATACGAATGAATCCTACTTGTGGCATTGTAGACTTGGTCATATCGGAGAGAAAAGACTGAGTAAGTTGCATAAAGATGGACTCTTGAATACATTCGAGTTTTTATCTTATGAAACTTGTCAGTCTTGTCTCAAAGGGAAGATGACCAAATCTCCGTTCACCAGACATGGAGAAAGAGCAGCAGAGCTCTTGGGACTCGTATACAGTGATGTATGTGGTCCGATGTCTATACATGCAAGGGGTGGGTTCTCATACTTCATCACATTCACTGACGATCTCTCTAGGTTCGGATATGTGTATCTGATGAAACATAAATCTGAAGCTTTTGAGAAATTCAAGGAATTTAGAAACGAAGTAGAGAACCAGACTGGCAGAAGTATCAAGATCCTCCGGTCTGATAGGGGAGGGAAGTACTTAAGCACGGAATTCCTAGATTACTTAAAAGAGAATGGTATTCTCTCTCAGCTTACTTCTCCTTATACACCACAGCACAACGGTGTTTCGGAGCGGAGGAATCGTACCCTATTGGATATGGTTCGCTCCATGATGAGTAGTGCTGAGTTACCTCTTTCATTCTGGGGATATGCACTTCAGAATGCAGCACATCTATTGAATCAAGTTCCATCCAAATCCGTGCCTAAGACTCCGTATGAAATATGGAGTGGTAAGAGTTTGTATCTTAAACGTATTAAGATTTAGGGTTGCCCAGCTTATGTCAAAAAGCAGAACCCAGACAAACTTGAGGCACGGGCAGTTTTGTGTAAGTTTGTGGGATACCCAAAAGATTCAAGTGGGTATCTATTCTACCATGCAGAGGAACAGAAGATAATTGTTTCAAGAAATGCCACATTTTTAGAAAAAGAATTTCTTGTCAAAAACATTAGTGGCAGCACGGTAGAACTGGATGAAATTCCAGAAACACAAGCTTTAACAAAAGATTTGGTGGAACCGCTAGATTCAGTTACAACCAACGAACCTCAGCCACTCCGCAGATCTGGTAGGATTTCTCATCCGCCCGAGAGATACTACGGTTTTCTCATAGACGGGGATCGAGAGGATTGCATCTTGAAAGAAGATGACCCTACCAGTTTCAGGCAGGCCATTATCAGTAGGGACTCTGATAAGTGGCAGGAAGCAATGCAATCCGAAATGGAGTCCATGTACGCCAATAAAGTGTGGACCTTGGATATTGCTCCACCTGGGGTAAAACCCGTTGGATGCAAATGGATCTACAAAAGGAAACTTGGTGTAGATGGGCAGGTGGAAACCTATAAAGCTAGACTCGTTGCAAAAGGTTTCCGTCAAAGACCTGGTTTGGACTATGACGAAACTTTTTCTCCGGTGGCTATGCTCAAATCCATTCGGATCTTACTTGCCATTGCTGCCTTCCATGATTATGAGATCTGGCAGATGGATGTTAAAACGGCTTTCCTAAACGGTTGTTTGGAAGAGTGCGTTTATATGGATCAGCCAGAAGGTTTCGTAGACAGTGGGAGCAGCGGGAAGGTGTGCAAGTTGCTTAAATCCATTTATGGATTGAAGCAGGCATCGCGGAGCTGGAACATCTGTTTTGATGAGGCAATCAAGGAATTTGATTTCATCAAGAACGAGGATGAACCTTGTGTCTATAAGAAGATTGTAGGACGAACTATCGTATTCCTTGTCTTGTACGTGGACGACATTCTTTTGATAGGAAATGACATTCCTATGCTACAATCGATCAAGCTATTTTTGTCACAAAGGTTCTTCATGAAGGACCTGGGTGATGCCTCGTACATTCTGGGGATCAAGATCTATAGAGATAGATCCAAGAAACTATTGGGACTTTCACAGTCCAGGTACATAGAGATCGTACTAAAGAGATTTATTATGGAGGGTTCCAAGCGTGGTAACATACCCGCATTGCACGAAATTACCCTCTCCAAGAAGATGTCTCCTAAGACTGACAAGGAGAGGGTTCGCATGAGCACTATACCCTACGCTTCGGCGGTAGGATCTATAATGTATGCGATGCTATGTACAAGACCAGATGTAGCTTACGCGCTGAGCGCGGTAAGCCGGTATCAGTCAGACCCAGGTGAGGACCACTGGACAGCAGTGAAGAACATTCTCAAGTACCTGAGAAGGACTAAGGAGATGTTCCTGGTTTACGGTAATGGAGACCTCCGGGTCGAGTCCTTTACCGATTCAAGCTTCCAGAGTGACAAAGATGACAGCAAGTCTGTCTCGGGTTTTGTGTTTACCCTCAACGGAGGGGCGGTATGTTGGAGGAGTTCCAAACAGGATACCATCGCAGACTCGACGATGGAGGCTGAATACATTGCTGCAAGCGATGCCGCAAAAGAGGCGGTCTGGATAAAGAAGTTCATTAATGAACTTCAGGTGGTTCCGTCCATTGTTGACCCAATACCTTTGTATTGTGATAACAAAGGGGCTATAGCTTTAGCGAAGGAACCAAGGTCCCATCAGAAATCCAGGCACATCTTAAGGCGGTATCACCTGATCAGGGAGATCATTGATCGCCAGGAGATCGAGGTGCGGAGAGTGGACAAAAAGGACAACATAGCGGACCCATTCACGAAGGCTTTACCCCAGACTCAGTTCGAGCGGCTGATCGAGATGATAGGTCTTCGATAAGCCAGTACATGGCCTTAGTGCAAGTGGGAGATTGTTAGTGTATATGCCCTAGAGGCCATTACTGTATCATACTAGTATGTATATTACTTGATGGAAGCTTGGGATATTCACAGTTGTACAGACAATCTTGCTCAATATAGTAGTATGCTACTTGGTTTGTCTCTGCTTTAATGTGTACATGTGTGTTTATTTATTATATCACCTATACGCATTAGTAGAGCCCTTAGGATCTTTGCTTGATTACCGGCGTTGCGATGTCGATCACACTCGTGGGGGCTGGGTAATCTACAAGCATATCCTTATACACGTCCCTAGTCGAAGGAGTATCGAGATAGGGCATCGATACTCCGGAGTAGACTAGCGTATGCGCTTCTCATCCCAGCAGGGGAGACGGTCTGTCCCACAGCCGTCGGTACGTCGTACTTGAGATAGTATGCAGGTGCTCGTTTAGTTACGAGTATACTGGACAGGACTCGTCGGGAACTGATAGTTGGTATTATACCTATCGTCAGTTATCAGTTCCCAGGTGACATGAGTACAGCTTAGTCCGCTGACTTGACACTGTCACTTCTCCTCGAGTGTGTTCCCACTGTTCTTTGACTACTACCCTACCACGGCTCTACTGAGTCGTGCAAACAGGTAGTAGTTGGGACCAGTCCCGAAGCACATGGAGGCAGTGACGGTTAGACAGGATTCGTCTCTCCCGGTATTGGGGGTTGACATCGCGCTGTGTCTAGGAGAGCCATTACACGAGTAGTCCCTGGCCAAGGCAAGCGAGATATACTGGTGGGTTTCCAGTGTTATCTCAGGGTGTATTGGGCTTCACTCCGACACGACTTGTACCACTTTTAGGGGACTGACGTTTACCGCCCCCTAGGCCCGACATGCGATGTATCAGACGAACAGACCGGACTGTACGGAGATTGTCACATACAGACTCAGTAGGAGTTCGGATGGGTTTACCTCATCGGCCTTCTTGTCGACATCTACCTGGGGACCGTTACGTACAGCTAGTGCCGCTTGCGGTCTGTGGTTAAACCCACTGCCAGCGTAGTGTCGAGTCTTTAGAGTCCCACACAGAGAGTTTCCCTGTACTGAGCGAAACGTGTAGAAGCCGTATGGTTTTACGGCAGGGCTGCGATCACTTACGTACACTTGTGTGCGTGTGGTGTTCGGGCAGGCAATACTAGTGGGCTTTGGTTTAAGCCGGATACTAGTATTGGACGGATGGATTTGTTTTGTCTTCTGTGCATCCGCATTCTACGGAATACGGATGCAGGTGTGTATGCATAGTTTTCCGGAGCGATGAAGGAGGAGGTGCCTCATTAGGGTTTTGGCAGTTGGTTCGGCCAAAACCGTTATGTGGCAGGCTCATTAGGGTTTTGACAGTTCGTTTTGGTCAAAACCATTATGAGCCGGGGACATTATTTACTAATCCTTTCATTGATAATTATGTTATGGCTAATTACATTGACCATTTGACCATCTTGACTTTGTTGACCGTTTGACCAAAGTTGACTAGGATCTTCTTGAAAGATCTAAAGTATTCTTTGGTTTTCTATTTCTTTTTGTTATGATAATGGTCATGTCATTTGTAGCCATCAACTTTATCTTGATGGGATTAGTAATGATAATGTTTTTGCATTATTGCAACCATGGTTACTTTTCTTTTGGTTCATAATTTCATTCTCATTCTCTCTCTTGAAATGAGAAGCTCCATGGTTGTTAGCTAGCTCCTCCTTCTTCCTCCTCCTGATTCATCTTTTGATCTCATGTGTTGAGAGATAAAGATCCCACAGAGACAAAAGCATTCATCTATCACTTCTACACAACCTAGGGCTTCTAGATTAGCAATCTCTTTGCCTTAGTTACCTCGGCTCGAGGTGGAGCTCGGAGTATATCTCTCGGGTGGATCGTCTACGACTCAAGGAGGCCGCGGAGGTGACCAAAGTCCGGATCAAGCCACGGAGCAAGCAAGGAGAAGAACAACAAGAAGAGAAGGAGTTCAAGTTGAGGTATAACCCCTAACCGAGTAGACAAATCTCTTGTTAGGATGCTAGTGTATTGTTTAGCAAAGATCCGACTTTTACGGTCCATGTTACCATGTTCAGAAAAATTTTGTTTTACCGTTTCCGCAACCCCGAAAGTACCGGGAGCGGTAACGTGGACCTAACAGAAACTAGTTGGGTCATCATCTCATGATGCAATCCTCGCTCCCACTGTCATAGAGAAACCGAAGTATCTCTCAGGTGGATAAGGAACCCTACCAGATCGGCGGGGAGGCTGAGGTTCGTCGAGAACTATTGAATCCTCAGGTTTTACCAAATCAGCTGCAGTTTGTATAGCTGGAACTCCTTCCAGTTCTACCTCATGACCACTAATTTCTTCATAAGAAATTCCCTTTCCAAAAGATGGCATGCTGAGAAACAAAACACCTTTTGCTCCTCAGTGTGGTAGAAGATATTCCCTTGCCAATGCTTGGGATATCCAACAAATTTCCACAGAACTGACATTGCCTCGAGCTTGTCCGGATTTTGCTTTTAGGCATAGGCCGGACAACCCTAAATCTTAACATCCTTAAGAGATGGGCTCTTCCCATACCATATCATATATGGAGTGGTAGGCACCTGATTTGGTTGGAACACTATTCAATAGGTATGCAACTTCTCAAGTGCATAACCCCCAAAAGGAAATAGGAAACTCAGTAGTACTCATTATAGAGCACACCATATCACATAGGGTGCGATTGCTCCACCCCGATACACCGATGTGCTGTGGTGTATATGGAGGAGTAATGCTGAGAGAGAATCTCATTCTCCTTTAGAATAGTCCAGGAATTCCGTGCTTAAGTATTCTCCTCCCTGATCACATCAAAGGACATAATACTTATACCCTTTTTGGTTCTTTACTTCTAACTTATATTCTTTGAATTTCTCAAAAGGTTCAGACTTGTGTTCCAACAGGAACACATGTGCGAATCTTAAGAGATCATCAGTGAATATAATGAAGTACAAAGAACCAGTCCCGGCATGTGTAGACATGGGACCTACATACATCAACATGTATCAATCCCAGGAGTTCATTAACTCCTTCTCTGTTTCCAATAAACGGAGCTATGGTCATCTTATCTTTGTGACATGACTGGCAAGTTTCACAAGATGTAAATTCAAACTGATTTAAATATGCATCTTAATGTAACTTAGCTAGTCGGGTCGCATTGATATGACCTAGTCTACAATGCCTCAAGAAGGATTTGTTCATTTCTGAACTCTTCCTCTTGTGTGTGTTTTGTACGTTAAGAACCGTAGTTTGATTTAGAACGTATATTCTTTTAGATAACGTGCCTGAACCGATCAACTCTTGATTTAAGAAATGTTCAAAACATTATCCAACAATACAAAATTATATCCTTCTTTATCTTAATAAAGATACTGATATGATGTTGTATATCAGGTTCGGTATCTAATAACATTCATTCGGAATCAACGTATTTGGTACTACAGGGTGATAACTGCCAACATACTTGGCTGCAACACTTGCACCGTTTCCAACTCTTGAAACTTATCACCCATTCCCAGTTCTCTACCATACTGTAGCCCATGTAACAGATTACATATATGGGATCCTGATCCGGTATCTCATACCCAGGACGTAAAGGATACTGAAAACAGTTCTCGGTAATGAACACTGTTGGATATAGTGCCCTCAAAGTCAATTATTGGATCGCAGGTATGTGATTGCAATGATTGAGGAGGACCTATACCGGTAGGACAATCTTACTCGAGATGATAGTATGCTATCTGGTTTGTCTTTTTCATCGTGTACATCTTTAGGTGACATGATCACTATTACACATTGATAGAGCCCTTAGGATTCTTGCTTGACTACCAGCAGTATGATGGCGATACTATACGCGAGAGTTGGGAAGTCCATAAGCACATCCTTAAAAGTGGTCCCTAGTCGAGGGAGTTTCGAGACAGGGCATCGATACTCCGGAGTAGACTAGTGTATACAGTCGAGACCCCGACGAGGGGCGGTGGCCGGTCTCACAAGCCATTGGTGTCAGTTGGTTCACCTAAGATGTATACATGTGCTCATTGGGTTATGAGTGCACCGGACAAGACTCGCCGGGAACTTGCTAGTTGGTATTATACCTAGCGTCAGATAGCAGTTCCCTGGTGACATGTGTACAGGTTAGTTCTTCGACCTGAGGTTTTCATTTGTCTCGTGTGAGTTCCCACTGTGCGTAGATTACTATCTTACCACGGCTCAAAGGAGTCGTGCAAACAGGTTTTAGTTGGGTACAGTCCCGAACCACATTGAGGCAGTGAACGGATCGGCAGGGGATTCGTCTCTCTCAGTATTGGGGGTGAGATCGCGCTGTGTCTAGGAGAGCTATTACACCAAGTCCTTGGCCAAAGCAGGTGAGAATTACTGGTAGGTATTCCAGTAGCTTCTCAAGGTGTTCAGGGCTACCCTCCGACACGACTTATACAGCTTTTGGGGGGTCTGACGTTACCATCCCCTAGGCCCGATATGCGATGCTCATAGACGAACGGACCGGACTGTACGGATATTGTCACTGATAGGCTCAATAGGGTTCCAGGATGAGTTCGCTCATCGGCTTTCCTTTCGGTCAATACATGGGCAGCCGTTACGTACTGCTAGTACTACTGACAGCTTGTGGTTAAACCCACTGCCAGAGTATTGACAAGTCTTTAGAGTTCCCCACAGATGGTTTCCCAAGTTCAGGCGAAACGTTGTAGAGGTCGTATGGTTTTATGGGAGGGTTCGAACATGCACGTGCATTTGTGCACGTGTCATATTTCGGACAGAGAATACTGGTGAGCTTTGGTTTAAGCCGGATCCAAGTATTATATTGAGTCAGGATATTTTTAGTCTCATCGTATTCGTATTCGGTCGGAATACGGATACAGGTATGTATATACAGGTGAGGGGTATTCTCGTAATCCGTTACGAGAATATTTTAGAAGATGCATTTCTTTTTGGTTGATCATTTTAGTTTAAATGATTAAATGGATTTTGGAAAGTGTGACTCATTGTTGTGACTCATTAATTCTAGAATGTTCACTAATGACTCATGTAATGAGTCATCTAGTGAGTCATTAAAGAATTAATGATGTTTGTTTTGGGTAAGATATTTTAGGGTTGAGTTGGAGATATTTTGGGATGATATTTTCTTTGTTTCTCCAACACAAAACCTTATATATATCACACACAAAATATTTAGACAGCCAAGGGCAATTTTTGGTGCTTGGTTAATTTTGCTCACTAGAGTTTTCTTGAGCTCACAATCTTCATCTCTTTGCATCTTCTTCAACCTCCACTCTTACCCTCTTATGTGATGAGAACCAAAGAGTGTAATGAGACAAAGTATTCTACTCTTTCTCTAAAATTAGCCTCTATCAACGAGTCTGCTACGGTATATAGCTTGGAACCCTTCCAACATACCGTCCCTCCACTGAGGGTGAAGAAAAAACCCGAAGCTGACTTTCAGTCGTCTTTATCACTCTGGAAGCTTAAATCGGTAAAGGACTCCATCTGGAGTTCACCGTTACCATACACCTAGAACATCTCTTTAATCCTTCTCAAGCACTTGAGAATGTTCTTCAGCTATCCAGTGGTTTTCCCAAAGATCTTTTCAATAGTTATTCACTACACCTAGTGAGTAAGCTACATCTGGCCTGGTACATAACATCGCATACATGATTGTCCCGTCTGCCAAAGCATAGGGCATTCCTTGCATGCGAGCCCTTTCCAAATCAGTCTCGAGAGACATCTTTTTTGGAGAGAGTGATGTTGGATATATGTATGCCCTAGAGGCCATTATATGATAGTGGATGTATTGGTATGTGTGTGTAAGTGTGTGTGTGTGTGTGTGTATTCAGAGGATATTCTTGCTCGACATGATAGTATGCTATCTGGTTGTACTTTATCTTGACATGTTCATTTGATCATGCATCTTACTCTTTCGGTACATGTTGATAAATCCCTTAGGATATTTGCTTGACTACTGGGACTATGATGCAGATCATACTAGTGGAACACATGTAGTTTATAAGCATATCCTTGAAACGTTCCTAGTCGTAAGTGTATCGAGACATGCATCGATATTCTAGAGTAGACTAGCGTATACGGTTCTTGTCCCATATGATGGGCGATGGATGATCCCATATCCATTGGTGTGGTGACACTAAAGATTGTATACGGGTGCTTAGTGGAGACTGGGTACACTGAACGGACTCGCCGAGAACTCCTATGTGGTATAATATCTATCGTCGGATAGCAGTTCTTAGGTGACACTGGTACAGGTTAGTCTGTAGACCCGAGATCGTCATAGAGTCTTATGTGTCCTCCCACAGTATTTTGATCTCTAACCTACCGCGGCTCTACTGAGTCGTGCAAACAGGTGGATTTTGGGTACAATCCGGAGGCACATGGAGGCAATGAGCGATAGGAGGGGTTTCGTCTCTCCCGGTATTGGGGGTTGATGTTGTGCTATACTCGATTGGCTATAACAGGAAGTCCCTGGCCAGGGCTGATGAGATTTACTGATAAGTGTTATCTGTAGTTTCTCGATCTGTTATAAGCCATATACCGGCATGACTTATTGAGTTATTGGGGTCTACGATACCATCCCTAGACTTGATATGCAGCATATTTGACGAAGAGACTGGACTGTACGGTAAGTGTTGCCAGTTGGCTCGACGGGAGTTTTGATAGGTTCGGTTGTTTTTTTTCTGATCGCTCAATACCTGGGAGCCGTTACATACAGCTAGTGCCGCTGACGGTTTGTGGGTATATGATATGATCAATGCCTACTGGTAGTGTATTGACGAGTCTTAGAGTCCCACAGAGGGGTTTCCTAGCTCAGGCGAAATGTCGTGGAATGCATATGGGATTTGCGCGGGAGCTCGATTAAATGCGTGTATATGATACCGTATTTTAAATCGAGTGTTTTCTATTGGTCGGGTCATATGTGATATGACCGGTTTATTAAATCAAGTGTTGATTTAATATTGACTTTTAGCTCATTTATTTAAACCTTTTCTATTTGAATGTGTGCATGAATGTATGTATGCATAAATACATGTTGATATGAATGCACACATACATGCATACATGTGTCATGATTGTTGATATATTGGAGATGGCAATGCAAGATAGATATATATATATATATATATATATATATATATATATATATATATATATATATATTGAGAAAAAGAAAATGGATTAAATCATGGTTTATAGTTTCTACACTCTTCTTCACTTAACCATTTTTACAACCAGGGTTTAATTTCATTTGTTCTTTAACTCACTAACTAAAATATCTAGATATTTATTGACCATGGTTCTATGTGAGTGTGACTCTCATTTATATTTTTTTCTCATTTTATTTGAGTATTATCACAAACAAAAGAGCTCAAACTTAGCCATCTCCTTCATCTTCCTCCTTCATGCTCTCTACCATTTTCAAGTGAGTGAAGAAAACAAAAAGGAAAGGTTTTTAAGTGAGATCCAAATTCACATCACCAATCTATATTAGTCTAGCCCACTTGTTTTAACACCTTAGAATGTGATTAGTGTTAATTATGCGATAATACGGATTTTTAGTAAAAATTTTACCAAAATAGTTTTCAAATATTTTATAAAAATTAATGAATATTTTATTAATATTTATTTTGGGCTTGCACACACATGTGCATGTTAACCTAGGGTTAATTAGTGTTAAACCATGCTTAAGTAGCCATGGCATATTAACCTCATTCCATTAAGTATTATGTAATTAGTTAATTAATTAGTTTTCAAAATAAAATAAAGGGTTTTTGAAAATATGTTGACTTAAGCAAGAGATGCTAGTTATATGTATGCCCTAGAGGCCATTACTATACATAGGATGTATATTGTAGTGGATGCTTGGACATATATAGGGAGGACTTTCTTGCTCGACATAATAGTATGCTATCTGGTTGCTCTTTATCTTAACGTGTACACTGATTGTCTCTCTGTTACATGTTGGTAAAGCCCTTAGGATGTGTACTTGACTACCTGGACTATGATGCGGATCATACTAGTGGGGATATGGTAGTCCATAAGTACATCCTTCAAGGTCCCTAATCGTGGGTGTATCGAGACGGGGCATCGATATACCAGAGTAGACAAGCGTATACCTTCTCGACCCATACAGATGGGTGATGGATGAACCCATATCCATTGGTGTTTGACATCAGAGATGATATACGGGTGCTCAGTGGAGACTGGGTACACTGGACGGACTCGCCGAGAACTCCCAGATGGTATTATACCTTACGTCAGATGGCAATTCTCTGGTGACACTGGTATAGGTTAGTCTGTAGACCCGAGATCGTCATAGAGTCTTGTGTGATTCCTACTGTGCTTTGATTTCCACCTTACCATGTCCAAGAGGGCGTGCAAAACGGTGGTTTTTAAGTACAGTCTCGATTCACATGGAGGCAATGAGCAATAGGAGGGGATTCGTCTCTCCCGGTATAGGGAGTTGATGTTGCGCTGTGTTCGATTGGCTATAGCCGGAAATCCCTGGCCATGGTTGCTGAGATTTACTGGTATGTGTTACCAGTAGTTTCTCGAACTGTTATAGACCTCATATCGACACAACTTATCGAGCTATTGGGGTCTGACGTTTACCACCCCTAGGCGAGATATGCGATATATCGGACGACGAGACCGGACTGTACGGTAAGTGTTGCTGGTTGGATTCACAGGAGTGTGAGCGGACTTGCTCGTTGATCTTTTGATCGCTCAATACCCGGGTGGCCGTTACGTTTAGCAGACCGCTTGCGGCTTGTGGGTGTTTGATATGATCATCACCTGCTGCCGGCGTATTGACGAGTCTTTAGAGTTCTACACAGAGGTTTCCTGGCTCAAGCGAAACGAAATAGGAGCGCATATGAGATATGTACGGGACCGAGAATAATACCAGTATGTGATACTATATTCGATTCTCGCGATTTGTGACATTGATCGGTTATATGCGATATAGCCGGGTTATTGGATCAAGTGTTGATTCGATAAGTTGTTACTATTGATATTAGTCGGTTATATGCAGTATGACCGGATCATTAAATCAAGTGTTGATTTAATGATTTAATGTATAATTATATATTTGATATATTACTTTACATTAACTAGTATTGGTTCACTTAAGATTATTTTCTCACTTGAATGTGCACATTGTATATATGATATATGTTTGTGCACTAGTTTGTATCATGTTTGATGATACATGCAAACTTGGGTATGTATGATTAAACCATGATTAGGTTAATGGTTAGGGTTTGATTTACTTATTTATTTATTCTTTTCATTTATTTTTTTTGGGCAAGAAATAAAATGGTGGATTCTTTTGTTTTTACTTGAAGCTTCATGAAGCTTTGAAAAGCTTTGACCATTTTGTTTCTTTCCTTAACCCTAACCATTTACTTAAACCCTAGTTTATTCTCTACACTTGTGAACTCACCCATGGTTGCTAAATGATAAGTATCACTTGGATTTTCTTTTTAACATAATTGATTTTCTGTTCTTTCTTCTTCTTCTTCTTGATGAAGAAAGAAAACCTTTGCTTCAAAATTTCCAAGTGATGATTCCAAGTGAGAAATCCAAATCCAAAATGAACCCACTTCCTATTTCTTCATCCTCTACCACTTGCCATGTAGTAGAGTATGTTATCTTCACAAGTTTCATAACCTAGTGATGGTGGAGCTTGAGTTTGAGTCGCCTCGACGTAGATCATCTTCGGTATCGAAGTCAACGACCTAGCCCGCCCATTTCTCCGATGAAACCGTCGCTAGAGTCCAGGATCCCGATGATCGCAGTGGAGAGACGTCATCTCGGAGCTAAAGAAGTGGTGGACCGGATCTACAAAGGTTGTATTTCCATTCACTTAGCAATAAAGCTGTTTACTTGCTTGCATTCGTTTCGCCTTACCTCTAGTTACGATCTAGTTTAGGGTTCTTTGGCACATAGAAATTTTTTGAATTGGACATGTTTGATCAGTTGTAGAACCTCATGGGTGTGCCTAGGAACCCTACAGTGGTATCAGAGACTAGCTAGAGCCTTAGGCGATGAGTAGACGAAGTTAGAAATCCGATCGAACCCCGAAACCCTAGATTTAACCCTTCTCTGTACAATTTTCAAAACTGTGGATTTTTGTGAATTAAAAATGCTCAGAAAATAGAGCAGGAAATTCTAAGAGTTACTGCAGAAAACGAACCCCTAACTCTACTAAATCGCCGCGGAACCGCGGCCTTACCCTGCTATTGGCGGCGGTTCCGCGGCCGTATGTACTGATTAGGGATTCATTTTTATACGGTAATGCTCGTATCTGTTTCCTCTGTTCTCTGGGAATTTTTAATATGCACTCAAGAATTGAGTTTTCTGGGTTGTATTGGGAGTTCGAAGATTCAATCGGATTGTCTAATTTTGTCTATGTGTTTTTCCGGATTATTTAGAACATGTTAAAAGGTTCGACCGGATATAAATACCCAATTTTTCCCATGTCGGGAAATTTCCAACCGTTGGATTTTTCCGTAGTTTGAGAACGTTCTGAGTAGTGCAAGTAACGCGATGGACCCTCTAGATGACAACAAACCTTAACTCGATTATGTGACCGTCTTAAACTGCCCTTTAAACCTTAGGATTTAGGGCAGTACGGCGTGCCACATGTGAGGCGTTGGCTTGACCCTTCTACGGCTGGACCGTTGGTACTGTGGCATGAAGTGAATGTTCTTAAACCTATTTCATGTGTTGAGCTGTTTCGGGAAAACTTGGGTGTTTGATTGTTTCGATCGGAAAGTTTAACATTTTCTATTTATCTGGAATGTGATACAATATTTGGAATCCATAAATAGTTATGAGATAACTGATTTGAATATTATAAACATAGCAGTTTAGTCTCACTTGATCGGTTGCCACGGAATTTTGATGCGATCAAAAATCTGTCGCAATCACGTAGCGTATGCGGATACTTGCCGGGTAAACTTAATAGACAGCTACACCCCATAGCCCCGACCAAGTGACTGTAGGAGAACCCCGTCGCCGAAAGCATCCCTTCGGGTGCTCGCGGCAGCGGTGTTCCGACTTGGTGCACTTCGTCGACGGCATCGGGGGTGCGGCCGCCTAATAAATTTTGCAACGAGCATTCGATCAAAATGTCGGGAATCTTGTTGAATTGCCCGACTTGATATTGAAAAGAGTTTTCGATAATGAGACTAAAATACGGGGTTTATAATTGTTAGGCATGCGATGTCTAAGGAATTCATTTGGTTAGGCATGCGATGTCTAAAGAGTTTGCTGATTCCAACTGTTGTAGTTTTACACTTTCTTTTCTGTGACCGTAAGTGTAATATGTGATATAGCCGGTTTCGTTGCTATATGTCAACGACAATTGGGATGCGCATATTTACTTACGTTGTTGACATGTGATGTTATGTGTTGCTGGATATGTTATATTGGATCGTCGTGTTTGAATAGCCGGGGGGGTTTTATGTGAGATGAGTGTTTTTCCATTTTCATTCATGTAAAAACTTGTATGTAATATTCTTTTATTAGGGCACTTCCAGGTTGCGGAAGATGTCACCTTTTGTATATTATTTACTTTTCCGCACTAGAATAGACCCAAGGAGGAGGGCACAAGTAACCGGGTTCTGGAGTCCAGTGGGAGACCAACTCGAGAAGTCGAGTCCGGGTCTCCTAACTCTAGAATTGGTAGGGTTGCTTACCGCTCTAGTAGGGGTCTAGGGGTGTGGGTTTTGGCTATTCATCGCGACCGTGGAATCCGTGTTTTATACTGGCTCGTATTGAAAACACGGACGTCCTAGTATATCCAATGTTTCATATGATTCTTCTGCTGCGATATTTGTGATGTGATCATTTGATGTTCTGTGATAAATACTATATATAGTATATATGATATATTATATAGGCGTTACTTATGTTTTACACCCGCGCTAGCCCTACCCCGCTCTGCCGTTAGTTACCTAACCTAACGGTGCACGACGGGACATCGAGGCGAATGCGGATGGCATAAGTGTACGTCGTATTTATCTGTGATGTTTAGGTAACTTAAATGATGGGACTTCATTAATATGATTAATGAAAATAAAAAGAAACCTAAAAGATGTTGTGGAATCGAATTTTCAAAAACAGGTAGCTACAGTTCTTGCTTTGCATAGTGGTATATATGATATATCCTGCACCTTATTCGATGAGAAAAGGGCCGACGATCCCTTCACCGGGAGTGACCCCTTTAGCAATGACTGGCAGATGCTACAACCCTCGGTTTGTCTTTTGATTGCTTCTATAGTTTCTGCTTTGCACAGTGATATATATGATATGTCCCGCACCTCATTCGACGAGGAAAGGTCCGACGATCCCTTCACTGGGAGTGACCCCTTTAGCAAAACTAGAAAAGCCTAAAAAACACTCCATTTCAAAATCATTTGATTCTACAACGTTATCAAGTTCATTACGCAATAGGTTTTCAGAAAAACCTGTCGTAGCCCTCCGTCATTTCAGATAAGTTGTATATAGTATTCGTGCTACATTTGTTGGCTTTCGTCAAGGTGTAGTGTGCGGTAGCTATATGCTGCTTATCTGCTGCATACGATGCGATTGGATTAGGGTAGTCGTACCGCTTTGTTGGCTTTCGTCAAGGGTCGTGCGGGTGGGTTTAATTCAGTCAAGAAATGTACGGGTTGAACTTGACTAGCGGGCTATGGTTTGTTGGCTTTCGTCAAGGTCACAGCACGTTAGGGGAAAATATTATCGGGAATTTCAAGTGTTGAAATTTGCAATGAGATTGCATACCTTCTATGAGATAGTTGGAACCCGATACCCGCTGCGAGTAAGAGTTACTCCTGGGAAAGTTTTACACATTACAATTAGCCGATCAAGTAGGTGTCTAAAAAGGTGTTAACGAGGTTACGCCTCTGAGAAAACGAGGTTTACATTAATTAGGTTCGTGCGAAAGCATGGGGGACCTCCCTCAAAGTACCGACACTGGCCTGGCTGAAAGATTGGCGAACTTGTAGTGTGTAATTAATCCCGGCTACTCTTTCCTTTTAGGGTTTGAAGGAAGATTTGATTAAAACGGTGGGAGCCATCCTCATTAGATAAAATAATAACCAATCTAATCTTGACAGAGCGCACGCAGAGTGTTTTCTTCTCTCTCTCTCTCCAGGTAGCGACCATATCACGCCTTAATCAAGATAATAATACGGATGTATTGACCGAACCCGCTAGTTATACTGAGCTGGGGAACGTTGGTCCCGCTCCAACTTATAATTGTTATAAGACCGAGCAGGAATTAGGGGATTACCAGAATTCCCATGCCGCCCAAACGAAGAAAGTGCATACTGATGCATCATCTTCGGGTGTGTTCATTACAGAGAACTGTTTCTCAGTATCCTTTACGTCCTGGGTATGTGATATCGGATCAGGATCCCAAATATGTAATCTGTTACATGGGCTATAAAAGGTAGAGAACTGAGAACGGGTGATAAGTTTCATGAGATAGAAAACGGTGCAAGTGTTGCAGCCAAGTCTGTTGGTCACTGTCACCCTGTATTACAAATATGTTGATTCTGAACAAATGTTATTAGATACCGAACCTGATATACAAAATCATATCAATCTCTTTATTTATTAAAGAAGGATATAATTTTGTATTGTTGGATAATGTTTTGAACATTTCCTATTTCAAAAGTTGATCGGTTCAGGCACGTTATCTAAAAGCATTAACGTTCTAAATCAAACTACAGTTCCTAGTATACAGAACACACACAAGAAGAAGAGTTCAGAAATGAACAATTCCTTCTTGAGGCATTGTAGACTAGGTCATATCAATGCGACCCGGCTAGCTGAAGTTATATTTTAGATGCATATTTAAATCAGTTTGAATTTACATCTTATGAAACCTGCAAGTCATGTCACAAAGATTAGATGACCATAGCTCTGTTTATTGGAAACAGAGAAAGAGTTAGTGAACTTTTGGGATTGATACATGCTGATGTATGAAAGGTCCCCTATCTACACATGCCAAGACCGATTCTTTGTACTTCATTACATTCTCTGATAATCTCTCAAGATTCAGACATATGTTCCTGTTGAAACACAAGTCCGAAACTTTTAAGATATTCACAGAATATAAGTTAGAAGTAGAGAACCAAAATACGGGTATAAGTATTATGTCCTTTGATGCGATCAGGGAGGAGAATACTTGTGCATAGAATTCCTGGACTATCCTAAAGGAGAATGAGATTCTCTCTCAGCATTACTCCTCCGTATACACCATAGCACGATGGTATATCGGGGCGGAGCAATTGCACCCTATTCGAGATGGTGCGCTCTATGATGAGTACTACTGAGTTACCTGTTTCCTTTTGGGGGTTATGTACTTGAGAAGCTGCATACCTATTGAATTAGGTTCGAATCAGATCACAGCCTACCACTCCATATGAGATATGGTATGGGAAGAGCCCATGTCTTAAGCTAGTTAAGATTTGGGGTTGACCGGCCAATGTCTAAAAGAAAAAATCCGGACAAGATCGAGGCAATGTCTGTTATGTAGAACTGGAAAGGTTCCAGCTATACAAACTACAGCAGATGATTTGGTAGAACCAAAGGATTCAGTAGATTCCAACGAACCTCAGCCTCTCCGCCGATCTAGTAGGGTTCCTCATCCGCCTGAGAGATACTTCGGTTTCTCGATGACATTGGGAGCGAGGATTGCATCATGAGATGATGACCCAACTAGTTTCGAGCAGGCCATCGAGAGTAGGGACTCTGTAAGAATGGCTGGATGCTTAGCGATCTGAGATGGAATCCATGTACACCAACAAAGTATGGACTTTGGTTGCTATATCTGAAGGGTTAAATCCCCATCAAGAGCAAGTATATCTTGAGAAGATTGCTTGGTGTAGATGGAAAAGTTGAGACTTTCAAAGCTAGACTTGTTAAAGGTTTTCATCATCGACCAGGCGTGGATAATGATGAAACCTTTTCCAGTGGCTATGCTTAAGTCCATCCGGATCCTACTTGCCACGGCTACATACCATGACTACGATATTTGGCGGTTGGATGTCATGACTGCTCTTCTAAATGATATTTTAGAAGAGAGAGTCTATAAGTACACAGTCAGAGGGCTTCGTAAACAGTGGGAGCAGCGGAAACGTGTACAAGATGCTTTATATGATAAAGCAGGCATCGCGGAGTTGGAACATCTGTTTTGATGTAGTAGTCAAATAGTTTGACTTCATCAAAATGGTAGATGAACCTTGTACATAAAAAAAGGTAGTAGGGAGTATGGTGGCGATCCTCGTAGAGTACGTGGATAACATACTCTTGATAGGGAAGGAGTTTCCTATGCTACGCTCGATCAATCTCCGCTTATCACAATGATTCTCCACATAGGATCAAAGTGATACCTACTAAATCCTGGGTTTTGGATCTATGAGATAGATCTAAACGGATGTTAGGATACTCACTAGATGTAGTGAAATGGTATCAATTGATCCTGGGGAGAATCACAGCAAGGGTTCCAGGGTGATAAGGACGACTAGATGTCAATCACAGGCATTGTCTTTACCCTTAGTAAAGGGACGGTGTGTTGGAAGAGTTCCAAGCTAGATACCGTGGCTAACTAGACGATAAAGGCTGGATACATCGCTACTTAAGATGCTACCAAAGAGGCTGTCTGGGTGTATATTAGTTCATGAGATGAACTTAGTTCCTCCCATTGTGTGACAATGGAGTTGTGGCTTATGCCAAGGAACGTCCGTCCCATCAGTGATCCAGACATATTCTAAGGTAGTGTCACCTGATCATGGAGATGGTTGATCTCCAGGGTGATCGAGGTAAGGAGAGTAGACTCAGAGGACAACACGGCGGATCCACTCACAAAGGCCTTTTCCCAGAGAGAGACTTTTATGGGATGGTTGAGTATGAGATACTACAACCACTGCTATCAGATGGCCCTATTGCAAGTGGGAGATTGTTAGTTATATGTATGCCCTAGAGGCCATTACTATACATAGGATGTATATTATAGTGGATGCTTGGACATATATAGGGAGGACTTTCTTGCTCGACATGATAGTATGCTATCTGGTTGCTCTTTACCTTAACGTGTACACTGATTGTCTCTCTGTTACATGTTGGTAAAGCTCTTAGGATGTGTACTTGACTACCTGGACTATGATGCGGATCATACTAGTGGGGACATGGTAGTCCATAAGTACATCCTTCAAGGTCCCTAGTCGTGGGTGTATCGGGACGGGGCATCGATATACCAGAGTAGACTAGCGTATACCTTCTCAACCCATACAGATGGGCGATGGATGATCCCATATCCATTGGTGTTTGACATCAGAGATGATATACGGGTGCTCAGTGGAGACTGGGTACACTGGACGGACTCGCCGAGAACTCCCAGATGGTATTATACCTTACGTCAGATGGCAGTTCTCTGGTAACACTGGTACAGGTTAGTCTGTAGACCCGAGATCGTAATAGAGTCTAGTGTGATTCCCACTGTGCTTTGATTTCCACCTTACCACGTCCAAGAGGGCGTGCAAAACGGTGGTTTTTGGGTACAGTCTCGATTCACATGGAGGCAATGAGCGATAGGAGGGGATTCGTCTATCCCGGTATAGGGAGTTGATGTTGCGCTGTATTCGATTGGCTATAACCGGAAATCCCTGGCCAGGGTTGCTGAGATTTACTGGTAAGTGTTACCAGTAGTTTCTCGAACTGTTATAGACCTCATATCGACACAACTTATCGAGCTATTGGGGTCTGACGTTTACCACCCCTAGGCGAGATATGCGATATATCAGACGACGAGACCGGACTGTACGGTAAGTGTTGCTGGTTGGATTCACAGGAGTATGAGCGGGCTTGCTCGTTGATCTTCTGATCGCTCAATACCTGGGTGGCCGTTACGTTTAGCAGACCGCTTGCGGCTTGTAGGTGTTTGATTTGATCATCACCTGCTGCCGGCGTATTAACGAGTCTTTAGAGTCCTACACAGAGGTTTTCTGGCTCAAGCGAAACGAAATAGGAGTGCATATGAGATATGTGCGGGACCGAGAATAATACCAGTATCTGATACTGTATTCGATTCTCGTGATTTATGACATTGATCGGTTATATGCGATATAGCCGGGTTATTAGATCAAGTGTTGATTCGATAAGTTGTTACTATTGATATTAGTCGGTTATATGCAGTATGACCGGATCATTAAATCAAGTGTTGATTTAATGATTTAATGTATAATTATATATTTGATATATTACTTTACATTAACTAGTATTGGTTCACTTAAGATTATTTTCTCACTTGAATGTGCACATTGTATATATGATATATGTTTGTGCACTAGTTTGTATCATGTTTGATGATACATGCAAACTTGGGTATGTATGATTAAACCATGATTAGGTTAATGGTTAGGGTTTGATTTACTTATTTATTTATTCTTTTCATTTATTATTTTGGGCAAGAAATAAAATGGTGGATTCTTTTGTTTTTACTTGAAGCTTCATGAAGCTTTGAAAAGCTTTGACCATTTTGTTTCTTTCCTTAACCCTAACCATTTACTTAAACCCTAGTTTATTCTCTACACTTGTTAACTCACCCATGGTTGCTAAATGATAAGTATCACTTGGATTTTCTTTTTGACATAATTGATTTTCTTTTCTTTCTTCTTCTTCTTGATGAAGAAAGAAAACCTTTGCTTGAAAATTTCCAAGTGATGATTCCAAGTAAGAAATCCAAATCCAAAGTGAACCCACTTCCTATTTCTTCATCCTCTACCACTTGCCATGTAGTAGAGTGTGTTATCTTCATAAGTTTCATAACCTAGTGAAGGTGGAGCTTGAGTTTGAGTCGCCTCGACGTAGATCATCTTCGGCATCGAAGTCAACGACCTAGCCCGCCCATTTCTCCGATGAAACCGACGCTAGAGTCCAGGATCCCGATGATCGCAGCAGAGAGACGTCATCTCGGAGCTAAATAAGTGGTGGACCGGATCTACAAAGGTTGTATTTCTATTCACTTAGCAATAAAGCTGTTTACTTGCTTGCATTCGTTTCGCCTTACCTCTAGTTACGATCTAGTTTAGGGTTCTTTGGCACATAGAAATTTTTTGAATTGGACATGTTTGATCAGTTGTAGAACCTCATGGGTGTGCCTAGGAACCCTACAAGAGAGAGAGAGGGTGGCATGGGAATCATGAGGCTTGGGCAAGCATGCCATGCATTAAATGAAGAGAGAGAAGGGCATGACTCTCTCTAAACTCACCCCTCATTCCCTTATTCCTTACCCTCACTCATACACTCCCTCACTCTCATTCACATTCTCTCATTTCCCTCATTGTTTTCTCCTCCTCATTTTTTATCATCCTCACCTCCCTCAAATTGAAACCCTAACCCAACCCTCACAAACCCAAACCAAATCTCCACTAAATCCCACTAAAACCCTTCACAAGTCAAGATTAAGCCACTAGGATCACTTGGAGTATGGAAAGCTAGGATTTTGAGCAAGTGTGGATGGGTATTGACCTTTAAACTGTTAATTAGGTTGTTAATTTGTTGTGTAGCTTGGTAGCTGTTGTCTAGAACCATAAAAATGTAGTTTTGAGCAAATATCGTATTTTTAGTGTCATTTTGGAGTGTCTGTGGCCTGCTGTGACCCCGAGTTAGTACTGGAAAAACTAGCAGTATAGTGGTGTTGTACTAGTTGCCCTGATTGTTCACCTGAAACACGAACCCCACCTGACCTGTTTTGGCCGGCAAGAACATGGGAAAATTCGGCAAGCTCCGCTGTGGAGGGGACTGGGGTGCTGTGTTTTTGTGGGCAGCTGTCTACAGTTGTTTTAGGGTGTTTGGTACTGCTAGATTTTTAGGTTTTGACTGTATGCAAAATCTGGGATCAATTAGCTAGTTTTTAGTGTTTTGACGATGCGCGTTACGATTGATCTGACGTAGTTTTAGTGTTTCGGGCAGCTTGATGTCGTGGGTTTGTTTTGGTGATATCGCTACACACGTTAGCCGCTAAGCGAATCCTTTTGTAGCTTAAGGGAACCGATTCGTTAAATAAGCGTTGTGTTCGTTATTATTACGTAGTTTGCTAAATCCACGCGTTATTGTGTTTTTTGTTAATAGGATCGCAGGCGGGGACTTCGGACGCGGCGAAGAAAGGGAAGCAGGTGGTCGGATTTACTTAGCTCGAGATCACCGGTGAGTAGATTTAACATCTACGGGGAAATCGCCCATATGGCGTTATGCGTCAGGGCTTGATATGATAGTATAGCCGCATGCTATATTCATATATGTTGATTGTGCATAAGCATCATTGCATACCATTACTTGTTGTGCCTTGACTTAGTATCTAGTGGACACTGCACCATTACTGACGGTTCATGTTGCACGAGCACTAAATTGTATGCTACACCCCCACCGTTGGTAATTGCCATGACACGCACATCCTATACACATATGCAGTATTGTATTGTTATTGATATTGACACATGGATTATTGTTCTATTGCGCATATGAGATACAACGTGCATACATACTTACATGTATACACCCATACTTGCTATAGCTACATGTACACCTTTATATGATGTTGAATTTGATTTTGGAGGAATTGGAAACCGCATGATATATTTAAAAACTGGATTCATTTAATGGAGCGGTTTTCCTTTGATATGCTCATATTACTGTTTTATGTTGCATACATCATATTTCATGGATTTACGCATTGAGATACGGATTTCATGTGATTTATGGATTTGAGAACCGCTGGGGTATTTCAAGAAAGTATGCATTGTTTTGAAAACCTGGTTTCTCTTGATATGATATTTCAGTGCATACACCATGAGTTTTCTCGGTTCTGAGACTTGTGTTAGAAACCCGATTCGAGGAGCGGTAGGCACCGTCTACAGGTACATGGTGGACCCGATGAGGTACCCCGGGGCAAGAAGACTCGTATAGTTAGGCGGTGAGCCTGGTAGGGGAGCACTACTACCGGTGATTGGTTGGACCTGGCGGTTATCCGAAGGATACCGACCGGAGTCGAGAGATGGATATGGGCTGATTCGGACTGACGAAGCCCGTGGGCCGATCCGGACTGACGGAGCCCGAGTTATGTAGATTTGTGTGTCGATGTTAGACACTAGTATTTCATAATGTTTTCGAGTGCCGATGTTGGGCACTCAGGTTCCATGAGATTTACAGGATATGAGGGCCGATCAGAGTGACGGCGCCTGAGGTATTGGAATTTGGGGTGTCGTTGATGGACACCGGTTTTTCCATGATGATGATTCATTGATGATGATATATTTTATCCCATACTCAGCATTCATTCGATATGCATTGCTTCAGGTATTTGTAGTACCTGATAGAGTACCTTTCAT
Source organism: Agapanthus africanus (assembly GCA_030015575.1). Classification (NCBI taxonomy): domain Eukaryota; kingdom Viridiplantae; phylum Streptophyta; class Magnoliopsida; order Asparagales; family Amaryllidaceae; genus Agapanthus; species Agapanthus africanus. The sequence continues at coordinate 366,806,465 of CM057344.1, read as the reverse complement.
GATTGTTGCATATTTACATTACCATATTGATACTATCAGATTGCATGTGGTAGAGTATCGCAATACGTGCATATCTGCGATTATCTGTATGATGTTACTTACTATTCACGAGTTGCCAACTCACCCCCGTTGTGCCATAGTGTTTTGTAGGTTTGACCCTCAAAGTAATCGCGGCAGGGCTTCTTATTGTATCTTTTTTTGCAGCAGATACCGCTACGGTTGGCTGTGAGCCGTTTTGCTATAGGTGGGTTTTGCGGTTATCCGTTTATATTCATTGTACATCTTTTTGTATCTAGTATTCTCCATCTACCATTTCATGTATTGACTTAGAGACGAGTTGTGAGGACGATATTGTATATTTTGTGACTCTGGGCGTCGAGCTCGTGTGAGCCAGCTTTATTTATGCAGATTTATCTCTTTATGTTGTTTTTCACTTATACTGTCTATTTCTTCGCTACGGCGTCGTATATATGCTTGTGGTGGTTGTTTCCGCCTTTGGGCGTGATTGCTCCCGTTTGGGGATGCTTATTTATATCATATGTTGCTTTACTTATATCTTATGTTTGTACCCGTTTTGGGGCAAGTTTTTACAAAGGAGGTGCTGCCGAAATTTTTAAGAAAATAAACTTATGTTTAAAGATTTTTACTTGAGATTTCCAAAGGTTTTAAACAAGGTTTTTACGTGTTCCCAAAAGAGTTTGAAAATCACCGATACAAATTGAAAGGAGTTTGGGATCGTCGGGGCAAGCAAGAGCCTTAAGTAGGTTCGGACTCAAAAGTTGGGCAAATCAAGAATTTCACTACAAATTCCGGACTTACTACTTTTGATGGTTTAGATTTCTGGGTTTTCGACTTACTTAAATTGCGTTACGCCTGTTGACGTTACGTGGTTTAAGTGCCGGTCACGCCTAAAATTTTGGGTCGTGACACTTGTGTAGATTGTTTGCTCCACTTCTTCAAAGATCAAGTGAAGCTAGGGGCTTGAGCCAAAGGGACTTCGTGGTGGATCATCATGGAATTGGAAGGATTCAAGTAAACTGTTTCAAACCCTAGTTGATCCAAGGTTTCAAGGAGGGAGGTCTACAAAGGTTGTATTACTCACCTCTTAGTGTTAAATATTGGATATATGTATGCCCTAGAGGCCATTATATGATAGTGGATGTATTTATACATACATACATACATACATACATACATACATATATATATATATTCAGTGTACATTCTTGCTCACATGATAGTGTGCTATCTGGTTCTTCTTTATCTGACATGTTGACTTGATCATGCTTTTATTGATTCACACATGTTGATAAACCCCTGAGGATATTGGCTTGACTACTGTGATTATGATGGAGATCATACTAGTGGGACATCTGTAGTTTATAAGCATATCCTGAAATGTCCCTAGTCGTAGGTGTATCGAGATGGGGAATCGATATACCAGAGTAGACTAGCGTATATGATTCTAGACCCATATGATGGGCGATGGATGTTCCCACATCCATTGATGTTTGACATCAAGATCGTATACGGGTGCTCAGTGGTGACTGAGTACACTGGACGGACTCGCCGAGAACTCCCATATGGTATTATATCTATCGTCGAATAGCAGTTCTCAGGGGACACTGGTACAGGTTAGTCCGTAGACCCGAGATCGTCATAGAGTCTTGTATGTTCTCCCACTGTACTTTAATTACCACCCTACCACGGCTCTACTGAGTCGTGCAAACAGGTGGCTTTTAGGTACAGTCCCGAGACGCACGAAGACGATGAGCGATAGGAGGGGTTTCGTCTCTCCCGGTATTGGGAGTTGATGTTGTGCTGTGCTCGATTGGCTATATCAGTAAGTCCCTGACCAGGGCTGTTGAGATTTACTGGTAAGTGTTATCAGTAGTTTCTCAATCTGTTATAGACCATTCGTCGGCACGACTTATTGAGTTATTGGGGTCGGCATTACCATCCCTAGACCCGATATGCAGCATATCTGACGAAAAGACCGGACTGTACGGTAGTGTTGCCGGTTGGCTCGACGGGAGTTGTGACAAGTTCGCTTGTTTTTTTCTGATCGCTCAATACCCGGGTGGTCGTTACGTTTAGCTGACCTCTTGCGGCTTGGGGCGCTTGATATGATCATCACCCACTGCCGACGTATTGACGAGTCTTAAAGTCCCACAATGGAGTTACTTAGTCCAGGCGAAACGATGTGGTGTGCATATGAGATATACGCGGGGACCCGATTAAATGAGTGTATGTGATACCGTATATTAATCGGGCGGTTTGCTATTGGTCAGGTCGTATGTGATATGACCGGTTTGCTAAATCAAGTGTTGATTTATCATTGACCATAAGCTTTTTCACTTTAAACCCTTCTTGTCTTTTGTTCTATGAATGCATGTATGCATTTATTCTCATTGATGCACATATGGATGTGCATGTACACATACATGCATACACTCTTGTATCATGGTTGTTGATACAATGGATGGTGGCAATATAAGACTTACATGTTAGTAAATATATACATATTTATTTTTGAGTGGAAACAAATAAAATAATTCATGGTTGATTTTTCTTCTCTCCATTAACCTTTCCACTAACCATGAGTTAACATTCTATGCTTGTTTTTTGCTCCAAAATAAATATCTAGATATTTATTAACCTATGGTTAAAGATGAGAAGGAATATATATATATATATATATATATATATATGTTTTTCTTTCTCATTTTTATGATCTTGATCATTATCTCTCGAGCTCTTCATCTTGCCATCTTCTTCCTCCTCACTCTCTTGCTCTCTAGCTTTTAGTGGTGAACAAAAGAGTGATCAAGTTAGGGTTTTGAAGTGAGAAAACAAACCACATCACCATTCTACACTACTCTTGCCCACTAGTTTAGAGTGTTGGCTTCAACTTTTTCTTTTGATCTAGTAAAGCATCTAGCTTGGACATAGAGGACTCCGGGTGGATCGTCGTAGACCTAGAGGATCTCAAGCGAGCTTCTTTCAACTCTCAAGTGGTCAAGGAGTCTAGCGTAGGGAGCTACAAAGGTTGTATTCTCAAACCCTAGCTTTTTACCACTTGTGTTTGTGTTAAAGTTTTGTTACCCTAGCTTTTCTAGCGTGATCCCTAGGTTAGTTTCTTTAGCACCCTATAAAATTTTAATATGGCATGTGTGATGCTACCAAACCCTAGTAGTGGTGCTGGAGAAACACCTTCATGGTATCAGAGCCTAACTAGAAGCCTAGACAATGTTACGACAATACGAAAACGAAAAACCCCGCAAAATACGATTTTGGCAACCCCTTGAAAATGCTCTCTGTAAATTTTATAAAAAGTGTTCAAAAAATTATTTTAGAAAATGCAGAGTGGCATTTAGGATGATACAAGAACATAGGAGGAATACGAAGGGGGTGCTCGGTTCTAGGCCGGCGACAAGGTCACAAAGTCCGGCATCGCCGACCCCTTATGCTCCCCTCCCCCTCGTATTTCACCTGTGATCTATTACTCATATTCTGGGGTTTCTGGTATTGTTTAGAAGTCCAAATTTCCATGTGATGTTGGTTTGGAAATGGGCTCTTTGTGGAGTATTTCGTATTCGTATTTGGTAACTTTGGCGACGTTAAACAGGTCGAACGAATTATCAAACATTGGTATTTTCCAGGTTGAACGTACTCGATATATAATTGTTAGGTCCACGTTACCTACCCCGGTTCTTTCGGGGAGGCGGAATAGGTAAAAATCAAAATTTTCCTCGATAGGTAACATGGACCGTTCATGAAGAATCTTTGCTAACCAAAACTAACAAAAGAACTACAAGTTCTAACTACTATGTAGAATGGTTATACCTAGGTTTTGAACTCCTTCTCTTCTTGTTGTTCTCCTCCTTGCTTGCTCCTTGTGGTAGTTTGAACGGCTCCTCCTCCTCGTCTCCTCTGTGCCGAAGATAGATCCACCCGAGGGCCTCGAACTTGAGCTCCTACCTCAACCTAGAGGTAACTAAGGTGTTTGGTTTGCTAAACCTAGTACCCTAGAATGAGTAGAGATGTGTTATGGTGGCTTTATCTCAAAAACTTATGATTTCCAACACATGGAACACTTAAGCTTTGAGAGAGGAAGAAGAAGAGCTTTTGCAAAGAGAGAGAAGAGATATGATAGAATGAGAGCTCTCTTTTACAACCATGCTCATATGAAAGAATAATAGATTAATAATAATAATTAAAAAGGAAAATGTGATGGTGAGTATGGAATGACCATTATCATTGTTAGTGTATATGCCCTAGAGGCCATTACTGTATCATACTAGTTTGTATATTACTTGATGGAAGCTTAGGATATTCACAGTTGTATATACAATCTTGCTCGAAATGGTAGTATGCTACTTGGTTTGTCTCTGCTTTAATATGTGCATGTGTTTCTTTTAGCATATCGCTGATATACATATTAGTAGAGCCCTTAGGATCTTTGCTTGATTACCAGCGTTGTGATGGCGCACACACTCGTGGGAGCTGGGTGATCTATAAGCACATCCTTATACAGGTCCCTAGTCGTTGGACTATCGAGACAGGGCATCGTACTCCGGAGTAGACTAGCGTATGCGCTTCTCATCCCAGCGTGGGAGACGGTCTGTCCCACAGCCGTCAGTACGTCATACTTGAGATAGTATGCGGGTGCTCGTTAGGTTACGAGTACACTGGACAGGACTCGTCGGAAACTGTTGGTTGGTATTATACCTATCCTCAGTTATCAGTTCCCAGGTGACATGAGTACAGCTTAGTCCGCTGACTTGACACTGTCACTTCGCCTCGAGTGTGTTCCCACTGCACTTTGATTGCTACCCTACCACGGCTCAAAGGAGTCGTGCAAACAGGTAGTTTTTGGGTGCAGTCCCGAAGCACTTGGAGGAAGTGACGGTTAGACAGGATTCGTCTCTCCCGGTATTGGGGGTTGACATCGCGCTGTGTCCAGGAGAGCCATTACACGAGTAGTCCCTGGCCAGGGCAAGCGAGATATACTGGTAGGTTTCCAGTGTTATCTCAGGGTGTTCTGGGCTACACTCCGACACGACTTGTACCGCTATTAGGGGACTGACGTTCACCGCCCCCATAGGCCCGCCATGCGATGTATCAGACGAAAAGACCGGACTGTACGGAGATTGTCACATACAGGCTTAGTAGGAGTTCAGATGGGGTTCACCTCGTCAGTCTTCTTATCGACATCTACCTGGGGACCGTTACGTACAGCTAGTGCCGCTTGCGGTCTGTGGTTAAACCCACTGCCAGCGTAGTGTCGAATCTTTAGAGTCCCACACAGAGAGCTATTCGCCTTCAGGCAAAATGAGTAGAGGTCGCATGGTTTTGCGACAGGGTTCGTTCACATCCGCGCACTTGTGCACGTTTGCTGTCCGGACAGCTTATAGTAGCGGGCTTTGGTTTAAGCCGGATCCTAGTATATGATTTGGGATTGGCTTTTTCTCATTGTATTCGTGTTCCTCGGATCACGAATACGGGTGCGTATGCACAGTTGCTTGAGACAGAGGGAGAGGACTTTGATTAGGGTTAATGACTGTTGTCATTTTATTAACCCTAATGCTTATGTGTGTATTATTGTTAATTGATATTAGTTTAATAATTATGCATGGTTATGGTTGTTGACCATTTGACCCATCTTGACTTGTTGACCTTGTTAACACTTTGACCATCATCATTTCATTTGGAAGATGCTCTTTGATCCTTGCAATTTGCATTAAAAATGAAATGATAATGGTCATGTCTTGATTAAGCCATGACAATTATCTCACTAATTTTCTAATTACAATAATTCACATATATGAGAGAATGCTTCATATTATTCTCTCATTCTATTATTCACATTCTCTCTCTTGTTCTTCCTCTCTCTCAAGCTCTCCCCTCTCATGTGTTGAGAAACACTTGAGCTTGAGAAAAACCCTCTCTTGATAATCTCTACTCTCATCTAGGGTTCAAGGATTAGCACCTCTTGCACCCTAGTTACTTCTAGCTTGGAGTTGAAGCCAAAGGTTGAGGCTTTCGGTTGGATCTTTCTTCGACGTGAGAAGACGACAAAGGTGACCTCATTCCACCACTCCAAGGAGCAAGGAGAGAAGGACATAAAGTCCAAGGTATAACCTTTCTAGCACTTAGCTTGTTTCTAGTTAGCTTTAGCTTGTTTTTGTTTAGCAAAGATCCTTCATAGTGTAGTCCATGTTGCCTAAGCTCATAAAAATTCGATTTTTATTCCGTTTTCCGCCTCCCCGCAAGTACCGGGGTGGGCAACGTGGACTTACAGTGGTATCAGAGCCTAACTAAACATAAACTAGCTAGGTAGTAAAGTGTATCGAAGTTCGAATCGGAAAAATCGAAAAACCGAGTTTTCAAAACCCTAAGTTTCTGTTAAATTTTTTTCTGTTCAAAACAAAATAAATTGTACTCCAAAAATCATCTCAGGGTTTTGTGAAGAAAGCCACCAAAAACGATCCAAAGATTCGACCAAAGAGCCGCGGTTCCGCGGCAATAGCAAGCTATTGCCACGCAACCGCGGCCATCTTGGCTCTTCTCTGGGTCGAGTTTGGTGCAGTGTATTTCTGGCTTGGTTTTAGGATTTTTAAGATGGTTTATATGTGCCCAGATTTTCCAGAATAGAAATTTGTTTTTGGGGGCCTATAAATCCGTATTTTTCCCGAACTTCAATACGCTTTGACTAAAAGGTTATATCTGTGATGTTTATATGTATTGAACGTCGGCTAATCGCTATATGTCGATTAGTCGGGGTTATACATATCTGTGATCTGTGATTGATGATGGTATGTGTATATGAATGGGTTGGATTGTCGCGGATGAATAGCCGGGGTGGATGTGAGATGGGTGTTGCTTTTTCTTTCATTCATTGTAATATGTAAATTGATGTAATATTATTATTTGTTTGGCCGCACAACCGGGCCGGGGTTGTAGCCGTCTTTGTATAATTCTTTTTACTGTTTTTGCTCCTAGGATAGACCCATGGAGGGGGTGCACAAACTACCGGGCATCTCGAAGTGCCGAGTGGCCTACTCACGGCGGTGAGGGAGGTTGCTTCGCTTCGGGTACTTGGCGGGTAGTTTGCCGCACCCGAAGGGATCTTGGGTGGGGTATTGGCTATTCACCGCGACCGTGTAATCCGCTTTTCGTTGCAGGCTCGAACGGATTGCGGATTCCTAGTATATCCAATGTATTCGTCTGTGATCTGTAATGTCTATCATTGCTATATATTTATATATGATAACTATTTAGGCGTTGCTTATGTTTTACAGCCGCGCTAGCCCAGCCCCCGCTCTGTCGTTAGTTAAGTAACCTAACGGGTGATGACGGGGCCCCGTGGCGAATGCGAATGGCATAAGCGTACGTCATATTTTGGTTGTTTTCTGCAATGGTAAGATTAATTGATGGGATTCATTAAAAGAACTAATGCAAGAAAATAAACCAAGTAAAAGTCGATTGGAACACTTTGAAAACCACTCGGTTCTTTTCAAAACTAAACTTTTAAACGCGGAGCTTGAACCACTCCTTTTAAAAGCTATCTCGTTCCATCGATTATATCAAGTTCACTACGTTCACGGTTTCGCCAAAACCATTCGTAGCCCTCCGTCATTCCACATGAATGGTCAAAAAGTATTCAAGCTATGTATTTTGGCCAAAGTCAAGGCATAGTGATTGGTAGCTATTGGGTATTCATGTGCAGCATAGATAGATGCGTTGGTTTGGGACAGTCGTGCTGCCATTTTGGCCAAAGTCAAGGGTAGGTACGGGTGGGTCCAAATTAACTAGGAGAATGACGGGTAGAACTTGACATGTGACTTATGATATTTTGGCCAAAGTCAAGGTCATAAGAGCATGGGGCAAAAATCCACATCGGGAGTTTCATAAGTACTGAAACTTGCTAGCGTTGCATACCATTTGGAGTGTGATAATTTTGGTAGGATTCCTTCGGCTTTATCACACGATGATATTTGGATCCCGATCCTACTGTGAGTATATGCTACTCCTCGGGAAAACTCTCACTTAACGATCAATGCTACAAACTTAGTAGGTGTCTAGAAAGGTGTTAGCAGGGCTACGCCCACAGGGAAAAGAGGTTACTTAATTAAGGAACTTCGCGAAAGCGTTGGAAAACCTCCCTCGAAGTACCGACACTGGCCTGGCTGAACGGTTAAGCAAGTATTGTACGGTGAGATTGATCCCGACTAATCCTTTCTTTACGGTTTGAGAAGGGATTCGAGAGACAGTGGGAGCCATCCAGTTTAGACAAACTAAAAACCACTCTAAACTTGCAAGAGCATCATGCTAAAGTGTTTCTTTTCTCTCTCCTAATTGCAGCGACCATTCAACATGACCGGATTTAAGTTATTACTAGATAAAAACATATTGACAGGGCCAAACTACAAAGATTGGCTCAGGAATGTCAAGATGGCAATCACTTATGACAAGTTGGGGTATGTCCTTACCACCAAAGCTCCCCCTGTCCCAGGTCCCAAAACCAGTGTCGTAGATAGGGAAATCTACAAGACCTGGGAAATAGATTGCGCGAAGGCCAGATGTCTCGTACTAGCCTCGATGGACAACGAACATCAGAGGAGGCACGAGAATATGGACCTAGAGTCCATATTTCTTCATACAAAAGAACTGCATGGAGAGCAGTCTCGTATCGCAAGATACGAAGTGTCGAAGAAGTTATTTTCAGCAAGGTTGGCCTTCGGATCATCGGTAGCGGAACACGTGCTTAAGATGATTGGCTACATAGAGGAGCTCGCGGACCTTAGGACCACGTTGGAGAATGAACTCTATACTGATTTGATTCTCCAGTCCCTTCCTTCCACTTACGCCCAGTTTATTCTTAACTTCAACATGCAAGGAAAGGAGGTTGAACTTTCCGAACTTTTGAACATGTTGAGGAGTGCTGAGGGCACCCTACAGAAGGGTAGGGAGACATCCACTTTGTTTGTAGGAGGATCTTCCTCTTCTCGGTCCAGGGCGAAAGCCAAGGGCAAGAAGAAGAAAGCCCCCGCCAAACCAAGAGGCGGTGTCGGTAAAGTGGATACGAAGGAAAAAGGAAAAGAAACAAAGATAGCGGGAAAGCTGGTGGGGAAGGAAGAATGCTTCTATTGTCACAAAAGTGGTCACTGGAAACAGGATTGCAAGGCTTGGAAGGCCAGAACACAGGATTTGAAGCGAGTTGCAGCTTCAGCTTCAGGTGTGTATGTTATTGAAAACTGTCTATCAATAAACTCTACATCCTGGGTATTGGATACCGGATCAGGATCTCATATCTGTAATTCTTTGCAGGCGTTGAGAAAGCGTAGAGTTTTGAAGGCAGGTGACATGACCCTTAGAGTTGCAAACGGTGCTAGCATGGATGCTGAGGCCGTGGGGGACTATCACCTGGGATTGTCGGATGGACACTTTTTGGTTTTGCGTAGTTGTTATTATGTACCAAATGCAACTTGTAATATCATTTCTGTATCTTTATTATCTAAAGAAGGTTATGAATTTGCATTTGTAAGTAATGTAGTGAACATTCACCTTAATCAAGTTTTGATTGGGTCAGGTACATTGAACAACGGTATATACGTATTAAACCAACCACAGATTTTCAATGTCCAGAATACACACAAAAGAAAGTCTCCAGAAATCAATAAAACTTTCTTATGGCATTGTAGACTGGGTCACATCAATGAGAGAAGGTTGACTAAGTTACATACAGATGGATATTTGGATCCGTTCGAATATCAATCATATGCAACTTGTCAATCCTGTCTCAAAGGAAAGATGACAAAGACTCCGTTCACTGGACACGGAGTAAGAGCGAGCGAGCTCTTGGGACTCGTACAAAGCGACGTGTGCGGTCCTATGTCTACACATGCACGAAGCGGTTATTCTTACTTCATTACTTTTACGGATGACTTTTCAAGGTACGGTTATGTTTTCTTAATGAAACATAAATCCGAGGCTTTTGAAAAATTCCAGGAATATAAGAATGAAGTAGAAAAACAAACAGGCAAAAGTATCAAGGCACTGAGATCTGATCGAGGTGGTGAATACTTGAGTGCCGAGTTCCTGGGTTACTTAAAAGAGAATGGAATTCTCTCTCAGCTTACTCCTCCATACACTCCGCAACATAACGGTGTATCGGAGAGACGGAACCGAACCCTATTGGATATGGTACGGTCCATGATGAGTAACGCTGAGTTACCACGATCGTTCTGGGGATATGCGCTAGAATCAGCTACATACCTTTTGAACCGAGTTCCAACTAAGACTGTGCCTACTACACTATATCAGATGTGGTGTGGGAAGAGACCCTATCTTAATCACATTAAGACATGGAGATGTCCAGCTTTTGTAAAAAAGCAGCATGCGGACAAGCTCGAGGAACGCTCAGTACAGTGCAAGTTTGTGGGATATCCAAAGAACTCCAAGGGAAATTTCTTCTATTGCGAAGAGGAACAAAAGGTGTTTGTTTCTCGCCATGCCCACTTTCTAGAACACCAATTCATAGAAAAAGAATTAAGCGGGAGCGCAATAGAACTGGAAGAAATTCTAGAACCATGAGCTATTACTGAAAGCTTAGTAGAACCAGAGGGTTCGAAAGATCAGGACATTCCCATGCCACTCCGCAGGAGTAGTAGGCAGTCTCATCCGCCCGAGAGATACTACGGTTTTCTCATTGACGGGGATAGAGAGGATTGCATCATAGACTTTGATGAGCCTACTAACTTCCAGCAAGCCATTCAGATCGTCGACTCGGTAAAATGGCTGGATGCAATGCGGACCGAAATGGAGTCCATGTACACCAACAAAGTATGGACGTTGGACATTGCTCCAGATGGGGTAAAACCCGTAGGATGCAAGTGGATCTTCAAAAGGAAGATTGGTGTAGATGGACAGGTTGAGACCTATAAAGCTAGACTGGTAGTAAAGGGTTTTCGTCAGCGACCTGGTTTGGACTATGACGAAACCTTTTCTCCAGTAGCTATGCTGAAATCCATTCGAATCCTTCTTGCCATTGCTGCCTTCCACGATTATGAGATTTGGCAGATGGACGTAAAGACAGCTTTTCTAAATGGACATTTAGAGGAGTGTGTCTATATGGATCAGCCAGAGGGTTTCATTCAGAGTGGGAGCAGCGGAAAGGTGTGCAAGTTGCTTAAGTCCATTTATGGACTAAAGCAGGCATCGCGGAGTTGGAACATCTGTTTTGATGAGACGGTCAAGGAATTTGGCTTTATCAAAAATCCAGATGAACCATGCATCTATTGTAGATTTGTAGCGAGAACTGTAGTATTCCTCGTTTTATACGTGGATGACATTCTCTTAATAGGAAATGACATTCCTATGCTACAATCTGTCAAGAGGTTCTTGTCACACAGGTTCTCCATGAAAGACCTGGGTGATGCCTCATACATTCTGGGTATCCGGATCTACCGTGACAGATCCAAGAGGATATTAGGACTTTCACAATCCAGGTACATCGACACCATACTGAAGAGATTCAGTATGGAAGATTCCAAGCGCGGTAATCTACCGGCTTGTCACGGGATCACCCTCTCCAAAGAGATGTCTCCCAAGACTGATTTGGAGAGGGATCGCATGTCTATTATACCCTACGCTTCTGCGGTAGGCTCTATAATGTATGCGATGTTGTGTACCAGACCGGATGTGGCTTATGCACTGAGTGTGGTAAGCAGGTATCAGTCAAACCCTGGGGAGAAACATTGGATAGCAGTAAAGAACATTCCCAAGTACCTGAGAACGACTAAGGAGATGTTCTTGGTGTATGGCGGAAAAGACCTCCAGATTGAGGCTTTTGCTGACTCCAGCTTCCAGAGTGACTAGGATGATCCAAGTCCATGTCGGGTTTTGTCTTTACCCTCAATGAAGGGGCGGTGTGTTGGAAGAGCTCCAAACAGGAAACCGTTGCTGACTCGACTATGGAAGCGGAATACATAGCTGCATCTGATGCCGCAAAAGAAGCTGTCTGGATGAGGAAGTTCTTGAGAGAACTTCAGGTGGTTCCGTCCATTGTTGACCCAATACCTCTGTATTGCGACAACAACGGGGATATAGCTTTAGCGAAGGAACCCAGGTCCCATCAGAAATCCAGACACATCTTAAGGCGGTATCACCTGATCAGGGAGATCGTGGATCGCCAAGAGATCGAGGTTCGGAGGGTTGCTTCAGAAGATAACACAGCAGATCCATTCACTAAGGCCTTGCCCCAGACTCAGTTCGAGCGGCTGATCGAGATGATAGGTCTTCGATACGCCAGTACATGGCCTTAGTGCAAGTGGGAGATTGTTAGTGTATATGCCTTAGAGGCCATTACTGTATCATACTAGTTTGTATATTACTTGATGGAAGCTTGGGATATTCACAGTTGTATATACAATCTTGCTCGAAATGGTAGTATGCTACTTGGTTTGTCTCTGCTTTAATATGTGCATGTGTTTCTTTTAGCATATCGCTGATATACATATTAGTAGAGCCCTTAGGATCTTTGCTTGATTACCAGCATTGTGATGGCGCTCACACTCGTGGGAGCTGGGTGATCTATAAGCACATCCTTATACAGGTCCCTAGTCGTTGGACTATCGAGACAGTGCATCGATACTCCGGAGTAGACTAGCGTATGCGCTTCTCATCCCAGCGTGGGAGACGGTCTGTCCCACAGCTGTCAGTACGTCGTACTTGAGATAGTATGCGGGTGCTCGTTAGGTTACGAGTACACTGGACAGGACTCATCGGGAACTATTGGTTGGTATTATACCTATCGTCAGTTATCAGTTCCCAGGTGACATGAGTACGGCTTAGTCCGCTGACTTGACACTGTCACTTCGCCTCGAGTGTGTTCTCACTGCACTTTGATTGCTACCCTACCACGGCTCAAAGGAGTCGTGCAAACAGGTAGTTTTTGGGTGCCGTCCCGAAGCACTTAGAGGCAGTGACGGTTAGACAGGATTCGTCTCTCCCGGTATTGAGGGTTGACATCGCGCTGTGTCCAGGAGAGCCATTACACGAGTAGTCCCTGGCTAGGGCAAGCGAGATATACTGGTAGGTTTCCAGTGTTATCTCAGGGTGTTCTGGGCTACACTCCGACACGACTTGTACCGCTATTAGGGGACTGACGTTCACCGCCCCCCTAGGCCCGCCATGCGATGTATCAGACGAACAGACCGGACTGTACGGAGATTGTCACATACAGGCTCAGTAGGAGTTCAGATGGGGTTCACCTCGTCAGTCTTCTTATCGACATCTACCTGAGGACCGTTACGTACAGCTAGTGCCGCTTGCGGTCTGTGGTTAAACCCACTGCCAGCGTAGTGTCGAGTCTTTAGAGTCCCACACAGAGAGCTATTCGCCTTCAGGCAAAATGAGTAGAGGTCGCATGGTTTTGCGACAGGGTTCGTTCACATCCGCGCACTTGTGCACGTTTGCTGTCCGGACAGCTTATACTAGCGGGCTTTGGTTTAAGCCGGATCCTAGTATATGATTTGGGATTGGCTTTTACTCATTGTATTCGTGTTCCTCGGATCACGAATACGGGTGCGTATGCACAGCTGCTTGAGACAGAGGGAGAGGACTTTGATTAGGGTTAATGACTGTTGTCATTTTATTAACCCTAATGCTTATGTGTGTATTATTGTTAATTGATATTAGTTTAATAATTGTGCATGGTTATGGTTGTTGACCATTTGACCCATCTTGACTTGTTGACCTTGTTGACACTTTGACCATCATCATTTCATTTGGAAGATACTCTTTGATCCTTGCAATTTGCATTAAAAATGAAATGATAATAGTCATGTCTTGATTAAGCCATGACAATTATCTCACTAATTTTCTAATTACAATAATTCACATATATGAGAGAATGCTTCATATTATTCTCTCATTCTATTTTTCACATTCTCTCTCTTGTTCTTCCTCTCCCTCAGGCTCTCCCCTCTCATGTGTTGAGAAACACTTGAGCTTGAGAAAAACCCTCTCTTGATAATCTCTACTCTCATCTAGGGTTCAAGGATTAGCACTTCTTGCACCCTAGTTACTTCTAGCTTGGAGTTGAAGCCAAAGGTTGAGGCTTTCGAGTGGATCTTTCTTCGACGTGAGAAGACGACAAAGGTGACCTTCTTCCACCACTCCAAGGAGCAAGGAGAGAAGGACATAAAGCCCAAGGTATAACCTTTCTAGCACTTAGCTAGTTTCTAGTTAGTTTTAGCTTGTTTTTGTTTAGCAAAGATCCTTCATAGTGTAGTCCATGTTGCCTAAGCTCATAAAAATTCGATTTTTATTCCGTTTTCCGCCTCCCCGCAAGCACCGGGGTGGGCAACGTGGACTTACAATCATTTCATAATAAATGCAATTTGCAAAGATCAAGAAGCATCTTTGATATGAAATGATTATGGTCAAAATGTCAACAAGGGTCAAAATGTCCACCATGGTCAAATGGTCAACCTAACCATCACACAATAATCCTTAATTATCATTATTAATCATATTTATCATTCTCATTAGGGTTTGGAAAAAGTCAACGGTCAACAAGTCAACCAAAGTCAAATGGTCAACAACCCTAATGAGAATCCTCTGCCTCTGCCTCTATCAACTATGCATACACACCCGCATCCACGTTCCAAGGAACACGAATACAATGAGACAAAACCAATTCCAAAACAAATACTAGTATCTGGCTTAAACCAAAGCCCACTAGTAATAACTGCCCGGTCACCAAACGTGCACAAGTGCGCGAGTGTGAACGAACCCTGTCGCAAAACCATGCGACCTCTACTCTGTTTTGCCCAAAAGCGAGTAACCCTCTGTATGGGACTATAAAAACTCGACACTACGCTGGCAGTAGGGTTAACCACAGACCATAAGCGGCACTAGCTGTATGTAACAGTCCCCAGGTAGATGCCGATAAGAAGGCTGATGAGGTGAACCCATCCGAACTCCTACTGAGCCTGTATATGACAATCTCCGTACAGTCCGGTCTGTTCGTCTGAGAATATCGCATGGCGGGACTAGGGTATGGTAAACGTCTGTCCCCTAATAGTTGTATAAGTCGTGTCGGAGTGTAGCCCAGAACACCCTGAGATAACACTGGAAACCTACCAGTATATCTCGCTTGCCCTGGCCAGGGACGACTATGTGTAATGGCTCTCCTAGACACAGCGTGATATCAACTCCCAATACCGGGAGAGGCGAATCCTGTCTAACCGTCACTGCCTCCAAGTGCTTCGGGACTGCACCCAACTACTACTTGTTTGCACGACTCGGTAGAGCTGTGTGGTAGGGTAGTAATCAAAGAACAGTGGGAGCACACTCGAGGCGAAGTGACAGTGTCAAGTCAGCGGACTAAGCTGTACTCATGTCACCTGGGAACTGTTAACTGACGATAGGTATAATACCAACCAACAGTTCCCGACGAGTCCTGTCCAGTGTACTCATAACCTAACGAGCACCCGCATACTATCTCCAGTACGACGTACTGATGGCTGTGGGACAGACCATCTCCCATACTGGGAAAAGAAGCGTATGCACCAGCCTACTCTGGAGCATCGATGCCCTATCTCGATAATCCTAAGACTAGGGACCAAGAATAAGGATGCGCTTATAGACTATCCAGCCCCCACTAGTGTGATCGCCATCACAATGCCGGTAGTCAAGCAAAGATCCTAAGGGCTCCATCAATATGTTTCAGCGATATGTTAAATGAAACATATACACATATTAAGACAGAAACAAACCAAGTAGCATACTACTATATCGAGCAAGACTGTTGTAAAACCGTATATATATATATATCCCAAGCCTCCAAAATGTATTATACAAACTAGTACTATACAATAATGGCCTCTAGGGCATACATATCTAACAATCTCCCACTTGCACTAAAGGCCAGTAATTGGTGTACCGCATACCCAACGTCTGCACTAGGGCCAGCTACTGGCGTACCGCATACCCAATAGCTCAAAAAGTCGCTCGAACTGTGTTTGAGGGAGGGCCTTTGTGAATGGATCCGCGATGTTGTCTTTTGTGTCCACTCTCCGTACCTCGATCTCCTGGCGATCAATGATCTCTCTGATCAGGTGATACCGCCTTAAGATGTGTCTGGATTTCTGATGGGACCTTGGTTCCTTTGCTAAAGCTATAGCCCCATTGTTATCGCAATAAAAAGGTATTGGGTCAACAATGGACGGAACCACCTGAAGTTCACTAATGAACTTCTTCATCCAGACCGCCTCTTTTGCGGCATCGCTTGCAACAATGTATTCAGCCTCCATCGTCGAGTCTGCGACGGCATCCTATTTGGAACTCCTCCAACACACCGTCCCTCCGTTGAGGGTAAACACAAAACTCGAGACAAATTTGCTGTCATCTTTGTCACTCTGGAAGCTTGAATCGGTAAAGGACTCGACCCTGAGGTCTCCATTACCGTAAACCAGGAACATCTCCTTAGTCCTTCTCAGGTACTTGAGAATGTTCTTCACTGCCGTCCAATGGTCCACACCTGGGTCTGACTGATACCGGCTCACCACGCTCAGTGCGTAAGCTACATCTGGTCTTATACATAGCATCGCATACATTATAGATCCTGTAGGGTTCCTAGGCACTCTCAAGAGGTCTCACAAGGCATCAACCATGCCAATTTCAACAATTTACGGGTGCCGAGAAACCCTAATACGGATCGTTAACTAGAATTCTAGGAGAATAAGCAACTAGTAAACTACTTTACTAAAAGAATACGGAAATACAACCTTTGTAGATCCGGTCCTCCACCTCCACGGCTCCGTGATGAAGTCCTCTCCGCTGTCCAAATCAAATCCCGGGCTCTAGCGTCGGCTACATCGGAGAAATGGGCGGGCTAGGTCATCGACGACGTGCCGAAGATGATCTACGTCGAGGCATCGCTAGATCAAGCTCCAACTTCACTAAGTCTAGAAAACTTGTGAAGGAAACACACTCTACTACTTGGCAAGAGGTAGAGGATGAAGAAATAGGAAGTGGGTAGACTTTAGAATTGGATTTCTCACTCATTTCATCAATCCACCATTGATGAAGTCTAGCTTCTTCATCTTGAAGAAGAAGAAGAAGAAGATCATCTTATGATAAGTTAATTGAAAAGAATAATAAAATGATTCTTATCATAAAATTAACCATGGTCAAGTGTAGAGACCAAACTAGGGTTAGTGGGAATGGTTAGGGTTAAGGATGAGATAAGAATGGTTGACTTGATCAAAGCTTCAAGAAGCTTCAACATAAAAACAAAACAAGCCACCATCCTTAAAACTTTCCAAAATGAATATATAAATAAATAAATAGATAATAAGAGAATAAACAAAACCCTAACCACTCTCACAACCATGGTTTAATCTTCACACAAATCCAAGTTAACATGTATCATCAAACATGACACAATCAAGTGCACAAAAGTATATTACATATACAACTTGTGCAATGCAAGTGAGAAAATCCATTTAAAGTGAACCGATACTAGTTAATGCAAAGTAATATATCAAATATATAATTATGCATTAAATCATTAAATCAACACTTGATTCAATGATCCGGTCATGTCGCACATAACCGACTAGTATCAAATGTATCGGCTTATCGAATCAAACCTTGATTCGATAACTAGGTTATATCGCATACAACCATTCGATACATTCATCGCGAGAATAGAATACGGTATCACATACTCGTATTATTCTCGGTCCCGCACATATCTCATATGCGCTCCTATTTCGTTTCGCTTGAGCCAGGAAACCTCTGTGTAGGACTCTAAAGACTCGTCAATACGCCGGCAGCAGATGATGATCATATCAAACACCCACAAGCCGCAAGCGGTCTGCTAAACGTAACGGCCACCCGGGTATTGAGCGATCAGAAGATCAACGAGCAAGCCCGCTCACACTCCAGTGAATCCAACCAGTAACACTACCGTACAGTCCGGTCTGATCGTCTGATATGTCGCATATCTCGCCTAGGGGTGGTAAACGTCAGACCCCAATAGCTCGATAAGTCGTGTCGATATGAGGTCTATAACAATTCGAGAAACTACTGGTAACACTTACCAGTAAATCTCAGCAACCCTGGCCAGGGATTTCCTGTTATAGCCAATCGAACACAGCACAACATCAACCCCCTATACCGGGAGAGACGAATCCCCTCCTATCGCTCATTGCCTCCATGTGACTCGGGACTGTACCCAAAAACCACCATTTTGCACGCCCTCTTAGACGTGGTAAGATGGAAATCAAAGCACAGTGGGAACCACACAAGACTCTATGACGATCTCGGGTCAACAGACTACTCTGTACCAGTGTCACCAGAGAACTGCCATCTGACGTGAGGTATAATACCATCTGGGAGTTCTCGGCGAGTCCGTCCAGTGTACCCAGTCTCCACTGAGCACCCGTACATCATCTCTGATATCAAACACCAATGGATATGGGATCATCCATCGCCCATCTGTATGGGTCGAGAAGGTATACGCTAGTCTACTCTGGTATATCGATGCCCCGTCTCGATACACCCACGACTAGGGACTTTGAAGGATGTACTTATAGACTATCTGTCCCCACTAGTATGATTTGCATCATAGTCCAGGTAGTCAAGTACACATCCTAAGGGCTTTACCAACATGTAACAGAGAGACAATCAGTATACACGTTAAGATAAAGAGTAACCAGATAGCATACTATCATGTCGAGCAAGAAAGTCCTCCCTATATATGTCCCAGCATCCACTACAATATACATCCTATGTACAGTAATGGCCTCTAGGGCATACATATAACTAACAATCTCCCACTTGCACTAGGGCCATCTGTAGTAGTGGTTGCAGTATCTCATACTCAATCATCCCATAAAAATCTCTCTCTGGGAAAAGGCTTCTGTGAGTGGATCCGCCGTGTTGTCCTCTGTGTCTACTCTCCTAACCTCGATCACCCTGGAGATCAACTATCTCCATGATCAGGTGATGCTGCCTCAGAATATGTCTGGATCACTGATGGGACGGACGTACCTTGGCATAAGCCACAACTCCATTGTCACACAATGGGAGGAACTAAGTTCATCTCATGAACAAATATACATCCAGACTGCCTCTTTGGTAGCATCTTAAGTAGCAATGTATCGAGCCTTTATCGTCTAGTATGCCACGGTATCTAGCTTGGAACTCTTCCAACATACCGTCCCTTTATCTGAGGGTAAAGACAATGCCTGTGACTGACATTCAGTCGTCTTTATCACCCTGGAACCCTTCCAGTGATTCTTTCCAGGATCGATTGATACCATCTCACTACTTATAGTGAGAATCCTAGCATCCAGTTACATCTATCTCATAGATGAAAACTCAGGATTTAGGAGGTATCACTTTGATCCTATTGGAGAATCTTTGTGATAATAGGAGATCGACCGATCGTAGCATAGGAAACTCTTTTCCTATCAAGAGTATGTTTTCCACGTACAATACGAGGATAACCACCTTACTCTCTACTACCGTTTTGTATATACAAGGTTCATCTACTATTTTGATGAAGTCAAATACTTTGACTACCACATCAAAACAGATGTTCCAACTCCGCGATGCCTGCTCTATCCTGTAAAGCATCTTGCTCACGTTTCCGCTGCTCCCACTGTCTACGAAGCCCTCTGGCTGTGTACTTATAGACGCACTCTTCTAAAACATCATTTAGAAAAGCAGTCATGACACCCATCCACCAGATATCGCAGTCATGGTATGTAGCCGTGACAAGTAGGATCTGGATGGACTTAAGCATAGCTACTCGAAAAGGTTTCATCGTTATCCACGCCTGGTCAATGACGAAAAGATTTAACAAGTCTAGCTTTGAAAGTCTCAACTTTCCCATTTACACCAAGTAATCTTCTCAAGATATACTTGCTCCTGATGGGGATTTAACCCTTCAGATATAGCAACCAAAGTCCATACTTTGTTGGTGTACATGGATTCCATCTCAGATCGCTAAGCATCCAACCATTCTTACAGAGTCCCACTCCTGATGGCCAGCTCGAAACTAGTTGGGTCATCATCTCATGATGCAATCCTCGCTCCCACTGTCATAGAGAAACCGAAGTATCTCTCAGGTGGGTGAGGAACCCTACTAGATCGGCGGAGAGGCTGAGGTTCGTTGGTAACTATTGAATCCTTTGGTTTTATCAAATCATCTGCTGTAGTTTGTATAGCTGGAACATTTCCAGTTCTACATAACTTGCCTTGCCTCGAGCTTGTCCGGATTTTGCTTTTAGACATAGGCTGGACAACCCCAAATCTTAACTAACTTAAGAGATAGGCTCTTCCCTTATCATATCAAATATGAAGTAGTAGGCAACTGATTTGATTTGAACCCTATTCAATAGTTATGCAGCTTCTCAAGTGCATAACTCCCAAAAAGGAAATAGGTAACTCAGTAGTACTCATCATAGAGCACACCTTATCATATAGGGTGTGATTGCTCCGTCCCGATATACCATCGTGCCATGGTGTATACGGAGGAGTAATGCCGAGAGAGAATCTCATTCTCCTTTAGAATAATCCAGGATTTCCGTGCTCAAGTATTCTCATCCTTGATCTCATCAAAGGACGTAATACTTATACCCTTATTTTGGTTCTCTACTTCTAAATCATATTCTGTGAATATCTCAAAAGGTTCGGACTTGTGTTTCAACAGGAACATATGTCTGAATCTTGAGAGATTATCAGAGAATGTAACGAAGTACAAAGAACCAGTCCTGGCATTTGTAGACAGGGGACTTTACATACATCAACATGTATCATCCCAAGAGTTCACTAACTCTTTCTCTGTTTCCAGTAAACGGAGCTATGGTCATCTTATCTCTGTGACATGACCGGCAAGTTTCACAAGATGTAAATTCAAACTGATTTAAATATGCATCTAAATGTAACTTCAGCCAGTCGGGTCGCATTGATATGACCTAGTCTACAATGCCTCAAGAAGGATTTGTTCATTTCTGAACTTTTCCTCTTGTGTGTGTTCCATATACTAAGAACTGTAGTTTGATTTAGAACATCAACGCTTTTAGATAACGTGCCTGAACCGATCAACTTTTGATATAGGAAATGTTCAAAACATTATCCAACAATACAAAATTTTACCGTTTCTTTACTAATAAAGAGACAGATATGATTTTGTATATCATGTTCGGTATCTAATAACATTCGTTCAGAATCAATGTATTGGTAATACAGGGTGACAGTGACCAACAGACTTGGCTGCAACTCTTGCCCCGTTTTCTATCTCATGAAACTTATCACCCGTTCTCAGTTCTCTACCTTTCTGTAGCCCTATGTAACTGATTACATATCTGGGATCCTGATCTGGTATCACATACCCAGGACGTAGAGGATACAGAGAAACAGTTCTTTGTAGTGAACACACCCGAAGATGATGCATCAGCATGCACTCTCTTCGTTTGGGCTGCACGGGAATTCTGGTAATCCCCAATTTCCTGCTCTGTCTTATAACAATTATAAGTTGGAGCGGGACCAACGTTCCCCAGCTCAGTATAACAAGCGGGTTCGGTCAATATTCCGTATTATTATCTTGATTAAGGCGTGATATGGTCGCTACCTGGAGAGAGAGAGAAGAAAACACTCAGCGTGCGCTCTTGCAAGAATAGATTGGTTATTATTTTATCTAATCAGGATGGCTCCCACTGCTTTTTATCAAATCTTCCTTCAAACCCTAAAAGGAAAGACTAGCCGGGATTAATTACACATTATAAGTTTGCCAATCTTTCAGCCAGGCCAGTGTCGGTACTTTGAGGGAGGTCCCCCGTGCTTTCGCACGAACCTAATTAATGTAAACCTCGTTTTCCCAGAGGCGTAACATCGTTAACACCTTTCTAGACACCTACTTGATCGGCTAATTGTAATGTATAAAACTCTCCCAGGAGTAACAATTACTCGCAGCGGGTATCGGGATCCAACTATCTCATAGAAGGTACGCAATCTCATTGCAAATTTCAACACTTGAAATTCCCGATAATATTTTGCCCCTAGCGTCCTATGACCTTGACAGAGGTCAACAAACCATAGGCTGCTAGTCAAGTTCAACCCGTCATTTCCTGATTGAAGTAAACCCACCCGCACGACCCTTGACAGAGGTCAACAAGGTCGCACGACTACCCTAAATCAATCACATCATATGCTTATGCAGATAAGCACTAATCAGCTACCGCACACTACGCCTTGACAGAGGTCAACAAACGCAGCACGAATACTAACCAGTACATATCTGAAATGACGGAGGGCTACGACAGGTTTTTCTGAAAACCTATTGCGTAATGAACTTGATATCGTTATAGAATCAAATGATTTTAAAATGGAGTGCTTTTGAGGCTTTTCTAGTTTTGCTAAAGGAGTCACTCCCGGTGAAGGGATCGTCGGTCCTTTCCTCGTCGAATGAGGTGCGGGATATATCATATATATCACTGTGCAAAGCAAAAACACTTAAAAGCAATCAAAAGACAAACCGAGTGTGTAGCATCTGCCAGTTATTGCTAAAGGAGTCACTCCCGGTGAAAGGATCTCGGTCTTTTCCTCATCGAATAAGGTGCAGGATATATCACATATACCTCTGTGCAAAGCAAGAACTGTAGCTACCTGTTTTATTTTGAAATTCGATTCTACAACATCTTAGGTTTCTTTTCTTTCATTAATCATATTAATGAAGTCTCATCATTTAAGCACCTAAACATAACAGATAAATACGACGTACACTTATTCCATCCGCATTCGCCTTGATGTCCCCTCGTGCACCGTTAGGTTAGGTAACTAACGACAGAGCGGGGCAGGTCTAGCACGGGTGTAAAACATAAGTAACGCCTATATAATATATCATATATACTATATACTGTATCTATCACAGAACATCACATGATCACATCACAGATATCACAGCAGAAGAATCATATGAAATATTGGATATACTAGGACGTCCGTGTTTTCAATACGAGCCAGTATAAAACACGGATTCCACGGTCGCGATGAATAGCCAAACCCACACCCCTAGACCCCTAAGAGCGGCAAGCAACCCTACCAATTCTAGAGTTAGGAAACCCGGACTCGACTCCTCGAGTTGGTCTCCCACTGGACTCCAGAACCCGGTTACTTGTGCCCTCCTCCTTGGGTCTATCCTAGTGCGGAAAAGTAAATAATATACAAAGGGTGACATCTTCCGCAACCTGGAAGTGCCCCAATAAAAGAATATTACATACAAGTTTTTACATGAATGAAAATGAAAAACACTCATCTCATATAAAAAACCCCCGGCTATTCAAATACGACGATCCAATATAACATATCCAGCAACACATAACATCACATGTCATCAACGTAAGTAAATATGTCCATCCCAATTGTCGTTAACATATAGCAATGAAACCGGCGATATCACATATTACACTTACGGTCACAGAAAAGAAAGTGTAAAACTACAACAGTTGGAATCCGCAACCTCCTTAGACATCGCATGCCTAAACCAATGAATTCCTTAGACATCGCATGCCTAACAATTATAAACCCCACATTTTAGTCTCAAAATCGAAAACACTTTTCAATGTCAAGTCGGGCAATTCAACAAGATTCCCGACATCCTGATCGAATGCTCGTCGCAAACTTCAGTAGACGGCCGCACCCCCGATACCGTCGACGAAGTGCACCAAGGCGGAACACCGCTACCGCGAGCACCCGAACGGATGCTTTCGGCGACAGGGTTCTCCTACAGTCACTTGGTCGGGGCTATGGAGTGAGGCTGTCTATTAAGTTTACCCGGCGAGTATCCGCGTACGCTACGTGATTGCGACGGACTTTTGATCACATCAAAATTCCATGGCAACCGATCAAGTGAGACTAAACTGCTATGTTTATAACATTCATTCAGTTATCTCATAACTTATTGTGAATTCCAATTATTGTATCACATTCCGGATAAATAGAAAATGTTAAACTTTCCGATCGAACGATCGAACACCCAAGTTTTCCCGATATAGATCAACACATGAAATAAGTCTAACAACATTCAGTTCGTGCCTCAGTACCAACGGTCCAGCCGTAGAAGGGTCAAGCCAACGCCTCACATGTGGCACGCCGTACTGCCCCAAACCCGAAGGTTCAAAGGGCAGTTCAAGACGGTCACATAATCGAGTTAAGGTTTGTTGTCTTCTAGAGGGTCCATCGCGTTACTTGCACTACTTAGAACGTCGTTAAACTACGGAAAAATCCAATACTTGGAAATTTCCCGACAGGGGAAAAGTTGGGTATTTTTATCCGGTCGAACTTTTTAACATATTCAAAAAATTATCCGGAAAGCCACATAGACAAAATTTGATAATCCGATCGAACATTCGAATTCCCAAAACAACCCAGAAAAAATCAACTCTTGAATAAAAATTAAAAATTCCCATAAAATCCAGCATCAGAAAAGAGGAGTTACTGTGCAACAATGACAGTGAGATACGACCGTACGGCCGCGGAACCGCCGTATGAGCCATGCTCATGCCGCGGAACCGCGGCGGTTTAGATGAATTAGGATGTCGTATTTCACCATAACTCTTAGATCTTCCTGCTGAATTTTTTACGAATTTTTAATCTGGAAAAATCCCAGAATTTAGAAAAAGTCCAGAGAGCATGGAAATTTTGGCGTTTCGGTTCGTTCGGACTTCAAACTCCGTTTAGACTTCGCTTAAGGCTCTAGCTAGGCTCTGATACCACTGTAGGGTTCCTAGGCACTCTCAAGAGGTCTCACAAGGCATCAACCATGCCAATTTCAACAATTTACGGGTGCCGAGAAACCCTAATACGGATCGTTAACTAGAATTCTAGGCGAATAAACAACTAGTAAACTACTTTACTAAGAGAATACGGAAATACAACCTTTGTAGATCCGGTCCTCTACCTCCACGGCTCCGTGATGAAGTCCTCTCCGCTGTCCAAATCAAATCCCGGGCTCTAGCGTCGGCTTCATCGGAGAAATGGGCGGGCTAGGTCATCGACGACGTGCCGAAGATGATCTACGTCGAGGCATCACTAGATCAAGCTCCAACTTCACCAAGTCTAGAAAACTTGTGAAGGAAACACACTCTACTACTTGGCAAGAGGTAGAGGATGAAGAAATAGGAAGTGGGTAGACTTTAGAATTGGATTTCTCACTCATTTCATCAATCCACCATTGATGAAGTCTAGCTTCTTCATCTTGAAGAAGAAGAAGAAGAAGAAGATCATCTTATGATAAGTTAATTGAAAAGAATAATAAAATGATTCTTATCATAAAATTAACCATGGTCAAGTGTAGAGACCAAACTAGGGTTAGTGGGAATGGTTAGGGTTAAGGATAAGATAAGAATGGTTGACTTGATCAAAGCTTCAAGAAGCTTCAACATAAAAACAAAACAAGCCACCATCCTTAAAACTTTCCAAAATGAATATATAAATAAATAAATAGATAATAAGAGAATAAACAAAACCCTAACCACTCTCACAACCATGGTTTAATCTTCACACAAATCCAAGTTAACATGTATCATCAAACATGAAACAATCAAGTGCACAAAAGTATATCACATATACAACTTGTGCAATGAAAGTGAGAAAATCCATTTAAAGTGAACCGATACTAGTTAATGCAAAGTAATATATCAAATATATAATTATGCATTAAATCATTAAATCAACACTTGATTCAATGATCCGGTCATGTCGCACATAACCGACTAGTATCAAATGTATCGGCTTATCGAATCAAACCTTGATTCGATAACTAGGTTATATCGCATACAACCATTCGATACATTCATCGCGAGAATAGAATACGGTATCACATACTCGTATTATTCTCGGTCCCGCACATATCTCATATGCGCTCCTATTTCGTTTCGCTTGAGCCAGGAAACCTCTGTGTAGGACTCTAAAGACTCGTCAATACGCCGGCAGCAGATGATGATCATATCAAACACCCACAAGCCGCAAGCGGTCTGCTAAACGTAACGGCCACCCAGGTATTGAGCGATCAGAAGATCGACGAGCATGCCCGCTCACACTCCAGTGAATCCAACCAGTAACACTACCGTACAGTCCGATCTGATCGTCTGATATGTCTCATATCTCGCCTAGGGGTGGTAAACGTCAGACCTCAATAGCTCGATAAGTCGTGTCGATATGAGGTCTATAACAATTCGAGAAACTACTGGTAACACTTACCAGTAAATCTCAGCAACCCTGGCCAGGGATTTCCTGTTATAGCCAATCGAACACAGCGCAACATCAACCCCCTATACCGGGAGAGACGAATCCCCTCCTATCGCTCATTGCCTCCATGTGAATCGGGACTGTACCCAAAAACCACCGTTTTGCACACCCTCTTGGACGTGGTAAGATGGAAATCAAAGCACAGTGGGAACCACACAAGACTCTATGACGATCTCGGGTCAACAGACTACTCTGTACCAGTGTCACCAGAGAACTGCCATCTGACGTGAGGTATAATACCATCTGGGAGTTCTCGGCGAGTCCGTCCAGTGTACCCAGTCTCCACTGAGCACCCGTACATCATCTCTGATGTCAAACACCAATGGATATGGGATCATCCATCGCCCATCTGTATGGGTCGAGAAGGTATACGCTAGTCTACTCTGGTATATCGATGCCCCGTCTCGATACACCCACGACTAGGGACTTTGAAGGATGTACTTATAGACTATCTGTCCCCACTAGTATGATCTGCATCATAGTCCAGGTAGTCAAGTACACATCCTAAGGGCTTTACCAACATGTAACAGAGAGACAATCAGTATACACGTTAAGGTAAAGAGTAACCAGATAGCATACTATCATGTCGAGCAAGAAAGTCCTCCCTATATATGTCCCAGCATCCACTACAATATACATCCTATGTACAGTAATGGCCTCTAGGGCATACATATAACTAACAGATCCTACCGCCGAAGCGTAGGGTATAGTGCTCATGCGAACCCTCTCCTCGTCAGTCTTAGGAGACATCTTCTTGGAGAGGGTAATTCCGTGCAATGCGGGTATGTTACTGCGCTTGGAATCCTCCATACTAAATCTCTTTAGTACGGTCTCTATGTACCTGGACTGCGAAAGTCCCAACAGTCTCTTGGATCTATCTCTGTAGATCTTGATCCCCAGAATGTACGAGGCATCACCCAGGTCCTTCATGGAGAACCGTTGTGACAAAAATAGCTTGACCGATTGTAGCATAGGAATGTCATTTCCTATCAAAAGAATGTCGTCCACGTACAAGACTAGGAACACGACAGTTCGTCCTACAATCTTCTTATAGACACAAGGTTCATCTTCGTTCTTGATGAAATCAAATTCCTTGATTTCCTTATCAAAACAGATGTTCCAGCTCCGCGATGCCTGCTTTAATCCATAAATGGATTTAAGCAACTTGCACACCTTCCCGCTGCTCCCACTGTTTACGAAACCTTCTGGCTGATCCATGTAAACGCATTCTTCCAAACAGCCGTTTAGAAAAGCCGTTTTAACGTCCATCTGCCAGATTTCATAGTCATGGAAGGCAGCAATGGCAAGTAGGATCCGAATGGATTTGAGCATAGCTACTGGAGAAAAAGTTTCGTCATAGTCCACACCAGGTCTTTGATGAAAACCTTCTGCAACGAGTCTAGCCTTATAGGTTTCCACCTGCCCATCTACACCAAGTTTCCTTTTGTAGATCCATTTGCATCCACGGGTTTTACCCCAGGTGGAGCAATATCCAAGGTCCACACTTTATTGGTGTACATGGACTCCATTTCGGATTGCATTGCTTCCTGCCACTTATCAGAGTCCCTACTGATAATGGCCAGCCTGAAACAGGTAGGGTCATCTTCTTCCAAGATGCAATCCTCTCGATCCCCGTCTATGAGAAAACCGTAGTATCTCTCGGGAGGACGAGAAATCCTACCAGATCTGTGGAGTGGCTGAGGTTTGTCTGGGACTATTGAATTTTCTGGTTCTGCTAAATCCTCAGTTTGAGTTTGTGGATCAGATATTTCATCCAGTTCTACAGTGCTCCCACTTATTTCTTTTGCAAGAAATTGCCACTCTAAAAAGGTGGCGCGATGAGCAACGAACACCTTCTGTTCCTCGGTGTGGTAGAACAGATATCCCGGAGAATTTTTAGGATATCCCGCAAACTTGCACAAAACTGACCGTGCCTTAAGCTTGTCCGGATTTTTTACTTTTATATAGGCCGGACAACCCCATATCTTAATACGTTCAAGATACGGTTTTTTTACCACTCAATATTTCATATGGAGTCTTAGGCACAGATTTAGATGGAACCTAATTCAGTAAGTATGCCGCTGTTTCTAGCGCAAGTCCCCAGAATGAAAGAGGTAACTCGGCATTACTCATCATGGAGCGAACCATATCCAGTAGGGTACGATTCCTCCGCTCCGATACACCGTTGTGCTGTGGTGTATAAGGGGGAGTAAGCTGAGAGAGATACTGTTCTCTTTTAAGTAATCTAGGAATTCCGTGCTTAAGTACTCCCCTCCTCTATCAGACCGGAGGATCTTGATACTTTTGCCAGTTTGGTTCTCTACTTCGTTTCTGAATTCCTTGAATTTCTCTAAAGTTTCAGATTTGTGTTTCATCAGATACACATATCCGAACCTAGAGAGATCGTCAGTGGATGTGATGAAGTATGAGAACCCACCCCTTGCATGTATAGACATCGGACCACATACATCACTGTGTATGAGTCCCAAGAGCTCTGTTGCTCTTTCTCCATGTCCGGTGAAAGGAGATTTGGTCATCTTCCCTTTGAGACAAGACTGACAGGTTTCATAAGATGAAAACTCGAACGTATTCAAGAGTCCATCTTTATGCAACTTACTTAGTCTTTTCTCTCCGATATGACCAAGTCTACAATGCCACAAGTAGGATTCATTCGTATCTGAATTCTTCCTCTTGCGTGTGTTTTGTACATTGAGAACTGTATTCTGATTTAGAACGTAGATACCATTACACAATGTACCTTCTGCAACCAGTACCTTATGAAGGTAAATGTTCATAATATTTCTATCAAGAACAAAGTTATATCAATCTTTATCGAGTAAAGAAACTGATATGATGTTGCAAACCATGGAAGGTACATAGTAGCAATCGTTCAAAATCATAGTATTGCCATTTGGCAACACTAGGTGATATTCACCGACGGCTGCAGCATTAACTTGTGCTCTGTTCGCTACTCTGAGCGACATATCACCAGGTGCAACTTTCCTACTTTTTCTCAGTCCCTGCAATAAATTACAGATATGAGATCCTGATCCGGTATCCAGAACCCAGGAGGCAGGGCTGACCGTAAAGTAGTTCTCAATTACAAGAACACCTGAAGTAGATGCAAAACCATGCTTCTTCTTCGACTGGGTATCCTTGAAATCCATACAATCCTCTTTCCCTTGCTCAAACTTATGACTGTTGTCATAAGTTAGAGCCAAACCAACGTTCCCCAGCCCCGAATAAGAATGCGGATCGGTCAAGTGATACATTTTATTATCTTGATTAGGGCGTGAAATGGTTGCTACCTGGAGAGAGAGAAAAGAAACACTCAGCGTGCGCTCTTGCAAGATTAGATTGGTTTATTAGTTTATCTAACCAGAATGGCTCCCACTGTTTCCTCAAATTCTTCTACAAACCTTTAAAAGAAGAACTAGTCGGGATTAATTGCACGTCACAATACTTGCTTAATCTTTCAGCCAGGCTAGTGTTGGTACATCGAGGGAGGTTTTCCAACGCTTTCGCGAAGTTCCTTAATTAAGTAACCTCTTTTCCCTGGAGGCGTAGCCCCGCTAACACCGTTCTAGACATCTACTTGGTTTATAGCATTGATTGTTAAGTGAAATAATCTTCCGAGAGTAATCCAACTCATCAGCGGGATCGGGATCCAACTATCATTGTGCGATGACCTAGATAGAATCCACTCTAGTCACCACACTCTAGAAAGTATGCTAAATCTACAAGTTTCAGTTTCTTTAGAAACTCCCGATGTGGATTTTTGCCCCTAACGGTTTATGACCTTGACAATGCCAACATATCATAAACCGCTAGTCAAGTTCGGCCCGTCATTATCTTGATTAACTTAGACCCACCCGCATATCTCTTGACAATGCCAACAAAGCTATGCGACTGTCCTAAATAATCCGAAAAATAAAACTGCAAACAAGCAATACTTAGCTACCAATCGCTACGCCTTGACAATGCCAAAATACGCAGCTCGAATACTAAGTAGTACTTGTAGGAAATGACGGAGGGCTACGGCTGGGTTTTTGGCAAAAAACCCGTTAACGTAATGAACTTGATGTAGTTGAAGGAACATGATAGACTTTTTGAAAATATAGTGGCGAAAACTTTTGCTAAAGAGGTCACTCCCTGTGACGGGATCTCGGCTCTTTCCTCGTCGAATGAGGTGCTGGGCATTCATAACCGAATACCTCTATGCAAAGCAAGAATAATCGACTATAGTGAAGTTATTACCCTGACGCAAACTTTTGTCCAAGGGGTCACTCCCGATGAAGGGATCTCGGCTCTTGCCTCGTCGAATGAGGTGCTGGGCATTCATAACCGAATACCTCTATGCAAAACAAAAGTGAACGTCCTTGCAATAACAGCTTTTTGAAAATTGTTCCAACAACGTCTTATAGGTTTATTTTCTTGCCTTAATTTAATGCGTCCCATCAATTAACTATACCATTGCAGAAAACAACGAAAATATGACGTACGCTTATGCCATCCGCATTTGCCACGGGGTCCCGTTGTCACCCGTTAGGTTACTTAACTAACGACAGAGCGGGGGCTGGACTAGCACGGATGCAAAACATAAGCAACGCCTAAATAGATATCATATATAAATATATATACATTCGTCAGATGCAATGATAGCCATTCCAGATCACAGATGAACACTTTGGATATACTAGGAATCTGCATTTCGTTCGAGCCTGCAACGAAAGACAGATTACACAGTCGCGATGAATAGCCAAATACCCTACTCTAGACCCTTACGGGTGCAGCAAACTACCCACCAAATACCCGAAGTGAAGCAACCTCCCTCAACAACGTGAGTAGGCCACTCGGCACTTCGAGGTACCCGGTAGTTTGTGCACCCCTCCTTGGGTCTATCCTAGGAGCAAAAACAGTAAAAAGAAATTATACAATGGCGGCTACAACCTCATCCCGGATGTGCAGCCATACAAATAATATTACATCAATTTACATATTACATGAATTGAAAGATAAAGAAAACTCTCATCTCACAACCCCCCGGCTATTCATCCGCGACAATCCAACGAATTCATATACACAAACCATCAACATTACAGATCACAGATAAGTATAACCCCTACTAAACAACGTATAGCGATTAGCAGACGTTCAATACATATACCACATCCCAGATATAACCATTTAGCCAAAATTTATAGAACTCCGATCAAAATACAAATTTGTAACTACCCCCAAAAAATAATATTTTTCTTTGGATAACCTGGGCAAAAACAAAATATCTCAAAAATCCCAAAACACAAAAATAAGAATTCTGCAACAAATTTGAGCCGCGGCCGAGTTAACTCGGCCGCGGATCCGCGGCGGAACGCATGGTTCCGCCGCGCTTCTGCGACGAGTTGGCCAAGTCGTGGCCTCAAATTTCTTGGTTATTCCTATAAAACCCTGCTTGTATTTTTCAGACATGTTAAATAATTTTTAGAGCAGGTTTCAAAAACGGCAGAAAGCATGGGTTTCGGACGTCTTTTTGGGATTTTTGCCGGATCGAAGTTCTAAAAACCTTGCTAACTGTTAGTTGTTGTATAGTTAGGCTCTGATACCACTGTTAGGTCTACGTTATCCACCCCGGTTCTTTCGGGGAGGCGGAATAGGTAAAAATCGAATTTTTCCTCGATAGGTAACATGGACCGTTCATGAAGAATCTTTGCTAAACAAAACTAACAAAAGAACTACAAGTTCTAACTACTATGTAGAATGGTTATACCTAGGTCTTGAACTCATTCTCTTCTTGTTGTTCTCCTCCTTGCTTGCTCCTTGTGGTAGTTTGAACGGCTCCTCCTCCTCGTCTCCTCTTTGCCGAAGATAGATCCACCTGAGGGCCTCGAACTTGAGCTCCTACCTCAACCCAGAGGTAACTAAGCTGTTTGGTTTGCTAAACCTAGTACCCTAGAATGAGTAGAGATGTGTTATGGTGGCTTTGTCTTAAAAACTTATGATTTCCAACACATGGAACACTTAAGCTTTGAGAGAGGAAAAAGAAGAGCTTTTGCAAAGAGAGAGAAGAGATATGATAGAATGAGAGCTCTCTTTTTACAACCATGCTCATATGAGAGAATAATAGATTAATAATAATAATTAAAAAGGAAAATGTGATGGTGAGTATGGAATGACCATTATCATTTCATAATAAATGCAATTTGCAAAGATCAAGAAGCATCTTTGATATAAAATGATTATGGTCAAAATGTCAACAAGGGTCAAAATGTCCACCATGGTCAAATGGTCAACCTAACCATCACACAATAATCCTTAATTATCAGTATTAATCATATTTATCATTCTCATTAGGGTTTGGAAAAATTCAACGGTCAACAAGTCAACCAAAGTCTAATGGTCAACAACCCTAATGAGAATCCTCTGCCTCTGCCTCTGCCTCTGCCTCTATCAACTGTGCATACACACCCGCATCCGCATTCCGAGGAACATGAATACAATGAGACAAAACCAATCCCAAAACAAATACTAGTATCTGGCTTAAACCAAAGCCCACTAGTAATAACTGCCCGGTCACCAAACGTGCACAAGTGCGCGAGTGTGAACGAACCCTGTCACAAAACCATGCGACCTCTACTCTGTTTTGCCCAAAGGCGAGTAACCCTCTGTGTAGGACTTTAAAGACTCGACACTACGCTGGCAGTGGGGTTAACCACAGACCGCAAGTGGCACTAGCTGTACGTAACGGTCCCCAGGTAGATGCCGATAAGAAGACTGATGAGGTGAACCCATCCGAACTCCTACTGAGCCTGTATGTGACAATCTCCGTACAGTCCGGTCTGTTCGTCTGAGAATATCACATGGTGGGCATAGGGGGTGGTAAACGTCAGTCCCCTAATAGCGGTACAAGTCGTGTCGGAGTGTAGCCCAGAACACCCTGAGATAACACTGGAAACCTACCAGTATATCTCGCTTGCCCTGGCCAGGGACGACTATGTGTAATGGCTCTCCTAGACACAGTGCGATATCAACTCCCAATACCGGGAGAGACGAATCCTGTCTAATCGTCACTGCCTCTAAGTGCTTCGGGACTGCACCCAACTACTACCTGTTTGCACGACTCAATAGAGCCGTGGTAGGGTAGTAATCAAAGAACAGTGGGAACACACTCGAGGCGAAGTGACAGTGTCAAGTCAGCGGACTAAGCTGTACTCATGTCACCTGGGAACTGTTAACTGACGATAGGTATAATACCAACCAACAGTTCCCGACGAGTCCTGTCCAGTGTACTCGTAACCTAACGAGCACCTGCATACTATCTCCAGTACGACGTACTGATGGCTGTGGTACAGACCATCTCCCATACTGGGAAGAGAAGTGTATGCACCAGTCTACTCTGGAGTATCGATGCCCTGTCTCGATAATCCTACGACTAGGGACCAAGAATAAGTGTCACGCCCCACCCCCAATACAGAGAGTATTGTCCGCTCTGGCCGAAACTGCACGATTTGTCCTTCGGGGCGAACCGGACCCGGCCAGGGGCCACTTCCCAGGAGGTCACCCATCCCAGAACTTCCCTGGCTCGAGCACGCTTAACTACGGAGTTCTCAAGCTCCTGTAGTGCCGGTTCACTTAAAAGGCGCCTCTGTATTGAAGAGTGGTATCATTCCATTTATAGTACATATCTGCCCCCTTTCGGAATGTATTCCGAAGAGTCCCCATTGTTCTACAGTGGGTCCCACGGACTCAAGAGGTGGCCCCTACGGATTCAAGAGGTGGCCCCCGCCCACTTAACACGACACTTGGCATGGCACTTTGTTCCGTGTGGCACTTTGCTCCGTGAGCAAGAACAGGGTCCCGACATTCTCCCTACCTTTGAACAATGGTTCGTCCTCGAACCACAGACCTACTATTGAGGAACCAGCTCTGATACCATTCTGTCACGCCCCACCCCCAATACAGAGAGTATTGTCCGCTCTGGCCGAAACCGCACGGTTTTGTCCTTCGGGGCGAACCGGACCCGGCCAGGGGCCACTTCCCAGGAGGTCATCCATCCCAGAACTTCCCTGGCTCGAGCACGCTTAACTACGGAGTTCTCAAGCTCCTGTAGTGCCGGTTCACTTAAAAGGCGCCTCTGTATTGAAGAGTGGTATCATTCCATTTATAGTACATATCTGCCCCCTTTCGGAATGTATTCCGAAGAGTCCCCATTGTTCTACAGTGGGTCCCACGGACTCAAGAGGTGGCCCCCACGGATTCAAGAGGTGGCCCCCGCCCACTTAACACGACACTTGGCGTGGCACTTTGTTCCGTGTGGCACTTTGCTCCGTGAGCAAGAACCGGGTTCCTTCTCCTCAGATCCCCTCTCTTCTTCTCTATTTCCTTTTCCCTCATTGGTGGCAAGTCGTGGTTGTTTACTGTTCACTTTTTGGCCGGAATCCGACGATGCCGACGACGTGTTTCGACGATCCAGCGGAGTGCTCTGACCCGTAAGGTCCCTTGGTTCGTCGTTTGGGTTCAATCCGTGAACCGTGCGTCCGTCGCGTGTTTCCCCGCCGACGTACGTTCTGTTTTTCCCGGTTCGCGACCCGTCGAGGCAAGTATCACTTGCTACATGCTATATTATACAATTATATACGTTTTGACTCATTAAACCTGCATAACTTAACTCGGTATAGTTATTTTCTCATTTGGTTGCAATATGACATATATCATTTTACAGTTAACATAGAAATTACAGTTTGCCACTTTTAACCTAAGAACCAAGTTTACCTGTTAATCACATTATACCATTTAATAGATTGTAGCACTTTCCCATGTAGTTCTATTACATTCGGATATTCCCATTCAAAGGCTTGATATAACTGTATTGCATCATCATTTAAACTGTTGCACCGCTAAGGGTGCTCATAACCTGTTAATATAATAAAACGGCTGCACTATATTAATGCACTATTGTGATTGAATGAACTGCTTATTGTTGTTTAATTTATTGCTTATTTCCGGCTGTTAATCCCCTGTTCGATTATATATCTGTTGTGAGCACACCCACGATATTGTTACATCTTGACTTGACTTTGTTACACATGATATATATTGTTACACCTGACATGGTATTGTGCCGTTTACTATTGACTTGACCTGATGTACCATGACCTGACCTGTTACCTGATCTCGTGCCTAATGCCAACAAACCTGACATGTAGTCCTCATGGACCATTCCTGTTGTCTATCCAGACAAACCTGTTGTTACCTGATCCTGTGTTGGCATTAGTTCTTGATTACTGAATACCTGACCTGACACATATAACTTGGGGGTATGGGGAAATCAAAAGTGTAAACTAAAGTGTAACTTAAAAGGGTATTGCTTGATCCGTGGTCCCGGGGGGTAACGGGACAGAGCCATTCGTGACTCTTACATTTTCCTGATCCGTGGTCCCGGGGGGTAACGGGACAGAACCACTATTGGTTCACATATTCCTGATCCGTGGTCCCGGGGGGTAACGGGACATATCCTTTGAATTACATGGAGGATTACTCAAATTGATTTCAAAGACTTTAGACTAGGAAACCTGATAGAACAGTTTAGTTACCCACTGCACACTACCCTGCACTGCTTGTTTCATATTATTGCTTTATTCATGCTTATTTTGCATTGCCTGTTACATTTTCATATTATATTACTGGTTGACATGACGCGCTGACGTCTGGGTTTTGCATGGCCCAGATTCTGTACCACTGTCGCAGTCCGAGCAGCAGTACTTCAGCCAGCAGGCTGAGTTGTGAGTTCAGTAGGGGTTAGTTTTATTTTCCTGCATTTATTTCCTGATGTGAGCCCGCATTATGGGACATACTTTTCAGTTATTTGTATTAGATCATTTGCTTCCGCATTTATTTATTATTGACTCCTGTTATTCTGGATTATGGACATGTTTTAGATAATTTTATCTTGTTCTTGATATCTCTACAGCCGTAATGTGACTGTGGATGGATACTTCCTACCTACAGGTAGCATGGTTGGCTATGTCACGTGCCCAATCTAGTGTACTCTGGGAAGCAGGGCGTGACAATAAGGACGTGCTTATAGACTACCCAGCCCCCATTAGTGTGATCGCCATCACAACGCCGGTAGTCAAGCAAAGATCCTAAGGGCTCCATCAATATGTTTCAGCGATATGTTAAAAGAAACATATACACATATTAAGACAGAAACAAACCAAGTAGCATACTACTATATCGAGCAAGACTGTCGTAAAACCGTATATATATATATATCCCAAGCCTCCAAAATGTATTATACAAACTAGTACTATACAATAATGGCCTCTAGGGCATACATATCTAACAATAATGTTGGTATTCTTATGGACCCTCTAGAAGAATGTAACCCTAACTCGAGATATGACCACCAAACTGCGACTAAACCTTAGGGTTTACCGTAGTTAGTGGCGCCACAAATGAGGCTTGGGTCTGCCCTTCTACGGCTGTTCCATTAAGTACTATGGCATAGATTTTGGGTATTGTTTGATGACGCTCAAGTATTGAGCTTGCTGGGGAATACGGGTGTTCGTTAATCTGATCGAAGGGTTTAACATCGCCTAGTAGTATGTGATGCTTGTTTCTGCGACGGTAAGCGTAGCATGCGTATCGCCGGTTTCGTTGCTATATGTCAACGGCAATTGGGGTACGCATACTTGCTTACGTTGATGACATGTGATGTTATGTGTTGCTGTGCTGTGATGTATTAGATTGTCGTGATCGAATAGCCATGGGGTTTTATGTGAGATGAGAGTTTTACTTTTCATTCAATGTAAAATTCATTTGTAATGTAATATTCTTTTATTTGGGGCACTTCCGGGTTGAGGATGATGTCACCATTGTTGTATATTGTTTACTTTTCCGCATTAGGATAGACCCAAGGAAGAGAGCACAAGTGACCGGGTTCTGGGGTCCAGTAGGAGACCATCTCGAGGCGTCGAGACCGGGTTTCCTAACTCCAGAATTGGCAGGGTCACTTGCCACTCTCGTAGGGGTCTAGGGTGTAGGATTGGCTATTCATCACGACCGTGGAATCCGTATTTTCTATTGTTGGCTAAATACTAAATACGGACGTCCTAGTCTATCCTATATTATCATATTTGTGTTTCTGCTGCCTATATTCTGTGATGTGATCGCTTAATATATCTGAAACGAATGCTATATTATATATGAGATATATAATAGACGTTGCTTACGTTTTACACCCGTGCTAGTCCCGTCTCGATATGCCGCTAGTTAAGTAACCTAACGGTGCATAACGGAACATTGCAGCGAATGCGGATGGCATAAGCGTACGTTGTATTTTCGTTTCTTTTCTGTGATTGGATTAAGGACTTAAATGATGGGGCTACATTAATATGATTAATGTAAGGAAAATAAACCTAAAAAGATGTTGTAGAATCAGATTAGAAAAACAACTCGGCTTTTTACGAAAAAGCTACATTTCAAAACTGCGGAGATTAAGCCATCCTTTTGAAAACCATTTGATTCTACGACGATATCAAGTTCAAAGCATTAAAGGTTTTCTTAAAAACCATCCGCAACCCTCCGTCATTTTAGGAAGTAGAGTACTTAGTATTCGTGCTATGTTTGTTGACTATAGTTAAGGCGTAGTGTACGGTAGCTAAGTGATGTCTTCATACAATGCATATGATGCAGATTAATTGGGACATTCATGCGACTTTGTTGACCATAGTTAAGGGTCACGTGGGTGGGACTAATTAATCAAGAAATGACGGTAGAACTTGACTAGTGCTTATGATTTGTTGACAATAGTTAAGGTCATGAGTGCTGGAGGTAAAAACCACCTCGGAAGTTTCAAGTGTTGAAATTTGCAATGAGATTGCATACCTTCCATATGATGGTTGGATCCTGATTCCACTGTGGGCAATAGTTGCTCCCAGGAGAGTTTTGCAGTTTACAATTAGTTAACCTATTAGGTGTCTAGAAAGGTGTTAACGGGGCTACGCCTCTGGGAAGACGAGGTTTATATTAATTAGGTCCATGCGAAAGGACGGGGAACCTCCCTCAAGTACCGACATCGGTCTGGCTAAACGGTTAGCGAAGTTGTAGACTATAATTAATCCTGGCTAGTTTTCTTTTTAAGGTTTGAAAGAAAAACTTGATTAAAGCAGTGGGAGACATCGATTAGATAAGATAATAACCAATCTGATCTTTGCAAGAGCTTTCGCTGAGTGTATTCTTTTCTCTCTCTTAATGGCAGATACCAATGACAGGACTCAAGCTTCTACTAGATAAAAATAAACCGAATGGGACCAATTATAAAGACTGGCTGAGGAATCTTAACATTGCCTTGACTTATGATAAGGTATCATATGTCCTCACGGCTCTAGCCCTGCCCATCCCAGGTCCTAAATCTTCGGTTACGGATAAGGAAGTCCACAAGACATGGGGACGCTGACTGTGCCACGGCCAAATGCCTCACGCTTGCATCGATAGATAACACACATCAGTAGCAGCATGAGAATATGGACGTTCAAGCCATATTCCTCCATACAAAGGAGTTGTATGGAGAGAGCAATCTCGCGTATTACGATACGAAGCATCCAGAAAACTGTTTCAGATGCAAATGGCCCCTGACACACCAGTGGGAGACCATGTTCTGAAGATGATAGCCCTCATAGAAGAGCTTGCGGACCTTAGGTGGACAATAGAAAATGAGCAATATACGGATATTATTCTGCAGCCTCTCCCCTCCACCTTTGCTCAATTTATAGTTAACTTCAACATGAATAACATGGAGAAGGAACTACCTGAACTCCTTAATATGTTAAGGAGTGCAGAGAGTACGCTGAAGTCAGTGAAAACTCCCATTTTGAGTGTTAGGCCATCTTCCTCTTCTCGCCCGAAGGCTAAAACCAAGGGAAAGATGAAGAAACCCACCAAACCTAAGGGTGAAGTCAAAAAGGCCAAGGGGAAAGACAAGTCCAAAGCTGGGGAATCGGGGAAAGGGTAATGTTATCACTGCCACAAAATAGGAAACTGGAAGCGCAACTGCACGGAGTACTTAGATCTCAAGAAGAAGCATGGGGATGCTTCCGCTTCAGGTGTGTTTGTGACAGAAAATTGTTTTCAATAAACTCTGCTTCCTGGGTATTAGATACCGGTTCAGGTTCTCACATTTGCAATTCTATGCAGGGGCTGAGAAATAGCAAGATTTTGAAGACAGGTGACCATACTCTCCGTGTTGGAAATGGTTCCAATGTACATACAGTTGCAGTGCGAGAGCATCACTTGGGGTTGCCGTCTGGATGTATATTGGTTTTGAACCCATGTTATTATGTACCTAGTATGCTGTGTAATATAATATCCGTTTCTTTGTTAGACAATAAAGGATATAATTTTGTATTATAGAACAATGTTATGAACATTCACCTGAATCAAATGTTGGTTGGGTATGGTACGCTTAATAACGGGATATACGTCCTAAATCAACACACAGTTTTCAGCATACAACACACCAATAAAAGAAAATTTTCAGAAATAAATGAAGCTTTTCTTTGGCACTGTAGACTTGGTCATATTAATGAAATAAGACTAAACAAGTTACACAAAAATGGATATTTAAACCCTTTTGAATATAAATCTTATGCGACTTGCCAGTCCTGTATCAAGGGTAAAATGACCAAAAACCCGTTTACCAGACACGGAGAAAGAGTTACTGAGCTCTTAGGCCACATACATAGTAATGTATGCGGGCCAATGTCTACACAAGCTAGAGGCGGTTTTTCATACTTCATTACTTTCACTGATGATTTCTCAAGATCCGGTCATGTATTTCTATTAAAGAACAAATCCGAAGCTTTCGAGAAATTCACTGAATATAAACTTGAAGTAGAAAAACAAACCGGGTTGAGCATCAAAATGCTTCGATCAGATCGAGGTGGGGAGTATCTCAGTACAGAGTTTGCAAACTTCTTAAAAGAGAATGGGATTCTCTCTCAGCTCACTCCTCCTTACACACCACAGCACAACGGTGTGTCAGAAAGACGGAATCGGGCCCTGTTAGATATGG
Source organism: Agapanthus africanus (assembly GCA_030015575.1). Taxonomy (NCBI): domain Eukaryota; kingdom Viridiplantae; phylum Streptophyta; class Magnoliopsida; order Asparagales; family Amaryllidaceae; genus Agapanthus; species Agapanthus africanus. The sequence continues at coordinate 366,766,060 of CM057344.1, read as the reverse complement.
TTCGTTCCTGTAGGGTTCCTAGGCACTCATACAAGGGTCTATAAGGCATCAACCATGCCCGGTTTAAAATTTAGACGTGCCGAACAACCCAAAGCTAGGATATTTGCTAGATAATTAGGGTTAAACATGCAAGTAAACACATTTACAACTAAGAGTGAGGGATTACAACCTTTGTAGTCCGTTCCTTTGCTTCATAAGCTCCGAGTAGAAGTCCCTTCGCCGCAATCCATGATCTCCTGGACTCAAGAGAGGCTCCACAACCGGAATGATCCATGCTTGCTTGTAGTCTTCCTTTTCAAAGATGATCTACCTTGAAGTTTCTTTAAATCAAGCTCTTTCTCACTAATGAGGTGAACACCCTAATCCAATTGGCTAGATTAGATGAGGATGATGAAGTAGGATTTATGCTATCTTTTATTATCAAATTCTCACACTAATTCATCACAAATCTCAAAGCTAGAAAGCTTTGCAAGGAGGAAGAAGAAGATGAATGAATAATCCTTTTATGATGAATAATGAAAAAGATTATATGATTACAAATGCAACCATGGTCAAAGATGACAAGGCTAACCCATGTAGAGAGTTAACCAGGGTTAAGGGTGTGGTTTGGGTAAGGAAAATATCTCACAAAATATCCATCATAATATCTTTGCAAGAAACAAAAGGAAACCTTCTAGAAGGTTCATGAAAGAACTAATCCAAATCAAACCCTAACCATGTTTAATCTCCACTAATCATGTTGCATTAGTAATTATAACATGTTACAATATTATATATCACATATACAATATATTTTGTAACAAAAGAAAATAATACAATTAACATATATCGCATATATATCAATGTATTATCCGGTGAGAAAATGAAATAATAAAGCGAACCAATATTAGATAATGTAATGTAATATATCACATATATAATTATACATTAAATTATCGAATCAACACTTGATTCGACAATCCGGCTATATCGAATATAACCGACTAATATATCATGTACCGATTCATCGAATCAACACTTGATCCGATGACCCGGCTCATATCAAAATATCGCGAGAATATAATACAGTATCTCACATTGTATTATCCTCGGTCCTGCACATATCACATATGTGCCCCTACTCCATTTTGCTTGAGTCAAGAAACCTCTGTGTAGGACTCTAAAGAATCATCAATACGCCGGTAGCAGGTGATGATCATATCAAACACCCACAAGCTGCAAGCTGTCAGCTAAACGTAACAGCCACCCAGGTATTGAGCGATCAGAAGATCAACAAGCAAGTCTGTACATTCTCCTGTGAATCCAAACAGTAACACTCCCGTACAGTCCGGTCTCTTCGTCTGATATGTTGCATATCTAGTCTAGGGATGGTATACGTCAGACCCCAGTAACCGATGAGTCGTGTTGATGTGAGGTTCATAACAGGTCGAGAAACTACTGGTAACACTTACCAGTAAATCTCTATATCAGCCCTGGCCAGGGACTTCCAGTTATGGCCAATCGAACACAGCACAACATCAACTCCCTATACCGGGAGAGACGAATCCCCTCCTATCGCTCATTGCCTCCATGTGATTCGGGAATGCACCCAAAAGCCACCGTTTTGCACGCCCTCTTGGATGTGGTAAGGTGGAAATCAAAGCACAGTGGGAATCACACAAGACTCTATGACGATGTCGGGTCTACAGACTACCCTGCACCAGTGTCACCGGAGAACTGCTATCTGACGTGAGGTATAATACCATTTGGGAGTTCTCGGCGAGTCCGTCCAGTGTACCCAGTCTCCACTGAGCACCCGTACACCATCCTTGATGTCAAACACCGATGCATATGGGATCATCCATCGCCCATCATATGGGTCAAGATACGTATACGCTAGTCTACTCTGGTGTATCGATGCCCTGTCTTGACACACCCTCGACTAGGAACAGTTATAGGATGTACTCATCGACTACCGTGGCCCTACTAGTATGATCTCATCATAGTCCCAGTAGTCGAGTACAGATCCTAAGGGCTTTATCAATATGTGAGAGTAAGACAGTAAACTAATATAAGTCAACATGTTAAGATAAAGGAAAACCAAATAGCATACTATCATGACAAGCAAGAAAGTCCTCTCTATATATATCCAAGCATCCATTATAATATACATCATATGTACAACAATAGCCTCTAGGGTATATACATAACTAACAATCTCCCACTTGCACTAAGGCCAGCTGTTGTAGTATCCCATACCTAGCATCCCGAATAATCTCTCAAACTGTATCTGGGGAATGGCCTTCGTGAGTGAATCCGCAGTGTTGTCCTTCGTATCTACTCTCCTGACCTCGATCTCCCGGCGATCAACTATCTTCCTGATCAGGTGATACCGCCTCAGAATATGTCTGGACTTCTGATGGGACCTGGGTTCCTTGGCCAAAGCCACAGCTCCATTGTTATCGCAATACAAAGGTATTGGATGCTCAATGGACGGAACCACACCAAGTTCACTAAAGAACTTCTTTATCCAGACAGACTTTTTGGCAGCATCGTTGGCAGCAATGTATTCAGCCTCCATCGTCGAGTCTGCAACGGTATCCTGTTTGGAACTCTTCCAACATACTGTCCCTCCATTGAGGGTAAAAAGACAAATCCCGAGTGCGACTTAGAGTCGTCCTTATCACTTTGGAAGCTTGAATCGGTAAAGGACTCCACCCAGAGTTCTCCGTTACCATACACCAAGAACATCTCTTTAGTCCTTCGTAAGTACTTGAGAATGTTCTTCACAGCTGTCCAGTGACTCTCTCCAGGATCTGCTTGATACCGACTCACTACACTTAGTGAGTATGCTACATCAGGTCTAGTTCACAGCATTGCATACATGATAGAGCCTACTGCCGAAGCATAGGGTATCCCTTGCATGCGAGCTCTCTCCAAATCAGTCTTGGGAGACATCTCTTTGGAGAGAGTGAGTCCAGAGATCGTGGGTTGGTTCCCATGCTTGGATTCTTCTATACTAAACCTCTTTAGTATGGTGTCAATGTACCTGGATTGGGACAATCCCAGTATCCGTTTAGATCTATCTCTATAGATCATAATTCCCAATATGCAGGAGGCATCACCTAGATCTTTCATTGAGAATCTTTGTGATAAGAAGAGCTTGACTGATTGCAGCATAGGAACATCATTTCCTATCAAGAGTATGTCATCCACGTACAATACGAGGAATACAACCTTACTCTCTACAACCTTCTTATAAATACAAGGTTCATCTACGTTTTTGATGAAGTCAAACTCTTTGACTACAACATCAAAGCAGATGTTCCAATTCCGCGATGCTTGCTTTAACCCATAGATGGATTTAAGCAGTTTGCACACCTTTCCACTGCTCCCACTATCTACGAAGCCCTCTGGCTGAGTCATGTACACGCACTCTTCTAAATCACCGTTTAGAAAGGCGGTCTTAACATCCATTTGCCAGATTTTGTAGTCATGGTATGCAGCAATGGCAAGTAAGATCCGGATGGACTTAAGCATAGCCACTGGAGAAAAGGTTTCGTCATAATCCACACCTGGTTGTTGACGAAAACCCTTTGCAACAAGTCTAGCTTTGAAAGTCTCAACTTTTCCATCTACACCAATTTTCGTTTTAAAGATCCACTTGCTCCCAATAGGTTTTACCCCTTCAGGAGCATTTTCCAAAGTCCATACTTTGTTGGTGTACATGGATTCTATCTCAGATTGCATTGCATCCAGCCATTTCACAGAGTCACCACTCATGATGGCCAGCTCGAAACTAGTCGGGTCATCATCTTCCATGATGCAATCCTCGCTCCCACCATCAATGAGAAAACCAGGTGGATGAAAAACCCTACTAGATCAGCGGAGAAGCTGGGGTTCGTCAGGTACTACTGAATCCTCTGGTTCCAATAAATCATCAGTTGTAGTTTGCGGTGCTGGAACCTCTTCCAGCTCTACCTCTTTGCCACTAATTTCTTTTGCAAGAAATTCCTTTTCTAAAAAGGTGGCATATTGAGAAACAAACACTTTTTGTTCCTCAGCGTGGTAGAAAATATATCCTTGAGAATTCTTTGGATATCCCACAAACTTGCAAAGAATTGATCGTGCCTCGAGTTTGTCCGGATTTTGCCTTTTTACATAGGCCGGACAACCCCATATCTTAAATCTTTTAAAATATGGTCTCATTCCCCTCCATATCCTATATGGGGTTGAAGGCACTGATTTAGATGGAACTTGATTTAATAGGTATGCCGCTGTTTCAAGCGCATAACCCCAAAAGGAAATAGGTAACTCAGCGGTGCTCATCATAGAGCGCACCATATCTAATAAGGTGCGATTCCTCCGTTCTGATACACCGTTGTGCTGTGGTGTATAAGGAGGAGTAAGCTGATGGAGAATCCCATTCTCTTTTAGATAATCTAGGAACTCATTGCTTAAGTATTCACCTCCTCGATCAGATCGAAGGATTTTAATAGTTTTGCCCGTTTGGTTCTCTATTTCGTGCTTATATTCTCTAAATTTCTCAAAAGCTTCAGACTTGTGTTTCATCAGGAACACATGTCCGTATCTTGAGAGATCGTCAGTGAATGTAATGAAGTAGGAAGAACCGTTCCTGGCGTGTGTAGACATGGGTCCGCATACATCACTATGTACCAGTCCTAAGAGTTCCGTAACTCTTACTCCGTGTCCACTAAACGGAGTTTTGGTCATTTTACCTTTGAGACATGAATCGCAAGTATCATAAGATGATAATTCGAACGGATTCAAATATCCATCCTTATGTAACTTAGCTAGCCGTGTCGCATTGATATGACCAAGTCTACAATGCCACAAGAAGGATTCGTTCATTTCTGAACTTTTCCTCTTATGTGTGTTTTGTATATTCAGGACTGTATTTTGATTGAGAATGAATATGCCATTATGTAACGAGCCTGATCCAATCAACTTTTGGTCTAGGAATATGTTCATAACATTATCCTGTACTACAAAATTATATCCTTATTTACTTAATAAACAAACTGATATAATGTTGCACATAATGTTCGGTATATAATAGCACTCATTCAGAATCAGTGTATTACTACTTGGTAATACAAGGTGATATTCGCCAACTGCTTTGGCAGTAATACTTGCACCATTCCCTGCTTGTACGGAATGATCACCTTTTCCCAGTTCTCTACCTTTACGTAGCCCACGTAATAATTTACATATGTGGGATCCTGATCCGGAATCTAATACCCAGAACATAGGGTGAACTGAGAAACGGTTCTCAATAACTAACACACCCGAAGAAGATGCATCTGCATGCATGTTCTTTGTTTGGGCGGCATGAGAATCCAGATATTCTCCAATTTCCTGCTCAGTCTTATAACTCTTATAAGAAAGAACGGGACCAACGATCCCCTGCTCAGTATAATAAGCGGGTTCAGTCAATACATCCATATTATTATCTTGATTATGGCCTGACATGGTCAACAAAGTCGTACTCGCACACTACGCCTTAACATGGTCAACAAACGTAGCACGAATACTAAGTAGTACTTATCTGAAATGACGGAGGGCTACGCAGGTTTTTCAGAAAACCATGAGTGTAATGAACTTGATGTCATTGTAGAAACAAGTGATTTTGAAAAAGGAGTGTTTTTTAGGCTTTTCTAGTTTCGCTAAAGAGGTCACTCCCGGTGAAGGGATCTCGGCTCTTTTCCCATCGAATAAGGTGCAGGGTATATCATATATACCGCTATGCAAAGCAAGAACTATATAAGCTGTCAAAAACTAAACCGTGAGTTTGTAGCATCTGCCAATTTCGCTAAAGAAGTCACTCCCGGTGAAGGGATCTCGGCTCTTTCCTCATCGAATAAGGTGCAGGGTATATCATATATACCGCTGTGCAAAGCAAGAACTATATAAACTGTCAAAAACTAAACCGTGAGTTTGTAGCATCTGCCAATTTCGCTAAAGAGATCACTCCCGGTGAAGGGATCTCGGCTCTTTCCTCATCGAATAAGGTGCAGGGTATATCATATATACCGCTATGCAAAGCAAAACTGTAGCTACCCTTTTTATAAAGTTTTGATTCTACAACATCTTTTAGGTTTCTTTTCTTTTATTAATCTCATTAATATATCCCATCAGCTTATGCTTCCTAAGCATCACAATAGAAATGAAAGCAGTAATATTTATATATCAGCATATATATATAGTATAAGCATTCGTCTCAGGCAGTAATATGATCTCATCACAGAACATTGCAGCAGAAGAACATATATGAAATATTGGATATACTAGGATGTCCGTGTTTTAATACGAGCCTGTATAAAACACGGATTCCACGGTCGCGATGAATAGCCAAACCCACATCCCTAGACCCCTACGAGAGCGGCAAGTAACACTGCTAATTCTAGGGTTAGGAAACCCGGTCTCGACTCCTCGAGATGGCCTCCCACTGGACCCCAGAACCCGGTTACTTGTGCTCCCCTCCTTGGGTCAACCTAATGCGGAAAAGTAAATAATATACACTGGTGACATCAACCTCATCCCGGAAGTGCCCCAATAAAAGAATATTACATACAAATGAATTTTACATGAATGAAAATAAAAACCCTCATCTCACATAAAACCCCCCGGCTATTCAGAACACGACGATCCAATATAATATATCACAGCAACACATAATATCTCATATCATCAACGTAAGTAAGTATGCATGCACCGATCGTCGTTGATGTATAGCAAGGAAAACCGGCAATACAACTACATACTACACTTACGGTCACAGAAAAGAAAGTGTAAAACTACAACATTTGGAATCCACAATCACTTTAGACATCGTAAATCCGAAATATCACATACTTCGCATTTTATGCCTAACTATATGAATTCCACATATTGTATCACATTCCAGATAAATAGACAATATTAAACTTTCCGATCGAATAATCAAATACCCTGTTAGTTATGTATATGCCCTAGAGGCCATTGTTGTACATATGATGTATATTATAATGGATGCTTGGATATATATAGAGAGAACTTTCTTGCTCGTCATGATAGTATGCTATTTGGTTTCACTTTATCTTAACATGTTGACTTGTATATGTTTACTGTCTTACTCTCACATGTTGATAAAGCCCTTAGAATCTGTTCTCGACTACTGGGACTATGATGAGATCATACTAGTGGGGCCACGGTAGTCGATGAGTACATCCTATAACTGTTTCTAGTCGAGGGTGTGTCGAGACAGGGCATCGATACACCAGAGTTGGCTAGCATATACGCATCTTGACCCATATGATGGGTGATGGATGATCCCATATCCATCGGTGTTTGACATCAAGGATGGTGTACGGGTACTCAGTGGAAACTGGGTACACTGGACGGACTCGCCGAGAACTCCCAGATGGTGATATACCACACGTCAGATGGCAGTTCTCCGGTGACACTGGTACAGGGTGGTCTGTAGACCCGAGATCGTCATAGTGTCTTGTGTGATTCCCACTGTACTTTGATTTCCACCTTACCACGTTCAAGAGGGCATGCAAAACGGTGGCTTTTGGGTGCTGTCCCGAATCTCATGGAGGCAATGAGCGATAGGAGGGGATTCGTCTCTCCCGGTATAGGGAGTTGATATTGTGCTGTGTTCGATTGGCTATAACTGGAAGTCCCTGGCCAGGGCTGATATAGAGATTTACTGGTAAGTGTTACCAGTAGTTTCTCAACCCGTTATGAGCCTCACATCGACACGACTTATCAGTTACTGGGGTCTGACGTATACAACCTCTAGACTCGATATGCAACATATCAGACGAAGAGACCGGACTGTACGGGAGTGTTACTGATTGGATTCACAGGAGAATGTACAGGCTAGCTTGTTGTTCTTCTGATCGCTCAATACCTGGGTGGCTGTTACGTTTAGCTGACCGCTTGCAGCTTGTAGGTGTTTGATATGATCATCACCTGCTACCGGCGTATTGACGATTCTTTAGAGTCCTACACAGAGGTTTCTTGACTCAGGCAAAACGGAGTAGGGGAACATATGTGATATGTGCACGACCGAGGATAATGCGATATGAGATACCGTATTATATTCTCGTGATATTTTGATATGAACCGGATCATCGGATCAAGTGTTGATTCGATGAATCGGTACATGATATATTAGTCCGTTATATTCAATATAGCCGGATTGTCGGATCAGGTATTGATTCGATAATTTAATGTATAATAATATATATGATATATTGCATTACATTATCTAATATTGGCTCGCTTTATTATTTCATTTTCTCACCGGATAATACATTGATATATATGCGATATATGTTAATTGTATTATTTTCTTTTGTTACAAATATATAATATATATGTGATATATATTATTGTAACATGATATGATTTCTAATGCAACTTGTTTAGTGAAGATTAATCAAGGTTAGGGTTTGAATTGGGTTAGTTCTTTCATGAACCTTCTAGAAGGTTTTCTTTTGTTTTGAGTTACGATATTATGGTTGATATTTTCTAGTGACTCATTCTTTAACCCAACCCAAACCCTAGCCCTAGTTAATTCTCTACATGAGTTAGCCTTGTCATAGTTGACCATGGTTACATTATTAATCATATATCATTTCATTATTCATCCCAAAAGGATTTATCCATTATTTTCTTCTTCTTCTTCAACCTTGAGCTTTGAGAAAGCTTTCTAGGTTTTATTTTGTGATGGATTAAAAGTGAGAATTTGATATAAAAAGAAAGAAAAAATACTACTCCATCATCCTCATCTAATCTAGCCAATTAGATTAGGGTGTTCACCTTATTAGAGAGAGAGAGCTTGAGTTATAGAAACTTCGAGGTAGATCATCGGAGAAAAGGAACACTACAAGCTAGCATGGATCGTTCGAGTTGTGGAGCCTCTCTTGAGTCCGGGAGATCGTGGATCGCGGCGAAGGGACTTCTACTCGGAGCTTATGAAGCAAAGGAGCGGACTACAAAGGTTGTAATCCTTCACTTTTAGTTGTAAAGATGTTTACTTGCATGTTAAACCCTAATAATCTAGCAAAGATCCCGGCTTTGGGTTGTTCGGCACGTCTAATTTTTAAATCGGGCATGGTTGATGCCTTATAGACCTTTGTATGACTACCTAGGAACCCTACAGTGGAATCAGAGCCAGGTTAGAGCATTAGGCAACGTGTATACACAGTTAAAACTCCGATCGAACCCGAAATACCGATTTTGACCCCCTCTCTGGACAATTTTTAAAAATGTGATTTTTTCTGTATTAAAAATACTTTAAAAAATCAGCAGGGAATTCTAAGAATTACCATGAAACACGAGCCCAAAATACCATGAAGTTGCCGCGGAACCGCGGCAGGAACCTGCTTCCCGCGGCGGTTCCGCGGCCGAACTTTGGCATTATGGACATGTGTTTGCACAGGGTTATCCGTAGGTGTTTCTGCATATTTCTGGGTATTTTTAATCTGACTCAAGTGTTGAGTGTTCTGGGGATTATTTTGAATTCGTTGATTCGATCGGAAAATTTAATTTCGTTCTTTTTCCGGATAATTTTGAAACTATTAAAATGATCGAACGGATATCATTAACTCATTTTTTCCCGGCACGAAAAACTTTCAATTGTAGAATTTTTCTTAGGTTTAAATCTTTCAGAAAAACGTGCAAGTAACGCGGTGGTCCCTCTAGAAGAACACAAACCTTAACTCGATTATGTGACCGTCTGAACCGCCTCTAAACCTTAGGGTTTAGGGCAGTACGGCGTGCCATATGTAAGGCATTGGCTTGACCCTTCTACGGCTGGACCATTGGTACTGTGACATATTCTGGGATTATTTTGAACTCCGCTCAAGTGTTGAGCTATTTAGGAAATCTTGGGTATTTGATTATCCGATCGGAAAGTTTAATACTGTCTATTTATCTGGAATGTGATACAATATGTGGAATTCATATAGTTAGGCATGAAATGCGAAGTATGTGATATTTCAGATTTACGATGTCTAAAGTGATTGTGGATTCCAAATGTTGTAAGTTTACACTTTCTTTTCTGTGACCGTAAGTGTAGTAAGTAGTTGTATTGCCGGTTTTCGTTGCTATACATCAACAACGATCGGTGTATGCATGCTTACTTACGTTGATGATATGTGATATTATGTGTTGCTGTGATATGTTATATTGGATCGTCGTGTTCTGAATAGCCGGGGTTTTATGCGAGATGAGGGTTTTTTATTTTCATTCATATAAAATTCATTTGTATGTAATATTCTTTTATTGGGGCACTTCCGGGATGAGGTTGATGTCACCAGTGTATATTATTTACTTTTCCGCATTAGGTAGACCCAAAGAGGGGAGTACAAGTAACCGGGTTCTAGGGTCCAGTGGGAGGCCATCACGAGGAGTCGAGACCGGGTCTCCTAACCCTAGAATTGGCAGTGTTGCTTGTCGCTCTCATAGGGGTCTGGGGATGTGGGTTTGGCTATTCATCGCGACCGTGGAATCCGTGTTTTATACAGGCTCGAAATAAAACACAGACGTCCTACTATATCCAATATTTCATATGTTATCTTCTGCTGCAATGTTCTGTGATGAGATCATATTACTGCCTGAGATGAATACTTATACTATATATATATATATATATATATATATGCTGATATATAAATATTACTGCTTTCGTTTCTTCTGTTATGCTTAGGAAGTATAAGCTGATGGGATTTATTAATGAGATTAATAAAAGAAAAGAAACCTAAAACATGTTGTAGAATCAAAACTTTATAAAAAGGGTAGCTACAGTTTTGCTTTGCATAGCGGTATATATGATATACCCTGCACCTTATTCGATGAGGAAAGAGCCGAGATCCCTTCACCGGAAGTGACCTCTTTAGCAGAACTGGCAGATGCTACAAACTCGCGGTTTAGTTTTTGATAGCTTATATAGTTCTTGCTTTGCACAGCGGTATATATGATATACCCTGCACCTTATTCGATAGGGAAAGAGCCGAGATCCCTTCACCGGGAGTGACCTCTTTAGCAATATTATATCAATTTCTTTATTAAATAAAGAAGGATATAATTTTGTAGTACAGGATAATTTTATGAACATATTCCTGAATCAAAAGTTGATTGGATCAGGATGTTAAATAATAGCATATACGTTCTTAACCAGACTACAGTACTTTATGTACAAAACACACACAAGAGGAAGAGTTCAGAAATGAACGAATCCTTCTTGTGGCATTGTAGACTAGGTCATATCAATGCGACACGGCTAGCTAAATTGCATAAAGATAGATATTTGAATCCGTTCGAATTTTCATCTTATGACACTTGCCAGTCATATCTCAAAGGCAAGATGACCAAAACTCCGTTTAGTGGACACGGAGAAAGAGTTACAGAACTCATGGGACGGATATATAGTGATGTATGTGGTCCCATATCTACACATGCCAGGAACGGTTTTTCCTACTTCATTACATTCACTGACGATCTCTTAAGATACAGGCATGTGTTCCTGATGAAACACAAGTCTGAAGCTTTTGAGAAATTCAGAGAATATAAGAACGAAGAAGAGAACCGAACGGGCAAAAGTATTAAAATCCTACGATCTGATCGAGGAGGAGAATACTTGAGCAATGAGTTTCTGAACTATCTAAAAGAGAATGGGATTCTCTCTCAGCTTACTCCTCCTTATACACCACAGCACAATGGTGTATCGGAGCGGAGGAATCCAACCCTATTAGATATGGTGCGCTCTATGATGAGCAATGTTGAGTTCCCTGTTTCCTTCTGGGGGTATGCGCTTGGGACAGCCATAGACCTATTGAATAGGGTTCCCACCAAATCTGTGCCAACCACTCCATATGAGATATGGAAAGAAAAGAGACCACATCTTAATTACATTAAGATTTGGGATTGTCCGGCATATGTCAAAACACAAAATCCGGACAAGCTCGAGGCAAGGTCAGTTCTGTGCAAGTCTTTTGGATATCCCAAGCATTCGCATGGGCATATCTTCTACCACTATGAGGAACAAAAACTGTTTGTTTCTCGACATGCCACCTTCTTAGAAAAAGGTTTTCTTATGAAACAAGATAGTGGCAATGAGGTAGAACTGGAAGAACTTTCAGCGACACAAACTGCAACTGAAGATTTAGTGGAACCAGAGGATTCAGTAGTTCCCAACGACCCCCAGCCTCTCCGCCGATCTAGTAGGGTTTCTCATCCACCTGAGAGATACTACGGTTTTCTCGTTGATAGTGGGAGCAAGGATTGCATCATGGAAGATAATGACCCGACTAGCTTCGAGCAGGCCATCACGAGTGGTGACTCTGTGAAGTGGCTGGATGCAATGCGATCTGAGATGGAATCCATGTATACCAACAAAGTATTGACTTTGGAAGTTGCTTCTGAAGGGGTAAAATCCATTGGGAGCAAATGGATCTTTAAGAAGAAACTTGGTGTAGATGGAAAACTTGAGACTTTCAAAGCTAGACTTGTTGCAAAGGGTTTTCGTCAATGACCAGGTGTGGATTATGACGAAACCTTTTCTCCAGTGGCTACGCTTAAGTCCATCCGGATCCTACTGTAAGTCCATGTTGCGACCCCCGGTTCCTACGGGGAGACGGAAACGGTATAAAAATCAAATTTTTAGCGCATGGGGCAACATGGACTAACAAAGTCGGGATCTTTTCTAAACTAAACTAGCTATCATGCTAAAGAGAGTTAGCTAATCGGATAAAAGGTTATACCTAACTTGAACTCCTTCTTCTTGAAACTTTTGTAGGGGTTGATGGTTCTTTCCTTGTTGCCTTCTTCCGTCAAAGATGGATCCAACTGAGGGTTCAACCTTCGGGCTCTTTCTCGAACTTTGAGAGAACTAGAATCTTCGGCTTGCCAAACCTTTGACCCTAGAGTGAGTAGAGAGTGTCTTTGGGGTGCTTTTATCTCAAGGAGAGGGATTCTCAACTCATGAGAAGGATTCTCCTTGAACTAGAGGAGGAAGAAGAACAAGTGAGGAGAGAGAATGGTTATGATAGAATGAGCTTATTCTTTTCATTTCTTGCAACCATATCACAAATGAAAAGAATTAACAATTAACAATAATAATAAAATGAAATAGTTGATGGATGGTTTGGAATGACCATTATCATTACATTCTTTAAATGGTTTTGCAAGAATCAAAAAGCATCATTCTTTTGTAATGATGATGGTCAAACCTTCAACCATGGTCAAAAAGTCAACCATGGTCAACAAGTCAACAAAATCCAACCATGACACAATTTCATTTAATTAATATTATTAATTGATATATCATAATTCCATTAGGGTTTGGAAAAAGACGACTGTCAACTGTGCATACGCACCCGTTCCGAAACCCTAATGAAAATCCTCTTCCTCCGCCTCAATCAACTGTGCATACACACCCGCATTCTTGTTCAGAGGAACATGAATACCAAGAGATAAAATCAACCCCAAAACATATACCAGTATCTGGCTCAAACCAGAGCCTACTAGTAATATCTGTCCGGACTCCAAACGTGCACAAGTGCGCGGATGAGAACGAACCCTGTCGCAAGACCATGCGACCTCTACTCTGTTTTGCCCAGAGGCGAACACCCTCTGTGTGGGACTCTAAAGACTCGACACTACGCTGGAAATGGGTTTAACCACAGACCGCAAGCGGCACTAGCTGTGCGTAACGGTCCCCAGGTAGATGCCGACAAGAAGGCTGACGAGGTGAACCCCATCTGAACTCCTACTGAGTCTGAATGTGACAGTCTCCGTACAGTCCGGTCTGTTCGTCTAATACATCGCATGTCGGGCCTAGGGTGCGGTAAAACGTCAGTCCCCTAATAGCGGTACAAGTCATGTCGGAGTGAAGCCCAAAACACCCTGAGATAACACTGGAAGCCTACCAGTATATCTCGCTTGCCATGGCCAGGGACTACTCGTGTAATGGCTCTCCTAGACACAGCGCGATGTCAACCCCCGATACCGGGAGAGACGAATCCTGTCTAACCGTCACTGCCTCCAAGTGCTTCGGGACTGCACCCAACCATTACCTGTTTGCACGACTCCTTTGAGCCGTGGTAGGGTAGTGATCAAAGTGCAGTGGGAACACACTCGAGGCTAAGTGCCAGTGTCAAGTCAGCGGACTAAGCTGTACTCATGTCACCTGGGAACTGATAACTGATGATAGGTATAATACCAACCTGTCAGTTCCCGACGAGTCCTGTCCAGTGTACTCGTAACCCAACGAGCACCCGTATACTATCTCCAGTACGACGTACTGATGGCTGTGGGACAGACCATCTCCCACACTGGGATGAGAAGCGCATACGCTAGTCTACTCCGGAGTATCGATGCCCTGTCTCGATAGTCCTGCGACTAGGGACCTGTATAAGGATGTGCTTACAGATTACCCAGCCCCCACTAGTGTGATTGCCATCACAACGCTGGTAATCAAGCAAAGATCCTAAGGGCTCCACTAATGCGTATAGGTGATATACTAAAATAAACACATGTACACATTGAAGTCGAAACAAACCAAGTAGCATACTACTATATTGAGCAAGATTGTTTATACAAGGTGAATATCCCAAGCTTCCATTAAGTAATATACAAACTAGTATGATACAGTAATGTCCTCTAGGGCATATACACTAACAATCTCCCACTTGCACTAAGGCCATATACTGGCGTATCGAAGACCTATCATCTCGATCAGCCGCTCGAACTGAGTCTGGGGCAGTGCCTTGGTGAATGGATCTGCAGTGTTTTCTTCTGAAGCAACCCTCCGAACCTCGATCTCCTTGCGATCCACGATCTCCCTGATCAGGTGATACCGCCTCAAGATGTGCCTGGATCTCTGATGGGACCTGGGTTCCTTCGCTAAAGCTATAGCCCCGTTGTTGTCGCAATACAGAGGTATTGGGTCAACAATGGACGGAACCACCTGAAGTTCTTTCAAGAACTTTCTCATCCAGACAGCTTCTTTTGCGGCATCAGATGCAGCGATGTATTCCGCTTCCATCGTCGAGTCTGCAACGGTTTCCTGTTTGGAACTCTTCCAACACACCGCCCCTCCATTGAGGGTAAAGACAAAACCCGACATGGACTTGGAATCATCCTTGTCACTCTGGAAGCTGGAGTCAGCAAAGGCCTCGATCTGGAGGTCTTTTCCGCCACACACCAAGAACATTTCCTTAGTCCTTCTCAGGTACTTGAGAATGTTCTTTACCGCTATCCAGTGTTTCTCCCCAGGGTTTGACTGATACCTGCTTACCACACTCAGTGCATAAGCTACATCCGGTCTGGTACACAACATCGCATACATTATAGAGCCTACCGCAGAAGCGTAGGGTATAATAGACATGCGATCCCTCTCCAAATCAGTCTTGGGGGACATCTCTTTAGAGAGGGTGATCCCGTGACAAGCCGGTAGATTACCGCGCTTGGAATCTTCCATACTGAATCTTTTCAGTACGGTGTCGATGTACCTGGACTGTGAAAGTCCTAATATCCTCTTGGATCTATCACGATGGATCCGGATCCCCAGGATGTATGAGGCATCACCCAGGTCTTTCATGGAGAACCTGTATGACAAGAACCCCTTGACAGATTGTAGCATAGGAATGTCATTTCCTATTAAGAGAATGTCATCCACGTATAAAACGAGGAATACTACAGTTCTCGCTACAAATCTACTATAGATGCATGGTTCATCTGGATTTTTGATAAAGCCAAATTCTTTGACCGTCTCATCAAAGCAGATGTTCCAACTCCGCGATGCCTGCTTTAGTCCATAGATGGACTTAAGCAACTTGCACACCTTTCCGCTGCTCCCACTCTGAATGAAACCCTCTGGCTGGTCCATATAGACACACTCCTCTAAATTTCCATTTAGAAAAGCGGTTTTTACATCCATCTGCCAAATCTCATAATCGTGGAAAGCAGCAATGGCAAGAAGGATCCGAATGGATTTCAGCATAGCCACTGGAGAAAAGGTTTCGTCATAGTCCAAGCCAGGTCTTTGACGGAAACCCTTTGCTACAAGTCTAGCTTTATAGGTCTCAACCTGTCCATCTACACCAATCTTCCTTTTGAAGATCCACTTGCATCCTACGGGTTTTACCCCATCTGGAGCAATGTCCAACGTCCATACTTTGTTGGTGTACATGGACTCCATTTCGGTCCGCATTGCATCCAGCCATTTTACCGAGTCAACGCTCTGAACGGCCTGCTGGAAGCTAGTAGGCTCATCAGAATCTATGATGCAATCCTCTCTATCCCCGTCTATGAGAAAACCGTAGTATCTCTCGGGCGGATGAGACTGCCTACTACTCCTGCGGAGCGGCGTAGGAATGTCCTGTTTATTTGAACCCTCTGGTTCCACTAAGCTTTCAGTAATAGTCTGTGGTTCTGGAATTTCTTCCAGTTCTACTGCGCTCCCACTTAATTCTTTTTCTAAGAACTGGTGTTCTAGAAAGTGGGCATGACGAGAAACAAGAACTTTTTGTTCCTCCTCGTAGTAGAAGAGATATCCCTTG
This sequence comes from Agapanthus africanus, assembly GCA_030015575.1. Lineage (NCBI taxonomy): Eukaryota > Viridiplantae > Streptophyta > Magnoliopsida > Asparagales > Amaryllidaceae > Agapanthus > Agapanthus africanus. The sequence continues at coordinate 366,749,504 of CM057344.1, read as the reverse complement.
GAATTCTTTGGATATCCCACAAACTTACACAGTACTGAGTGCGCCTCGAGCTTGTCCGCATGCTGCTTTTTAATAAAAGCTGGACTTCCCCAAGTCTTAATGTGACTGAGATGGGGCCTCTTCCCACACCACATCTCATATGGTGTAGTAGGCACAGTCTTAGTAGGAACTCGGTTCAAAAGGTACGCAGCTGATTCTAGCGCATACCCCCAGAATGATCGCGGTAACTCAGCGTTACTCATCATGGACTGTACCATATCCAATAGGGTTCGGTTCCGTCTCTCCGATACACCGTTGTGTTGCGGAGTGTATGGAGGAGTAAGCTGAGAGAGAATTCCGTTCTCTTTTAAATAATTCAGGAACTCGGCACTCAAGTATTCTCCACCTCGATCCGATCTTAGAATCTTAATACTTTTGCCGGTTTGTTTTTCTACTTCATTCTTATATTCCCGGAACTTTTCAAAGGCTTCGGACTTATGTTTCATTAAGAAGACATAACCGTACCTTGAAAAATCATCCGTAAAAGTAATGAAGTAAGAGTAACCGCTTCGCGCATGTGTAGACATTGGACCGCACACGTCGCTGTGTACGAGCCCCAAGAGCTCGCTTGCTCTTATTCCGTGTCCAGTGAACGGAGTCTTTGTCATCTTTCCTTTGAGACAGGATTGACAAGTGGCATATGATTGATATTCGAACGGATCCAAATATCCTTCTGTATGTAACTTAGTCAACCTTCTCTCATTGATGTGACCCAGTCTACAATGCCATAAGAAAGTCTGATTGATTTCTGGAGACTTTCTTTTCTATGTATTCTGGACATTGAAAATCTGTGGTTGGTTTAATACGTATATACCATTGCTCAATGTACCTGACCCAATCAGAACTTGATTAAGGTGAATGTTTACAACATTACTTACAAACGCAAATTCATAACCTTCTTTAGAAACCAAAGATACAGAAATGATATTACAAGTTGCGTTGGGTACAAAATATTAGTTATATGTATGCCCTAGAGGCCATTACTATACATACGATGTATATTGTAGTGGATGCTTGGTCATATATAGGGAGGACTTTCTTGCTCGACATGATAGTATGCTATCTGGTTGATCTTTACCTTAACGTGTACACTGATTGTCTCCCTGTTACATGTTGGTAAAGCCCTTAGGATCTGTACTTGACTACCTGGACTATGATGCGGATCATACTAGTGGGGACATGGTAGTCCATAAGTACATCCTTCAAAGTCCCTAGTCGTGGGTGTATCGAGACGGGGCATCGATATACCAGAGTAGACTAGCGTATACCTTCTCGACCCATACAGATGGGCGATGGATGATCCCATATCCATTGGTGTTTGACATCAGAGATGATATACGGGTGCTCAGTAGAGACTGGGTACACTGGACGGACTCGCCGAGAACTCCCAGATGGTATTATACCTTACGTCAGATGGAAGTTCTCTGGTGACACTGGTACAGAGTAGTCTGTTGACCCGAGATCGTCATAGAGTCTTGTGTGGTTCCCACTGTGCTTTGATTTCCATCTTACCACGTCCAAGAGGGCGTGCAAAACGGTGGTTTTTGGGTACAGTCCCGAGTCACATGGAGGCAATGAGCGATAGGAGGGGATTCGTCTCTCCCGGTATAGGGAGTTGATGTTGTGCTGTGTTCGATTGGCTATAACAGGAAATCTCTGGCCAGGATTGCTGAGATTTACTGGTAAGTGTTACCAGTAGTTTCTCGAATTGTTATAGACCTCATATCGACACGACTTATCGAGCTATTGGGGTCTGACGTTTACCACCCCTAGGCGAGATATGCGACAGATCAGACGGACAGACCGGACTGTACGGAAGTGTTACTGGTTGGATTCACAGGAGTGTGAGCGGGCTTGCTCGTCGATCTTCTGATCGCTCAATACCCGGGTGGCCATTACGTTTAGCAGACCGCTTGCGGCTTGTGGGTGCTTGATATGATCATCATCTGCTGCCGGCGTATTGACGAGTCTTTAGAGTCCTACACAGAGGTTTCCTGGCTCAAGCGAAACGAAATAGGAGCGCATATGAGATATGTGCGGGACCGAGAATAATGCGTGTATGTGATACCGTATTCCATTCTCGCGATAAATGTATCGATTGGTTGTATGCGATATAACCTAGTTATCGATTCAAGCATTGATTCGATAAACCGATACATAGGATACTAGTCGGTTATATGCGATATGACCGGATCATTAAATCAAGTGTTGATTTAATGATTTAATGTATAATTATATATTTGATATATTACTTTGCGTTAACTAGTATCGGTTCACTTTAAATGGATTTTATCACTCGGATGTGCACATTGTATATGTGATATACTTTTTGTGCACTTGATTGTATCATGTTTGATGATACATGTTTTGCTAGGGTTTTTGTGTAAAGATCAAACTATGGTTACATGTTAATGGTTAGGGTTATGTTTTATTCACTTATTTATTTATTTATTGTTTTTTGGAAAAATGATAAGCATAAAGGAAAATGGTGGCTTTGTTTGTTTTCTAGTTGAAGCTTCATGAAGCTTTGACCAAAGTGACCATTTTGTCTCATGCTCAACCCTAACCACTCCATTAACCCTAGTTTAATCTCTACACTTGACCATGGTTCATGATATGATAATTATTGATTTTCTTTTCAATTTAAATAACTTATCATAACATAATTCTTCTTCTTCTTCTTTTCTTCAAGTGAAGAAAGCAAGCTCCATCAATGGTGATTGATGGAAATGAGTGAGAAATCCAATTCTAAAGTCTACCCACTTCCTATTTCTTCATCCTCTACCTCTTGCCAAGTAGTAGAGTGTGTTTCCTTCACAAGTTTTCATGGCTTGGTGAAGGTGGAGCTTGATTTAGCGATGCCTCGACGTAGATCATCTTCGGCATGGACATCGACGACCTAGCTCGCCTATTTTCCGATGAAGCCGACGCTAGAGCCCGGATTCCTTTTGGACAGCAAAGGACTTCGTTGCGGAGCTATGGAGGTGGAGCACCAGATCTACAAAGGTTGTATTTCCGTATTCTTTATAGTTAAGTTGTTAACTAGTTTACTTTTCGCCTAGAAATCTAGCCAACGATCCGTTCTAAGGTTTCTCGGCACCGTTAAAATTTGAAATTGCCATGGTTGATGCCTTGTGAGACCTCATTAGGGTGCCTAGGAACCCTACAGTGGTATCAGAGCCTAGCTAGAGCCTTAGGCGAAGTCTAGACGGAGTTTGAAGTCCGAACGAAACCGAAACCCCAAAATTTCCACGCTCTCTGGACTTTTTCTGAAAACGTGGATTTTTCCAAATTAAAAATTGCAAAAAAATTCAGCAGGGAAATATATGAGTTATGGTGCAAAATTGGACCCATGATTCATCCAAAACGGCGTGGAACCGCGGCAGAAGCCCAGCTTCTGCGGCGGTTCCGCGGCTAGGTGATGACGTCACCTTCCCATTGTTGCACAGTAATTCCTATTTTAATATGCTGGGTTTTCTGGGAATTTTTAATATTTATTCAAGAGTTGAATTTTCTGGGGTTGTTTTGGGGATTCGGTGTTTCGATCGGAGTATCAAATTTTGTCTATGTGGCTTTCCGGATAAATTTTTAGAATATGTTAAAAAGTTCGACCGGATATAAATACCCAATTTTTCCCCTGTCGGGAAATTTCCAAGTGTTGGATTTTTCCGTAGTTTAACGACATTCTAAGTAGTGCAAGTAACGCAATGGACCCTCTAGAAGACAACAAACCTTAACTCGATTATGTGACCGTCTTGAACTGCCCTTTGAACCTTCGGGTTTGGGGCAGTACGGCGTGCCACATGTGAGGCGTTGGCTTGACCCTTCTACGGCTGGACCGTTGGTACTGAGGCACGAACTGAATGTTTTTAGACTTATTTCATGCATCGGGAAAACTTGGGTGTTCGATTGTTCGATCGGAAAGTTTAACATTTTTTATTTATCCGGAATGTGATACAACAATTGGAATTCACAAATAGTTATGAGATAACTGAATGAATGTTATAAACATAGCAATTTGGTCTCACTTGATCGGTTGCCACGGAATTTTGATGTGATCAAAAGTCCGTCGCAATCACGTAGCGTACGCGGATACTCGCCGGGTAAACTCAATAGACAGCCTCGCCCCATAGCCCCGACCAAGTGACTGTAGGAGAACCCCGTCGCCGAAAGCATCCGTTCGGGTGCTCGCGGTAGCGGTGTTCCGCCTTGGTGCACTTCGTCGACGGTATCAGGGGTGCGGCCGCCTACTGAAGTTTGCGACGAGCATTCGATCAGGATGTCGGGAATCCTGTTGAATTGCCCGACTTGATATTGAAAAGTGTTTTCAATGATGAGACTAAAATGCGGGGTTTATAATTTTTAGGCATGCGATGTCTAAGTAATTAATTTGGTCAGGCATGCGATGTCTGAGGTGGTTGCGAATTCCAACTGTTGTAGTTTTACACTTTCTTTTCTGTGACCGTAAGTGTAATATGTGATATCGCCGGTTTCGTTGCTATATGTCAACGATAATTGGGATGCGCATATTTACTTACGTTGATGACATGTGATGTTATGTGTTGCTGGATATGTTATATTGGATCGTCGTGTTTGAATAGCCGGGGGTTTTTATGTGAGATGAGTGTTTTTCATTTTCATTCATGTAAAAACTTGTATGTAATATTCTTTTATTGGGGCACTTCCAGGTTGCGGAAGATGTCACCCTTTGTATATTATTTACTTTTCCGCACTAGGATAGACCCAAGGAGGGGAGCACAAGTAACCGGGTTCTGGGGTCCAGTGGGAGACCAACTCGAGGAGTCGAGTCCGGGTCTCCTAACTCTAGAATTGGTAGGGTTGCTTGCCGCTCTCGTAGGGGTCTAGGGGTGTGGATTTGGCTATTCATCGCGACCGTGGAATCCGTGTTTTATACTGGCTCGTATTGAAAACACGGACGTCCTAGTATATCCAATATTTCATATGTTTCTTCTGCTGCGATATCTGTGATGTGATCATGTGATGTTCTGTGATAGATACAGTATATAGTATATATGATATATTATATAGGCGTTACTTATGTTTTACACCCGCGCTAGCCCTGCCCCGCTCTGCCGTTAGTTACCTAACCTAACGGTGCACGAGGGGACATCGAGGCGAATGCGGATGGCATAAGTGTACGTCGTATTTATCTGTGATGTTTAGGTACATAAATGATGGGACTTCATTAATGTGATTAATGAAATAAAAGAAACCTAAGATGTTGTAGAATCGAATTTCAAAATAAAACAGGTAGCTACAGTTTTTGCTTTGCACAGCGGTATATGTGATATATCCTGCACCTTATTCGATGAGGAAAGGACCGAGATCCCTTCACCGGGAGTGACTCCTTTAGCAATAACTGGCAGATGCTACACACTCAGTTTGTCTTTTGATTGCTTTTAAGTGTTTTTTCCTTTGCACAGTGATATATATGATATATCCCGCACCTCATTCGACGAGGAAAGGACCGACGATCCCTTCACCGGGAGTAACTCCTTTAGCAAAACTAGAAAAGCCTCAAAAGCACTCCATTTTAAAATCATTTGATTCTATAACGATATCAAGTTCATTACGCAATAGGTTTTCAGAAAAACCTGTCGTAGCCCTCCGTCATTTCAGATATGTACTGGTTAGTATTCGTGCTGCGTTTGTTGACCTCTGTCAAGGCGTAGTGTGCGGTAGCTGATTAGTGCTTATCTGCATAAGCATATGATGTGATTGATTTAGGGTAGTCGTGCGACCTTGTTGACCTCTGTCAAGGGTCGTGTGGGTGGGTTTACTTCAATCAGGAAATGACGGGTTGAACTTGACTAGCAGCCTATGGTTTGTTGACCTCTGTCAAGGTCATAGGACGCTAGGGGCAAAATATTATCGGGAATTTCAAGTGTTGAAATTTGCAATGAGATTGCATACCTTCTATGAGATAGTTGGATCCCGATACCCGCTGCGAGTAATTGTTACTCCTGGGAGAGTTTTATACATTACAATTAGCCGATCAAGTAGGTATCTAGAAAGGTGTTAACGGGGTTACGCCTCTGGGAAAACGAGGTTTACATTAATTAGGTTCGTGCGAAAGCACGGGGGACCTTCCTCAAAGTACCGACACTGGCCTGGCTGAAAGATTGGCGAACTTGTAGTGTGTAATTAATCCCGGCTAGTCTTTCCTTTTAGGGTTTGAAGGAAGATTTGATAAAAAAGCAGTGGGAGCCATCCTGATTAGATAAAATAATAACCAATCTATTCTTGCAGAGCGCACGCTGAGTGTTTTCTTCTCTCTCTCTCCAGGTAGCGACCATATCACGCCTTAATCAAGATAATAATACGGAAATATTGACCGAACCCGCTTGTTATACTGAGCTGGGGAACGTTGGTCCCGCTCCAACTTATAATTGTTATAAGACAGAGCAGGAAATAGGGGATTACCAGAATTCCCGTGCCGCCCAAACGAAGAGAGTGCATGCTGATGCATCATCTTCGGGTGTGTTCATTATAAAGAACTGTTTCTCAGTATCCTCCAGGGTATATGATACCGGATCAGGATCCCAGATATGTAATCTGTTACATAGGGCTACAAAAAGGTAGAAAAACTGAGAACGGGTGATAAGTTTCATGAGACAGAAAACGGGGCAAGAGTTGCAGCCAAGTCTGTCGGTCACTGTCACCCTGTATTACCAATACATTGATTCTGAACGAATGTTATTAGATACTGAACCTGATATACCAAATCATATCACTCTCTTTGTTAGAAAAGAAAGGATATAATTTTGTATTGATGGAAAATGTTTTGAACATTTCCTGTATCAAAAGTTGATCGGTTCAGGCACGTTATCTAAAAACATTGATGTTCTAAATCAAACTACAGTTCTTAGTATATGGAACACACACAAGAGGAAGAGTTCAGAAATGAACGGATTCTTCTTGAGGTATTGTAGACTAGGTCAGATCAATGTGACCCGACTAGCTGAAGTTACATTTAGATGTATATTTAAATTAGTTTGAATTTACATCTTGTGAAACTTGCCTGTCATGTCACAGAGATAAGATGACCATAGCTCCGTTTACTGGAAACAGAGAAAGAGTTAGTGAACTCTTGGGACTGATACATGATGATGTATGTAAGGTCTCCTGTCTACACATGCCAGGACTGGTTCTTTATACTTCATTACGTTCTCTGATGATCTTTCGAGTTTCAGACCTATGTTCTTATTGAAACACAAGTCCGAACCTTTTGAGATATTCACAGAATATAAGTTAGAAGTAGAGAACCAAAATACGGGTATAAGTATTATGTCCTTTGATGTGATCAAGGAGGAGAATACTTGAGCACGGAAATACTGGACTATTCTAAAGGAGAATGAGATTCTCTCTCAGCATTACTCCTCTTTATACACCATAGCACGATGGTATATCGGGGCGGAGCAATCACACCCTATATGATATGGTGTGCTCTATGATGAGTATTACTGAGTGACCTATTTCTTTTTGGGTGTTATGCACTTGAGAAGTTGCATACCTATTGAATAGGGTTCGAATCAAATCAGATGCCTACCACTTCATATGTGATATGGAAAGGGAAGAGCCCATATCTTAAGCTAGTTAAGATTTGGGGTTGTCCAGCCTTTGTCTAAAAGCAAAATCCGGACAAGCTCAAGGCAAGGTCTGTTATGTAGAACTGGAAATGTTCCAGCTATACAGACTGCAGCTGATGATTTGATAGAACCAAAGGATTCAGTAGATTCCAACGAACATCAGCCTCTCCGCCGATCTAGTAGGGTTCCTCACCCACCTGAGAGATACTTCTGTTTCTCTATGACAGTGGGAGCGAGGATTGCATCATGAGATGATGACCCAACTAGTTTCGAGCTGGCCATCAGGAGTAAGACTCTGTAAGAATGGCTGGATGCTTAGTGATCTGAGATGGAATCCATATACACCAACAAAGTATGGACTTTGGTTGCTATATCTGAAGGGTTAAATCCCCATCAGGAGCAAGTATATCTTGAGAAGATTACTTGGTGTGATGGAAAAGTTGAGACTTTCAAAGCTAGACTTGTTAAAGGTTTGCATCATTGACCAGGTGTGGATTATGTTGAAACCTTTTCTAAGGATCTATGCTTAAGTCCATCCAGATCCTACTTGCCACGGCTACATACCATGACTACGATATCTGGTGGTTGGGTGTCTTGACTGCTTTTCTAAATGATGATTTGGAAGAGAGCGTCTATAAGTACACAGCCAGAGGGCTTCGTAGACAGTGGGAGCAGCGGAAACGTGTGCAAGATGCTTTATTTGATAAAGCAGGCATCGCGGAGTTGGAACATCTGTTTTGATGAAATAGTCAAAGAGTTTGACATCATCAAAATGGTAGATGAACCTTGTATATACAAAAAGGTAGTAGGGAGTAAGGTGATGATCCTTGTAGAGTACGTGGATGACATACTCTTGATAGGGAAAGAGTTTCCTATGCTACGCTCGATCAATCTCCGCCTATCACAATGATTCTCCACATAGGATCAAAGTGATACCTACTAAATCCTGGGTTTTGGACCTATGAGATAGATCTAAATGGATGTTAGAATACTCACTAGCTGTAGTGAGATGGTATCAATTGATCCTGGGAAGAATCACCGGAAGTGTTCCAGGGTGATAAAGACGACTGAGTGTCAGTCACAGGCATTGTCTTTACCCTCAGTACAGGAACGGTATGTTGGAAGAGTTCCAAGCTAGATACCGTGGCACACTAGACGATAAAGGCAGGATACATCGCTACTTAAGATGCTACCAAAGAGGCTGTTTGGGTGTATATTGGTTCATAAGATGAACTATGTTCCTCCCATTGTGTGACAATGGAGTTGTGGCTTATGCCAAGGAACGCAGGTCCCATCAGTGATCCAGACATATTCTAAGACAGTATCACCTGATCATGGAGATAGTTGATCTCCAGGGAGATCGAGGTTAGGAGAGTAGACTCAGAGGACAACACAGCGGATCCACTCACAAAGGCCTGTTCCCAGAGAGAGACTTTTATGGGATGGTTGAGTATGAGATACTACAACCACTGCTATCAGATGGCCCTAGTGCAAGTGGGAGATTGTTAGTTATATGTATGCCCTAGAGGCCATTGCTATACATACGATGTATATTGTAGTGGATGCTTGGACATATATAGGGAGGACTTTCTTGCTCGACATGATAATATGCTATCTGGTTGATCTTTACCTTAACGTGTACACTGATTGTCTCCCTGTTACATGTTGGTAAAGCCCTTAGGATCTGTACTTGACTACCTGGACTATGATGCGGATCATACTAGTGGGGACATGGTAGTCCATAAGTACATCCTTCAAAGTCCCTAATCATGGGTGTATCGAGACGGGGCATCGATATACCAGAGTAGACTAGCGTATACCTTCTCGACCCATACAAATGGGCGATGGATGATCCCATATCCATTGGTGTTTGACATCAGAGATGATAAACGGGTGCTCAGTAGAGACTGGGTACACTGGACGGACTCGCCGAGAACTCCCAGATGGTATTATACCTTCGTCCGATGGCAGTTCTCTGGTGATACTGGTACAGAGTAGTCTGTTGACCCGAGATCGTCATAGAGTCTTGTGTGGTTCCCACTGTGCTTTGATTTCCATCTTACCACGTCCAAGAGGGCATGCAAAACGGTGGTTTTTGGGTACAGTCCCGAGTCACATGGAGGCAATGAGCGATAGGAGGGGATTCGTCTCTCCCGGTATAGGGAGTTGATGTTGTTCTGTGTTCGATTGTCTATAACAGGAAATCCCTGGCCAGGGTTGCTGAGATTTACTGGTAAGTGTTACCAGTAGTTTCTCGAATTGTTATAGACCTCATATCGACACGACTTATCGAGCTATTGGGGTCTGACGTTTACCACCCCTAGGCGAGATATGCGACAGATCAGACGGACAGACCGGACTGTACGGAAGTGTTACTGGTTGGATTCACAGGAGTGTGAGCGGGCTTGCTCGTCGATCTTCTGATCGCTCAATACCCGGGTGGCCGTTACGTTTAGCAGACCGCTTGCGGCTTGTGGGTGCTTGATATGATCATCATCTGCTGCCGGCGTATTGACGAGTCTTTAGAGTCCTACACAGAGGTTTCCTGGCTCAAGCGAAACGAAATAGGAGCGCATATGAGATATGTGCGGGACCGAGAATAATGCGTGTATGTGATACCGTATTCCATTCTCCCGATAAATGTATCGATTGGTTGTATGCGATATAACCTAGTTATCGATTCAAGCATTGATTCGATAAACCGATACATAGGATACTAGTCGGTTATATGCGATATGCCCGGATCGTTAAATAAAGTGTTGATTTAATGATTTAATGTATAATTATATATTTGATATATTACTTTGCGTTAACTAGTATCGGTTCACTTTAAATGGATTTTCTCACTCGGATGTGCATATTGTATATGTGATATACTTTTTGTGCATTTGATTGTATCATGTTTGATGATACATGTTTTGCTAGGGTTTTTGTGTAAAGATCAAACTATGGTTACATGTTAATGGTTAGGGTTATGTTTTATTCACTTATTTATTTATTTATTGTTTTTTGGAAAAATGATAAGCATAAAGGAAAATGGTGGCTTTGTTTGTTTTCTAGTTGAAGCTTCATGAAGTTTTGACCAAAGTGACCATTTTGTCTCATGCTCAACCCTAACCACTCCATTAACCCTAGTTTAATCTCTACACTTGACCATGGTTCATGATATGATAAGTATTGATTTTCTTTTCAATTTAAATAACTTATCATAACATAATTCTTCTTCTTCTTCTTTTCTTCAAGTGAAGAAAGCAAGCTCCATCAATGGTGATTGATGGAAATGAGTGAGAAATCCAATTCTAAAGTCTACCCACTTCCTATTTCTTCATCCTCTACCTCTTGCCAAGTAGTAGAGTGTGTTTCCTTCACAAGTTTTCATGGCTTGGTGAAGGTGGAGCTTGATTTAGCGATGCCTCAACGTAGATCATCTTCGGCATGGACATCGACGACCTAGCTCGCCTATTTTCCGATGAAGCCGACGCTAGAGCCCGGATTCCTTTTGGACAGCAAAGGACTTCGTTGCGGAGCTATGGAGGTGGAGCACCGGATCTACAAAGGTTGTATTTCCGTATTCTTTATAGTTAAGTTGTTAACTAGTTTACTTTTCGCCTAGAAATCTAGCCAACGATCCGTTCTAGGGTTTCTCGGCACCGTTAAAATTTGAAATTGCCATGGTTGATGCCTTGTGAGACCTCATTAGGGTGCCTAGGAACCCTACAAAAAAAAGCAATTACGCAAAACCAAAACATGCCCATCTGTCATTCCCAGGTGATAGTCCCCCACGGCTTTAGCATTCATGCTAGCTCCGTTCACAACTCTGAGGGTCATGTCACCTGCCTTCAAAAACCTAGGGTTTCTCAACGCCTGTAAAGAATTACAGATATGAGATCCTGATCCGGTATCCAATACCCAGGAAGTAGAGTTTATAGAAAGACAGTTTTCAATAACATACACACCTGAAGCTGAAGCCGCAACCTGCTTCAGTTCCTGTGTCCTGGCCTTCCAAGCCCTGCAATCTTTCTTCCAGTGTCCACTCTTATGACAATAGAAGCATTCTTCCTTTCCCACAAGCTTCCCCGCAATCTTTGTTGCCTTTTCCTTTCCCTTCGTACCCACTTTACTAACACCGCCCCTTGGTTTGGCGGGGGCTTTCTTCCTCTTTCCCTTGGCTTTCGCCTTGGACCTAGAAGAAGAAGATCCTCCTACAAACAAAGCGGGTGTTTCCCTACCTTTCTGTAGGGTGCCCTCTGCGCTCCTCAGCATGTTGAGGAGTTCTGAAAGTTCAACTTCTTTTTCTTGTAAGTTGAAGTTCAGTATAAACTGGGCGTAAGTGGATGGAAGGGACTGGAGAATTAAATCTGTATAGAGTTCATTTTCCAACGTGGTCCCAAGTTCCGCGAGCTCCTCATTGTAGCCAATCATCTTAAGCACGTGGTCCGCTACCGATGATCCGACGGCCAACTTTGCCGAAAATAACTTCTTCGACACTTCGTATCTTGTGACACGAGACTGCTCTCCATACAGTTCTTTTGTATGAAGAAATATGGATTCCAGGTCCATATTCTCGTGCCTCCTCTGGTGTTCGTTGTCCATAGAGGCAAGCACGAGGCACTTGGCTTCGCGCAATCAATCTCCCAAGTCTTACGGATTTCCTTATCCGCGACGCTGGAGGTGGGACCTGGGACGGGGGGAGCTTTGGTGGTAAGAAGATACCCCAGCTTGTCGTAAGTGATTGCCATTTTGACATTCCTGAGCCAATCTTTGTAGTTTGGCCCTGTCAGTATGTTTTTATCTAGAAGTAACATAAGTCCAGTCATTTCGATTTGGTCGCTGCAGGGGGGAGAGAAGAAACACTTTAGCACGATGCTCTTGCAAGTTTAGAGTGGTTTTTAATTTGTCTAAACAGGATGGCTCCCACTGTCTCTCGAATCCCTCCTCAAACCATAAAGGAAGAATCAGTCGGGATCAATCCCACCGCACAATACTTGCTTAACCGTTCAGCCAGGCCAGTGTCGGTACTTCGAGGGAGGTTTTCCAACTCTTTCGCGAAGTTCCTTAATTTAAGAACCTCTTTTCCCTGGGGGCGTAGCCCCTCTAACACCTTTCTAGGCACCTACTAGGTTTATAGCATTGATCGTTTAGTGAGAAATTTCCCGAGGAGTAGCATATACTCACAGTAGGATCGGGATCCAAATATCATCGCGTGACGAAACTGAAGGAATCCTACCAGAATCATCACACTCCAAATGGTATGAAAATCTAGCAAGTTTCAGTACTTATGAAACTCCCGATGTGGATTTTTGCCCCATGCTCTTTTGACCTTGACTTTGGCCAAAATATCATAAGTCACATGTCAAGTTCTACCCGCCACTATCCAGGTTAATTTGGATCCACCCATACCTACCCTTGACTTTGGCCAAAATGGCAGTACGACTGTCTCAAACCAACGCATCTATCTATGCTACACATGAACACCCAATAGCTACCAATCACTATGCCTTGACTTTGGCCAACATACATAGCTTGAATACTATTGCCTATTCATGCGAAACGACGGAGGGCTACGAATGGTTTTGGTAAAACCGTGAACGTAGTGAACTTGATATAATCGATGGAACGAGATAGCTTTTAGAAGGAGTGGCTCAAGCTCCGCATTTAAAAGTTAGTTTTGAAAAGAACCGAGTGGTTTTTCGAAAGTGTTCCAACGACTTTAACTTGGTTTATTATCTTGCATTAGTTCTTTTAATGCGTGATATTCTTGCATTAGTTCTTTTTATGCGTCCCATCATTTAATCCTACCATTGCAGAAAACAACCAAAATATGACGTACGCTTATGCCATTCGCATTCGCCACGGGGCCCCGTCATCACCCGTTAGGTTACTTAACTAACGACAGAGCGGGGGCTGGGCTAGCGCGGCTGTAAAACATAAGCAACGTCTAAATAGTTATAAATATAGCAATGATAGACATTACAGATCACAGATGAATACATTGGATATACTAGGAATCCGCAATCCGTTCGAGCCTGCAACGAAAAGCGGAATACACGGTCGCGGTGAATAGCCAAAACCTCACCCAAGACCCCTACGGGTGCGGCAAACTACCCGCCAAGTACCCGGTAGTTTGTGCACCCCTCCATGGGTCTATCCTAGGAGCAAAAACAGTAAAAAGAATTATACAATGACGGCTACAACCCCGACCCGGTTGTGCGGCCATACAAATAATAATACTACATCAATTTACATATTACAAATGAATGAAAGAAAAACAACACTCATCTCACATCCATCCCGGCTATTCACCCGCGACAATCCAATCCATTCATATACACATACCATCAACAAACACAGATCACAGATGTGTATAACCCCGACTAATCGACATATAGCGATTAGCCGACGTTCAATACATGCAAACATCACAGATATAACCATCGTAGTCAAAGTGCAGTGAAGTTCGAAAAAAAAATACGGATTTATAGGCCCCCAAAAACAAATTTCTTTTCTGGAAAATCTGGGCACAAATGACATATCTTAAAAATCCCAAAACCCTACCAGAAGAACACTGCATAAAACAGGACCACACGAAGAGACAAAACGGCGGCGGTTCCGCGGCCTAAGCCACCCATTGCCGCGGAACCGCGGCGCTTTGAAGGAATCATGCGATCGTATTTTGTGGGTGTTTTTACAAAACCCTGAGCCGATTTTAGGAGTAAAACTTTTTACATTTCGAGCACAAAAAATTTCAGCAGAAACTTAGGGTTTTGGTTTTTCCGGTTTTGCGATTTTTCTTGATCGAACTTCCATACACTTTACTACAAAGCTAGTTTAAGTTTAGTTAGGCTCTGATACCACTGTAAGTCCACGTTGCGACCCCCGGTTCCTACGGGGAGACGGAAACGGTATAAAAATCAAATTTTTAGCGCATGGGGCAACATGGACTAACAAAGTCGGGATCTTTTCTAAACTAAACTAGCTATCATGCTAAAGATAGTTAGCTACTCGGATAAAAGGTTATACCTAACTTGAACTCCTTCTTCTTGAAACTTTTGTAGGGGTTGATGGTTCTTTCCTTGTTGCCTTCTTCCGTCAAAGATGGATCCACCTGAGGGTTCAACCTTCGGGCTCTTTCTCGAACTTTGAGAGAACTAGAATCTTCGGCTTGCCAAACCTTTGACCCTAGAGTGAGTAGAGAGTGTCTTTTGGGTGCTTTTATCTCAAGGAGAGGGATTCTCAACTCATGAGAAGGATTCTCCTTGAACTAGAAGAGGAAGAAGAACAAGTGAGGAGAGAGAATGGTTATGATAGAATGAGCTTATTCTTTTCATTTCTTGCAACCATATCACAAATGAAAAGAATTAACAATTAACAATAATAATAAAATGAAATAGTTGATGGATGGTTTGGAATGACCATTATCATTACATTCTTTAAATGGTTTTGCAAGAATAAAAAAGCATCTTTCTTTTGTAATGATGATGGTCAAACCTTCAACCATGGTCAACAAGTCAACCATGGTCAACAAGTCAACAAAATCCAACCATGAAACAATTTCATTTAATTAATATTATTAATTGATATATCACAATTCCATAAGGGTTTGGAAAAAGACGACTGTCAACTGTGCATACGCACCCGTTCCGAAACCCTAATGAAAATTCTCTTCCTCCGCCTCAATCAACTGTGCATACACACCCGCATTCTTGTTCCGAGGAACATGAATACCAAGAGATAAAATCAACCCCAAAACATATACCAGTATCTGGCTCAAACCAGAGCCTACTAGTAATATCTGTCCGGACTCCAAACGTGCACAAGTGCGCGGATGAGAACGAACCCTGTCGCAAGACCATGCGACCTCTACTCTGTTTTGCCCAGAGGCGAATACTCTCTGTGTGGGACTCTAAAGACTCGACACTACGCTGGCAGTGGGTTTAACCACAGACCGCAAGCGGCACTAGCTGTGCGTAACGGTCCCCAGGTAGATGCCGACAAGAAGGCTGACGAGGTGAACCCCATCTGAACTCCTACTGAGTCTGAATGTGACAGTCTCCGTACAGTCCGGTCTGTTCGTCTAATACATCGCATGTCGGGCCTAGGGGGCGGTAAAACGTCAGTCCCCTAATAGCGGTACAAGTCGTGTCGGAGTGAAGCCCAAAACACCCTGAGATAACACTGGAAGCCTACCAGTATATCTCGCTTGCCCTAGCCAGGGACTACTCGTGTAATGGCTCTCCTAGACACAGCGCGATGTCAACCCCCAATACCGGGAGAGACGAATCCTGTCTAACCGTCACTGCCTCCAAGTGCTTCGGGACTGCACCCAACCATTACCTGTTTGCACGACTCCTTTGAGCCGTGGTAGGGTAGTGATCAAAGTGCAGTGGGAACACACTCGAGGCTAAGTGCCAGTGTCAAGTCAGCGGACTAAGCTGTACTCATGTCACCTGGGAACTGATAACTGACGATAGGTATAATACCAACCTGTCAGTTCTCGACGAGTCCTGTCCAGTGTACTCGTAACCCAACGAGCACCCGTATACTATCTCCAGTACGACGTACTGATGGCTGTGGGATAGACCATCTCCCACACTGGGATGAGAAGCGCATACGCTAGTCTACTCCGGAGTATCGATGCCCTGTCTCGATAGTCCTGCGACTAGGGACCTGTATAAGGATGTGCTTACAGATTACCCAGCCCCCACTAGTGTGATTGCCATCACAACGCTGGTAATCAAGCAAAGATCCTAAGGGCTCCACTAATGCGTATAGGTGATATACTAAAATAAACACATGTATACATTGAAGTAGAAAAAAACCAAGTAGTATACTACTATATTGAGCAAGATTGTTTATACAAGGTGAATATCCCAAGCTTCCATTAAGTAATATACAAACTAGTATGATACAGTAATGGCCTCTAGGGCATATACACTAACACCTACTTGCCATTGCTGCATACCATGACTACGAAATCTGGCAGATGGATGTTAAGACCGCCTTTCTAAATGGTGATTTAGAAGAGTGCGTGTACATGACTCAGCCAGAAGGCTTCGTAGACAGTGGGAGCAGCGGAAAGGTGTGCAAGCTGCTTAAATCCATCTACGGGTTAAAGCAAGCATCGCGGAGTTGGAACATCTGCTTTGATGTTGTAGTCAAAGAGTTTGACTTCAT
Source organism: Agapanthus africanus (assembly GCA_030015575.1). Lineage (NCBI taxonomy): Eukaryota > Viridiplantae > Streptophyta > Magnoliopsida > Asparagales > Amaryllidaceae > Agapanthus > Agapanthus africanus. Next base: position 366,732,681 of record CM057344.1, on the reverse strand, counting down.
CAAAACGTAGATGAACCTTATATATACAAGAAGGTTGCAGAGAGTAAGATTGTCTTCCTCGTATTGTACGTGGATGACATACTCTTGATAGGAAATAATGTTCCTATGCTGCACTCGGTCAAGCTCTTCTTATCAAAAAGATTCTCAATGAAAGATCTAGGTGATGCCTCGTGCATACTGGGAATAAAGATCTATAGAGATAGATCTAAACGGGTACTGGGATTGTCCCAATCCAGGTACATTGACACCATACTATAGAGGTTTAGTATGGAAGAATCCAGGCGTGGGAACCAACCCACGATCTCTGGACTCACTCTCTCCAAAGAGATGTCTCCCAAGACTGATTTGGAGAGAGCTCGAATGCAAGGGATACCCTATGCTTCGGCAGTAGGCTCTATCATGTACGCGATGCTCTATACCAGACTCGATGTAGCATACTCACTAAGTGTAGTGAGTAGGTATCAAGCAGATCCTGGAGAGAGTCACTGGATAGCTGTGAAGAACATTCTCAAGTACTTGAGAAGGACTAAGGAGATGTTCTTGGTGTATGGTAACGGTGAACTCCAGGTGGAGTCCTTTATCGATTCAAGCTTCCAAAGTGATAAGGACGACTCTAAGTCACTCTCGGGATTTGTCTTTAGCCTCAATGGAGGGGCAGTGTGTTGGAAGAGTTCCAAATAGGAAACCGTTGCAGACTCGATGATGGAGGCTGAATACATCGCTGCCAATGATGCTGCCAAAGAGCCTGTCTGGATGAAGAAGTCCTTCACTGAACTTGGTGTGGTTTCGTCCATTGAGCATCCAATACCTTTGTATTATGATAACAATGGAGCTGTGGCTTTGGCCAAGGAACCCAGGTCCCATCAGAAGTCCAGACATATTCTGAGGCGGTATCATCTGATCTGGGAGATAGTTGATCGCTGGGAGATCGAGGTCAGGAGAGTTGATACGAAGAACAACACTGTGGATCCACTCACGAAGGCCATACCCCAGATATAATTTGAGAGACTCTTCGGGATGCTAGGTATGAGATACTACAACAGCTGGCCTTAGTGCAAGTGGGAGATTGTTAGTTATATATATGCCCTAGAGGCCATTGTTGTACATATGATGTATATTATAGTGGATGCTTGGATATATATAGAGAGGACTTTCTTGCTCGAAATGATAGTATGCTATTTGGTTTCACTTTGTCTTAACATGTTGACTTGTATTAGTTTGCTGTCTTGCTCTCACATGTTGATAAAGCCCTTAGGATATGTACTCGACTACTGAGACTATGATGAGATCATACTAGTGGAGCCAAGGTAGACAACGAGTACATCCTATAACTGTTCCTAGTCGAGGGTGTATCGAGACAGGGCATCGATGCACCAGTGTAGACTAGCGTATACGCATCTTGACCCATATGATGGGCGATGGATGATCCCATTGTTAGTTATATGTATGCCCTAGAGGCCATTACTGTACATTGGATGTATATTGTAGTTGATGCTGGGACATATATAGGGAGGACTTTCTTGCTCGACATGATAGTATGCTATCTGGTTGACCTTTACCTTAACGTGTACACTAATTGTCACTCTGTTACATGTTGGTAAAGCCCTTAGGATGTGTACTTGACTACCTGGACTATGATGCGGATCATACTAGTGGGGACATGGTAGTCCACAAGTACATCCTTCAAAGTCCCTAGTCGTGGGTGTATCGAGACGGGGCATCGATATACCAGAGTAGACTAGCATGTACCTTCTCGACCCATACAGATGGGCGATGGATGATCCCATATCCATTGGTGTTTGACATCAGAGATGATATACGGGTGCTCAGTAGAGACTGGGTACATTGGACGGACTCGCCGAGAACTCCCAGATGGTATTATACCTCACGTCAGATGGCAGTTCTCTGGTGACACTGGTACAGAGTAGTCTGTTGACCCGAGATCGTCATAGAGTCTTGTGTGGTTCCCACTGTGCTTTGATTTCCATCTTACCACGTCCAAGAGGGCGTGCAAAACGGTGGTTTTTGGGTACAGTCCCGAGTCACATGGAGACAATGAGCGATAGGAGGGGATTCGTCTCTCCCGGTATAGGGAGTTGATGTTACGCTGTGCTCGATTGGCTATAATAGGAAATCCCTGGCCAGGGTTGCTGAGATTTACTGGTAAGTGTTACCAGTAGTTTCTCGAACAGTTATAGACCTCATATCGACACGACTTATCGAGCTATTGGGGTCTGACGTTTACCACCCCTAGGCAAGATATGCGACATATCAGACGATCAGACCGGACTGTACGGTAGTGTTACTGGTTGGATTCACTGGAGTGTGAGCGGGCTTGCTCGTCGATCTTCAGATCGCTCAATACCCGGGTGGCCGTTACGTTTAGCAGACCGCTTGCGGCTTGTGGATGTTTGATATGATCATCATCCGCTGCCGGCGTATTGACGAGTCTTTAGAGTCCTACACAGAGGTTTCCTGGCTCAAGAGAAACGAAATAGGAGCGCATATGAGATATGTGCGGGACCGAGAATGATACCAGTATGTGATACTGTATTCGATTCTCGCGATTTGTGACATTGATCGGTTATATGCGATATAGCCGGGTTATCGGATCAAGTGTTGATTCGATAAGTTGTTACTGTTGATATTAGTCGGTTATATGCGATATGACCGGATCATTAAATCAAGTGTTGATTTAATGATTTAATGCATAATTATATATTTGATATATTACTTTGCATTAACTAGTATCGGTTCACTTTAAATGGATTTTCTCACTTCGTTGTACAAGTTGTATATGTGATATACTTTTTGTACAAATGTTTGTATCATGTTTGATGATACATGCTTCTTTGGTTAAGTGTATAGAATTGAACCATGGTTACCTTAATGATTAGGGTTTTGCTTTTTCATTTTATTATTTGTTTATTCATTTTGGATATTAATAAAAGCATAAAAAGAAAAAGCAAAATGGTTTTCTTTCTTTTCTTTCATGAAGCTTTTTGAAGCTTCATGAAGCTTTGACCAAGTCACCATTTTGTCTTGTTCTTTTAACCCTAACCATTCACATAACCTTAGTTAGTTCTCTACACTTGACCATGGTTTATAATATGATAAGTATTATTTCCTTTTAACTTATCATATAATAATCTTCTTCTTCTTCATATTCTTCCTTGAAGAAAACCTTACTTCATCAATGGTGGATTGATGAAACAAGTGAGAAATCCAATTCTAAAGTCTACCCACTTCCTATTTCTTCATCCTCTACCTCTTGCCAAGTAGTAGAGTGTGTTTTCTTCACAAGTTTCTTGACTTTGTGAAGTGAGAGCTTGATCTAGCGATGCCTCGACGTAGATCATCTTCGGCATGGACATCGACGACCTAGCTCGCCATTTCTCCGACGAAGCCGACGTTAGAGCCCGGGAATTCATTTGGACAGCGAGGGGACTTCGTTGCGGAGCTATGGAGGTGGAGCACCGGATCTACAAAGGTTGTATTTCCGTATTCTCTTAGTTAAGTGTTAACTTGTTATCGTTTCGCCTAGTCATCTAGCTAACGATTCGTAGTCTAGGGTATCTCGGCACCGTATTTCTTGATATTGGCATGGTTGATGCCTTGTGAGACCTCATTAGGGTTCCTAGGAACCTTTCAGTGGTATCAGAGCCTAGCTAGAGCCTTAGGCGAAGTCCCGACGGAGTTAGAAGTCCGATCGACCCAAAACCCCGACTTGAAAAATGCTCTCTGGACAATTCTGTAAATTGTGAATTTTTTGGAATTAAAAATATGCAGAGAAATGTGCAGGAAATTCTAAGAAAAACTGGAGAAAACGACAACCTAATTCAACAGTACGGCCGCGGAACCGCGGCGTTGACCCCCCTTTTGCGGCGGTTCCGCGGCCGTCTGTGATGATCAGGATGTGTGTTTTCTTCAGTTGTTTCTGTTGGTGTTTCTTGTGTGTTCTGGATGTTCTTAATATTTATTCCAGAGTTGTATTTTCTGGGTTGTATTGGGGACTCGGTGTATTCGATCGGACTGTCTAATTTTTGTCGGTGTGCTTTTCCGGGTATTTTTAGAATATGTTAAAAAGTTCGACCGGATATAAATACCCAATTTTTCCCCTGTCGGGAAATTTCCAAGTGTTGGATTTTTCCGTAGTTTAACGACGTTCTAAGTAGTGCAAGTAACGCGATGGTCCCTCTAGAAGACAACAAACCTTAACTCGATTATGTGACCGTCTTGAACTGCCCTTTGAACCTTCGGGTTTGGGGCAGTACGGCGTGCCACATGTGAGGCGTTGGCTTGACCCTTCTACGGCTGGACCGTTGGTACTGAGGCACGAACTGAATGTTGTTAGACTCATATTTCATGTGTTGATCTGTATCGGGAAAACTTGGATGTTCGATTGTTCGATCGGAAAGTTTGACATTTTCTATTTATCCGGAATGGGATACAATAATTGGAATTCATAAGAAGTTATGTGATAACGGAATGAATATTATAAACGTAGCAGTTTAGTCTCACTTGATCGGTTGCCACGGAATTTTGATGTGATCAAAAGTCCGTCGCAATCACGTAGCGTACGCGGATACTCGCCGGGTAAACTTAATAGACAGCCTCACCCCATAGCCCCGACCAAGTGACTGTAGGAGAACCCCATCGCCAAAAGCATCCGTTCGGGTGCTCCCGGCAGCGGTGTTCCGCCTTAGTGCACTTCGTCGACGGTATCGGGGGTGCAGCCGTCTACTGAAGTTTGCAACGAGCATTCGATCAGGATGTCGGGAATCTTGTTGAATTGCCCGACTTGATATTGAAAAGTGTTTTCGATTTTGAGACTAAAATGCGGGGTTTATAATGATTAGGCATGCGATGTCTATGCAGGTTGCGGATTCCAACTGTTGTAGTTTTACACTTTCTTTTCTGTGACCGTAAGTGTAATATGTGATATCGCCGGTTTCGTTGCTATATGTCAACGACAATTGGGATGGACATATTTACTTACGTTGATGACACGTGATGTTATGTGTTGCTGGATATGTTATATTGGATCGTCGTGTTTGAATAGCCGGGGGTTTTTATGTGAGATGAGTGTTTTTCATTTTCATTCATGTAAAAACTTGTATGTAATATTCTTTTATTGGGACACTTCTAGGTTGCGGAAGTTGTCACCGTTTGTATATTATTTACTTTTCCGCACTAGGATAGACCCAAGGAGGGGAGCATAAGTAACCGGGTTCTGGAGTCCAGTGGGAGACCAACTCGCGGAGTCGAGTCCGGGTCTCCTAACTCTAGAATTGGTAGGGTTGCTTGCCGCTCTCGTAGGGGTCTAGGGGTGTGGGTTTGGCTATTCATCGCGACCGTGGAATCCGTGTTTTATACTGGCTCATATTGAAAACACGGACGTCCTAGTATATCCAATATTTCATATGTTTCTTCTTCTGCGATATCTGTGATGTGATCATGTGATGTTCTGTGATAGATACAGCATATAGTATATATGATATATTATATAGACGTTACTTATGTTTTACACCCGTGCTAGCCCTGCCCTGCTCTGCCGTTAGTCACCTAACCTAACGGTGCACGAGGGGACATCGAGGCGAATGCGGATGGCATAAGTGTACGTCGTATTTATCTGTGATGATTAGGTACTTAAATGATGGGACTTCATTAATGTGATTAATGAAATAAAAGAAACCTAAGATGTTGTAGAATTGAATTTCAAAATAAAACAGGTAGCTACAGTTCTTGCTTTGCACAGCGGTATATATGATATATCCTACACCTTATTCGATGAGGAAATGATCGAGATCCCTTCACCGGGAGTGACTCCTTTAGCAATAACTGGCAGATGCTACACACTCGGTTTGTCTTTTGATTGCTTTTAAGTGTTTTTGCTTTGCACAATGATATATATGATATATCCCGCACCTCATTCGACGAGGAAAGGACCGACGATCCGTTCACCGGGAGTGACTCCTTTAGCAAAACTAGAAAAGCCTAAAAAACACTCCATTTCAAAATTCATTCGATCCTACAACGATATCAAGTTCATTACGCAATAGGTTTTCAGAAAAACCTGTCGTAGCCCTCCGACATTTCAGATATGTTGTATATAGTATTCGTGCTGCATTTGTTGGCTTTCGTCAAGGTGCAGTGTTCGGTAGCTATATGCTGCTTATCTGCAGCATACGATGCGATTGGATTAGGGTAGTCGTGCGGCTTTGTTGGCTTTCGTCAAGGGTCGTGCGGGTGGGTTTAATTCGATCAAGAAATGTACGGGTTGAACTTGACTAGCGGGCTATGGTTTGTTGGCTTTCGTCAAGGTCATAGCACGTTAGGAGCAAAAGATTATCAGGAATTTCAAGTGTTGAAATTTGCAATGAGATTGCATACCTTCTATGAGATAGTTGGATCCCGATACCCGCTGCGAGTAAGAGTTACTCCTGGGAGAGTTTTATACATTACAATTAGCCGATCAAGTAGGTGTCTATAAAGGTGTCGACGGGGTTACGCCTCTAGGAAAACGAGGTTTACATTAATTAGGATTGTGCGAAAGCACGGGGGACCTCCCTCAAAGTACCGACACTGGCCTGGCTGAAAGATTGGCGAACTTGTAGTGTGTAATTAATCCCGGCTAGTCTTTCCTTTTAGGGTTTGAAGGAAGATTTGATAAAAAGCAGTGGGAGCCATCCTGATTAGATAAAATAATAACCAATCTATTCTTGCAAGAGCGCACGCTGAGTGTTTTCTTCTCTCTCTCTCCAGGTAGCGACCATATCACGCCTTAATCAAGATAATAAAACGGATTTTTGACCGAACCCGCTTGTTATACTGAGCTAGGGAACGTTGGTCCCGCTCCAACTTATAAATGTTATAAGACAGAGCAGGAAATTGGGGAATACCAGATTTCCCGTGCCGCCCAAACGAAGAGAGTGCATGCTGATGCATCATCTTCGGGTGTGTTCATTATACAGAACTGTTTCTCAGTATCCTCCGCATCCTGGTATATGATACCGGATCAGGATCCCAGATATGTAATCTGTTACATAGGGCTACAAAAGGATAGAAAAACTGAGAACGGGTGATAAGTTTCATGAGACAGAAAACGGGGCAAGAGTTGCAGCCAAGTCTGTCGGTCACTGTCACCCTGTATTACCAATACATTGATTCTGAACGAATGTTATTAGATACCGAACCTGATATACCAAATCATATCACTCTCTTTGTTAGAAAAGAAAGGATATAATTTTGTATTGATGGATAATGTTTTGAACATTTCCTATATCAAAAGTTGATCGGTTCAGGCACGTTATCTAAAAGCATTGATGTTCTAAATCAAACTACAGTTCTTAGTATATAGAACACACACAAGAGGAAGAGTTCAGAAATGAACGGACTCTTCTTGAGGTATTGTAGACTTGGTCAGATCAATGTGACCCGACTAGCTGAAGTTACATTTAGATGCATATTTAAATCAGTTTGAATTTACATCTTCTGAAACTTGCCAGTCATGTCACAAAGATAAGATGACCATAGCTCCGTTTACTGGAAACAGAGAAAGAGTTAGTGAACTCTTGGGATGATACATGTTGATGTATGTAGGTCCCCTGTCTACACATACCAGGACTGGTTCTTTATACTTAATTATATTCTCTGATAATCTCTCAAGATTCGGACATATGTTCCTGTTGAAACACAAGTACGAACCTTTTGAGATATTCACAGAATATAAGTTAGAAATAGAGAACCAATACGGGTATAAATATTATGTCCTATGATGAGATCAAGGAGGAGAATACTTGTGCATAGAATTCCTGGACTATTCTAAAGGAGAATGAGATTCTCTCTCGGCATTACTCCTCCGAATACACCATAGCACGATGGTATATCGGGGCGGAGCAATCACACCCTATATGATATGGTGTGCTCTATGATGAGTATTACTGGGTTACCTATTTCCTTTTAGGGGTTATGCACTTGAGAAGCTGCATACCTATTGAATAGGTTCGAATCAAATCAGTTGCCTACCACTCCATATGAGATATGGAAAGGGAAGAGCCCATGTCTTAAGCTAGTTAAGATTTGGGGTTGTCCGGCCTATGTCTAAAAGCAAAATCCGGACAAGCTCGAGGCAAGGTCTGTAATGTAGAACTGGAAATGTTCCAGCCATACAAACTGCAGCTGATGATTTGGTAGAACCAAAGGATTCAGTAGATTCCAACGAACCTCAGCCTCTCCGCCGATCTAGTAGGGTTCCTCACCCACCTAAGAGTTACTTCGGTTTCTCTATGACAGTGGGAGCGAGGATTGCATCATGAGATGATGACCCAACTAGCTTCGAGCTGGCCATCAGGAGTAAGACTCTGTAAGAATGGCTGGATGCTTAGCGATCTGAGATGGAATCCATATACACCAACAAAGTATGGACTTTGGTTGCTATATCTGAAGGGTTAAATCCCCATCAGGAGCAAGTATATCTTGAGAAGATTACTTGGTGTATATGGAAAGGTTGAGACTTTCAAAGCTAGACTTGTTAAAGGTTTTCGTCATCAACCAAGCGTGGATAATGATGAAACTTTTTCAAGCAACTATGCTTAAGTCCATCCAGATCCTACTTGTCACGGCTACATACCATGACTACGATATCTGGTGGTTGGGTGTCATGACTGCTTTTCTAAATGATGTTTTAGAAGAGTACGTCTATAAGTACACAGCCAGAGGGCTTCGTAGACAGTGGGAGCAGCGGAAACGTGTGCAAGATGCTTTATAGGATAAAGCAGGCATCGCGGAGTTGGAACATCTGCTTTGATGGATTAGTCAAAGAAGTTGACATCATCGAAATGGTAGATGAACCTTGTATAAACCAAAAGGTAGTAGGGAGTATGGTGGTGATCCTCGTAGAGTACGTGGATGACATACTCTTGATAGGGAAGGAGTTTCCTATGCTACGCTCGATCAATCTCCGCTTATCATTATGATTCTCCATATAGGATCAAAGTGATACCTACTAAATCCTGGACTTTGGATCTATGAGATAGATCTAAATGGATGTTAGGCTACTCACTAGCTGTAGTGAGATGGTATCATTCGATCCTGGGGAGAATCACTGGAAGTGTTCCAGGGTGATAAAGACGACTAAGTGTCAATCACAGGCATTGTCTTTACCCTCAGTAAAGGGACGGTATGTTGGAAGAGTTCCAAGCTAGATACCGTGACATACTAGACGATAAAGGCAGGATACATCGCTACTTAAGATGCTACCAAAGAGGTTGTTTGGGTGTATATTGGTTCATGAGATGAACTATGTTCCTCCCATTGTGTGATAATGGAGTTGTGGCTTATGCCAAGGAACGCAGGTCCCATCAGTGATCCAGACATATTCTAAGGCAGTATCACCTGATCATGGAGATGGTTGATCTCTAAGGGATCGAGGTTAGGAGAGTAGACTCAGAGGACAGCACGGAGGATCCACTCACGAAGGCCTATTCCCAGAGAGAGACTTTTATGGGATGGTTGAGTATGAGATACTACAACCACTGCTACAGATGGCCCTAGTGCAAGTGGGAGATTGTTAGTTATATGTATGCCCTAGAGGCCATTACTGTACATTGGATGTATATTGTAGTGGATGCTGGGACATATATAGGGAGGACTTTCTTGCTCGACATGATAGTATGCTATCTGGTTGACCTTTACCTTAACGTGTACACTAATTGTCTCTCTGTTACATGTTGGTAAAGCCCTTAGGATGTGTACTTGACTACCTGGACTATGATGCGGATCATACTAGTGGGGACATGGTAGTCCACAAGTACATCCTTCAAAGTCCCTAGTCGTGGGTGTATCGAGACGGGGCATCGATATACCAGAGTAGACTAGCGTGTACCTTCTCGACCCATACAGATGGGCGATGGATGATCCCATATCCATTGGTGTTTGACATCAGAGATGATATACGGGTGCTCAGTAGAGACTGGGTACACTGGACGGACTCGCCGAGAACTCCCAGATGGTATTATACCTCACGTCAGATGGCAGTTCTCTGGTGACACTGGTACAGAGTAGTCTGTTGACCCGAGATCGTCATAGAGTCTTGTGTGGTTCCCACTGTGCTTTGATTTCCATCTTACCACGTCCAAGAGGGCGTGCAAAATGGTGGTTTTTGGGTACAGTCCCGAGTCACATGGAGACAATGAGCGATAGGAAGGGATTCGTCTCTCCCGGTATAGGGAGTTGATGTTGAGCTGTGCTCGATTGGCTATAACAGGAAATCCCTGGCCAGGGTTGCTGAGATTTACTGGTAAGTGTTACCAGTAGTTTCTCGAACAGTTATAGACCTCATATCGACACGACTTATCGAGCTATTGGGGTCTGACGTTTACCACCCCTAGGCAAGATATGCGACATATCAGACGATCAGACCGGACTGTACGGTAGTGTTACTGGTTGGATTCACTGGAGTGTGAGCGGGCTTGCTCGTCGATCTTCAGATCGCTCAATACCCGGGTGGCCGTTACGTTTAGCAGACCGCTTGCGGCTTGTGGATGTTTGATATGATCATCATCCGCTGCCGGCGTATTGACGAGTCTTTAGAGTCCTACACAGAGGTTTCCTGGCTCAAGAGAAACGAAATAGGAGCGCATATGAGATATGTGCGGGACCGAGAATGATACCAGTATGTGATACTGTATTCGATTCTCGCGATTTGTGACATTGATCGGTTATATGCGATATAGCCGGGTTATCGGATCAAGTGTTGATTCGATAAGTTGTTACTGTTGATATTAGTCGGTTATATGCGATATGACCGGATCATTAAATCAAGTGTTGATTTAATGATTTAATGCATAATTATATAGTTGATATATTACTTTGCATTAACTAGTATCGGTTCACTTTAAATGGATTTTCTCACTTCGTTGTACAAGTTGTATATGTGATATACTTTTTGTACAAATGTTTTTATCATGTTTGATGATACATGCTTCTTTGGTTAAGTGTATAGAATTGAACCATGGTTACCTTAATGATTAGGGTTTTGCTTTTTCATTTTATTATTTGTTTATTCATTTTGGATATTAATAAAAGCATAAAAAGAAAAAGCAAAATGGTTTTCTTTCTTTTCTTTCATGAAGCTTTTTGAAGCTTCATGAAGCTTTGACCAAGTCACCATTTTGTATTGTTCTTTTAACCCTAACCATTCACATAACCTTAGTTAGTTCTCTACACTTGACCATGGTTTATAATATGATAAGTATTATTTTCTTTTAACTTATCATATAATAATCTTCTTCTTCTTCATCTTCTTCCTTGAAGAAAACCTTACTTCATCAATGGTGGATTGATGAAACAAGTGAGAAATCCAATTCTAAAGTCTACCCACTTCCTATTTCTTCATCCTCTACCTCTTGCCAAGTAGTAGAGTGTGTTTTCTTCACAAGTTTCTTGACTTTGTGAAGTGAGAGCTTGATCTAGCGATGCCTCGACGTAGATCATCTTCGGCATGGACATCGACGACCTAGCTCGCCATTTCTCCGACGAAGCCGACGTTAGAGCCCGGGAATTCATTTGGACAGCGAGGGGACTTCGTTGTGGAGCTATGGAGGTGGAGCACCGGATCTACAAAGGTTGTATTTCCGTATTCTCTTAGTTAAGTGTTAACTTGTTATCGTTTCGCCTAGACATCTTGCTAACGATCCGTAGTCTAGGGTTTCTGGGCACCGTATTTCTTGATATTGGCATGGTTGATGCCTTGTGAGACCTCATTAGGGTGCCTAGGAACCTTTCACCCATATCCATCGGTGTTTCACATCAAAGATGGTATACGGGTGCTCAGTAGAGACTGGGTACACTGAACGGACTCGCCGAGAACTCCTAGATGGATATATACCAATCGTCGGATAGCAGTTCTCCGGTGACACTGGTACAGGTTAGTCTGTAGACCCGAGATCGTCATAGAGTCTTGTGTGATTCCCACTTTGCTTTGATTTTCACCTTACAACGTCCAAGAGGGCATGCAAAACGGTGGCTTTTGGGTACAGTCCCGAATCACATGGAGGCAATGAGCGATAGGAGGGGTTTCGTCTCTCCCGGTATAGGGAGTTGATGTTGTGCTATGTTCGATTGGCTATAACTGGAAGTCCCTGGCCAGGGCTGATATAGAGTGCCACTGATAAGTGTTACTAGTAGTTTCTTGATCTGTTATGAGCCTCACATCGACACGACTTATCGGTTACTGGGGTCTGATGTTTACCACCCCTAGACTAGATATGCAACATATCAGACGAAGAGACCGGACTGTACGGTAGTGTTACTGATTGGATTCACAGGAGAATGTACAGGCTTGCTTGTTGTTTTTCTGATCGTTCAATACACGGGTGGCTGTTACGTTTAGTTGACAGCTTGCAGCTTATGGGTGTTTGATATGATCATCACCTACTGCCGGCGTATTGACGATTCTTTAGAGTGCTACACAGAGGTTTCCTGGCACAGGAAAAACGGAGTAGGAGCACATATCTGTTATGTGCGGGACCGAGAATAATACGATATGAGATACCGTATTCTATTCTCGCGATATATGATATCGGCCGGGTATATGTGATATAGCCGGGTCATCGGATCAAGTGTTGATTCGATGAGTCGGTACATGTTATATTAGTCGGTTATATGCGATATAGCCGGATTGTCGGATCAAGTGTTGATTCGATAATTTAATGTATAATTATATATGTGATATATTACATTACATTAACTAATATAAGCTCACTTTATTGATTCATTTTCTCACCGGATAATACATTGATATATATGCGATATATGTTAATTGTATCATATTCTTTTGTTACAAAAATATATTATATATGTGATATATAATATTATAACAAGTTAAGGTTACAAATGCAATATAATTTGTAGAGATTAAACAAGTTAGGGTTTGATTTGGGTTAGCATTTGGGTTAGCTTTTTCATGAAGTTTCTAGAAGCTTTATTTTGTTTTAAGCTTAGATATTTTGCATTGATATTTTGTGAAGATATTTCTTAACCCAACCTAAACCCTTTACCATGATTTATTCTCTACAATGGTTAAGCCTTTCATTCTTAACCAAGGGTTGCAATTGTAACCATAACAATAATTTCATTATTCATCACAAATACTTTTCTTCTTCTTCTTCCTCTTGAAAAGCTTTCTAGCTTTTGGGTTAGTGATGAATAAGTATGAGAAATTAAAAGAAAAGGAGAGCTAAATTCCTACTTCATTATCCTATCTATTCTAGCCACTTAGATTAGGGTGTTCGCTTCACTAATACTTGATTAGAGAAGTGAGAGCTTGAGTTAAAGATTCTTCAAGGTAGATCATCTTTGAAAAGGAAGACTTCAAGCAAGCATGAATCGTTCGGCTTGTGGAGCCTCTCTAGAGTCCGGAAGTTCATGGATCGCGGTGAAGGGACTTCTACTCGGAGCTTATGAAGCGAAGGAACGGACTACAAAGGTTGTAATCCCTTTCTCTTAGATGTAAAGTTGTTTACATGCTTGTTAATCCTAATACTCTAGCAAAGATCCCCGCTTTAGGTTGTTCGGCACTTGAAAATTTTAAATTCGGCATGGTTGATGCCTTATAGACCCTTATGATAGTGCCTAGTAACCCTACAGTGGTATCAGAGCCAAGCTAGAGCATTAGGCAACGTGTAGACGAAGTTAAAAGTCCGATCGAACCCCGAAACGTCATATTTAACCCCCACTCTGGAAAATTTTTAAAATATGGTTATTTCCTTATTAAAAATACTCAGAAAATTAAGCAGGTGATTCTATGGATAACTGTGAAAGACGAACCCCTAATTCCATAAAGTCGCCGCGGAACCGCGGCCATACCAGGCCTTTCGCGGCGGTTCCGCGGTCGTACTTGGGTATCAGAGATAGATGTTTTTGGGTAACATCCGTAGGTATTACTACATGTTTCTGGGAATTTTTAATATTACTCAAGTGTTGAGTTTTCTGGAGATCTTAGGAATTCGTTGATTCGATCGGAAAGTTTAACATCGTTTAGTTTTTCGGATAATTTAGAACGTGTTAAAAGGTTCGAACGGATATCAATAACATACTTTTTCAACTGACGGAAAACTTTCAAGTGTTGGATTTTTCCTGAGTTTAAAACTTTCGGGAAATCACGCTAGCGTATCTGTGGACCCTCTAGAAGAACGTAACCTTAACTTAATTGTGTGACCGTCAAAACTGCCATTGAACCCTAGGGTTTGTGGTAGTTTAGCGTTGCCACATGTGAGGCGTTGGTTTGACCCTTCTACGGCTGGTTCATTGGGGCGGTGACATGTTCTGGGATTTTTGAACTCCACTCAAGTATTGAGCTATCTGAGAAATCTTGGGTATTTGATTATTCGATCGGAAAGTTTAACATTGTCTATTTATCTGGAATGCGATACAATATGTGGAATTTATATAGTTAGGCATGAAATGCGAAGTATGCGATATTTCGGATTTAAGATGTCTAAAGTATTTGTGGATTCCAAATGTTGTAGTTTTACACTTTCTTTTCTGTGACCGTAAGCATAGTATGTGGTGTATCACTGGCTTCGTTGCTATACATTAACGACAATCGGGATACGCATACTTACTTACGTTGATGATATGAGATATTATGTGTTGCTGTGATGTGTTATATTGGATCGTCGTGTTCTGAATAGCCGGGGTTTTATGTGAGATGAGAGTTTTTATTTTCATTCATGTAATATTCATTGTATGTAATATTCTTTTATTGGGGCACTTGCGGGTTGAGGATGATGTCACCATTGTATATTATTTACTTTTCCGCATTAGGTAGACCTAAGCAGGGGAGCACAAGTAACCGGGTTCTAGGGTCCAGTAGGAGGCCATCTCGAGGAGTCGAGACCGGGTCTCCTAACCCTAGAATTGGCAGTGTTACTTGCCGCTCTCGTAGGGGTCTAGGGATGTGGGTTTGGCTATTCATCGCGACCGTGGAATCCGTGTTTTATAAAGGCTCGATATAAAACACGGACGTCCTAATATATCCAATATTTCATATGTTATCTTCTGCTGCAATGTTCTGTGATGAGATCATATTACTGCCTGAGACGAATGCTTATACTATATATATATCATGATATATAAATATTACTGCTTTCGTTTCTTCTGTGATGCTTAGGAAGCAAAACTGATGGGATTTATTAATGAGATTAATAAAAGAAAAGAAACCTAAAAGATGTTGTAGAATCAAAACTTTTCAAAAAGGGTAGCTACAGTTTTTTGCTTTGCATAGTGGTATATATGATATACCCTGCACCTTATTCGATGAGGAAAGAGCCGAGATCCCTTCACCGGGAGTGACCTCTTTAGCAAAACTGGCAGATGCTACAAACTCACGGTTTAGTTTTTGATTGCTTCTATAGTTCTTGCTTTGCACCGCGGTATTTGTGAAATATCCTGCACCTTATTCGATAAGGAAAGAGCCGAGATCCCTTCACTGGGAGTGACCTCTTTAGCGAAACTAGAAAAAGCCTAAAAAACACTGCTTTTCAAAATCACTTGTTTCCACAACGATATCAAGTTCATTGCGCTTATGGTTTTCCGGAAAACCCGTGTAGCCCTCCGTCATTTCAGATAGGTATTAATTAGTATTCGTGCTACGGTAGTTTGGCATTCGTCAAGGCGTAATGTACGGTAGCTATGTACTACTTATCTATAGCATGAGATGCGATTGGATTAGAGTATTCATACGGCGTTGTTTGGCATTCGTCAAGGGTCGTGCGGGTGGGTTTAATTCAATCAAGAAATGTACGGGTTGAACTTGGCTAGCGGACTATGGGTTGTTTAGTATTCGTCAAGGTCATAGCACGTTAGGGACAGAAGCATTATCGGGAATTTCAAGTGTTGAAATTTGCAATGAGATTGCATACCTCCTATGAGATAGTTGGATCCCGATACCCACTGCGAGTAAGAGTTACTCCTGGGAGAATTTTACACAGGACAATTAGCCGATCAAGTAGGTGTCTAGAAAGGTGTTAACGAGCTTATGCCTCTGGGAAAACGAGGTTTATTTTAATTAGGTCCATGCGAAAGCACGGGGAACCTCCCTCAAAGTACCAACACTGATCTGGCTGAAAGATTGGCGAACTTGTAAGGTGTAATTAATCCCGGCTAATCTTTCCTTTTAGGGTTTGTAGGAAGATTAGATAAAAACAGTGGGAGGCATCCTGATTAGATGAGATAATAACCAATCTAATCTTGCAAGAGCATACGCTAAAGTGTTTTCTTCTCTCTCTCTCCAGGTAGCGACCATGTCAGGCCTTAATCAAGATAATAACATGGATGTATTGACTGAACCCGCTTATTATATTAAGCAGGGGAACGTTGGTCCCGTTTTTTCTTATAAGTGTTATAAGACTGAGCAGGAAATAGGAGAATATCTGGATTCTCATACCGCCCAAACGAAGAATAAGCTTGTTGATGCATCTTCTTCAGGTGTGTTAGTTATCGAGAACTGTTTCTCATTTCACTCTAAGTCCTGGGTATTAAATACCGGATCAGGATCACACATATGTATTATGTTACATGGGCTACGAAAAGGTAGGGAACTGGGAGAGGGTGATCTTTCCCTAAGAGTAGGGAATGGTGCAAATGTTGCAGCCAAGGCAGTTGGCGAATATTACCTTATATTACCAAATGGTAATACATTGGTTTTAAACAAGTGCTATTACATTCCGACCCTGATATGCAATATTATATCAGTTTCTTTATTGAATAAAGAAGGATATAATTTTATAGTACAGGATAATGTTATGAACATATTCCTGAATCAAAAGTTGATTGGATCAGGATCGTTAAATAATAGCATATACGTTCTCAACCAGACTATAGTACTTAATGTACAAAACACACACAAGAGGAAGAGTTCAGAAATGAACGAATCCTTCTTGTGGCATTGTAGACTAGGTCATATCAATGCGACACGGCTAGCTAAATTGCATAAGGATGGATATTTGAATCCGTTCGAATTTTCATCTTATGACACTTGCCAGTCATGTCTCAAAAGCAAGATGACCAAAACTCCGTTTAGTGGACACGGAGAAAGAGTTATAGAACTCTCGGGACAGATACATAGTGATGTATGTGGTCCCATATCTACACATGCCAGGAACGGTTCTTCCTATTTCATTACATTCACCGACGATCTCTCAAGATACGGGCATGTGTTCCTGATGAAACACAAGTCTGAAGCTTTTGAGAAATTCAGAGAATATAAGAATGAAGAAGAGAACCAAACGGGAAAAAGTATTAAAATCTTACGATTTGATCGAGGAGGAGAATACTTGAGCAATGAGTTTCTGGACTATCTAAAAGAGAATGGGATTCTCTCTCAGCTTACTCCTCCTTATACACCACAGCACAATGATATGTCGGAGCGGAGGAATCGCACCCTATTAGATATGGTGCGCTCTATGATGAGCAATATTGAGTTGCCAGTTTCCTTCTGGGGGTATGCGCTTGAGACAGCCATAGACCTATTGAATAGGGTTCCTACCAAATCTGTGCCAACCACTCCATATGAGATATGGAAAGAAACGAGACCACATCTTAATTACATTAAGATTTGGGGTTGTCCGGCATATGTCAAAACACAAAATCCGGACAAGCTCGAGGCAAGGTCGGTTCTGTGCATGTTTATTGGATATCCCAAGCATTCGCAAGGGTATATCTTCTACCACTCCGAGGAACAAAAAGTGTTTGTTTCTCGACATGCCACCTTCTTAGAAAAGGGTTTTCTTATGAAACAAGATAGTGGCAATGAGGTAGAACTGGAAGAACTTCCAGCGACACAAACTGCAACTGAAGATTTAGTGGAACCAGAGGATTCAGTAGTTCCCAACGACCCCCAGCCTCTCCTCCGATCTAGTACGGTTTCTCATCCACCTGAGAGATACTACGGTTTTCTCGTTGATGGTGGGAGCGAGGATTGCATCATGGAAGATGATGACCCGACTAGCTTCGAGCAGGCCATCACGAGTGGTGACTCTGTGAAGTGGCTGGATGCAATGCGATCTGAGATGGAATCCATGTATACTAACAAAGTATGTACTTTGGAAGTTGCTCCTGAAGGGGTAAAACCCATTGGGAGCAAATGGATCTTTAAGAAGAAACTTGGTGTAGATGGAAAAGTTGAGACTTTCAAAGCTAGACTTGTTGCAAAGGGTTTTCGTCAATGACCAGGTGTGGATTATGACGAAACCTTTTCTCCAGTGGCTATGCTTAAGTCCATACGGATCCTACTTGCCATTGCTGCATACCATGACTACGAAATCTGGCAGATGGATGTTAAGACCGCCTTTCTAAATGGTGATTTAGAAGAGTGCGTGTACATGACTCAGCTAGAAGGCTTCGTAGACAGTGGAAGCAGCGGAAAGGTGTGCAAGCTGCTTAAATCCATCTATGGGTTAAAGAAAGCATCGCGGAGTTGGAACATCTGCTTTGATGTTGTAGTCAAAGAGTTTGACTTCATCAAAAACGTAGATGAACCTTGTATATAGAAGAAGGTTGTAGAGAGTTAGGTTGTCTTCCTCGTATTATACGTGGATAACATACTCTTGATAGGAAATGATGTTCCTATGCTGCACTAGATCAAGCTTTTCTTATAAAAAAGATTCTCAATGAAAGATCAAGGTGATGCCTCGTGCATACTGGGAATAAAGATCTATAGAGATAGATCTAAACGGGTACTGGGATTGTCCTAATTTAGGTACATTGACACCATACTATAAAGGTTTAGTATGGAAGAATCCAGGCGTGGGAACCAACCCACGATCTCTGGACTCACTCTCTCCAAAGAGATGTCTCCCAAGACTGATTTGGAGAGAGCTCGCATGCAAGGGATACCCTATGCTTCGGCAGTAGGCTCCATCATGTACGCGATGCTCTGTCACTGGATAGCTGTGAAGAATATTCTCAAGTACTTGAGAAGGACTAAGGAGATGTTCTTGGTGTATGGTAACGGTGAACTTCAGGTGGAGTCCTTTATCGATTCAAGCTTCCAAAGTGATAAGGACGACTCTAAATCGCCCTCGGGATTTGTCTTTACCCTCAATGGAGGGGCAGTGTGTTGGAAGAGTTCCAAACAGGAAACCATTGCAGACTCGACGATGGAGGCTGAATACATCGCTGCCAACGATGCTGCCAAAGAGCCTGTCTGGATGAAGAAGTCCATCACTGAACTTGGTGTGGTTTCGTCCATTGAGCATCCAATACCTTTGTATTGTGATAACAATGGAGCTGTGGCTTTGGCCAAGAAACCCAGGTACCATCAGAAGTCCAGACATATTCTGAGGCGGTATCACCTGATCCGGGAGATAGTTGATCGCCGGGAGATCGAGGTCAGGAGAGTTGATACGAAGAACAACACTGCGGATCCACTCACGAAGGCCATACCCCAGATACAATTTGAGAGACTCTCCGGGATGCTGGGTATGAGATACTACAACAGCTGGCCTTAGTGCAAGTGGGAGATTGTTAGTTATATATGCCCTAGAGACTATTGTTGTACATGTGATGTATATTATAGTGGATGCTTGGATATATATAGAGAGGACTTTCTTGCTCGACATGATAGTATGCTATTTGGTTTCACTTTGTCTTAACATGTTGACTTGTATTAGTTTGCTGTCTTGCTCTCACATGTTGATAAAGCCCTTAGGATATGTACTCGACTACTGGGACTATGATGAGATCATACTGGTGGGGCCAGGGTAGATAATGAACACATCCTATAACTGTTCCTAGTCGAGGGTGTATCGAGACAGGGCATCGATGCACCAGTGTGGACTAGCGTATACACATCTTGACCCATATGATGGGCGATGGATGATCCCATATCCGTCGGTGTTTGACATCAAGGTTGGTGTACGGGTGCTCAGTAGAGACTGGGTACACTGGACGGACTCGCCGAGAACTCCCAGATGGTATTGTACCTCACGTCAGATGGCAGTTCTCCGGTAACACTGGTACAGAGTAGTCTGTTGACCTGAGATCGTCATAGAGTCTTGTGTGATTCCCACTGTGCTTTGATTTCCATCATACCACGTCTAAGAGGGCGTGCAAAAAGGTGGCTTTTGGGTATAGTCCCGAATCACATGGAGGCAATGAGCGATAGGAGGGGATTCGTCTCTCCCGGCATAGGGTGTTGATGTTGTGTTGTGTTTGATTGGCTATAACCGGAAATCCCTGGCCAGGGTTGCTGAGATTTACTGGTAAGTGTTATCAGTAGTTTCTCGAACCGTTATAGACCTCATATCGACACGACTTATCAAGCTACTGGGGTCTGACGTATACCACCCCTAGGCGAGATATGCGACATATCAGACGACGAGACCGGACTGTACATGAGTGTTACTGATTGGATTCGCAGGAGAATGTGCAGGCTTGCTTGTTGATCTTCTGAGCGCTCAATACCTGGGTGGCTGTTACGTTTAGCTGACCGCTTGCAGTTTGTGGGTGTTTGATATGATCATCACCTACTGCCGGCGTATTGACGATTCTTTAGAGTCCTACATAGAGGTTTCTTGACTCAGGCAAAACGGAGTAGGGTCACATATGTGATATGTGCAGGACTGAGGATAATGCGATATGTGATACCATATTCTATTCTCATGACATTTGATATCAGCCGGGTCATCGGATCAAGTGTTGATTCGATGAATCGGTAAATGAGATATTAGTCGGTTATATGCGATATAGCCGGATTGTCGGATCAAGTGTTGATTCGATAATTTAATGTATAATAATATATATGATATATTAAATTACATTAACTAATATTAGCTCACTAAAAGATTCTTTTTCTCACTCGGGTAATACATTGATACATATGCGATATATGTTAATTGTATTATTTTATTTTGTTACAATAAATATTATATATGTGATATATAATATTGTAACATGATATGATAACTAATGCAACATGTTTAGTGGAGATTAAACAAGGTTAGGGTTTGATTTGGGTTAGTGCATTCATGAACCTTCTAGAAGGTTTCTTTTTGTTTTTGCTAAGATATTTTCAAATGACTCATGCTTTAACCCAACCCAAACCCTAGCCCTAGTTAAATCTCTACAAAGGTTTAGTCAACCATGGGTTGCATTATTCATCATGATTATATTTTTATTATTCATCACAAAAGGATTTAATTCATTATTCATCTTCTTCTTGCTTGAGTTCTTCATGAAAAACTTTCTTGCTTTGATTTTGTGATGAAAAATGAGTGAGAATAAGAAAACAAATGAGAGCAAAAATCCTACGTCATCATTCTCATCTATCCTTGCCATTTAGATGAGAGTGTTCACTTCATTTAGTGAGTGAGAGCTTGTGTTAATGAAACTTCAAGGTAAATCATCTTTGTTATCGAAGATCGGAAGCAAGCTTGCATCTTTCTCTTCGTGGAGCCTCTCGAGAGTCCGGAACACGATGATCGCAGCGAAGGGACCACAACACGGAGCTTATGAAGTGAAGGACCGGATCTACAAAGGTTGTAACCCTCTCACTTAGTGTTAAAGTGTTTAACATGCTTGTTTTCGTCTAATCTCTAGTTTAAAGATCCGGCTTTGGGTTGTTCGGCACGGCTAAATTTTAAATCGGGCATGGTTGATGCCTCGTAGACCCTTATTAGAGTGCCTAGCAAACCTACAGTGGTATCAGAGCCAAGCTAGAGCTTTAGGCGAAGTCTAGGCGAATTTTAAAATCCGATCGTACCCGGAAACCCCGATATATACACTTCTCTGGATATTTTTTAAAAATGTGATTTTTTCCATATTAAAAATACTCAAAAAAATCAGCAGGGAATTCTATGGACCTCTGTGAAAAACGATCCACTGATACGCTTAAAGCGCCGCGGAAGCGCGGCCGGACTATGCCTGCCGCGGCGGTTCCGCGGCGCTACAGTGCGCTTGTTGTGTTCTATTTCCACAGTAATGTCCGTACTATTTTCCTGATTGGTCTGGGATATTTTTATTCTACTCAAGTGTTGAGTTTTCTGGGTTGTATTGGGGACTCGTTGATTCGATCGGATAATTTAACTTCGTTTAATTTTTCCGGATAATTTTTAGAAACTGTTAAAAAGTTCGAACGGATATCAATAACTCACTTTTTCCCCTGTCGGAAAATTTTCAAAAGTTGGATTTTTTCTCGAGTTTGAAACTTTCGTGGAAAATCGTGCAAGTAACGCGGTGAACCCTCTAGAAGACAACAAACCTTAACTCGATTATGTGACCGTCTTGAACGGCCTCTAAACCTTAAGGTTTGGGGCAGTACGGTGTGCCATATCTGAGACGTTGGCTTGACCCTTCTACGGCTGGACCATTGGTACTGTTGCATGTGATGGATATTTTTTGAACTCCGCTCAACTGTTGAGCTATTTGGGAAATCTTGGGTGTTTGTTTATTTGATCGAAAAGTTTAACACTGTCTATTTATCTGGAATGTGATACAATATTTGGAATCTATAAGTAGTTATGAGATAACTAATTTGAATATTATAAATCTAGCAGTTCAGTCTCAATAGATCGGTTGCCACGGAATTTTGATGTGATCAAAAGTCCGTCGCAATCACGTAGCGTATGCGGATACTCGCCGGGTAAACTTAATAGACAGCCATGCCCTATAGCCCCGACCAAGTGACTGTAGGAGAACCCCGTCGCCAAAAGCATCCGTTCGGGTGCTCGCGGCAGCAGTGTTCCGCCTTAGTGCACTTCGTCAACGGCATCTGAGGGTGCGGCCGTCTACTAAAGTTTGCGACGAGCATTCGATCAGGTTGTCGGGAATCTTTTTGAATTGCCCGACTGGATATTGATGTAAGTCTACGGTAGCGCCCCGGCCGTCTATCAGACGCCAAATGCGGAACAAAACATTTTATAACTGGCGCTATCGTATACTATAACCCGGATCTGCCACTAACGCTAAACTAACAATCTACAAAGAGGGTAGAAAGGTTATACAGAACGATCCGAGTCCTTCATTCTTTAACCATCATCCCTCGCTCTGTTGCGGCTGCTCCGATCTCCTCGATCTCCGGTCTCGTCGTCCAGGTGGCACCACGTCATCAGATCTTTAAACGGGCTCCCGCCTCTGACCCGAGACAATTCGGTCATCAAGTTTGCTAAAAGAGATGACCAAGATTGATGTAGAGAATGAGTAGAACACTTTGTCTCGTTACGTCCAAAACTATGGACGAACGGTTAATGAAGTTGCCTTTTGGATTCAACTGAAATGAGAAATGAATATCTGAAATTTCCATGAAGCCAAAACTTGTTTCTTTTTCAAATCCACAACCATGATCACTCACAAATGAATGGCCGGCCATATTTGTAGAGGGGGGAGGTGAGCGTAGGAGAGGGGAGGGTCACCATAACAATAATGAAGAGGATGAGTCATCTAACACCTAGTATGAACACAATTAATGCATACATTGAACTTTCTAACCTAGTCATCAAGCATTAATTGCACAATAAATGCACTAATGACTCACTAGCCTAATCACCTCATCTAGAAGCCACTAGAAACTTCCACACTCATCTCAAGAAAAGATAAATCCGTATTAAACCGAATGTTTAATACGGGTGATAGAAAACTAGAAACTGGCAACTTCCAAAAGTGATCCCGAAACGAATTTCAGGATAACCCCGTAACTGTATAAATATACCCGCATTTATATTACGACCGAATACAAATGCAACTGAGACAAAGATATTATATCTACAAAGTATAATACATGGATCCGGCTTAAACCAAAGCCCACCAGTATTATCTGCCCGAAATATGACACGTGCGTAAACGCACGTGCATTTTCGGAACCCTGCCATAAAACCATACGGCCTCTACAACGTTTCTCCTGAACTTGGGAAACTATCTGTGGGGGACTCTAATGACTCGTCAGTACCCTGACAGTGGGTTTAACCACAAGCCGTCAGCGGCACTAGCTATGCGTAACGGCTGCCCATGGACTAACCTCAAGGGAGACCGATGAGCGAACTCATCCGGAAACCCTACTGAGCCTAACAGTGACAATGTATATACAGTCCGGTCCGTTCGTCTATGAGTATCGTATATCGGGCCTAGGGGGCTGGTAACGTCAGACCCCCAAAAGCGGTATAAGTTGTGTCGGAGACAAGCCCTGAACACCCTGAGAAACTACCTGAGTACCTACCAGTAATTCTCACCTGCCTTGGTCAAGGACATGGTGTAACGGCTTTCCTAGACACAGCACGATCTCACCCCCAATACCGGGAGAGACGAATCCCCTGCCGATCCGCTCACGTGCCTCCATGTGGCTCGGGACTGTACCCAAAAACTACCTGTTTGCATGACTCCTTTGAGCCGTGGTAGGGTAGAAATCAAAGCACAGTGGGAACTCACACGAGACAAATGACAACCTCAGGTCGATGAACTAACCTGTACACATGTCACCAGGGAACTGCTATCTGACGATAGGTATAATACCAACTAGCAGATTCCCGGCGAGTCCTGTCCGGTGTACTTATAACCCAATGAGCACTTGTATACATCATAGGTGATCCAACTGACACCAGTGGCTTGTGAGACCGGCCACCGCCCCTCGTCGGGGTCTCGACTGTATACACTAGTCTACTCTGGAGTATCAATGCCCTGTCTCGGTACTCCCACGACTAGGGACCACAATTAAGGATATGCTTATAAACCACCCAACTCTTACGTATACGATCGCCCTCATACTGTTGGTAGTCAAGAAAGATCCTAAGGGCTCTATCAACGTGTAATCGTGATCAGTCATCTGAACCTATACACGACTGATAAAGGCAAACCAGATAGCATACTATCATCTCGAGTAAGACTGTCCTTCCGGTATAGGTCCTCCGCAATCATTGCAATCACGTGCCTGCGATCCAATAATTGACTTTGAGGGCACTATTTCCAACAATCTCCCACTTGCACTTAAGGCTAATTATTGCGATGTCGCATACTCACAGCCCGTGTGATACCAACACCCAACTCCTCTACTAATCAGTTTCACAAAGCCCGTTTGTAAAACTATTGTATTCGAGAAATAGCCTCAGTGAGTGGATCCGCCCTGATGTTCCTTTCTATGTCTCTCTTAATCTCAAGTTCGCAGAGAAAGCCATCTCCGGAATTGAGTAATACCTGTCTTAAAATATGTCTGGATATCTGATGGGACCTGGTTCATAAATGAACTCCAAATCCAAACTTCTTAGACTGTATCGATCACTGAACCTAATCAGTATCATGCACCATGCCTCCCACAGTATCCCCTTGGACCACCTGTCCATAATACTGTCCTCTTCGTCAGAGGGAAAACTATAGCTCTGACAATCACTCTGTCAACCATGTCACCTTTGAAGCCTGGAATGATAACCGTCTCCCGAAGGAGGCTGCCGTCATCAAATCCGTAGAACATGCACTTATGTTCTAAAATTGCTTCCTTATATTTCTCCAGGATTGGATTATTACAAACTTATTGCATCTAGTGCAAAAACAATATCTGGTGTGGTACTTGACATCTCATGATTGACTCAATTGCCTAAGCAAGTGATCTGCTAATCATGCACATCCCTCTCCCCTTTAGTCTGTAAGACACCTTTAGAGAGGGTGACTCCATCACCTGCAGGTACACCACCATGCCAGGAGTCATCTATTCTAAAAACCATTAGAATACTATCAAAGTACTCACATTGGGAAACTACCCAAATCCAGATCTAAAACCATAGATCTAGAAACCAGAATGTCAGATATTATATCCATATCCTATCTGGAGAAACAACTGTGTGACGACCACAGTACAACCGATCGTAGTATAGGAATTTTACTTCCTACTCTGTGTATGTCATCCAAATACCAGGACATCACACCCTACTACCTTCTTAACAGATCCATCCCCTATTCTGATGAAGTCAAACCCATGACTGTCACATCAAAATTAGATGATCTCCGCTATATCTGCTCAAGTCTATAAATAGACATAGCTACTTGCCCACTATGCTTCCGCTGCTCCCACTGACCACAACAATCCTCTGGCAGAATAATATACACGTGCACTTCTAAAGCCAGTTTAGAACGACGCTATACTTAACCTCCTGCCGGGTCTCATAGTCTGGAACAACAGTAGTGTCAAGTCTGGGTAGATAAGAACCTCCCTGTCACCGTCCTTGAGGCTACCGGAGTACCTCTCGGGTGTCTGAGGTTACCCACCATATCTGCGGAGTGGCTATTGGAATGTCAATCCTGATTGAATCTTTAGGTCCTATTAAATTTTCCGTAATCGTTTGCGGTTCTGGAATCACTTCCAGTTCTACCATACTCCCACTACTGTTTTCTGAAAAAATCCATTTTGCTAAAACTGTGGCGAGTCAAGAACAATATCGCTATTGATCTACCAGATGGTAGAAAGTCAACCCTCGACACAGCCCAGTTCAACCCACAAACTGCCATTACAGAAACGTGCCATAAGTTATCCAGAGTCTGGTTTTAAGCATAAGCCAGACAACTCCCCGTACCTTAACATCGTTAAGTTATGAACCATTCTATATCCAATATAGAAACTTTGGCACTTATTTAATTGGATCCAGATTCAAATCATGCAGCTGTCTCCAGTACATATCAACTTTATGGAGAGAGGCTAATCAGCATTACTCAACTTAGGAATCCATCCAATTATGAGCAACCTGAAAGAGAAACAAGTTTCTCAAAAACATTACTATCAACTGAATACCAATCACAAGAATCTTCATCTTCGATCTCTTTGAAGAATTCCGATACTTGCGATACTTGGTTCTCTACTTTATTCTTATACCCACAACTTCTCAAAACTTAGACCTTGTATTTCTACGAAACACTTGTCTAAATACTAGAGAATTCATAAGTAAACAGAACATAGTACGAGGACCAACCCCTTTATCCTGATGGACACTGGAAAACATACAATACTCTGTATAAGTCCGCTAAGTTGAATAACTCAAAACATGTGCATCGTTGGTTGAAAACTGTACTTATGGTTAAGAACTACTCTGCTGTTCAATGCTCCTTACCCAATCGTCAACTGATATAGGTAAATGTCATCGACATAATATCAAAAAGTTAAATCTCACTTTATAAAAATAAACGTACAGATATATCATTTTGAAATTGGTGCACAACAACGGATACTCAAAACCAAATACATGCCTGCCGGCAATAACCTAGGCGACTTCCTCAAATATCACCAATTACAACGAATTATGATATAATGAGGATGATCACCTTATTCCAAATAACTTCCTCCCACTCATCATCTGTAAAACCATACAGATATGAGAATGAAACCTGGTAAATACATACCCTGGAGTAAGTATCTAATCGGGAAAACAGTTTTCCTTTAACAATGCACTGAAACATGAAAATGTTTCGTAGGGGTATCCTGGTATTCCTAGTAATGCCTCTTCCATAATCCAATTCATGACTTCAACCGTATATTTCTTTGCCATCTCTCCAAATCCCTTTATTTGTCTTCAGTCGTTACCTTCTGTACACCCTCGTTAGGCTAAATGGTTTTCTTTCTTCACTACTGTTTGGCACCAGCCTATGGTTTGGAAGAAGACTATCCAGTAAGCATATTAGGTGTACCCTCCTCAACCTAGGAGTACTCACATCTTTGAGAGAAGGTGATGATAAAAGAAAACTGAATAATACCTTATTCTTTTAAAGGTGAAATAGGAGTGGCGATGAAGTACGCGGTTTGGTCGTGAATGATAACAGTCGCAATTTACTTTGCCCTCTTTCTAATCCCTTTATTTTGTCTTTACATATTACCTTCTGTACACCCTACTTAGGCTAATTGGTTTTCTTCATTCCCTACCTTTCGGCACCTGCCTATGGTTTGGAAGAAGACTGTCCAATAAGCGTAATAGGTGTATTCTCCTAAACCAAGGAGCCCTCGCAACCTGAGAGAAGGTGATAATAAAAGACAACTGAATAAACCAATTCTATTTCTCCTCAACCTGGATCCATCCTCGAAGAAGTCCCTTCGAGTTTGTATGTTACCATACGATGGATCTATCCAATGGAAGTGGATGTCCGTAGTAATACGGGTGTTCTGAGAAATGCAAAGGGTAAAAGAAGGAGCGGCAATGACTTATGCAACTTAGACAATCCAAAAGCCAGTATTTTAAGAAGGTTCGGTCAACTTGGTCACTGAGTCATAGTCTAGGGTCGGTCAAAGGTCGCTGCCAAAGAAAGAGAGAAAAGAAACACTCTGTGTGCACTCTAACCTAGATCAGAATGGTTATCACTTTATCTAATCCGGAAACCTCCCACTGTACTGTCAAATTCTCGTCCAAACCTGAAAGAAGAATCAATCGGGATCACCCGAAGAGTAAACCAACTCATCAGTAGGAATCGGGATCCAACTCTCATCGCATGATAATGTGACGGAATCCATTCACGTTATCACACTCCAGAAGGTATGCGCATGCCTAGCAAGTTTCAGTTTCTTTAGAAACTCCCGATATGATTTTTGCCCCATGCTCTTATGACCTTGGCGTTGGTCAAAATGTCATAAGTCACATGCCAAGTTCTGCCCGTCATTATCTTGTCAATTTGAACCCACCCGCACATGCCCTTGACGTTGGCCAAAATGGCAGAACGACTGTCCCAAACTAACTCATCTATCTATGCAACAAATGAATACCCAGCAGCTACCAAACACTATGCCTTGGCGTTGGTCAAAATACATAGCTTGAATACTACTGAATACCCATAAGAAATGACGGAGGGCTACGGCTGTTTTTTAGCGAAAAACCTTTAACGTAATGAACTTGATCTTGTTGAAGGAACCTGATAGCTTTTTATAAAAATATAGTGGCGAAAACCTTTGCTAAAGAGGTCACTCCCGGTGAAGGGATCTCGGCTCTTTCCTCGTGGAATGATGTTCAGGATATTCCACTGAATACCACTATGCAAAGCAACTTGTAATCGACTATAGTGAAGTTATTACCCTGACGCAAACTTCTGCCCAAGGGGTCATTCCCGGTGAAGTGATATCGGCCCTTGCCTCGTCGAATGAGGTGCAGGATATTCCAACCGAATACCACTATGCAAAACAAAAAGAAACGTCTTTGTAATAACACCTTTTAAATTTGTTCCAACAACATCCAAACAGGTTTGTTTTCCTTCGCATTGATCAAAATCAACGCAGTCCCATCAATTAATCACACCAGAAAAGAACGAAAATAAAATGTACGTATATGCCATCCGCATTCGTCACTGGGTCCCGTCATAACCCGTTAGGTTACTTAACTAACGATAGAGCGGGGACTGGACTAGCGCGGGTGCAAAACATATACAATATCTAATAGTATATATAACAATATACAATAATCGCTCCAGGCGTGATAATATGCAACATTACAGAAAAGTAACAAGCATCACAGAATAATACAGATAATCTGGGATCCCCGGGTTTCACAGAGCCGCTGCTGAAACCCGACATTCCCCTGGTCGTGTGGATAGCCTGTGCAATGAAACCTAGACCCCTACGGGTGCGGCAAGTTACCCGCCAAAACCTGAAGTGAGGCAGCCCCTATAGCAAAGTGAATGGACCACACTGCACTTCACGGAATCCGGTAACTTGGGCACCCCTCCTTGGGTCAACCTGTACCCCCTACGAGTGCGGTGAATAGTCTGGCAATTTTAGAGTGAGGCCCCTCTGCCTCTCAAAGTCATGAGATGCGGACCCGTTGCCCTCCAGAACCCGGCTATCCGTGCACTCCGTCGCGGGGTAAAACTAGTACAGAAATGAAAAATATGTACAACGGGTACATCGACCTCAATCCGGTCGTGTCTCAAAAGAATATTATACAAACAGGCAGTGAGGCAGTCCACATGTTGGACGCTCGCCCCGCAATATCAAATGTATAAATAAACTCAAACTGCACTACCATTGCATACTGCCATCCACCACGACAAATCCGCAACATCACAGCACAACACAGAACATCAACGCGGATGTCACGTTCGCAAACCCGTCTAAAAGGACTATAGCAATTAGACGCGGTTTACTGCTCAAATGACATTCACGGTCGGAGATATAATGTAAGTATTGTAAACTAACACGTTTAAATTTCGATCGACTAAATTTCCCGAAGTGGGCCCCACATAGATCTGTTGTACAGTAAAAAACACTGGGCCCAAAAGAACAGTTCCAGAAACCACAATTTCCCCTGTAGGATCCCCAGAAGAAAAATGATCAAGTGATTGACCAAGACGGACGCGGTTCCGCGGTCGTACGGTCGATTCACTTTGTCGTTTTTCTTCAGTGTTCTTTAAAAAGCCTGCTCGATTTTCGGAGATGCTCAAAATGATTTTTAGACCTATTTTAAAATCGACAGAAACTTTACACATGAAATTTGCGGTTTTCGAAAATCCGTTCGATCGATATTTTAAACACGTTAGCACAAGTTAGTAAAGCTTAATGGCAAGGCTCTGATACCATGTAAGTCTACGGTAGCGCCCCGGCCGTCTATCAGACGCCAAATGCGGAACAAAACTTTTTATAACTGGTGCTATCGTATACTATAACCCGGATCTGCCACTAACGCTAAACTAACAATCTACAAAGAGGGTAGAAAGGTTTTACCGAACGATCCGAGTCCTTCGTTCTTTAACCATCATCCCTCGCTCTGTTGCGGCTGCTCCGATCTCCTCGATCTCCGGTCTCGTCGTCCAGGTGGCACCACGTCATCGGATCTTTAAACGGGCTCCCGCCTCTGACCCGAGGCAACTCGGTCATCAAGTTTGCTAAAAAAGATGACCCAGATTGATGTAGAGAATGAGTAGAACACTTTGTCTCGTTACGTCCAAAACTATGGACGAACGGTTAATGAAGTTGCCTTTTGGATTCAACTGAAATGAGAAATGAATATCTGAAATTTCCATGAAGCCAAAACTTGTATCTTTTTCAAATCCACAACCATGATCACTCACAAATGAATGGCCGGCCATATTTGTAGAGGGGGGAGGTGAGTGTAGGAGAGGGGAGGGTCACCATAACAATAATGAAGAGGATGAGTCATCTAACACCTAGTATGAACACAATTAATGCATACATTGAACCTTCTAACCTAGTCATCAAGCATTAATTGCACAATAAATGCACTAATGACTCACTAGCCTAATCACCTTATCTAGAAGCCTCTAGAAACTTCCACACCCATCTCAAGAAAAGATAAATCCGTATTAAACCGAATGTTTAATACGGGTGATAGAAAACTGGAAACTGGCAACTTCCAAAAGTGATCCCGAAACGAATTTCAGGATAACCCCGTAACTGTATAAATATACCAGCATTTGTATTACGACCGAATACAAATGCAACCGAGACAAAGATATTATATCTACAAAGTATAATACATGGTTCCGGCTTAAACCAAAGCCCACCAGTATTATCTGCCCGAAATATGACACGTGCGTAAACGCATGTGCATTTTCGGAACCCTGCCATAAAACCATACGACCTCTACAACGTTTCGCCCGAACTTGGGAAACTATCTGTGGGGGACTCTAATGACTCGTCAGTACCCTGGCAGTGGGTTTAACCGCAAGCCGTCAGCGGCACTAGCTATGCGTAACGGCTGCCCATGGACTGACCTCAAGGGAGGCCGATGAGCGAACTCATCCGGAAACCCTACTGAGCCTAACAGTGACAATATATATACAGTCCGGTCCGTTCGTCTATGAGTATCGTATATCGGGCCTAGGGGGCTGGTAACGTCAGACCCCCAAAAGCGGTATAAGTCGTGTCGGAGACAAGCCCTGAACACCCTGAGAAACTACCGGAGTACCTACCAGTAATTCTCACCTGCCTTGGCCAAGGACTTGGTGTAATGGCTTTCCTAGACACAGCACGATCTCACCCCCAATACCGGGAGAGACGAATCCCCTGCCGATCCGCTCACGTGCCTCCATGTGGCTCGGGACTGTACCCAAAAACTACCTGTTTGCACGACTCCTTTGAGCCGTGGTAGGGTAGAAATCAAAGCACAGTGGGAACTCACACGAGACAAATGACGACCTCAGGTCGATGAACTAACATGTACACTTGTCACCAGGAACTGCTATCTGACGATAGGTATAATACCAACTAGCAGATTCCCGGCGAGTCCTGTCCGGTGTACTCATAACCCAATGAGCACCTGTATACATCTTAGGTGATCTAACTGACACCAGTGGCTTGTGAGACCAGCCACCGCCCCTCGTCGGGGTCTCGACTGTATACACTAGTCTACTCCGGAGTATCGATGGCCTGTCTCGGTACTCCCACGACTAGGGACCACAATTAAGAATATTCTTATAAAGCACCCAACTCTCACGTATATGATCGCCCTCATACTGTTAGTAGTCAAGCAAGATCCTAAGGGCTCTATCAACGTGTAATCGTGATCAGTCACCTGAACCTATACACGACTGATAAAGGCAAACCAGATAGCATACTATCATCTCGAGTAAGACTGTCCTTCCGGTATAGGTCCTCCGCAATCTTTGCAATCACGTGCCTGCGATCCAATAATTGACTTTGAGGGCACTATATCCAACAATTGAAAAGTGTTTTCGATATTGAGACTAAAATGCGTGGTTTATAATTGTTAGGCATGCGATGTCTAAGGAATTCATTTCGTTAGGCATGCGATGTCTAAGGAGCTTGCGGATTCCAACTGTTGTAGTTTTACACTTTCTTTTCTTTGACCGTAAGCGTAGTATGTGGTGTATCGCCGGCTTCGTTGCTATACATCAACGACAATCGGGATACGCATACTTGCTTACGTTGATGATATGAGATATTATGTGTTGCTGTGATAGGTTATATTGGATCGTCGCGTTCTAAATAGCCGGGGGTTTTATGTGAGATGAGAGTTTTTCTTTTTCATTCATGTAAAATTCATTTGTATGTAATATTCTTTTATTGGGGCACTTCCGGGCTGAGGATGATATCACCATTGTATATTATTTACTTTTCCGCATTAGGTAGACCCAAGGCGGGGAGCACAAGTAACCGGGTTCTGGGGTCCAGTGGGGGACCATCTCGAGGAGTCAAGACCGGGTCTCCTAACCCTAGAATTGGCAGTGTTGCTTGCCGCTCTCGTAGGGGTCTAGGGATTTGGGTTTGGCTATTCATCGCGACCGTGGAATCCGTGTTTTATACAGGCTCGTATTAAAACACGGACGTCCTAGTATATCCAATATTTTATATATGTTCTTCTGCTGCAATGTTCTGTGATGAGATCATATTACTGCCTGAGACGAATGTTTGTATTATATATATGAGATATATGTTATATTGCAGATTTCGTTTCAAATGTGATGCTTGTGAAGCATAATAAAATAGGACTTCATTAATGAGATTAATGAAATAAAAGAAACCTAAAGATGTTGTAGAAACTTGTTTAAAAACTGGTAGCTCTAGTTCTTGCTTTGCATAGCGGTGTTCCTTGTAGAACATCCAGCACCTTATTCGATAAGGAAAGAGCCGAGATCCCTTCACCGGGAGTGACCTCTTTAGTGAAACTAGCAGATGCTACAAACTCGGTTTGTCTTTTGATTGCTTCTATAGTTTTTGCTTTGCATAGTGATATTTGTGAAATATCCTGCACCTTATTCGATGAGGAAAGAGTCGACGATCCCTTCACCGGGAGTGACCTCTTTAGCAAAACTAGAAAAGGCCTCAAAAACATTCCTTTTAAAAATCACTCGATTCTACAACGATATCAAGTTCATTACGCAAAGGGTTTTCTTAAAAACCTGTCGTAGCCCTCCGTCATTTCAGATAAGTACTAGTTAGTATTCGTGCTACGTTTGTTGACTATGTTAAGGCGTAGTGTGCAGTAGCTGATTAGTGCTTATCTGTATAAGCATATGATGCGATTGGATTAGGGTAGTCGTGCGACTTTGTTGACTATGTTAAGGGTCGTGTGGGTGGGTTTAATTCAATCGGGAAATGACGGGTTGAACTTGACTAGCACTTATGATTTGTTGACTATGTTAAGGTCATATAGCTGCTAGGGGTAAAATATTATTGGGAATTTCAAGTGTTGAAATTTGCAATGAGATTGCATACCTTCTATGAGATAGTTGGATCCCGATACCCGCTGCGAGTAAGAGTTACTTCTGGGAGAATTTTACACATTACAATTAGCCGATCAAGTAGGTGTCTAGAAAGGTGTCAACGGGGTTACGCCTCTGGGAAAACGAGGTTTACTTTAATTAGGTCCGTGCGAAAGCACGGGGAACCTCCCTCAAAGTACCGACACTGGCCTGGCTGAAACATTGGCGAACTTGTAAGGTGTAGTAAATCCCGGCTAGTCTTTCCTTTTAGGGTTTGAAAGAAGATTTGACTAAAACAATAGGAGACATCCTGATTAGATAAATTGATAACTAATCTAATCTTGTAAAAGCGCACGCTGAGTGTTTTCTTCTCTCTCTCTCCTGGTTACGACTATGCCACACCTTAATCAAGATAATAATACGAATGTATTGGCCGAACCCGCTTGTTATACTGCGCTAAGGAACGTTGGTCCCGCTCCAACTTATAATTGTTATAAGACAGAGCAGGAAATTGGGGAATACCAGATTTCACGTGCCGCCCAAACGAAGAAAGTGCATGCTGATGCATCATCTTCGGGTGTGTTCATTACATAGAACTGTTTCTCAGTATCCTTTACGTCATGGGTATGAGATACCGGATCAGGATCCTACATATGCATATTGTTACATGGGCTACAGATAGGTAGAGAACTGAGAACGGGTGATAAGTTTCATGAAATAGAAACGGTGCAAGTGTTGCAGCCAAGTCTGTTGGTCACTATCACCCTGTATTACCAGAATACATTGATTCTGAATGAATGTTATTAGATACCGAACCTGATATACAACATCATTTCAGTCTCTTTATTAGTAAAGAAGGATATAATTTTGTATTGTTGGATAATGTTTTGAACATTTCCTATATCAAGAGTTGATCGGTTCAGGCACGTTATCTAAAAGCATTGACGTTCTAAATCAAACTACAGTTCTTAGTATACAGAACACACACAAGAGGAATAGTTCAGAAATGAACGAATCCTTCTTGAGGCATTGTAGACTAGGTCATATCAATGCGACCCGACTAGCTAAGTTACATTTAGATGCATATTTAAATTAGTTTGAATTTACATCTTGTGAAACTTGCCGGTCATGTCACAAAGATAAGATGACCACAGCTCCGTTTATTGGAAACAGAGAAAGAGTTAGTGAACTCTTGGGATTGATACATGCTGATGTATGAAGGTCCCCTGTCTACACATGCCAAGACCGGTTCTTTGTACTTCATTACATTCACTGATTATCTCTCAAGATTCGGACATATGTTCCTGTTGAAACACAAGTCTAGAATTTTTGAGAAATTCAATGAATATAAGTTAGAAGTAGAGAACCAAAAACGGGTATAAGTATTATGTCCTTTGATGAGATCAAGGAGGAGAATACTTAAGCACGGAAATCCTGGACTATTCTAAAGGAGAATGAGATTCTCTCTCAGCATTACTCCTCCGAATACACCACAGCATGATGGTATATGGAGGCGGAGCAATAACACTCTATGTGATATGGTGTACTCTATGATGAGTACTACTGAGTTTCCTATTTCCTTTTGAGAGTTATGCACTTGAGAAGCTGCATACCTATTGAATAGGGTTCAAATCAAATCAGTTGCCTACCACTTCATATGTGATATGGAAAGGGAAGAGCCCATATCTTAAGTTTGTTAAGATTTGGGGTTGTCCGGCCTATGTCTAAAAAGCAAAATCCGGACAAGCTCGAGACAAAGACAGATCTGTGGAAGTTTGTTGGATATCCCAAGCATACGTAAGGGAATATCTTCTACCTAACCGAGGAACAATAGATGTTTTGTTTCTCAACATGCCACCTTTGTGAAAGGGAATTTCTTATGGAGAAATTAGATGTCATGAGGTAGAACTGGAAAAAGTTCCAGTTATACAAACTATAGCAGATGATTTGATAGAACCAAATGATTCAATAGTTTCCAACGAACTTCAGCCTCTCCGCCGATCTAGTAGGGTTCCTCACCCACCTGAGAGATACTTCGGTTTCTCTATGATAGTGGGAGTGAGGATTGCATCATGAGATGATGACCCAACTAGTTTCGAGCAGGCCATCAGGAGTAGGACTCTGTAAGAATGGCTGGATGCTTAATGATCTGAGATGGAATCCTTATACACCAACAAAGTATGGACTTTGGTTGCTTTATCTGAAGGGTTAAATCCCCATCAGGAGGAAGTATATCTTGAGAAGATTACTTGGTGTACATGGAAAAGTTGAGACTTTCAAAGCTATGCTTAAATCCATCCAGATCCTACTTGTCATGGCTACATACCATGACTACGATATATGGCGGTTGGGTGTCATGACTGCTTTTCTAAATGATGTTTTAGAAGAGAGCATCTATAAGTACACAGCCAGAGGGCTTCGTAGACAGTGGGAGCAGCGGAAACGTGTGCAAGATGTTTTATGTGATAAAGTAGGCATCGCAGAGTTGGAACATCTGTTTTGATGTGGTAGTCAAAGAGTTTGACTTCATCAAAATGGTAGATGAACCTTGTATATACAAAAAGGTAGTAGGGAGTATGGTGATGATCCCCGTAGAGTATGTGGATGACATACTCTTGTTAGGGAAGAAGTTTCCTGTGCTACGCTCGGTCAATCTCCGCCTATCACAAGGATTCTCCATATAGGATCAAAGTGATACCTCCTAAATCCTGGGTTTTGGATCTATGAGATAGATCTAATTGGATGTTAGGATACTCACTAGTTGTAGTGAGATGGTATCAATCGATCCTGGGGAGAATCACTGGAAAGGTTCCAGGGTGATAAGGACGACTGAATGTCAGTCGCAGGCATTGTCTTTACCCTCAGTAGAGGGACGGTATGTTGGAAGTCTTCCAAGCTAGATACCGTGACATACTAGACGATTAAAGGCAAGATACATCGTTACCAAGGATGCTACCAAAGAGACAGTCTGGATATATATAAGTTCATGAGATGAATTTCGTTCCAACCATTGTGTGACAATGGAGTTAAGGCTTTGG
The DNA here is from genome assembly GCA_030015575.1 of Agapanthus africanus. Taxonomy (NCBI): domain Eukaryota; kingdom Viridiplantae; phylum Streptophyta; class Magnoliopsida; order Asparagales; family Amaryllidaceae; genus Agapanthus; species Agapanthus africanus. The sequence continues at coordinate 366,695,512 of CM057344.1, read as the reverse complement.
CCTAGGAACCCACCGTCCCATCAGAAATCCAGATATAATTCTTAGGCAGTATCACCTGATCATGGAGATGGTTGATCTCCAGAGAGATCGAGGTTAGGAAAGTGGACACAGAGGACAACAGCGTGGATCCACTCACAAAGGCCTTTTTCCCAGTAGAGACTTTTATGGGATGGTTGAGTATGAGATACTTCAACCACAGCTAATTGTTGGGTATGCGATACCACAACAGATGGTCCTAGTGCAAGTGGAAGATTGTTAGTTATATGTATGCCCTAGAGGCCATTACCGTACATACGATGTATATTGTAATGGATGCTTGGACATATATAGGGAGGACTTTCTTGCTCGACATGATAGTATGCTATCTGGTTGTACTTGTAGGGTTCCTAGGCACGCTAATGAGGTCTCACAAGTGATCAAACATTGCTAATTCAAAATTTTCCATGTGCCTACAAACCCTAATACGGATCGTTAACTAGATGTATAGACGATGCAAAGCGAGTTAACTACTTTAACTAAGAGGAAAGTGACTACAACCTTTGTAGATCCGGTCCTCCACCTCCTAGGCTCCGTGATGACGTCCCTCCGCTGTCCATATCGGATCCCGGACTCTAGCATCGGCTTCATCGGAGAAGTGGGCGGGCTAGGTCGTCGACTTCGATGCCGAAGATGATCTACGTCGAGGCAACACAAAATCAAGCTCCAACTTCACCAAACCATGAAACTTGTGAAGAAAACACCCTATACTACTTGGCAAGTGGTAGAGGATGAAGAAATAGGATGTGGGTTCACTTTAGAATTGGATTTCTCACTCTTTTTCTCAAGTTGCCATTGATGGTTGCAAGGTTTCTTCATTGTTGAAGATGAAGAAGATGAAGAAGAGAATATGATAAGTATTTTCCAAATAGAAAATAAAATGAATACTTATCATATACCAACCATGGTTAAGTGTAGAGACTAAACTAGGGTTAGGTGAATGGTTAGGTTAAGGGAAGCAAACAAAATGGTCAAGCTTTCAACACTTCATGAAGCTTCATGAAAGAAACAAAGAAAGCCACCATTTCTATTTATCTTTTCCAAAATAAATAAACAAAATAAATAAATGAATAAGTAAACAAAACCCTAACCACTCATATAACCATGGTTTAATCATACACACAAACTCAAGTTAGCATGTATCATCAAACATGATACAAACAAGTGCACAAAAGTATATCACATATACAACTTGTGTACTTCAAGTGAGAAAATCCATTTAAAGTGAACAAATACTAGTTAATGCAAATTATTATATCAAATATATAATTATGCATTAAATCATTAAATCAATACTTGATTTAACGATCCGGTCATATCGCATATAACCGACTAATATCCAATGTATCGGCTTATCGAATCAATCCTTGATTCGATAACTAGGTTATATCACATACAACCATTCGATACATTCATCGCGAGAATAGAATACGGTATCACATACATGCATTATTCTAGGTCCCGCACATAACTCATATGCGCTCCTATTTCATTTCGCTTGAGCCAGGAAACCTCTGTGTAGGACTCTAAAGACTCGTCAATACGCCGGCAGCAGGTGATGATCATATCAAACACCCACAAGCCGCAAGCGGTCTGCTAAACGTAATGGCCACCCGGGTATTGATCGATCAGAAGATCGACGAGCAAGCCCGCTCACACTCCTGTGAATCCAACCAGTAACACTTACCGTACAGTCCGGTCTGTTCGTCTGATATGTCGCAGATCTCGCCTAGGGGTGGTAAACGTCAGACCCCAGTAGCTCGATAAGTCATGCCGACGTGAGGTCCATAACAATCGTGAAACTACTGATAACTCTTACCAGTATATCACTGCAACCCTGGCCAGGGATTTCCTGTTATGTCCAGTCGTCCATAGCGCAACATCAACCCCTAATACCGGGAGAGACGAATCCCCTCCTATCGCTCATTGCCTCCATGTGAATCGGGACTGTACCCAAAAACCACCTGTTTGCACGACTCAGTAGAGCCGTGGTAGGGTGGAAATCAAAGCACAGTGGGAGACACACAAGACACTATGACGATCTCGAGTCAACAGACTAAGCTGTACCAGTGTCACCAGAGAACTGCCATCTGACGTAAGGTATAATACCATCTGGGAGTTCTCGGCGAGTCCGTTCAGTGTACCCAGTCTCCACTGAGCACCCGCATACCATCTCTGATGTCAAACACCAATGGATATGGGATCATCCATCGCCCATCACATGGGTCGAGAAGATATACGCTAGTCTACTCTGGAATATCGATGCCCCGTCTCGATATTCCTATGACTAGGAACATTGAAGGATGTACTCATGGACTATCCAGGCCCCACTAGTATGATCTGCATCATAGTCCTGGAAGTCGAGTATACATCCTAAGGGCTTTATCAACATGTAATCAGAGAGACAGAGAGTATACATGTTAAGATAAAGAGCAACCAGATAGCGTACTATCATGTCGAGCAAGAAAGTCCTACCTATATATGTCCCAGCATCCACTACAATATACATCCAATGTACAGTTATGGCCTCTAGGGCATACATATAACTAGGGCCATCTGTAGCAGTGTACTAACAATCTCCCACTTGCACTAGGGCCATCTGTAGCAGTGGTTGCAGTATCACATACTCAACCATCCCATATAAGTCTCTCTCTGGGAAAAAGCCTTTGTGAGTGGATCCGCCGTGTTATCCTCTGAGTCTACTCTCCTAACCTCGATCACCCTGGAGATCAACTATCTCCATGATCAGGTGATACTGCCTCAGAATATGTCTGGGTCACTGATGGGATCGGGGTTCCTTGGCCAAAGCCACACTTCCATTGTCATATAATGGTAGGAACCTAGTTCATCTTATGAACCAATATACACCCAAACTGCTTCTTTGGTAGTATCTTTAATAGCGATGTTACCAGCCTTTATCGTCTAGTTTGCCACGATATGTAGCTTGAAACTCTTCCAACATACCGTCCCTTTACTGAGGGTAAAGACAATGCCTGTGAATGACACTCAGTCGTCATTATCACCCTGGAACACTTCCAGTGATTCTCCCAGGATCGATTGATACCATCTCACTACAACTAGTGAGAATCCTAACATCCATCTAGATCTATCTCATAGATCCAAAACCCAGGATTTAGGAGGTATCACTTTGATCCTATATGGAGAATCCATGTGATAAGAGGAGATTGACCGTGCGTAGCATAAGAAACTCTTTTCCTATCAAGAGTATGTTGTCTACGTACAATACGAGGATGACCACCTTACTCTCTACTACTTTTTTGTATATACAAGGTTCGTCTACCATTTTGATGAAGTAAAACACTTTGACTATCACGTCAAAACAAACGTTCCAACTCCGCGATGCCTGCTTTATTCTGTAAAGCAACTTGCACACGTTTCCGCTGCTCCCACTGTTTACGAAGCCCTCTGGCTGTGTTCTTATAGATGCTCTCTTCTAAATCATTATTTAGAAAAGTAGTCATGGCACAACCATCAGATATCGTAGTCATGGTATGTAGCAATGGCAAGTAGGATCTGGATGGACTTAAGCATAGCCACTGGAAAAGGTTTCATCATTATCCACGCCTGGTCGATGACGAAAACCTTTAACAAGTCTAGCTTTGAAAGTCTTAACCTTTCCATTTACACCAAGTAATCTTCTCAAGATATACTTGCTCCTGATGGGGATTTAACCCTTCAGATATAGCAGCCAAAGTCCATACTTTGCTGGTGTACATGGATTCCATCTCAGATCGCTAAGCATCCATCCATTCTTACAGAGTCCCTACTCTCGATGGCCTGCTCGAAACTAGTTGGGTCATCATCTCATGATGCATTCCTCGCACCCACTGTCATCGAGAAACCGAGGTATCTCTCAGGCAGGTGAGGAACCCTACCAGATCGGCGGAGAGGCTGAGGTTCGTCGGGGACTATTGAATCCTTTGGTTCTGTCAAATCATCAGCTGCAGTTTTGTATAGCTGGAACCTTTCCAGTTCTACAGAACTGACCTTGCCTCGATCTTGTCCGGATTTTGCTTTTGACATAGGCCGGACAATCCCATATCTTAACTTACTTAAGAGATAGGCTCTTCCCATACCATATCTTATATGGAGTGGTAGGCAGTAATCTGATTCGAACCTAATTCAATAGGTATGCAGCTTCTCAAGTTCACAACCCCAAAAGGAAATAAGTAACTCAGTAATACTCATCATAGAGCACACCATATCTAATATTGTGCGATTGCTCCGTCCCGATACACCGTTGTGCTGTGGTGTATTCAGAGGAGTAATACTGAGAGAGAATCTCATTTTCTTTTAGAATAGTCCAAGAATTCCATGCACAAGTATTCTCCTCCATGATCTCATCATAGGACATAATACTTATACCCGTATTGGTTCTCTACTTCTGGCTTATATTCTGTGAATATCTCAAAAGGTTCGGACTTGTGTTTCAACAGAAACATATGTCTGAATCTTGAGAGATTATCAGAGAATGTAATGAAGTATAAAGAACCAGTCCTGGCATGTGTAGACAGGAGACCTTACATACATCATCATGTATCAGTCCCTAGAGTTTATTAACTCTTTCTCTGTTCCCAATAAGCAGAGCTATGGTCATCTAATCTTTGTGACGTGACAGGCAAGTTTCACAAGATTCATTCTGGGGGTATGCGCTTGAGACGGCCATAGACCTATTGAATAGGGTTCCGACCAAATCTATGCCAACCACTCCATATGAGATATGGAAATGAAAGAGACCACATCTTAATTACATTAAGATATGGGGTTGTCCGGCATATATCAAAACACAAAATCCGGACAAGCTCGAGGCAAGGTCAGTTCTGTGCAAGTTTATTGGATATCCCAAGCATTCACAAGGGTATATCTTCTACAACTCCGAGGAACAAAAAGTGTTTGTTTCTCGACATGCCACCTTCTTAGAAAAGGGTTTTCTTATGAAAAGGGTTTTCTTATGAAACAAGATAGTGGCAATGAGGTAGAACTGGAAGAAGTTCCAGCGACACAAACTGCAATTGAAGATTTAGTGGAACCAGAGGATTCAGTAGTTCCCAACGAACCCCAGCCTCTCCGCCGATCTAGTAGGGTTTCTCATCCACCTGAGAGATACTACGATTTTCTCGTTGATGGTGGGAGCGGGGATTGCATCATGGAAGATGATGACCCGACTAGCTTCGAGCAGGCCATCACGAGTGGTGACTCTGTGAAGTGGCTGGATGCAATGCGATCTGAGATGGAATCCATGTACACCAACAAAGTATGGACTTCGGAAGTTTCTCCTGAAGGGGTAAAACCCATTGGGAGCAAATGGATCTTTAAGAAGAAACTTGGTGTAGATGGAAAAGTTGAGACTTTCAAAGCTAGACTTGTTGCAAAGGGTTTTCGTCAACGACCAGGTGTGGATTATGACGAAACCTTTTCTCCAGTGGCTATGCTTAAGTCCATCCGGATCCTACTTGCCATTACTGCATACCATAACTACAAAATCTGGCAGATGGATGTTAAGACCGCCTTTCTAAATGGTGATTTAGAAGAGTGCGTGTACATGACTCAGCCAGAAGGCTTCGTAGACAGTGAGAGCAGCGTAAAGGTGTGCAAGCTGCTTAAATCCATCTACGGGTTAAAGCAGGCATCGCGGAGTTGGAACATCTGCTTTGATGTTGTTGTCAAAGAGTTTGACTTCATCAAAAACGTAGATGAACCTTGTATATACAAGAAGCTTGCAGAGAGTAAGGTTGTCTTCCTCGTATTGTACGTGGATGACATACTCTTGATAGGAAATGATGTTCCTATGCTGCACTCGGTCAAGCTCTTCTTATCAAAAAGATCTAGGTGATGCCTCGTGCATACTGGGAATAAAGATCTATAGAGATAGATCTAAACGGGTACTGGGATTGTCCCAATCCAGGTACATTGACACCATACTAAAGAGGTTTAGTATGGAAGAATCCAAGCGTGGAAACCAACCCACAATCTCTGGACTCACTCTCTCCAAAGAGATGTCTCCCAAGACTGATTTGGGGAGAGCTCGCATGCAAGGGATACCCTATGCTTCGGCAGTAGGCTCTATCATGTACGTGATGCTATGTACCAGACCCGATGTAGCATACTCACTAAGTGTAGTGAGTAGGTATCAAGCAGATCCCGGAAAGAGTCACTGGATAGCTGTGAAGAACATTCTCAAGTACTTGAGAAGGACTAAGGGGATGTTCTTGGTGTATGGTAACGGTGAACTCCAGGTGGAGTCCTTTATCGATTCAAGCTTCCAAAGTGATAAGGACAACTCCAAGTCGCACTCGGGATTTGTCTTTACCCTCAATAGAGGGGCAGTGTGTTGGAAGAGTTCCAAACAGGAAACCGTTGCAGACTCGACGATGGAGGCTGAATACATCGCTGCCAACGATGCTGCCAAAGAGCCTGTCTGGATGAAGAAGTCCATCACTGAACTTGGTGTGGTTTCGTCCATTGAGCATCCAATACCTTTGTATTGTGATAACAATGGAGCTGTGGTTTTATCCAAGTAACCAAGGTCCCATCAGAAGTGCAGACATATTCTGAGGCGGTATCACCTGATCCGGGAGATAGTTGATCGCCGGGAGATCGAGGTCAAGAGAGTTGATACGAAGGAGAACACTGCGGATCCACTCACAAAGGCCATACCCCAGATACAATTTGAGAGACTCTTCGGGATGCTGGGTATGAGATACTACAACAGCTGGCCTTAATGCAAGTGGGAGATTGTTAGTTATATATGCCCTAGAGGCCATTGTTGTACATGTGATGTATATTATAGTGGATGCTTGGATATATATAGAGAGGACTTTCTTGCTCGACATGATAGTATGCTATTTGGTTTCACTTTGTCTTAACATGTTGACTTGTATTAGTTTGATATCTTGCTCTCACATGTTGAAAAAGCCCTTAGGATATGTAATCAGTCGAAAATATTGCATTTTTAACACATCAATTTCCCTACCATTTGCACTTATCTAGAGGTGTTCGGTATTAATATAGCACATATTAGCAAAACAGCTGTAAAATACCAAATTACTTGTGTTATACTTTAAAACTGACATTTTAAGGGAAATTGAGTGTTTATCATTGCATTGCATTATCTTTGTGTAGCGCAACACTTGTCTCGAGAATCTGTGCAGGGAATTCCAGGAACAGAGCTAAAATTGTCAAAAGTGCTAAGAAAATTACGCCAAGTTCAAGACTTGTGATCTGACAGCAATATAGAGTGAAATATGAAATTTCACACATCAGAAAAAGGCCAAAATATCAGCCCAAGAGTGACACAGAAATTTGATGCACAGAGGGCACCAAAGGACCGCGGATCCGCGACCCAATGCCCATTCCCGCCGCGGATACGTGGTTGTATGATGACATCATCGCTTCCAATTTCAACATGTGGCTTCCTGTAACTAACAATGCTTCCAGAAGACTCCAGAAACACCACGTGGCTTCATCCAGAAGGCTCGGCCTAACAACCTAGCTCTAGAATATTCCCTCCAACTAACTTCTTCTAGAAGCCTCTCTCTAACAAAATTTTGGAGGAAAATTTGAAATTTGAATTCTAGATCTAAGGTTAAGAGGGCTATAAAAGGAAACCTAGATCTAGGGTTAAAGGGCAATCTTCATCTCTCCCACAAGTTGAGTGACACAACTTGTATCTCCAAACCCTAACCCTAATCCAATCACCAAGCCAAAAATCAAGAACACCGAGTACAATTCAAGCAAGAAGCCTTCAACCTTTTAGGAGCGAAGCCGATCTTCATCCGAGCAAGTGATTCAAGACGATCCGCGACTCACGAAGACCAGCGAAGCCAAATCGACGATCGAGTTCTTTCCTCATTGTAGATCTTGAAAGAATTGTAACGAAATTGTTGATAAATAAAAGGTGAAATTTTTTTATCTTACTTTCTTAACATTCTTGCATCATGATTAGATCTCAATTCTTGATTGTGTTTCTTGTTATAATGTTTGAGTAAAACTCCACTCGTGAAGGAGTCGAGAGAATCAATAGATGATGATGTTACAAATCTTGAAACGATTCTTAAGTCCTATGAGTTTTGTAAACCTTAGTAAATTGAAGAATCGACAACCTAGTTTCGAGCGATACTTTCTTGATTGTGTTCGCTCTTAATTAGGGATCCACGATCGATTCTTGAATTTACTAGAGGCTAGAATGTAAATGAAATCAACGAAAGGACAAGGGATAGATGATGAAACCCTAGTTTCCGCAAGAAATCCCTAATTCTCGTTGATCGTCATCGATCTAGTATCAAATCATCGATAGATAAGAAAACGTAATCAATAAATTTCATCACATCTATAGATTCGATCGATTCCTACGAGCCTCACTTCGATTCTTGATTATTGGATTGGATATCATCAATTCTTAATTCTTGATTTTTAATGTTTTCTTGTTAATTAGATTTAGATCTAGATGATTCTTGAATTCACTTTATATCTTGAATTGAATTGTCTTCTCTTTTCTTTAATTTTTGACTCATCTAATTCAATTACAAGCAAATCTCACTTTCCCTGTAGACGATCCGCACTCGCTAACGCGCTACAATCGTCACCGTTATTGATTGCGGTTTACAAATTTCTTTGATTGTGATCTTTACACATTTTCAAAACACGACACACAAAGAATCATTCAATCAAATGGCGCCGTTGCTGGGGATAGTGTACTAATTTGTTCGTTTTTGAAATTTGAGTTGAAAATTTTATTCCATATATATTTTTAGATCTAAATTAGCACAAACACTAAACGTGTTGTTGTGATTTGTTGCGAGGAAATCTGGAATCTACTGTGCAATTGGAAATTTTTTTGGAGTATTCCAGATGACTCAGGGGCTGAACAGAAGCATTTTGTAAAAGTTTTGTGCAGGAATTCCTCTACATCACCGCGGATCCGCGGCAATAGGAGCTTCCCACGGCGGAAACGCGGCGTCACTATAGCAACTCTGAACAAAATGTTTCAGGTGAAATTCTAACTTTCTTATCTCTTCCTCTCTCTGCTCCAATAACAAATTTTCTGCAGGTTTCTTTGCAAAATTCACAGCGCCGCAAAAAGCTAAAATTGTTCGTGTTTTGATTCTTGGTTGTTTGCATATTAATACGGAATTTAATGGGCACGGCCAAATTCAGATTAGGTGGGGAGTTCATTACCCTTCCTAAACCCCGAAAATCACAAACTTGCATCCGCATTACCCTCATTAACTAAAAAAGATCGAGACTTGACTCTAAGGACCGTCGCGCTCACTTAAGACAGAAGAAGGCCGTGGGTAATCTATTGCTTATCCGCGTTTCTTTTGTGGTGTCTAAGACAAGTGTGTCTAAGGCAAGTGGTTACTTAATTAGACCCACTACTTATGTAGTGGAGAACCTCCCACTTACCTGGCACTTACCTGGCCACAGGAGGGACAAAGAGGCAGTGGAGGATTGATCCTGCGACTTGTCTTTTGGCAGTTAGGAGTGGTCTAGAGCCTTGACCTAGGTGACCACTAGACTTAGGGTTGGTTGTTGCATTTGTTGTGATTTGCATCATTTTTTCAAAAAAAATTCCATTTATTTTTCAAAACAAACACCAATCACATCATTTTCTCTAATTATTTTAACGCTGCCACTTGTACTAAACCCTTTTAGTGCAAGATAGGCTGGACAGGGGATTCTAGTGCCCATTTAGTCCGCGTTCCCCCGATCGACTCCGAAGTCGGTATTTCTACATTTGCTTCTTCTTTACCCACCACCACACCCACTTCGATGGACGAATCTCCATCGAACTTTTTTACCACTACTCTGCCGCCGTCCGCAGGTGCGTAGAATCCACTCCGCATCTCTCTCCAAGAGAGGTGCTATCCCATGCGAGATCCTCTTTCGACCTGTCTCTCCATTCCACCAGCCAACGGGGACAATTTTGAGATAAAACCCCAATACATCAACCTTCTACCCAAATACCACGGTCTCGAGTCTGAAGACGCATATGTCTTTATTACCAAATTTGAAAATGTATGTGCAATGATGGGTACCTCACAGCTTTCTATGGATGCTATGCGTCTTCGTCTTCTCCCATTTACCTTGTGCGATATAGCCGAGAAGTGGCTGTATAACACTACCTCACATTCCATTTCAAATTGGGAAGAATTCGTAAAAGCATTCCTAAAGAAATTCTACCCCAATCATAAGACAGCTCGAGTCCGTAGCGAAATCAATCAATTCACCCAGCTTCCAAATGAAACATTCTCAAAATGTCTTGAACGCTTTAAGGATCTGTTAGTTCAATGTCCACATCACGGAATCCCCAGATGGGATCTGTGCCGAATTATATATGAGGGCATTAATCCTAACACAAAACAGACCCTTGAATCAATGTGTCAAGGCAACTTCATGACCAAAAATGATGGGGATGCCTGGAAATTCCTAGAAGATTTCGCTGAAAAATCTTTACAGTGGGAGGGTGTGAGTCAATCGTTTAGGGGTGGCAATAACCAATCGATGTTTCCATAGGAGTTAGAGCTGAAATTTCAGCTATGCAAAAGAAACTCGAGACTATGAAAAATAAATTTTTAGCCGCTGCCCTAAAACAAATATCACTTTCCAAAACTGTATGTGGATGCTGTTCTAATCTATCGCATCTCACGGAAGAATGTCCATTGAATTCTTCGTTTCAAGGTCATGAGCATACCAATGCTACTTTTCAAAGACCTAAAAACGATCCATTTTCTTCCACTTATAATCAGGGTTGGAGGAATCACCCTAACTTTGCTTGGAACCAATCACAAACTCAAAACACGGTTCCAAACCAAAACAATTTCCAAAGGGCTCCTCCACCACAACAGCAACCACTTCAATTGAGTCAGCACCCCTTCCAAGCACAAAACTTCCAAAATCCGGTCAACACACCTGCACCGTCTAATCCTTTGCAGTTGACCGGTACTGATGAATCCTCTTCATTCATGAACTTGCTTTTGACAATAAAGACTTCCGTCGATAAAATCGAGAAAAACTCTGCGTCCCAAAGCGAGACTATTAAATCGATTGAAGAAGAAATTGCACGATTAAAAGTTGAAATGAGTGCAAGAGAGAAAGGGAAACTTCCAGCTCAACTTTTGCCTGATCCTGGCTATTCACATCATGTGGATGCAATCACGTTGAGATCTGGAAGAGTGCTTGACAATCGCATTGGGAAAGAGATTGATGACGATGAAAAATATATCAATGATACCCCGGCTGAGACCTTTCCTTCCACTTCTACTTCTAATTCTGACCCCGGTTCTTCTACCCCGCCACCTTCTTCCGAGCCTATTCTCCGTTTTTCCCAAGGCTCGACACCTCAGCCCATACAGAAAACGATCCCCACTCCTATTCTTAGATCATTCCTACCCACACGATCTTCTCCAATGTTGGACCCTGATCTTATTGCCCAAGCTCCTTATCCGAATCGGTTAAGGGGAAACACACTGGGTCCACAAATGGAGAAGATCACTGAAATGTTTAAACAGGTTAACATCAACATCCCTCTTCTAGATGCTATCCAACAAGTCCCCGCTTATGCGAAAGTTCTTAAAGACTTGTGCACTAGAAAGAGGAAGACGCAAGTGCCCAAGAAGATATTCATGGCAAAGACAGTAGACACGGCTTTCCCCCAACAATTACCGAGGAAACGTAAGGATCCTGGCTATCCTACTATTTCCATTTCTATTGGGGAAAAACACATCAACCGTGCTCTACTAGACCTTGGCGCAAGCGTTAACCTGCTTCGTTTCTCGGTTTACGAGCAGTTAGGGATCGGAGAGTTGAAACCAGCCCATTGCACTCTCCAGATGGCTGACCGAGCAAGCACCAAACCTAGGGGTGAACTGGAGAATGTGTTAATAAAAATCGGGGAATTTGTATTCCCTGTAGACTTTATTGTAATTAATACACAGCCTGTAGCGAACCCACGGAATCAAATTCCGGTGATTCTTGGTCGCCCCTTTTTGGCCACTTCTAATGCTATAATCAACTGTCGTAACAGCTCTATGACCCTATCCTTCGGGAATAGGTCAATTGAGCTGAACATTTACAGGTTGGGAAGTGTACCCTCTGAACCTACTGCTCAGGTCTGTTCTGTCGAATTAATGGATGTCGACAGCAACGAATTTGATGATCCTAATGATACTGATCTAGACTCTTTGCATATGTTGTTGTGTGACCCAACTATGTATCATACACATACGGACTCTTCCACCGAGTTGTCCAGGTCAACAACTAGCACTGATTATGAACTGCTTTTAGAGTCTGAAGATCACCCCGCGCTTTTGTTAGTGTATATGCCCTAGAGGCCATTACTGTATCATACTAGTTTGTATATTACTTAATGGAAGCTTGGGATATTCACCTTGTATATACAATCTTGCTCAAAATAGTAGTATGCTACTTGGCTTGTTTCTACTTCAATGTGTACATGTGTTTATTTTATTATATCACCTATACGCATTAGTGGAGCCCTTAGGATCTTTACTTGATTACCAGCGTTGTGATGGCAGTCACACTAGTGGGGGCTGGGTAATCTATAAGCACATCCTTATGCAGGTCCCTAGTCGCAGGACTATCGAGACAGGGCATCGATACTCCGGAGTAGACTAGCGCATGCGCTTCTCATCCCAGTGTGGGAGATGGTCTGTCCCACAGCCATCAGTACGTCGTACTAGAGATAGTATGCGGGTGCTCATTAGGTTACGAGTACACTGGACAGGACTCGTCGGGAACTGACCGGTTGGTATTATACCTATCGTCAGTTATCAGTTCCCAGGTGACATGAGTACAGCTTAGTCCGCTGACTTGACACTGTCACTTCGCCTCGAGTGTGTTCCCACTGTACTTTGATTACTACCCTACCATGGCTCAAAGGAGTCATGCAAACAGGTAGTAGTTGGGTGCAGTCCCGAAGCACTTGGAGGCAGTGACGGTTAGACAGGATTCGTCTCTCCCGGTATTGGGGGTTGACATCGCGCTGTGTCTAGGAGAGCCATTACACGAGTAGTCCCTGGCCAGGGCAAGCGAGATATACTGGTAGGCTTCCAGTGTTATCTCAGGGTGTATTGGGCTTCACTCCGACACGACTTGTACCGCTATTAGGGGACCGACGTTTACCGCCCCCCTAGGCCCGCCATGCGGTGTATCAAACGAACAGACCGGAATGTACGGAGATTGTCATATTCAGGCTCAGTAGGAGTTCAGATGGGTTTCACCTCGTCAGTCTTCTTGTCGGCATCTACCTGGGGACCGTTACGCACAGCTAGTGCCGCTTGCAGTCTGTGGTTAAACCCACTGCCAGCGTAGTGTCGAGTCTTTAGAGTCCCACACAGAAAGCTATTCGCCTTTAGGCAAAAGAGTAGAAGTCGCATGGTTTTGCGACAAGTCGCATGGCTTTGCGACAGGGTTCGGTCACATCCGTGCACTTGTGCACGTACAGTGTCCGGAAAGTTTACACTAGCGGGCTTTGGTTTAAGCCAGATCCTAGTGTACCTTTTAGGATTGGTTTTATCCAGTATGCATCCGTGTTCCTCGGAACGCGGATGCGGGTGTGTATGCACAGTTGACGGAGAGACAGAGGCAGAGGATTCTCATTAGGGTTGTTGACCGTTGACCGTTGACTATTGACTTTTTGCTCAACCCTAATGAGAATATGATATATGATTAACAATTATATTAATTAAGTATTATGGTGACATGGTTGTTGAGGAGTTGACTTTGTTGACTTGTTGACTTTGTTGACTTGTTGACTTTGTTGACCGGTTGACTAGGCTTGACTAGTTGACCATCATGATAACAATAGCTATCATTTCATGGCAAAGACTTTTGCTTGCTTGCTCTCTTGTGCAAAATGAGTGCATGAAATGATATGGCTATTGTTGCTTAAACCATCACATAATACTTGATTGCTATGATGTGTTATGATGGTTATGGATTATGAGAGCAAAATGAGAAAAGTCTTCTCTCATTCTATCATTCTCATTCTCTCTTGTTCTTGAGCTCTCATCTTCCTCCTCTTGCTCTCCCTCTCTTGAGTCTATGGTTCACTTGTCTCATGTGTTGAGAACCAAGAACCATAGATAAAATCCCAACAAAACTCTTCTCTACTCACTCTAGTTCACAAGGTTTAGCAAACCGAGTGAACTAGTTTCTTCAAAGATCGAAGAAGGAGCCAAAGGTTGAAGCTTTCAGGTGGATCGATCTTCGGCGTAAGGAGACGACGGGGAGAAGCCGATTCGGACAACCATCGAGGTTTGAAGACGAAGGAGTTCAAGATAAGAAAGGTATAAACCCCCTAACCGAGTAGTTAACAACTCCTAGTTAGGTTGTTAGTTAGATGTTTAACAAAGATCCGGGTTTTAAGTCCATGTTACCACCTCTAAGAAAATTATTTTTTTTATCAAATTCCGCATGCCCGAAAGTACCGGGAGAGGTAGCATGGACTTACAGTGGTATCAGAGCCTAGTTAAACTCTATCTAACATGTTAGCAAAGTAGCTAGAAGATCGATCAAAGAAAAATTCCCGAAATGAACCCCGATATCATGCTTGCTGTCGAATTTTTCCTCTGTTCCAAAAATGATAAATCATACTTTAAAATTCGGCTCAGGGTTTTTATAACAAACTGAAAAAATTTCGTCCACTGAACCGATCAAAGCGCCGCGGAAACGCGGCGGGAGCGTGCTCCCGCCGTGGTTCCGCGGCCGAGTTGACTCGGTAGTGGGAAATTTTGGTTGCAGTTTGTTCAGTGGGGTATTTTGGGATTTTTGGAATATGTATTTTCTGCCCAGATTTTCCAGAACGAAAATTTTGTGTTTGGGGCCTGAAAATCCGTATTTTTTATCGAACTTCTAAAAGACTTAAGCTGACGGGTTTTTCTGTGATGTGATATTTGTATTGAACGTCTGCTAATCGCTATATGTCGATTAGTGGGGGTTATACAAATATGTGATCTGTAATGTTATTGGAATGTGTATATGAATTCATTGGATTGTCGCGGGTGAATAGTCCGGGGGTTGTGAGACGAGAGTTTTCTTTTCTTTCTATTCATGTAAATTTGTAAATTGATGTAATAATTATTTGTATGGCCGCACAACCGGGTCGGGGTTGTATCCGTCATTGTATAATTTCTTTTTACTGTTTTTGCTCCTAGGATAGACCTATGGAGGGGGTGCACAAACTACCGGGTATGCCGAAGTGCCGAATGTCCTACTCACGGAGTTGAGGGAGGTTGCTTCGCTTCGGGTACTTGGCGGGTAGTTTGCCGCACCCGTAGGGGTCTTGGGTGGGGTATTGGCTATTCACCACGACCGTGTAATCTGCTTTTCGTTACAGGCTCGTACGAATTGCGGGTTCCTAGTATATCCAATGTGTTCATCTGTGATCTGAAATGGCTATCATTGCAATATATCTATATATGATATTATTTAGGCGTTGCTTATGTGTTACAGCCGCGCTAGCCCAGCCCCCGCTCTGTCGTTAGTTAAGTAACCTAACGGGTAATGACGGGGCCCCGTGGCGAATGCGAATGGCATAAGCGTACGTCATATTTTGGTTGCTTTCTGTAATGGTAGGATTAAATGATGGGACGCATTAAAAGAACTAATGCAAGAATATCACGCATTAAAAGAACTAATGCAAGAAAATAAACCAAGTAATAGTCGTTGGAACACTTTCGAAAAACCACTCGGTTCTTTTCAAAACTAACTTTTAAATGCGGAGCTTGAGCCACTCCTTTTAAAAGCTATCTCGTTCCATCGATTATATCAAGTTCACTACGTTCACGGTTTAGCCAAAACCATTCGTAGCCCTCCGTCGTTTCACATGGATGGTCAATAGTATTCAAGCTATGTTTGTTGGCCAAAGTCAAGGCATAGTGATTGGTAGCTATTGGGTATTCATGTGCAGCATAGATAGATGCGTTAGTTTGGAACAGTCGTACTGCCTTGTTGGCCAAAGTCAAGGGTAGGTGCGGGTGGATTCAAATTAACCTGGAGAACGACGGGTAGAACTTGACATGTGACTTATGATTTGTTGGCCAAAGTCAAGGTCATAAGAGCATGGGGCAAAAGTCCACATCGGGAGTTTCAAAAGAACTGAAACTTGCTAGTGTTGCATACCATTTAGAGTGTGACGATTCTGGTAGGATTCCTTCAGTTTCGTCACGTGATGATATTTGGATCCCGATCTTACTGTGAGTATATGCTACTCCTCGGGAAATTTCTCACTTAACGATCAATGCTATAAACCAAGTAGGTGTCTAGAAAGGTGTTAACGGGGCTACGCCCCCAGGGAAAAGAGGTTATTTAATTAAGGAACTTCGCGAAAGCGTTGGAAAACCTCCCTCGAAGTACCGACACTGGCCTGGCTGAACGGTTAAGCAAGTATTGTACGGTGAGATTGATCCTGACTAATTCTTCCTTTTTGGTTTGAGGAGGGATTCGAGAAACAGTGGGAGCCATCCTGTTTAGACAAACTAAAAACCATTCTAAACTTGCAAGAGCATCATGCTGAGTGTTTCTTCTCTCTCCTAATTGCAGCGACCAATCGACATGACTGGACTTAAGTTACTTCTAGATAAAAACATACCGACAGGGCCAAACTACAAAGATTGGCTCAGGAATGTCAAGATGGCAATCACTTATGACAAGATGGGGTATCTTCTTACCACCAAAGCTCCCCCTGTCCCACGTCCCAAAACCAGCGTCGCGGATAAGGAAATCCGTAAGACCTGGGAACTAGATTGCGCGAAGGCCAAGTGCCTCATGCTTGCCTCTATGGACAACGAACATCAGAGGAGGCACGAGAATATGGACCTCGAATCCATATTTCTCCATACAAAAGAACTGTATGGAGAGCAGTCTTGTATCGCAAGATACGAAATGTCGAAGAAGTTATTTTCGGCAAGGTTGGCCATCGGATCATCGGTAGCGGAACATGTGCTTAAGATGATTGGCTACATAGAAGAGCTCACGGACCTTGGGACCACGTTGGAGAATGAGCTCTATATGGACTTGATTCTCCAGTCCCTTCCTTCCACTTACGCCCAGTTTATCCTGAACTTCAACTTACAAGAAAAGGAAGTTGAACTTTCAGAACTCCTCAACATGCTGAGGAGTGCAGAGGGCGCCCTACAGAAAGGTAGGGAAACATCCACTTTGTTTGTAGGAGGATCTTCCTCTTCTAGGTCCAAGGCGAAAGCCAAGGGAAAGAAGAAGAAAGCCCCCGCCAAACCAAGGGGCGGTGTTAGTAAAGTGGATACGAAGGGAAAGGCAAAAGCAACAAAGAAAGTGGGAAAGCTTGTGGATAAGGAAGAATGCTTCTATTGTCATAAGAAGGGACACTGGAAGAATGATTGCAGGGCTTGGAAAGCCAGGACACAGGAATTGAAGCAGGTTGCGGCTTCAGCTTCAGGTGTGTATGTTATTGAAAACTGTCTTTCAATAAACTCTACTTCCTGGGTATTGGATACCGGATCAGGATCTCATATCTGTAATTCTTTGCAGGCGTTGAGAAACCGTAGGGTTTTGAAGGCAGGTGACATGACCCTCAAAGTTGCAAACGGAGCTAGCATGGATGCTAAGGCCGTGAGGGACTATCACCTGGGAATGTCAGATGGACATGTTTTGGTTTCGCGTAATTGCTTTTTTGTACCCAACGCAACTTGTAATGTCATTTCTGTATCTTTGGTTTCTAAAGAAGGTTATGAATTTGCGTTTGTAAGCAATGTTGTAATCATTCACCTTAATCAAGTTCTGATTGGGTCAGGTACATTGAGTAATGGTATATACGTATTAAACCAACCACAGATTTTCAATGTCCAGAATACACACAAAAGAAAATCTCCGGAAATAAATCAGACTTTCTTGTGGCATTGTAGACTGGGTCACATCAATGAGAGAAGGTTGACGAAGTCACATACAGAAGGATATCTGAATGCGTTTGAATATCAATCGTATGCCACTTGTCAATCCTGTCTCAAAGGAAAGATGACAAAGACCCCGTTCACTGGACACGGAGTAAGGGCAAGCGAGCTCTTGGGACTCGTACACAGCGACGTGTGCGGTCCAATGTCTACACATGCGCGAAGCGGTTATTCTTACTTCATTACTTTTACGGATGACTTTTCAAGGTACGGTTATGTCTTCTTAATGAAACATAAGTCCGAAGCCTTTGGAAAATTCCAGGAATATAAGAATGAAGTAGAAAAACAAACTGGCAAAAGTATCAAGATCCTAAGATCGGATCGAGGTGGTGAATACTTGAGTGCCGAGTTCCTGGACTATTTAAAAGAGAACGGAATTCTCTCTCAGCTTACTCCTCCATACACTCCGCAACATAACGGTGTATAGGAGAGACGGAACCGAACCCTATTGGATATGGTACGGTCCATGATGAGTAACGCTGAGTTACCGCGATCATTCTGGGGGTATGCGCTAGAATCAGCCGCATACCTTTTGAACCGAGTTCCCACTAAGACTGTGCCTACTACACCATATGAGATGTGGTGTGGGAAGAGACCCTATCTTAATCACATTAAGACATGGGGAAGTCCAGCTTTTGTTAAAAAGCAACATGCGGACAAGCTCGAGGCACGCTCAGTACAGTACAAGTTCGTAGGATATCCAAAGAACTCCAAGGGATATTTCTTCTACTGCGAAGAGGAACAAAAGGTTTTTGTTTCTCGTCATGCCTACTTCTTGGAAACTGAGTTTTTGGAAAACCAGATAAGTGGGAGCACAGTAGAACTGGAAGAAATTCCAGAACCACGAACTATTACTGAAAGCTTAATGGAACCAGAGGGTTCAAAAGAACAGGACATTCCTACGCCGCTCCGCAAGAGTAGTAGGAAGACTCATCCGCCCGAGAGATACTACGGTTTTCTTATAGACGGGAATAGAGAGGATTGCATCATAGATTATGATGGGCCTACTAGCTTCCAGCAGGCCGTTCAGAGCGTTGACTCGGTAAAATGGCTGAATGCAATGCGGACCGAAATGGAGTCCATGTACACCAACAAGGTATGGACGTTGGACATTGCTCCAAACGGGGTAAAACCCGTAGGATGCAAGTGGATCTTCAAAAGGAAGATTGGTGTAGATGGACAGGTTGAGACCTATAAAGCTAGACTTGTTGCAAAGGATTTTCGTCAAAGACCTGGTTTGGACTATGACGAAACCTTTTCTGCAGTGGCTATGCTGAAATCCATTCGGATCCTTCTTGCCATTGCTTCCTTCCACGATTATGAGATCTGGCAGATGGACGTAAAGACTGCTTTTCTAAATGGAAATTTAGAGGAGTGTGTCTATATGGATCAACCAGAGGGTTTCATTCAGAGTGGGAGCAGCGGAAAGGTGTGCAAGTTGCTTAAGTCTGTTAGTTATATGTATGCCCTAGAGGCCATTACTGTACATTGGATGTAAATTGTAGTGGATGCTGGGACATATATAGGTAGGATTTTCTTGCTCGACATGATAGTACGCTATCTGGTTGCTCTTTATCTTAACATGTATACTTTCTGTCTCTCTGTTACATGTTGATAAAGCCCTTAGGATGAGTACTCGACTTCCAGGACTATGATGTAGACCATACTAGTGGGGCCTGGGTAGTCCATGAGTACATCCTTCATTGTTCCTAGTCATGGGAATATCGAGACGGGGCATCGATATTCCAGAGTAGACTAGCGTATATCTTCTCGACCCATGTGATGGGCGATGGATGATCCCATATCCATTGGTGTTTGACATCAGAGATGGTATGCGGGTGCTCAGTGGGGACTGGGTATACTGAACGGACTCGCCGAGAACTCCCAGATGGTATTAAACCTCACGTCAGATGGCAGTTCTCTGGTGACACTGGTGCAGCTTAGTCTGTTGACCCGAGATCGTCATAGAGTCTTGTGTGTCTCCCACTGTGCTTTGATTTCCACCCTACCACGGCTCTACTGAGTCATGCAAACAGGTGGTTTTTGGGTACAGTCCCGATTCACATGGAGGCAATGAGCGATAGGAGGGGATTCATCTCTCCCGGTATTGGGGGTTGATGTTGCGCTATGCACGACTGGACATAACAGGAAATCCCTGGCCAGGGTTGCCGTGATATACTGGTAAGAGTTATTAGTAGTTTCACGATTGTTATGGACCTTATATCGGCATGACTTATCAAGCTACTGGGGTCTGACGTTTACCACCCCTAGGCGGGATATGCGACATATCAGACGAACAGACCGGACTGTACGGTAAGTGTTACTGGTTGGATTCACAGGAGTGTGAGCGGGCTTGCTCGTCAATCTTCTGATCGCTCAATACCCGGGTGGCCGTTACGTTTAGCAGACCGCTTGCGGCTTGTGGGTGCTTGATATGATCATCATCTGCTGCCGGCGTATTGACAAGTCTTTAGAGTCCTACACAGAGGTTTCCTGGCTCAAGCGAAACGAAATAGGAGCGCATATGAGATATGTGCGGGACCGAGAATAATGCGTATATGTGATACCGTATTCCATTCTCACGATGAATGTATCGAATGGTTGTATGTAATCTAACCTAGTTATCGAATCAAGGATTGATTCGATAAGTCGATACATTGGATACTAGTCGGTTATATGCGACATGACCGGATCATTGAATCAAGTGTTGATTTAATGATTTAATGTATAATTATATATTTGATATATTACTTTGCATTAACTAGTATTGGTTCATTTTAAAAGGATTTTCTCACTTGATGTACACAAGTTGTATATGTGATATACTTTTGTGCACATGATTGTATCATGTTTGATGATACATGCTAACTTGGTTAAGTGTATGATTAAACCATGGTTGTGTAATGGTTAGGGTTTTGATTTTACTTATTTATTTAATCTTTTTTTTAGCAAAATAAAATGGTGGATTTATTTGTTCTTTGCTAAAAGCTTCTTGAAGCTTCAAAGCATCTTTGAAAAGTCTTTCATTTTGTATCTACCACTAAACCTAACCATTCACCTAACCCTAGTTTATTCTCTACACTTTACCATGGTTACATTATGATAACCATCACTTGATTATTCAATTAGAATTAATTCATTTTCCATTCTTTTCTTCTTCTTCTTCTTGATGAAGAAAGAAAAGCTTTCTTGAAATTTATCAAGTGTTGATTCCAAGTGAGAAATCCAAATCCAAAGTGAACCCACTTCCTATTTCTTCATCCTCTACCTCTTGCCAAGTAGTATAGGGTGTTTTCTTCACCGTTTTCATGGCTTGGTGAAGTTGTAGCTTGATCTTGTGTTGCCTCGACGTAGATCATCTTCGGCATCGAAGTCGACAACCTAGCCCGCCCATTTCTCCGATGAAGCCGATGCTAGAGTTCGGGATCCGATATGGACAGCGAGTGGACTTCATCACGGAGCCATGGAGGTGGAGGACCGGATCTACAAAGGTTGTAGCCCCTTCACTTTAGCTATAAATTCGTTTATTTGTTTTGCATCGCCTATACATCTAGTTAACGATCCGTATTAGGGTTTCTCGGCACTTGTAAATTTTGAATTGGCCATGTTTGATACCTTGTGAGACCTCATTAGCGTGCCTAGGAACCCTTCAGTGGTATCAGAGCCTAGCTAGAGCCTTAGGCGATGCGTAAACGATGTTAGAAACCCGATCGAACCCGAAACCCCAATTTTTCACCCTCTTTGGACATTTTTACAATACTGGGTTTTTTCCAGATTAAAAATTCATAAAAAATTTAGTAGGAAATTCTAAGAATTACGGTGCAAAAATGACCAAAAGATATGATTAAAGAGCGGCGGAACCGCGGCCGAAGCATGGCTTCTGCGGCGGTTCCGCAGCTAAAATATCTCTTCTTGAAACACTGTTTGCACAGTAATGTCTTATTTTGTTTGCTGTATTTTCTGGGAATTTTTAATATTTATTCAAGAGTTGAATATTCTGGGTTGTATTGGGAGTTCGTAGATTCGATCGGATTATCAGACTTTGTCTATGTGGCTTTCCGGGTATTTTTAGAATATGTTAAAAAGTTCGACCGGATATAAATACCCATCTTTTCCCCTATCGGGAAATTTCCAAGTGTTGGATTTTTCCGTTGTTTAAAGACGTTCTAAGTAGTGCAAGTAACGCGATGGTCCCTCTAGAAGACAACAAACCTTAACTCGATTATGTGACCGTCTTGAACTGCCCTTTGAACCTTAGGGTTTGGGGCAGTACGGCGTGCCACATGTGAGGCGTTGGCTTGACCCTTCTACGGCTGGACCGTTGGTACTGAGGCACGAAGTGAATGTTTTTAAACTTATATCATGTGTTGAGCTGTATCGGGAAAACTTGGGTGTTCGATTGTTTGATCGGAAAGTTTAACATTTTCTATCTTATCCGGAATGTGATACAACATTTGGAGTTCATAAGTAGTTATGAGATAACTGAATGAATGTTATAAACATAGCAGTTTAGTCTCACTTGATCGGTTGCCACGGAATTTTGATACGATCAAAAGTCCGTCGCAATCACATAGTGTACGCGGATACTCGCCGGATAAACTTAATAGACTGCTACATCCCTTAGCCCCGACCAAGTGACTGTAGGAGAACCCCGTCGCCGAAAGCATCCGTTCGGGTGCTCGCGGTAGCGGTGTTCCACCTTGGTTCACTTCATCGACGGTATCGGGGGTACGGCCGTCTACTAAAGTTTGCGACGAGTATTCGATCAGGATGTCGGGAATCTTGTTGAATTGCCCGACTTGATATTGAAAAGTGTTTTTGATAATGAGACTGAAATGCGGGGTTTATAATTGTTAGGCATGTGATGTCTAAGGAATTCATTGGTTTAGGCATGCGATGTCTAAAGAGGTTGCGGATTCCAACTGTTGTAGTTTTACACTTTCTTTTCTGTGACCGTAAGTGTAATATGTGATATCGCCGGTTTCGTTTCTATATGTCAACGACAATTGGGATACGCATATTTACTTACGTTGATGTCATGTGATGTTTTGTGTTGCTGGATATGTTATATTGGATCGTCGTGTTTGAATAGCCGGGGTTTTTTTTTTATGTGAGATGAGTGTTTTTCATTTTCATTCATGTAAAAAAAAACTTGTATGTAATATTCTTTTATTGGGGCACTTCCTGGTTGCGGAAGTTGTCACCGTTTGTATATTATTTACTTTTCCGCATTAGGATAGACCCAAGGAGGGGAGCACAAGTAACCGGGTTCTAGGGTCCAGTGGGAGACCATCTCGAGGAGTCGAGTCCGAGTCTCCTAACCCTAGAACTGGGAGGGTTGCTTGCCGCTCTCGTAGGGGTCTAGGGGTGTGGGTTTGGCTATTCATCATTGTAAGTCCATATTGCGACCCCCGGTACTTACGGGGAGGCGGAAACGGTATAAAAAACGAATTTTTATCGCAAGAGGCAACATGGACTAAACTATGTCGGGATCGTTGTCTAAACTAAAACTAGTTAACAAGCTAAAGAGAGTTAGCTACTATGGAAGATGGTTATACCTAAACTTGAACTCCTTCTTCTTCAAACCTTGTAGAGGTTGATGGTTCTCTTTTCGTCGCCTTCTCCCGTCGAAGATGGATCCACCTCGAAGGTTCGACTTTGGGCTCTTCCTCGATCTTTGAGTGAACTAGGGTTTCCGGCTTGCTAAACCTTCATCCTAGAATGAGTAGAGAGTGATTTGGGTTTGCTTTTCTATCTAAAGAGAATGATTCTCAACACATGAGAAGGTTTCTCTTTTCAAGAGGAGGAAGAAGATGAAATGAGGAGAGAGAGAGGTTATGATAGAATGAGCTATATCTTTTCTTTCTTGCAACCATAATGCAAAAGAAAAGAATTATCTAATAATAATAATTGAAAATGAGAATAGTTGATGGCAATTTGGAATGACCACAACCATGCTTCATTTAAAAATGTAAGCATAAATCAAGGAAGACTTTTGAAGCATGATGGTGGTCAACTTTCAACCATGGTCAACAAGTCAACCATGGTCAACAAGTCAACAAAATCAACCATAACAAAATTCTCATTTAATTACTATTATAAATAGATAATCCATAAATCCATTAGGGTTTGGAAAAAGATAACTGTCAACTGTGCATACGCACCCGTTCCGAAACCCTAATGAAATACCTCATCCTCCGCCTCAAGCAACTGTGCATACACACCTGCATTCTCGTTCCGAGGAACAAGAATACCAAGATATAAAAGCAACCCCAAATATATATACCAGTATCTGGCTCAAACCAGAGCCTGCCAGTATAATCCGTCCGGACTCCAAACGTGCACAAGTGCGCGGATGAGAACGAACCCTGTCGCAAAACCATGCGACCTCTACTCTGTTTTGCCCAGAGGCGAATACCCTCTGTGTGGGACTCTAAAGACTCGACACTACGCTGGCAGTGGGTTTAACCACAGACCGCAAGCGGCACTAGCTGTGCGTAACGGTCCCCAGGTAGATGCCGACAAGAAGGCTGACGAGGTGAAACCCCATCTGAACTCCTACTGAGTCTGAATGTGACAGTCTCCGTACAGTCCGGTCTGTTCGTCTGATACATCGCATGGCGGGCCTAGGGGGTGGTAAACGTCAGTCCCCCAATAGCGGTACAAGTCGTGCCGGAGCGAAGCCCAAAACACCCTGAGATAACACTGGAAACCTACCAGTATATCTCGATTGCCCTGGCCAGGGACTACTCGTGTAATGGCTCTCCTAGACACAGCGCGATGTCAACCCCCAATACCGGGAGAGACGAATCCTGTCTAACCGTCACTGCCTCCAAGTGCTTCGGGACTGCACCCAACCACCACCCGTTTGCACGACTCCTTTGAGCCGTGGTAGGGTAGTGATCAAAGTGCAGTGGGAACACACTTGAGGCGAAGTGCCAGTGTCAAGTCAGCGGACTAAGCTGTACTCATGTCACCTGGGAACTGATAACTGACGATAGGTATAATACCAACCTGTCAGTTCCCGACGAGTCCTGTCCAGTGTACTCGTAACCCAACGAGCACCCGTATACTATCTCCAGTACGACGTACTGATGGCTGTGGGACAGACCATCTCCCACACTGGGATGAGAAGCGCATACGCTAGTCTACTCCGGAGTATCGATGCCCTGTCTCGATAGTCCTGCGACTAGGGACCTGTATAAGGATGTGCCTATAGATTACCCAGCCCCCACTAGTGTGACTGCCATCACAACGCTGGTAATCAAGCAAAGATCCTAAGGGCTCCACTAATGCGTATAAGTGATATACTGAAATAAACACAAGTACACATTGAAGTAGAAACAAACCAAGTAGCATACTACTATTTTGAGCAAGATTGTATATACAAGGTGAATATCCCAAGCTTCCATTAAGTAATATACAAACTAGTATGATACAGTAATGGCCTCTAGGGCATATACACTAACAATCTCCCACTTGCACTAAGGCCATGTACTGGCGTATCGAAGACCTATCATCTCGATCAGCCGCTCGAACTGAGTCTGGGGTAGGGCCTTGGTGAATGGATCTGCAGTGTTCTCTTCTGAAGCAACCCTCCGAACCTCGATCTCCTTGCGATCCACGATCTCCCTGATCAGGTGATACCGCCTCAAGATGTGCCTGGATCTCTGATGGGACCTGGGTTCCTTTGCTAAAGCTATAGCCCCGTTGTTGTCGCAATACAGAGGTACTGGGTCAACAATGGACGGAACCACCTGAAGTTCTTTTAAGAACTTCCTTATCCAGACAGCTTCTTTTGCGGCATCAGATGCAGCGATGTATTCCGCTTCCATAGTCGAGTCTGCAACGGTTTCCTGTTTGGAACTCTTCCAACACACCGCCCCTCCATTGAGGGTAAAGACAAAACCCGACATGGACTTGGAATCATCCTTGTCACTCTGGAAGCTGGAGTCAGCAAAGGCCTCAATCTGGAGGTCTTTTCCGCCATACACCAAGAACATCTCCTTAGTCCTCCTCAGGTACTTGAGAATGTTCTTTACCGCTATCCAATGTTTCTCCCCAGGGTTTGACTGATACCGGCTTACTACACTCAGTGCATAAGCTACATCCGGTCTGGTACACAACATCGCATACATTATAGAGCCTACCGCAGAAGCGTAGGGTATAATAGACATGCGATCCCTCTCCAAATCAGTCTTGGGAGACATCTCTTTAGAGAGGGTGATCCCGTGACAAGCCGGTAAGTTACCGCGCTTGGAATCTTCCATACTGAATCTTTTCAGTACGGTGTCGATGTACCTGGACTGTGAAAGTCCTAATATCCTCTTGGATCTATCACGATGGATCCGGATCCCCAGGATGTAAGAGGCATCACCCAGGTCTTTCATGGAGAACCTGTGTGACAAGAAACCCTTGACAGATTGTAGCATAGGAATGTCATTTCCTATTAAGAGAATGTCATCCACGTATAAAACAAGGAATACTACAGTTCTCGCTACAAATCTACTATAGATGCACGGTTCATCTGGATTTTTGATAAAGTCAAATTCCTTGACCGTCTCATCAAAACAGATGTTCCAACTCCGCGATGCCTGCTTTAGTCCATAGATGGACTTAAGCAACTTGCACACCTTTCCGCTGCTCCCACTCTGAATGAAACCTTCTGGCTGATCCATATAGACACACTCCTCTAAATTTCCATTTAGAAAAGCGGTTTTTACGTCCATCTGCCAAATCTCATAATCGTGGAAGGCAGCAATGGCAAGAAGGATCCGAATGGATTTCAGCATAGCCACTGGAGAAAAGGTTTCGTCATAGTCCAAGCCAGGTCTTTGACGGAAACCCTTTGCTACAAGTCTAGCTTTATAGGTCTCAACCTGTCCATCTACACCAATCTTCCTTTTGAAGATCCACTTGCATCCTACGGGTTTTACCCCGTCTGGAGCAATGTCCAACGTCCATACTTTGTTGGTGTACATGGACTCCATTTCGGTCCGCATTGCATCCAACCATTTTACCGAGTCAACGCTCTGAACGGCCTGCTGGAAGCTAGTAGGCTCATCATAATCTATGATGCAATCCTCTCGATCCCCGTCTATGAGAAAACCGTAGTATCTCTCGGGCGGATGAGACTGCCTACTACTCCTGCGGAGCGGCGTAGGAATGTCCTGTTCATTTGAACCCTCTGGTTCCATTAAGCTTTCAGTAATAGTCTGTGGTTCTGGAATTTCTTCCAGTTCTACTGCGCTCCCACTTAATTCTTTTTCTAAGAACTGATGTTCTAGAAAGTGGGCATGACGAGAAACAAGAACTTTTTGTTCCTCTTCGTAGTAGAAAAGATATCCCTTGGAATTCTTTGGATATCCCACAAACTTACACAGTACTGAGCGCGCCTCGAGCTTGTCCGCATGCTGCTTTTTAACAAAAGCTGGACTTCCCCAAGTCTTAATGTGACTGAGATGGGGTCTCTTCCCACACCACATTTCATATGGTGTAGTAGGCACAGTCTTAGTAGGAACTCGGTTCAAAAGGTACGCAGCTGATTCTAGTGCATACCCCCAGAATGATCGCGGTAACTCAGCGTTACTCATCATGGACCGTACCATATCCAATAGGGTCCGGTTCCGTCTCTCCGATACACCGTTATGTTGCGGGGTGTATGGAGGAGTAAGCTGAGAGAGAATCCCATTCTCTTTTAAATAATTCAGGAACTCGGCACTTAAGTATTCTCCACCTCGATCCGATCTTAGAATCTTGATACTTTTGCCGGTCTGTTTTTCTACTTCATTCTTAAATTCCTGGAATTTTTCAAAAGCTTCGGACTTATGTTTCATTAAGAAGACATAACCGTATCTTGAAAAATCATCCGTAAAAGTAATGAAGTAAGAATAACCGCTTCGCGCATGTGTAGACATTGGACCGCACACGTCGCTGTGTACGAGTCCCAAGAGCTCGCTCGCTCTTACTCCGTGTCCAGTGAACGGAGTCTTTGTCATCTTTCCTTTGAGACAGGATTGACAAGTGGCATATGATTGATATTCGAACGGATCCAAATATCCTTCTGTATGTAACTTAGTCAACCTTCTCTCATTGATGTGACCCAGTCTACAATGCCATAAGAAAGTCTGATTAATATCTGGTGACTTTCTTTTGTGTGTATTCTGGACATTGAAAATCTGTGGTTGGTTTAATACGTATATACCATTGCTCAATGTACCTGACCCAATCAGAACTTGATTAAGGTGAATGTTAACAACATTACTTACAAACGCAAATTCATAACCTTCTTTAGAAACCAAAGATACAGAAATGATATTACAAGTTGCGTTGGGTACAAAAAAGCAATTACGCAAAACCAAAACATGCCCATCTGACATTCCCAGGTGATAGTCCCCCACGGCTTTAGCATCCATGCTAGCTCCGTTCGCAACTCTGAGGGTCATGTCACCTGCCTTCAAAACCCTACGGTTTCTCAACGCCTGCAAAGAATTACAGATATGAGATCCTGATCCGGTATCCAATACCCAGGAAGTAGAGTTTATAGAAAGACAGTTTTCAATAACATACACACCTGAAGCTGAAGCCGCAACCTGCTTCAGTTCCTGTGTCCTGGCTTTCCAAGCCCTGCAATCTTTCTTCCAGTGTCCTTTCTTATGACAAAAGAAGCATTCTTCCTTATCCACAAGCTTCCCCGCTATCTTTGTTGCTTTCCCTTTTCCCTTCGTATCCACTTTACTAACACCGCCCCTTGGTTTGGCGGGGGCCTTCTTCTTCTTTCCCTTGGCTTTCGCCTTGGACCTAGAAGAAGATGATCCTCCTACAAACAAAGTGGATGTATCCCTACTTTTCTGTAGGGTGCCCTCTGCGCTCCTCAGCATGTTGAGGAGCTCTGATAGTTCAACCTCTTTTTCTTGTAGGTTGAAGTTCAGTATAAACTGGGCGTAAGTGGAAGGAAGGGACTGGAGAACTATATCCGTATATAGCTCACTCTCCAATGTGATCCCTAGGTCAGCGAGCTCCTCAATGTAGCCGATCATCTTTAGCACGTGCTCGGCTACTGATGATCCGACGGCCATTCTTGTCGAAAACAACTTTTTCGACGCTTCGTATCTTGCGATACGTGATTGCTCTCCGTACAGTTCTTTTGTATGGAGCAATATGGACTCCATGTCCATATTCTCATGCCTCCTCT
Source organism: Agapanthus africanus (assembly GCA_030015575.1). Taxonomy (NCBI): domain Eukaryota; kingdom Viridiplantae; phylum Streptophyta; class Magnoliopsida; order Asparagales; family Amaryllidaceae; genus Agapanthus; species Agapanthus africanus. The sequence goes on along the minus strand of CM057344.1, from coordinate 366,666,313 downwards.
GATGTTCGTTGTCCATCGAGGCAAGCAGGAGGCACTTGGCCTTCGCGCTATCAATCTCCCAAGTCTTGCGGATTTCCTTATCCGCGACACTGGAAGTTGGACCAGGGACAGGGGGAGCTTTGGTGGTAAGAAGATACCCCAGCTTGTCATAAGTGATTGCCAATTTGACATTCCTGAGCCAATCTTTGTAGTTTGGCCCTGTCAATATGTTTTTATCTAGAAGTAACTTAAGTCCAGTCATTTCGATTTGGTCGCTGCAGGGGGAGAGAAGAAACACTTAGCACGATGCTCTTGCAAGTTTAGAATGGTTTTTAATTTGTCTAAACAGGATGGCTCCCACTGTCTCTCGAATCCCTCCTCAAACCACAAAGGAAGAATTAGCCGGGATCAATCCCACCGTACAATACTTGCTTAACCGTTCAGCCAGGCCAGTGTCGGTACTTCGAGGGAGGTTTTCCAACGCTTTCGCGAAGTTCCTTAATTTAAGAACCTCTTTTCCCTGGGGGCGTAGCCCCGCTAACACCTTTCTAGGCACCTACTAGGTTTATAGCATTGATCGTTTAGTGAGAAATTTCCCGAGGAGTAGCATATACTCACAGTAGGATCGGGATCCAAATATCATCGCGTGACGAAAATGAAGGAATCCTACCATAATCATCACACTCCAAATGGTATGCAAATCTAGCAAGTTTCAGTACTTATGAAACTCCCGATGTGGATTTTTTGCCCCATGCTCTTATGACCTTGACTTTGGCCAAAATATCATAAGTCACATGTCAAGTTCTTCCCGTCACTTTCCAGGTTAATTTGGATCCATCCGTACATACCCTTGACTTTGGCCAAAATGGCAGCACGACTGTCCCAAACCAACGCATCTATCTATGCTACACATGAACACCCAATAGCTACCAATCACTGTGCCTTGACTTTGGCCAAAATACACAGCTTGAATACTATTGCCTATTCATGCGAAACGACGGAGGGCTACGAATGGTTTTGGTAAAACCGTGAACGTAGTGAACTTGATATAATCGATGGAACGAGATAGCTTTTAGAAGGAGTGGCTCAAGCTCCGCATTTAAAAGTTAGTTTTGAAAAGAACCGAGTGGTTTTTCGAAAGTGTTCCATCGACTTAAACTTGGTTTATTATCTTGCATTAGTTCTTTTAATGCGTGATATTCTTGCATTAGTTCTTTTAATGCGTCCCATCATTTAATCCTACCATTGCAGAAAACAACCAAAATATGACGTACGCTTATGCCATTCGCATTCGCCACGGGGCCCCGTCATTACCCGTTAGGTTACTTAACTAACGACAGAGCGGGGGCTGGGCTAGCGCGTCTGTAAAACATAAGCAACGCCTAAATAGAAAGCAATGATAGACATTTCAGATCACAGATAAATACATTGGATATACTAGCAATCTGTAATTTGTACGAGCCTGTAACAAAAACAGATAACACGGTCGCGGTGAATAGCCAAAACCCCACCCAAGACCCCTACGGGTGCGGCAAACTACCCGCCAAGTCCTCGGTAGTTTGTGCACCCCTCCATGGGTCTATCCTAGGAGCAAAAAACAGTAAAAAGAATTATACAATGACGGCTACAACCCCGACCCGGTTGTGCGGCCAAACAAATAATATAATTACATCAATTTACATTTACAATGAATTGCAAGAAAAGAAAACTCTCGTCTCACAACCCCCGGCTATTCACCCGCGACAATCCAACATATTTATATACACATTCCAGCACATTACAGATCATGTATAACCCCGACTAATCGTCTTATAGCGATTAGCCGACGTTCAATACATGCAAACATCACAGATATGACCATCATAGTCAAAGTGTAGTGAAGTTCGGGAAAAATACGGAATTATAGGACCCCAAAAGGAAATTTCTTTTCTGCAAAATCTGGGCACATATAATATATCTCAAAAATCCCAAAACCAACACACAAACACACTGCACGAAAAACGATGCAGAGAAGACACCAAGTCGCGGCGGTTCCGCGGCGGCTAAGAAGGATCACGCGGCGGAAGCGCGGCACTTTAGGCGAATCACTGTATCGTTTTTCTTGGGTGTTCACAAAAAACCCTGAGCCGAATTTACAAGTGTAAAGTTTTTCATTTTGAGCAGAAAAAATTTCAACAGAAACTCAGTTTTTGTGATTTTCCGGTTTTGTGATTTTTTTCGGTTCCGAACTTCGTTACACTTCACTACCAAGCTAGTTTAAGTTTAGTTAGTCTCTGATACCACTGTAAGTCCATATTGCGACCCCCGGTACTTACGGGGAGGCGGAAACGGTATAAAAAACGAATTTTTATCGCAAGAGGCAACATGGACTAAACTATGTCGGGATCGTTGTCTAAACTAAAACTAGTTAACAAGCTAAAGAGAGTTAGCTACTATGGAAGATGGTTATACCTAAACTTGAACTCCTTCTTCTTCAAACCTTGTAGAGGTTGATGGTTCTCTTTTCGTCGCCTTCTCCCGTCGAAGATGGATCCACCTCGAAGGTTCGACTTTGGGCTCTTCCTCGATCTTTGAGTGAACTAGGGTTTCCGGCTTGCTAAACCTTCATCCTAGAATGAGTAGAGAGTGATTTGGGTTTGCTTTTCTATCTAAAGAGAATGATTCTCAACACATGAGAAGGTTTCTCTTTTCAAGAGGAGGAAGAAGATGAAATGAGGAGAGAGAGAGGTTATGATAGAATGAGCTATATCTTTTCTTTCTTGCAACCATAATGCAAAAGAAAAGAATTATCTAATAATAATAATTGAAAATGAGAATAGTTGATGGCAATTTGGAATGACCACAACCATGCTTCATTTAAAAATGTAAGCATAAATCAAGGAAGACTTTTGAAGCATGATGGTGGTCAACTTTCAACCATGGTCAACAAGTCAACCATGGTCAACAAGTCAACAAAATCAACCATAACAAAATTCTCATTTAATTACTATTATAAATAGATAATCCATAAATCCATTAGGGTTTGGAAAAAGATAACTGTCAACTGTGCATACGCACCCGTTCCGAAACCCTAATGAAATACCTCATCCTCCGCCTCAAGCAACTGTGCATACACACCTGCATTCTCGTTCCGAGGAACAAGAATACCAAGATATAAAAGCAACCCCAAATATATATACCAGTATCTGGCTCAAACCAGAGCCTGCCAGTATAATCCGTCCGGACTCCAAACGTGCACAAGTGCGCGGATGAGAACGAACCCTGTCGCAAAACCATGCGACCTCTACTCTGTTTTGCCCAGAGGCGAATACCCTCTGTGTGGGACTCTAAAGACTCGACACTACGCTGGCAGTGGGTTTAACCACAGACCGCAAGCGGCACTAGCTGTGCGTAACGGTCCCCAGGTAGATGCCGACAAGAAGGCTGACGAGGTGAAACCCCATCTGAACTCCTACTGAGTCTGAATGTGACAGTCTCCGTACAGTCCGGTCTGTTCGTCTGATACATCGCATGGCGGGCCTAGGGGGTGGTAAACGTCAGTCCCCCAATAGCGGTACAAGTCGTGCCGGAGCGAAGCCCAAAACACCCTGAGATAACACTGGAAACCTACCAGTATATCTCGATTGCCCTGGCCAGGGACTACTCGTGTAATGGCTCTCCTAGACACAGCGCGATGTCAACCCCCAATACCGGGAGAGACGAATCCTGTCTAACCGTCACTGCCTCCAAGTGCTTCGGGACTGCACCCAACCACCACCCGTTTGCACGACTCCTTTGAGCCGTGGTAGGGTAGTGATCAAAGTGCAGTGGGAACACACTTGAGGCGAAGTGCCAGTGTCAAGTCAGCGGACTAAGCTGTACTCATGTCACCTGGGAACTGATAACTGACGATAGGTATAATACCAACCTGTCAGTTCCCGACGAGTCCTGTCCAGTGTACTCGTAACCCAACGAGCACCCGTATACTATCTCCAGTACGACGTACTGATGGCTGTGGGACAGACCATCTCCCACACTGGGATGAGAAGCGCATACGCTAGTCTACTCCGGAGTATCGATGCCCTGTCTCGATAGTCCTGCGACTAGGGACCTGTATAAGGATGTGCCTATAGATTACCCAGCCCCCACTAGTGTGACTGTCATCACAACGCTGGTAATCAAGCAAAGATCCTAAGGGCTCCACTAATGCGTATAAGTGATATACTGAAATAAACACAAGTACACATTGAAGTAGAAACAAACCAAGTAGCATACTACTATTTTGAGCAAGATTGTATATACAAGGTGAATATCCCAAGCTTCCATTAAGTAATATACAAACTAGTATGATACAGTAATGGCCTCTAGGGCATATACACTAACAATCATGACCGTGGAATCCGTGTTTTATACTGGCTCGTATTAAAAACACGGACGTCCTAGTATATCCAATCTTTCATATGATTCTTCTGCTGTGTTATCTGTGATGTGATCATGTGATTTGTTCAGATAGATATGATATATTATATAGACGATGCTTATGTTTTACACCCGCGCTAGCCCTGCCTCGCTCTGGCGTTAGTCACCTAACCTAACGGTGCAGACGGGACATCGAGGCAAATGCGGATGGCATAAGCGTACGTTATATTTATCTGTGATGTTTAGGTGGACTTAAATGATGGGATAATCATTAATGAGATTAATGAAAGAATATAAACCTAATTGATGTTGTGGAATCGAATTTCAAAATAAAACAAGTAGCTACAGTTCTTGCTTTGCATCGCGGTGTTCCTTGTAGAACATCCTGCACCTTATTCGATGAGGAAAGGACCGAGATCCCTTCACCGGGAGTGACTCCTTTAGCAATAACTGGCAGATGCTACACACTCGGTTTGTCTTTTGATTGCTTCTATAGTTTCTGCTTTGCACAGTGATATATATGATATATCCTGCACCTCATTCGACGAGGAAAGGGCCGACGATCCCTTCACCAGGAGTGACCCCTTTAGCAAAACTAGAAAAGCCTCAAAAACACTCCATTTAAAAACCATTTGATTCCGCAACGAGATCAAGTTCAGAGCGTTAAAGGTTTTCATAAAAACCATTCGCAACCCTCCGTCATTTTAGGAAGTAGAGTACTTAGTATTCGTGCTGTGTTTGTTGACCTTGGTTAAGGCACAGTGTACGGTAGCTAAGTGATGTCTTCCTACACCGCATATGATGCGATTAGTTAGAACAGTCGCGTGACTTTGTTGACCTTAGTTAATGGTCATGTGGGTGGGTCTAATTAATCACGAAATGACGGGTAGAACTTGACTAGTACTTATGATTTGTTGACCATAGTTAAGATCATAAGTGCTAGGAGTAAAAACCTTTATCGGGAGTTTCAAGTGTTGAAATTTGCAATGAGATTGCACACCTTCTATATGATAGTTGGATCCCGATACCCACTGCGAGTAATTGTTACTCCTGGGAGAGTTTTGCACTTTGCAATTAGCCGATCAAGTAGGTGTCTAGAAAGGTGTCAACGGGGTTACGCCTCTGGGAAAACGAGGTTTACTGTAATTAGGTCCGTGCGAAAGCACGAGGAACCTCCCTCAAAGTACCGACACTGGCCTGGCTGAAAGATTGGCGAACTTGTAGAGTGTAATTAATCCCGGCTAGTCTTTCCTTTTAAGGTTTGAAGGAAGATTTGATAAAAACAGTGGGAGCCATCCTGATTAGATAAAATGTATAACCAATCTAATCTTGTAAGAGCGCACGCAGAGTGTTTTCTTCTCTCTCTCTCCATGTAGCGACCATATCACGCCTTAATCAAGATAATAATATGGATGTATTGACTGAACCCGCTTGTTATACTGAGCTGGGGTAAGTTGGTCCCGCTCCAACTTATAATTGTTATAAGACAGAGCAGGATATTGGGGAATATAAGGATTCCCATGCCGCCCAAACAAAGAAAGTGCATGAGATGCATCTTCTTCGGGTGTGTTCATTATAAAGAACTGTTTCTCAGTATCCTCTGCATCCTGGGTATTTGATGCTGGATCAGGATCCCAGATATGTAATCTGTTACATAGGGCTACAAAAAAAGGGGCAGAGAACTGAGAACGGGTGATAAGTTTCATGAGACAGAAAACGGGGCAAGTATTGCAGTCAGGTCTGTTGGTCACTGTCACCCTGTATTACAAATACATTGATTCTGAACAAATGCCATTAGATACCGAACCTGATATACAAAATCATATCAGTCTCTTTACAAGTAAAGAAATGATAAAATTTTGTATTAATGGATAATGTTTTGAACATTTCCTATATCAAAAGTTGATCGGTTCAGGCACGTTATCTAAAAGCATTGATGTTCTGAATCAAACTACAGTTCCTAGTATACAGAACACACACAAGAGGAAGAGTTCAGAAATGAACGAATCCTTCTTGAGGCATTGTAGACTAGGTCATATCAATTCGACCCGACTGGCAGAAGTTACATTCTAGATGCATATTTAAATCAGTTTGAATTTACATCCTGTGAAACTTGCCAGTCATGTCACAAAGATTAGATGACCATAGCCCTGTTTATTGGAAACAGAGAAAGAGTTAGTAAACTCTTGGGATTGATACATGATGATGTATGTAAGGTCTCCTGTCTACACATGCCAGGACCGGTTCTTTATACTTCATTACGTTCTCTGATGATCTCTCAAGATTCCGTCATATGTTCCTGTTGAAATATAAGTCCGAACCTTTTGAGATATTCACAGAATATAAGTTAGAAGTAGAGAACCAAAATACGGGTATAAATATTATGCCCTATGATAAGATCAGGGAGGAGAATACTTGTGCATGGAATTCTTGGACTATTCTAAAAGAAAATGAGATTCTCTCTCAGTATTACTCCTCTGAATACACCACAGCACAACGGTGTATCAGGACGGAGCAATCGCACCGTATTAGATATGGTGTGCTCTATGATGAGTACTACTGAGTTACCCATTTTCTTTTGGGGTTGTGCACTTGTGAAGTTGCATACCTATTGAATAGGGTTCGATTCAAATCAGTGCCTACCACTCCATATAAGATATGGTGTGGGAAGAGCCTATCTCTTAAGAAAGTTAAGATTTGGGATTGTCCGGCCTATGTCAAAAGCAAAATCCGGACAAGATCGAGGCAAGGTCAGTTCTATAGAATTGGAAAGGTTCCAGCTATACAAAACTGCAGCTGATGATTTGACAGAACCAAAGGATTCAATAGTCCTCGACGAACCTCAGCCTCTCCGCCGAACTAGTAGGGTTCCTCATCCGCTTAAGAGATACTTCGGTTTCTCGATGACAGTGGGAGCGAGGAATGCATCATGAGATGATAACCCAACTAGTTTCGAGCAGGCCATCGAGAGTAAGGACTCTGTAAGAATGGCTGGATGCTTAGCGATCTTAGATGGAATCCATGTACACCAACAAAGTATGGACTTTGGTTGCGATATCTGAAGGGTTAAATCCCCATCAGGAGCAAGTATATCTTGAGAAGATTACTTGGCGTAGATAGAAAGGTTAAGACTTTCAAAGCTAGACTTGTTAAAGGTTTTCGTCATCGACCAGGCTTGGATATGATGAAACCTTTTCCAGGGACTATGCTTAAGTCCATCCAGATCTTACTTGCCATTGCTACATACCATGACTACGATATCTTATGGTGGGTGCCATGACTGCTTTTCTAAATACTGATTTAGAAGAGAACGTTTATAAGCACACAGCCAGAGAGCTTCGTAAACAGTGGGAGCAGCGGAAACGTGTGCAAGTTGCTTTATAGGATAAAGCAGACATCGCGGAGTTGGAACGTCTGTTTTGATGTGATAGTCAAAGATTTTGACTTCATCAAAATGGTAGATGAACCTTGTACATACAAAAGGGTAGTAGGGAGTATGGTGGTGATCCTCGTAGAGTATGTGGATGACATACTCTTGATAGGAAAAGAGTTTCCTATGCTACACTCGGTCAATCTCCGCTTATCACAAGGATTCTCCAAATAGGATAAAGGGGATACCTCCTAAATCCTAGGATTTGGATCTATGAGATAGATCTAAATGGATGTTAGGATTCTCACTAGCTGTAGTAAGATAGTATCAATCGATCCTAGGGAGAATCACTGGAAAGGGTTCCAGGGTGATAAGGACGACTGAATATCAGTCGCAGGCATTGTCTTTACCCTCAGTGAAGGGACGGTATGTTGGAAGAGTTCCAAGCTAGATAACGTGGCAAACTAGACCATAAAGGCTGGTAACATCGCTATTAAAGATACTACCAAAGAGGCAGTTTGGGTGTATATTGGTTCATAAGATGAACTAGGTTCCTACCATTGTATGACAATGGATGTGTGGCTTTGGCCCATGAACCCTGGTCCCATCAGTGACCCAGACATATTCCGAGGCAGTATCACCTGATCATGGAGATAGTTGATCTCCAGACTGATCGAGGTTTGGAGAGTAGACACAGAGGACAACACGGCGGATCCACTCACGAAGGCCTTTTCCCAGAGAGAGACATATATGGGATGGTTGAGTATTAGATACTACAACCACTGCTACAGATGGCCCTAGTGCAAGTGGGAGATTGTTAGTTATATGTATGCCCTAGAGGCCATTACTGTACATTGGATGTAAATTGTAGTGGATGCTGGGACATATATAAGTAGGACTTTCTTGCTCGACATGATAGTACGCTATCTGGTTGCTCTTTATCTTAACATGTATACTTTCTGTCTCTCTGTTACATGTTGATAAAGCCCTTAGGATGAGTACTCGACTTCCAAGACTATGATGTAGATCATACTAGTGGGGCCTGGGTAGTCCATGAGTACATCCTTCATTGTTCCTAGTCGTGGGAATATCGAGACGGGGCATCGATATTCCAGAGTAGACTAGCGTATATCTTCTCGACCCATGTGATAGGCGATGGATGATCCCATATCCATTGGTGTTTGACATCAGAGATGGTATGCGGGTGCTCAGTGGGGACTGGGTACACTGAACGGACTCGCCGAGAACTCCCAGATGGTATTATACCTCACGTCAGATGGCAGTTCTCTGGTGACACTGGTGCAGCTTAGTCTGTTGACCCGAGATCGTCATAGAGTCTTGTATGTCTCCTACTGTGCTTTGATTTCCACCCTACCACGGCCCTACTGAGTCGTGCAAACAAGTGGTTTTTGGGTACAGTCCCAATTCACATGGAGGCAATGAGCGATAGGAGGGGATTCGTCTCTCCCGGTATTGGGGATTGATGTTGCGCTATGCACGACTGGACATAACAGGAAATCCCTGGCCAGGGTTGCAGTGATATAGTGGTAAGAGTTATTAGTAGTTTCACGATTGTTATGGACCTTATATCGGCATGACTTATCAAGCTACTGGGGTCTGACGTTTACCACCCCTAGGCGGGATATGCGACATATCAGACGAACAAACCGGACTGTACGGTAAGTGTTACTGGTTGGATTCACAGGAGTGTGAGCGGGCTTGCTCGTCGATCTTCTGATCGCTCAATACCCGGGTGCCCGTTACGTTTAGCAGACCGCTTGCGGCTTGTGGGTGCTTGATATGATCATCATCTGCTGCCGGCGTATTGACGAGTCTTTAGAGTCCTACACAGAGGTTTCCTGGCTCAAGCGAAACGAAATAGGAGCGCATATGAGATATGTGCGGGACCGAGAATAATGCGTATATGTGATACCGTATTCCATTCTCGCGATGAATGTATCGAATGGTTGTATGTGATATAACCTAGTTATCGAATCAAGGATTGATTCGATAAGTCGATACATTGGATACTAGTCGGTTATATGCGACATGACCGGATCATTGAATCAAGTGTTGATTTAATGATTTAATGTATAATTATATATTTGATATATTACTTTGCATTAACTAGTATTGGTTCATTTTAAAAGGATTTTCTCATTTGATGTACACAAGTTGTATATGTGATATACTTTTGTGCACATGATTGTATCATGTTTGATGATACATGCTAACTTGGTTAAGTGTATGATTAAACCATGGTTGTGTAATGGTTAGGGTTTTGATTTTATTTATTTATTTAATCTTTTTTTAGCAAAATAAAATGGTGGATTTATTTGTTCTTTGCTAAAAGCTTCTTGAAGCTTCAAAGCATCTTTGAAAAGTCTTCCATTTTGTTTTTACCACTAAACCTAACCATTCACCTAACCCTAGTTTATTCTCTACACTTTACCATGGTTACATTATGATAGCCATCACTTGATTATTCAATTAGAATTAATTCATTTTCCATTCTTTTCTTCTTCTTCTTCTTGATGAAGAAAGAAAAGCTTTCTTGAAATTTATCAAGTGTTGATTCCAAGTGAGAAATCCAAATCCAAAGTGAACCCACATCCTATTTCTTCATCCTCTACCTCTTGCCAAGTAGTATAGGGTGTTTTCTTCACAAGTTTCATGGCTTGGTGAAGTTGTAGCTTGATCTTGTGTTGCCTCGACGTAGATCATCTTCGGGATCGAAGTCGACGACCTAGCTCGCCCATTTCTCCGATGAAGCCGATGCTAGAGTTCGGGATCCGATATGGACAGCGAGGGGACTTCATCACGGAGCCATGGAGGTGGAGGACCGGATCTACAAAGGTTGTAGCCCCTTCACTTTAGCTATAAATTCGTTTATTTGTTTTGCATCGCCTATACATCTAGTTAACGATCCGTATTAGGGTTTCTCGGCACTTGTAAAATTTGAATTGGCCATGTTTGATGCCTTGTGAGACCTCATTAGCGTGCCTAGGAACCCTTCAAAGTCCATCTATGGACTAAAGCAGGCATCGCGGAGTTGGAACATCTGTTTTGATGAGACGGTCAAGGAATTTGGCTTTATCAAAAATCCAGATGAACCATGCATCTATAGTAGATTTGTAGCGAGAACTGTAGTATTCCTCGTTTTATACGTGGATGACATTCTCTTGATAGGAAATGACATTCCTATGCTACAATCTGTCAAGGGGTTCTTGTCACACAGGTTCTCCATGAAAGACCTGGGTGATGCCTCATACATCCTGGGGATCCGGATCCATCGTGATAGATCCAAGAGGATATTAGGACTTTCACAGTCAAGGTACATCGACACCATACTGAAAAGATTCAGTATGGAAGATTCCAAGCGCTGTAACTACCGGCTTGTCACGGGATCACCCTCTCTAAAGAGATGTCTCCCAAGACTGATTTGGAGAGGGATCGCATGTCTATTATACCCTACGCTTCTGCGGTAGGCTCTATAATATATGCGATGTTGTGTACCAGACCGGATGTAGCTTATGCACTGAGTGTGGTAAGCCGGTATCAGTGAAACCCTGGGGAGAAACACTGGATAGCGGTAAAGAACATTCTCAAGTACCTGAGAAGGACTAAGGAGATGTTCTTGGTGTATGGCGGAAAAGACCTCCAGATCGAGGCCTTTGCTGACTCTAGCTGCCAGAGTGACAAGGATGATTCCAAGTCCATGTCGGGTTTTGTCTTTACCCTCAATGGAGGGGCGGTGTGTTGGAAGAGTTCCAAACAGGAAACCGTTGCAGACTCGACGCTGGAAGCGGAATACATCGCTGCATCTGATGCCGCAAAGGAAGCTGTCTAGATGAGGAAGTTCTTGGAAAAATTTCAGGTGGTTCCGTCCATTGTTGATCCAATACCTCTGTATTGCGACAACAACGGGGCTATAGCTTTAGCGAAGGAACCCAGGTCCCATCAGAGATCCAGACACATCTTGAGGCGGTATCACCTGATCAGGGAGATCGTGGATCGTCAGGAGATCGAGGTTCGGAGGGTTGCTTCAGAAGATAACACTGCAGATCCATTCACCAAGGCCTTACCCCAGACTCAGTTCGAGCGGCTGATCGAGATGATAGGTCTTCGATACGCCAGTACATGGCCTTAGTGCAAGTGGGAGATTGTTAGTGTATATGCCCTAGAGGCCATTACTGTATCATACTAGTTTGTATATTACTTAATGGAAGCTTGGGATATTCACCTTGTATATACAATCTTGCTCAAAATAGTAGTATGCTACTTGGTTTGTTTCTACTTCAATGTGTACATGTGTTTATTTTATTATATCACCTATACGCATTAGTGGAGCCCTTAGGATCTTTGCTTGATTACCAGCGTTGTGATGGCAGTCACACTAGTGGGGGCTGGGTAATCTATAAGCACATCCTTATGCAGGTCCCTAGTCGCAGGACTATCGAGACAGGGCATCGATACTCCGGAGTAGACTAGCGCATGCGCTTCTCATCCCAGTGTGGGAGATGGTCTGTCCCACAGCCATCAGTACGTCGTACTGGAGATAGTATGCGGGTGCTCGTTAGGTTACGAGTACACTGGACAGGACTCGTCGGGAACTGACTGGTTGGTATTATACCTATCGTCGTTTATCAGTTCCCAGGTGACATGAGTACAGCTTAGTCCGCTGACTTGACACTGTCACTTCGCCTTGAGTGTGTTCCCACTGTACTTTGATTACTACCCTACCACGGCTCAAAGGAGTCGTGCAAACAGGTAGTAGTTGGGTGCAGTCCCGAAGCACTTGGAGGCAGTGACGATTAGACAGGATTCGTCTCTCCCGGTATTGGGGGTTGACATCGCGCTGTGTCTAGGAGAGCCATTACACGAGTAGTCCCTGGCCAGGGCAAGCGAGATATACTGGTAGGCTTCCAGTGTTATCTCAGGGTGTATTGGGCTTCACTCTGACACGACTTGTACCGCTATTAGGGGACTGACATTTACCCCCCGCCATGCGATGTATCAGACGAACAGACCGGACTGTACAGAGATTTTCACATTCAGGCTCAGTAGGAGTTCAGATGGGTTTCACCTCGTCAGTCTTCTTGTCGGCATCTACCTGGGGACCGTTACGCACAGCTAGTGCCGCTTGCGGTCTGTGGTTAAACCCACTGCCAGCGTAGTGTCGAGTCTTTAGAGTCCCACACAGAAAGCTATTCGCCTTTAGGCAAAAGAGTAGAGGTCGCATGGCTTTGCAACAGGTCGCATGGCTTTGCGACAGGGTTCGGTCACATCCGTGCACTTGTGCACGTACAGTGTCCGGACAGTTTACACTAGCGGGCTTTGGTTTAAGCCAGATCCTAGTGTACCTTTTGGGATTGGTTTTATCCAGTATGCATCCGTGTTCCTCGGAACGCGGATGCGGGTGTGTATGCACAGTTGACAGAGAGACAGAGGCAGAGGATTCTCATTAGGGTTGTTGACCGTTGACTATTGACTTTTTGCTCAACCCTAATGAGAATATAATATATGATTAACAATTATATTAATTAAGTATTATGGTGACATGGTTGTTGAGGGGTTCACTTTGTTGACTTTGTTGACTTGTTGACTTTGTTGACCGGTTGACTAGGCTTGACTAGTTGACCATCATGATAACAATAGCTATCATTTCATGGCAAAGACTTTTGCTTGCTTGCTCTCTTGTGCAAAATGAGTGCATGAAATGATATGGCTATTGTTGCTTAAACCATCACATAATACTTGATTGCTATGATGTGTTATGATGGTTATGGATTATGAGAGCAAAATGAGAAAAGTCTTCGCTCATTCTATCATTCTCATTCTCTCTCTTGTTCTTGAGCTCTCATCTTCCTCCTCTTGCTCTCCCTCTCTTGATTCTATGGTTCACTTGTCTCATGTGTTGAGAACCAAGAACCATAGATAAAATCCCAACAAAACTCTTCTCTACTCACTCTAGTTCACAAGGTTTAGCAAACCGAGTGAACTAGTTTCTTCAAAGATCGAAGAAGGAGCCAAAGGTTGAAGCTTTCAGGTGGATCAATCTTCGGCGCAAGGAGACGACGGGGAGAAGCCGATTCGGACAACCATCGAGGTTTGAAGACGAAGGAGTTCAAGATAAGAAAGGTATAAACCCCCTAACCAAGTAGTTAACAACTCTTAGTTAGGTTGTTAGTTAGATGTTTAACAAAGATCCGGGTTTTAAGTCCATGTTACCACCTCTAAGAAAATTGTTTTTTTTATCAAATTCCGCATGCCCGAAAGTACCGGGAGAGGTAGCATGGACTTACAGCTTTGTGATGACATTATTCTCCGGGGTATTGATGAGACTTTTGAGGAGATTTTCGCTGATGAGCTCGCATTTTTGAAAAGCACGGGTGTTGAGATGAATCCACATCCAATCATTGAAATTGAACCTCCACCCCTTCTTCTGGATTGTAAAAAGAATGCGAGCAATCCATCACATTCACTGCATCGTCTCTCCAAGATGAGACGCACACACATTCTATTCCACCACTTACCTTTTCCCCACTTTTTCTTCCACCAACCAGAGCACTGCATTGATAAAATCTTTGAATGGTTGGTGTTGACGTACGGTCTTTGCAAAGCTTGGCATTGACCAATGATTCTTGACCCCCTCATGTGATTTTCAAAGATTAACATGGCTTAACTCAAGTTTGGGGGGGTATAATCTGGCTCTTGAAAAGAAAAATTTTTACACCAAAAAGGATGAGCCAAAATAAGTTTGGGAGAGGATCTTCACTTAAATATTTTGCCCCCGTTAATAAATTTCCTCCCAAGCTTACAGGTTTTTCAAGATTTAGCGGATGGCAACAGTGAGGACACTGTTGAAAACAAGTTTGGGGAAGGTTTGTGCTTATTTTTCGTATCATTTTGCATCATACTTTGCATAAGCACAAAACATTTTTGAAAACTTATAAAAAAAATTAAAAAATCAAAAATATAAATATTTTTGTACATAAATAAGATAATAAAAGATTAGATAGTGAAAAAATTACATCCAAAAGATTGGAAAAATTTAAGAAAACCAAGAAAATTAGAAGTTTTCTTATACGAACTAGTAATAAGTAGTTGTGAGCCGTTGTCCCAGGGGTTAGTAAGATGAAGGAAGTCACTAATCTGAGGATAAAAATAAGTCTGAAAAATAGTTCCTATTCTGGAAGCCAAACATTTGAACGTTGATACCCTAGTATTCGCACTTACACACGTCTTGAAACTCGGGATAGTAGAGGATACCTTGAAATGCTCTTGTCTAAAAGCCAAAGTATGAAGGAATAAAAAAAATATGAATAAAATATAAAATGGTGAGAAAAATGAACACTGGTTTTGTTATCGCCAAGGCAGCAATAAAAAAATATAGCGAGGGTGCTTCATCACCTAGTGCCTTAGACCAACTGGTCTGAGAGTCACTGCTAAGCCTTAGGTGGTGCAAGACAAGGAAAAACACCTAATAAGCAAACACATGAGTAATCGGTCGGTTAGTACCTCAAGAAGTATTAACGGTCGCATGAAAAGTGTGTGAGCAAATCCAACTAAATATTCATTAATTAAAAAGTACTGAGGCAGATGGACAAGAGTATGATAGCTTGAATTAAATTCTCTGGGTGTAGGGATGTTCTTTACATACACGTAGGGTTATATGATCGATGTTTGGAAGAAAGATATGAATGAAGAATAAAGACGATGTTTTATTGAGGGATGATGTGATTTCTGACATTTTTTATGACTATTAAGATAGGGCTCATGACAACCGAAAAGCTAGCATAGTTGGAAACTCTAATTTTTAAAGCTTTTCTTTTACAATTCTTGTCTTTAAATGTAACTTTCACGGTCTTCCTTTTATTATTGGATTTTGTGGGTGCAATCCGCTGAAAACCTTCAGGAGACAACACTCCTCCTACTAGAGACACCTAGAGGTTTAAAGGCTTATTGCACGTGCTCAGTGCAATCGTGTTACCTACAAAAGTGTGCTAGTTAGTTTTTCTCTTTCTTTATTTTCTCCTTCTCTTTTTAAATAAAACAGTTCGCTCGAGACGACCGAAAATAAGTTTGGGGGAATTTGATCAGTCGAAAATATTGCATTTTTAACACATCAATTTCCCTACCATTTGCACCTATCTAGAGGTGTTCGGTATTAATATAGCACATATTAGCGAAACAGCTGTAAAATACCAAATTACTTGTGTTATACTTTAAAACTGACATTTTGAGGGAAATTGAGTGTTTATCATTGCATTGCATTATCTTTGTGTAGCGCAACACTTGTCTCGAGAATCTGTGTAGGGAATTCCAGGAACAGAGCCAAAATTGTCAAAAGTGCTGAGAAAAATACGCCAAGTTTAAGACTTGTGATCTGGCAGCAATATAGAGTGAAATATGTGTAGGGTTGCTAGGCACACGCACAAGGGTTTACGAGGCATCAACCATGCCCAATTTAAAAATTAGCCGTGCCGAACAACCCAAAGCCGGATCTTTAAACTAGAGATTAGGCGAAAACAAGCATGTTAAACACTTTAACACTAAGTGAGAGGGATTACAACCTTTGTAGATCCGGTCCTTCACTTCTAAAGCTCTGTGTTGAGGTCCCTTCGCTGCGATCATCATGTTCCGGACTCTCGAGAGGTTCCACGAAGAGAAAGATGCAGTCTTGCTTCCGATCTTCGATAACAAAGATGATCTACCTTGAAGTTTCATTAACACAAGCTAACACTCACTAAATGAAGTGAACACTCTCATCTAAAGGGCAAGGATAGATGAAGATGATGAAGTAGGATTTTTGCTCTCATTTATAATCTTTTTCTCACATATAATTCATCACAAAATCAAAGCTAGAAAGCTTTTCAAGAAGGAACTCAAGGAAGAAGAAGAATTAATGAATGATTAATTCTTTTGTGATGAATAATGAAAGTCTTGATAAGGTTAGAAATGCAACCATGGTTCAAGTAACCATTGTAGAATTTTACTAGGGTTAAGGGTTTGGGTTTAGTTAAAGAAATATCTTGCAAAATATCTTTTCCAAAACAAAAATGAAAACCTTCTAGAAACTTCTAGAAATGATTAATCCAAATCAAACCCTAACCATGTTTAATCTCCACTAAACATGTTGCGTTAATAACCATATCATGTTACAATATTATATATCACATATAATATTTATTGTAACAAAATAAAATAATACAATTAACATATATCGCATATATATCAATGTATTACCCGAGTGAGAAAAAGAATCTTTTAGTGAGATAATATTAGTTAATGTAATTTAATATATCATATATATTATTATACATTAAATTATCGAATCAACACTTGATCCGACAATCCGGCTATATCGCATATAACCGACTAATATCTCATTTACCGATTCATCGAATCAACACTTGATCCGATGACCCGGCTAATATCAAATATCGTGAGAATAGAATACGGTATCACATATCGCATTATCCTCGGTCCTGCACATATCACATATGTGCTCCTACTCCGTTTTGCCTGAGCCAAGAAACCTCTGTGCAGGACTCTAAAGAATCGTCAATACGCCGGCAGTAGGTGATGATCATATCAAACACCCACAAGTTGCAAGCGGTCAGCTAAACATAACAGCCACCCAGGTATTGAGCGCTCAGAAGATCAACAAGCAAACATGTACATTCTCCTGTGAATCCAAACAGTAACACTCCCGTACAGTCCGGTCTCGTCGTCTGATATGTCGCATATCTCGCCTAGGGGTGGTAAACGTCAGATCCCAGTAGCTTGATAAGTTGTGTCGATATGAGGTCTATACCAGTTCGAGAAACTATTGATAACACTTACTAGTAAATCTCAGCAATCCTGGCCAGGGATTTCACGTTATAGCCAATCGAACACAGCACAACATCAACTCCCTATACCGGGAGAGACGAATCCCCTCCTATCGCTCATTGCCTCCATGTGATTCGGGACTGTACCCAAAAGCCACCTTTTTGCACGCCCTCTTGGACGTGGTATGATGGAAATCAACGCACAGTGGGAATCACACAAGACTCTATGACGATCTCGGGTCAACAGACTACTCTGTACCAGTGTCACCGGAGAACTGCCATCTGACGTGAGGTATAATACCATTTGGGAGTTCTCGGCGAGTCCGTCTAGTGTACCCAGTCTTTACTGAGCACCCGTACACCATCCTTGATGTCAAACACCGATGGATATGGAATCATCCATCGCCCATCATATGGGTCAAGATGCATATACGCTAGTCTACTCTGGTGCATCGATGCCCTGTCTCGATACACCCTCGACTAGGAACAGTTATAAGATGTACTCGTCGACTACCGTGGCCCCACTAGTATGATCTCATCATAGTCCCAGTAGTCGAGTACATATCCTAAGGGCTTTATCAACATGTAACATAGAGACAATCAGAGTACATGTTAAGATAAAGTACAACCAGATAGCATACTATCATGTCGAGCAAGAAAGTCCTCCCTATATATGTCCAAGCATCCATTACAATATATATCGTATGTACAGTAATGGCCTCTAGGGCATACATATAAATAACAATCTCCCACTTGCATTAGGGCCATCTGTTGTGGTATCGCATACCCAACAATTAGCTGTGATTGAAGTATGTCATACACAACCATCCCATAAAAGTCTCTACTGGGAAAAAGGCCTTTGTGAGTAGATCCGCGCTGTTGTCCTCTGTGTCTACTCTCCTAACCTCGATCTCCCTGGAGAACAACCATCTCCATGATCAGGTGATACTGCCTAATTATTATATCTGGATTTCTTATTGGACGTTAGTTCCTTGGCTAAAGCCACAACTCCATTGTCACACAATGGTAGGAACGAAGTTCATCTCATGAACTTATATGTATCCAGACTGCCTCTTTGGTAGCATCTTTGGTAACGATGTATCTTGCCTTTAATCGTCTAGTAAGTCACGGTATCTAGCTTGGAACTCTTCCAACATACTGTCCCTCTACTGAGGGTAAAGACAATGCCTGCGACTGACATTCAGTCGTCCTTATCATCCTGGAACCTTTCCAGTGATTCTCCCCAGGATCGATTGATACCATCTCACTACAACTAGTGAGAATCCTAACATCCAATTAGGTCTATCTCATAGATCCAAAACCTAAGATTTAGGAGGTATCACATTGATCCTATATGGAGAACCCTTGTAATAAGCAGAGATTGACCGAGTGTAGCATAGGAAACTCCTTCCCTATCAAGAGTATGTCATCCACGTACTCTACGAGGATCATCACCATACTCTCTACTGCCTTTTTGTATATACAAGGTTCATCTACCATTTTGATGAAGTCAAACTCTTTGACTACCACATCAAAACAGACGTTCCAACTCCGCGATGCCTGATTTATCACATAAAACATTTTGCTCACGTTTCCGCTGCTCCCACTGTCTACGAAGCCCTCTGGCTGTGTTCTTATAGACGCTCTCTTCCAAATCATCATTTACAAAAGCAATCATGACACCCAACCGCCAGATATCGTAGTCATGGTATGTAGCCGTGGCAAGTAGGATCTGGATGGACTTAAGCATAGCTTTGAAAGTTTCAACTTTTCCATGTATCCCAAGTAATCTTCTCAAGATATACTTGCTCCTGATAAGGATTTAACCCTTCAGATAAAGCAACCAAAGTCCATACTTTATTGGTGTATAAGGATTCCATCTCAGATCGATAAGCATCCAGCCATTCTTACAGAGTCCTACTCCTGATGGCCTGCTCGAAACTAATTGGGTCATCATCTCATGACGCAATCCTCGCTCCCACTATCATAGAGAAAACCGAAGTATCTCTCAGGTGGGTGAGGAACCCTACTAGATCGACGGAGAGGCTGAGGTTCGTTGGAAACTATTGAATCCTTTAGTTCTACCAAATCATCAGCTGCAGTTTGTATAGCTGGAACCTTTCCAGTTCTACATAACAGACCTTCCCTCGAGCTTGTCCGGATTTTGCTTTTAGACATAGGCCGGACAACCCCAAATCTTAACAAACTTAAGATATGGGCTCTTCCCTTTCCATATCACATATGAAGTGGTAGGCAACTGATTTGATTTGAACCCTATTCAATAGGTATGCAGCTTCTCAAGTGCATAACTTCCAAAAGGAAATAGGCAACTCAATAGTACTCATCATATAGCACACCATATCACATAGGGTGTGATTGCTCCGCCCCGATACACCGACGTGCTGTGGTGTATACGGAGGAGTAATGCTGAGAGAGAATCCCATTCTCCTTTTGAATAGTCCAGGAATCCCGTGCTCAAGTATTCTCCTCCCTGATCTCATCAAAGGACATAATACTTTTACCCGTTGTTGGTTCTCTACTTCTAACTTATATTCTGTGAATATCTCAAAAGGTTCAGACTTGTGTTTCAACAGGAACATATGTCTGAATCTTAAGAGATCATCGGAGAATGTAATGAAGTACAAAGAACCGGTCTTGGCATGTGTAGATAGGAGACCTTCATACATCAGCATGTATCAATCCCAAGAGTTCACTAACTCTTTCTCTGTTTCCAATAAACAGAGCTATGGTCATCTTATCTTTGTGACATGACCGGCAAGTTTCATAAGATGTATATTCAAACTAATTTAAATATGCATCTAAATGTAACTTGGCTAGTCGGGTCGCATTGATATGATCTAGTCTACAATACCTCAAGAAGGATTTGTTCATTTCTGAACTATTCCTCTTGTGTGTGTTCTGTATACTAAGAACTGTGGTTTGATTTAAAACGTCTATACTTTTAGATAACGTACCTGAACCGATCAACTCTTGATATAGGAAATGTTCAAAACATTATCCAACAATACAAAATTATATCATTTCTTTACTAATAAAGAGACTGATATGATGTTGTATATCAGGTTCGGTATCTAATAACATTCGTTCAGAATCAATGTATTCTGGTAATACAGGGTGATAGTGACCAACAGACTTGGCTGCAACACTTGCACCGTTTCTATCTCATGAAACTTATCACCCGTTCTCAGTTCTCTACCTATCTGTAGCCCATGTAACAAATTACATTTGCGGGATCCTGATCTGGTATCTCATACCCAGGACGTAAAGGATACTGAGAACAGTTCTATGTAATGAACATACCCGAAGATGATGCATCAACATGTACTTTCTTCGTTTGGGCGGCACGGGAAATCTGGTATTCCGCAATTTCCTGCTCTATCTTATAACAATTATAAGTTGGAGCGGGACCAACGTTCCCCAGCTCAGTATAATAAGCGGGTTCGGTCAATATATCTGTATTATTATCTTGATTAAGGCGTGATATGGTCGCTACCTAGAGAGAGAGAAAAGAAAACACTCAGCGTATGCTCTTGCAAGATTAGATTGGTTATCTAATATATCTAATCAGGATGTCTCCCACTGTTTTTGTCAAATCTTCCTTCAAACCCTAAAAGGAAAGACTAGCCGAGATTAATTACACGCTACAAGTTCGCCAATCTTTCAGCCAGGCCAGTGCCGGTATTTTGAGGGAGGTCCCCCGTGCTTTCGCACGAAACTAATTAAAGTAAACCTCATTTTCCCAGGGGCGTAACCCCGTTGACACCTTTCTAGACACCTAGTTGATCGGCTAATTGTAATGTGTAAAACTCTCCCAGGAGTAACTCTTACTCACAGCGTGTATCGGGATCCAACTATCTCATAGAAGGTATACAATCTCATTGCAAATTTCAACATTTGAAATTACCATATTTTACCCCTAGCGTCCAATGACCTTGACGCGGGTCAACAAACCATAGGCTGCTACTCAAGTTCTACCCGTCATTTCCTGATTGAATTAAACCCACCCACACGACCCTTGACGGAGGTCAACAAGGCCGCACGACTACCCTAATCTAATCTGCATCATATGCATAAGCAGATAAATACTAGTCAGCTACCGCACACTACGCCTTGACGGAGGTCAACAAACGTAGCACGAATACTAAGAAGGACTTATCTGAAATGACGGAGGGCTGCAACAGGTTTTTAAGAAAACCTTTTGCGTAATGAACTTGATATCGTTGTAGAATCGAGTGATTTTAAATGGAGTGTTTTTTAGGCTTTTCTAGTTTTGCTAAAGAGGTCACTCCCGGTGAAGGGATCGTCGGCTCTTTCCTCATCGAATAAGGTGCAGAATATTTCTCAAATACCACTGTGCAAAGCAAAAGCTATAGAAGCAATCAAAAGACAAACCGAGTTTGTAGCATCTGCTAGTTTCACTAAAGAGGTCACTCCCGGTGAAGGGATCTCGGCTCTTTCCTTATCGAATAAGGTGCTGGATGTTCTACAAGGAACACCGCTATGCAAAGCAAGAACTAGAGCTACCAGTTTTTAAACAAGTTTCTACAACATCTTTAGGTTTCTTTTATTTCATTAATCTCATTAATGAAGTCCTATTTAATTATGCTTCACAAGCATCACATTTGAAACGAAATCTGCAATATAACATATATCTCATATATATAATATAAACATTCGTCTCAGGCAGTAATATGATCTCATCATAGAACATTGCAGCAGAAGAACATATATGAAATATTGGATATACTAGGACGTCCGTGTTTTAATACGAGCCTGTATAAAACACGGATTCCACGGTCGCGATGAATAGCCAAACCCACATCCCTAGACCCCTACGAGAGCGGCAAGCAACACTGCCAATTCTAGGGTTAGGAGACCCGGTCTCGACTCCTCGAGATGGTCTCCCACTGGACCCCAGAACCCGGTTACTTGTGCTCCCCGCCTTGGGTCTACCTAATGCGGAAAAGTAAATAATATACAATGGTGACATCATCCTCAGCCCGGAAGTGCCCCAATAAAAGAATATTACATACAAATGAATTTTACATGAATGAAAAAGAAAAACTCTCATCTCACATAAAACCCCCGGCTATTCAGAACGCGACGATCCAATATAACATATCACAGCAACACATAATATCTCATATCATCAACGTAAGGAAGTATGCGTATCCCGATTGTCGTTGATGTATAGCAACGAAGCCGGCGATACACCACATACTACACTTACGGTCACAGAAAAGAAAGTGTAAAACTACAACAGTTGGAATCCGCAACCTCCTTAGACATCGCATGCCTAACCAAATGAATTTCTTAGACATCGCATGCCTAACAATTATAAACCCCGCATTTTAGTCTCATTATCGAAAACTCTTTTCAATATCAAGTCGGGCAATTCAACAAGATTCCCGACATCCTGATCGAATGCTCGTCGCAAACTTTGGTAGACGGCTGCACCCCTGGATGCCGTCAACGAAGTCACTAAGGCGGAACACAGCTGCCGCGAGCACCCGAACGGATGCTTTTGGCGATGGGGTTCTCCTACAGTCACTTGGTCGAGGCTATGCGGCGTGGCTGTCTGTTAAGTTTACCCGGCGCGTATCCGCGTACACTATGTGATTGCGACGGACTTTTGATCACATCAAAATTCCGTGGCAACCGATCATCTGAGACTAAACCGCTAGATTTATAACATTCAAATTAGTTATCTCATAACTACTTGTGGATTCCAAATATTGTATCACATTCCAGATAAATAGACAATGTTAAACTTTCCGATCGAATAATCAAACACCTAAGTTTTCCCAATAGCTCAACACTTGAGCGGAGTTTAAAAGCATCTGTCACATGCCACGGTACCAATGGTCCAGCCGTACAAGGGTCAAGCCAACGCCTCACATGTGGCACGCCATACTGGCCCAAACCCTAAGGTTTAGAGGCAGTTCAAGACGGTCACATAATCGAGTTAAGGTTTGTTGTCTTCTAGAGAGTCCACCACGTTACTTGCATGATTTTCCGGAAGTTTCAAACTCAAGAAAAAAAATCCAACTTTTGAAAAAATTTCCGACAGGGGAAAAAGTGAGTTATTGATATCCGTTCGAACTTTTTAACACGTTCTAAAAAATTATCCGGGAAAAATAAACGAAGTTAGATTATCCGATCGAATCAACGAGTCCCCAATACAACCCAGAAAACTCAACTCTTGAGTATATTTAAAAATTCCCAGAAGAATCATGAATTACCTACGGAGGTTACTGTGCAAACCCTATCCCTTAATCCTCATTTATTGCTGCGGAACCGCCGCCAATACCTAGGTTTGGCCACGGTTCCGCGGTACTTTGGGCGATTTAGGGGGTCGAATTCCTATAATTCCCTGCTGATTTTTTTGAGTATTTTTAATCCAGAAAAAATCACATTTTTAAAAAATATCCAGAGAAGGGTATAATCGGGGTTTTCAGGGTTCGATCGGACTTTAAACTTCGTCTAGACTTCGCCTAAAACTCTAGCTTGGCTCTGATACCACTGTAGGGTTGCTAGGCATACACACAAGGGTCTACGAGGCATCAACCATGCCCGATTTAAAAATTAGCCGTGCCGAACAACCCAAAGCCGGATCTTTAAACTAGAGATTAGGCGAAAACAGGCATGTTAAACACTTTAACACTAAGTGAGAGGGATTACAACCTTTGTAGATCTGGTCCTTCACTTCTAAAGCTCCGTGTTGAGGTCCCTTCGCTGCGATCATCGTGTTCCGGACTCTCAAGAGGTTCCACGAAGAGAAAGATGCAGTCTTGCTTCCGATCTTCGATAACAAAGATGATCTACCTTGAAGTTTCATTAACACAAGCTAACACTCACTAAATGAAGTGAACACTCTCATCTAAAGGGCAAGGATAGATGAGGATGATGAAATAGGATTTTTGCTCTCATTTATAATCTTTTTCTCACACATAATTCATCACAAAATCAAAGCTAGAAAGCTTTTCAAAAAGGAACTCAAGGAAGAAGAAGAATTAATGAATGATTAATTTTTTTGTGATGAATAATGAAAGTCTTGATAAGGTTAGAAATGCAACCATGGTTCAAGTAACCATTGTAGAGATTTTACTAAGGTTAAGGGTTTGGGTTTAGTTAAAGAAACATCTTGCAAAATATCTTTTCCAAAACAAAAATGAAAACCTTCCAGAAACTTCTAGAAATGATTAACCCAAATCAAACCCTAACCATGTTTAATCTCCACTAAACATGTTGCATTAATAACCATATCATGTTACAATATTATATATCACATATATAATATTTATTGTAACAAAATAAAATAATACAATTAACATATATCGCATATATATCAATGTATTACTCGAGTGAGAAAAAGAATCTTTTAGTGAGCTAATATTAGTTAATGTAATTTAATATATCATATATATTATTATACATTAAATTATCGAATCAACACTTGATCCGACAATCCGGCTATATCACATATAACCGACTAATATCTCATTTACCGATTCATCGAATCAACACTTGATCCGATGACCCGGCTGATATCAAATATCGTGAGAATAGAATATGGTATCACATATCGCATTATCCTCGGTCCTGCACATATCACATATGTGCTCCTACTCCGTTTTGCCTGAGCCAAGAAACCTCTGTGCAGGACTCTAAAGAATCGTCAATACGCCGGCAGTAGGTGATGATCATATCAAACACCCACAAGCTGTAAGCGGTCAGCTAAACGTAACAGCCACCCAGGTATTGAGCGCTCAGAAGATCAACAAGAAAACCTGTAAATTCTCCTGTGAATCCAAACAGTAACTCTCCCGTACAGTCCGGTCTCGTCGTCTGATATGTCGCATATCTCGCCTAGGGGTGGTAAACGTCAGACCCCAGTAGCTTGATAAGTCGTGTCGATATGAGGTCTATAACAGTTCGAGAAACTACTGATAACACTTACCAGTAAATCTCAGCAACCCTGGCCAGGGATTTCCAGTTATAGCCAATCGAACACAGCAAAACATCAACTCCCTATACCGGGAGAGACGAATCCCCTCCTATCGCTCATTGCCTCCATGTGATTCGGGACTGTACCCAAAAGCCACCTTTTTGCATGCCCTCTTGGACGTGGTATGATGGAAATCAAAGCACAGTAGGAATCATACAAGACTCTATGACGATCTCGGTTCAACAGACTACTCTGTACCAGTGTCACCGGAGAACTGCCATCTGACGTGAGGTATAATACCAACTGGGAGTTCTCGGCGAGTCCATCCAGTGTACCCAGACTCTACTGAGCACCCGTACACTATCCTTGATGTCAAACACCGATGGATATGGGATCATCCATCGCCCATCATATGGGTCAAGATGCGTATACGCTAGTCTACTCTGGTGCATCGATGCCCTGTCTCGATACACCCTCGACTAGGAACAGTTATAGGATGTACTCGTCGACTACCGTGGCCCCACCAGTATGATCTCATCATAGTCCTAGTAGTCGAGTACATGTTCTAAGGGCTTTATCAACATGTAACATAGAGACAATCAGAGTACATGTTAAGATAAAGTACAACCAGATAGCATACTATCATGTCGAGCAAGAAAGTCCTTCCTATATATGTCCAAGCATCCATTACAATATACATCGTATGTACAGTAATGGCCTCTAGGGCATACATATAACTAACAATATGAAATTTCACACATCAGAAAAAGGCCAAAATATCAGCCTAAGAGTGACACAGAAATTTGATGCACAGAGGGCACCAAAGGACAGTGGATCCGCGGCCCAATGCCCATTCCCGCCGCGGATCCACGGCTGTATGATGACATCATCGCTTCCAATTTCAACATGTGGCTTCTTGTAACTAACAATGCTTCTAGAAGACTCCAGAAACACCTCGTGGCTTCATCCAGAAGGCTCAGCCTAACAACCTAGCTCTAGAATATTCCCTCCAACTAACTTCTTCTAGAAGCCTCTCTCTAACAAACTTTTGGAGGGAAATTTGAAATTTGAATTCTAGATCTAAGGTTAAGAGGGCTATAAAAGGAAACCTAGATCTAGGGTTACAGGGGAATCTTCATCACTCCTACAAGTTGACTGACACAACTTGTATCCCCAAACCCTAACCCTAATCCAATCACCAAGCCAAAAATCAAGAATACCGAGTACAATTCAAGCAAGAAGCCTTCAACCTTTTAGGAGCGAAGCCGATCTTCATCCGAGAAAGTGATTCAAGACGATCCGCGACTCACGAAGACGAGCGAAGCCAAATCGATGATCGAGTTCTTTCCTCATTGTAGATCTTGAGAGAATTGTATCGAAATTGTTGATAAATAAAAGGTGAAATTCTTTTATCTTGCTTTCTTAACATTCTTGCATCATAATTAGATCTCAATTCTTGATTGTGTTTCTTGTTATGATGTTTGAGTAAAACTACGCTCGTGAAGGAGTCGAGTGAATCAATAGATGATGATGTTACAAATCTTGAAACGATTCTTAAGTCTTATGAGTTTTGTAAACCTTAGTAAATTGAAGAATCGACGACCTAGTTTTGAGCGATACTTTCTTGACTGTGTTCACTATTAATTATGGATCCACGATCGATTCTTGAATTTACTAGAGACTAGAATGTGAATGAAATCAACGAAAGGACAAGGGATAAATGATGAAACCCTAGTTTCCGCAAGAAATCCCTAATTCTCGTTGATCGTCATCAATCTAGTATCAAATCATCGATGGATAAGAAAACGTAATCAATAGATTTCATCATGTCTATAGATTCGATCGATTCCTACGAGCCTCACTTCGATTCTTGATTATTGGATTGGATATCATCAATTCTTAATTCTTGATTTTTATGTTTTCTTGTTAATTAGATTTAGATCTAGATGATTCTTGAATTCACTTTTAAATCTTGAATTGAATTGTCTTCTCTTTTCTTTAATTTTCGACTCATCTAATTCAATTACAAGCAAATCTCACTTTCCCTGTGGACGACCCGCACTCGCTAACGCGCTACAATCGACACCGTTATTGATTGCGGTTTACAAATTTCTTTGATTGTGATCTTTACACATTTTCAAAACACGACACACAAAGAATCATTCAATCAATATGTACTCGACTACTGGGACTATGATGAGATCATACTAGTAGGGCCAGAGTAGTCAACGAGTATATCCTATAACTGTTCCTAGTCGAGGGTGTATCGAGACAGGGCATCGATGTACCAGTGTAGACTAGCGTATACACATCTTGACCCATATGATGGGCGATGGATGATCCCATATCCATCGGTGTTTGACATCAAAGATGGTATACGGGTGCTCAATAGAGACTGGGTACACTGAACGGACTCGCCGAGAACTTCTAGATGGATATATACCTATCGTCGGATAGCAGTTCTCCGGTGACACTGGTACAGGTTAGTCTGTAGACCAGAGATCGTCATAGAGTCTTGTGTGATTCCCACTGTGCTTTGATTTCCACCTTACCACGTCCAAGAGGGCGTGCAAAATGGTGACTTTTGGGTACAGTCCCGAATCACATGGAGGCAATGAGCGATAGGAGGGGTTTCGTCTCTCCCGGTATAGGGAGTTGATGTTGTGCTGTGTTCGATTGGTTATAACTGGAAGTCCCTGGCCAGGGCTGATATAGAGTGCCACTGATAAGTGTTATCAGTAGTTTCTCGACCTGTTATGAGCCTCACATAGACACGACTTATCGGTTACTGGGGTCTGACGTTTACCACCCCTAGACTAGATATGCAACATATCAGACGAAGAGACCGGACTGTACAGTAGTGTTACTGATTGGATTCACAGGAGAATGTACAGGCTTGCTTGTTGATCTTCTGATCATTCAATACATGGGTGGCTATTACGTTTAGCTAACCGCTTGCAGCTTGTGGGTGTTTGATATTGTTGGATATAGTGCCCTCAGAGTCAATTATTAGATCGCAGGCACGTGATTGCAATGATTGAGGGAGGACCTATACCGGTAGGACAGTCTTACTCAAGATGATAGTATGCTATCTGGTTTATCTTTATCATCGTGTACTGTTTTAGGTGACCTTATAGGTCGCTATTACACGTTGATAGAGCCCTTAGGATTCTTGCTTGACTACCAGTAGTATGATGGCGATCATATACGTGGCAGCTGGGGTCTATAAGCACATCTTTAAAATGTCCCTAGTCGTGGGAGTTTCGAGAATGGGCATCGATACTCCATTAGTAGACTAGTGTATACAGTCGAGACCCCGACGAGGGGCGGTGGCCGGTCTCACTAGCCATTGGTGTCAGTTGGTTCACCTAAGATGTATACAGGTGCTCATTGGGTTATGAGTACACCAGACAGGACTCGCCGGGAACATGCTAGTTGGTATTATACCTGACGTCAGATAGCAGTTCCCTGGTGACACGTGTATAGGTTAGTTCATCGACCTGAGGTCGTCATTTGTCTCGTGTGAGTTCCCATTGTGCTTTGATTACTACCCTACCACGGCTCAAAAGAGTCGTGCAAACAGGTTTTAGTTGGTGTTAGTGTATATGCCCTAGAGGCCATTACTGTATCATACTAGTTTGTATATTACTTAATGGAAGCTTGGGATATTCACCTTGTATATACAATCTTGCTCAAAATAGTAGTATGCTACTTGGTTTGTTTCTACTTCAATGTGTACATGTGTTTATTTTAGTATATCGCCTATACACATTAGTGGAGCCCTTAGGATCTTTGCTTGATTACCAGCGTTGTGATGGCAGTCACACTAGTGGGGCTGGGTAATCTATAAGCACATCCTTATGCAGGTCCCTGGTCGCAGGACTATCGAGACAGGGCATCGATACTCCGGAGTAGACTAGCGCATGCGCTTCTCATCCCAGTGTGGGAGACGGTCTGTCCCACAGCCGTCGGTACGTCGTACTTGAGATAGTATGCGGGTGCTCGTTGGGTTACGAGTACACTGGACAGGACTCGTCGGGAACTGACTAGTTGGTATTATGCCTATCGTCAGTTATCAGTTCCCAGGTGACATGAGTACAGCTTAGTCCGCTGACTTGACACTGTCACTTCGCCTCGAGTGTGTTCCCACTGTACTTTGATTACTACCCTACCACGGCTCAAAGGAGTCGTGCAAACAGGTGGTAGTTGGGTGCAGTCCTGAAGCACTTGGAGGCAGTGACGGTTAGACGGGATTCGTCTCTCCCGGTATTGGGGGTTGACATGGCGCTGTGTCTAGGAGAGCCATTACACGAGTAGTCCCTGGCCAGGGCAAACGAGATATACTGGTAGGCTTCCAGAGTTATCTCAGGGTGTTTTGGGTTTCACTCTGACACGACTTGTACCGCTATTGGGGGACTGACGTTTACCGCCCCCTAGGCCCGCCATGCGATGTATCAGACGAACAGACCGGACTGTATGGAGAATGTCACATTCAGGCTCAGTAGGAGTTCAGATGGGTTTCGCCTCGTCAGTCTTCTTGTCGGCATCTACCTGGGGACCGTTACGCACAGCTAGTGCCGCTTGCGGTCTGTGGTTAAACCCACTGCCACCGTAGTGTCGAGTCTTTAGAGTCCCACACAGAAAGCTATTCGCCTTTAGGCAAAAGAGTAGAGGTCGCATGGTTTTGCGATAGGTCGCATGGTTTTGCGACAGGGTTCGGTCACATCCGTGCACTTGTGCACGTACAGTGTCCGGACAGTTCACACTAGCGGGCTTTGGTTTAAGCCAGATCCTAGTGTACCTTTTGGGATTGGTTTTATCCAATATGCATTCATGTTCCTCGGAACGCGGATGCGGGTGTGTATGCACAGTTGACGGAGAGACAGAGGCAGAGGATTCTCATTAGGGTTGTTGACCGTTGACAGTTGACTATTGACTTTTTGCTCAACCCTAATGAGAATATGATATGTGATTAACAATTATATTAATTAAGTATTATGGTGACATGGTTGTTGAGGGATTGACTTTGTTGACTTGTTGACTTTTGTTGACTTGTTGACTTTGTTGACCGGTTGACTAGGCTTGACTAGTTGACCATCATGATAACTATAGCTATCATTTCATGGCAAAGACTTTTGCTTGCTTGCTCTTTTGTGCAAAATGAGTGCATGAAATGATATGGCTATGGTTGCTTAAACCATCACATAATACTTGATTGATATGAGGTGTTATGATTGTTTTGGATTATGAGAGCCAAATGAGAAAAGTCTTCTCTCATTCTTTCATGCTCATTCTCTCTCTTGTTCTTGAGCTCTCATCTTCCTCCTCTTGCTATCCCTCTCTTGATTCTATGGTTCACTTGTCTCATGAGTTGAGAACCAAGAACCATAGATAAAATCCCATACAAACTCCTCTCTACTCACTCTAGTTCACAAGGTTTAGCAAACCGAGTGAACTAGTTTCTTCAAAGATCGAAGAAAGAGCCAAAGGTTGAAGCTTTCAGGTGGATCTATCTTCGGCGTAAGGAGACGACGGGAAGAAGCCGATCCGGACCACCATCGAGGTTTGAAGACGAAGGAGTTCAAGACAAGAAAGGTATAACCCCCTAACCGAGTAGTTAGCAACTCGTAGTTAGGTTGTTAGTTAGATGTTTAACAAAGATCCGGGTTTTAAGTCCATGTTACCACCTCTAAGAAAATCGTTTTTTATCAAATTCCGCATGCCCGAAAGTACCGGGAGAGGTAGCATGGACTTACAGTGGTATCAGAGCCTAGTTAAACTCTATCTAACATGTTAGCAAAGTAGCTAGAAGATCGATCAAAGAAAAGTCGCAAAACGAACCCAAAACTGTCAAGTTTCTGCCGAAATTTTTTCTGTTCAAAAGTTGATAATTTTCATCTTAAAAATCGGCTCAGGCTTTTGTGTGAACAACCACCAAATTTGGTCCAACGATCGAGTCAAAGCGCCGCGGAAACGCGGCGGGAGCACGCTCCCGCCGCGGATCCGCGGCCGAGTTGACTCGGCCGAGGTCCAAGTTTGGTGCAGTGTTTTTCTGGGGTTGTTTTGGGATTTTTGGAATATATATTTTCTGCCCAGATTTTCCAGAACGAAAATTTTATTTTTGGGGTCCTGAAAATCCGTATTTTTGATCGAACTTCTAAAAGACTTTAGCTGACGGGTTTTTCTGTGATGTGTTATTTGTATTGAACATCGGCTAATCGCTATATGTCGATTAGTGGGGGTTATACAAATCTGTGATATGTAATGTTATTGGAATGTGTATATGAATTCATTGGATTGTCGCGGGTGAATAGCCGGGGGTTGTGAGACGAGAGTTTTCTTTTCTTTCAATTCATATAAATTTGTAAATTTATGTAATAATTATTTGTATGGCCGCACAACCGGGTCGGGGTTGTAGCCGTCATTGTATAATTTCTTTTTACTGTTTTTGCTCCTAGGATAGACCCATGGAGGGGGTGCACAAACTACCGGGTATGCCGAAGTGCTGAGTGGCCTACTCACGGAGTTGAGGGAGGTTGCTTCGCTTCGGGTATTTGGCGGGTAGTTTGCCGCACCCGTAGGGGTCTTGGGTGGGGTTTTGGCTATTCACCGCGACCGTGTAATCTGCTTTTCATTACAGGCTCGTACGAATTGCGGATTCCTAGTATATCCAATGTGTTCATCTGTGATCTGAAATGGCTATCATTGCAGTATATCTATATATGATATTATTTAGGCGTTGCTTATGTTTTACAGTCGCGCTAGCCCAGCCCCCGCTCTGTCGTTAGTTAAGTAACCTAACGGGTAATGACGGGGCCCCGTGGCGAATGCGAATGGCATAAGCGTACGTCATATTTTGGTTGTTTTCTGCAATGGTAGGATTAAATGATGGGACGCATTAAAAGAACCAATGCAAGACTATCACGCATTAAAAGAACTAATGCAAGAAAATAAACCAAATTAAAATCGTTGGAACACTTTCGAAAAACCACTCGGTTCTTTTCAAAACTAACTTTTAAATGCGGAGCTTGAGCCACTCCTTTTAAAAGCTATCTCGTTCCATCGATTATATCAAGTTCTCTACGTTCACGGTTTTGCCAAAACCATTCGTAGCCCTCCGTCGTTTCACATGAATAGTCAATAGTATTCAAGCTGTGTATGTTGGCCAAAATCAAGGTATAGTGATTGGTAGCTATTGGGTATTCATGTGTAGCATAGATAGATGCGTTGGTTTGGGACAGTCGTACTGCCATTTTGGCCAAAGTCAAGGGTAGGTACGGATGGATCCAAATTAACCTGGAGAATGACGGGTAGAACTTGACATGTGACTTATGATATTTTGGCCAAAGTCAAGGTCATAAGAGCATGGGGCAAAAATCCACATCGGGAGTTTCATAAGTACTGAAACTTGCTAGATTTGCATACCACTTGGAGTGTGATGATTCTGCTAGGATTCCTTCAGTTTCGTCACGCGATGATATTTGGATCCCGATCCTACTGTGAGTATATGCTACTCCTCGGGAAATTTCTCACTAAACGATCAATGCTATAAACCTAGTAGGTGCCTAGAAAGGTGTTAGCGGGGCTACGCCCCCAGGGAAAAGAGGTTCTTGAATTATGGAACTTCGCAAAAGCATTGGAAAACCTCCCTCGAAGTACCGACACTGGCCTGGCTGAACGGTTAAGCAAGTATTGTGCGGTGGGATTGATCCCGACTAATTCTTCCTTTTTGGTTTGAGGAGGGATTCGAGAAACAGTGGGAGCCATCCTGTTTAGACAAACTAAAAACCATTCTAAACTTGCAAGAGCATCAAGCTGAGTGTTTCTTCTCTCTCCTAATTGCAGCGACCAATCGACATGACTGGACTTAAGTTACTTCTAGATAAAAACATACTGACAGGGCCAAACTACAAAGATTGGCTCCGGAATGTCAAGATGGCAATCACTTACGACAAGCTGGGGTATCTTCTTACCACCAAAGCTCCCCCTGTCCCTGGTCCCACTTCCAGCGTCGCGGATAAGGAAATCCGTAAGACTTGGGAGATTGATAGCGCGAAAGCCAAATGCCTCGTACTTGCCTCTATGGACAATGAACATCAGAGGAGGCACGAGAATATGGACTTGGAATCCATATTTCTTCATACAAAAGAACTGTATGGAGAGCAATCTCGTATCGCAAGATACGAAGCGTCGAAAAAGTTATTTTCGGCAAGGATGGCCGTCGGATCATCAGTAGAAGAGCACGTGCTTAAGATGATCAGCTACATTGAGGAGCTCGCGGACCTAGGGACCACACTGGAGAGTGAGCTCTATACGGACTTAGTTCTCCAGTCCCTTCCTTCCACTTACGCCCAGTTTATACTGAACTTCAACTTACAAGAAAAAGAAGTTGAACTTTCAGAGCTCCTCAACATGCTGAGGAGCGCAGAGGGCACCCTACAGAAAGGTAGGGAAACATCCACTTTGTTTGTAGGAGGATCATCTTCTTCTAGGTCCAAGGCGAAAGCCAAGGGAAAGAAGAAGAAAGCCCCCGCCAAACCGAGAGGCGGTGTTAGTAAAGTGGATACGAAGGGAAAAGAAAAAGCAACAAAGAAAGCGGGGAAGCTTGTGGATAAGGAAGAATGCTTCTATTGTCATAAGAAAGGACACTGGAAGAATGATTGCAGGGCCTGGAAGGCCAGAACACAGGAATTGAAGCAGATTGCAGCTTCAGCTTCAGGTGTGTATGTTATTGAAAACTGTCTTTCAATAAACTCTACTTCCTGGGTATTGGATACCAGATCAGGATCTCATATCTGTAATTCATTGCAGGCGTTGAGAAACCGTAGGGTTTTGAAGGCAGGTGACATGACCCTCAGAGTTGCGAACGGAGCTAGCATGGATGCTAAAGCCGTGGGGGACTATCACCTGGCAATGTCAGATGGACATGTTTTGGTTTTGCGTAATTGCTTTTTTGTACCCAACGCAACTTGTAATATCATTTCTGTATCTTTAGTTTCTAAAGAAGGTTATGAATTTGCGTTTGTAAGCAATGTTGTAAACATTCACCTTAATCAAGTTCTGATTGGGTCAGGCACATTGAGCAATGGTATATACGTATTAAACCAACCACAGATTTTCAATGTCCAGAATACACACAAAAGAAAGTCTCCGGAAATAAATCAGACTTTCTTATGGCATTGTAGACTGGGTCACATCAATGAGAGAAGGTTGACAAAGTTACATACAGAAGGATATTTGAATCCGTTCGAATATCAATCGTATGCCACTTGTCAATCCTGTCTCAAAGGAAAGATGACAAAGACTCCGTTTACTGGACACGGAGTAAGGGCGAGCGAGCTCTTGGGACTCGTACACAGCGACGTGTGCGGTCCAATATCTACACATGCGCGAAGCGGTTTTTCTTACTTCATTACTTTTACGGATGACTTTTCAAGATACGGTTATGTCTTCTTAATGAAACATAAGTCCGAAGCCTTTGGAAAGTTCCAGGAATATAAGAATGAAGTAGAAAAACAGACCGGCAAAAGTATCAAGATTCTAAGATCGGATCGAGGTGGTGAATACTTGAGTGCCGAGTTCCTGGACTATTTAAAAGAGAACGGAATTCTCTCTCAGCTTACTCCTCCATACACTCCACAACATAATGGTGTATCGGAGAGACGGAACCGAACCCTATTGGATATGGTACGGTCCATGATGAGTAACGCTGAGTTACCGCGATCATTCTGGGGGTATGCGCTAGAATCAGCTGCATACCTTTTGAACCGAGTTCCCACTAAGACAGTGCCTACCACACCCTATGAGTTATGGAGTGGGAAGAAACCCTATCTCCAATATCTGAAGATCTGGGGATGTCCAGCTTTTGTCAAAAAGCAGCATGCGGACAAACTCGAGGCACGCTCAGTACTGTGCAAGTTTGTGGGATACCCAAAGAACACCGGGGGTATCTTTTCTATCACGCAGAGGAACAAAAAGTCCTTGTTTCTCGTAATGCCCACTTTCTAGAACACCAGTTCTTAGAAAAGGAAATTAGTAGGAGCGCAGTAGAACTGGAAGAAATTCCAGAACCACGAGCTATTACTGAAAGCTTAGTGGAACCAGAGGGTTCAAAAGAACAGGACATTCCTACGCCGCTCCGCAGGAGTAGTAGGCAGTCTCATCCGCCCGAGAGATACTACGGTTTTCTCATAGACGGGGATAGAGAGGATTGCATCATAGATTATGATGAGCCTACTAGCTTCCAGCAGGCCGTTCAAAGCGTTGACTCAGTAAAATGGCTGGATGCAATGCGGACCGAAATGGAGTCCATGTACACCAACAAGGTATGGACGTTGGACATTGCTCCAGACGGGGTAAAACCCGTAGGATGCAAGTGGATCTTCAAAAGGAAGATTGGTGTAGATGGACAGGTTGAGACCTATAAAGCTAGACTTGTTGCAAAGGGTTTCCGTCAAAGACCTGGCTTGAACTATGACGAAACCTTTTCTCCAGTGGCTATGCTGAAATCCATTCGGATCCTTCTTGCCATTGCTGTCTTCCACGATTATGAGATCTGGCAAATGGACGTAAAGACCGCTTTTCTAAATGGAAATTTAGAGGAGTGTGTCTATATGGACCAACCAGAGGGTTTCATTCAGAGTGGGAGCAGTGGAAAGGTGTGCAAGTTGCTTAAGTCCATCTATGGACTAAAGCAGGCATCGCGGAGTTGAAACATCTGTTTTGATGAGACGGTCAAGGAATTTGGCTTTATCAAAAATCCAGATGAACCATGCATCTATAGTAGATTTGTAGCGAGAACTGTAGTATTCCTCGTTTTATACGTGGATGACATTCTCTTAATAGGAAATGACATTCCTATGCTACAATCTGTCAAGGGGTTCTTGTCACACAGGTTCTCGATGAAAGACCTGGGTGATGCCTCATACATCCTGGGGATCCGGATCCATCGTGATAGATCCAAGAGGATATTAGGACTTTCACAGTCCAGGTACATCGACACCATACGGAAGAGATTCAGTATGGAAGATTCCAAGCGCGGTAACCTACCGGCTTGTCACGGGATCACCCTTTCTAAAGAGATGTCTCCCAAGACTGATTTGGAGAGGGATCACATATCTATTATACCCTACGCTTCTGCGGTAGGCTCTATAATGTATGCGATGTTGTGTACCAGACCAGATGTAGCTTATGCACTGAGTGTGGTAAGCCGGTATCAGTCAAACCCTGGGGAGAAACACTGGATAGCGGTAAAGAACATTCTCAAGTACCTCAGAAGGACTAAGGAGATGTTCTTGGTGTATGGCGGAAAAGGCCTCCAGATCGAGGCCTTTGCTGACTCCAGCTTCCAGAGTGACAAGGATGATTCCAAGTCCATGTCGGGTTTTGTCTTTACCCTCAATGGAGGGGCGGTGTGTTGGAAGAGTTCCAAACAGGAAACCGTTGCAGACTCGACGATGGAAGCGGAATACATCGCTGCATCTGATGCCGCCAAAGAAGTTGTCTGGATGAGGAAGTTCTTGAAAGAGCTTCAGGTGGTTCCGTCCATTGTTGATCCAATACCTCTGTATTGTGACAACAACGGGGCTATAGCTTTAGCGAAGGAACCCAGGTCCCATCAGAGATCCAGACACATCTTGAGGCGGTATCACCTGATCAGGGAGATCGTGGATCGCCAGGAGATCGATGTTCGGAGAGTCGCTTCAGAAGATAACACTGCAGATCCATTCACCAAGGCCTTGCCCCAGACTCAGTTCGAGCGGCTGATCGAGATGATAGGTCTTCGATACGCCAGTACATGGCCTTAGTGCAAGTGGGAGATTGTTAGTGTATATGCCCTAGAGGCCATTACTGTATCATACTAGTTTGTATATTACTTAATGGAAGCTTGGGATATTCACCTTGTATATACAATCTTGCTCAAAGTAGTAGTATGCTACTTGGTTTGTTTCTACTTCAATGTGTACATGTGTTTATTTTAGTATATCGCCTATACACATTAGTGGAGCCCTTAGGATCTTTGCTTGATTAACAGCGTTGTGATGGCAGTCACACTAGTGGGGCTGGGTAATCTATAAGCACATCCTTATGCAGGTCCCTGGTTGCAGGACTATCGAGACAGGGCATCGATACTCCGGAGTAGACTAGCGCATGCGCTTCTCATCCCAGTGTGGGAGACGGTCTGTCCCACAGCCGTCGGTACGTCGTACTTGAGATAGTATGCGGGTGCTCGTTGGGTTACGAGTAAACTGGACAGGACTCGTCGGGAACTGACTAGTTGGTATTATGCCTATCGTCAGTTATCAGTTCCCAGGTGACATGAGTACAGCTTAGTCCGCTGACTTGACACTGTCACTTCGCCTCGAGTGTGTTCCCACTGTACTTTGATTACTACCCTACCACGGCTCAAAGGAGTCGTGCAAACAGGTGGTAGTTGGGTGCAGTCCCGAAGCACTTGGAGGCAGTGACGGTTAGACAGGATTCGTCTCTCCCGGTATTGGGGGTTGACATCGCGCTGTGTCTAGGAGAGCCATTACACGAGTAGTCCCTGGCCAGGGCAAACGAGATATACTGGTAGGCTTCCAGTGTTATCTCTGTTAGTTATATGTATGCCCTAGAGGCCATTACTGTACATTGGATGTATATTGTAGTGGATGCTGGGACATATATAGGTAGGACTTTCTTGCTCGACATGATAGTATGCTATCTGGTTGCTCTTTGTCTTAACATGTATACTTTCTGTCTCTCTGATTACATGTTGATAAAGCCCTTAGGATTAGTACTCGACTTCCAGGACTATGATGCAGATCATACTAATGGGGCCTGGGTAGTCAATGAGTACATCCTTCATTGTTCCTAGTCGTGGGAATATCGAGACGGGGCATCGATATTCCAGAGTAGACTAGCGTGTATCTTCTCGACCCATGTGACGGGCGATGGATGATCCCATATCCATTGGTGTTTGACATCAGAGATGGTATACGGGTGCTCAGTGGAGACTAGGTACACTGAACGGACTCGCCGAGAACTCCCAGATGGTATTATACCTCACGTCAGATGGCAGTTCTCTGGTGACACTGGTACAGCTTAGTCTGTTGACCCGAGATCGTCATAGAGTCTTGTGTGTCTCCCACTGTGCTTTGATTTCCACCCTACCACGGCTCTACTGAGTCGTGCAAACAGGTGGTTTTTGGGTACAGTCCCGATTCACATGGAGGCAATGAGCGATAGGAGGGGATTCGTCTTTCCCGGTATTAGGGGTTGATGTTGCGCTATGCTCGACTGGCCATAACAGGAAATCCCTGGCCAGGGTTGCTGTGATATACTGGTAAGAGTTATCAGTAGTTTCACGAAAGTTATAGACCTCACGTCAGCATGACTTATCGAGCTATTGGGGTCTGACGTTTACCACCCCTAGGCGAGATATGCGACATATCAGACGAACAGACCGGACTGTACGGTAAGTGTTACTGGTTGGATTCACAGGAGTGTGAGCGGGCTTGCTCATCGATCTTCTGATCGCTCAATACCCGGGTGGCCGTTACGTTTAGCAGACCGCTTGCGGCTTGTGGGTGTTTGATATGATCATCACCTACTGCCGACGTATTGACGAGTCTTTAGAGTCCTACACAGAGGTTTCTTGGCTCAAGCGAAACGAAATAGGAGCGCATATGAGATATGTGCGGGACCGAGAATAATGCGTGTATGTGATACCGTATTTCATTCTCGCGATGAATGTGTCGAATGGTTGTATGCGATATAACCTAGTTATCGAATCAAGGATTGATTCGATAAGCCGATACATTGGATACTAGCCGGTTATATGCGACATGACCGGATCATTGAATCAAGTGTTGATTTAATGATTTAATGTATAATTATATATTTGATATATTACTTTGCATTAACTAGTATTTGTTCACTTTAAAAGGATTTTCTCACTTGAAGTGCACATTGTGTATATGATATATTTTTGTGCACAAGATTGTATCATGTTTGATGATACTTGCTCATTTGGGTTTGTGTAAAGATTAAACCATGTTTAGTGAATGGTTAGGGTTTCTTTTCTCTTATTTATTTATCCATTTATTATTGTTTTGGAAAAGATAAAGAGAAAAAGAAATGGTGGCTTAGTTTGTTTTTTGTTGAAGCTTCTTGAAGCTTTGAACAAGTCCACCATTCTTGTCTCTTCTCTAACCCTAACCACTCATCTAACCTTAGTTAAATCTCTACACTAAACCATGGTTGAAGTCATGATAAGTATTCTTTCTATTTTCCTTTTTTAAATTACTTATCATATATCATTTTCTCCTTCTTCATCTTCAACAAAAAGAAGAAGCTTGTCTTCACCAATGGCAAGTTGAGCATATGAGTGAGAAATCCAATTCTAAAGTGAACCCACCTCCTATTTCTTCATCCTCTACCTCTTGCCAAGTAGTATAGGGTGTTTCCTTCACAAGTTTTCTTGACTTGGTGAAGTTGGAGCTTGATCTAGCGATGCCTCGACGTAGATCATCTTCGGCATCATCGTCGATGACCTAGCCCGCTTTTTCTCCGATGAAGCCGACGCTAGAGCCCAAGATCCGATTTGGACAGCGAGGGGACTTCATCGCGGAGCCTAGGAGGTGAAGGACCGGATCTACAAAGGTTGTAGCCCCTTCCCTTTAGCTATATTTCCGTTTACTTGCTCGCATAGCCTATATATCTAGTTAACGATCCGTATTAGGTTTTCTCGGCACATGTAAAATTTCAATTGGGCATGTTTGATCACTTGTGAGACATCATTAGTGTGCCTAGGAACCCTACAATCTCAGGGTGTTTTGGGTTTCACTCCGACACGACTTGTACCGCTATTGGGGGACTGACGTTTACCGCCCCCTAGGCCCGCCATGCGATGTATCAGACGAACAGACCGGACTGTACGGAGAATGTCACATTCAGGCTCAGTAGGAGTTCAGATGGGTTTCGCCTCGTCAGTCTTCTTGTCGGCATCTACCTGGGGACCGTTACGCACAGCTAGTGCCACTTGCGGTCTGTGGTTAAACCCACTGCCACCGTAGTGTCGAGTCTTTAGAGTCCCACACAGAAAGCTATTCGCCTTTAGGCAAAAGAGTAGAGATCGCATGGTTTTGCGACAGGTCGCATGGTTTTGCGACAGGGTTCGGTCACATCCGTGCACTTGTGCACATACAGTGTCCGGACAGTTCACACTAGCGGGCTTTGGTTTAAGCCAGATCCTAGTGTACCTTTTGGGATTGGTTTTATCCAGTATGCATTCGTGTTCCTCGGAACGCGGATGCGGGTGTGTATGCACAGTTGACGGAGAGACAGAGGCAAAGGATTCTCATTAGGGTTGTTGACCGTTGACAGTTGACTATTGACTTTTTGCTCAACCCTAATGAGAATATGATATGTGATTAACAATTATATTAATTAAGTATTATGGTGACATGGTTGTTGAGGGATTGACTTTGTTGACTTGTTGACTTTTGTTGACTTGTTGACTTTGTTGACCGGTTGACTAGGCTTGACTAGTTGACCATTATGATAACTATAGCTATCATTTCATGGCAAAGACTTTTGCTTGCTTGCTCTTTTGTGCAAAATGAGTGCATGAAATGATATGGCTATGGTTGCTTAAACCATCACATAATACTTGATTGATATGAGGTGTTATGATTGTTTTGGATTATGAGAGCCAAATGAGAAAAGTCTTCTCTCATTCTTTCATGCTCATTCTCTCTCTTGTTCTTGAGCTCTCATCTTCCTCCTTTTTCTCTCCCTCTCTTGATTCTATGGTTCACTTGTCTCATGAGTTGAGAACCAAGAACCATAGATAAAATCCCATACAAACTCCTCTCTACTCACTCTAGTTCACAAGGTTTAGCAAACCGAGTGAACTAGTTTCTTCAAAGATCGAAGAAAGAGCCAAAGGTTGAAGCTTTCAGGTGGATCTATCTTCGGCGTAAGGAGACGACGGGAAGAAGCCGATCCGGACCACCATCGAGGTTTGAAGACGAAGGAGTTTAAGACAAGAAAGGTATAACCCCCTAACCGAGTAGTTAGCAACTCGTAGTTAGGTTGTTAGTTAGATGTTTAACAAAGATCCGGGTTTTAAGTCCATGTTACCACCTCTAAGAAAATCGTTTTTTATCAAATTCCGCATGCCCGAAAGTACCGGGAGAGGTAGCATGGACTTATAGTTGGGTACAGTTCCGAGCCACATGGAGGCAAGTAAGCGGATCGGCAGGGGATTCGTCTCTCCCGGTATTGGGGGTGAGGTCGCGCTGTGTCTAGGAGAGCCATTACAAAAAGCCCTCGGCCGAGGCAGGAGATTTACTGGTAGGTATTCCAGTAGTATCTCAGGGTGTTCTGGGCTACACTCCGACATGACTTGTACCGCTTTTGGGGGTCTGACTTTTACCAACCCCCTAGGCCCGCCATGCGATACTCATAGACAAACGGACCGGACTGTACGGATATTTTCATTGATAAGCTCAGTAGGGTGTCAGAATGAGTTCGCTCATTGACCTCCCTTTTGGTCAATACCTGGTAGCTCATTACGTACGGCTAATACCTCTGACATGCTAGTGGTTAAATCCACAGCCAAAGTATTGACGAGTCTTTAGAGTCCCCCACAGACAGTTTCTCAAGTTTCGGGCGAAACGTTGTAGAGGCCGTATGATATATGGCAGGGTTCGATCATATACGTGCGGTATTGCACGTATCATGATCGGACGGATCATACTAGTGGGCTTTGGTTTAAGCCGGATCCTAGTATTAGATTTGTTGGATTACTTTAGTCTCATCGCATTCGCATTCAGTCGGAATGCGGATGCAGGTATGTATATACAGGTGAGGGGTATCCTTGTGATCCGTCACGAGTTTACTTTAGATGTTGCCGGATTTTTTTTTGTTGGTCCAAACATTTGGATTAATGTTTGGATGGTGGAAATAATGAGCTAGAATTCATCATGAGGTGCATTAAATATGGCATATGCAATCTAGTGACTCATGGTATCATTATTTGTGCAAATGTCATATTTTATGATTGATTTAATGTGTTGAATTGATAAGAGGAGAGAGAGGGGTAGCCATGTTAGTGTTGTGAGTTCTTGTATTATTCATCTCTCTCTCATTTTTATGATTATTCCAACATCACAAAAGAAAAGAAAGAGAAACATCTTCTTCTTCCTCTTTCTTCTCTAGCTCATTATCTCCATCAATGGCTTCATCTCTAACCTCCATCCATCTAATAGATGCAAGAGACAAAGTGATCACAAACATTCTCTACAACACCTTGGACACGTCGGCTAGCACATTTCGTGCCCGAGTTGCTTCGGATGAAGCGGGAGCCCGTAAAAAGAATCGTAGATGTGGTGCCCTTTCCGACGAGAAGATCAAGACCGGAGATGCCGCGGGGAGCTTGGGATGGTGGCCGAAGACCGAAGGACACGGATCGATCGGTATAGCTTTCCAACCCTTTCTCTAGTTGCTAGTTTTAGGTTAATGGTTCGATCCGGGTTTTAAGCATACGATAGCGCCGGTATCTAGTTTAGAAAAAATTTCGTTTCCGCATTTTGGCCTCGGAAAGACGGCCGGGCGCTACCGTAGTCTTACATGGTATCAGAGCCACGCCATTAACCTTTACTAGCTTGCTCTAACGTGTTTAGAACTTCGATCGAACGAATTTTCTAAAACCGCAATTTCAAAGTCATAATTTCTATCGAAATTTTTCTGTGGTCAAAACATTATTTCGTGTATTGCAGAAAATCAAGCAGGGTTTTTAGAGAACACTGCAGAAAACTGGTACCATGATCTTACTGTGGCGCCGCGGAACCGCGGCTGTTCCCCTCCGAATGGCAGCCAAGACATGGACGTCTTGCCTGTGATTCGGGGCAGATGCTATTTGGTTTTATCCGTCCACCTCTCCGAAGATGCCAAGTGTAAGTGCACGGCGGCGCCCCGGCCGTCAATCCGACGGCCAAATGCGGAAACGGTGATAAACTTTAATTTTGCGGACTTTGCAAACCGGCACCACCGCGCACTAAACCCCGGATTGGGCCATTAAACTAGATCTAGCTAACTACAAGACGGGTTAGAGATATACCGAGTGATCCGAGTCCTCCGGTCTTCTCGTCGTCGTCCCGATCTCCCGCGGATCCTCCGGTCGCCATATCCTTGCCGGAAGGGCACCACATCGCCTGCATCTTTTACGGGCTCCCGCCTCAATACCGAGGCAACTCGGGCATGAAGCCGGCAAGTCGACATGCCCAAGATGTGCTGTAGAATGTAGTGTAGATGATGCTAGTCTCATTTGGGGTTTTGGTTGCCTTGATGGAGGAATCAAGATGATATGAACTTGGGGATTTTTGT
Organism: Agapanthus africanus; assembly: GCA_030015575.1. Classification (NCBI taxonomy): domain Eukaryota; kingdom Viridiplantae; phylum Streptophyta; class Magnoliopsida; order Asparagales; family Amaryllidaceae; genus Agapanthus; species Agapanthus africanus. The sequence continues at coordinate 366,622,386 of CM057344.1, read as the reverse complement.
GGCAATGGAAAATGATATGAATGATTAATTTTCCCACACCAAATCAAACTCTCTCATTCTCTCCTCCCCCAAAAAGAATGGCCGGCACCTATCAATGAGGAATGGTGGTGGAGTTAGCAACAAAAAAGCAAGAGGGAGGTAAGTGTAGTAGAAAGCAAGGGTGACCATAAACAAAACATTATCATCACAAATGAACATCAAACCCATACCCTCATCTAATCACAATAAATGCATCATGGATGAAAGATATCATAATCAATACAATTGCAAGAAACCCCCTCCACAAATGTTATTTGCACAATTGCAAATAACCCCCTCCATCGGAAAAGTCCGGCCGGGAAAGAACAAAGGAAAACCGGCCGGAACGGAATGCAAACTGGCAACTCCAGAAAACTGGTCCCGTAATAAATTACAGAAAAACCCCGATACTGTGCATACACACCCGCATCTGTATTCCGTCCGGATACAAATGCAAAGAGATAAAATCTACACTGTACTAAACTAGGATCCGGCTTAAACCAAAGCCGGCTAGTAATGTTCGTCCGATCCTGATCCGTGCAATACCGCACGTATCAGATCGAACCCTGCCATATAACAATATGGCCACTAGTACAAAACTGTCCGATCCTGATCCGTGCAATACCGCACGTATCTGATCGGACCCCGCCATATCTCCATACGGCCTCTACAGCGTTTCGTCCGAAAGCTGAGTAACAGAATGAGTGGTGGACTCTAAAGACTCGTCAATACTATGGCTGTGGATTTAACCACTAGCACGTCAGAGGTATAAGCCAATACGTAACGGGCCACCAGCTATTGACTAAAAGGGACGTCGATGAGCGAACTCATCCTGACACCCTACTGAGCCTGTCAGTGACAATATCCGTACAGTCCGGTCCATTCGTCTATGAGCATCGCATGTCGGGCCTAGGGGGTGGGTAAAAGTCAGACCCCCAAAAGCGGTACAAGTCGTGTCGGAGTGTAGCCCAGAACACCCTGAGATACTACTGGAATACCTACCAGTAAATCTCCTGCCTTGGCCAAGGACTTCGTGTAATGGCTCTCCTAGACACAGCGCGACCTCACCCCCAATACCGGGAGAGACGAACCCCTGAAGATCCGCTCACTGCCACCATGTGGCTCGGGACTGTACCCAACTAAAACCTGTTTGCACGACTCCTTTGAGCCGTGGTAGGATAGTAATCAAAGCACAGTGGGAACTCACACGAGACAAATGACGATCCCCAGGTCGATGAACTAACCTGTACACATGTCACCTGGGAACTGCTATCTGACGTCAGGTATAAGACCAACTAGCATGTTCCCGGCGAGTCCTGTCCGGTGTACTCATAACCCAATGAGCACCTGTATACATCTTAGGTGAACCAACTGACACCAGTGGCCTGTGAGACCGGCCACCGCCCCTCGTCGGGGTCTCGACTGTATGCACTAGTCTACTCTGGAGAATCGATGCCCTGTCTCGAAACTCCCACGACTAGGGACCATTTAAGGATATGCTTGTAGACTCCAGCTCTCACTTATATGATCGCCCTCATACTGCTGGCAGCCAAGCAAGAATCCTAGGGGCTCTATCAACGTGTAATAGTGACCTGTGAGGTCACCTAAAGCAGTACACGATGATAAAGGTAAACCAGATAGCAAACTATCATCTCGAGTAAGACTGTCGTCCCGGGATAGGTCCTCCCTCAATCATTGCAATCACGTGCCTGTGATCCAATAATTGACTCTGAGGGCACTATCGCCAACAATCTCCCACTTGCACTCAAGGCTAATTATTGCGATGTCGCATACTCACAGCCCGTGTGATACCGAACACCCAACTCCTCTACTAGTCAGTCTCACAAAGCTCGTTTGCGAGACTATTGCGTTCGAGGAATAGCCTCAGCGAGTGGATCCGCTCTGATGTTTCTTTCTATGTCTCTCTATATCTCAAGTTCGCGGAGAAAACCATCTCCCGAAATGAGCAATACCTGTCTTAGAATGTCTGGATGTCTGATGGGACCGAGCTCATAAATGAACTCCAAATCCAAACTTCTTAGACTGTATCGTCAACTGAACTTAATCAGTATCCTGCGCCATGCCTCCCTCAGTATCTGCCTGGATCACCTGTCCAGAATGCTGTCCCTCGTCAGAGGGAAAACTATAACTCTGACAACTTCCTTGTCGTCCATGTCACCTTGGAAGCCTGGAGTGATAACCGTCTCCTAAAGGAGGCAGCCGTTATCATATCCCTAGAACATTCACTTATGTTCTAAAACTGCTTCCGACTGTTTCTCCAGGATTGGATCAATATCAACTTATTGCATCTAGTGCAAGAACAACATCTGGTGTGGTACTTGACATCTCATGATTGACTCAATTGCCTAAGCAAGTGATCTGCCAATCATGCACATCCCTCTCTACTTTAGTCTATAAGACACCTTTAGAGAGGGTGACTCCATCACCTGCAGGTACACTACCGTGCCAGGAGTCGTCCATTCTAAATACTCTTAGAATGCTGTCAAAGTACCCTGATTGGGAAACCACCCAAATCTAGATCTAAAAACCATAGATCTAGTAACCAGTATGTCTGATATTGTGTCCAAGTCCTTTGTGGAGAAAACACTGTGTGACGACCAAAGTATAACCGATTGTAGTATAGGAGTTTCTTTTCCTACTCTGTGTATGTCATCCAAATACCAGGATATCACACCCTACTACCTTCTCAACAGATCCATCCCCTATTTTGATGAAGTCAAACCTATGACTGTCACATCAGAAATAGATGATCTTTCTCCGCTACATCTGCTTTAGTCTATAAATAGACATAAGCCTGATGTCCACCAATGCTTCCGCTGCTCCCACTGACTACGACAACCCTCTGTCAGAGTCATATAGACGCGCACTTCTAAAGCTAGTTTAGAACGACGCTATACTCATCCTCCTGCCGGGTCTCGCAGCCTGGAACAACAACAATGGCAAGTGTGGGTAAACAAGAACTTCCCTGTCACCGTCCTTGAGGTTACCGGAGTACCTCTCGGGTGCCTGAAGTTACCCACCTTATCTGCGGAGTGGCCAATGGAATGTCAATCCAGATTGAATCTTTAGGTTCCTTATCAAATCTTCAGTAATCGTTTGCGGTTCTGGAATCACTTCCAGTTCTACCATACTCCCACTACTGTTTTCTGAAAAATTCATTTTTAATAAAACTGTGGCGAGTCTAGAACAATATCGCTATTGTTCATCCAGATGGTAGAAAATCAACCCTCGTCATAGCCTGGGTCAACCCACAAACAGCCATTACAGAAACGTGCCTTGAGTTATCCAGAGTCTGGTTTTAATCATAAGCCGGACAACTCCCCGTACCTTAACAATGTTAAGATATGAACTGTACTATATCCAATATAGAACCAGAGGCACTGATTTAATTGAACCAGATTCAAATCATGCAGCTGTCTCCAGTGCATGTCAACTAAATGGAGAGAGGCCGATCAGCGTTACTCAACTTAGGAATGCTTCCAATTATGAGTAACCTGAAAGAGAAGCAATTTCCTTTTAACATTACTATCAACTGAATACCATACACAAGTATCTACATCTTCGATCACTTTGAAGAATCCCGATACTTGCTACACCTGGTTCTCTACTCTATTCAAATACCTATAACTCCTCAAAACTTAGACCCTGTGTTTCTACGAAACACATGTCTAAGAACTAGAGAAGTTAAAAGTAAACAGAATATAGTATGAGGACCAACCCCTCTGTCCTAATGGACACTGGACAACATACAATACTCTGTATAAGTTCGCTGAGTCTAACAACTCTTTCACTGTGCGTCGTAGGTTGAAAACTGTACTTATGGTTAAGAAGAATTACACCGCTGTTTAATGCTCCTTACCTAACCATCCACTGATATAGGTAAATGTCATCGACATAATATCAAAAGGTATATCTCACTCTATGAAAATAGACGTACAGATATATCAATTTGAAATTGGTGCACAACAGCGGATATTCAAAACCAAACATTTACCGACCGGCAAACAGCCCAGGTGATCTCCTCAAATATCACCGATTACAACGAATCCCGATATAATGAGGATGATCACCCAATTCCCAATAACTTACTCCCACTCATCATCTGTAAAACCATACAGATGTGAGAATCAAACCTGGTAAATACATACCCTGGAGCAAGTGTCTAATCGGGAAATCAGTTTTCTTTTAACAGTACACAGTTGAACTGAAACATTGAAATGTTTCGATGGGGTATCCTGGTATTTCTAGTAATGCCTCTACCATTATCCAGATTCACAACTATAACCGCATAATTCTTTGCCACCTCTCCAAATCCCTTTATATGTCTTTAGTCGTTACCTTCTTGTACACCCCTTAGGCCAAATGGTTTTCTTCCTTCCCTACCGTTCGGCACCAGCCTATGGTTTGGAAGAAGACTATCCAATAAGCATAATGGGTGTACTGTCCTAGTCCTAGGAGCACTCGCAATGCGAGAGAAGGTGAGGATAAAAGACAACCGAATAAACCTTATTCTTATTTCTCCTGGACCAGAATCCATCCCCGAACTGGAACAAGTTCCTTTCGAGTTCGTATATAACCATACGATGGAGTATCCAATAAACTGTGGATCTTCGTAGTGATACGGAGTGTCCTGGAGAAATACAAAGGTGATTTAGGATTGGCGAAGAAAAACTTGGTTTGGTCGTGAATATCAGTCGCAATTTACTTTGCCCTCTTACTAATCCCTTGCTTTGTCTTAATCTTAATACCTCCTGCACACCATCGTTATGCTAATTGGTTTTCTTCATTCCCCACTGTTCGGCACCAGCCTAAAGTTTGGAAAAAGACTATCCAATTTGCGTAATAGGTGTACTATCTCCTAAACTAAGGAGTACTCACAACTTGAGAGAAGGTAAAAGGGAAAAGACAACTGAATAATCCTATTCGTTTTCTCCAGAACCAGAAACCATCCTCGAATAATTCCTTCGAGTTCGTATCTAACCATACGATGGTTTTGTCCAATGGAAGTGGACGTTCGCAGTAATACGGGGTGTCCTGGAGAAAAGGGTAAAAGTAGGAGTGGCAATGAGGTCTGCAACTCTGACAATCCAAAAGCCAGTGTTAAGAAGGTTCGGTCAACTTGGTCACTGAGTCAAAGTCTAGGGTCGGGTCAATGGTCGCTGCCAGAGAGAGAGAGAAAAGAAACACTCAGCGTGCACTCTAACCAAGATCAGAATGGTTACCAATTCATCTAATCTGGAAACCTCCCACTGTACCTCAAATTCTCCTCCAAACCTGAAAGAAGAATTAGTCGGGGTCACCCGAGGAGTAAACCAACTCATCAGTGGGAATCGGGATCCAACTATCATCGCATGACAACGTGACGGAATCCGCTCGCGGTATCACACTCCAGAAGGTATGCGCATATCTGGCAAGTTTCAGTTCTTTTGAAACTCCCGATGTGATTTCTGCCCCATGCTCTTATGACCTTGACGAAGGTCAACAAATCATAAGTCACATGTCAAGTTCTACCCGTCATTGTCCAGGTTAATTTGAACCCACCCGTACAAGCCCTTGACGAAGGTCAACAAGACTATACGACTGTCCCAAACCAACACATCTATCTATGCAGCAGAAAGGCAACAAGCAGCTACCATACACTATGCCTTGACGAAGGCCAACAAACATAGCATGAATACTACGTGCTACCCGTCTGAAACGACGGAGGGCTACGAATGGTTTCTGGCGAAAACCTTTAACGTAAAAAACTTGATATCGTTGAAGGAACGGATAGCTTTTTAGAAAATATAGTGACGAAAACCTTTACTAAAGAGGTCACTCCCGGTGAAGGGATCTCGGCTCTTTCCCCGTAGAATGGGGTGCAGGATATTCCAAATGAATACCACGATGCAAAACAAAAGTGAACCTCCTTGCAATAACAGTTTTTTTTGAAAAGTGTTCCAACAACATCAGATTAGGTTTGTTTATCTTGCATTGATCCGAATCAATGCAGTCCCATCAATTGATCACACCACAAAGAACGAAAATATACTGACGTACGTATATGCCATCCGCATTCGCCACTGGGTCCCGTCATCACCCGTTAGGTTAGCTAACTAACGGCAGAGAGGGGACTGGACTAGCGCGGATGAAAAACATATACAACATCTACTAATATATGTACCAATATATAGTATTTCGCTCAAGGCGTGAATAAAATGCAACATCACAGAAATGTACAGCATCACAGAACAAAACAGATATCTGGGATCCCCGGGTTTCACAGAGCTACTACTGAAACCCGACGTTCCCCTGGTCGTGTGGATAGCCTGTGCAATGAAATCCTAGACCCCTACGGGCGCGGCAAGTTACCCGCCAAAACCTGAAGCGAGGCAGCCCCCTTCAGCACCGTGAATGGACCACCCAGCACTTCACGGAATCCGGCAACTTGGGCACCCCTCCTGGGTCAACCTGTACCCCCTACGAGTGCGGCGAATAGCCCGCCAATTCCAGACTGAAGCCCCTCCGTCTCAATGCCCTGAGATGCGGGCCCGTTGCCCTCTAGAACCCGGCTATCCGTGCACCCCTCCGCGGGGTAACCCTAGTACAGAAAGTAAAATATACATACACCGGGTACATCGACCGCAACCTGGTCGTGCCCCAAAAGAATAATACAAACAGGCAGTGACGGCAGTCCACATGTCGGACGCTCGCCCCGCAATATCAAATGTACATAATACAACAACACTGTACTAGCATTGCATCCAGGCTATCCCCCACGACCGATCCGCAACATCACAGCAAAACACAGAACATCAACGTGAAAGTAACGTTCGCAAATCCGTCTAACCGGGCTATAGCAGTTAGACTGGATTTACCGATTGAGTGACATTCACGGTCGCAGATATAATGTAAATACTGTGAAATAATGTGTTTAAAATATCCGATCGATCAAAAATTAACAAGTGGGCCCCCAAGCAATACTGTAGCACTCACAGAAAATCTGGGCCCAATTTTAATATTCCAAAACCCATAAAATAAGCCCATAAGCCCACTGGAGAAATTGGAAGCATTGATCCCACCAACCTGCGGCGGAACCGCGGCAACAAGGGGGGTTTTGCCGCGGTTCCGCGCTCTACCTGAGGGATCACTGTCTCGAATTTTCCCAGAGTTCTTAGAACTCCCTGCACATCATTCTGAGACCACCTGAAAAATTTTTAGAGCCCAAAAAATTTCAACAGAAAACTGATGTAAAGGAAAATGTAGATTTTGGAATTTTGGTCGATCGGAAATGCAAAACACATCAAACGAAGCTAGACGAAGTTAATGGCGAGGCTCTGATACCACTGTAAGTGCACGGCGGCGCCCCGGCCGTCAATCCGACGGCCAAATACGGAAACGGTGATAAACTTTAATTTTGCGGACTTTGCAAACCGGCACCACCGCGCACTAAACCCCGGATCGGGCCATTAAACTAGATCTAGCTAACTACAAGACGGGTTAGAGATATACCGAGTGATCCGGGTCCTCCGGTCTTCTCGTCGTCGTCCCGATCTCCCACGGATCCTCCGGTCGCCATATCCTTGCCGGAAGGGCACCACATCGCCTGCATCTTTTACGGGCTCCCGCCTCAATACTGAGGCAACTCGGGCATGAAGCCGGCAAGTCGACATGCCCAAGATGTGCTGTAGAATGTAGTGTAGATGATGCTAGTCTCATTTGGGGTTTTGGTTGCCTTGATGGAGGAATCAAGATGATATGAACTTGGGGATTTTTGTGGCAATGGAAAATGATATGAATGATTAATTTTCCCACACCAAATCAAACTCTCTCATTCTCTCCTCCCCCAAAAAGAATGGCCGGCACCTATCAATGAGGAATGGTGGTGGAGTTAGCAACAAAAAAGCAAGAGGGAGGTAAGTGTAGTAGAAAGCAAGGGTGACCATAAACAAAACATTATCATCACAAATGAACATCAAACCCATACTCTCATCTAATCACAATAAATGCATCATGGATGAAAGATATCATAATCAATACAATTGCAAGAAACCCCCTCCACAAATGTTATTTGCACAATTGCAAATAACCCCCTCCATCGGAAAAGTCCGGCCGGGAAAGAACAAAGGAAAACCGGCCGGAACGGAATGCAAACTGGCAACTCCAGAAAACTGGTCCCGTAATAAATAACAGGAAAACCCCGATACTGTGCATACACACCCGCATCTGTATTCCGTCCGGATACAAATGCAAAGAGATAAAATCTACACTGTACTAAACTAGGATCCGGCTTAAACCAAAGCCGGCTAGTAATGTTCGTCCGATCCTGATCCGTGCAATACCGCACGTATCAGATCGAACCCTGCCATATAACTATATGGCCACTAGTACAAAACTGTCCGATCCTGATCCGTGCAATACCGCACGTATCTGATCGGACCCCGCCATATCTCCATACGGCCTCTACAGCGTTTCGCCCGAAAGCTGAGTAACAGAAAGAGTGGTGGACTCTAAAGACTCGTCAATACTATGGCTGTGGATTTAGCCACTAGCACGTCAGAGGTATAAGCCAATACGTAACGGGCCACCAGCTATTGACTAAAAGGGACGTCGATGAGCGAACTCATCCTGACACCCTACTGAGCCTGTCAGTGACAATATCCGTACAATCCGGTCCGTTCGTCTATGAGCATCGCATGTCGGGCCTAGGGGGTGGGTAAAAGTCAGACCCCCAAAAGCGGTACAAGTCGTGTCGGAGTGTAGCCCAGAACACCCTGAGATACTACTGGAATACCTACCAGTAAATCTCCTGCCTTGGCCAAGGACTTCGTGTAATGGCTCTCCTAGACACAGCGCGACCTCACCCCCAATACCGGGAGAGACGAACCCCTGAAGATCCGCTCACTGCCCCCATGTGGCTCGGGACTGTACCCAACTAAAACCTGTTTGCACGACTCCTTTGAGCCGTGGTAGGGTAGTAATCAAAGCACAGTGGGAACTCACACGAGACAAATGACGATCCCCAGGTCGATGAACTAACCTGTACACATGTCACCTGGGAACTGCTATCTGACGTCAGGTATAAGACCAACTAGCATGTTCCCGGCGAGTCCTGTCCGGTGTACTCATAACCCAATGAGCACCTGTATACATCTTAGGTGAACCAACTGACACCAGTGGCCTGTGAGACCGGCCACCGCCCCTCGTCGGGGTCTCGACTGTATACACTAGTCTACTCTGGAGAATCGATGCCCTGTCTCGAAACTCCCACGACTAGGGACCATTTAAGGATATGCTTGTAGACTCCAGCTCTCACTTATATGATCGCCCTCATACTGCTGGCAGCCAAGCAAGAATCCTAGGGGCTATATCAACGTGTAATAGCGACCTGTGAGGTCACCTAAAGCAGTACACGATGATAAAGGTAAACCAGATAGCAAACTATCATCTCGAGTAAGACTGTCGTCCCGGGATAGGTCCTCCCTCAATCATTGCAATCACGTGCCTGTGATCCAATAATTGACTCTGAGGGCACTATCGCCAACACCAAGTTGATTTATGGCACCGTGTATCGGAGGTTTAGACGGATGCGGCCGATGTAGCAGACTTCGTCAGATTCCCCTCACCTGAGAGGTTTTTGATTGTGGGGACGCTCTTCCCTGCAAGCGCAAGCCCCTACAGTTAATTACGCTACGGCATCGCGGTAACAACTTTCTCCTTCTCCAGAATTTCACTTCGTGTCGTGGGTGTTTGTTTTGTTTGTGGTTGCCCGTGGATTGTATACGGAGACTAATTTATGTCGTCGCCCGTAGGACGTGGATTAGTCCAAATCCGTATTTTCTTAGATTTGGGTTTGGGGTTTTTGTTTAAGGATACGTTAGCTCTATTTAAGGCTAAGATCAACTTAAACTTTTGTTAAGGATACGTTAGTCTAATTTCCAGACTAAGATCGACTTAACGGGATCGTTTAGATCCGATAAAAGAGCAATTGGCTCTATTGTTCCAGTTTAGAAACATAGTGGTCCATGTTCCAGTTTAGGGACATGGTGGTCCATCATTCCCATTTGGGGACGAGCATTAGTTTAAGGACATTTCGGTCCAACGTTCCCATTTTGGGACGAATATTAGTTTAAGGACGTTTCGGTCCACGAGTTTAAGGACCCCGCAGTCCGTATCGATGTGTGGTTGTCGGGACCCATCACCTCTCTGACGTCGTTGAAGGATTACAACGATAGGTGTCAGAGGAGTTCATAGATGTACCCTTGAACCGGATGTAAATTGATTTAAGAGAGCAGTCTTGCTCAGTCAATTTAATTTGAGGACTTACGGCCATGATTGGGCTAAGTCCAGTTGAGAATATTCAACGTTTTTATTTCCGGCCTATTAGGCATGTGCTAGGGCTTTGCACCTGTTTAATAATGCACTGCATTTCATTCTGGCCTGCTAGGCCTTTTTGATTTGGGCCCTGTCCCTTTATAAATGATGCAGAGCATCTATTTGGGCTCTGCCCTTCTTTAAAATAATGCATTGCATTTAATTAGGCCTGTAAAGCCTTTCTTAATTGGGCTTGGACCTTCTGTAAATAATGTAGTGCATTAATCAAATTGACAGTGGCCATGTGGCCTGTCAGGCGCTTTGCGCCAATTATAGAGCGCAAGCGCATATGGAGATGACACGTGTCATGCTTGGGTGAGCGCAAGCGCAACAGCGCAGTGCGCTGCGCCAGTGCACTGCGCTGTTGCGTTGCTGACACGTGGCGCGCTCTGGTGAGTTGCGCCAACTTCAGAGAGCAATGCTCTATCTTAAAAGCGCACGGCGCAAATGGTCTTGGTGCTGACACGTGGTGCTCTCTGGTGGCTTGCGCCAACCCAGAAGCGCAACCGTGCAGATTTTGCAAGTGCAGGGCATTATTCAATAACTTGATCCAATTTTGGATTCAAGAAAAGAATCTTTAAGATTCCAGAACCAACGGTTCATAAAAAGGCAATGCCTTTGTTATTATTATATTTTTTTTATTGAAGATCTTTGATCTTGTTCTTAAATCATTGATCTTTTTAGAAGAAACTCTTCTTTTATTCAAAGGATTTTACCTTTTTCTTTTCTGAGCTCTTCTCAAATTTTCTTTTAGAGGAGTTCTGTGTTTTTCTCTCTGTTAATGCGTTTCTCTATTCTCTCTGTGTTGTGTCTTCATGTGTTGGGGTCTGGGGGCCTTTTTATAGTGCCAATGATTTGTTGAATTTGTTAGAGAGATCTTTCTCTGAGTGATTTGGGGATTTTTCCCCACAGTTGGATCTTTGATCCAAGGGCTTCTGTTTTACAGAAGACAATCTTCTTGTTTTAATAAGAACAGAAAGATCTTACTGGAATTTTAATTATGTTTGGCGCAAACGCGCCAGCGCTTGCCATGTGTCGCGCAGCGCAGAGTGCAGCGCAACTGCGCTGCCACGTGTCGCGCAGCGCAGAGCGCAGCGCAGCTGCGCTAACGCAACTGCGCTGCCACGTGGCGCGCAGCGCAGAGCGCAAGTCAGCTGAAGCGTTGCTTCTTTAATTTTTTTATTTTTTATTTTTTATTTTAATTTTCAGAATAGAGCCTTGCTCTGATTAGGGGAAACAGAAGCGTTGCTTCGTTTCCCGTCTTGGAATTTGAACAGAGCTTTGCTCTGATTGGGGTAAATAAATGCCCCCCACCACTGCGCTTACGTGGCCCTCCAAACGTGAGCGCAGCGGTGGCAGAATTCCAACCGTCGCGGCAACTCTTGGAAGTTGAAAAGGCATTTGATGCCTATAAATAGGACCTTTGATCCTCCACAGATGATCATCATCTTTTAAGATTTTTACTTTCAAAACTTCAGAGCCTTGCTCTTGCCTTCAAGCACCCCAAGAGATAGAATTTCTTTTAGAAAACACTTTTTAGGTAAAAATTTTAATTAAATTAAATTAATTTTCATTGACAGAGCCTTGCTCTCAATAGATCCCTGATCTAAAAAAAACCCATTTAGGGTTTCACTTAGCAGAGCTTTGCTCTAAAAAGGTCTAAAGAGAACCATAGAGAACCCTGTTAGGATTCTATCAATAGAGTTCTGCTCTCTGAAAGATTTCATTTATAATTTCTTAATTCATTAATGGAGCTTTGCTTTTTTTAAATCATATAGCAGAATTCTTAAGAGTTGCTGATTTTTGTCGATCTTCTTATATAGGAGTGATGGACGCCCATATGTACGACCTCGACGAGATTATCTCCTATGGGGACATCCGCCGACTCGGCCGTTCCCAAAATCGAGAATTTACTAATGCCGAGTGTACCGAGATCATGAGTCGCTTCGATGCATACAACGGTCAATTGCTTCCCCGACATTCCTCTCTCTTGAAGCTTATCGTGGGAGCCATCTGGGAAGCGCTTCCCTTATTCTGTACTGGTGTTCCGTTTGGAGCATTGGATGCCGCCGAGGATAAGGTGCATTCGGTGTATCTGATGAGCCTAATCTCAAAAAGGAGGCGAGATAAGCTTATCGATCTTCTGCACCAAGCTTTTCAACGGTCTGCAATACTTGCTGCCTATCGGAGGGAGGAGGACATCAGTGGGGATCCCGACGCTCGTGCTCGCGAAAGGAAGCACACTAGGATGGTTCGCCAGGCTTGGAAAGTTTTAGATAAGGTTACTTTCGAATTCCTCAACCCATGTCCTGGGTCCGAGGTTATACTGTTGTAAACATTTCAATAATGTTGTTGTTTATTTCTTTATTGATGTAAAAACTTTCCAAGTATGAATGACAACTCTTTTGCCTCCTTCCTTTTATTTTCTGCTTTGTTACTGGCACATTCTTTAAATAAGCATAGCCTGTAAGCGATATACAACATTCTGTCTTGAATATCTTGGGGAATAGTGATGGTTTAGGAAGCCGGTTCAGGTCTGCTACCTAAGGCTTTTCAATTTCATGAGCCGTGAGGGTCTCATAAAGACTTTTCTCCCTATGAGTCGAGAGGATATCGTAGGTGTATTTTCTCCTTAGGAATCGTGAGGATTCCTAAGTGCGTTTTCTCTTATAAGTCATAAGGATCTTATAAAAGAATTTTCCCTCTTATGAGTCGAGAGGACACGTAAGCGGTTGTTTCCCTCCTTGTCGAGATTCAACTTCGGAGAGTGAGACCCGTGGATAGTATGCAAGAGACCGTTTTGGGCCGACTTGCAGGATCCCAGTGCTTAGGAAACAGGTTTTTTAATCCCCGCTGCCTAAGGCTTTTCCTCACGAGTCGAGACGAATCGAGCAGTTCTCGCAAAGACATCAACTTCCTCACAAGTCGAGACGAATCGAGCATTTCTCGCAAGAATATCCTAACGTCACAGTTAACCTCTGCTCTTTACGACAGAGGTACGTTAAGGTCTGTGGTACTATGGGTTTGGTCCGTCGTACCGTCACATCAGCTGATATATTCCTCGATAGACAATCGTGCTGTTCGAGTAGCACTGCGACTGCCGTGTCTCTGATCCCTTCGGGGGCTGGACAAGACGTCTTCAAGCAATCCTCCTTGGCAGTTTGACCGTCGGAAGAGCAAGCGTTAGGAATTTTGCCATGCCGCTTTTTACTTGAGGTTAGGCTCATTTTGGAGAGCCCCGATGAGTCATAACCACTCCGCGCTGGTGTGGGATGATCTCCGATTGTCTTTCAGGTTTTATGTGAGTTGCCGTCAAGACCCTGAAGCTAGGAATTTGGCCTTTGCTTCGTTTGCTGATTACGTCCTCTATATCGAGACGAATGTCGCGGTTATCTCTAGGTTGTTGGTGAACCGTCGAGGTTTGGAACTAGGGACTTTGCCATGGCTCCGCTGTTTGATGATGTTTTGTCTGCTATGTCGAGACAAACGTCGAGGTGGTGACCATTCCGCACTGGTGTGAGACGATCTCCTGTTGTCCTTGGCTTTATATGACTTGCCGTTAAGACCTTAAAGCTAGGAATTTGGCTTTTGCTTCGTTTGTTGGCATTGCGTCCTCTATATCGAGACGAATGTCATGGTTGTCTCTAGGTTGTTGGTGAACCGTTGAGATTTGGAACTAGGGACTTTGCCGTGGCTCCGCTGTTTGATTGTCGTGTCTAAATCCTATTGGAGGAAGAACGCTGGGGTGACATCTCATCTGCTGTATCGAGACGAACGTCGAGGTGGTGACCATTCCGCACTGGTACAAGATGATCTCCAATCATCTTTCAAGTTTTATATGACTTGTCGTTAAGACCCTAAAGCTAGGGATTTGGCCTTCGCTTCGTTTTCTTTATCACGTCCGAGTCCTGTTGGAGGAAGAACGCTGGGGTGACATCTCGTCTGCTGTATCGAGACGAACGTCGAGGTGGTGACCATTCCGCACTGGTGCAAGATGATCTCCAATCGTCTTTCAGGCTTTATATGACTTGCCGTTAAGACCCTGAAGCTAGGGATTTGGCCTTCGCTTCATTTGCTTTGTCACGTCCGAGTCCTGTTGGAGGAAGAACGCTAGGGTGACATCTCGTCTGCTGTATCGAGACAAACGTCGAGGCGGTGACCATTCCGTGCTGGTGCGAGATGATCTCCGATCGTCTTTCAGGTTTTATATGAGTTACCGTCAAGACTTGGCTCCGTTTTCTGATGGAGCATTAGGAGGGAAGATATGTTTCCTTCTTTGTTTGCGCCCCTGGATTGCATACAGGGATTGCTATGATATCGCCCGTAGGGCATGAATTTCGTTATATATATTTTTCATTTTATTTCTTTCCGCGATGCTCTATCATTTCAGCTTTATATCGCGAAGGTCGCGATTGCCCAATCATTTCGGCTATTTTTCGCGGTGCCCAATCATTTCGGCTATTTATTTTATTTTCACTCGCTGCTTTTTATTGCGAGTTGCCCAATCGTTTCGGCTATTTTGCATGCATACATTTTTACTTGCTGATTTTTATTGCAAATTGCTCCATCATTTCGGCTATTTCGTATGCATGTATGGCTCGCTGATTCTTTTTATCGTGAATGTGGAACTTGGAATCTGACGCCAATCTCAGCATCAGCATCGCTACAACTGGAATATTGCCAGGAGCGAATCATCATTTGCCATGAATGGGCTTGGAATTTGATACCGGTTTAGGCATCAGCATCGCTACAACTGGGATATTGCCAGGAGCGAATCATCATTTGCCTCTATCGATGTTGAACAAAGGTGGCTTAGCGAACAGGGTTAGGATCCCGTCGACTAAGGCTTTTGACTTCATGAGCCGTAAGGGTCTCATAAAGGTATTTCTCCTTACAAGTCGTGAGGATCTCGTAGGTGTGTCATCTCCTTGGGAATCGTGAGGATTCCTATATGCGTGTTCCCATGTAAGTCGTAAGGATCTTACAAAAGGATTTTCCCCTATAAGTTGAGAGGACTCGTAAGGGTTTTTCGCCGTGCGAACATATTCCTAGTCACGAAAGGGACTTGGTTAGGAAAATATTTATTCGTGCCCGTGGATTGTATACAAGGGTCAGCATTGAGCCGCTTGTAGGGCCATATCGAAGGTTGTGGGAGTTGCTTAAGAACAGGTTCAGGTCTCTGTAACTTAAGACTTTCAAATCATATGAGCCGTGAGGGTCCCATAAGAGAATTCTCCTTACGAGTCGTGAGGATCTCGCAAGTGTAGTTTCTCCTTAGGAATCGTGAGGATCCCTAAGTGTGTTGCTCCCTTGTGAGTCGTAAGGATCTCACGCGGGTGGTTTCTCCTTACAAGGTCGAGAGGACCCTGTAAGTGTCTTTTAACGAGGTTGCGCCCTTTCGAGTTTTCACAAACATTCGCCGGTAACCCTGCTGTTTTTACTCACGGAGCCCTTTCGGGTTTTCATCCGTGCCCATTTTGCTTATGGACATACCGTTTATTATTTATTTTTCCTTTTATTCTCTTTTTTTACGAGGTCGCGCCCTTTCGGGTTTTCACGAACACTCGCCGACAGCCCTGCTGTTTTTACTCACGGAGCCCTTTCGGGTTTTCATCCGTGCCCATTTTGCTTATGGACATACCGTTCATTATTTATTTTTCCTTTTATTCTCTTTTTTTTTACGAGGTCGCGCCCTTTCGGGTTTTCACAAACACTCGCCGGTAGCCCTGCTGTCTTCGGGGACTATTGAATCCTCCGGCTCCACCAAATCGTCAGTTATAGTTTTCTTTGCTGGAACTTCTTCTAGTTTTACCTCATCGCCACTAATTTTTTCCTCAAGAAATTCCTTTTCTAAAAAGGTGGCATGTTGTGAAACAAAACATCTTTTGTTCCTCGGTGTGGTAGAGGATATACCCTCGCGAATGGTTGGGATATCCTACAAACTTGCAAAAAACTAACCTTGCCTCAAGCTTGTCCGGATTATACTTTTCAACACATGCCAGACAACCCCATAACTTAACTTGTTTAAGAGATGATCTCTTCCCATTCCATATCTCATATGGAGTGGTAGGCAACAGATTTGATCGGAACTCTATTCAATAGGTATACAGCTTCCAAGTGCATGTCCCTGAAAGGAAATATGCAACTCAGCAGTACTCATCATAGAGCGCGCCATATCTCATAGGGTGCGATTCCTCCACCCCGATATACCGTTGTGCTGTGGTTTATACGGAGGAGTAAACTGAGAGAGAATCTCATTCTCTTTTAAATAGTCTCAGAATTCCGTGCTCCAGTATTCTTTTCCCCGATCATATCGAAGGATTTGAATACCTTTACCCATCTGGTTCTCTTCTTCGTACTTATATTCCTTGAAATTCTTAAAAGATTCAGTTTTGTGTTTCAACAAGAACACATGTCCGTATCTTGAGAGAACATCGATGAATGTAATAAAGTACACGGAACTAACCCTGGCATGTATAGACATAGGACCGCATACATCGCCATGTATCTGTCCAAGAGTTCAGTAGCTCTTTCAACGTTTCCAGTAAACGGAGATTTGGTCACCTGGTCTTTGAGACATGACTGGCAAGATTCATAAGATGTAAATTCGAACGGATTCAAATATGCATCCTTATGGAACTTTAGCTAGTCTTGTTTCATCGATATGACCCAGTCTATAATGCCACAAGAAGAATTCGTTCATTTCTGAACGGTTCCTCTTGTGTGTATTCTGTACGTTTAGAACTGTGGTTTGATTCAGAACGTGTACACTGTTATACAATATACCATACCCAATTAACACTTGATTTAGGAAAATATTCACAATATTTATCGGTATGAAATAACAGTTGCTAAGATTCAATGTATTACCAGTTGGCAACACCAGGTGATATCTGCTAACTGTTTTAGCTGCAATAATTGCACCATTCTCTACTACTGGAGACATATCACCATTTCCCATTTCTCCATCTGTCTATAGCCCATGTAACAAATTACATGTATGGGATCCTGATCCGGTATCCAATACCCAGGACGTAGAGGTAACTAAGAAACAGTTCTTGGTTATGAACACACCCGAAGACAATGCATCAACATACTTATTCTTCATTTAGGTGGCGTGAGAATCCGTATATTCCCCTTATTCCTTACTCAGACTTATGACAATCATAAGGTAGAGCGGAACCTAGCCCAGTATAATAAGTAGGTTCGGTCAATACATCCTTATCATTATCTTGATTAAGGCATTTCATTGGTCGCTACCGGGAGAGAGAGAAGGGTAATCACTTTGCGTGCGCTCTTTGCAAGATTAGATTGGTTATTATCTTATCTAATCAGGATGGCTCCCACTGTTTTTATCAAATCTTCATTCAAACCATAAAAGGTAAGATTAGCCGGGATTAATTACACCATACAGGTTGCCAATCGTTCGGCCAGGCAGGTATCGGTACTCCGAGGGAGGTTCCCCGTGCTTTCGCACGGACCTAATTAAAATAAACATCGTTTCCCTAGAGACATAACCCCGTTGACACCTTTCTAGACACCTACTTGATTAGTTAATTGTAAAGTGCAAAACTCTCGCAGGAGTAACTCTTACTCGCAGTGGGTATCGGGATCCAACTATCATATAGAAGGTATGCAATCTCATTGCAAATTTCAACACTTGAAATTCCAGATAATGTTTTTACTCCTAACCACTTATGACCTTAACAAGGTCAACAAATCATAAGTGCTAGCCAAGTTCAACCTGTCATTTCTTGATTGAATTAAACCCACCCGTACGACCCTTAATAAGGTCAACAAAGCCGTACGACTACCCTAACCCAATTGCATCTCATGCTGACAGATAAGCACTAATCAGCTACCGTACACTACGTCTTAATAAGGTCAACAAACGCAGTACGAATACTAAATAGTACTTATCTAAAATGACGGAGGGCTATGCAGATTTTTAAGAAAACCATGAGCGTAATGAACTTGATATCGTTGTAGAATCTAGTGATTTAGAAAAGGAGTATTTTTAAGCTTTTTCTAGCTTCGCTAAAGAGGTCACTCCCGGTGAAAAGATCTCGACTCTTTCCTCATCGAATGAGGTGCTGGATATTCATGAATACCACTATGCAAAGAAAGAACTAGAGAAGCAATCAAAACACAAAACCGAGTGGGTTGTAGCATTTGCTAGTTTTGCTAAAGAGGTCACTCCCGGTGAAGGGATCTCGGCTCTTTCCTCATCGAATGAGGTGCTGGATATTCATCAAGGAATACCACTGTGCAAAGCAAGAAATAGAGCTACCCTTTTTGAAAATTTGATTCTACAACATCTTTTGGTTTCTTTCTTTTCATTAATCTCATTAATGAAGTCCCATCAATTAATATTTTCTAAACATTACAGAAAAATGAAACGAAAATAGAACATACGCTCATGCCATCCGCATTCGCCACAGGGCCCCGTCATGCACCGTTAGGTTACTTAACTAACGGCAGAGCAGGGGCTGGACTAGCGCGGGTGCAAAACATAAGCAACGTTTATTATATATCATATATATAATAGTACATTCGTCTCACGCATTTATATGATCAACATCAAAGAATCAAGCAGCAGAAGCAACATATGAAATATTGGATATAATACGATGTCCGTGTTTTAAATTTACCCAGTAATGTAAAATAAGGATTCCACAGTCGTGATGAATAGCCAAACCCATATCCCTAGACCCCTACGAGAGCGGCAAGTAACCCTGTCAATTCAAGAGTTAGGAGACCCGGTCTCAACTCCTTGAGATAGTCTTCCACTGGACTCTAGAACCCGGTTACTTGTGCTCCCCGTCTTGGGTCTATCCTAATGCGGAAAAGTAAATAATATACAACAGTGGTGACAATATCCTAAATCCGGAAGTGCCCCGATAAAAAGAATATTACATACAGATTTTACATGAGTGAAAATAAAAACCCTCATCTCACATAAAAACCCCGGCTATTCTTTCACGACGATCCAACAAATCATATCAACAACAACACATGATATCACATATCATCAACGTAAGCAAATATGCGTATCCCTAGAACTTGTTGACATATAGCAACGAGATTGGGATACCCCACATATTACACTTACGGCCGCAGAGAAGAAAACAGAAAACTACAATAATTAGAATCCGCAATATCCTTAGACATCATAAACCCGGAATATCTCATATTCCGGATTTCATGCTCCGAGGCCACCACGAGGTGGCCAGGGTATGAGGCAGACCCAAAACTGCCTAAGGTGGGGCAGCTTCGGGTCCCCACCGCCAAGACCACCTTGTGGTGGTCTTAGGAAGTGGGCCCAGCCGTTTGATCCCTCTCACGGTGTCCCCAGGGTGCGCACGCTCCACCCCGCGGCTTCTCGGTTCAAACCGTGAACCCGCGAGGTGTGCAAACAACTCAAAACATCATTTTGGAAAACTGTTTTTATAGACAGTTTTTGCGCGACAAAAATGGCGGATTTCTAATGTCACTACAAGTTACCGTAATATTCTAGCTTGGCTCTGATACCATGAAAGTCGACCTTGTAAGTCGACGTTAGACACCCCACAAGATGCGGGGAGGCGGAATAGGTAAAACAATCATTTTGTTCAAACTAATATCGACTAACTTTATGGATCTTTGTCAAACTCTAGCTAACAACTATATAGAAGTGATTAGCTACTATGATAGATGATTATACCTAATGAATCAAGTCCTTCTTGTTCTCGTTGACCACCTCCTCATAGGCCTCCTCGTTGTGATAGAAGATCCACCCGAGAGCTACTTCTCCAAGCTTTAACCTCTCACTTGAGGTAACTAGGTTGCTATGAGTGCTAATCAAGGTAACCTAGAGGATATAGAAGAGTATTAGGGATCTATTAGTCTTGCTAACCCTTGGATCTCAACACATGAGAGGTTAGGGTTAGTTCTTTGAAGAGAGAGAGCTTAAGGAGAGAGAAGGTGAGAGTGAGAATGATATGAATAATATCTCATTTGTGAATATATATGAAGCATGATAATTATTAAATGAATAACATATGATAATATCAACCATGCTTCATTAACTCACTATGTATGAATCACCTCATGAGTCATTAAGCAATAAATGCTTCATTAACTCATTTGGATGAATCACACCATGAGTCATTAATCCATTTAATGCAAATTCCACCTAAGCCTCCAACTCATCAATCTTCTAGAAGCTTCTCGACTAATTACGAGAATGCCCCTCCCATCCGTGAAAACACGGAAATACTGAGACTGTATAAATCCAATAATCCAATACTAGAATCTAACTTAAACCAAAGCCTGCTAATATAAACTGTCCGAACATCGTACGTGCGTAAAAATACGTATGTGTCCGAACCCTGTCGTAAAACCATACGACCTCTATATCGTTTCACCCGAAGCAGAGAAACTCTCTGTGTGGGACTCTAAAGACTCGACACTACGCTGGCAGTGGGTTTAACCACAGACCGCAAGCGGCACTAGCTGTACGTAATGTCAATAAGAAGGCCGATGAGGAAACCCATCCAAACTCCTACTAAGCCTGATGTAACAATCTCCGTACAGTCCGGTCCGTTCGTCTAAGACTATCGCATATCCGGCCTAGGGGGTGGCAAGCATCAGTCCCCTATAAGCGGTATAAGTCGTGTCGGAGTGAAGCCCATTACTCCTTGAGAAGCTACTGGAAATCTTACCAGTAAATCTCGTTTGCCCTGGCCAGGGACTTTGCGTAATGGCTTTCCAAACACAGCGCGATATCAACTCCCAATACCGGGAGAGACGAATCCTATCTAACCGCTACTGCCTCCAAGTGCTTCGGGACTGCACCCAACTGCTACCTGTTTGCATGACTCCTTTGAGCCGTGGTAGGGTAGCAATTTAAGAACAGTGGGAACACACTCGAGACAAAGCAGCAGTGTCAAGTCTGTGGACTATGTTGTACTCATGTCACCTGGCAACTGTTAACTGATGACGGGTATAATACCAACCAACAGTTCCCTGCGAGTCCTGTCCGGTGTACCCGTAACCCAACGAGCACCTGTATACTATCTCCATTACAACGTACTGATGGCTGTTGGACAGACCATCGCCCTAACTGGGATGAGAAGCATACATACTAGTCTACTCCGGAGTAACGATGCCCTGTCTTGATAATCCTACGATTAGGGACCTGAAAAAGGATGTGCTTGTAGACTAGCCAGCCACCACTAGTGTGACTGCCATCACAACGCTGGTAGTCAAGCAAGATCCTAAGGGCTCTTTCAATATGTATTCTCGATATGCTAACATATACACATATTAAGATAGATATAAACCAAGTAGCGTACTACCATGTTTAGCAAGACTGTTAATATAACTGTGAATATCCCAAGCTTCCATTAAGTAATATACAAGCTACTATGATACAATAATGGCCCCTAGGGCATATACACTAACAATCTCCCACTTTCACTAGGGCCATGTACTGGCGTGTCGAAGACCTATCATCTCGAATAGCCTCTCAAATTGTGTCTGGGGTAAGGCCTTTGTGAATGGATCTGCAGTGTTCTCCTCTGTAGCAACTCTCCGGACCTCGATCTCCTGGCGATCTATGATCTCCCTGATTAGGTGATACCGCCTCAAGATGTGTCTGGACTTCTGATGGGATCTGGGTTCCTTCGCTAAAACTATAGCTCCGTTGTTGTCACAATACAGCGGTATTGGATCAGCAATGGTAGGAACCACCTGAAGTTCTGTTAGGAACTTCTTCATCCAGACTGCTTCTTTTGCGGCATCGCAAGCAGCGATATACTCCGCTTCCATCGTCGAGTCAGCAACGGTGTCCTGTTTGGAACTCTTCCAGCACACCGCCCCTCCATTGAGGGTAAAAACATAACCTGACATGGACTTGGAGTCATCCTTGTCACTCTAGAAGCTGGAGTCGGCAAAAGCCTCGATCTGGAGGTCTTTTCCACCGTAAATCAAGAACATATCCTTAGTCCTTCTCAGGTACTTGAGAATGTTCTTTACTGCAATCCAGTGATTCTCCCCTGGGTTTAACTGATACCTGCTTACCACGCTCAGTGCGTAAGCTACATCTGGTCTGGTGCACAACATCGCATACATTATAGAGCCTACCGCAGAAGCGTAGGGTATAACTGACATGCGATCCCTTTCCAAATCAGTCTTGGGAGACATCTCTTTAGATAGGGTGATTCCGGGACAAGCCGGTAAATTACCGCGCTTAGAATCTTCCATACTAAATCTTTTCAGTATAGTGTTGATATACCTGGACTGCGAAAGTCCCAACATCCTCTTAGATCTATCACGATAGATCTGGATCCCCAGAATGTAAGAGGCATCACCCAGGTCTTTCATGGAGAACCTGTGTGATAAGAATCCTTTGACAGATTGTAGCATAAGAATGGCATTTCCTATTAATAGAATGTCATCCACGTACAATACGAGAAATACGACAGTTCGTGCTACAATTTTACTATATATACATAGTTCATCTGGATTTTTGATAAAATCATATTCCTTGACCGTTTCATCAAAACAGATGTTCCAACTCCGCGATGCCTGCTTTAGTCCATAAATGGACTTAAGCAACTAGCACACTTTCCCGCTGCTCCCACTCTGATTAAAACCTTCTGGCTGATCCATATAGACGCACTCTTCTAAATTACCATTTAGAAAATCCGTCTTTACATCCATCTGCCAGATCTCATAATCATGGAAGGCGACAATGGCAAGAAGGATCCGAATGGATTTGAGCATAGCCACTGGAGAAAAAGTTTCGTCATAGTCCAAACCAGGTATTTGACGAAAACCCTTTGCAACAAGTCTAGCCTTATTGGTTTCCACCTGTCCATCTACACCAATCTTTTTCTTGAAGATCCATTTGCATCCTATGGGTTTTACCCCACCTGGAGCAAATTCCAAAGTCCATACTTTGTTGGTGTACATGGACTCCATCTTGGTCCGCATTGCATCCAGCCATCTTACCGAGTCGCCGCTCTGGATGGCCTGCTGGAAGCTAGTAGGTTCATCATTATCAATGACGCAATTCTCTCTATCCCCATCTATGAGAAAACCGTAGTATCTCTCAAGCGGATGAGACGGCCTACTACTCCTGCGGAGGGGTGCGGGAATGTCCTATTCTTCTTGAACTACTGGCTCTACTAAACTTTTGTAGGGTTCCTAGGCACACTAATGAGGTCTCACAAGGCATCAACCATGCCAATTTCAAAAATTACAAGTGCCGAGAAACCCTAATACGGATCGTTAACTAGAATTTTAGGCGAAAAAGCAACTAGTTAACAACTTAACTAAGTGAACGGAAATACAACCTTTGTAGATCCGGTACTCCACCTCCATAGCTCCGTGATGAAGTCCCCTCGCTGTCCAAATCAAATCCCGGGCTCTGGCGTCGGCTTCATCGGAGAAATGGGCGGGCTAGGTCATCGACTACGATGCCGAAGATGATCTACGTCGAGGCATCGCTAGATCAAGCTCCCACTTCACCAATTCATGAAACTTGTGAAGATAACACCCTATACTACTTGGCAAGTGGTAGAGGATGAAGAAATAGGAAGTGGGTTCACTTTAGAATTGGATTTCTCACTCATTTGCTCAAGTTGCCATTGATGGAGCAAGGTTTCTTCATGAAGAAGAAGAAGAGAAAGAAGTTGATGGAATATGATAAGAATTCTCTAAAAAGAAAATCAATATGAATCCTTATCATAAGCCAACCATGGTCAAGTGTAGAGAATGAACTAGGGTTAAATGGAATGGTTAGGGTTAAGCATGAGACAAAATGGTCACTTAGTCAAAGCTTCATGAAGCTTCAATATACAAACAAACAAAGCCACCATTTTCCCTTTTTCTTTTCCAAAATAAAATAAATGAAATAAATAAATAAATGAATAAGAAAAGGAAAACCCTAACCACTCATATAACCATGGTTTAATCTTTACACAAACTCAAGTAAGCGTGTATCATCAAACATGATACAATCATGTGCACAAAAGTATATCACATATACAACTTGCACAATTCAAGTGAGAAAATCCATTTAAAGTGAACCAATACTAGTTAATGCAAAGTAATATATCAAATATATAATTATGCATTAAATCATTAAATCAACACTTGATTCAATGATCCGGTCATGTCGCACACAACCGACTAGTATACAATGTATCGATTTATCGAATCAATCCTTGATTCGATAACTAGGTTATATCGCATACAACCAATCGATACATTCATCGCGAGAATGGAATACGGTATCACATACATGCATTATTCTCGGTCCCGCACATATCTCATATGCGCTCCTATTTCGTTTCGCTTGAGCCAGGAAACCTCTGTGTAGGACTCTAAAGACTCGTCAATACGCCGGCAGCAGATGATGATCATATCAAGCATCCACAAGCCGCAAGCGGTCTGCTAAACGTAACGGCCATCCGGGTATTGAGCGATCAGAAGATCGACAAGCAAGCCCGCTCATACTCCTGTGAATCCAACCAGTAACACTTACCGTACAGTCCGGTCTCGTTGTCTGATATGTCGCATATCTCGCCTAGGGGTGGTAAATGTCAGACCCCAATAGCTTGATAAGTCGTGTCGATATGAGGTCTATAACAATTCGAGATACTACTGGTAACACTTACCAGTAAATCTCAGCAACCCTGGCCAGGGATTTCCGGCTATAGCCAATCGAACACAGCGCAACATCAACCCCCTATACCGGGAGAGACGAATCCCCTCCTATCGCTCATTGCCTCCATGTGACTCGGGACTGTACCCAAAAACCACCGTTTTGCATGACCTCTTGGACGTGGTAAGGTGGAAATCAAAGCACAGTGGGAACCAGACAAGACTCTATGATGATCTCGGATCAACAGACTACTCTGTACCAGTGTCACCAGAGAACTGCCATCTGACGTAAGGTATAATACCATCTGGGAGTTCTCGACGAGTCCGTCCAGTGTACCCAGTCTCTACTGAGCACCCGTATATCTCCTCTGATGTCAAACACCAATGGATATGGGATCATCCATCGCCCATCTGTATGGGTCGAGAAGGTACACGCTAGTCTACTCTGGTATATCGATGCCCCGTCTCGATACACCCACGACTAGGGACTTTGAAGGATGTACTTATGGACTACCATGTCCCCACTAGTATGATCCGCATCATAGTCCAGGTAGTCAAGTATACATCCTAAGGGCTTTACCAACATGTAACAGAGAGACAATTGGTGTACACGTTAAGGTAAAGAGCAACCAGATAGCATACTATCATGTCGAGCAAGAAAGTCCTCCCTATATATGTCCAAGCATTCACTACAATATACAACCAGATTTCCGGTTTGGTTTTCTACTTCATTCTTATATTCTTGGAATTTCTCAAAGCCCTCGGATTTATGTTTTATTAAGAAAATGAATCCATACCTAGAGTAATCGTCCGTAAAAGTAATAAAATATGAAAAACCACCTCTTGCATGTGTAGACATTGGACCACATACATCGCTGTGTATAAGTCCTAAGAGCTCGCTTGCTCTTACTCCATGTCCAGTGAATGGAGTCTTTGTCATCTTTCCTTTGAGACATGATTGACAAGTTGCATAAGATTGATATTCGAACGGATCCAAATATCCTTCTCTATCTAACTTAGTTAACCTTGTCTCATTGATGTGACCCGGTCTACAATGCCATAAGAAAGCCTGATTTATATCTGGAGACTTTCTTTTTAGTGTGTTCTGGACATTGAAAATCTGTAATTGGTTTAATACGTATATACCGTTATCTAATGTACCGAACCCAATCAAACCATGATTAATGTGGATGTTAACAATATCGCTTACAAACGTGAAATCATAACCTTCTTTTGATAACAACGATACTGATATGATATTACACGTTAAACTAGGTACACAAAAATAGTTGCGCAAAACCAAAATATGTCCACTCGTCAATCCCAGGTGACAATCCACTATGGACACAGCACCCACTCTAGCTCCATTAGCAACCTGGAGGGTCATATCACCAACCTTCAGCACTCTACGGTTTCTCAGTGCCTGCAATGAATTGCATATATAAGATCCTGATCCGGTATCCAATACCCAGGAAATAGTGTTGATTGACAGACAATTTTCAATTACAAACACACCTGAAGTCGAAGCTACAGCTTGCTTCGGGTCCTGGTTCTTGGCAATCCAAGCTTTGCAATCTTTCTTCCAATGGCCTTTTCTACGACAGTGGAAGCACTCGTCCTTTGCCACTGCTGGCACCGCAACCTTTGCCTTTCCCTTAACTCCCACCTTACCAACACCACCTCTTGGTTTGGTAGCGGCCTTCTTCTTCCTTCCTATGGCCCTTGCCTTGGACCTGGAAGAGGAAGCACCGCGAACAAACATAGTGGGTGTTTCCCTTGCTTTCTGCTAGGTGCCCTCTGCACTCCTCAACTTGTTAAGTTCAACTTCTTTACCTTGAATGTTGAAATTCAAGATAAACTGGGCGTAGGTGGAAGGAAGGGACTGAAGAACCAAGTCTGTATACAGCTCGTTCTCTAATGTTGTCCCGAGGTCCGCGAGCTCTTCTATATAGCCAATCATTTTAAGGACATATTCTCCTACAGATGATCCGACATCCAGTCTCGACTGAAACAAGTTCTTCGAGGTCTCGTATCTAGCTATACGAGATTGCTCTCTATACAGTTCCTTGGTGTGGAGAAATATGGATTCAAGATCCATATTCTCGTGCCTCCTCTAATAATGTTCATTATTCATAGAGGCAAGCACGATGCATTTGGTCTTCGCGCAATCAATCTCTCAGGTCTTGCGGATTTCCTTATCCACGACACTGGATTCTGGACCAGGGACAGCAGGTGCCTTAGTGGTAAGGACATACCCCAATTTGTCATAAGTAATAGCCATCTTAACATTCCGGAACCAATCTTTATAGTTTGGCCATGTCAAAATATTTTTATCTAATAGTAACTTAAGGCCCGTCATGTTCTGGGTCGCTGCAATGAGAGAGAGGGAACACTTTAGCATGATGCTCTTGCAAGTTTAGAGTGGTTTTTAATTTATCTAAACTGGATGGCTCCCACTGTTTCTCGAATCCCTCCTCAAACCAAAAAAGAAGAACTAGTCAGGACTATTCTCACCGTACAATTCTTGCTTAACCGTTCAGCCACGCCGGTGTCGGTACTTCGAGAGAGGTTTTACGACGTTTTCGCGAAGTTCCTTAATTAAATAACCTCTTTTCTCTGGGGGCGTAGCCCCGCTGACACCTTTCTCGACACCTACTTGTTTTATAGCATTGATCGTTAAGTGATGAATCTCCTGATGAGTAGCGGATACTCACAGTAGGATCGGGATCCAAATATCATCGTGTGATAAAGCTGAAGGAATCCTACCAGAATTATCACACTCCAAATGGTATGCAACTCTTAGCAAATTTCAATTTCTTTAGAAATTCCCGATATAAATTTCTACCCCATGCTCTTATGACCTTGGCGTTGGTCAAAATGTCATAAGTCACATGTCAAGTTCTACCCATCATTATCTTGTTAATTTGAACCCATCCGTACATACCCCTGATGTTGGCCAAATGATAATACGACTGTCCCAAACTAACTCATCTATCTATGCAACAAATGAATACCCAGCAGCTACCAAACACTATGCCTTGGCGTTGGTCAAAATACATAGCTTGAATACTACTGAATGCCCAAATGAAATGACGGAAGGCTACCAATGGTTTTGGCGAAACCGTGAACGTAGTGAACTTGATATGATCGAAGGAACCTGATAGCTTTTAAAAGGACTGGTTAAAGCTCCGCAATTTAAAAAATATCTTCTTTTTTAAAATAATCGAGTGGTTTCTTTTAAACGGTTCCAACGATTCAACTTTGGTTTATTTTCTTTGCATTAATATAACGCGTCCGATTAATTGACCTATCATTGCAGAAAACAACGAAAATACAACGTCCTCTTATGCCATCCGCATTCGCCACTGGGCCCCGTCATTCACCCGTTAGGTTACTTAACTAACGACAGAGCGGGGGCTGGGCTAGCGTGGGTGTAAAACATAAGTAACGCCTAATAGATATCATATATAGATATTGTATATTCGTCAGACGCAATAATAGGCATTCCATATCACAGATGAACCTATTAGATTTTCTATGAATCTGCATTCCTTTTTGAGCCTATAAAGAAAGACGGATTACACAGTCACGATGAATAGCCAAAACCCCACCCTAGACCCCTACGGGTACGGCAAACTGCCCGCCTAGTACCCGAAGTGAAGCTGTCTCCCTCAACAACATGAGTAGGCCACTAAACACTTCAAAGTACCCGGTAGTTTGTGTACCCCACCTTAGGTCTATCCTAGGAGCAGAAAACAGTAAATGAAATAATACAACAGTAGTTACAACCTCAACCCGGATGTGCCCCGCAAAAGAATATTACCACAAATTACAAATTACATTTGAATGAAAGAAACACTCGTCTCACATCCCCGGCTATCCATTCACGACAATCCAACAAGTCCACATTCACAAACCAGTAAAAACCATTACAGAAATGTGCAACCCCTTGCTAACCGACATACTAGCAGTTAGAGGTGGTTTACGAACACATTAAACACATCACAGATATAATCCAGTTAGCCAAATATCTTAGAATTTCGATCAAGAAAACACAAATGATTCTACTCCAAATAATTCTCTGTGCACATGAAATCTGAGCAGAAACAAAACAACCCAGAAAATACAACATCAACACAGAAGAGTTACTGGGAAAATTTGGGCTGAATCGGCTTCAACTCGGCCGCGGATCCGCGGCGGATTGCTTGGATCGGCCGCGGTTCCGCGGCGGTTTGGCCGAGTCACGATCCCAAATTTCTCAAGTAATCTTATAATTCCCTGCTTGTATTTTTAAGGGTCCCTGAAAAAATTTTAGACCCCGTTTTAAAATCGGCAGAAACTTGGTTAAAATAATGTTTCTTCGGGTTCGTTTTGCGATCGAATTTCAAACGACTTTGCCAACAAGTTAGTTATGGTTTAGCGAGGCTCTGATACCACTGTAAGTTGACGTTAGACACCCCACAAGATGCGGGGAGGCGGAATAGGTAAAACAATCATTTTGTTCAAACTAATATCGACTAACTTTACGGATCTTTGTCAAACTCTAGCTAACAACTATATAGAAGTGATTAGCTACTATGATAGATGATTATACCTAATGAATCAAGTCCTTCTTGTTCTCGTTGACCACCTCCTCGTCGGCCTCCTCGTTGTGATAGAAGATCCACCTGAGAGCTACTTCTCCAAGTTTTAACCTCTCACTTGAGATAACTAGGTTGCTATGAGTGCTAATCAAGGTAACCTAGAGGATATAGAAGAGGATTAGGGATCTATTAGTCTTGCTAACCCTTGGATCTCAACACATGAGAGGTTAGGGTTAGTTCTTTAAAGAGAGAGAGCTTGAGGAGAGAGAAGATGAGAGTGAGAATGATATGAATAATATCTCATTTGTGAATATATATGAAACATGATAATTATTAAATGAATAACATATGATAATATCAACCATGCTTCATTTACTCACTATGTGTGAATCACCTCATGAGTCATTAAGCAATAAATGTTTCATTAACTCATTTGGATGAATCACACCATGAGTCATTAATCTATTTAATGCAAATTCCACCTAAACCTCCAACTCATCAATCTTCTAGAAGCTTCTCGACAAATTATGAGAATGCCCCTCCCATACGTGAAAACACGGAAATACTGAGACTGTATAAATCCAATAATCCAATACTAGAATCTGGCTTAAACCAAAGCCTGTTTGTATAAACTGTCCGAACATCGTACGTGAGTAAAAACACGTATGTGTCCGTGTTAGTTATATATATGCCCTAGAGGCCATTACTGTACATGAGATGTATATTGTAGTGGATGCTGGGATATATATAGGTAGGACTTTCTTGCTCGATATGATAGTACGCTATTTGGTTGCTCTTTATCTTAACATGTATACTTTCTGTCTCTCTGTTACATGTTGATAAAGCCCTTAGGATGTGTACTTGACTTGCAGGACTATAATGCAGATCATACTAGTGGGGCCTGGGTAGTCCATGAGTACATCCTTCAATGTTCCTAGTCGTGGGAATATCGAGACGGGGCATTGATATTCCAGAGTAGACTAGCGTATAACTTCTCGACCCATGTGATGGGCGATGGATGATCCCATATCCATTGGTGTTTGACATCAGAGATGGTATGCGGGTGCTCAGTGGTGATTGGGTACACTGAACGGACTCGCCGAGAACTCCCAGATGGTATTATACCTTACGTCAGATGGCAGTTCTCTGGTGACACTGGTACAGCTTAGTCTGTTGACCCGAGATCGTCATAGAGTCTTGTGTGTCTCCCACTGTGCTTTGATTTCCACCCTACCACGGCTCTACCGAGTCGTGCAAATAGGTGGGTTTTGGGTACAGTCCCAATTCACATGGAGGCAATGAGCGATAGGAGGGGATTCGTCTCTCCCGGTATTGCGGGTTGATGTTGCGCTATGCTCGACTGGCCATAACTGGAAATCCCTAGCCAGGGTTGCACTGATTTACTGGTAAGTGTTATCAGTAGTTTCATGCTTGTTATGGACCTTACTTCGGCATGACTTATCAAGCTACTGGGTCTGACGTTTACCACCCCTAAGCGAGATATGCGACTTATCAAACGAACAGACCGGACTGTGCGGTAAGTGTTACTGGTTGGATTCGCAGGAGTGTGAGCAGGCTTGCTCGTTGATCTTCTGATCGCTCAATACCCAGGTGGCCGTTACGTTTAGCAAACCGCTTGCGGCTAGTGGGTGATTGATATGATCACCACCTACTGCCGGCGTATTGACGAGTCTTTAGAGTACTACACAGAGGTTTCCTGGCTCAAGCGAAACGAAATAGGAGCGCATATGAGATATGTGCGGGACCGAGAATAATACCAGTATGTGATACTGTGTTCTATTCTCGCGATTTGTATCATCGGACGGTTATATGTGATATAGCCGGGTTACCGAATCAAGTGTTGATTCGATATATTGATACACTTGATATTAGTCGGTTATATGCGATATGACCGGATCATTAAATCAAGTATCGATTTAATGATTTAATGTATAATTATATATTTGATATATTACTTTACATTAATTAGTATTTGTTCACTTAAGATTGATTTTCTCACTTGATGTGCACAAGTTGTATATGTGATATATGTTTGTGCACTAGTTTGTATCATGATTGATGATACATGCAAACTTGGGTGTGTGTATGACTTACACCATATTTAAGTTAATGATTTAGGTTTTTAATTATTTTTGGTAAAACAAAATGGTGGCCTTCTTTGTCTTTGCTTGAAGCTTCATGAAGCTTTCAAGCATCTTTGACAAAGTCCAACCATTTTATTTTGCATGAGATTTTCATAACCTAACCATTTGTAGGGTTCCTAGGCACACCCAAGAGGTCCCACAAGGCATCAACCATGCCAAAATCAAAAATTTATGTGCCGAGAAACCCTATGCAAGATCGTTAACTAGAGATTGGGCGAAAAGCAACAAGCAAGCAAACTACTTTGCTACTAAGTGAATGGAAATACAACCTTTGTAGATCCGGTCCTCCACTTCTTTAGCTCCATGATGACGTCCCTTCACTGCGATCACCGGGATCCCGGACTCTAACGATGGTTTCGTCGGAGAATTGAGCGGGCTAGGTCGTTGACTTCGATGCCGAAGATGATCTACGTCGAGACAACTCTAACTCAAGCTCCATCTTCTCTTGGTCATGAACCTTGTGAAGAAAACACCCAATACAACATGGCAAGTGGTAGAGAATGAAGAAATAGGAAGTGGGTTCACTTTGGATTTAGATTTCTCACTTGATTTCAACACTTGAAATTTTTCAAGAAAGCTTTCTTCTTTTCTTCATGAAGAAGAAG
Organism: Agapanthus africanus; assembly: GCA_030015575.1. Taxonomy (NCBI): domain Eukaryota; kingdom Viridiplantae; phylum Streptophyta; class Magnoliopsida; order Asparagales; family Amaryllidaceae; genus Agapanthus; species Agapanthus africanus. Next base: position 366,589,989 of record CM057344.1, on the reverse strand, counting down.
ATGAAGAAGAAAAGAAAAAGGATTATCTTTTAAATGAATAATCAAGTGAAGACTTATCATGTTGCAACCATGGGTGAGTAAACTCTTGTAGAGATTAAACTAGGGTTTAGGTAAATGGTTAGGGTTAAGGAATAAAACAAAATGGTAAGACTTTTTCAAAGATGCTTAAAAAGCTTCATGAAGCTTCAAGCATAAAACAAGAAAATCCACCATTTTGTTTAATCAAAATGAATAAATAAAATAATACCCTAAACCCTAACCATTAACTAAACATGGTTTAAAGCAAACACACCCAAGTTTGCATGTATCATCAAACATGATACAATCTAGTGCACAAAAAAAATATATCGCATATACAACTTGTGCACATCAAGTGAGAAGATCAATCTTAAGTGAACCAATACTAGTTAATGTAAAGTAATATATCAAATATATAATTATACATTAAATCATTAAATCAATACTTTATTTAATGATCCGGTCATATCGCATATAACCGACTAATATCAAGTGTATCAATGTATCGAATCAACACTTGATTCGGTAACCCGGCTATATCTCATATAACCGTCCAATGATACAAATCGCGAGAATAGAATACAGTATCACATACTGGTATTATTCTTGGTCCCGCACATATCTCATATGCGCTCCTATTTCGTTTCGCTTGAGCCAGGAAACCTCTGTGTAGGACTCTAAAGAATCGTCAATACGCCGGCAGCAGGTGAAGATCATATCAAACACCCACAAGCTGCAAGCGGTGTGCTAAACGTAACGGCCACCCGGGTATTGAACGATCAGAAGATCAACGAGCAAGCCCGCTCACACTCCTGTGAATCCAACCAGTAACACTTACCGTACAGTCCGGTCTCGTCGTCTGATATGTCGCATATCTCGCCTAGGGGTGGTAAACGTCAGACCCCAGTAGCTCGATAAGTCGTGTCGATATGAGGTCTATAACAGTTCGAGAAACTACTGGTAACACTTACCAGTAAATCTCATCAACCCTGGCCAGGGATTTCTGGTTATAGCCAATCGAACACAGCACAACATCAACTCCCTATACCGGGAGAGACGAATCCCCTCCTATCGCTCATTGCCTCCATGTGATTCGGGACTGTACCCAAAAACCACCGTTTTGCACGCCCTCTTGGACGTGGTAAGGTGGAAATCAAAGCACAGTGGGAATCACACAAGACTCTATGACGATCTCGGGTCTACAGACTAACCTGTACCAGTGTCACCAGAGAACTGCCATCTGACGTAAGGTATAATACCATCTGGGAGTTCTCGGCGAGTCCGTCCAGTGTACCCAGTCTCCACTGAGCACCCGTATATCATCTCTGATTTCAAACACCAATGGATATGGGATCATCCATCGCCCATCTGTATGGGTCGAGAAGGTATACGCTAGTCTACTCTGGTATATCGACGCCCCGTCTCGATACACCCACGACTAGGGACCTTGAAGGATGTACTTATGGACTACCATGTCCCCACTAGTATGATCCGCATCATAGTCCAGGTAGTCAAGTACACATCCTAAGGGCTTTACCAACATGTAACAGAGAGACAATCAGTGTACACGTTAAGGTAAAGTGCAACCAGATAGCATACTATCATGTCGAGCAAGAAAGTCCTCCCTATATATGTCCAAGCATCCACTACAATATACATCCTATGTATAGTAATGGCCTCTAGGGCATACATATAACTAACAATCTCCCACTTGCACTAGGGCCATCTGATAGCAGTGGTTGTAGTATCTCATACTCAACCATCCCATAAAAGTCTCTCTCTGGGAAAAGGCCTTTGTGAGTGGATCCACCGTGTTGTCCTCTGAGTCTGCTCTCCTAACCTCGATCCCCTGGAGATCAACCATCTCCATGATCAGGTGACACTGCCTTAGAATATGTCCGGATCACTGATGGGATGGGCATTCCTTGGCATAAGCCACAACTCCATTGTCTCACAATGGTAGGAACGAAGTTCATCTCATGAACAAATATACACCCAGACTTCCTCTTTGGTAGCATCTTTGGTAGTGATGTATCCAGCCTTTATCGTCTAGTATGCCACGGTATATAGCTTGGAACTCTTCCAACATACCGTCCCTTTACTGAGGGTAAAGACAATGCCTGTGACTGACATTCAGTCGTCCTTATCACCCTGGAACCTTTCCAGTGATTCTCCCCAGGATCAATTGATACCATCTCACTACAACTAGTGAGTATCCTAACATCCAATTAGATCTATCTCATAGATCCAAAACCCAGGATTTTAGGAGATATCACTTAGATCCTATATGGAGAATCCTTGTGATAAGCGGAGATTGACCGAGCGTAGCATAGGAAACTCTTTCCCCATCATGAATATGTCATCCACGTACTCTACGAGGATCATTTACATACTCCCTACTACCTTTTTGTATATACAAGGTTCATCTACCATTTTGATGAAGTCAAACTCTTTGACTACCACATCAAAACAGTCGTTCCATCTCCGCGATGCCTGCTTTATCCTATAAAGCATCTCGTACACGTTTCCACTGCTCCCACTGTCTACGAAGCCCTCTGGCTGTATACTTATAGACGCTCTCTTCTAAAATATCATTTAGAAAAGCTGTCATGACACCCAACCACCAGATATCGTAGTCATGGTATGTAGCCGTGGCAAGTAGGATCTGGATGGACTTAAGCATAGCTACTTAGAAAAGGTTTCAACAAAATCCATACCTAGTCAATGATGCAAACCTTTAACAAGTCTAGCTTTGAAAGTCTCAACTTTTCCATGTACACCAAGTAATCTTCTCAAGATATACTTGCTCCTGATGGGGATTTAACCCTTCAGATAAAGCAACCAAAGTCCATACTTTGTTGGTGTATAAGGATTCCATCTCAGATTGCTAAGCATCCAGCCATTCTTATAGAGTCCCACTCCTGATGGCCAGCTCGAAACTAGTTGGGTCATCATCTCATGATGCATTCCTTGCTCCCGCTGTCATAGAGAAACCGAAGTATATCTCAGGTGGGTGAGGAACCCTACTAGATCGGCGGAGAGGCTGAGGTTCGTTGGATTCTACTGAATCCTTTGGTTCTACCAAAACATCTGCTGTAGTTTGTATAGCTAGAACTTTTTCCAGTTCTACCTCATGACCAGTAATTTCTTCACAAGAAATTCCCTTTCATAAAGGTTTCATGTTGAGAAACAAAACATTTTTGTTCCTCGGTTTGGTAGAAGATATTCCCTTGCTTATGCTTGGGATATCCTACAAACTTCCACAGACCTGACTTTGCCTCGAGCTTGTCCAGATTTTGCTTTTCAGACATGGGCCGGACAACCCCAAATCTTAACAATCTTAAGATATGGGCTCTTCCCTTTCCATATCACATATGAAATGGTAGGCTACTGATTTGATTTGAACCCTATTCAATAGGTATGCAGCTTCTCAAGTGCATAACTCCCTAAAAGGAAATAGGAAACTCAGTAGTACTCATCATAGAGCACACCATATCACATAGGGCGCTATTGCTCCGCCCCAATATACCATAGTGCTATGGTGTATACGGAGGAGTAATGCTGAGAGAGAATCTCATTCTCCTTTAGAATAGTCCAGGTTTTCTGTGCTCAAGTATTCTACTCCCTGATCACATCAAAGGACATAATACTTATACCCGTATTTTGGTTCTCTACTTCTGGCTTATATTCTGTGAATATCTCAAAAGGTTTGGACTTGTGTTTCAACAGGAACATATGTCTGAATCTTGAGAGATCATCAGAGAATGTAATGAAGTACAAAGAACCAGTCTTGGCATGTGTAGACAGGGGACCTTTCATACATCAGCATGTATCAATCGCAAAAGTTCACTAACTCTTTCTCTGTTTCCAATAAACAGAGCTGTGGTCATTATATCTTTGTGACATGACTGGCAAGTTTCATAAGATGTAAATTTAAACTAATTTAAATATGCATTTACCTGTAACTTCAGCTAGCCGGGTCGCATTGATATGACCTAGTCTACAATGTCTCAAGAAGAAGTCGTTCATTTCTGAACTCTTCCTCTTGAGTGTGTTCTGTATACTAAGAACTTGTAGTTTGATTTAGAACGTCAATACTTTTAGATAACGTGCCTGAACCGATCAACTCTTGATATAGGAAATGTTCAAAACATTATCCAACAACACAAAATTATATCCTTTCTTTACTAATAAAGAGACTGATATGATATTGTATATCAGGTTCGGTATCTAATAACATTCGTTCAGAATCAATGTATTCTGGTAATATAGGGTGACAGTGACTAACAGACTTGGCTGCAACACTTGCACCATTTTCTGTCTCATGAAACTTATCACCCGTCCTCAGTTCTCTACCTGTCTGTAGCCCATGTAACAGATTACATATGCGGGATCCTGATCTGGTATCATATACCCAAGACATAAAGGATACTGAGAAACAGTTCTCTGTAATGAACACAACCGAAGATGATACATCAGTATGCACTTTCTTCGTTTGGGCGGCACGGGAATTCTGGTAATCCCCAATTTCCTGCTCTGTCTTATAACAATTATAAGTTAGAGCGGGACCAACGTTCCCCAGTTCAGTATAACAAGCGGGTTCGGTCAATACATCCATATTATTATCTTGATTAAGGCGTGATATGGTCGCTACCTGGAGAGAGAGAGAAGAGAACACTCAGCGTATGCTCTTGCAAGATCATATTGGTTATTATTTTATCTAATCAGGATGGCTCCCACTGTTTTTATCAAATCTTCCTTCAAACCCTAAAAGGAAAGACTAGCCGGGATTAATTACACGCTACAAGTTCGCCAATCTTTCAGCCAGGCCAGTGTCGGTACTTTGAGGGAGGTTCCCCGTGCTTTCGCACGAACCTAATTAATGTAAACCTCGTTTTCCCAGAGGCGTAACCTCGTAAACACCTTTCTAGACACCTACTTGATCGGCTAATTGTAATGTGTAAAACTCTCCCAAGAGTAACTCTTACTCGCAGCGGGTATCGGGATCCAACTATCTCATAGAAGGTATGCAATCTCATTGCAAATTTCAACACTTGAAATTCCCGATAATATTTTGCCCCAAACGATCTATGACCTTGACAAGGTCAACAAACCATAGACCGTAAGTCAAGTTCAACCCGTCATTTCTTGATTGAATTAAACCTACCCGCACGACCCTTGACAAGGTCAACAAGGCCGTACGACTACCCTAAAACAATCTGCATCATATGCATAAGCAGATAAATACTGGTCAGCTACCGCACACTGCGCCTTGACAAGGTCAACAAACGCAGCACGAATACTAAGCAGGAATTATCTGAAATGAAGGAGGGCTACGACAGGTTTTTCTGAAAACCTATTGCGTAATGAACTTGATATCGTTGTAGAATCAAATGATTTTAAAATGGAGTGTTTTTAAGGCTTTTCAAGTTTTGCTAAAGGGGTCACTCCCGGTGAAGGGATCGTCGGCCCTTTCCTCGTCGAATGAGGTGCGGGATATATCCTATATATCACTGTGCAAAGAAGAAATTATAGAAGCAATCAAAAGACAAACTGAGTGTGTAACATCTGCCAGTTATTGCTAAAGGGGTCACTCCCGGTGAAGGGATCTCGGCCCTTTCCTTATCGAATAAGGTGCTGGATATTCTACAAGGAACACCGCGATGCAAAGTAAGAACTGTAGCTACCTGTTTTTGAAAATTCGATTCCACAACATCTTTTAGGTTTCTTTTTCTTTCATTAATCACATTAATGAAGTCCCATCATTTAAGTCACCTAAACATCACAGATAAATATGACGTATACGTATGCCATCCGCATTCGCCTCGATGTCCCCTCGTGCACCGTTAGGTTAGGTAACTAACGGCAGAGCGGGACAGTGCTAGCGCGGGTGTAAAACATAAGTAACGTCTATATAATATATCATATATACTATATACAGTATCTATCACAGAACATCATATGATCACATCACAGATATCGCAGCAGAAGAAACATATATGAAATATTAGATATACTAGGACGTCCGTGTTTTCAATACGAGCCTGTATAAAACACGGATTCCACGGTCGCGATGAATAGCCAAACCCACACCCCTAGACCCCTACGAGAGCGGCAAACAACCCTACCAATTCTAGAGTTAGGAGACCCGGACTCGACTCCTCGAGTTGGTCTCCCACTGGACTCTAGAACCCGGTTACTTGTTCTCTCCTCCTTGGGTCTATCCTAGTGCGGAAAAGTAAATAATATACAAATGGTGACATCTTCCGCTACCTGGAAGTGCCCCAATAAAAGAATATTACATACAAGTTTTTACATGAATGAAAATGAAAAACACTCATCTCACATAAAAAAAACCCGGCTATTCAAACACGACGATCCAATATAACATATCCAGCAACACATAACATCACATGTCATCAACGTAAGTAAATATGCCCATCCCAATTGTCGTTGACATATAGCAACGAAACCGGCGATATCACATATTACACTTACGGTCACAGAAAAGAAAGTGTAAAACTACAACAGTTGGAATCTGCAAACTCTTTAGACATCGCATGCATAACCAAATGAATTCCTTAGACATCACATGCCTAACAATTATAAACCCCGCATTTTAGTCTCAAAATCGAAAACTCTTTTCAATATCAAATCGGGCAATTCAACAAGATTCCCGACAATCCTGATCGAATGCTCGTCGCAAACTTTAGTAGACGGCCGCACCCCCGATACCGTCGACGAAGTGCACTAAGACGGAACACCGCTGCCGCGAGCACCCGAACGGATGCTTTCGGCGACGGGGTTCTCCTACAGTCACTTGGTCGGAGCTATGGGGCGTGGCTATCTATTAAGTTTACCGGCGAGTATCCGCGTACGCTACGTGATTGCGACGGAATTTTGATCGCATCAAAACTCCATGGCAACCGATCAAGTGAGACTAAACTGCTATGTTTATAACATTCATATTAGTTATCTCATAACTACTTGTGAATTCCAAATATTGTATCATATTCCAGATAAATAGAAAATGTCAAACTTTCCGATCGAACAATCAAACACCCAAGTTTTCCCGAAACAGCTCAACACAAGAAATAAGTTTAAAAACATTCACTTCATGCCACAGTACCAACGGTCCAGCCGTAGAAGGGTCAAGCCAACGCCTCACATGTGGCATGCCGTACTGCCCCAAACCCTAAGGTTCAAAAGGCAGTTCAAGACGGTCTGTCACGACCCGAAAGTACGGAACGTGACTGGCACTTAGATTACGAGACGTCTAAAGGCGTGCCGTAACCTAAGTCAGCCAAAGCCCAGAAAAATCTAAACCAAAATCAAAAGCGAGTGAAGGAAAACCTTTAATGAAAACGATTTTTCAAATCAATTAAGTTGCATAGAATCCCTTTTTTAAAAACATCATAAATTTCTGAAAATTTCGGCAAAGTCTCCCATGTATTTTCTATCCCCCAAAATGGGTACAACAAGATAATAAACCTATAATCATAAAAATGGCATCCCCAAGCGGGAGCTAGCTCTTCGCCCAAGGCGGATCACAACCACATGCAATATAATAGTAATATCAAGAAAAGAGCATGAAAGAAACGCAAAATATCCGAAAACACAACGCCGGCTCAAGTGAGCTCGACCCAAAAGAACCATAAATATACAAGTCTCTCAGTCTCATCACTAGGTCGCATATACAATATAAAGTGGTAGATGGAGAATACTAGATACAATGATAAAGCAAAAGAAATAAAGTATGCTCGCAACCCACCTACGGGCGATGTCGCGAGTCTGAGAAAAAGGAACTGATGATAAGATAGCCCGCCGCTACAAGACTGACGGGTCTGACATGCAAGACACTGTGGCACAACGGGGGTGAGTTGCCAGCTCGTGAGTAAATATAACATCTAATAAGGTAATCGTAGGAATGCACGCAATGCACCACAACATGCATGTCCATATGTGCTATAATATCTCTAGTATGCATGCACAGGTATGCAATGTCATTATTAAGTCTTTAAGTGTTTTAAATGCTAAGGTTATTGAATTCTTAACTTTAGAACATGAATATCTGTATAATAGCTAAATATCATCAAGAAATCATCTGAAAACCCGCGTCAAGCATCGACACCAAAAAGGAATCATATCTGTCTCAATATCGAGCTCCGTCAGTCCGGATCGGCCCATATCATAAATCTCACGATAACGGTCGGTATCCTCCGGATATCTGCCGCGCCAGACATCACCGGTAGGTAGTCTTCCCCTGCCAGGCTCATCGTCTACAACTCGATCTTCTTGCCCCGGGGTACCATACCGGGCCCACCATGTACCCGAGACGGTTCATCCACTCCTCGAATCGGGTCTCGAAATCCAACAGAAAACATGAAAACTCATGGTGGACGACACATACATCACGAGAAAACCGCAACTTTGTTTTGAAAATGATAAATATAAGGTTTTGTTAAATTCTTGCGGTTTTCCCCAAAAATCCAGAAATCGCAGCAATACTGAAATCATCAAGAAAATCATAATGTCCACATGTTATATATGATAAATGTCTATGATATCAATGCATACGATGTGAATTTTGGCTAGAGTTCTATGTAAATATGATGATGATGCGAGATATATGCATGCGATGCAGTTTCATATATCAAGTATGAATGCAGGTGACGATATTAAGATGAACAGGTTCTATCGTGCACGTGGCATGTCAATTACCAAAGGCGTGTGTGTCACATGAATAGTGCGCGTGCTACAGATGCCAATGGTAATAGTGTTCGTGTCCAACAAAGTGATATCGCATAAGTATGGATGAATGTCCATGCAATCTAATATACTGTTCGCTATAAGGGTATGCAGTGTACATGAATGGATAAGCTAACTAACAATATGAATCTTTCAAGGGATAAGGAAATCCTAACTAGGGGGGGCATCGCGCCATTCGGACGATTCCCCCATAGATGAATACATCTACTCACCTGAAATCTCCGCTAATCCGATCCAGCCACCGCCTTGCCTTTTCGCGCCGTGTCCGAAGTTTCCCCGACCGATCCTATATTTGCACAATACCAAGCATAAGATTACAAAACCTAACACAATGCAAGTCACAACATACAATTATCCACGCTCTCGTATTAATCATAGCATGCACTCGGTGCGCGGAAAAACGCACGAAAATCGCTAATCGTTAAACTAGAATTGTCATTTCGGGAAAATCGACTAAACTACAACCCGACTAGACGAAACCCTGCGTTCGCGCATTCTAATAATCCTATACGAAGCTAATAATATTGCTAACCTAACGCAAATTGAACGCATTCTATTTTTCGTAAAAAACTAGCAAGCAAATTCAACGCCGATTCAATGCAAACATCGATATTTTGTCGATTTAGCGAGCATATAAATACACCATTAACCACTACAACCAATTAGAAACCCAAAGCCCTAATTTAATCCTAACAACTATGCTTCAAACCCTAGTTTTAAAATCAATCCTTCTCTTGATTTTTCCTAAACAACATTTACCACTTAAACTAATATTTAGAATTTCAATTCTAGCATAATTAAACCACAAGTTAACAAAAAGATTAGAATTTTCACCTCTCAAGCTTGAACCCTAGCTTGATCAAGTCACCAAGAAGCCTCCTTTCATCTAGTTTTTGAACCAATTTGGGTAGAAGAGAGAGTGGTTTAGGGTTTGGGTTTGAATGGAGATGGAAATTTATGAATTTAAATGGATTTTTAGCAAGGAAAAAGAAGCAAAATGAAGTGATGAAGTGGGGAAATCTGCAGGTGAGGGGTCGGCCAACAGGTGGGGAAGGGAAATGGGGGTTTTTTGGAGAAGTTTCTAGGTCTATAACCATCATAAGTTATCATTTAATGCTTTCATGTCAACCTTTTTACAAAAAAACCCATTTTTACTTCATTTTTTATTAAATTTCCCACCTTTAAACCAAAAGTTTGCAAGACATGATACAATTTTATTAACACCATATTTTAGCTTATAAGGACTCCTAATTAAGAAATTTACCTAATTAAATTTGTATTTATCCCTAATTTAATATATTTAAAAAGGCTTAAAATAATTTTAAAAAATTAATTACGAAAAAAATTTTTATTTAACTAGAAAATTATAAATGACATTTTAGTGACAAAATTATAGTAATATCTTATTTAAATTTTGTATAATTAGGTCTACAATGAAAAATATCAATTTTGACTTTTTACGGAAAAAGCCGAAAAATTAGCCGATTACCGAAAAACTGCCTAAACGATTTTCGAAGGGTTACAATCTTCCCCCCTTAAAGAAATTCGGTCCCCGAATTTAAAATTTAACTACGTGTACCTTCAAAAAGATGGGTATATCTCTTCCTCATCTCGACCTCGGTCTCCCAGGTGACCTCCTCGCTGTTCGGGCCACGCCAAAGGACCTTGACAGACGGTATGACCTTCGACCTCAATTTCTTCACCTGCCGATCCAAGATGACAACCGGCTGCTCGGTGAAAGAAAGATCACGCTCTAACTGGATCGTCTGGTGCTGAATCGCCTGGGAAGGATCATGAAGGTACTTGCGGAGCATCTGGACATGGAATACGGGGTGAACATCGGGGAAGCTGGGCGGAAGAGCTAACCGATAAGCGACTGGACCAACACGCTCTAGGATCTCGAAAGGACCAACATATCTAGGACTCTTTCCCTTTCCGCCCAAATCTCATCACACCCTTCATCGGAGAGACCTTCAGGAAAACATGATCGCCAACAGCAAACTCGAGTCGGCGACGACGCCTGTCAGCATATGATTTCTGCCTGCTCTGTGCCGCTCTCATCTTGTCCCGAATCAGCTGTATCTTCTCGGTCGTCTCCTGTACGATCTGAGGCCCCAAAATACAGCTCTCCCTAAGCTCTGTCCAACATACTGGCGATCGACATCTCCTCCCATATAAAGCCTCGAAAGGTGCCATCTGAATCGTATCCTGGAAGCTATTATTGTAGGAAAACTCAATCAAAGGCAAATGACGATCCCAGCTACCACCGAAATCTAAAACACAAGCTCTGAGCATGTCCTCAAGAGTCTGAATCGTACTCTCCGACTGACCGTCAGTCTGCGGATGAAAGGCTGTGCTAAAACTCAATCGGGTGCCCAAAGCTTCCTGTAGTTTCTGCCACAATCGGCTGGTAAACTGGGTGCCACGGTCGGACACGATGCAAGTCGGAACACCATGCAGTCGCACAATCTCATCAATATAAACCTGGGCGTACTGAGAAAATCCAAAAGTGGTCTTCACTGGCAGGAAGTGAGCCGCTTTCGTCAGTCGATCCACAATCACCCAAATAGAGTCGTACCCTCGACTGGTCCTGGGTAGACCCACAACGAAGTCCATGGAGACCTGCTCCCACATCCACTCAGGGATGGGCAAAGGCTGTAACTCGCCGGCTGGCCTCTGGTGCTCGGCCTTGACTTGCTGACAAGTCAGGCATCTCAACACAAAGTCTGTAATATCCTTCTTCATCCCGTCCCACCAGTAAACCTCTCTCAAATCACGGTACATCTTGGTGGAACCTGGATGCACACTGTATACTGATCTATGTGCCTCCTCGAGGATATCACGCCTCAGTCCCTCTGATCTGGCACGCACAGTCGAGTCCCAAATCGAAGTATCCCCTGATCATCAATCACGAACTCAGAAACTCTGCCCTGCCGAATCTGCTCAATAATCTCTAAGATACGGGCATCGCCGGACTGTGCCTCGCGGATACGGTCAAGTAACTGTGGGCGTGCTCTGAAATGGGCTAGCTGTCCCCCTGTAGGAGTAAACTCGAACTGCACTCTGCTGTCACATAAAACCTGCCAATCCGCCGTCGACTGCATCTGTACTGCGCTCAAACAAGATAAGCTACCTCCGGGCCTCCTACTCAAAGCATCTGCCACCACATTCGCCTTGCCCGGATGGTATAAAATCTCGCAGTCATAATCCTTCACCAACTCCATCCATCGGCGCTGTCTCAGGTTCAGGTCTCGCTGCTGGAAGATATACTTCAAACTCTTGTGGTCAGTAAATATCTGGCACGACTCACCGTATAGGTAATGTCTCCAGATCTTAAGTGCAAATACCACTGCAGCCATTTCTAAATCATGGGTGGGGTAGTTCTGCTCGTGTTTCTTCAGCTGCCGAGAAGCATACGCGATAACTCTGTCGTGCTGCATCAACACACATCCCAGCCCCACTCTAGAAGCATCACAATATACCACGAACCCGCCTGATCCTGAAGGCAATGCTAACACTGGAGCAGTAGTCAGACGAGTCTTCAACTGCTGGAAGCTATCCTCACATGCCTGGGTCCAATCAAAAGGAACCCCCTTCCGGGTCAACCCGGTCAACGGTGCAGCAATGCGGGAGAAATCCTGGACAAAACGTCGATAATAGCCGGCCAGACCTAGAAAGCTACGAACCTCTGTAACTGATACCGGTCTAGGCCAACGCTGAACTGCCTCGATCTTCTTCGGGTCCACGCAAATACCATCTCTCGTCACCACATGACCCAAGAAGTCGACATTGTCTAACCAGAATGCTCACTTGGAGAATTTGGCGAACAGCTGATGCTCCCTCAAAGTCTGCAATGTGATACGTAAGTGCTGCTCATGCTCCTCCCGGCTCCGAGAATAAACCAAGATGTCGTCAATGAACACAATGATGAACTGATCAAGATACGTCCTGAATACGCGGTTCATCAAATCCATAAATGCTGCCGGGGCATTGGTGAGCCCGAACGACATCACCAAGAACTCGTAATGACCATAACGAGTACGGAAGGCGGTCTTCGGAATATCCTCCTTCCGAACCCGCAACTGGTGATAACCTGATCGTAAATCAACATTCGAGAAGAACCCTGCACCCTGGAGCTGATCAAATAAGTCATCAATGCGGGGTAGGGGATATCTGTTCCGCACAGTAACCCGGTTCAGCTGACGGTAATCAATGCATAAACGCATACTTCCGTCCTTCTTCTTAACAAACAAGACGGGAGCACCCCAAGGTGACACACTCGGTCGGATAAGCCCTTTGTCCAGCAAGTCCTGTAACTGATCCTTTAGCTCTCTCAGCTCCGCCGGGGCCATCCGATAAGGAGGTATAGAAATAGGCCCCGTGCCAGGGATCAAGTCAATACATAACTCAATCTCGCGCTCTGGTGGCAGACCAGGCAGCTCGTCAGGGAATACATCAGGGAACTCTCTCACAACAGGGACCTGGTCCAACGGAACCTCTGTGGAGCGAGTATCACAAATATAGGCTAAGAATCCCTGACACCCTTTCCTTAAGAGCTGACCAGCGCGAAGAGAAGAAATCAAGCTGGGAAGGGTAGCGCTACGATCTCCCTGAATAACAAGAACCGGCTCACCAGGAAAACTGAATTTGACTGCTTTCTCACGGCAGTCCACGGATGCATAACAGGTGGCTAGCCAGTCCATACCAAGAAGAACGTCAAAGTCTAGCATATCGAGGAGAATCAAATCAACTGAAGAATCTCTCTCCCCGATACGAACGGAACACGATCGGTACACAAAACGGGCAACAAAAGACTCGCCTACCGGGGTAATAACGACAAGCGGCTGATCTAACGGAGATGACTCTCGGCCCAACCTCGGTGCAAAATACGTGGATACATAGGAATGTGTGGAGCCTGGATCAAATAATACCCGTGCATCAAAAGAACATACTGGCAGAGTACCTGTCACGACGGCATTGGATGCCTGTGCATCCTGAGGAGTCAATGTGAACACTCGGGCCTATCCACCACTAATAGCTGGCTGTGCTCTGCCTCTACCTCGGCCTCTGCCTCTATCTCCTCGTCCTCTCTGAACCGGACCGCCACGCCCACGGCCTCTAGAAGCATCTGGCTGGCGTGAAGCATCATCAGGAGTAGGAAGTAAAGCTCTCTGCGAAGGTGGTGAAGGTGGTAAAGTCACATGCGGGACTGTCGCCGCGCCCGGACGTCCCATGGTACAGTCTCTGACACGGTGATACTGACTCCCGCACCGAAAACATCCTGGAGACGACAGCTGGGTCTGTGGATATGAACCAAATAACTGACCTCGTCTCAATCCTCTGCCTCCGCCATCTCCCGGAAATAATCTATCACGATGTCTGCCCATCTGCCGCTGAGCTGGAGTATCAGTACAGATCCTCTTCGGCCCAGAAACGACCGGAGTCTCAGAAATACGCTCCTCCAAAAGTAAGGCTGCATCCATCGCGGCAGCGTATGTATCAAAGTGCTGGGTGCCGATGGCAAGGAATAGCTGTGTATCAAGCCCTCGTACAAACCTCTTTATTCTCTTCTCTTCTGTGTCGACTAGGTACGGAGCATATCGAGACAACTGGGTAAACTGTATATCATACTCCGACACTGTCATCCCAGGAGTCTTGCGTAAAGACTCAAAACTACGGGCTCGAGCATCTCGGACACTCTCCGGAAGAAAACGGGCAAGAAATGCAGCTGTAAACTCATCCCAGGTCATAGAAGGCAGACCTGCAGCTCGGCCTCTCTCTACTGAGTCGTACCATGTCTGGGCAAGACCCTCCAGACGAAAACTCGCAAGCTCCACCAATCTATCATCAGAACACCTCAACGAACGGCAAATCCGAGCCATCCTATCAAGAAATGCCTGTGGGTCCTCTGTCGCATCTGTACCGGTGAAAGCTGGAGGTCTCAATCTCATGAACTCCTGTAGTGAAACAGGGATAGTCTCCGTAGTAGCAGCAGGAGTGACCATCTGTGCAGCAGGTACGATCGTGGTCTGTGCGGTGGAAGGAACGTCCTCGGATCTCTGTGCCCGGCTGGACTCAACTAAAGATCCCATCATCTGCCGCAACTCTTGCATGCCGGCCTCCAATCTGGCAATACGGTTAGGATAAGGCGGATCAGTATGACCCTGAGGGGTAGGCGTATCCTCCCGCTCGATCCTCGCCTCAGACGGGCCCGCCCGAATCTCATCCCTAGCGGCAGCCCTCTGAGCTCTCGTAGTCTTTGGCGGCATCAAAGCTGGAATAAGAAACATGACTGATAAGATCATTGCAATTGAATCAAGGAATGCAAGGAATCAAGAAAGGAAATACAAGCAATTATGTCCTAAGGTCACTTAGGCGGAGTACCGTATCGTAAGTATGCCGCGGATCATACCCACGGTACGCCACTCTGCTTAAGCCACCTAATCCATCTACCAAGGTCGTCCTACACTCAGAAAGGTAAAACCTACGCTCTGATACCAACTTTGTCACGACCCGAAAGTATGGAACGTGACTGGCACTTAGATTACGAGACGTCTAAAGGCGTACCGTAACCTAAGTCAGCCAAAGCCCAGAAAAATCTAAACCAAAATCAAAAGCGAGTGAAGGAAAACCTTTAATGAAAACGATTTTTCAAATCAATTAAGTTGCATAGAATCCCTTTTTTAAAAACATCATAGATTTCTGAAAATTTCGGCAGAGTCTCCCCTGTATTTTCTATCCCCCAAAATGGGTACAACAAGATAATAAACCTGTAATCATAAAAATGGCATCCCCAAGCGGGAGCTAGCTCTTCGCCCAAGGCGGATCACAACCACATGCAATATAATAGTAATATCAAGAAAAGAGCATGAAAGAAACGCAAAATATCCGAAAACACAACGCCGGCTCAAGTGAGCTCGACCCAAAAGAACCATAAATATACAAGTCTCTCAGTCTCATCACTAGGTCGCATATACAATATAAAGTGGTAGATGGAGAATACTAGATACAATGATAAAGCAAAAGAAATAAAGTATGCTCGCAACCCACCTACGGGCGATGTCGCGAGTCTGAGCAAAAGGAACTGATGATAAGATAGCCCGCCGCTACAAGACTGACGGGTCCGACCTGCAAGACACTGTGGCACAACGGGGGTGAGTTGCCAGCTCGTGAGTAAATATAACATCTAATAAGGCAATCGTAGGAATGCACGCAATGCACCACAACATGCATGTCCATATGTGCTATAATATCTCTAGTATGCATGCACAGGTATGCAATGTCATTATTAAGTCTTTAAGTGTTTTAAATGGTAAGGTTATTGAATTCTTAACTTTAGAACATGAATATCTGTATAATAGCTAAATATCATCAAGAAATCATCTGAAAACCCGTGTCAAGCATCGACACCAAAAAGGAATCATATCTGTCTCAATATCGGGCTCCGTCAGTCCGGATCGGCCCATATCATAAATCTCACGACAACGGTCGGTATCCTCCGGATATCCGCCGCGCCAGACATCACCGGTAGGTAGTCTTCCCCTGCCAGGCTCATCGTCTACAACTCGATCTTCTTGCCCCGGGGTACCATACCGGGCCCACCATGTACCCGAGACGGTTCATCCACTCCTCGAATCGGGTCTCGAAATCCAACAGAAAACATGAAAACTCATGGTGGACGACACATACATCACGAGAAAACCGCAACTTTGTTTTGAAAATGATAAATATAAGGTTTTGTTAAATTCTTGCGGTTTTCCCCAAAAATCCAGAAATCGCAGCAATACTGAAATCATCAAGAAAATCATAATGTCCACATGTTATATATGATAAATGTCTATGATATCAATGCATACGATGTGAATTTTGGCTAGAGTTCTATGTAAATATGATGATGATGCGAGATATATGCATGCGATGCAGTTTCATATATCAAGTATGAATGCAGGTGACGATATTAAGATGAACAGGTTCTATCGTGCACGTGGCATGTCAATTACCAAAGGCGTGTGTGTCACATGAATAGTGCGCGTGCTACAGATGCCAATGGTAATAGTGTTCGTGTCCTACAAAGTGATATCGCATAAGTATGGATGAATGTCCATGCAATCTAATATACTGTTCGCTATAAGGGTATGCAGTGTACATGAATGGATAAGCTAACTAACAATATGAATCTTGCAAGGGATAAGGAAATCCTAACTAAGGGGGCGCATCGCGCCATTCGGACGATTCCCCCATAGATGAATACATCTACTCACCTGAAATCTCCGCTAATCCGATCCGGCCACCGCCTTGCCTTTTCGCGCCGTGTCCGAAGTTTCCCCGACCGATCCTATATTTGCACAATACCAAGCATAAGATTACAAAACCTAACACAATGAAAGTCACAACATACAATTATCCACGCTCTCGTATTAATCATAGCATGCACTCGGTGCGCGGAAAAACGCACGAAAATCGCTAATCGTTAAACTAGAATTGTCATTTCGGGAAAATCGACTAAACTACAACCCGACTAGACGAAACCCCGCGTTCGCGCATTCTAATAATCCTATACGAAGCTAATAATATTGCTAACCTAACGCAAATTGAACGCATTCTATTTTTCGTAAAAAAACTAGCAAGCAAATTCAACGCCGATTCAATGCAAACATCGATATTTTGTCGATTTAGCGAGCATATAAATACACCATTAACCACTACAACCAATTAGAAACCCAAAGCCCTAATTTAATCCTAACAACTATGCTTCAAACCCTAGTTTTAAAATCAATCCTTCTCTTGATTTTTCCTAAACAACATTTACCACTTAAACTAATATTTAGAATTTCAATTCTAGCATAATTAAACCACAAGTTAACAAAAAGATTAGAATTTTCACCTCTCAAGCTTGAACCCTAGCTTGATCAAGTCACCAAGAAGCCTCCTTTCATCTAGTTTTTGAACCAATTTGGGTAGAAGAGAGAGTGGTTTAGGGTTTGGGTTTGAATGGAGATGGAAATTTATGAATTTAAATGGATTTTTAGCAAGGAAAAAGAAGCAAAATGAAGTGATGAAGTGGGGAAATCTGCAGGTGAGGGGTCGGCCAGCAGGTGGGGAAGGGAAATGGGGGTTTTTTGGAGAAGTTTCTAGGTCTATAACCATCATAAGTTATCATTTAATGCTTTCATGTCAACCTTTTTACAAAAAAACCCATTTTTACTTCATTTTTCATTAAATTTCCCACCTTTAAACCAAAAGTTTGCAAGACATGATACAATTTTATTAACACCATATTTTAGCTTATAAGGACTCCTAATTAATAAATTTACCTAATTAAATTTGTATTTATCCCTAATTTAATATATTTAAAAAGGCTTAAAATAATAAAAAAAATAATTAATTACGAAAAAAAAATTTATTTAACTAGAAAATTATAAATGACATTTTAGTGACAAAATTATAGTAATATCTTATTTAAATTTTGTATAATTAGGTCTACAATGAAAAATATCAATTTTGACTTTTTACCGAAAAAGCCGAAAAATTAGCCGATTACCGAAAAACTGCCTAAACGATTTTCGAAGGGTTACACGGTCACATAATCGAGTTAAGGTTTGTTGTCTTCTAGAGGGTCCATCGCTTTACTTGCACTATTTAGAACGTCTTTAAACAACGGAAAGATCCAACACTTGGAAATTTCCCGACAGGGGAAAAAGCGGGTATTTATATCTGGTCGAACTTTTTAACATATTCTAAAATTACCCAGAAAAACACAAACGAGGTTAAAATATCCGATCGAATAAACGAGTCCCCAATTAAAACCCTAGAAAACTCAACACTTGAGTGGAATTAAAAAATTCCCATAAAAAATGACAAGAAAGGACCTAAGAATAAATATGTGAAGTTTGAGGGACTAATTCACAATTTTGGCCACAGAACCGCCGCCAAACCCTTGTTTTGGCTGCGGTTCAGCGGTCAAATTTTTGAGTTAGAGGTCCGTAATTCGCAGTAATTCTTAGATTTTCCTGCTTAATTTTTTGAGCATTTTTAATTCACAAAAATCCACAGTTTGAAAAAATGTACAGAGAAGGGTTTTGATCGGGGTTTCAGGGTTTGATCGGAACTCTAACTTCGTCTACACATCGCCTAAAGCCTTAGCTAGGCTCGGATACCACTATAGGGTTCCTAGGCATACCCAAGAGGTCCCACAAGGCATCAACCATGCCAAAATCAAAAATTTATGTGCCGAGAAACCCTATGCAAGATCGTTAACTAGAGATTGGGCGAAAAGCAACAAGCAAACAAACTACTTTGCTACTAAGTGAATGGAAATACAACCTTTGTAGATCCGGTCCTCCACTTCTTTAGCTCCGTGATGACGTCCCTTCGCTGCGATCATCGGGATCCCGGACTCTAGCGATGGTTTCGTCGGAGAAATGAGCGGGCTAGGTCGTTGACTTCGATGCCGAAGATGATCTACGTCGAGGCAACTCTAACTCAAGCTCCATCTTCTCTTGGTCATGAACCTTGTGAAGAAAACACCCAATACAACATGGCAAGTGGTAGAGAATGAAGAAATAAGAAGTGGGTTCACTTTGGATTTCGATTTCTCACTTGATTTCAACACTTGAAATTTTTCAAGAAAGCTTTCTTCTTTTCTTCATGAAGAAGAAGATGAAGAAGAAAAGAAAAAGGATTATCTTTTAAATGAATAATCAAGTGAAGACTTATCATGTTGCAACCATGGGTGAGTAAACTCTTGTAGAGATTAAACTAGGGTTTAGGTAAATGGTTAGGGTTAAGGAATAAAACAAAATGGTAAGACTTTTTCAAAGATGCTTAAAAAGCTTCATGAAGCTTCAAGCATAAAACAAGAAAATCCACCATTTTGCTTAATCAAAATGAATAAAGAAAATAAAACCCTAAACCCTAACCATTAACTAAACATGGTTTAAAGCAAACACACCCAAGTTTGCATGTATCATCAAACATGATACAATCTAGCGCACAAAAAAATATATCACATATACAACTTGTGCACATCAAGTGAGAAGATCAATCTTAAGTGAACCAATACTAGTTAATGTAAAGTAATATATCAAATATATAATTATACATTAAATCATTAAATCAATACTTGATTTAATGATCCGGTCATATCGCATATAACCGACTAATATCAAGTGTATCAATGTATCGAATCAACACTTGATTCGGTAACCCGGCTATATCTCATATAACCGTTCAATGATACAAATCACAAGAATAGAATACAGTATCACATACTGGTATAATTCTTGGTCCCGCACATATCTCATATGCGCTCCTATTTCGTTTCGCTTGAGACAGGAAACCTCTGTGTAGGACTCTAAAGACTCGTCAATACGCCGGCAGCAGGTGATGATCATATCAAACACCCACAAGCCGCAAGCGGTGTGCTAAACGTAACGGCCACCCGGGTATTGAACGATCAGAAGATCAACGAGCAAGCCCGCTCACACTCCTGTGAATCCAACCAGTAACACTTACCGTACAGTCCGGTCTCGTCGTCTCATATGTCGCATATCTCGCCTAGGGGTGGTAAACGTCAGACCCCAGTAGCTCGATAAGTCGTGTCGATATGAGGTCTATAACAGTTCGAAAAACTACTGGTAACACTTACCAGTAAATCTCATCAACCCTGGCCAGGGATTTCCGGTTATAACCAATCGAACACAGCACAACATCAACTCCCTATACCGGGAGAGACGAATCCCCTCCTATCGCTTATTGCCTCCATGTGATTCGAGACTGTACCCAAAAACCACCATTTTGCACGCCCTCTTAGACGTGGTAAGGTGGAAATCAAAGAACAGTGGAAATCACACAAGACTCTATGACGATCTCGGGTCTACAGACTAACATGTACCAGTGTCACCAGAGAACTGCCATCTGACGTAAGGTATAATACCATCTGGGAGTTCTCGGCGAGTCCGTCCAGTGTACCCAGTCTCCACTGAGCACCCGTATATCATCTCTGATGTCAAACACCAATGGATATGGGATCATCCATCGCCCATCTGTATGGGTCGAGAAGGTATACGCTAGTCTACTCTGGTATATCGATGCCCCGTCTCGATACACCCACGACTAGGGACCTTGAAGGATGTACTTATGGACTACCATGTCCCCACTAGTATGATCCGCATCATAGTCCAGATAGTCAAGTACACATCCTAAGGGCTTTACCAACATGTAACAGAGAGACAATCAGTGTACACGTTAAGGTAAAGAGCAACCAGATAGTATACTATCATGTCGAGCGAGAAAGTCCTCCCTATATATGTCCAAGCATACACTACAATATACATCCTATGTATAGTAATGGCCTCTAGGGCATACATATAACTAACACCATTAACTTAAACTAGGGTTTAGTCTCTACAAAGGTTAACTCACCCATGGTTGCATTATGATATACTTCACTTGATTATTCTTTTTAGTTAATTCATTATTCATTCTTATTCTTTTCTTCTTCTTCATCTTCTTCAAGTGAAAAAAAACATTGCTAGAAAAATTTCAAGTGAAGAAAAAGAGTGAGAAATCCAAATCCAAAGTGAACCCACTTCCTATTTCTTCATCCTCTACCACTTGCCATGTAGTATAGGGTGTTCTCTTCACAAAGTTCATGACCAAGTGAAGATAGAGCTTGAGTTTGAGTCTCCTCGACGTAGATCGTCTTCGGCCTCGAAGTCAACGACCTAGCCCGCTCATTTCTCCGAAGAAACCATCGCTAGGGTCCGAGATCCCGATGATCGCAGCGAAAGGACGTCAACACGGAGCATTAGAAGTGAAGGACCAGATCTACAAAGGTTGTAATCGCTTTCACTTAGTAGTAAAGTAGTTTACTTGCTTTTAGTTTCGCCTTATCTCTAGTAAACGATCTTCCATAGGGTTGTTCGGCACATAAAAACTTTGATTTTGGCATGGTTGATGCCTTGTAGAACCTTGTTAGTGTGCCTAGGAACCCTACAATGGTATCAGAGCCTAGCTAGAGCTTTAGGCGAAGTGTAGACGAAGTTAGAAACCCGATCGAACCCCGAAACCCTAATCAAAACCCTTCTCTGTATATTTTTTAAATCTGTGGATTTTTCCTAATTAAAAATGCTCAGAAAATAGAGCAGGAAATTCTAAGGAATATGGCAGAAAACGACAACCTAACTCTACAGTGCCACCGTGGAACCGCGGCCCTACCCTACTTGTTGCGGCGGTTCCGCGGCCTTATGTGATGATTAGGCACTCCATTTTCTACAGTTATCTCCGTAGGTGTTTCTTGTTTCTTCTGGGAATTTTTGATTTATACTCAACAGTTGAGTTTTCTGGGTTGTATTGGGAGTTCGTTGATTCGATCGGAAAGTTTGACTTCGTCTTTGTGTTTTTCCGGGTAATTTAGAAAGTGTTAAAAAGTTCGACCGGATATCAATAACTCACTTTTTCTACTGCCGGAAAATTTCCAAGTGTTGGATTTTTTCATTATTTAAGAACATCTGAATCGTGCAGGTAACGCGATGGACCCTCTAGAAGACAACAAACCTTAACACGATTATGTGACCGTCTTGAACTGCCTTTTGAACCTTAGGGTTTGGGGCAGTACGGCGTGCCACATGTGAGGCGTTGGCTTGACCCTTCTACGGCTGGACCGTTGGTACTGTGGCATGAAATGGATGTTTTTAAATTCCCCTCAAGTGTTGAGCTATTTGAGACAACTTGGGTGTTTGATTATTCGATCGGAAAGTTTAACATTGTCTATTTATCTGGAATGTGATACAATATTTGGAATCCACAAATAGTTATGAGATAACTGATTTGATTATTATAAACATAGCACTTTAGTCTCAAATGATTGGTTGCCACGGGATTTTGATGCGATCAAAAGTCCGTCGCAATCACGTAGCGTACGCGGATACTCGCGGGGTAAACTTAATAGATAGCCACGCCCCATAACCCCGACCAAGTGACTTTAGGAGAACCCCGTAGCCAAAAGCATCCGTTCGGGTGCTCGCGGCAGCGGTGTTCTGCCTTAGTGCACTTCGTCGACGGCATCCGGGGGTGCGGCCGTCTACTAAAGTTTACGACGAGCATTCGATCAGGATGTCGGGAATCTTGTTGAATTGCCCGACTTGATATTGAAAAGAGTTTTCGATTATGAGACTAAAATGCAGGGTTTATAATTGTTAGGCATGCGATGTCTAAGGAATTCATTTGATTAGGCATGCGATGTCTAAGGAAATTGCGGATTCCAACTGTTGTAGTTTTACACTTTCTTTTCTGCGACCGTAAGTGTAATATGTGATATCGCCGGTTTCGTTGCTATATGTCAACGACAATTGGGATACGCATGTTTACTTACGTTGATGACATGTGATGTTATGTGTTGCTGGATATGTTATATTGGATCGTCGTGTTTGAATAGCCGGGGTTTTTTTTTATGTGAGACGAGTGTTTTTCATTTTCATTCATGTAAAAAACTTGTATGTAATATTCTTTTATTGGGGCACTTCCGGGTTGAGGATGATGTCACCATTGTATATTATTTACTTTTCCGCATTAGGATAGACCCAAGGCGGGGAGCACAAGTAACCGGGTTCTAGGGTCCAGTGGGAGACCATCTCGAGGAGTCGAGTCCGGGTCTCCTAACTCTAGAATTGGTAGGATTGCTTGCCGCTCTCGTAGGGGTCTAGGGGTATGGGATTGGCTGTTCATCACGACAGTGGAATCCGTGTTTTATACAGGCTCAAAATAAAACACGGACGTCCTAGTATATCCAATATTTCATATGATATTTTCTGCTGCGTTATCTGTGATATGATCATGTGATTTGTTCAGATAGATATTGTATATAGTATATATGATATATTATATAAACGTTGCTTATGTTTTACACCTGCGCTAGCCCTGCCCCGCTGTGCCGTTAGTTACCTAACCTAACGGTGCAGACGGGACATCGAGGCGAATGCGGATGGCATAAGCGTACATTGTATTTATCTGTGATGTTTAGGTGGACTTAAATGATGGGACATTCATTAATGAGATTAATGAAAGAAAAATAAACCTAAATGATGTTGTGGAATCGAATTTCAAAAAATTAGGTAGCTCTATGTTAGTTATATGTAGGCCCTAGAGGCCATTACTGTACATACGATGTATATTGTAATGGATGCTTGGACATATATAGGGAGGACTTTCTTGCTCGACATGATAGTATGCTATCTGGTTGTACTTTATCTTAACATGTACTCTGATTGTCTCTATATTACATGTTGATAAAGCCCTTAGGATGTGTACTCGACTACTGGGACTATGATGAGATCATACTAGTGGGGCCACGGTAGTCGACGAGTACATCCTATAACTGTTCCTAGTCGAGGGTGTATCGAGACAGGGCATCGATACACCATAGTAGACTAGCGTATACGCATCTTGACCCATATGATGGGCGATGGATGATCCCATATCCATCGGTGTTTGACATCAAGGATGGTGTACGGGTGCTCAGTGGAGACTGGGTACACTGGACGGACTCGCCGAGAACTCCCAGATGGTATTATACCTCACGTCAGATGGCAGTTCTCCGGTGACACTGGTACAGAGTAGTCTGTTGACCCGAGATCGTCATAGAGTCTTGTGTGGTTCCCACTGTGCTTTGATTTCCATCATACCTGTTGGAGATAGTGCCCTCATAGTCAATTATTGGATCGCAGGTACGTGATTGCAATAATTGCGGAGGACCTATACCGGTAGGACAGTCTTACTCGAGATGATAGTATGCTATCTGGTTTGCCTTTATCAGTCGTGTACATGTTCAGGTGACTGATTACATGTTACACTTTGATAGATCCCTTAGGATCTTGCTTTACTACCAACAGTATGATGGCGATCATATACGTGAGAGTTGGGTAGTTTATATGCATATCCTTAATTGTGGTCCCTAGTCGTGGGAGTTTCGAGACAGGGCATCGATACTCCGGAGTAGACTAGTGTATACAGTCGAGACCCCGACGAGGGGCGGTGGCCGGTCTCACAAGCCACTGGTGTCAGTTGGATCACCTAAGATGTATACAGGTGCTCATTGGGTTATGAGTACACCGGACAGGACTCGCCGGGAATCTGCTAGTTAGTACTATATCTATCGTCAAATAGCAGTTCCCTGGTGACATGTGTACAGGTTAGTTCATCGACCTGAGGTCGTCATTTGTCTCGTGTGAGTTCCCACTGTGCTTTGATTTCTACCCTACCACGGCTCAAAGGAGTCGTGCAAACAGGTAGTTTTTGGGTACAGTCCCGAGCCATATGGAGACACGTGAGCGGATCGGCAGGGGATTCGTCTCTCCCAGTATTGGGGGCGAGGTCGTGCTGTGTCTAGGAGAGCCATTACACAAAGTCCATGGCCATGGCAGGAGATTTACTGGTAGGTACTCCAGTAGTATCTCAGGGTGTTATTGGGCTACACTCCGACACGACTTATACTGCTATTGGGGGTCTGACGTTACTAGCCCCCTAGGCAGATATGCGATACTCATAGACGAATGGACCGGACTGTATATACATTGTCACTGTTAGGCTCAGTAGGGTTTCCGGATGAGTTCGCTCATCGGCCTCCCTTGAGGTCAGTCCATGGGCAGCCGTTACGCATTGCTAGTGCCGCTGACGGTTTGTGGTTAAACCCACTGCCAGGGTATTGACGAGTCATTAGAGTCCCCCACAGACAGTTTCCCAAGTTCGGGCGAAACGTTGTAGAGGCCGTATGGTTTTATGGCAGGGTTCGGAAAATGCACGTGCGTTTACGCACGTGTCAGTTTTCGGGCAGATGATACTGGTCGGCTTTGGTTTAAGCCGGATCCGAGTATTATATTGAGTAGATATAATATCTTTGTCTCAGTTGCATTTGTATTCGGTCGTAATACAAATGCGGGTATATTTATACAGTTACGGGGTTATCCTGAAAGTCGTTTCAGGATCACTTTTGGAAGTTGCCAGTTTCCAGTTTTCTATCAGCCGTCTTTTAACATTCGGTTAAAGACGGATTTATCTTTTCTTGAATGAGAGTGAGTCATGCTTCTAGAAGGTTCTAGAAGTTTCTAGAAAGTGGTGACAAGGATTATGACTCATGCTTTGACTTTAATGATTCTTGTTTTCCTTAAGATATTTGTTCTTGATCTTTTGTTATGATAAGGATCATTGTTTATGGTCACCTCCATGATTGCTCCTACACTCACCCTCCTCCTCCTTTAAAGTGGCCGGCCCTCTCTCTCCTCCTCCACTTACTCACTTGAAAAGATTATGGTTGTTAAAAAGAAAAGACCAAAGTTTTGGATGCATGGAAATTTCATAGTTCATTTCTTGTTCCATTTCATTTCCATCGGCAACTTCATTAACCGATCGTCCACGGCTTTGGGCGAAGTGAGACAAAGTCATCTACTCATTCTCTACATCATTCTTGGTCGTCTCTTTTAGCAAACTTGACGACCGACTTGCCTCAAGTCAGAGGCGGGAGCCCGTTTAAAGAATCATCGACGTGGTGCCACCTGGACGAGCAGATCGGAGATCGAAGAGATCGGAGCAGCCGCAACGGAGCGTGGGATGATGGTTAAAGAACGAAGGACTCGGATCGTTCGGTATAACCTTTCTACACTCTTTACAGTTTGTTAGTTTAGCAATAATGGCAGATCCGGGTTAAAGTATACGATAGCGCCAGTTAAAAAGCATTTTGTTCCGCATTTGGCGTCTGTAGACGGCCGGGGCGCTACCGTAGACTTACAGTGGTATCAGAGCCTCACCATTTTGCTATACTAACTTGTGCTAACGCGTTTAAAACATCGATCGAACCGGAAATCAAAAACTGCAAAATCCAATTTTCACAGTTTCTGTCGATTTTAAATGGTGTCCTAAAAATATTCCACATATCACAGAAAGTTGTGCAGGGTTTTCTAAGCATACCGACAAAATTTGAGCACGTGATTCGACCAAACAGCCGCGGAATCGCGGCCAAACCCATGGTTTGGCCGCGCATCCGCGGCCGTTCTATGGGATCAGTGCACCAAATTTTCTCTGTGTCTTCTCTGTTGGAATTTGGGGTTTTTGGTATATATCTTTTGGGCCCAGATTTTGTTACTGTTCACCAGATGTTCGTGGGGCCCACTTTGTGATATTTAGTCGATCGAAATTTAAACATGTTAGTTTACAGTGCTTACATTATATCTCCGACCGGGAATGTCATTTGATCGGTAAACAGCGTCTAATTGCTATAGTTCTTTTAGACGGGTTTGCGAACGTGACATTCGCGTTGATGTTCTGTGTTGTGCTGTGATGTTGCGGATTTGTCGTGGTGGATAGCAGTGTGCAATGATAGTGCAGTTTGAGTTTATTTGTACATTTGATATTGCGGGGCGAGCGTCCAACATGTGGACTGCCGTCACTGCCTGTTGTATAATATTCTTTTGGGGCACGACCAGGTTGCGGTCGATGTACCTGCTGTACTATTTTTCATTACTGTACTAGGTTTTACCCCGCGACGAAGTGCACGGATAGCCGGGTTCTGGAGGGCAATGGGTCCGCATCTCATGGCTTTGAGAGGCAGAGGGGCCCCACTCTAAAATTGGCAGACTATTCGCCGCACTCATAGGGGGTACAGGTTGACCCAAGGAGGGATGCCCAAGATTACCGGATTCCGTGAAGTGCTGGATGGTCCATTCACTTTGCTGTAGGGGGCTGCCTCGCTTCAGGTTTTGGCGGGTAACTTGCTGCACCCGTAGGGGTCTAGGTTTCATTGCACAGGCTATCCACACGACAGGGGAACGTCGGGTTTCAGCAGCGGCTCTGTGAAACCCGGGGATCCCAGATTATCTGTATTGTTCTGTGATGCTTATTACTTTTCTGTAATGTTGCATATTATCACGCCTGGAGCGATTATTGTATATTGGTTTATATACTATTAGATGTTGTATATGTTTTACACCCGCGCTAGTCCAGTCCCCGCTCTGTCGTTAGTTAAGTAACCTAACGGGTGATGACGGGACCCAGTGACGAATGCGGATGGCATATACATACATTTTATTTTCGTTCTTTTCTTGTGTGATTATTGATGGGACTGCGTTGATTCTGATCAATGCAAAGTAAAACAAACCTGTTTGCAGTTGTTGGAACAAATTTAAAAAGTGTTATTGCAAAGAAGTTTCCTTTTGTTTTGCATAGCGGTATTCAGTGGAATATCCTGCACCTCATTCGACGGGGCAAGGGCCGATATCCCCTCACCGGGACTGACCCCTTGGGCAAAAGTTTGCGTCAGGGTAATAACTTCACTATTGTCGATTACAAGTTGCTTTGCATAGCGGTATTCAGTGGAATATCCTGCACCTCATTCCACGAGGAAAGAGCCGAGATCCCTTCACCGGGAGTGACCTCTTTAGCAAAAGGTTTTCGCCACTATATTTTAAAAAGCTATCAGGTTCCTTCAGCGATATCAAGTTCACTACGTTAAAGGTTTTTCGCCAAAAACCAGCCGTAGCCCTCCGTCACTTCTTTTGAGTATTCAGTAGTATTCAAGCTATGTATTTTAGCCAAAGTTAAGGCATGGTGTTTGGTAGCTGCTGGGTATTCAATTGTTGCATAGATAGATGAGTTAGTTTGGGACAGTCGTTCTGCCATTTTGGCCAACGTCAAGGGCATGTGCGGGTGGGTTCAAATTGAAAAGATAGTGACGGGTAGAACTTGGCATGTGACTTATGACATTTTGACCAAAGCCAAGGTTATAAGAGCATGGGGAAAAAATCAGATCGGGAGTTTCTAAAGAAACTGAAACTTGCCAAGTATGCGCATACCTTCTGGAGTATGAGTAACGTGGATGCATTCCATCACGTTATCATGCAATGAGAGTTGGATCCCGATTCCCACTGATGAGTTGGTTTACTCTTCGGGTGATCCCGATTGATTCTTCTTTAGGTTTGGAGGAGAATTTGACAGGACAGTGGGAGGTTTCCGGATTAGATAAAGTGATAACCATTCTGATCTAGGTTAGAGTGCACGCAGAGTGTTTCTTTTCTCTCTCTCTTTGGCAGCGACCTTTGACCGACCCTAGACTATGACTCAGTGACCAGGTTGACCGAACCTTCTTAAAAATACTGGCTTTTGGATTGTCTATGTTGCATAAGTCATTGCCACTCCTTCTTTTACCCTTTGCATTTCTCAGAACACCCGTTTTACTACGGATATCCACTTCCATTGGATAGATCCATCGTATGGTTATATACGAACTCGAAGGGACTTCTTCGAGGATGGATCCAGGTTCAGGAGAAATAGAATTGGTTTATTCAGTTGTCTTTTATTATCACCTTCTCTCAGGTTGCGAGAGCTCCTTGGTTTAGGAGAGTACACCTATTACGCTTATTGGATAGTCTTATTCCAAACCATAGGCAGGTGCCGAAAGGTAGGGAATGAAGAAAACCAATTAGCCTAAGTAGGGTGTGCAAAAGGTAATATGTAAAGACAAAATAAAGGGATTAGAAAGAGGGCAAAGTAAATTGCGACTGATATCATTCACGACCAAAACCGCGTACTTCATCGCCACTCCTATTTCACCTTTAAAGGAATAAGGTATTATTCAGTTGTCTTTTATCGTCACCTTCTCTCAAGATACGAGTACTCCTTGGTTTAGGAGGGTACACCTATTATGCTTACAGGATAGTCTTCTTCCAAACCATAGGCTGGTGCCGAACGGTAGGGAAAGAAGAAAACCATTTAGCCTAACGATGGTGTACAGAAGGTAACGACTAAAGACAAATAAAGGGATTTGAAGAGATGGCAATAAAATATACGGTTGAAGTCATGAATTGGATTATGGAAGAGGCATTGCTATGAATACCAAGATACCCCTACGAAACATTTTCATGTTCCAGTGCACTGTTAAAAGAAAACTATTTTCCTGATTAGACACTTACTCCAAGGTATGTATTTACCAGGTTTCATTCTCATATCTGTATGGTTTTACAGATGATGAGTAGGAGTAAGTTATTGGGAATTAGGTGATTATCCTCATTATATCGGAATTCGTTGTAATTGGTGATATTTGAGGAAATCGCCAGGGTACAGTTTTCAACCTACGACGCACAGGTTTTGAGTTGTTCAACTCAGCGGACTTATACAGAGTATTGTATGTTGTCCAAGTGTCCATCAGGACAAAGGGATAGGTCCTCGTACTATGTTCTGTTTACTTATAACTTCTCTAGTATTTAGACAAGTGTTTCGTAGAAATACAAGGTCTAAGTTTTGAGAAGTTGTGGGTATAAGAATAAAGTAGAGAACCAGGTATCACAAGTATCGGGATTCTTCAAAGAGATCGAAGATGTAGATTCTTGTGATTGGTATTCAAATGATAGTGATGGTTTTGAGAAACGTGTTTCTCTTTCAGGTTACTCATAATTGGATGGATTCCTAAGTTGATTAATGCTGATTAGCCTCTTTCCATTAAGTTGATATGCACTGGAGACAGCTGCATGATTTGAATCAGGTTCCAATTAAATAAGTGCCAAAGTTTCTATATTGGAAATAGAATGGTTCGTACCTTAAAAGATGTTAAGGTACGGGGAGTTGTCCAGCTTATGCTTAAAACCAGACTCTGGATAACTCAGGGCACGTTTCTGTAATGGCTGTTTGTGGGTTGACCCTGGCTATGACGAGGGTTGATATTCTACCATTTGGAAGATCAATAGTGATATTGTTCTTGACTCGCCACAGTTTTAGTAAAATGGATTTTTTTTTTCAGAAAACAGTAGTGGGAGTATGGTAGAACTGGAAGTGATTCCAGAACCGCAAACGATTACGGAAAATTTAATAGGACCTAAAGATTCAATCAAGATTGACATTCCAATAGCCACTCCGCAGATATGGTGGGTAACCTCAAACACCCGAGAGGTACTTCGGTAGGCTCAAGGACGGTGACAGGGAGGTTCTTATCTACCCAGACTTGACACTACTGTTGTTCCAGGCTATGAGACCCGGTAGGAGGGTTGTCGTAGTCAGTGGGAGCATCGGAAGTATAGTGGGCAAGTAGCTTATGTCTATTTATAGACTAGAGCAGTTATAGCGGAGATAGATCATCTAATTTTGATGTGACAGTCATGGGTTTGACTTCAATCAGAATATGGGATGGATCTGTTGAGAAGGTAGTAGGGTGTGATGTCATGGTATCTGAATGACATACACAGAGTAGGAAGTAAAATTCCTATACTACGATCGGTTGTACTGTGGTCGTCACACAGTTGTTTCTCCAGACAGGATATGGATATAATATTTGACATTCTGGTTTCTAGATCTATGGTTTTAGATCTGGATTTGGGTAGTTTCCCAATGTGGGTACTTTGATAGATATTCTAATGGTTTTTAGAATAGTTGACTCCTAGCATGGTGGTGTACCTGCAGGTGATGGAGTCACCCTCTCTAAAGGTGTCGTATAGGCTAAAGGGGAGAGGGATGTGCATTATTGACAGATCACTTGCTTAGGCAACTGAGTCAATCATGAGATGTCAAGTACCGCACCAAATGTTGTTTTTGCACTAGATGCAATAATTTTGTATCAATCCAATCCTAGAGAAACATAAGGAAGCAGTTTTAGAACATAAGTACATGTTCTACGGATTTGATGACGGCAGCCTCTTTCGGGAGACGGTTATCATTCCAAGCTTCAAAGGTGACATGGATGACAGAGTGATTGTCAGAGTTATAGTTTTTCCCTCTGTCGAAGAGGGACAGTATTATGGACAGGTGGTCCAAGAGAATACAGTGGAAGGCATGGTGCCGGATACTGATTAGGTTCAGTGATCGATACAGTCTAAGAAGTTTGGATTTGGAGTTCATTTATGAACTAGGTCCCATCAGATATCCAGACATATTCTAAGACAGGTATTACTCGATTCGGGAGATGGCTTTCTCCGCGAACTTGAGATTTAGAGAGATATAGAAAGAAACATCTAGGCGGATCCACTCACTGAGGCTATTTCTCGAACACAATAGTTTTACAAACGGGCTTTGTGAAACTGATTAGTAGAGGAGTTGGATGTTCGGTTTCACACGGGCTGTGAGTAGTCGACATCGCAATAATTAGCCTTGAGTGCAAGTGGGAGATTGTTGGAGATAGTGCCCTCATAGTCAATTATTGGATCGCAGGTACGTGATTGCAATAATTGCGGAGGACCTATACCGGTAGGACAGTCTTACTCGAGATGATAGTATGCTATCTGGTTTGCCTTTATCAGTCGTGTCCATGTTCAGGTGACTGATTACATGTTACACTTTGATAGAGCCCTTAGGATCTTGCTTTACTACCAACAGTATGATGGCGATCATATACGTGAGAGTTGGGTAGTTTATATGCATATCCTTAATTGTGGTCCCTAGTCGTGGGAGTTTCGAGACAGGGCATCGATACTCCGGAGTAGACTAGTGTATACAGTCGAGACCCCGACGAGGGGCGGTGGCCGGTCTCACAAGCCACTGGTGTCAGTTGGATCACCTAAGATGTATACAGGTGCTCATTGGGTTATGAGTACACCGGACAGGACTCGCCGGGAATCTGATAGTTAGTACTATATCTATCGTCAGATAGCAGTTCCCTGGTGACATGTGTACAGGTTAGTTCATCGACCTGAGGTCGTCATTTGTCTCGTGTGAGTTCCCACTGTGCTTTGATTTCTACCCCACCACGGCTTAAAGGAGTCGTGCAAACAGGTAGTTTTTGGGTACAGTCCCGAGCCATATGGAGGCACGTGAGCGGATCGGCAGGGGATTCGTCTCTCCCGGTATTGGGGGCGAGGTCGTGCTGTGTCTAGGAGAGCCATTACACAAAGTCCATGGCCATGGCAGGAGACTTACTGGTAGGTACTCCAGTAGTATCTCAGGGTGTTATTGGGCTACACTCCGACACGACTTATACTGCTATTGGGGGTCTGACGTTACTAGCCCCCTAGGCAGATATGCGATACTCATAGACGAACGGACCGGACTGTATATACATTGTCACTGTTAGGCTCAGTAGGGTTTCCGGATGAGTTCGCTCATCGGCCTCCCTTGAGGTCAGTCCATGGGCAGCCGTTACGCATTGCTAGTGCCGCTGACGGTTTGTGGTTAAACCCACTGCCAGGGTATTGACGAGTCATTAGAGTCCCCCACAGACAGTTTCCCAAGTTCGGGCGAAACGTTGTAGAGGCCGTATGGTTTTATGGCAGGGTTCGGAAAATGCACGTGCGTTTACGCACGTGTCAGTTTTCGGGCAGATGATACTGGTCGGCTTTGGTTTAAGCCGGATCCGAGTATTATATTGAGTAGATATAATATCTTTGTCTCAGTTGCATTTGTATTCGGTCGTAATACAAATGCGGGTATATTTATACAGTACGGGGTTATCCTGAAAGTCGTTTCAGGATCACTTTTGGAAGTTGCCAGTTTCCAGTTTTCTATCAGCCGTCTTTTAACATTCGGTTAAAGACGGATTTATCTTTTCTTGGATGAGAGTGAGTCATGCTTCTAGAAGGTTCTAGAAGTTTCTAGAAAGTGGTGACAAGGATTATGACTCATGCTTTGACTTTAATGATTCTTGTTTTCCTTAAGATATTTGTTCTTGATCTTTTGTTATGATAAGGATCATTGTTTATGGTCACCTCCATGATTGCTCCTACACTCACCCTCCTCCTCCTTTAAAGTGGCCGGCCCTCTCTCTCCTCCTCCACTTACTCACTTGAAAAGATTATGGTTGTTAAAAAGAAAAGACCAAAGTTTTGGATGCATGGAAATTTCATAGTTCATTTCTTGTTCCATTTCATTTCCATCGGCAACTTCATTAACCGATCGTCCACGGCTTTGGGCAAAGTGAGACAAAGTCATCTACTCATTCTCTACATCATTCTTGGTCGTCTCTTTTAGCAAACTTGACGACCGACTTGCCTCAAGTCAGAGGCGGGAGCCCGTTTAAAGAATCATCGACGTGGTGCCACCTAGACGAGCAGATCGGAGATCGAAGAGATCGGAGCAGCCGCAACGGAGCGTGGGATGATGGTTAAAGAACGAAGGACTCGGATCGTTCGGTATAACCTTTCTACACTCTTTACAGTTTGTTAGTTTAGCAATAATGGCAGATCCGGGTTAAAGTATACGATAACGCCAGTTAAAAAGCATTTTGTTCCGCATTTGGCGTCTGTAGACGGCCGGGGCGCTACCGTAGACTTACAGTGGTATCAGAGCCTCACCATTTTGCTATACTAACTTGTGCTAACGCGTTTAAAACATCGATCGAACCGGAAATCAAAAACTGCAAAATCCAATTTTCACAGTTTCTGTCGATTTTAAATGGTGTCCTAAAAATATTCCACATATCACAGAAAGTTGTGCAGGGTTTTCTAAGCATACCGACAAAATTTGAGCACGTGATTCGACCAAACAGCCGCGGAATCGCGGCCAAACCCATGGTTTGGCCGCGCATCCGCGGCCGTTCTATGGGATCAGTGCACCAAATTTTCTCTGTGTCTTCTCTGTTGGAATTTGGGGTTTTTGGTATATATCTTTTGGGCCCAGATTTTGTTACTGTTCACCAGATGTTCGTGGGGCCAACTTTGTGATATTTAGTCGATCGAAATTTAAACATGTTAGTTTACAGTGCTTACATTATATCTCCGACCGGGAATGTCATTTGATCGGTAAACCGCGTCTAATTGCTATAGTTCTTTTAGACGGGTTTGCGAACGTGACATTCGCGTTGATGTTCTGTATTGTGCTGTGATGTTGCGGATTTGTCGTGGTGGATAGCAGTGTGCAATGATAGTGCAGTTTGAGTTTATTTGTACATTTGATATTGCGGGGCGAGCGTCCAACATGTGGACTGCCGTCACTGCCTGTTGTATAATATTCTTTTGGGGCACGACCAGGTTGCGGTCGATGTACCTGCTGTACTATTTTTCATTACTGTACTAGGTTTTACCCCGCGACGAAGTGCACGGATAGCCGGGTTCTGGAGGGCAACGGGTCCGCATCTCATGGCTTTGAGAGGCAGAGGGGCCCCACTCTAAAATTGGCAGACTATTCGCCGCACTCATAGGGGGTACAGGTTGACCCAAGGAGGGGTGCCCAAGATTACCGGATTCCGTGAAGTGCTGGATGGTCCATTCACTTTGCTGTAGGGGGCTGCCTCGCTTCAGGTTTTAGCGGGTAACTTGCTGCACCCGTAGGGGTCTAGGTTTCATTGCACAGGCTATCCACACGACAGGGGAACGTCGGGTTTCAGCAGCGGCTCTGTGAAACCCGGGGATCCCAGATTATCTGTATTGTTCTGTGATGCTTATTACTTTTCTGTAATGTTGCATATTATCACGCCTGGAGCGATTATTGTATATTGGTTTATATACTATTAGATGTTGTATATGTTTTACACCCGCGCTAGTCCAGTCCCCGCTCTGTCGTTAGTTAAGTAACCTAACGGGTGATGACGGGACCCAGTGACGAATGCGGATGGCATATACATACATTTTATTTTCGTTCTTTTCTTGTGTGATTATTGATGGGACTGCGTTGATTCTGATCAATGCAAAGTAAAACAAACCTGTTTGCAGTTGTTGGAACAAATTTAAAAAGTGTTATTGCAAAGAAGTTTCCTTTTGTTTTGCATAGCGGTATTCAGTGGAATATCCTGCACCTCATTCGACGGGGCAAGGGCCGATATCCCCTCACCGGGACTGACCCCTTGGGCAAAAGTTTGCGTCAGGGTAATAACTTCACTATTGTCGATTACAAGTTGCTTTGCATAGCGGTATTCAGTGGAATATCCTGCACCTCATTCCACGAGGAAAGAGCCGAGATCCCTTCACCGGGAGTGACCTCTTTAGCAAAAGGTTTTCGCCACTATATTTTAAAAAGCTATCAGGTTCCTTCAGCGATATCAAGTTCACTACGTTAAAGGTTTTTCGCCAAAAACCAGCCGTAGCCCTCCGTCACTTCTTTTGAGTATTCAGTAGTATTCAAGCTATGTATTTTAGCCAAAGTTAAGGCATGGTGTTTGGTAGCTGCTGGGTATTCAATTGTTGCATAGATAGATGAGTTAGTTTGGGACAGTCGTTCTGCCATTTTGGCCAACGTCAAGGGCATGTGCGGGTGGGTTCAAATTGAAAAGATAGTGACGGGTAGAACTTGGCATGTGACTTATGACATTTTGACCAAAGCCAAGGTTATAAGAGCATGGGGCAAAAATCAGATCGGGAGTTTCTAAAGAAACTGAAACTTGCCAAGTATGCGCATACCTTCTGGAGTATGAGTAACGTGGATGCATTCCATCACGTTATCATGCGATGAGAGTTGGATCCCGATTCCCACTGATGAGTTGGTTTACTCTTCGGGTGATCCCGATTGATTCTTCTTTAGGTTTGGAGGAGAATTTGACAGGACAGTGGGAGGTTTCCGGATTAGATAAAGTGATAACCATTCTGATCTAGGTTAGAGTGCACGCAGAGTGTTTCTTTTCTCTCTCTCTTTGGCAGCGACCTTTGACCGACCCTAGACTATGACTCAGTGACCAGGTTGACCGAACCTTCTTAAAAATACTGGCTTTTGGATTGTCTATGTTGCATAAGTCATTGCCACTCCTTCTTTTACCCTTTGCATTTCTCAGAACACCCGTTTTACTACGGATATCCACTTCCATTGGATAGATCCATCGTATGGTTATATACGAACTCGAAGGGACTTCTTCGAGGATGGATCCAGGTTCAGGAGAAATAGAATTGGTTTATTCAGTTGTCTTTTATTATCACCTTCTCTCAGGTTGCGAGAGCTCCTTGGTTTAGGAGAGTACACCTATTACGCTTATTGGATAGTCTTATTCCAAACCATAGGCAGGTGCCGAAAGGTAGGGAATGAAGAAAACCAATTAGCCTAAGTAGGGTGTGCAAAAGGTAATATGTAAAGACAAAATAAAGGGATTAGAAAGAGGGCAAAGTAAATTGCGACTGATATCATTCACGACCAAAACCGCGTACTTCATCGCCACTCCTATTTCACCTTTAAAGGAATAAGGTATTATTCAGTTGTCTTTTATCGTCACCTTCTCTCAAGATACGAGTACTCCTTGGTTTAGGAGGGTACACCTATTATGCTTACAGGATAGTCTTCTTCCAAACCATAGGCTGGTGCCGAACGGTAGGGAAAGAAGAAAACCATTTAGCCTAACGATGGTGTACAGAAGGTAACGACTAAAGACAAATAAAGGGATTTGAAGAGATGGCAATAAAATATACGGTTGAAGTCATGAATTGGATTATGGAAGAGGCATTGCTATGAATACCAAGATACCCCTACGAAACATTTTCATGTTTCAGTGCACTGTTAAAAGAAAACTATTTTCCTGATTAGACACTTACTCCAAGGGTATGTATTTACCAGGTTTCATTCTCATATCTGTATGGTTTTACAGATGATGAGTAGGAGTAAGTTATTGGGAATTAGGTGATTATCCTCATTATATCGGAATTCGTTGTAATTGGTGATATTTGAGGAAATCGCCAGGGTACAGTTTTCAACCTACGACGCACAGGTTTTGAGTTGTTCAACTCAGCGGACTTATACAGAGTATTGTATGTTGTCCAAGTGTCCATCAGGACAAAGGGATAGGTCCTCGTACTATGTTCTGTTTACTTATAACTTCTCTAGTATTTAGACAAGTGTTTCGTAGAAATACAAGGTCTAAGTTTTGAGAAGTTGTGGGTATAAGAATAAAGTAGAGAACCAGGTATCACAAGTATCGGGATTCTTCAAAGAGATCGAAGATGTAGATTCTTGTGATTGGTATTCAAATGATAGTGATGGTTTTGAGAAACGTGTTTCTCTTTCAGGTTACTCATAATTGGATGGATTCCTAAGTTGATTAATGCTGATTAGCCTCTTTCCATTAAGTTGATATGCACTGGAGACAGCTGCATGATTTGAATCAGGTTCCAATTAAATAAGTGCCAAAGTTTCTATATTGGAAATAGAATGGTTCGTACCTTAAAAGATGTTAAGGTACGGGGAGTTGTCCAGCTTATGCTTAAAACCAGACTCTGGATAACTCAGGGCACGTTTCTGTAATGGCTGTTTGTGGGTTGACCCTGGCTATGACGAGGGTTGATATTCTACCATTTGGAAGATCAATAGTGATATTGTTCTTGACTCGCCACAGTTTTAGTAAAATGGATTTTTTTTTTCAGAAAACAGTAGTGGGAGTATGGTAGAACTGGAAGTGATTCCAGAACCGCAAACGATTACGGAAAATTTAATAGGACCTAAAGATTCAATCAAGATTGACATTCCAATAGCCACTCCGCAGATATGGTGGGTAACCTCAGACACCCGAGAGGTACTTCGGTAGGCTCAAGGACGGTGACAGGGAGGTTCTTATCTACCCAGACTTGACACTACTGTTGTTCCAGGCTATGAGACCCGGTAGGAGGGTTGTCGTAGTCATTGGGAGCATCGGAAGTATAGTGGGCAAGTAGCTTATGTCTATTTATAGACTAGAGCAGTTATAGCGGAGATAGATCATCTAATTTTGATGTGACAGTCATGGGTTTGACTTCAATCAGAATAGGGGATGGATCTGTTGAGAAGGTAGTAGGGTGTGATGTCATGGTATCTGAATGACATACACAGAGTAGGAAGTAAAATTCCTATACTACGATCGGTTGTACTGTGGTCGTCACACAGTTGTTTCTCCAGACAGGATATGGATATAATATTTGACATTCTGGTTTCTAGATCTATGGTTTTAGATCTGGATTTGGGTAGTTTCCCAATGTGGGTACTTTGATAGATATTCTAATGGTTTTTAGAATAGTTGACTCCTAGCATGGTGGTGTACCTGCAGGTGATGGAGTCACCCTCTCTAAAGGTGTCGTATAGGCTAAAGGGGAGAGGGATGTGCATTATTGACAGATCACTTGCTTAGGCAACTGAGTCAATCATGAGATGTCAAGTACCGCACCAAATGTTGTTTTTGCACTAGATGCAATAATTTTGTATCAATCCAATCCTAGAGAAACATAAGGAAGCAGTTTTAGAACATAAGTACATGTTCTACGGATTTGATGACGGCAGCCTCTTTCGGGAGACGTTTATCATTCCAAGCTTCAAAGGTGACATGGATGACAGAGTGATTGTCAGAGTTATAGTTTTTCCCTCTGTCGAAGAGAGACAGTATTATGGACAGGTGGTCCAAGAGAATACAGTGGAAGGCATGGTGCCGGATACTGATTAGGTTCAGTGATCGATACAGTCTAAGAAGTTTGGATTTGGAGTTCATTTATGAACTAGGTCCCATCAGATATCCAGACATATTCTAAGACAGGTATTACTCGATTCGGGAGATGGCTTTCTCCGCGAACTTGAGATTTAGAGAGATATAGAAAGAAACATCTAGGCGGATCCACTCACTGAGGCTATTTCTCGAACACAATAGTTTTACAAACGGGCTTTGTGAAACTGATTAGTAGAGGAGTTGGATGTTCGGTTTCACACGGGCTGTGAGTAGTCGACATCGCAATAATTAGCCTTGAGTGCAAGTGGGAGATTGTTGGAGATAGTGCCCTCATAGTCAATTATTGGATCGCAGGTACGTGATTGCAATAATTGCGGAGGACCTATACCGGTAGGACAGTCTTACTCGAGATGATAGTATGCTATCTGGTTTGCCTTTATCAGTCGTGTGCATGTTCAGGTGACTGATTACATGTTACACTTTGATAGAGCCCTTAGGATCTTGCTTTACTACCAACAGTATGATGGCGATCATATACGTGAGAGTTGGGTAGTTTATATGCATATCCTTAATTGTGGTCCCTAGTCGTGGGAGTTTCGAGACAGGGCATCGATACTCCGAAGTAGACTAGTGTATACAGTCGAGACCCCGACGAGGGGCGGTGGCCGGTCTCACAAGCCACTGGTGTCAGTTGGATCACCTAAGATGTATACAGGTGCTCATTGGGTTATGAGTACACCGGACAGGACTCGCCGGGAATCTGCTAGTTAGTACTATATCTATCGTTAGATAGCAGTTCCCTGGTGACATGTGTACAGGTTAGTTCATCGACCTGAGGTCGTCATTTGTCTCGTGTGAGTTCCCACTGTGCTTTGATTTCTACCCTACCACGGCTTAAAGGAGTCGTGCAAACAGGTAGTTTTTGGGTACAGTCCCGAGCCATATGGAGGCACGTGAGCGGATCGGCAGGGGATTCGTCTCTCCCGGTATTGGGGGCGAGGTCGTGCTGTGTCTAGGAGAGCCATTACACAAAGTCCATGGCCATGGCAGGAGATTTACTGGTAGGTACTCCAGTAGTATCTCAGGGTGTTATTGGGCTAACTCCGACACGACTTATACTGCTATTGGGGGTCTGACGTTACTAGCCCCATAGGCAGATATGCGATACTCATAGACGAACGGACCGGACTGTATATACATTGTCACTGTTAGGCTCAGTAGGGTTTCCGGATGAGTTCGCTCATCGGCCTCCCTTGAGGTCAGTCCATGGGCAGCCGTTACGCATTGCTAGTGCCGCTGACGGTTTGTGGTTAAACCCACTGCCAGGGTATTGACGAGTCATTAGAGTCCCCCACAAACAGTTTCCCAAGTTCGGGCGAAACGTTGTAGAGGCCGTATGGTTTTATGGCAGGGTTCGGAAAATGCACGTGCGTTTACGCACGTGTCAGTTTTCGGGCAGATGATACTGGTCGGCTTTGGTTTAAGCCGGATCCGAGTATTATATTGAGTAGATATAATATATTTGTCTCAGTTGCATTTGTATTCGGTCGTAATACAAATGCGGGTATATTTATACAGTTACGGGGTTATCCTGAAAGTCGTTTCAGGATCACTTTTGGAAGTTGCCAGTTTCCAGTTTTCTATCAGCCGTCTTTTAACATTCGGTTAAAGACGGATTTATCTTTTCTTGGATGAGAGTGAGTCATGCTTCTAGAAGGTTCTAGAAGTTTCTAGAAAGTGGTGACAAGGATTATGACTCATGCTTTGACTTTAATGATTCTTGTTTTCCTTAAGATATTTGTTCTTGATCTTTTGTTATGATAAGGATCATTGTTTATGGTCACCTCCATGATTGCTCCTACACTCACCCTCCTCCTCCTTTAAAGTGGCCGGCCCTCTCTCTCCTCCTCCACTTACTCACTTGAAAAGATTATGGTTGTTAAAAAGAAAAGACCAAAGTTTTGGATGCATGGAAATTTCATAGTTCATTTCTTGTTCCATTTCATTTCCATCGGCAACTTCATTAACCGATCGTCCACGGCTTTGGGCGAAGTGAGACAAAGTCATCTACTCATTCTCTACATCATTCTTGGTCGTCTCTTTTAGCAAACTTGACGACCGAGTTGCCTCAAGTCAGAGGCGGGAGCCCGTTTAAAGAATCATCGACGTGGTGCCACCTGGACGAACAGATCGGAGATCGAAGAGATCGGAGCAGCCACAACGGAGCGTGGGATGATGGTTAAAGAACGAAGGACTCGGATCGTTTGGTATAACCTTTCTACACTCTTTACAGTTTGTTAGTTTAGCAATAATGGCAGATCCGGGTTAAAGTATAAGATAGCGCCAGTTAAAAAGCATTTTGTTCCGCATTTGGCGTCTGTAGACGGCCGGGGCGCTACCGTAGACTTACAATACCACGTCCAAGAGGGCGTGCAAAAAGGTGGCCTTTGGGTACAGTCCCGAATCACATGGAGGCAATGAGCGATAGGAGGGGATTCGTCTCTCCCGGTATAGGGAGTTGATGTTGTGCTGTGTTCGATTGGCTATAACCGGAAATCCCTGGCCAGGGTTGCTGAGATTTACTGGTAAGTGTTATCAGTAGTTTCTCGAACTGTTATAGACCTCATATCGACACGACTTATCGAGCTACTGGGGTCTGACGTTATACCACCCCTAGGCGAGATATGCGACATATCAGACGACGAGACCGGACTGTACGGGAGTGTTACTATTTGGATTCACAGGAGAATGTACAGGCTTGCTTGTTGATCTTCTGAGCGCTCAATACCTGGCTAGCTGTTACGTTTAGCTGACCGCTTGCAGCTTGTGGGTGTTTGATATGATCATCACCTACTGCCGGCGTATTGACGATTCTTTAGAGTCCTACACAGAGGTTTCTTGGCTCAGGCGAAACGGAGTAGGGGCACATATGTGATATGTGCGGGACCGAGGATAATACGATATGAGATACCGTATTCTATTCTCGCGATATTTGATATCAGCCGGGTCATCGGATCAAGTGTTGATTCGATGAATCGGTACGGATAAATATTAGTCGGTTATATGCGATATAGCCGGATTGTCGGATCAAGTGTTGATTCGATAATTTAATGTATAATAATATATATGATATATTAAAATTACATTAACTAATATTTGCTCACTAAAAGATTCTTTTTCTCACTCGGGTAATACACTGATATATATGCGATATATGTTAATTGTATTATTTTATTTTGTTACGATAAATATTATATATATGATATATAATATTGTAACATGATATGATAACTAATGCAACATGTTTAGTGGAGTTTAAACATGATTAGAGTTTGGATTAGGGTTAACACTTCTAGTTGATTCTAGAAGCTTTTCTTTTGTCATGATAAAGATATTTGTGTAGATTTTTATCAATGACTCATACTTAACCCAACCCAAACCCTAACCCTTGGTTAATTCTCTACAATGGTTTAGTCAACCATGGTTGCATTTTTCATCATATGATTCTTTTCTATTCATCACAAAAGGAATTCTTATCATGTTGTTCATCTTCTTCCTTCTTCTTTCTTCATGAAAAAGCTTACTAGTTTTTTCAAAGTGATGAATAAATGTGAGAAAATGATAAATAAAGAGAGCAAAAATCCTACTTCATCATCCTCATCTTCTCTTGCCCTTTAGATGAGAGTGTTCACTCAATTTAGTGAGTGTTAGCTTGTGTTAACGAAACTTCAAGGTAGATCATCTTTGTATCGAAGATCGGAAGCAAAGGTTGCATCATTCTCTTCGTGAAGCCTCTCGAGAGTCCAGAGCACGATGATCGCAGTGAAGGGACCTCAACACGGAGCATATGAAGTGAAGGACCGGATCTACAAAGGTTGTAATCCCTCTCACTTAGTGTTAAAGTGTTTAGCATGTTTGTTTTCGCCTAATCTCTAGTTTAAAGACCCGTATTCGGGTTGTTCGGCACGGCTAAAATTTTAATCGGGCATGGTTGATGCCTCGTAGACCCTTGTGCGCGTGCCCAGCAACCCTCCAGTGGTATCAGAGCCAAGCTAGAGCTTTAGGCGAAGTCTAGACGAAGTTTAAAGTCCGATCGAACGCCGAAACCCCGATATGGAACCCTCTCTGTACATTTTTCAAAAATGCGATTTTTTCTGAATTAAAAATGCTCAGAAAAACAAGCAGGAAAATATAAGAATTACTGTGAAGTACGGTCCCCTAAGTCGACTATTTGACTGCGGAACCGCGGCGAAACCATGGGTTTTGCGGCGGTTCCGCGGCCAAAATTTGGACTTAGTCCCTGAAATTTCATGTAATTATTATTAGGCCCTTGCTTGTTATTTTTTTCTGGGAATATTTTAATTCCACTCAAGTGTTTAGTTTTCAAGGGTTGTATTGGGGAATCGTTGATTCGATCGGATAATTTAACTTTGTTTAGTTTATCCGGATAATTTTTAGAAACTGTTAAAAAGTTCGAACGGATATCAATAACTCACTTTTTCCCCTGTCGGAAAATTTTTCAAAAGTTGGATTTTTTCTCGTGTTTAAGAATGTTCTAAGTCGTGCAAGTAACGCGGTGGACCCTCTAGAAGACAACAAACCTTAACTCGATTATGTGACCGTCTTGAACTGCTTCTGAACCTTAGGGTTTGTGGCAGTACGGCGTGCCACATGTGAGGCGTTGGCTTGACCCTTCTACGGCTGGACCATTGGTACTGTGGCATGTGATGGATGTTTTTAAACTAATTTCAAGTATTGAGATAAATTGGGGAAATCTTGGGTGTTTGATTATTCGATCGGAAAGTTTAACATTGTCTATTTATCTGGAATGTGATACAATATTTGGAATTCACAAGTAGTTATGAGATAACTAATATGAATGTTATAAACACAGCACTTTAGTCTCAATTGATCGGTTGCCACGGAATTTTGATGTGATCAAAAGTCCGTCGCAATCACGTAGCGTACGCGGATACTCGCCGGGTAAACTTAACAGACAGCCACGTCCCATAGCCCCGACCAAGTAACTGTAGGAGAACCCCGTCGCCAAAAGCATCCGTTCGGGTGCTCGTGGCAGCAGTGTTCCGCCTTAGTGCACTTCGTCGACGGCATCTGCGGGTGCGGCCGTCTACTAAAGTTTGCGACGAGCATTCGATCTGGATGTCGGGAATCTTGTTGAATTCCACGACTTGATATTGAAAAGAGTTTTCGATAAATGAGACTAAAATGCGGGGTTTATAATTGTTAGGCATCCGTGTCTAAGGAATTCATTTGGTTAGGCATGCGATGTCTAAGGAGGTTGCGGATTCCAACTGTTGTAGTTTTACACTTTCTTTTCTGTGACCGTAAGCGTAGTATGTGGT
Source organism: Agapanthus africanus (assembly GCA_030015575.1). Taxonomy (NCBI): domain Eukaryota; kingdom Viridiplantae; phylum Streptophyta; class Magnoliopsida; order Asparagales; family Amaryllidaceae; genus Agapanthus; species Agapanthus africanus. The sequence goes on along the minus strand of CM057344.1, from coordinate 366,545,556 downwards.
GTATCGCCAGCTTCGTTGCTATACATCAACGACAATCGGGATACGCATACTTGCTTACGTTGATGATATGAGATATTATGTGTTGCTGTGATATGTTATATTGGATCGTCGCGTTCTGAATAGCCGGGGATTTTATATGAGATGAGAGTTTTTTCTTTTTCATTCATGTAAAATTCAATTTGTATGTAATATTCTTTTATTGGGGCACTTTCAGGTTGCGGAAGATGTCACCGTTGTATATTATTTACTTTTCCGCATTAGGTAGACCCAAGGCGGAGAGCACAAGTAACCGGGTTCTAGGGTCCAGTGGGAGACCATCTCGAGGAGTCGAGACCGGGTCTCCTAACCCCAGAATTGGCAGTGTTGCTTGCCGCTCTCGTAGGGGTCTAGGGATGTGGGTTTGGCTATTCATCGCGACCGTGGAATCCGTATTTTATACAGGCTCGTATTGAAAACACGGACGTCTTAGTATATCCAATATTTCATATATGTTTCTTCTGCTGCAATGTTCTGTGATGAGATCATATTACTGCCTGAGACGAATGTTTATATTATATATATGAGATATATGTTATATTGCAGATTTCGTTTCAAAAGAGATGCTTGCGAAGCATAATTAAAATAGGACTTCATTAATGAGATTAATGAAATAAAAGAAACCTAAGATGTTGTAGAAACTTGTTTAAAAACTGGTAGCTCTAGTTCTTGCTTTGCATAGCGGTGTTCCTTGTAGAACATCCAGCACCTTATTCGATAAGGAAAGGACCGAGATCCCTTCACCGGGAGTGACTCCTTTAGCAATAACTGGCAGATGCTACAAACTCGGTTTGTCTTTTGATTGCTTCTATAGTTCTTGCTTTGCACAGCGATATTTGTGAAATATCCTGCACCTTATTCGATGAGGAAAGGGCCGACGATCCCTTCACCGGGAGTGACCCCTTTAGCAAAACTAGAAAAGCCTCAAAAACACTCCATTTAAAATCACTCGATTCTACAACGATATCAAGTTCATTACGCAAAAGGTTTTCTTAAAAACCTGTCGTAGCCCTCCGTCATTTCAGATAAGTACTAGTTAGTATTCGTGCTACGTTTGTTGACTATGTTAAGGTGTAGTGTGCGGTAGCTGATTAGTGCTTATCTGTATAAGCATATGATGCGATTGGATTAGGGTAGTCGTGCGACTTTGTTGACTATGTTAAGGGTCGTGCGGGTGGGTTTAATTCAATCGGGAAATGACGGGTTGAACTTGGCTAGCAATTATGATTTGTTGACTATGTTAAGGTCATAAGTTGCTAGGGGTAAAATATTATTGGGAATTTCAAGTGTTGAAATTTGCAATAAGATTGCATACCTTCTATGAGATAGTTGGATCCCGATACCCACTGGGAGTAAGAGTTACTCCTGGGAGAGTTTTACACATTACAATTAGCCGATCAAGTAGGTGTCTAGAAAGGTGTTAACGGGGTTACGCCCCTGGGAAAACGAGGTTTACTTTAATTAGGTTCGTGCGAAAGCACGGGGGACCTCCCTCAAATTACCGACACTGGCCTGGTTGAAAGATTGGCGAACTTGTAGCGTGTAATTAATCCCGGCTAGTCTTTCCTTTTAGGGTTTGAAGGAAGATTTGATTAAAACAGTGGGAGACATCCTGGTTAGATATATTAGATAACCAATCTAATCTTGCAAGAGCATACGCTGAGTGTTTTCTTCTCTCTCTCTCCAGGTAGCGACCATATCATGCCTTAATCAAGATAATAATACGGATATATTGACCGAACCCGCTTGTTATACTGAGCTGGGGAACGTTGGTCCCGCTACAACTTATAATTGTTATAAGACAGAGCAGGAAATTGGGGAATACTAGATTTCCCGTGCCGCCCAAACGAAGAAAGTGCATATTGATGCATCATCTTCAGGTGTGTTCATTACACAGAACTATTTCTCAGTATCCTTTACGTCCTGGGTATGTGATACCGGATCAGGATCCCGCATATGTAATCTGTTACATGGGCTACAGAAAGGTAGAGAACTGCGAACGGGTGATAAGTTTCATGAGACAGAAAACGGTGCAAGTGTTGCAGCCAAGTCTGTTGGTCACTATCACCCTGTATTACCTGAATACATTGATTCTGAACGAATGTTATTAGATACCGAACCTGATATACAACATCATATCAGTTTCTTTATTAGTAAAGAAGTGATATAATTTTGTATTGTTGGATAATGTTTTGAACATTTCATATATCAAGAGTTGATCGGTTCAGGCACGTTATCTAAAAGCATTGATGTTCTAAATCAAACTGCAGTTCTTAGTATACAGAATACACACAAGAGGAAGAGTTCAGAAATGAACGAATCCTTCTTGAGGTATTGTAGACTAGGTCATATTAATGCGACCCGACTAGCTAAGTTACATTTAGATGCATATTTAAATCTGTTTGAATTTACATCTTGTGAAACTTGCCGGTCGTGTCACAAAGATAAGATGACCACAGCTCTGTTTATTGGAAACAGAGAAAGAGTTAGTGAACTCTTGGGATTGATACATGCTGATGTATGACGGTCCCCTGTCTACACATGCCAAGACCGGTTCTTTGTAGTTCATTACATTCTCTGATGATCTCTCAAGATTCAGACATATGTTCCTGTTGAAACACAAGTCCGAACCTTTTGAGATATTCACAGAATGTAAGTTAGAAGTAGAGAACCAAAATACGGGTATAAGTATTATGTCCTTTGATGAGATCAAGGAGGAGAATACTTAAGCACGGAATTCCTGGACTATTCTAAAGGAGAATGAGATTCTCTCTCAGCATTACTCCTCCGTATACACCATAGCACGATGGTATATCGGGACGGAGCAATAGCACCCTATTTGATATGGTATGCTCTATGATGAGTACTACTGAGTTTCCTATTTTCTTTTGGGAGTTATGCACTTGAGAAGCTGCATACCTATTGAATAGGGTTCAAATCAAATCAGTTGCCTACCACTTCATATGTGATATGAAAAGGAAGAGCCCATATCTTAAGCTTGTTAAGATTTGGGGTTGTCCGGCCTATGTCTAAAAGAAAAATCCGGACAAGCTCGAGGCAAGGTCTGTTATGTAGAACTGGAATGGTTCCGGCTATACAAACTGCAGCTGATGATTTGGTAGAACCAAAGGATTCAATAGTTTCCAACGAACCTCAGCCTCCCCGCCGATCTAGTAGGGTTCCTCACCCACCTGAGAGATACTTCGGTTTCTCTATGACAGTGGGAGCGAGGATTACATCATGAGATGATGACCCAACTAGTTTCGAGCTGGCCATCAGGAGTGGGACTCTGTAAGAATGGCTGGATGCTTAGCAATCTGAGATGGAATCCTTATACACCGACAAAGTATGGACTTTGGTTGCTTTATCTGAAGGGTTAAATCCCCATCAGGAGCAAGTATATCTTGAGAAGATTACTTGGTGTACAAGGAAAAGTTGAGACTTTCAAAGCTATGCTTAAGTCCATCCAGATCCTACTTGCCACGGCTACATACCATGACTACGATATCTGGAGGTTGGGTGTCATGACTGCTTTTCTAAAATGATGTTTTAGAAAAGAACGTCTATAAGTACACAGCCAGAGGGCTTCGTAGACAGTAGGAGCAGCGGAAACGTGTGCAAGATGTTTTATGTGATAAAGCAGGCATCACGGAGTTGGAACATCTGTTTTGATGTTGTAGTCAAAGAGTTTGACTTCATCAAAATGGTAGATGAACCTTGTATAAACAAAAAGGTAGTAGGGAGTATGGTGGTGATCCTCGTAGAGTACGTGGATGACATACTCTTGATAGGGAAAGAGTTTCCTATGGTACGCTCGGTCAATCTCCGCTTATCACAAGGATTCTGTAGGGTTCCTAGGCACTCTCAAGAGGTCTCACAAGGCATCAACCATGCCAATTTCAAAATTTAACGGTGCCGAGAAACCCTAATACGGATCGTTGGCTAGATGTTTAGGCGACAAAGCAAACTAGTTAACACTTAACTATAAGAATACGGAAATACAACCTTTGTAGATCCGGTCCTCCACCTCCACGGCTCCGTGATGAGGTCCTCTCCGCTGTCCAAATCAAATCCCGGGCTCTAGCGTCGGATTTATCAGAGAAAGAGCGGGCTAGGTCATCGACGACGTGCCGAAGATGATCTACGTCGAGGCATCGCTAGATCAAGCTCCAACTTCACCAAGTCTAGAAAACTTGTGAAGGAAACACACTCTACTACTTGGCAAGAGGTAGAGAATGAAGAAATAGGAAGTGGGTAGACTTTAGAATTGGATTTCTCACTCATTTTCATCAATCACCATTGATGAAGAAAGGTTTTCTTCAATGAAGAAGATGAAGAAGAAGAAGCTAGTATTATGATAAGATAATTAAAATCAAAAGAAAAATGAATCCTTATCATAATTCCAACCATAGTTAGGTGTAGAGAATAGACTAGGGTTAGTGAATGGTTAGGGTAAGGAGATGAAGACAAAATGGTCAAAGTTGAATGAAGCTTCAAGAAACTTCATGAATCAATGCAACCATTTTGTTTTCTTCTCTCTTTATTAATCCAAAATAAATAGATAAATTAATGGATAAATAAATAAAAACATAACCATATACTTAACCATAGGTTTAATTCTTTACACTTAACCAAAGCAAACATGTATCATCAAACATGATACAATCAATTGCACAAAAAGTATATCACATATACAATGTGCACATCCGAGTGAGAATATCCATTTAAAGTGAACCAATACTAGTTAATGTAAAGTAATATATCAAATATATAATTATACATTAAATCATTAAATCAACACTTGATTCAATGATCCGGTCATGTCAAACATAACCGACTAGTATTCAATGTATCGACTTATCGAATCAACGCTTGAATCGATAACTAGGTTATATCGCATACAACCATTCGATACATTCATCGCGAGAATGGAATACGGTATCACATACACGCATTATTCTCGGTCCCGTACATATCTCATATGCGCTCCTATTTCGTTTCGCTTGAGCCAGGAAACCTCTGTATAGGACTCTAAAGACTCATTAATACGCCGGCAGCAGGTGATGATCATATCAATCACCCACAAGCCGCAAGCGGTCTGCTAAACGTAACGGCCACCCGGGTATTGAGCGATCAGAAGATCGACGAGCAAGCCCGCTCACACTCCAGTGAATCCAACCAGTAACACTACCGTACAGTCCGGTCTGATCGTCTGATATGTCGCATATCTCGCCTAGGGGTGGTAAACGTCAGACCCCAATAGCTCGATAAGTCGTGTCGATATGAGGTCTATAACTATTCGAGAAACTACTGGTAACACTTACCAGTAAATCTCAGCAACCCTGGCCAGGGATTTCCGGTTATAACCAATCGAACACAGCGCAACATCAACTCCCTTTACCGGGAGAGACGAATCCCCTCCTATCGCTCATTGCCTCCATGTGACTCGGGACTGTACCCAAAAACCACCGTTTTGCACGCCCTCTTGGACGTGGTAAGATGGAAATCAAAGCACAGTGGGAACCACACAAGACTCTATGACGATCTCGGGTCAACAGACTACTCTGTACCAGTGTCACCAGAGAACTGCCATCTGACGTGAGGTATAATACCATCTGGGAGTTCTCGGCGAGTCCGTCCAGTGTACCCAGTCTCTACTGAGCACCCGTATATCATCTCTGATGTCAAACACCAATAGATATGGGATCATCCATTGCCCATCTGTATGGGTCGAGAAGGTATACGCTAGTCTACTCTGGTATATCGATGCCCCGTCTCGATACACCCACGACTAGGGACTTTGAAGGATGTACTTATAGACTACCATGTCCCCACTAGTATGATCCGCATCATAATCCAGGTAGTCAAGTACACATCCTAAGGGCTTTACCAACATGTAACAGAGAGACAATCAGTATACACGTTAAGGTAAAGAGTAACCAGATAGCATACTATCATGTCGAGCAAAAAAGTCTTCCCTATATATGTCCCAGCATCCACTACAATATACATCCAATGTACCGTAATGGCCTCTAGGGCATACATATAACTAACAATCTCCCACTTGCACTAGGGCCATCTGATAGCAGTGGTTGTAGTATCTCATACTCAACCATCCCTTAAAAGTCTCTCTCTGGGAACAGGCCTTTGTGAGTGGATCCGCTGTGTTGTCCTCTGAGTCTACTCTCCTAACCTCGATCCCTTGGAGATCAAGCATCTCCATGATCAGGTGACACTGCCTTAGAATATATCTGGATCACTGATGGGACCGGCATTCCTTGGCATAAGCCATAACTCCATTGTCACACAATGGGAGGAACAAAGTTCATCTCATGAACTATTATATACCCAGACTGCTTCTTTGGTAGCATCTTAAGTAGCGATGTATCCAGCCTTTATCGTCTAGTATGCCACGGTATCTAGCTTGGAATTTTTCCAACATACCGTCCCTCCACTGAGGGTAAAGACAATGCCTGTGACTGACATTCAGTCGTCTTTATCACCCTGGAACCCTTCCAGTGATTCTCCCCAGGATCGATTGATACCATCTCACTACAACTAGTGAGAATCCTAACATCCAATTAGATCTATCTCATAGATCCAAAAACCCAGGATTTAGGAGGTATCACTTTGATCCTATGTGGAGAATCATTGTGATAGGCGGAGATTGATCGAGCGTAGCATAGGAAACTCTTTTCCTATCAAGAGTATGTCATCCACGTACTCTACGAGGATCACCACCATACTCCCTACTACCTTTTTGTTTATACAAGGTTCATCTACCATTTTGATGATGTCAACTTCTTTGACTAATCCATCAAAATAGATGTTCCAACTCCGCGATGCCTGCTTTATCCTATAAAGCATCTTGCACACGTTTCCGCTGCTCCCACTGTCTACGAAGCCCTCTGGCTGTGTACTTATAGACGTTCTCTTCTAAAACATCATTTAGAAAAGCAGCCATGGCACCCAACCGCCAGATATTGTAGTCATGGTATGTAGCCGTGGCAAGTAGGATCTGGATGGACTTAAGCATAGCTACTTGAAAAGGTTTCATCATTATCCACGCCTGGTCGTTGACGAAAAACTTTAACAAGTCTAGCTTTGAAAGTCTCAACTTTTCCATCTACACCAAGTAATCTTCTCAAGATATACTTGCTCCTGATGGGGATTTAACCCTTCAGATATAGCAACCAAAGTCCATACTTTGTTGGTGCATAAGGATTCCATCTCAGATTGCTAAGCATCCAGCCATTCTTACAGAGTCTCACTCCTGATGGCCAGCTCGAAACTAGTTGGGTCATCATCTCATGATGCAGTCCTCGCTCCCACTGTCATAGAGAAACCGAAGTATCTCTCAGGTGGGTGAGGAACCCTACTAGATCGGCGGAGAGGTTGAGGTTCGTTGGTAACTATTGAATCTTTTGGTTCTACCAAGTCTTCTGCTGTAATTTGTATAGCTGGAACCTTTCCAGTTGTACATAACAGACCTTGCCTCGAGCTTGTCCGGATTATGCTTTTAGACATAGCCCGGACAACCCCAAATCTTAACTAACTTAAGATATGGGCTCTTCCCTTTCCATATCACATATGAAATGGTAGGCAACTGATTTGATTTGAACCCTATTCAATAGGTATGCAGCTTCTCAAGTGCATAACTCCCAAAAAGGAAATAGGTAACTCAGTAGTACTCATCATAGAGCACACCTTATCATATAGGGTGAGATAGCTCCGTCCCGATATACCATCGTGCTATGGTGTATACGGAGGAGTAATGCTGAGAGAGAATCTCATTCTCCTTTGGAATAATCCAGGATTTTCGTGCTCAAGTATTCTCCTCCTCGATCACATCAAAGGACATAATACTTATACCCGTATTTTGGTTCTCTACTTCTAAATCATATTCTGTGAATATCTCAAAAGGTTCGGACTTGTGTTTCAACAGGAACATAGGTCTGAATCTCGAAAGATCATCAGAGAATGTAATGAAGTAAAAAGAACCGGTCTTGGCATGTGTAGACAGGGGACCTTTCATACATCAACATGTATCATCCCAAGAGTTTACTAACTCTTTCTCTGTTTCCAATAAACAGGGCTATGGTCATCTTATCTTTGTGACATGACTGGCAAGTTTCACAAGATGTAAATTCAAACTGATTTAAATATGCATCTAAATGTAACTTAGCTAGTCGGGTCGCATTGATATGACCTAGTCTACAATACCTCAAGAAGAATTCGTTCATTTCTGAACTCTTCCTCTTGTGTGTGATCCGTATACTAAGAACTGTAGTTTGATTTAGAACATCAACGCTTTTAGATAACGTGCCTGAACCGATCTACTTTTGATATAGGAAATGTTCAAAACATTATCCAATAATACAAAATTTTACCGTTTCTTTACTAATAAAGAGACAGATATGATTTTGTATATCAGGTTCGGTATCTAATAACATTCGTTCAGAATCAATGTATTGTTAATACAGGGTGACAGTGACCAACAGACTTGGCTGCAACTCTTGCCCCGTTTTCTGTCTCATGAAACTTATCACCCGTTCTCAGTTCTCTACCTTTCTGTAGCCCTATGTAACTGATTACATATCTGGGATCCTGATCTGGTATCACATACCCAGGACGTAGAGGATACAGAGAAACAGTTCTTTGTAGTGAACACACCCGAAGATGATGCATCAGCATGCACTCTCTTCGTTTGGGCTGCACGGGAATTCTGGTAATCCCCAATTTCCTGCTCTGTCTTATAACATTTAAAAGTTAGAGCGGGACCAACGTTCCCTAGCTCAGTATAACAAGCGGGTTCGGTCAATAATCCGTTTTATTATCTTGATTAAGGCGTGACATGGTCGCTACCTGGAGAGAGAGAGAAGAAAACACTCAGCGTGCGCTCTTACAAGAATAGATTGGTTATTATTTTATCTAATCAGGATGGCTCCCACTGCTTTTTATCAAATCTTCCTTCAAACCCTAAAAGGAAAGACCAGCCGGGATTAATTACACACTACAAGTTCGCCAATCTTTCAGCCAGGCCAGTGTCGGTACTTTGAGGGAGGTCCCCCGTGCTTTCGCACGAACCTAATTAATGTAAACCTCGTTTTCCCATAGGCGTAACCTCGTTAACACCTTTCTAGACACCTACTTGATCGGCTAATTGTAATATGTAAAACTCTCCCAGGAGTAACAATTACTCGCAGAGGGTATCGGGATCCAACTATCTCATAGAAGGTATGCAATCTCATTGCAAATTTCAACACTTGAAATTCCCGATAATATTTTGCCCCTAGTGTTCTATGACCTTGACGAATGCCAAACAACCCATAGTCCACTAGTCAAGTTCAACCCGTACATTTCTTGATCGAATTAAACCCACCCGCACGACCCTTGACGAATGCCAAACAACGCCGTACGAATACCCTAATCCAATCGCATCATATGCTCAAGCAGATAAATACTAGTTAGCTACCGTACACTACGCCTTGACGAATGCCAAACTACCGCAGCACGAATACTAACTAGTACTTATCTGAAATGACGGAGGGCTACGACAGGTTTTTCTGAAAAGCTATTGCGTAATGAACTTGATATCGTTGTAGAATCAAATGATTTTAAAATGGAGTGCTTTTGAGGCTTTTCTAGTTTTGCTAAAGGAGTCACTCCCGGTGAAGGGATCGTCGGTCCTTTCCTCGTCGAATGAGGTGCGGGATATATCGTATATATCACTGTGCAAAGCAAAAACACTTAAAAGCAATCAAAAGACAAACCGAGTGTGTAGCATCTGCCTGTTATTGCTAAAGGAGTCACTCCCGGTGAAGGGATCTCGGTCCTTTCCTCATCGAATAAGGTGCAGGATATATCATATATACCGCTGTGCAAAGCAAGAACTGTAGCTACCTGTTTTAATTTTGAAATTCGATTCTACAACATCTTAGGTTTCTTTTATTTCATTAATCACATTAATGAAGTCCCATCATTTAAGTACCTAAACATCACAGATAAATACGACGTACACTTATGCCATCCGCATTCGCCTCGATGTCCCCTCGTGCACCGTTAGGTTAGGTAACTAACGGCAGAGCGGGGCAGGGCTAGCGCGGGTGTAAAACATAAGTAACGTCTATATAATATATCATATATACTATATAAAGTATCTATCACAGAACATCACATGATCACATCACAGATATCGCAGCAGAAGAAACATATGAAACATTGGATATACCAGTATAAAACACGGATTCCACGGTCGCGATGAATAGCCAAACCCACACCCCTAGACCCCTACGAGAGCGGCAAGCAACCCTACCAATTCTAGAGTTAGGAGACCCGGACTCGACTCCTCGAGTTGGTCTCCCACTGGACCCCAGAACCCGGTTACTTGTGCTCCCCTCCTTGGGTCTATCCTAGTGCGGAAAAGTAAATAATATACAAAGGGTGACATCTTCCGCAACCTGGAAGTGCCCCAATAAAATAATATTACATACAGATTTTTTACATGAATGAAAATGAAAAACACTCATCTCACATAAAAACCCCCGGCTATTCAAACACGACGATCCAATATAACATATCCAGCAACACATAACATTACATGTCATCAACGTAAGTAAATATGTCCATCCCAATTGTCGTTGACATATAGCAACGAAACCGGCGATATCACATATTACACTTACGGTCACAGAAAAGAAAGTGTAAAACTACAACAGTTGGAATCCGCAACCTACATAGACATCGCATGCCTAATCAAATGAATTCCTTAGACATCGCATGCCTAACAATTATAAACCCCGCATTTTAGTCTCAAAATCGAAAACACTTTTCAATATAAAGTCGGGTAATTCAACAAGATTCCCGACATCCTGATCGAATGCTCGTCGCAAACTTCAGTAGACGGCTGCACCCCCGATAACGTCGACGAAGTGCACCAAGGCGGAACACCGCTGCCGCGAGCACCCGGACGGATGCTTTCGGCGACGGGGTTCTCCTACAGTCACTTGGTCAGGGCTATGGAGTGAGGCTGTCTATTAAGTTTACCCGGCGAGTATCCGCGTACGCTACGTGATTGCGACGGACTTTTAATCACATCAAAATTCCGTGGCAACCGATCAAGTGAGACTAAACTGCTATGTTTATAACATTCATTCAGTTATCTCATAACTACTTGTGAATTCCAATTATTGTATCACATTCCGGATAAATAGAAAATGTTAAACTTTTCGATCAAACAGTCGAACACCCAAGTTTTCCCGATATAGATCAACACATGAAATAAGTCTAACAACATTCAGTTCGTGCCTCAGTACCAACGGTCCAGCCGTAGAAGGGTCAAGCCAACGCCTCATATGTGGCACGCCGTACTGCCCCAAACCCGAAGGTTCAAAGGGCAGTTCAAGACGGTCACATAATCGAGTTAAGGTTTGTTGTCTTCTAGAGGGACCATCGCGTTACTTGCACTACTTAGAACGTCGTTAAACTACGGAAAAATCCAACACTTGGAAATTTCCCGACAGGGGAAAAATTGGGTATTTATATCCGGTCGAACTTTTTAACATATTCTAAAAATTATCCGGAAAGCCACATAGACAAAATCTGATACTCCGATCGAAACACCGAATCCCCAAAACAACCCCAAAAAATTCAACTCTTGAATTAATATTAAAAATTCCCAGAAAATCCAGCATTATCAATTAGGAGTTACTGTGTAAAAAATATTAAATAAGGTGGCCGTACGGCCGCGGAACCGCCGCACGAGCCATGCTCGTGCCGCGGAACCGCGGCAGTATAATGGATTTAGGAACTCGAATTTCACAGAAACTCTTAAAATCACCTGCTGAATTTTCTGCATATTTTTAATGTTGAAAAATCCAGATTTTTAAAAAATGGACAGAGAGCAATTTGGAAATGGGTTTTCGGGTTCATTCGGACTTCAAACTCCGTCTAGACTTCGCCTAAGGCTCTAGCTAGGCTCTGATACCACTGTAGGATTCCTAGGCACTCTCAAGAGGTCTCACAAGGCATCAACCATGCCAATTTCAAAATTTAACGGTGCCGAGAAACCCTAATACGGATCGTTGGCTAGATGTTTAGGCGACAAAGCAAACTAGTTAACACTTAACTATAAGAATACGGAAATACAACCTTTGTAGATCCGGTCCTCCACCTCCACGGCTCCGTGATGAGGTCCTCTCCGCTGTCCAAATCAAATCCCGGGCTCTAGCGTCGGATTTATCAGAGAAAGAGCGGGCTAGGTCATCGACGACGTGCCGAAGATGATCTACGTCGAGGCATCGCTAGATCAAGCTCCAACTTCACCAAGTCTAGAAAACTTGTGAAGGAAACACACTCTACTACTTGGCAAGAGGTAGAGGATGAAGAAATAGGAAGTGGGTAGACTTTAGAATTGGATTTCTCACTCATTTTCATCAATCACCATTGATGAAGAAAGGTTTTCTTCAATGAAGAAGATGAAGAAGAAGAAGCTAGTATTATGATAAGATAATTAAAATCAAAAGAAAAATGAATCCTTATCATAATTCCAACCATAGTTAGGTGTAGAGAATAGACTAGGGTTAGTGAATGGTTAGGTTAAGGAGATGAAGACAAAATGGTCAAAGTGGAATGAAGCTTCAAGAAACTTCATGAATCAATGCAACCATTTTGTTTTCTTCTCTCTTTATTAATCCAAAATAAATAGATAAATTAATGGATAAATAAATAAAAACCTAACCATATACTTAACCATAGGTTTAATTCTTTACACTTAACCAAAGCAAACATGTATCATCAAACATGATACAATCAATTGCACAAAAAGTATATCACATATACAATGTGCACATCCGAGTGAGAATATCCATTTAAAGTGAACCAATACTAGTTAATGTAAAGTAATATATCAAATATATAATTATACATTAAATCATTAAATCAACACTTGATTCAATGATCCGGTCATGTCGAACATAACCGATTAGTATTCAATGTATCGACTTATCGAATCAACGCTTGAATCGATAACTAGGTTATATCGCATACAACCATTCGATACATTCATCGCGAGAATGGAATACGGTATCACATACACGCATTATTCTCGGTCCCGCACATATCTCATATGCGCTCCTATTTCGTTTCGCTTGAGCCAGGAAACCTCTGTGTAGGACTCTAAAGACTCGTCAATACGCCGGCAGCAGGTGATGATCATATCAATCACCCACAACCCGCAAGCGGTCTGCTAAACGTAACGGCCACCCGGGTATTGAGCGATCAGAAGATCGACGAGCAAGCCCGCTCACACTCCAGTGAATCCAACCAGTAACACTACCGTACAGTCCGGTCTGATCGTCTGATATGTCGCATATCTCGCCTAGGGGTGGTAAACGTCAGACCCCAATAGCTCGATAAGTCGTGTCGATATAAGGTCTATAACTATTCGAGAAACTACTGGTAACACTTGCCAGTAAATCTCAGCAACCCTGACCAGGGATTTCCGGTTATAGCCAATCGAACACAGCGCAACATCAACTCCCTATACCGGGAGAGACGAATCCCCTCCTATCGCTCATTGCCTCCATGTGACTCGGGACTGTACCCAAAAACCACCGTTTTGCATGCCCTCTTGGACGTGGTAAGATGGAAATCAAAGCACAGTGGGAACCACACAAGACTCTATGACGATCTCGGGTCAACAGACTACTCTGTACCAGTGTCACCAGAGAACTGCCATCTGACGTGAGGTATAATACCATCTGGGAGTTCTCGGCGAGTCCGTCCAGTGTACCCAGTCTCTACTGAGCACCCGTATATCATCTTTGATGTCAAACACCAATGGATATGGGATCATCCATCGCCCATCTATATGGGTCGAGAAGGTATACGCTAGTCTACTCTGGTATATCGATGCCCCGTCTCGATACACCCACGACTAGGGACTTTGAAGGATGTACTTATAGACTACCATGTCCCCACTAGTATGATCCGCATCATAATCCAGGTAGTCAAGTACACATCCTAAGGGCTTTACCAACATGTAACAGAGAGACAATCAGTATACACGTTAAGGTAAAGAGTAACCAGATAGCATACTATCATGTCGAGCAAGAAAGTCTTCCCTATGTATGTCCCAGCATCCACTACAATATACATCCAATGTACAGTAATGGCCTCTAGGGCATACATATAACTAACAGATTCTCCATATAGGATCAAAGAGATACCTCCTAAATCCTGTGTTTTGGATCAATTAGATAGATCTAATTGGATGTTAGGACTCTCACTAGTTGTAGTGAGATGGTATCAATCGATCCTGGGGAGAAACACTGGAAAGGTTCCAGGGTGATAAGGACGACTGAATGTCAGTCGCAGGCATTGTCTATACCCTCAGTGGAGGGACGGTATGTTGGAAGAGTTCCAAGCTAGATACCGTGACTTACTAGACGATTAAAGGCAAGATACATCGTTACCAAGGATGCTACCAAAGAGGCAGTATGGATATATAAGTTCATGAGATGAACTTCGTTCCTACCATTGTGTGACAATGGAGTTGTGACTTATGCCAAGGAACCCCCGTCCCATCAGAAATCCGGATATAATTCATAGGCAGTATCACCTGATCATGGAGATGGTTGATTTCCAGGGAGATCGAGGTTAGGAGAGTAGACACAGAGGACGACAGCGCGGATCCACTCACAAAGGCCTTTTTCCCATTAGAGACTTTTATGGGATGGTTGAGTATGAGATACTTCAACCGCAGCTAATTGTTGGGTATGCGATACCACAACAGATGGCCCTAGTGCAAGTGGGAGATTGTTAGTTATATGTATGCCCTAGAGGCCATTACTGTACATACGATGTATATTGTAATGGATGCTTGGACATATATAGGGAGGACTTTCTTGCTCGACATGATAGTATGCTATCTGGTTGTACTTTATCTTAACATGTACTCTGATTGTTTCTATATTACATGTTGATAAAGCCCTTAGGATGTGTACTTGACTACTGGGACTATGATGAGATCATACTAGTGGGGCCACAGTAGTCGACGAGTACATCCTATAACTGTTCCTAGTCGAGGGTGTATCGAGACAGGGCATCGATACACCAGAGTAGACTAGCGTATACGCATCTTGACCCATATGATGGGCGATGGATGATCCCATATCCATCGGTGTTTGACATCAAGGATGGTGTACGGGTGCTCAGTGGAGACTGGGTACACTGGACGGACTCGCCGAGAACTCCCAGATGGTATTATACCTCACGTCAGATGGCAGTTCTCCGATGACACTGGTACAGAGTAGTCTGTTGACCCGAGATCGTCATAGAGTCTTGTGTGGTTCCCACTGTGCTTTGATTTCCTTCATACCACGTCCAAGAGGGCGTGCAAAAAGGTGGCTTTTGGGTACAGTCCTGAATCACATGGAGGCAATGAGCGATAGGAGGGGATTCGTCTCTCCCGGTATAGGGAGTTGATGTTGTGCTGTGTTCGATTGGCTATAACCGGAAATCCCTGGCCAGGGTTGCTGAGATTTACTGGTAAGTGTTATCAGTAGTTTCTCGAACTGTTATAGACCTCATATCGACACGACTTATCGAGCTACTGGGGTCTGACGTTATACCACCCCTAGGCGAGATATGCGACATGTCAGACGACGAGACCGGACTGTACGGGAGTGTTACTATTTGGATTCACAGGAGAATGTACAGGCTTGCTTGTTGATCTTCTGAGCGGTCAATACCTGGGTAGCTGTTATGTTTAGCTGACCGCTTGCAGCTTGTGGGTGTTTGATATGATCATCACCTACTGCCGGCGTATTGACGATTCTTTAGAGTCCTACACAGAGGTTTCTTGGCTCAGGCGAAACGGAGTAGGGGCACATATGTGATATGTGCGGGACCGAGGATAATACGATATGAGATACCGTATTCTATTCTCGCGATATTTAATATCAGCCGGGTCATCGGATCAAGTGTTGATTCGATGAATCGGTACGGATAAATATTAGTCGGTTATATGCGATATAGCCGGATTGTCGGATCAAGTGTTGATTCGATAATTTAATGTATAATAATATATATGATATATTAAAATTACATTAACTAATATTTGCTCACTAAAAGATTCTTTTTCTCACTCGGGTAATACACTGATATATATGCGATATATGTTAATTGTATTATTTTATTTTGTTACGATAAATATTATATATGTGATATATAATATTGTAACATGATATGATAACTAATGCAACATGTTTAGTGGAGTTTAAACATGATTAGAGTTTGGATTAGGGTTAACACTTCTAGTTGATTCTAGAAGCTTTTCTTTTGTCATGATAAAGATATTTGTGTAGATTTTTATCAATGACTCATACTTAACCCAACCCAAACCCTAACCCTTGGTTAATTCTCTATAATGGTTTAGTCAACCATGGTTGCATTTTTCATCATATGATTCTTTTCTATTCATCACAAAAGGAATTCTTATCATGTTGTTCATCTTCTTCCTTCTTCTTTCTTCATGAAAATGCTTACTAGTTTTTTCAAAGTGATGAATAAATGTGAGAAAATGATAAATAAAGAGAGCAAAAATCCTACTTCATCATTCTCATCTTCTCTTGCCCTTTAGATGAGAGTGTTCACTCAATTTAGTGAGTGTTAGCTTGTGTTAACGAAACTTCAAGGTAGATCATCTTTGTATCGAAGATCGGAAGCAAAGGTTGCATCATTCTCTTCGTGAAGCCTCTCGAGAGTCCAGAGCACGATGATCGTAGCGAAGGGACCTCAACACGGAGCATATGAAGTGAAGGACCGGATCTACAAAGGTTGTAATCCATCTCACTTAGTGTTAAAGTGTTTAGCATGTTTGTTTTCGCCTAATCTCTAGTTTAAAGACCCGTATTCGGGTTGTTCGGCATGGCTAAAATTTTAATCGGGCATGTTGATGCCTCGTAGACCCTTGTGCGCGTGCCCAGCAACCCTCCACTCTAGTTGTTGCTTTGCATAGCGGTGTTCCTTGTAGAACATCTAGCACATTATTCGACAAAGAAAGAGCCGACGATCCCTACACCAGGAGTGACCTCTTTAGCAATAACTAGCAGATGCTACAACCTTCGGTTTGTCTTTTGACTGCTTTTTCTAGTTCTTGCTTTGCATAGTGGTATTGTGAATATCCTGCACCTCATTCGACGAGAAAAGAGCCGAGATCCCTTCACCGGAAGTGACCTCTTTAGAGAAACTAGCGAAAGCCTCAAAAACACTCCATTTAAAACCATTTGATTCCGCAACGAGATCAAGTTCAAAGAATTAAAGGTTTTCTTAAAAACCATCCGCAACCCTCCGTCATTTTAGGAAGTAGAGTACTTAGTATTCGTGCTGTGTTTGTTGACCATAGTCAAGGCACAGTGTACGGTAGCTAAGTGATGTCTTCCTACACCACATATGATGCGATTAGTTAGGACAGTCGCGTGACTTTGTTGACCTTAGTTAAGGGTCATGTGGGTGGGTCTAATTAATCACGAAATGACGGGTAGAACTTGACTAGTGCTTATGATTTGTTGACCATAGTTGAGGTCATAAGTGCTAGGGGTAAAAATCTTTATCGGGAGTTTCAAGCGTTGAAATTTGCAATGAGATTGCATACCTTCTATATGATAGTTGGATCCTGATACCCACTGCGAGTAATTGTTACTCCTGGAAGAGTTTTGCACTTTACAATTAGCCGATCAAGTAGGTGTCTAGAAAGGTGTCAACGGGGTTACGCCCCTGAGAAAACGAGGTTTATTTTAATTAGGTCCGTGCGAAAGCACGGGGAACCTCCCTCAAAGTACCGGCACTGGCCTAGATGAAAGATTGGCGAACTTGTAGAGTGTAATTAATCCCGGCTAGTCTTTCCTTTTAGGGTTTGAAGGAGGATTTGATAAAAACAGTGGGAGCCATCCTGATTAGATAAAATATATAACCAATCTAATCTTGCAAGAGCGCACGCAGAGTGTTTTCTTCTTTCTCTCTCCAGGTAGCGACCATGTCACGCCTTAATCAAGATAATAATATGGATGTATTGACCGAACCCGCTTGTTATACTGAGCTGGGGAACGTTAGTCCTGCTCCAACTTATAATTGTTATAAGACAGAGCAGGAATTAGGGGAATACCAGATTTCCCGTGCCGCCCAAACTAAGAAAGTGCATGATGATGCATCTTCTTCGGGTGTGTTCATTACAAAGAACAGTTTCCCAGTATCCTCTACGTCCTGGGTAGTAAATACCGAATCAGGATCCCGCATATGTAATTTGTTACATGGGCTACAGAAAGGTAGAGAACTGAGAACGGGTGATAAGTTTCATGAGACAGAAAACGGTGCAAGTGTTGCAGCCAAGTCTGTTGGTCACTATCACCCTGTATTACCAGAATACATTGATTCTGAACGAATGTTATTAGATACCGAACCTGATATACAACATCATATCAGTCTCTTTATTAGTAAAGAAAAGATATAATTTTGTATTGTTGGATAATGTTTTGAACATTTCCTATATCAAGAGTTGATCGGTTCAGGAACAATATCTAAAAGCATTGACGTTCTAAATCAAACTACAGTTCTTAGTATACAGAACACACACGAGAGGAAGAGTTCAGAAATGAATGCATTCTTCTTGATGCATTGTAGACTAGGTCATGTCAATACGACCCGACTAGCTAAGTTACATTTAGATGCATATTTAAATCGGTTTAAATTTACATCTTATGAAACTTGCCAGTCATGTCACAAAGATAAGATGACCATAGCTCCGTTTACTGGAAACAGAGAAAGAGTTAGCGAACTCTTGGGACTGATACATAGTGATGTATGAAGGTCCCCAGTCTACATATGCCAGGACTGATTCTTTGTACTTCCTTACATTCACTGATGATCTCTCAAGATTCAGACATATGTTCATGTTGAAACACAAGTCCGAAACTTTTGAGATAATCACCGAATATAAGTCAGAAGTAGAGAACCAAAAACGGGTATAAGTATTATGTCCTTTGATGTGATCAGGGAGGAGAATACTTGAGCACGGGATTCCTGGACTATTCTAAAGGAGAATGAGATTCTCTCTCAGCATTACTCCTCCGTATACACCACAACACGTCGGTGTATCGGGGCGGAGCAATCACACCCTATATGATATGGTGCGCTCTATGATGAGTACTACTGAGTTTCCTATTTCCTTTTGGGAGTTATGCACTTAAGAAGCTGCATACCTATTGAATAAGGTTCAAATCAGATCACTGCCTACCACTCCATATGAGATATGGTATGGGAAGAGCCCATCTCTTAAGCAAGTTAAGATTTGGGGTTGTCCGGCCTATGTCAAAAGAAAAATCCGGACAAGCTCGAGGCAAGGTCAGTTCTGTAGAACTGGAAGGAGTTCCAGCTATACAAACTACAGCTGATGATTTGATAGAACCAAAGGATTCAATAGATTCCGACAAACCTCAACCTCTCCGCCGATCTAGCAGGGTTCCTCATCCGCCTAAGAGATACTTCGGTTTCTCGATGACAGTGGGAGCGAGGATTGCATCATGAGATGATGACCCAACTAGTTTCGAGCAGGCCATCAAGAGTGGGGACTCTGTAAGAATGGCTGGATACTTAGCGATCTGCGATGGAATCCATGTACACCAACAAAGTATGGACTTTGGATGCTATATCTGAAGGGTTAAATCCCCATCAGGAGCAAGTATATCTTGAGAAGATTACTTGGTGTAGATGGAAAAGTTGAGACTTTCAAAGCTAGACTTGTTAATGATTTTCGTCATCGACCAGGCGTGGATAATGATGAAACCTTTTCCAGTGGCTATGCTTAAGTCCATCCGGATCCTACTTAACATTGCTACATACCATGACTACGATATCTGGTGGTTGGGTGTCATGACTATTTTTCTAAATACTGATTTAGAAGAGAACGTCTATAAGTACACAGCCAGAGGGCTTCGTAAACAGTGGGAGCAGCGGAAACGTGTACAGGTTGTTTTACAGATTAAAGCAGGCATCGCGGAGTTGGAACGTCTGTTTTGATGTGGTAGTCAAAGAGTTTGACTTCATCAAAATAATAGATGAACCTTGTACATACAAAAAAAAGGCAGTAGAGAGTAAAGTGGTCATCCTCGTATTGTACGTAGACAACATACTCTTGATAGGAAAGGAGTTTCCTATGCTACGCACGGTCAATCTCCTCTTATCACAAGGATTCTCCATATAGGATCTATGTGATACCTCCTAAATCCTAGATTTTATATCTATGAGATAGATCTAAATGGATATTAGGATTCTCACTAGGTGTAGTGAGATGGTATCAATCGATCCTGGGGAGAATCACTGGAAAAGTTCCAGGGTGATAAGGACGACTGAATGTCAGTCGCAGGCATTGTCTTTATCCAAAGTGAAGGGACGGTATGTTGGAAGAGTTCCAAGCTAGATACCGTGGCAAACTAGACGATAAAGGCTAGTGACATCGCTATCAAAGATACTACCAAAGAGAAAGTTTGGGTGTATATTAGTTCATGAGATTAACTAGGTTCCTACCATTGTATGACAATGGAGATGAGGCTTAGGCCCAGGAACCCCGGTCCCATCAGTGACCCAGACATATTCTGAGGCAGCATCACCTGATCATGGAGATAGATGATCTTCAGGATGATCAAGGTTAGGAGAGTAGACTCAGAGGACAACACGGCGGATCCACTCACAAAGGCCTTTTCCCAGAAAGAGATTTTTTATGGGATGGTTGAGTATGAGATACTGCAACCACTGCTACAGATGGCCCTAGTGCAAGTGGGAGATTTTTAATTATATGTATGCCCTAGAGGCCATTACTGTACATGAGATGTATATTGTAGTGGATGCTGGGACATATATAGGTAGGACTTTCTTGCTCGACATGATAGTACGCTATTTGGTTGCTCTTTATCTTAACATGTATACTTTCTGTCTCTCTGTTACATGTTGATAAAGCCCTTAGGATGTGTACTCGACTTGCAGGACTATGATGCAGATCATACTAGTGGGGCCTGGGTAGTCCATGAGTACATCCTTCAATGTTCCTAGTCGTGGGAATATCGAGACGGGGCATCGATATTCCAGAGTAGACTAGCGTATATCTTCTCGACCCATGTGATGGGCGATGGATGATCCCATATCCATTGGTGTTTGACATCAGAGATGGTATGCGGGTGCTCAGTGGTGACCGGGTACACTGAACGGACTCGTCGAGAACTTCCAGATGGTATTATACCTTACGTCAGATGGCAGTTCTCTGGTGACACTGGTACAGCTTAGTCTGTTGACCCGAGATCGTCATAGAGTCTTGTGTGTCTCCCACTGTGCTTTGATTTCCACCCTACCATGGCTCTACTGAGTCGTGCAAACAGGTGGTTTTTGGGTACAGTCCCGATTCACATAGAGGCAATGAGCGATAGGAGGGGATTCGTCTCTCCCGGTATTGGGGGTTGATGTTGCGCTATGCTCGACTGGCCATAACTGGAAATCCCTGGCCAGGGTTGCACTGATTTACTGGTAAGTGTTATCAGTAGTTTCATGCTTGTTATGGACCTTACATCGGCATGACTTATCAAGCTACTGGGGTCTGACGTTTACCACCCCTAGGAGAGATATGCGACATATCAGACGAACAGACCGGACTGTGCGGTAAGTGTTACTGGTTGGATTCGCAGGAGTGTGAGCAGGCTTGCTCGTTGATCTTCTGATCGCTCAATACCCGGGTGGCCGTTACGTTTAGCAGACCGCTTGCGGCTTGTGGGTGATTGATATGATCACCACCTACTGCCGGCGTATTGACGAGTCTTTAGAGTCCTACACAGAGGTTTCCTGGCTCAAGCGAAACGAAATAGGAGCACATATGAGATATGTGCGGGACCGAGAATAATACCAGTATGTGATACTGTGTTCTATTCTCGCGATTTGTATTATCGGACGGTTATATGTGATATAGCCGGGTTACCGAATCAAGTGTTGATTCGATATATTGATACACTTGATATTAGTCGGTTATATGCGATATGACCGGATCATTAAATCAAGTATCGATTTAATGATTTAATGTATAATTATATATTTGATATATTGCTTTATATTAACTAGTATTTGTTCACTTAAGATTGATTTTCTCACTTGATGTGCACAAGTTATATATGTGATATATGTTTGTGCACTAGTTTGTATCATGATTGATGATACATGCAAACTTGGGTGTGTGTATGACTTACACCATATTTAAGTTAATGATTTAGGTTTTTAATTATTTTTGGTAAAACAAAATGGTGGCCTTCTTTGTCTTTGCTTGAAGTTTCATGAAGCTTTCAAGCATCTTTGACAAAGTCCAATCATTTTGTTTTGCATGAGATTTTCATAACCTAACCATTAACTTAAACTAGGGTTTAGTCTCTACAAAGGTTA
This sequence comes from Agapanthus africanus, assembly GCA_030015575.1. Classification (NCBI taxonomy): domain Eukaryota; kingdom Viridiplantae; phylum Streptophyta; class Magnoliopsida; order Asparagales; family Amaryllidaceae; genus Agapanthus; species Agapanthus africanus. Next base: position 366,523,047 of record CM057344.1, on the reverse strand, counting down.
ACTCACCCATGGTTGCATTATGATATACTTCACTTGATTATTCTTTATAGTTAATTCATTATTCATTCTTATTCTTTTCTTCTTCTTCATCTTCTTCAAGTGAAGAAAAACCTTGCTAGAAAAATTTCAAGTGAAGAAAAAGAGTGAGAAATCCAAATCCAAAGTGAACCCACTTCCTATTTCTTCATCCTCTACCACTTTCCATGTAGTATAGGGTGTTCTCTTCACAAAGTTCATGACCAAGTGAAGATAGAGCTTGAGTTTGAGTCTCCTCAACGTAGATCATCTTCGGCCTCGAAGTCAACGACATAGCCCGCTCATTTCTCCGAAGAAACCATCGCTGGGGTCCGGGATCCCGATGATCGCAGCGAAGGGACGTCAACACGGAGCATTAGAAGTGAAGGACCGGATCTACAAAGGTTGTAATCCCTTTCACTTAGTAGTAAAGTAGTTTACTTGCTTTTAGTTTCGCCTTATCTCTAGTAAACGATCTTCCATAGGGTTGTTCGGCACATAAAAACTTTGATTTTGGCATGGTTGATGCCTTGTAGAACCTTGTTAGTGTGCCTAGGAACCCTACAGTCCGAACCCTGTCGTAAAACCATACGACCTCTATATCGTTTCGCCCGAAGAAGGGAAACTCTCTGTGTGGGACTCTAAAGACTCGACACTACGCTGTCAGTGGGTTTAACCACAGACCACAAGCGGCACTAGCTGTACATAACGGTCCCCAGGTAGATATCGATAAGAAGGCCGATGAGGAAACCCATCCGAACTCCTACTGAGCCTGATGTGACAATCTCCATACAGTACGGTCCGTTCGTCTAAGACTATCTCATATCCGGCCTAGGGGCGGCAAGCGTCAGTCCCCTATAAGCGGTATAAGTTGTGTCAGAGTGAAGCCCATTACACCTTGAGAAGCTACTGGAAATCTTACCAGTAAATCTCGTTTGCCCTGGCCAGGGACTTTGCGTAATGGCTTTCCAAACACAGCGCGAAATCAACTCCCAATACCGGGAAAGACGAATCCTATCTAATCGCCACTGCCTCCAAGTGCTTCGGGACTGCACCCAACTGCTACCTGTTTGCACGACTCTTTTAAGCCGTGGTAGGGTAGCAATCTAAGAACAGTGGGAACACACTCGAGACGAAGCAGCAGTGTCAAGTCTGTGGATTATGTTGTACTCATGTCACCTGGGAACTGTTAACCGACGACGGGTATAATACCAACCAACTGTTCCCTGCGAGTCATGTCCGGTGTACCCGTAACCCAACGAGCACATGTATACTATCTCCAGTACAACGTACTGATGGCTGTGGGATAGACCATCTCCCCAACTGGGATGAGAAGCGTACACACTAGTCTATTCCGGAGTATCGATGCCCTGTCTCGATAATCCTACGACTAGGGACCTGAAAAAGGATGTGCTTGTAGACCACCCAGCCCCCACTAGTGTGACTGCCATCGCAACGCTGGTAGTCAAGCAAGATCCTAAGGGCTCTATCAATATGTATTCTCGATATGCTAACATATACACATATTAAGATAGATATAAACCAAGTAGCGTACTACCATGTTTAGCAAGACTGTTAATATAACTGTGAATATCCCAAGCTTCCATTAAGTAATATACAAGCTAGTATGATATAATAATGGCCTCTAGGGCATATACACTAACAGACCTTAGCACCACCATGAGGTTCTAGAGGCATCAAGCATGCCAAATTTTAAATTTTATTAGGTGCTAAGCTAGACTAACTAGATCTTTACTAGATTATTAGGGTTTTCCTTTGTGATGTGATGAGCTAAAGAGAAGAAAAGACCATACAACCTTTGTAGTTCGATTCCTTCTCTCCTAAAGCTCCGGGTTGAAATCCATACGATTCTACAAGGCTCCTCTTCGAGTTGAACGAACCTCCTTCATGATCTTCGCACCAAAGACGATCCACGCGAAGTCCTTCCACCTCAAGCTACCTCTACACTAAACTCTTTAGCGTAGTAAACATGCTATACTCGATCGCTAGTCAAGTGTAGGATGGTGAAGTGGGGGATGTTAAAAGCTCACAAGTTTGTGTTCAAGTTTCATGGTTCACATCACATGTGGGGGTTGAAGCTTGAAATATAGCAATTGAGGAAGAAGAAGAAGCTAGAGAGCAACTATGGGAGCAACTCAAGAAAAATGGCTAAGTGTTGAGAATGAGCAAAGAATGAATGGCAACTCTTGACCCCCACTCATTTAAGCATAGAATTTTGCAATATAAAATTGCAATCATACTTGAATAGTGAGTCAAGATGAATAAACAAAAATAAATCCCATGCTTGCAACCATGCTCTCATTTTCCACCTCATTTCTATTTTTCTCAAAAATAGTAATCATGCCATGCTTCATTACTATATATATATAATATATATATTAATATATATTATGAAGAATAATTAGTGAGCTAATGATATTAGTTAAGATATAATTATATCATATATAATATATATCACATTATTAAATCAACACTTGATTTAATAATCCGGTTATATTATATATGACGGACTAATATCATTTATCTGTATATCACATTATCAAATCAAAACTTGATTCGACAATCTGGTTATATCACATATAACCTAACTCGATAACAGATAACTGCCAGATTACAATACAGTATCACATACACGTATTTAATCAGGTCCACACACATATCACGTATGTGTCCTACTTCGTTTCGCTTGAACCAGGGAACTTCTGTGTGGGACTCTGAAAACTCGTCAATACGCCAGCAGTGGGTGATGATCATATCAGTCACCTACAAGCCGTCTGCCGTACTAGCTGGACGTAACGGCTACCCGGGTATTGAGCGATATGAAGATCAACAAGCAAGCTTGTCCATAGTCTTCATGAAGCCTATCAGTAACACTACCGTACAGTCCGGTCTCTTCGTTTGATATGTCACATATCATGTCTAGGGGTGGTAAACGTCAGACCCAGTAACATGATAAGTCATGCAGATGTTTGGCCTATAACAGGTTGAGAAACTACTGATAACACTTATCAATAAATCTCATAAGCAGCCGTGGCTAGGGGCTTTCAGTTATAGCCAATCGAGCATAGCGCAACATCAACCCCCAATACCGGGAGAGACGAAACCCCTCTTATCGCTCATTGCCTCCATGCGACTCAGGATTGTACCCAAAATCCACCTATTTGCACGTCTCCTTTGAGCGTGGTAGGGAGGAAATCAAAGCATAGTGGGAGCCGCACAAGACTCTATGACGATCTCGGGTCTACAGACTAACCTGTACCAGTATCACCAGAGGACTGCTACCTGACTATAGGTATACTACCACATAGGAGTCCTCGGCGAGTCATGTTCGGTGTACTCATTCTCCAATAAGCACCTGTGTACAATCTTTGATGTCACACAGCAATGGTTGTAGGATTAACCATCGCCCTCTAAGGGACAAGAAACGTACACACTAGTCTACTCTGGAATATCGATGCCCTAGTCTCGATATTCTCTTAACTAGAAACTGATTAAAGGATGTACTTTTGGACCACCCTAGCCCCACTAGTATGATCTCATCATAATCCTGGTAGTCAAGTACATATCTTAAGGGGTTTATCAACATGTAAGAGACAGACAGTATAAAGAATACCAGTCAACATGTTAAGATAAAGAGTAACCAGATAGCATACTATCATGTCGAGCAAGAAAGTCATCTATATATATGTCCAAGCATCCACTATAATATACATCACATGTACAAAAATGGCCTTTAGGGCATACATATTCCTAACACTTAGGTGATCACACCAATGGTTGTGGGACCAACCACCGCCCTTCGTCGGGTTCTAGAAACGTACGTGCAAGTCTACTCTGGAGTATCGATGCCCGATCTCGATATTCCTACCACTTGGGACATTTAAGGATGTGCTTATAAACTCCCCAGCTCCCACAAGTATGATCGCCATCACAACGCAGGTAGTCAAGCAAGATCCTACGGGCTTTATCAATATGTAACCGCAATATGTAATAACGTGTATAATATATACCATGTTTGTTGGATATATGTATGCCCTAGAGGCCATTATGTGATAGTGGATGTATCTATACATGTATATATATTCAGTTTGCATTCTTGCTCGACATGATAGTATGCTATCTGGTTCTTCTTTATCTGACATGTTGATTTGATCATGCTTTTATTCATTCATACATGCTGATAAAGCCCTGAGGATATCGGCTTGACTACACTGATTATGATGGAGATCATACTAGTGGGACATCTGTAGTCTATAAGCATATCCTGGAACGTCCCTAGTCGTAGGTATATCGAGACGGGGCATTGATATACCAGAGTAGACTAGCGTATATTTTTTCATACTTCATTACATTCACCGACGATTTCTCAAGATTCGGTCATGTATTTTTATTAAAGCACAAGTCCGACGCTTTCGAGAAATTCGCTGAATATAAACAAGAAGTAGAAAAACAAACCGGCTTGAGTATTAAGATGCTTCGATCATATCGAGGTGGAGAGTATCTCAGTACAGAATTTGCAAACTTCCTAAAAGAGAATGGGATTCTCTCTCAGCTCACTCCTCCTTACACACCACAGCACAACGGTGTGTCAGAACGACGGAATAGGACCCTATTAGATATGGTCCGGTCCATGATGAGTGACGCTGAGTTACCAGTCTCGTTTTGGGGGCATGCATTGGAGACTGCAGCGTTTCTGCTAAACAGGGTTCCAACCAAAGCCGTGTCTACCACGCCATATGAGATATGGAATGGGAAGAGACCATCTCTTAAGAGAATTAAGATTTGGGGTTGCCCGGCCTATGTTAAAAAGCAGAATCCGGACAAACTCAAGACACGGTCAGTCATGTGTAACTTTGTGGGATATCCAAAGAATTCTTATGGATATCTGTTCTACCATAAAGAGGAACAAAAAGTGTTTGTTTCTCAGTATGCCACATTCTTGGAAAAAGAGTTTTTCACAGATAAAGATGATGGCAAGGTAGTAGATCTAAAAGAGGTTCTAGAAACACAAACTACAAATGACAATTTGGTTGAACCGGCTGTTGCAACAGAAACTGAAGAACCTCGGCCACTCCGTAGGTCTGGTAGGACTTCTCGCCCACCGGAGAGGTACTACGGTTTCTTCATTGATGGTAACGGAGAAGATTGCATCATGGATGATGATGATCCTACCAGTTTTCAGCAAGCTATCACGAGTGGTGACTCTGTGAAGTGGCTGGATGCCATGAGATCCGAAATGGAGTCTATGTACACCAACAAAGTATGGACTTTGGACGTTGTACCCCCTGGGGTAAAACCTGTAGGGTGCAAATGGATCTTTAAAAGAAAGATTGGTGTGGATGGGCAGGTAGAGACCTATAAGGCAAGACTTGTAGCGAAAGGTTTTCGTCAAAGACCAGGTTTGGACTATGACGAAACTTTTTCGCCCGTAGCCATGCTTAAATCCATTCGGATCCTACTTGCTATTGCTGCTCACTACGACTATGAAATCTGGCAGATGGACGTTAAAACAGCATTTCTAAATGGAGATTTAGAAGAATGCGTTTATATGGATCAGCCAGAGGGCTTCATTGACAGTGGGAGCAGCGAGAAAGCATGTAGATTGCTTAAATCCATATATGGGTTAAAGCAGGCATCTCGGAGTTGGAACATCTGTTTCGATGATGTTATCAAAGAGTTTGATTTCATCAAAAATCCAGATGAACCATGTGTTTATAAGAAGGCTGTAGGAAGAGCTGTCACATTCCTCGTATTGTACATGGATGACATTCTTCTGATAGGAAATGATATTCCTATGCTACAGTCGGTCAAATCATTCTTATCACAAAGGTTCTCCATGAAGGACCTGGGTGATGCCACATACATCCTGGGCATAAGGATCTATAGGGATAGATCCAAAAAGTTGTTGGGATTGTCCCAAACCAGGTACATCAACACCATCCTAAAGAGGTTTAGTATGGAAGACTCCAAGCGGGGTGCCTTACCCGCTTGCCATGGAGTCACTCTCTCCAAGGATTCTTGTCCAAAGACCGATGAAGAGAGAGCTCGCATGAGCATTATACCTTATGCTTCGGCAGTAGGATCAATAATGTATGCGATGTTATGTACACGCCCAGATGTAGCTTATGCACTTAGTGTTGTAAGCAGGTATCAATCCAACCCAGGGAAGAACCACTGGACAGCTGTGAAGAACATTCTTAAGTACTTATGAAGGACTAAAGAATTGTTCTTGGTGTATGGTAATACAGATCTCCAAATGGAGGCCTTTACCAATTCGAGCTTCCAGAGCGATAAGGATGACAGCAAATCTATCTCAGGGTTTGTATTTACCTTCAATGGAGGGGCGGTAAGTTGGAAGAGTTCCAAACAAGATACCGTTGCAGACTCTACGATGGAAGCTGAGTACATTGCTGCAAATGATGCCGCCAAGGAAGCCGTCTGGATGAAGAAGTTCGTCTCGGAGCTAGGAGTAGTTCCAACCATTATTGATCCAATACCTTTGTATTGTGACAATAATGGGGCGATGGCGTTAGCCAAGAAGCCCAGATCCCATCAGCAGTCCAGACATATCCTGAGGCGCTTTCATTTGATCCGGGAGATTGTAGATCGCCGCGAGATCGAGATTAAGAGAGTAGATACAAAGAACAACGCCGCGGATCCACTCACCAAGGCCCTCCCTCAGCCACAGCATGAGCGACTTTTTGAGATGTTGGGTATGAGATACGCCAATAACTGGCCTTAGTGCAAGGGGGAGATTGTTGGATATATGTATGCCCTAGAGGCCATTATGTGATAGTGGATGTATCTATACATGTATATATATTCAGTTTGCATTCTTGCTCGACATGATAGTATGCTATCTGGTTCTTCTTTATCTGACATGTTGATTTGATCATGCTTTTATTCATTCATACATGCTGATAAAGCCCTGAGGATATCTGTAACATCCGAGCCCAATAATACTATTTCTGTTACTGGTTGAGTGTTAGACATTGCTCATTTCAATTATTCTGCTTGTTTGGTGCTTATTGCTAAATTTTAACCGGCTAAGTCATTTTCGCCTATAACAAATTTTAACACCTAAAATGAAATTAAAAATATCCATGTTGGCCTACTCGTCACCACTAGTCGCGTGGTAGCGTCCGCGCGTCGAGATTTCGTCCCGTTCGGTGAAACGGGCAAGTTTGGACGACTACGCGCGCGTGCAAGTGTCCGACTTGGGGGCATGCATTTTAATCATAAAACATCTCATTTTAAAATTTGGAACTCACTTAAAATCCTATTATTTGAATTTGAAACATTTGGGCGCAACCCGGGCGCGATTTGGAAATGTTTCATTTAGCGCCGAAATGCCCATTTAATTAAATATATTAAAACTACATAATATATATTACTGTTACACAAATAACGTTTAAAATCCTTTTAAATCTTTTTAAAACTTACCCACGAGTTTCCTCCTGGCCAATCACGAGGGGCTAAAACTCTCGTGGGCCCCACCAACCCACAATCTCTAACTATCTCTCTCTCCTAAAATCTCTCTCTCTCTATCTTTTTAAATCCCCACAACCCTTCGTCTTCACGAGAAACTCAACGCAGAAACCCTCGAACCCAACCCTAGCCTTGCCCTAGCCGCCGCAGCCTCGCCGTCGACCTCCCCGCGACCTCGCCACCATCATCCTCGCCTCCACAGCCTCGACCGCACCCCTTCCTCCTCTCCTCCCTCCTTCCAGGGCCTGCAGCAACGCCACCGCCACCTGCACGCTGTGCTGCCGTCGCCGCCGCCTCCCATCGCCGACGACGTCGACTTCCTCCCTTCACCCTCGTCCCGACCTCCTCATCTTCCTCCTCCTTCCCTCGCCAGGCTGCAGCTGCACCCGAGCCTAACCCTAGCACTTCTCCAGTTGCCGGGAAAGCCGCCGGCGACCATCGTCGTCGTTGCCAGAGTCACCGCCGACCACCGCCTCTTTCCCCACGGTCCAGACCAGGCCAGGACCTCCTCTACTCATCGCACCATCCCTTTCCAGCGACCCCAGCAACTTTCAGCCTAGGCTGCCGCCGTCGCTTCCTCGCCGGCGCCCCATCGCCGTCGAACCCGTCACGGTTGACACCCGTGCCATCCCTGTAAGCATCTCGTTACTTTCTTCCTGCGTGTTAACCCCTCGCTGGCCGTTCGTGTCCATAGTTTGTATTTTTGCTAATTCGTCGCTGTTTTGACATTTCGCCGGATTCCGGCCGTGCCGACGACTTGACCCGACTCTCCAGCGAAGTACTCCGGTCCGTGTGGTCCCGATGTTCGCTGTTTGGACTCGATCCATGGCCCGTGCATCCGTCGCGTGTTTTCCGCCGACGTTGCGTTCGTGTTTTCCGGTTTGCGAAACCGTCGAGGCAAGATTTCTTGCTACATGCTACGTTAAACTAATTAAGTGTTTGACTCATAAAACTTGCAATATTAACTAAGTATAGTTACTTGTCTCATTGGACGAAATATGATATACATCATAATACTGCCACCTAAATCGTATTTTGCCACCGTAACCGTAATAACAACTACCTGTTAATCATTTTGTTATTTAAAGGTCGATAGCCGTACACATATATATCTTCATTAATTTTCTGTTATTAATACTGTGCTACCCTGTGATTAGTGCACCCCATGGGTGCTCGAACCTGTTAATATAATACAACTGCACCAGATTAAGGTACCATTGTGATTAAATGACTATTATTGCTGTTTACTTTAAATTCTTGCCGCTGTTCCTTATTCGATTGTATACCTGTTGTGAGCACATACTCGATTGCTTTACATATTGACCTGACCTTGCTACACATGACATATATTTACATACCGATGCGCCGGACATGGTACCCTGTACATACCGACTCAACCTGTTGTACCATGACCTGACTTGTTACCTGATCTCATGCCTAATGCCAACAAACCTGACTTGGGGTCCTCATGGACCATTCCTGCTGTCTATCCAGACAAACCTGACCTGTTACCTGATCCCGCGTTGGCATTAGTCCTTGATTACTGAATACCTGACCTGGCATACATAACTTGGGGGTATGGGGAAATCAAAGGTGAAACCGACTTGTAACTCAACAGTTCGATACCTGTTCTGATCAGTCTTACGGGCTTGGCCAGTCCGGGAGTGATGATGCTGACATCACTCGTCCATCCTGCTACCTATTACTGCCTAGCGGCACGTCTCGGATTCAGCCCCGAGGGTCTTGACCGTGGTCCCGGGCATGCACGGGATACTATTGAGTTACATCGACGAGTCATCAATTGATTTCAAAGACTTTAGAGTTGAAACCTGATAGGACAGTTTAGTTACCACTTCACATCACCCTGCACTGTTATTTCGTAGTACTGCTTTATTCATGTTCATCCCTGCATTGCTTATTACCATGTTCATATTATATTATTGGTTGACATGACGCGCTGACGTCTGGGTTTTGCATGGCCCAGATTCCTTACCGCTGTCGACGACCGAGCAGGAGTACTTCAGCCAGCAGGCTGATCTGTGAGTTCCATAGTGATTAGTTCATTTATTTCATTTCATTTCCAGATGTGAGCCCGCATTATGGTACGTAATATTTATTTATTGTATTGGATCATTGCTTCCGCACTTATTGTTTATTGACTCTTGTTATTATGGATTTGGACATGTGTTAGATTAGTTTATTTATCTTGTTCTTGATATCTCTACAACCGTAATGTGACTGTGGATGGATACTTCCTACCCACAGGTAGCATGGTTGGCTATGTCACGTGCCCAATCTTGCGTACTCTGGGAAGCGGGGCGTGACAATATCGGCTTGACTACACTGATTATGATGGAGATCATACTAGTGGGACATCTGTAGTCTATAAGCATATCCTGGAACGTCCCTAGTCGTAGGTATATCGAGACGGGGCATTGATATACCAGAGTAGACTAGCGTATATGATACTAGACCCATACGATGGGCGATGGATGTTCCCACATTCATCGATGTTTGACATCAAGATCACATACGGGTGCTCAGTGGTGACTGAGTACACTGGACGGACTCACCGAGAACTCCTATATGGAATTATATCTATCGTCGGATAGCAGTTCTCAGGTGACACTGGTACAGGTTAGTCTGTAGACCCGAGATCGTCATGGAGTCTTGTGTGTTCTCCCACTGTACTTTGATTGCCACCCTACCACGGCTCTACTGAGTCGTGCAAACAGGTGGCTGTTGGGTACAGTCCCGAGACACACGAAGACGATGAGCGATAGGAGGGGTTTCGTCTCTCCCGGTATTGGGAGTTGATGCTGTGCTGTGCCCGACTGGTTATAACAGCAAGTCCCTGGCCAGGGCTGCTGAGATTTGCTGATAAGTGTTATCAGTAGTTTCTCGATCTGTTATAGACCATTCACCGGCACGACTTATTGAGTTATTGGGGTCGACGTGACCATCCCTAGGCTCGATATGCAGCATATCTGACGAAGAGACCGGACTGTACGGTAGTGTTGCCGGATGGCTCGACGGGAGTTGTAGCAGGTTCGCTTGTTGTCTTCTGATCGCTCAATACCCGGGTGGCCGTTACGTTTAGCTGACCGCTTGCGGCTTGAGGGTACTTGATATGATCATCACCCTCTGCCGGCGTATTGACGAGTCTTAGAGTCCCACAAAGGAGTTACCCAGTCCAGGCGAAACGTTGTGGTGCGCGTATGCGATATGCGCATGCACCCGATTGAAATGTGCGTATATGATACCGAACATTGATCGGGTGAACTGCTTTTGGTGGGGTCATATGAGATATGACCGGATTGATAAATCAAGTGTTGATTTATCATTTAACCATTAGTTTTCTCACTTAAAACTTTTTCTTGGATGATGGATGTGTGCATGCATGTGTGCTTTTCTTTCTTTCTTTCATGCTAGTTTCATGCACATGTGGATGTGCATACATGCACACATACATACACTCATCCATCATGGTTGTTAGCAGATGGAAATGGTGGCAATATAAGACTCACACCATGGATTATATAATGGATTATTATTTGATTTTGGATTTAAAAGATAATGAAAAGGAAAGGATAATCATTCTTGCTTCTACATTCTTCCTTTGACCTAACCATGCTCAACTACCACTAACCTAAGGTTATCCTTCTCTTTATCATTCAAAACTCAAGTTAAATAATGTCTCCATCATTTTAACCATGGTTCATAGTAAGAAGGAATAAAATATATATTGATATATTTCTTTTTCTTCTTATGAGTTATTTTTACCTCTTGTTAAAAATTGCCACCATCTTCTTCCTCTTTCTCTTTTGCTCTCTAGTTTTTTCTAGTGAGCAAATACCACTTAAAGATAGGTTTTTGAAGTGAGAAACTTAACCATAACTTCATTCTACACAAGCTTAGCCGTTTTGTTTAGAGTGTTCTCTTCGATTTTACGAAGTTGCGAGCTTGGACGGAGATCTCCGTGGTGGATCGTCGTGGACACAAGAGGACTTCAAGAGGACCTCCGTTCAACACCCTAGAGACCAAGGAGTCCAGCGAAAGGGAGCTACAAAGGTTGTAGTCTCGAAACCCTAGATTAGATCGCTTTATATTTCGAAACCCTAATTTTCTAGGATCGATTCCTTTGCATGTTCGTTTAGCACCATAAAAATTTAAACTTTGGGTCATGTGATGCTTCAAAACTCTTCATAGGGTGCTAGACTAACCTTACAATGTTAAGATAAAGTCAAACAATAATAGTATACTTTTATATCAAGTCTTTATCAATATGTGCAAGCTGGATAAAACATCAATAGAAACAAATACATATATCCTGATAAAGACAACTGAAATAATATACTATATAACTGAGCAAGATCGTCCTGTACATACATATCCCCAGCATCCAGATGTATACATATATAATAATGGCCTATAGGGCATACATATCCAAAAGTTCCTAAACTAGGGGAGCGAGTTCTTCTATTTGTGAGAGTCCTATTCTCAAATAGAAAATCCACCAAATCTAACCATGTTATGAAAACGCTCTTCGCAAATAGAAACTACTTTTCGAACCTAGCACGAGTCATATACCATTCTATCATGGGTTTAAGCATGGGTTATCGCCCCATGTTCCCACGAGGAGAAGAAGTATTTTCATTTGTGCAGCACTCTGCACAACAAAAACCTCACCGATTTCAATGACATAAAAGATTGATTTTCGCGTTTCTTTGAGACCATAAACATTGAAAGATAACTTGGCGAATAAATGTATAAAAGTTTGACATTCAAACCATCAGTAGTAAGTCTAGACAGCTAGACGTCTATTAGTATTATGAACACTGGCCAAGAGTAAGTAACAGATGACTATAAATAAATGCTATCTAAGGTATGCTTCCTACATATGTGAAGGTTCCAGAATTCAAGGGTACAAGAGATGAAAGTAAGCGCAAAAGTACACGCCCAGCGCTAACCGACGATCATCAAAGTACGAGCATAAGTATAGAAAAAGTCTTAAGAGAATCAGCAGGCAAGATACAATGCAAAATGATCTACATGGAGCGATTTAGACACTGTGACAAGATGAAGTCTTTTGGACTCACCCCGGCCACCCCCTGGCGGTTTTGGCATGCAATTTCCGCCCCCTAACGGCCCTACTGAAGCAGTTTGGCCTCGGGTTTTGTGCATGGGTTCGTCTTGGGATTCTTAACCCGCATCCATTTAGGGAACCGACTTTTGAAGCCTATAAATACAACAGATTTTAGAACATTTTGGTTCATGTAATGTTTAGGCTAGGATTAGGATTAGATTAGATTAGATTAGATTAGTCATCTTTTTCTTTGCATGCTAGCTCCATGGATCTCATTGCAAAGGTTTGAAGCTTTAGTTTTAGTTGTATTTGTAATTTTTATTGGAGGTGAGTAAACAAGAAGTTGCCATAATTGTTCTATCCAAACCAAATCCTAGGTAACTTCTCATTCTTTGTTATTTCTTCCTTGTGATTTCAAAAACACACACACACTCACTCTCTCTCTCTCCCTCTCCCCCTCCCTCCCTCCCTCCTCCTTAATCAAATTCTTGTGAGAACCATCTTCCTTGTGTGGATCGTCTGTATTTACGTGCTAGCTTTGACTAGCCGTGCACTTGCGGAGAATTTAAAATCGTATTCTCTCTTCCCATCATTGAAGCGAATAACAGCCCACTACGACCGAAAATTAATTAGGGCCTCTTGATTCCTCGAAGTAATATCAACTCCAATAAACGATGATCAAATGACTAATCCTACAATATACTGCCATTACCCAACACATCTCCTTCTCCTACAACAGCAATTTCTTTAGCTTATTAGACTGTTACTAATTTACATTCATCACTTTGCTTAACCTAACTAGCGCCTTGTCGTTTTTGTATACGACGGCCTTCCTTTTGATTAAAATACTATTGTAATAGTGCTCCCCAACCATCAACTTGTCATCAAGACTATTAACTTGATGTATCAAATACCCCATATCTAATTTAATTTCTTATGATAAAAATTTTCCATCTCTTCGTGCTTCTGTTAGTTATATTTCTTATCGGTCAGAATCCATTTCTTTTATGGAGACAGTCAAAAATCGATGTAGGAAAATGATACAGCAATTGAAACTAAAGCTCTTAAGCAAAACAAACACATTGACCATTGCTATCTTTACTTGATTTTTGTTGGACTAGTTGTTTGTCGACTCCCAAAAACGATTACTAGATATTATAATTTTCTTGAACCCAATTCTATGTCTTGTAAATCAAAGAAAACTAAATGATGTTTCATGATCAACCATTGACGCTAAATATGGTGTTTCATGCCATCCACAGCTTGTGAAATCACATGGCTGAATTTTCTTCTTTTTAATCTATAGGTTTCATCTCAATTAGCTAATTTATACTGGGACAATCAAGCAGCCTTTCATACTGCCTCTAATCCTATGTTTCCCTATGTTTCACAAGTACGCTAAATATATTGAAATTGATTGTCATGTCATGAGTGAGAAAATACAAGTTGGCTTATTTCACACTATATCTATTTTATCACGCCTCTAAGTTGTAAATGTTTTTGCCAAGGCGGTTCAAGCTTAATTTCATATGATTATTAGGTTGAAAGAATAATTTAACTGGAGATATACATTTTACTTTTGAAAGAAATTAGCACAATTGAAGATATGATTGCTTAGTTGAAAAATATTGCTTAGCTGAGTATGTGATAGCGTAGTTTGTCTAATACATTTGATTATATTTATTTGATCAAATTGCTGAGTACATGATAGCGTAGTTTGTCAAATATATTTGATCAAATTTGTTACGAATTTGTCTTCTTAGCTTATATTTATATAAAATAAGGAGGTTGTAGAGAAAATAAAACATGTAATCATTTATATTGTAAAATAGACATTCCATTCTCTGCACTAATTTAACTGCATAATCATTTTAAATGTTTTACAAAATAGTTTGATCTGCTCGTACATTAAGATGGTGAATGGAGTATATCTGAAAGCTATCATTTAATTCAAAGATCTAAGTACAACCGCGACAAATTCTTGATCAAGGTAGAGTGACGTGAATATAATACTCCCCCGAACAAATTGAAAAAGAAGTCCCGAGTATTTACTCTTTCCTACAAATATCAAGCCACTCATTGAACAAATACGCAGAAATCTCTCCCCAAAGAAAGCTCCAATTAAACAATACATGAAACTATGATACAAGGACCATTTCCGCATGGTTGGAAGTGGATCCTTCATCCTCTATTCTGCCAGCCTTCATATAATAATCAGAGCCAAAAATGTCGAGCCTTTGAAGCAGAAGTGTTGTTTGTCAAATGAACTTAACGATATCCTGTACCCCTTCCACGGCTGCCAAAACCTCTGCCTCCTCTTCCGTTATTTCTCCCACCAACACCAACACCATGAGACAACCCTTCAAATGCTCTGTTCACTAGTTGATTTCTCATTGGTCCATCACCGCGTGCTCTTTTAGCCTTATTATTATTACTATTATCTGAACCCTTGGCAGAAAAAGTTGCAGCTCGCTTTGCCCTATACCCAAGTACCCACAGAAAAGCACGCATCAGATAGAAGTTTGAATGAACTTATAACAAAGGAAGTCATAAATAATGTCTTGCCTGGGTGTAGAAGCATACGAGGCTGGTGAAGCCTTTGCTGGTTCCTTCCACGATAACTTGACTTTGTTATCACCAATAAAAGTAGGAGCTTTCGAATGCAGCGGCTGAAATAGGGTAATATTAATACGTTATATTTATTACATAAACAGGACGTAATATAAGCTTGCAGTGATGTGGAGAAATATGATTGGACTCCACTCCGTACCTGTGTCATTGTGAGTATATTGTTGCAAACACGCAGCCCAATAGTGCTTTTTTGTTGGTCTAATTTCTGCGTGAACTCATAGACGTCCCACTTAGTTGAGCACAAATAATTTTTTCCGTTCACTGCTACTATTTTATACCACGCAAATTACATGTGGGGTAATAACAAGGTATGAGCTAAATTGAAGCATGAATAACTGCTTGGAAACAAAACTCACAATTTTTGCCTTTGCATCTTCAGTCTTAGCTGCAGCCATTGCCTTGTTGTGTTCCGCCATAACTTGGGTTAGTTTCTTATTAGCTACCTTCACAACATCTTCAATAGAGTTTAACCTGCATCAACACAACCAAGGATATCACTCCATTTCTTCAGGAAAATTAAGACCAGACTGGTTCACCGATTTTATAATGCACATGATCCAATCTAAATATACTTGCACATATGCAGAAAATAAGGGGTTGTTTGCTTGCTAGGAATTGCCAAAACTTATGGGAATTGGGAAGGCAAGACACTACTCATCAAAACAGAAAAAACATTGGAATTGCCACTCCTTTGTTTGTTTGCATGGAATAGGAATTGAAAGTTGTGGGAATTGACATCGTCATTTTGGCAATTCCAAATCCAAGTTTTTTTTGATGGAATTGCACATTCCCAAAGACACATAGGATTAGAGATGTTACTTTATTTGGAAAAGTTATAGTTACACCTACTTTCTCTCTTTCTCTCTCTTCTCGTTATCCAATTTCCAAAACTCAATTCCCACTTTTCTTTGTTCAGCCAAACAAAGGAAGAGATTGAAATGGACAAAAAACATTCCAATTCTTTACAAACAAACAAGGGAACGACATTTCCAGGAGACAATTTCTTTTTGTAAGACCTCAATTCTCATTCTTGTTTTTTGATTCCAGCAAACAAACAACCTCTAAGCAAAAGAAGTGCACAAGTACATAAAGAAGCTAGACTGAAAGGGACTAGCACAATGCAAAATATCAGTCATTGTTCTGCTTGTAGCGAAATCATAATGAAACCAAAACATAAGTGGAATAAGATGATTTAGACAACTACACACACATAATGAAGAAAAGAGACCTTAGGAGGTTTTCTCGTTAGGTGGCGTCAAAAATCTATATCCTTCACGATTTTTGTTGACGGTCGGCATCCATCATCTTTATCATATAAAATGTGGCTACACCAAATTTCATGTGATACCACCACTTTTTCACCGTTGAATTGGCAATGTAAAAATTTCAACTGTTGGTGAGCCGTTAATTTTGCACCTAGTAAATCAACAATGCAAAAGTGATGGAATCATATGAAATTTGGTGCATCTACATCTTACATGATAAAGATTATGGATACCGATCGTCGAAATAAATCATGGATGGTGTATTTTTTCAACGCCATATGAGGAAATTATCTCCTATAGCACCTTTCCTCCATAATATATATATATATGAGAATAATGTAGAAAAGAGGCCCTAGACGGGAATTTCGTTAGGTGGTATCGAAAAAATACACCCTCCACCATTTTGTTCGACGATCGGCACTCATTATCATCTTTATCATCTAAGATGTGAATACACCAAATTTCATGTGATTCTACCACTTTTTCACCATTGAATTAGCAACGTAATAAGTTCTATTGTCGATAAACCGTTAATTTTGTACTCACTAAATCAACAGTGAAAACATGTTGGAATCATATAAAATTTAGTATACATACATCTTAGTCGATAAGGATGAGAATGGTATGTGCCAATCGACGAAAAAACTATAAGAGGATAGACTTATCTCGCCGCCATAGAAGGAAATTCCCTCCTAGGGCATGTCCTCCATTATTCTATATATAGAGAGAGAAATGGAGGAAAGATGCCAAATGAGGGAATTTCCACCTATGGCATCGAAAAATACAACCTCTGCGATTTTATTCGACGTTCAACATCCATCATCATCTTTATCCTCTAAGAGGTTGATAGCAAGGTTCGAGATTTCAGCCGAAACAACCGATACGTGGTGGTTTCGTATCGGTTTCAGCGGAGACCGATACGAAACCCGAAACCGATACGAAACCAACCATATAATATCATTTCGGCTGAAATCTTTAAAAACATATTTTTTTATACCATTTTTACTGTCATTATGATCATTGTAAGCCTTCGTTGTTAGAAAACCGCAAAAAAGTGAACCCAAATCCTATATTAATATTTATCTAAGTACACTTTTCAATATATTTTGCATCATGGCTGGATTACCACATGCATGTAATGTGATTACCTGCCTGTGATGACGTATATATATGTATGATATTTATAAATAAGTGTTTTTATATGTTTTGCATCCGCGCTTACCCTGCATCCGCCCTGCCGTAAGTTAAGTAACCTTACGGTGAAAACCAAATGCCTCGTGACGAATGTGAATAGCATATAAAACACTCAATTTTCTTTCTCCTATCATGTTTTTTTAGTGTCATAAGATGCTCGATAATATCTGTTATTATCTATATGATGGGACTAGATTAATAGGATTAATGTAAAAGAAAATAAACACAAACCAATGTTGTAAGAACCAGTTTTCAAAACAACTTTGTTTTCAAAACCACTCGGTTCTTTCAACGATATCAAGTTCATTACATTAAAAAATTTCTTCAAAATCAGCCGTAGCCCTTCGTCATTTCATATTATAAGAATAATTAGTATTCGTGCTACTAGTATTCGTGCTACATTTGCTGACCTTGTTAAGACGTAGTGTACGGTAGCTAAGTGATGATTTTCTGCCGCATGTGATGCGATTGGTTAGGACAGTCGTCTGGCCTTGTTGACCTTATTAAGGGTTGTGCGGATGGATCTAAATCAATCACGAAATAACGGGTTTAACTTGAGTTGCGACTTATGATTTGTTGACCTTGTTAAAGTCATAAGCCGTATCGGGTAAAAACCATATCGGGAGTTTCAAGTATTGAAACTTGCAATGTGATTGCATACCTTCTATGTGATAGTTGGATCTCGATCCCCGCTGTGAGTAATAGTTATTACCGGGAGATTTTCACTTTATAATTAGCTAACTCATTAGGTGTCTAGAATGGTGTTTACGAGGTTATGCCTATAAGAAAACGGGGTTATTTAATTAGGTCCGTACGAAAGCGCGAGAAGTCTCCTTCAAAGTACTTACATAGGTCTGGCTGACCGGTTAGCGAATTTATGGAGTGTATATGATCCCGATTAGTTCTGCATTTTAGGATTTGAAAAAGAATTCGACGAAACACTAGGAGTCATCCTGATTAGATAAATTAAAAAACCAATCTAATCTTGCAAGAGCGCACGTTAAGTGTTTCTTTCTCTCTACTAACTAAGACCATGACTGACCTTGAACTAAAACTCGTAAAAACTAAGTTAATTGAACCTTCTTATATTTCATAGCTTTGCCTTAATTCACGACGAAATAGCATATATCTGTACTGCTTCTACTTCCCCTTTATCTTTTCTAGAACCCTCTGTATCATAACAGAGATCCATATTGCTTGGAAGGCAATCTTGTATAGTTACATACGAACTCGAAGAAATTATTTCTGTTCGAGGATGGCCACTAGTTCTCGAGAAAATGAATTGAATATTGATATAATTCAATTATAATTCAATTGTATATTGAAATATTTCAATTGTGTCTTCCCACTAGTCGAAAGCTCCTTGAACAAAGAGAAGGCACCAGTTGCGCTTGTTGAATAGTCTTCTTCCAAAACTTAGGCTGAAACTGAAAGAACGGAAAGGAAGAAAACCAACCTGCCTAAGTATGGTGTATAGAAGGTAAAATGAAGAGATTATTAAAAGGGTTGCAATTAAGGGAAAAGAGATTGCAACTACGTGGTACAGTTCCTAGCGCCCTTGCCGCCATAACCACGGCCTTTGTGGAATGAAAAACGAAAATTCAAGAGGCACTAGAAATTTTAAACCCTAGAATCTTAACCAAACACTTAAACTAGAAAACTACAAAGAGTTTAAGCTACTATGAAAGGAGATACTAAAGAGATCAAGTCTTTCGGGTCTTCAAATTCTCTTCTTTGGCTCCTTAAGGCGGCGGGATCGAGCTTATATGCCGGTCTTCCTTTTGTCGAAGATGATCCATCCGAGAGATATGGTTTAAGGCTCTAGCTCCACACAAACAATCAAATGGAACAACTAAAGAAACTAGGTTACTAATCTAGTGTGCTTAGAGATGTAGTGAAGTGTTCTAGTATTTTTCTATCTCTATCTCAGTGTGATTCTCAACTCATGAGATGGTTAGTAAGAGGAAAAAGGAGGGGCTAAAAAGGAAGAGAGAAAAAGCAAATGGTGAAATGAAACTCTCATATGTGTGAAACAAAATGGCTAGCATGGTTTTGCCTAGCTATTTTCAAAATAGAAAATAGCAACAATACTTCAATAGTGCATACAAATGCAATAAAGAAATAACAAAGACATTCTTCTCACCATACTTCCTTTACACCTCACCCCTCCACCTCATTTCCAATTTCTATAACTGAAATTCATACAAATGAGGTGTCCTTCTAGAATGTGTTTTGTATACATACAAAATACATTCCCCGTACATACATACCCGTATTCGTATCAAAATACGAATACCCAAAGAGATAGAATAATACAATAAAAATAATACTAGAATATACATATCGAAATATATACATGTAAATTATTAAATCAATCCGTGGTTTAATAATCCAGCGTTAATCCTAAGCCAGCCAGTATTAACATCCGCCCGAATAAAGTCCGTATAGGTAGTACACATATTTAATCAAAACACTGCACGTAACAAAATACAACCACTACATCATTTCTCCTGAACCAGAGAAACCTTCAGTGTGGGAATCTAAAGACTCGACAGTACACTGGCAGTAGATTTAACCACAAGCACGTCAGCGACACTAACTATACGTAACAACTACCCAGATACCTGTCGAAAAAAGGCCGACAAGCAAGCTCATCTGAACTCCAACTGAGCCTATCCACGACAATTTCCGTACAGTTCCGTCTCTTCGTCTAAGAGTATCGTATACCGGGTCTAGGGATGGTAAACGTTAGACCCTAATAACCCGATAATTCTTACCGATGTGGCTCAGGACCAATCCGAGAAACTACTGATTTAATTATCAGTAAATCCCCACTGCCTTAGCCAAGGTGTTATGGTGCTGGCCAACCAAACACGGTGCGATATCGACTTCCTATACCAGGAGAAACGAATCCCCAACAATCGCTCACTGCCTCCATGTGGCTCGGGACTGTACCCAACCAAAACATGTTTGCACGATTCAGTAGAGTCGTGGTAGCGTAGTAATCAAGTACATTAGGAACTGACACGAGACAAATAACGATCTCAGGTTTAAAGACTAACTTGTATTCATGTCACCTGAGAACTGCTATCTGACGATAGGTATAGTACCATCTAGAAGTCCTCGGCGAGTCCGTCCAGTGTACCACCCCCAGTAAGCACTTGCATACGATCTTAGGTGCCAAATACCAATGGCGGTGGGACCAACCATCGCCCCTCATCGGGATCTAGAAACGTATACAACCAGTCTATTTCGGAATATCGATGCCCAGTCTCGATACTCCAATAGCGGGAGATATTTAAGGATGTGCTTATGGACTATCCAGCCCCACATGTATGATCGTAATCATAACGCTGGTAGTCGAGGAATATTCCCATGGGCTTTATCAATATATATTAACGATACATAATAACAAGTAAAACATATACACATGTTAAGATAAAGAGAAACCAAATAGCATACTATCATATCGAGCAAGATTGTCATGTACATAAATATGTCCAAGCATCCACTATATATATACAATAATGGCCTCTAGGGCATACATATCCAATAATCTCCCACATGCACTAAGGCCATATATTGGCGTATCGAGTACCCAACGTCCGTACTAGGGCCAGTTGGCAGCGTATCGCATACCCAACATCTCAAATAGTCTCTCGAACTGTGCTTGAAAGAGGGTCTTGATGAATGGATCTGCTGTGTTCGCTTTCGTGTTTACTCTCCGCACCTCGATCTCTCAGCGATCTACGATCTTCCGGATCAGGTGATACCGCCTCAAGATGTGTTTGGATCTCTGCTGGGACCGTGGTTCCTGCGCTAAAGCCATAGCCCCAATGTTGTCACAATACAAAGGTATTGGATCAATAATGAACGGAGCCGCCTCAAGTTCAGTAATGAACTTCTTAATCCAGTCCGCTTCTTTTGCGGCATCGTTGGCGGTAATGTAATCAGCCTCCACTGTCGAGTCCACAACGGTGTCATGTTTAGAGCTCTTCCAACAAACCGCCCCTCCGTTGAAGGTAAACACAAAACCCGAAACAGACTTGATGTCATCCTTGCCACTTTCGAAGCTCGAGTCGGTAAAAGACTCCACCTGAAGGTTCCATTACCGTACATCAAGAACAATTCCTTAGTCCTTCTCAGGTACTTAAATGTTAGTCATATGTATGCCCTAGAGGCTATTATTGTAAATTATAGTAGATGCTTGGACATATATATATATAGGGCATTCTTGCTCAATATGATAGTATGCTATCTGGTTACTCTTTATCTTAACATGTGCATTAGTTCTAGTTTACTATTTCATTGATACATGTTGATAAAGCTTTTAGGATGTTTGCTTCACTACCAAGAATATAATGTAGATCATACTAGTAAGGCCTGAGTAGTATACAAGCACATCCTTGAAGTGTTCCTAATCGAGTGAGCATCGAGATAGGGCATCGATATTCCAGTGTAGACTAGTGTGTACGTTTCTTGATCCTGTATGGGGCGATGGTTGATCTCACAACCATTGGTTTTTTACACCAAAGATTGTACATAGATGCTCATTGGAGAATGAGTACACCGAACAGACTCGCCGGGAACTCCTATATGGTACCATACTTATCGTCAGATAGCAGTTCTTTGGTGACACTTATACCGGTTAGTATGTAGACCCGAGATTGTCATAGTGTTTTATGTGATTCCTATTGTGCTTTGATTACCTCCCTACCATGGCTCTACTGAGTCGTGCAAACAGGTGGTAGTTGGGTACAGTCCCAAGTCATATGAAGGCAGTGAGCAATAGGAGGGATTTCTCTCTCTTGGTATTGAGAGTTGACGTTGTGCTATGCACGATTGGCTATAACCGCAAGTCCCTGGCAGGCCTGATGAGATTTAATGGTAAGTGTTATTAGTAGTTTCTCGATTGGTTAAAGGCCACAAATCGGCATGACTTATCGAGTTATTGGGGTCTGACGAAACTACCCCCAGACCCGATATGCAACATACCAGACGAAGAGACCGAACTGTACGGTAAGTGTTGCATATAGGAGGAGTTTGGGTAAATTTACTTGTTGATCTTCTATTCGTTCAATATCTGGGTAGCCGTTACGTGCAGCTAGTACCGCTGACGTACTTGTAGGTGTTTAATGTGATCATTACTTACTGCCAGCGTATTGTCGAGTCTGTAGAGTTCCACATAGAGATTTCCTAGTTTAAGCGAAACGAAATAGGGCATGTATGGAGATATCTTGATTAAATACGGATATATAATACCGTATTCTAATCTGGCGTTATTTGATATTAGCAGGATTATATTTGATATAACCGGATTATTAAATCAAGTGTTGATTTAGTAATTTGATATATATATATATATATAAACTAATATTATGCTCAATTGATATTTTCTTCTCTTTATTATACATTTATATATATATATATAAAAGAAAGAGTGTCATGGTTGATGATACATTGTAGATGGGTATATGAGAATTACATGAGAGAAAAGGATAAGAGGATAATGACTTCTTATTTGAATTAGATAGAAGAAAGAACGAGTCATTTTTCTATGGAACATTGTAGTGTGCATGACTCATTTCTCTTTTCATTATTAATGATATAAGTTTGTCATTTACTCTCATCCTCGTCCCTTGGTCATTCTTAACTCCTCCATCTTCATCTCTTGAAACACTATTCATTCAAGAGAAAAGAAAAAGAAAAGAATTTTAAGTGAGCTAAAACCTTACTTCATCAACCCAAACTAAACTAGCAAATTAGTTTAGCTTGTTATCTTCACTAATAGTTTAATTAGTGAAGTTTGAGCTTGAGTTAAAATAGCCTCAAGGTGGATCATCTTCAACAAAGAAGATATCGAGAAAACTAGCCCATTTCTTCAAGTGGAGCTTCAAAAAGTGTTCAAGAGACTATTACAAGGAGCTTTAGAAGTGAAGTACATGGCTACAAAGGTTGTACCTCCTCTCCACTTAGTTAAAAACTCTTTTTGCTTTCTTTTAAACCCTAAACATTTAGTTCGGTTCCTGTTTGTAGACTTAGCCCTCTAGCAATTTTTAAATTGCATACTTGCTCTTATTAAAACCCTAGTAGAGGTGCTAGGATCTACTTTCATGGTATCAGAGCCAAACTAGAAATTTAGGCTATGTTTAGACGAAGTTAAAGTGTTCGATCGACCGATTTTTCCCGAATAAAACACATTTCTGTCCAATTTTTTAAACTGTGATATTTTTCAAGATAAAAATTCTCAGAAAATCATGAAGGCTTTTTTATAGGCCAAGCAATCAAAGCGCCGTGGTTCCGCGGCCTAGACTAGGAAGCGGCGGCGGATCCGCCACGACTTGGTGGGTTTTGAGCTCCAATTTTCTTCTAGAGCTGTATTTTGAGAAAATGGGTTTTTCTAGGTATTTTAGTTGAGGCTCGAGCGATTGGAATCTCTGCTAATTGTTGTTGATTAGAAAATCGATCGAATTGTTAACGTCGTTTAAATGTTATAGTTGTTTGATACAATTTTTAGAATCCACTTTAATTAGTTTTGCGAAAACCGGTTATATATATAAATCTAACTTTTTAGCCTCAAATGATGAGTTATCACGGAATTTAGATTTGGATCAAAACTCCATCGTAATTTCGTAACGTACGAGAAAACTCGCCGGGAGATACTAGTGGAGTGGTACGCCCCATTGCCTCGACAAAGTGACCATGGAAGAACTCCATGGCCAAGAGCATTCAATATGCTCGCGGCCATGGTGTCCCGCCCAAGGCCACTTTGTCGATGGCCTCGGGGGTGCGGCCATTCCCCAACGTTCCCGATGAGCCTTCGATTCTTTCACCGGGAATCTTGTTGAATTCCCCGGTATTATCTTTGAAAATGGTTTTCAATTCGAGAATTATATGTAAGGTTTTTGTGGTTAGGCATGAAATTCGGACTATATGATAATTCGGGTTTATGATTTCTACAGTTGCAAATTTTAATTGTTGTATTTTTCATTTTTTTTCTGCGACCGTAAGTATAATATGTGAAAGTATTCCCAATCTCGTTGCTATACATCAACGACTTTAGAGGTACGCATATTTACTTACGTCGAGAACATGTGATGTTATTATGTTGCTGTACTGATATGATATATTGGATTGTCATGATTGAATAGCCGAGGGTTTATGTGAGATGGGAGTTTTTCATTTCCTTCATGTAAATTCTTGTATATAATATTCTTTTATTATGGCACAAACGGAAGTGAGAATGTAGCCACCTTTATGTATATTATTTACTTTTCCGCATTAGGATAGACTCAAGGCGGAAGGCTCAAATAACCGGGTTTTAGAGTCCAGTGGGTGGCCATCTCGAGGAGTCGAGACCGGTCACCTAACTCTAGAATTGGCAGGGTTGCTTGCCGCTCTCGTAGGGGTCTAAAGATGTTGGCTTGGTTATTCATCACGACCGTGGAATCCGTGTTTTTCGTTAATGGCTTAATCTAAAACACGGAACTCCTAGTATATCTTATATTTCATATATTTGCTACTGCTGTACTGTGATCATATAAATGTGTGAGACGATGCTACTTATATATATTATATATTAGTAGACACTATATATGTTTTGCATCCGTGCTAGTCCTAACCTCGTCCTGCCGTAAGTTCACCTTACAGTGAAGACCCAGGTTCATATGGCGAATACGGATGGTATATATGTGTTTTATTTTCGTTTCTTCTGTGTTGTTTAGGAACTTAAATGATGAGACTTCATTAATAAAATTAATGAAAAAAATAAACCTAAAAGATGTAGAACCATGGTTTTCAAAAGGTAGCTCTAGTTTTTGCTATGAATAGAGGTATTCAATTATGAATATCCAGCACCACATTCGATGAGGAAAGAACCTAGATCCCTTCACCAGGAATTACCTCTTTTACAAAAATTAGCATATGCTACAACCCACTCGGTTTGTTTTGAAAACTACTAGATTTTAAAGCAGAGCTTAAACCACTTCTTTTCAAATCACAGGGTTCTACAATGATATCAAGTTCATTACGTTAAAGGTTCTCGTCAAAACAAGCCGTAGCCCTCCATCATTTCAGATAGGTAGCGTTTAGTATTCGTGTTGTGTTTGTTGACCTCCGTTAAGGCACAGTGTACTATAGCAGGGTAATACTTATCTGCAGTATATAGATACGATCGGTAAGGACAGTCACACAGCCTTATTGACCTCCGTCCAGGGTTTGTATGGGTGGATTCGAATCGATCACGAAATGAAGGGTAGAACTTGACTGGCGGCTTATGGTTTGTTGATCTCCGTCAAGATTATAGGTCGTTAGGGGTAAAAACCATTACCAGGAATTTCAGGTGTTGAAATTTGAAATGAGATTGCATACCTTCTATATGATAGTTAGATCCCGACACCCGCTGTGAGTAAGTGTTACTCCCGGGAGAGTTTTCCACTTTACAATTAGCTAATCCGGTAGGTGTATAGAAAAATGTTAACGGGGTTATGTCTATGCGGAAACGAGGTTATTTAATTAGTTCCGTGCGAAAGCACGGGGAGACTCCATCAGACTACCAACACCAGTCTCGCCGACCGATTAGCGAACTTGTAGAGTGTAATTAACCCCGGCTAATTTTTCCTTTTAGGTTTTGAAGGAAGATTTGATAAAAACAGTTGGAATCATCCTGATTAGATAAGATAATAAGCATTCTAATTTTGCAAGAGCGCACGCTAAATTGTATCCTCTCTCTTCAGGTAGCGAAGATATCACGCCTTAATTAAGATAATAATATGGATGTATTGACCGAACCCGCTTATTATACTGGGCTGGGAACGTTGGTTCCACTCTAGCTTATGACAATTGTCATGAGTCTGGACAAGAGATAGGAGAATGCAAGGATTTCCACGCAATCTTAATGAAGGAGTATTCTGATGCATTTTCTTTGGTGTGTTAGTTATTGAGAACTATTTCTCAGTCTGCTCTACATTTTGGGTATTGGATACCGGATCAGGATCTCACACTTGTAATATATTACAAGGGTTAAAGAGAAGTAGAGTACTGGAAACGGGTGATATGTCTCTCACAGTAGATAACAGAGCAAATGTTGCTGCCAAAGCTGTCGGTGAATATTTACCTTATATTGCCCACTAGCAATACATTGATTTTGAACGACTGTTACTTTGTACCATCTATGAAGTGAAATATCATATCTGTTTCTTTATTAGATAAAGAAAGATACAATTTTGCACTAGATAAAAATATTATGCATATTTACCTGAATCAAGTGTTGATTAGGATCGGTACATTAACAATATATATGTTCTTAATCAAAATACAGTCTTCAATATCCAGAATACACATAAAAGAAAGCGTTCAGAAATAAAGGAAACTTTCTTATGGCATTGTAGACTAAGTCATATCAATGAGACCAGACTAGCCAAGTTACATAGAGATGAATATTTGAATTCATTTGAGTTTTTATCTTATGAAACTTGTCAGTCTTGTCTGAAAGGAAAGATGACTAAAACTCCATTTACAGGACACGGAGCGAGAGCTACTGAACTCTTGGGATTGATATATAGTGATGTATGTGGTCCTATATCTACACATGCTAGGGGTGGTTTCACATACTTCATTATATTCACAGATGATCTCTCTAGATTCAGACATGTGTTCCTATTGAGACACAAATCTGAAACATTTAAGAAATTCAAGAAATATAAGAGCGAAGTAGAGAACCAGACAGGGAGAAGTATCAAAATCTTTTGATCTGATTCAAGAGGCAAATAGTTAAGCACGGAATTCCGAACTTATCTAAAAGAGAATGGGATTCTCTCTCAGCTTACTCCTCCATATACACCACATCTCAATGATGTATCGGAGCGGAAAAATCACACCCTATTAGATATGGTGCGCTCTATGATGAGTAGTGCTGAGTTACCTCTTTAATTCTGGGGATTTACGCTTGAAACAGCTGCTTATATATTGAATAGAATTCCTACTAAGTCTGCTCATACCACTCCATGTGAGATATGGGAGGGGAAAAGACCATTCATTAAGACATGAGGTTGTCCGACTTATGTTAAAAAGAAAAATCCGGACAAACTCGAGGCAAGGTCGGTTTTATGCAAGTTTGTTGGATATCACAAGCATTCGCGAGGGCATACTTCTACCACACCGAAGAACAGAAGGTGTTCGTTGCTCAGTATGCTACTTTTTTGGAAAAGGAATTTCTTGCAAAAAAAATTAGTGGGAGCATGGTAGAGCTAGAAGAAGTTCGAGAAGTACAGACTGCAGCTAAGGATTTGACAGAACCTCAAGATTCAATAATCCCAGAAAAACCCAAGCCACTCCGCAGATCTAGTAGGGTTTCCCATCCACCTGAGAGATACTACGGTTTTCTTATTAGATGGTGAGAGCGAGGATTACATCATGGAAGATGACGACCCGACTAGTTTCGAGCAGGCCGTCACAAGTGAGGACTCTGTGAATGGCTGGATGTTATGCGATCTGAGATGGAATCCATATACACCAACAAAATATGGACTTTGGTGGATGCACCCGAAAGGGTAAAACACATTGGGAGCAAATGGATCTTCAAAAAGAAGATCGGTGTGGATGGGAATGTTGAGACCTTCAAAGCTAAACTTGTAGCAAAAGGTTTTCGTCAACGACCAGGTGTCGATTATAACGAGACCTTTTCTCCAGTGGCTATGTTTAAGTCCATCCGGATCCTACTTGCCATTACTGCTTACCATGACTATGAAATCTGGCAGATGAATGTCAAGACCGCTTTTCTAAATGGTGATTTAGAAGAGAATGTCTATATGACACAGTCATAGGGCTTTGTAGACAGTAGAAACAGCGGAAAAGTGTGCAAGCTGCTTAAATCAATTGTACGGATTATAACAGGTGTCGCGAAGCTGGAACATCTATTTTGATGTAACAGTCAAAGAGTTTGACTTCATCAAAAATGTAGCATATATATATATATAGGTAGTAGAGAGTAAGGTTGTTTTCCTCGTATTGTACGTCATGACATACTCTTGATAGGAAATGACGTTCCTATGCTGCACTCGGGCAAACTCTTTCTATCACAAATTCTCCATGAAAGACCTAGATGATGCCTCCTACATCCTGAGGATAAAGATCTATGGAAATAGATCTAAAAGGATGTTGGGATTGCCCAATCAAGTTACATAGACACCATACTAAAGAGTATTAGTATGGAAGATTCCAAAGCGTGATAACTTACCCGCTTGCTCGGGAATCACCCTCTCCAAAGAAATGTTTCCCAAGACTGATGAAGAGAGGGCTCGCATGAACATGATACCCTATACCTCTGCAGTCGGTTCTATCATGTACGCGATGTTATGTAGCAGACCGGATATGGCTTACGCACTCAGTGTAGTAAGTAGGTATCAATCAAACCTAGGGAAGAAACACTGGATAGCTGTGAAGAACATTCTTAAGTAATTGTGAAGGACTAAAGAAATGTTCTTGGTGTATGGTAACGGAGAACTCTAAATGGAGTTCTTTACCGATTCGAGCTTCCAAAGTGATAAGGATGACAGCAAGTCTGTCTGGGGTTTTGTCTTCACCCTCAACGGAGGGATGGTATGTTGGAAGAGTTCTAAACAGGATACCGTTACAGACTCGACGATGGAGGCTGAATACATCGCTGCCAACGATATTGCCAAAAAGGCTGTCTGGATGAAGAAGTTCATCACTGAACTTGGTGTGGTTCCATCAATTGTTGATCTAATACCCTTGTATTGTGATAACAATAGAGCTGTCCCCGATCCCATCAACGATCCAGACATATTCTGAGGCGGTATCACCTGATCTGGGAGATAGTTGATCGCCGCGAGATCGAGATCAAGAGAGTTGATACGAAGGACAATACAGTGGATCCACTCACGAAGGCCCTTCCCCAGACACATTTTGAGAGACTTTTTAGAATGTTGGGTATGCGATACTACAACAACCGGCCTCAGTGCAAATGAGAGATTGTTAGTGATATGTATATCCTAGAGGCCATTATTGTAAATTATAGTGAATGCTTAGACATATATATAGGACATTCTTGCTCAACATTATAGTATGCTATCTGGTTACTCTTTATCTTAACATGTGCATTAGTTCTAGTTAACTATTTTATTGATACATGTTGATAAAGCCTTTCGGACGTTTGCTTGATTACCAGGAATATGATGTAGATCATACTAGTAGGGCCTGCGTAGTCTACAAGCACATCCTTGATGTTGGATATGTATGCCGTAGAGGCCTATATTGTATAGGATGTTAGGGATATGTATATAGGATAATCTTTCTCAGTTATATAGTATACCATTTGGGTTGTCTTTATTTAAACATGTGTATTTATTTTTCATGATGCTTTATATTTGCTTATACATGTTGATAAAGACTCGTTACAGTAATATACTTTTTTGGTATGACTTTATCTTAACATGTGGATATGGTTTACTCGATATCACATATAGCTGATATATGTTGATAAAGCCCATAGGATTTTGCTTGACTGCCAGCGTTATGATGGTAATCATACTTATGGAGGATGGATAGTCCATAAGCACATCCTTAAATGTTCTAAGTCGTACGAGTATCGAGACTAGATATTGATATTCCAGAGTAGATTTGTGTACACGTTTCTAGACCCTGACTTGGGACGGTGGTTGGTCCTACAGCTATTGGTGTGATCACATAAGATTGTATACATGTGCTCACTAGGGGTGAGTACACTGGACGGACTTGCCGAGAACTTTTAGATGGTATTATACATATCGTCAGATAGCAGTTCTCCGGTGACATGAATACAGATTAATCTTTTGACCTGAGATCGTCATTGGTCTTGTATGAGTTCCTACTGTACTTAGATCACTATCCTACCACGGCTCTACTGAGTCGTGCAAAGAGGTTTTGGTTGGGTACAGTCTTGAGCCACATGGAGACAGTGAGCGATTGTCAGGGATTCGTTTATTTCGGTATTGGGAATCGATATCGCACTGTGTCCGGTTGGCCAGAACTACAAGACCTTGGCCAAGGCAGATGAGATTTACAGATGGTTAGATCAGTAGTTTATCAAATCAGTCCTAAGCCAAATCGACACGACTTATCGGGTTATTAAGGGTCTGACATTTACCACCCCTAGACCCAGTATGCGATACTCTCAGCGATACTCTCAGACGAAAAGATCGGACTGTATGGAGATTGTCACGGATAGGTTCAGTAGGGGTTCGGATAAGCTTGCCCATCGGCCTTCTTTTCGACAGGTATCTAGGTAGCCGTTACGTACAGGTAGTGTCCCTGACGTGCTTGTGGTTAAACACACTGCCAGCGTACTATAGAGTCTTTAGAGTCCCACACAGAGAGTTTCCCATGTTCAGGAGAAACGAAGTAGAGGCCGTATGTTTATACATGCAGGGTTCCGAATAAATATGTGTACTAGTTGCGCGAAATTTAATCGGACAATTTGTGATACTAGAAGGCTTAGGATTAAACCAGTTTATTAAATCAAGTATTGATTTAATTCTAGTATCATGTTATTGGATTTATCTATCTCATTGTATTCGTATTTTTGGTATGAATTCGGGTATGCATATACGATTAAGTATTCTTGTCTTTATACAAGCATACTTCTAGTAGAAGATGATACCTCATTATGTATTTTTCTATTTATTAAAACTAGAAAATGAGGTGGAACGATGAGGTGGCTTCAAGCAAGGTATGAAGCATGGCTGTTATTTTTGTTTATTCATTTGTGAAAACAATTCAAGCATGGCTTGAATTTTTATTTGAAAAATATTTTTGATACAAATGAATTTTTCTAGTCATTCTTCTTTCATTCTAACCTAAATATTCTCTCTCCTCTCTTGAGCTCCATCTTCTTCCTCAAACCCCAACCCTACTAATAAGTTGAGAATCATGGAGTTTTTGAGATAAACAAATCCCATTAACAATCTCTACATCATCTTAATAACCTAGATTATCAAACTTGGTTATTAAGTTGCTTCATTAGTAAAGCCTAACTTGGACTACAGACTCTCGGGTGTATCTTTTATGATCAAGAAAGCCCTCAAGCATGGTTGATCAAGGATCCCTAGAAGCAAAGGAGTTTTGAAGACCCGAAGGATACATATCCTTTAGGTATAACCCATTTTCATAGTAGATAACTCCTTGTAGTTGCTAGTTTAGGGTTATGGTTTGATAACTTGCGTTTAGTTGGTTGCGCTTGCTCAAAATTTAATTTTTGTGCATTCCGCCTCTTTACTTTCATTGTAGAGTGGGCACAACTAACCAACATGGTATCAGAGCCAATCCATACGCTCAAAACTAGCTAGATGACCGTAGAAATTCATCACAAAGACTTGTCGAAAACTCCATTTTTTCTGGACAGAAATCAGCCATTGTTTCAGTTTTCAAAATTGACTTTTAAAGGTTGTACTTAGTTCCCGGAGCACTCATTTTGGAATGGGGATTCCGTGGGATATTGAGGGTGACCCGTAGAGTCTTGGGAAGCTTTTGTTTCAAAACTATAGCGAGATAAGTGGCCGTATTTTGAAGCTTAAAATTGTTTTTTCATGGTTGTCCAAATCAGCGACTAGGTTTCAAAACTGATATTTTTTGGTGTACTCGATGCCCAGAGCTCTCATTTTTGAACAGCGACTCCATGAGGTATTGAGGGTGACCCGGGAAGTCTCAGGGAGCCATTTTTTCAAAATTATATCGAGTTTAGTCGCTGTTTTCGAAGTTTTAAAACTGTTTTTGGTGGCTGTCCAAAACTGAATATTTTTGCGAATTCCGATTCCCGAGGGCTCTTGGTTCGGACCAAGAACCCGCGAAGGGGATCAGGGGTACCCCAGGAAGTGCCCGAGCACTCTATCGGGCACTGGGGCACATTACAAGTCGTTCGTACACCTGGTTTTCGCAAAAAGATACGGAATTTTGGTTGTCGAAGTTCACTTGATTTCCATCGTTCAGAATTTCAAGCGTGAGCTTCTCAGGTGATGAATTCTAAGGTCATGATTTTCGTTATACATGCTATTATGATGTATGTATGTTGTGAACGTCGTCTAATTGCTATATGTCGATTAGACGGGATTACACGCATCTTGTTGTTGCGATGTTTATCTTTATGATGTTTTGGACGGATTGTCGTGATGGATAGCCGCACTTGCGATATTGGTTGTACAGTTTTATATCATTTGTATATTCATTATTGTGAGACGAGCGTCCGACATGTAGACTGTCGTTTCTGCCTGTTTGTATATTCTTTTTTTAGGACACGGCCGGGTTGAGATCAATGTCACCATTGTATATTTGTTCTTTTCTGTACTAGGATTACCCCGCGGGAGAGTGCTTAAGTTGCTGGGTTCTAGAAGGCAACGGGGCTCCATCTCATGGCGTTGAGACCGGGGTGCCTTACTATAGAATTGGCGGGCTATTCGTCGTACTCGTAGGGGGTATCAGATGACTCACAGTGGAGTGCTCAAGTTACCGGATTACGTGAAGTGTTGGATGGCCTATTCACTTCGTTGATTGGGATTTCCTCGCTTCTGGGATTGGCGGGTAACTTGCCGCGCTTGTAGGGGTCTTGGTTCTATATTGTACGTGCTATCCACACGACCGAGGAACGTCGAGTTTCATTTTCGGCTCAAATGAACCCGGGGCTTCTAAATTATCCACTATTCCATATTTTGTTTATCGCTTCTCTGTGATATTGCTTATATCATGCCTGTGACAAATGGTTACACACACACACACACACTAGTAGATGTATATGATTTGCATCCATGCTAGCCTTGCCCCTGCTCTGTCGTTAGTTTAGTAACCTAACGGTGCATGACGGGGCCCCGTGGCGAATGCGGATGGCATATACGTACATTATATTTTCGTTTTTTCTAGTGTGATAGGAAATAATTGATGGGACCGTATTAATTTTGATTAATGCAAGAAAAATAAACCTAAAAGATGTCGGAACAAATTTTCAAAAAACTATTGTCGTATTCTTTTGCTTTGCATAGAGGCATTCGGTCAGGACATCCCGCAACTCATTCGAGGAGGTAGGAGCCTATATCCCTTCACGGGGAGTGATCTCTTGAGCAAAATTTTATGTTACTATAGATTACTCGGTTTTCTTCAAAAGCATCACTTTTCAAAAGTGGAGCCTAAACCACTCCTTTTCAAAACTACTCGGTTTCTTCAACGATATCAAGTTCATTACGTTAAAGAGTTTTTCGCCAAAACCCAGTCGCAGTCCTCCGTCATTTCAGATAAGTAGCAGTTAGTATTCGTGCTATGTGCGTTGGTCTCTATCAAGGCATAGTGTACGATAGCTAAATGTTGCTTATCTGTTACATTTGATTGCGATTATTTAGGACAGTCGCATTGCCACGTTGGTCTCCATCAAGAGCTTATGTAGTGGGTCTAAATTAATCCAGGACAATAACAAGTTGAACTTGACTTACGACTTATAGTACGTTGGTCTCTATCAAGATTATATGACGCTTTGGGCAAAAATCATATCGGGAGTTTCAAATATACAGGAAACTTACTAGTGTAGCATACTTTCTGGAGTGTGGTGACTAGAGTGGCTTCTATCTAGGTTATCACGCAATGATAGTTGGATCCCGATCCCACTGATGAGTAAAATTATACTTGGAAGATATTTTTCACTTCATAATTAACTAACCTATTAGGTGTCTAGAAAGATATTAACGGGGCTACGACTCTGCGGAAATGAGGTTTATTCTAATTAGGTCCGTGCGAGAGCACAGGGAACCTCCCTTGGAGTACCAACACCCACCTGGCTGAACAGTTGGCGAACATGTAAGGTGTTAATGATCCCAACTAGTTCTCCTTTTAAGATTTGAAGGAGAATTCAAGAAAATAGTGGGAGTCATCCTATTTAGATAAAATAATAACCAATCTAAACTTGAAAGAGCGCACACTGAGTGTTTTTTCACTCCAGGTAGCAACCATGTCATGTCCAAATCAAGATAATAAAATGTTTGAGTTGACCGAACCTGCTTAATACACTGGGTTAGGGAATGTCGGTTCGATTCTAACTTATGATAACTGTCACGAATATGAGCAAGGGAAAGAGGACTATTAGGGGTTTCTGTTAGTTATATATATGCCCTAGAGGCCATTGTTGTACATGATTCTATATTATAGTGGATGCTTGGACATATATAGAGATGACTTTCTTGCTCGACATGATAGTATGCTCTCTGGTTACTCTTTATCTTAACATGTATCTTTATATTGTCTCTCTGTTGCATGTTGATAAAGCCTTTAGGATGTGAACTTGACTACCAGGACTATGATGTAGATCATACTAGTGGGGCCAGGGTAGTCCACAAATACATCTTTTAATTGTTCCTAGTCGAGGGAGTATCGAGACGGGGCATCGATATTCCAGAGTAGACTAGTGTGTACGATTCTTGACCCTGTATGGGGCGATGGTTGATCCCACAACCATTGGTGTTTGACATCAGAGAATGTGCATATGTGCTCATTAGAGAATGGATACACCGAACAGGACTCGCCGAGAACTCCTAAATCGTATTATACCTAACGTCAGATAGCAGTTCTCTGGCGACACTGGTACAGGTTAGTCTGTAGACCCGATATCGTCATAGAGTCTTGTGTGATTCCCACTGTGCTTTGATTTCCATCATACCACGTTCAAGAGAACGTGCAAACCGGTGGCTTTTGGGTACAGTCCCGAATCACAAGGAGGCAATGAGCGATAGGAGGGGTTTCGTCTCTCCCGGTATTAGGGGTTGATGTTGCGCTGTGCTCGATTGGCCATAACAGGAAATTTTTTGCCAGAGTTGCTGAGATTTACTGGTAAGTGTTATCAGTAGTTTCTCGAACCGTTATGGACCTCACATCGGCATAACTTATCAAGTTACTGGATTCTGACGTTTACCACCCCTAGACTCGATATGCGACATATCAGACGAAGAGACCGGACTGTACGGTAGTGTTACTTATTGGATTCACGGGAGTATGAGCAAGCTTGCTTGTTGATCTTCTGATCGCTCAATACCCGGGTAGCCGTTACGTCCAACTAGTACCGCTGACGCCTTGTGGGTGACTGATATGATCATCATCTACTACTGGCATATTGAGGAATCTTTAGAGTCCTACACAGAGGTTTCCTGGCTCAAGAGAAACGGAGTAGGGCACATATGTGATATGTGCGGGACCGAGATAGATACGTGCATATGATACCGTATTCTAATTTCGCGATATAAGTTATATGTGATATAACCGGATTGTTGAATCAAGTGTTGATTCGATGATTTGATATTAGTCGGGTATATGTGATATAGCCGGATTGCTAAATCAAGTGTTGATTTAATAATTTAATATATATACATTAGATATATTAATATATATTAACTAATATAAATTAGCTCACTTAAGAATTTTCTTTTCTTCATTTACATTTTATATATACATATATGATATATATATATATAATGTATTTTGATAATTGTATCATGCTTGATGATACATGGAACATGGGTGTATGAGACTCACACCTTAGTTAAGATAATGTGGGTATTTATTTATTTAGAGAAAACCAAAAATAGGATGGAAATTAGCATGGTTGTGAAGCTTGTGGAAACCTTGACTAAACTCCACTCATTTTTGTTTTACTCAAGATATTTATTAATCTAACCATTATCTTAGCCTTAGTTAAGTCTCTACATGAGTTTATATTAGATATTATTCTCACCCATAGTTAAATGAGATGCTTCATCTTCTTCATTTTTTTCTTTACTTGAGTTTTTTTGAGGTGAAAAAGAATGAGGAAAAATATTCTAAAGTGAGCTATAATCCTGCTTCATCAATTTATACCCTATTAGCCATTAAGTATAGGTTGTTTGCTTCACTTATTCATACATTAGTGAAGAGGTAGCTTGAGTTGAGCCTCCTTAAAGTAGATCATCTTCGGCTTCGAAGATCATTAAGCAAGCTCGTTCATTTCAACTATTGGAGCCTACGAAGAGTCCGGAACACCACTACTTGGAGCGAAGGGACTTCTACACGGAGCATTTGAAGTGATGGACCGGTCTACAAAGGTTGTATTACATATTCACTTAGTGTAATGTTTGATTACTTGCTCTATAACCCTAATTCTCTAGTTCGATTCTAAGTTTGAGTTCATTAGCACACTTAATTTTTAAAATTGTATACTTGATCCCGTGCTCTCTGGAAATTTTTCCAAACGTTGGAATTTTTTAGATTAAAAATATTCAAAAAATCATGCAGGCAATTCTATGGACCCTCTTGAAGAACGAAATCCTAACTCGATCACTTGACCGCGGAACCGCGGCCAAATAGTGGTATTTGGGCGGTTCCGCGGCGCAAAGTATGAGGCTTAGGTTGGCATTTCAACGGTTGGTCCATAGTTACGGTAGCATGTTTTGGGTAATTTTTAACTGTGCTCAAGTGTTGAGCTATGTGGGAATTTTGGGAATTCGTTGATTCGATCGAAATGTTTAACGTCGCTTAGCTATTTGTGATTTGTGATACAATATTTGGAATCCAAAATAATTAGTTTTGTGAAAACTGGTTTAAATCTTATAAATCTAGCAATTTAGTCTCGAATCATCGGTTGCCACGAAGTTTCGATTTGGATCAAAACTTCGTCGCAATCGAGTAGTGTACGCGGATATTCGCCGGATAACATTACTAGATAGCCACGCCCCAAACCCTCGACCAAGTGACTGTAGGAGAACCCCGTTGCCAAAAGCCTCCGCTCGGGTGCTCGCGGCCACGGTGTTCCGCCTAAGTGCACTTCGTCGACGGCATCGGGGGTGCGGCCGTTTACTAATGTTTCCGACGCGCATTCGATCATGTTGTCGGGAATCCTGTTGAATTACCCGACTAATTATTGAAAAGTGTTTTCAAGACGAGACTAAAATACGAGGTTTATATAGTTAGGCATGAAATTTGGAATATGTGATATTCCGGGTTTATGATGTCTAAGGGTTTTGTAGTGTTAGGCATGAAATCCGAACTATATGATATTTCGGGTTTATGATGTCTAAGGATAATTGCGGATTCTAATTATTGTTGTTCACATTTCTATTCTGCGACTGTAAGTGTACTATATGGTGTATTACCGGTTTCGTTGCTATACGACAACGACAATTGGGATACGCATATTTATTTACGTTGATGACATGTGTTGTTATGTGTTGCTGTGATATGATATATTGGATCATCGTGAAAGAATGGCCAGGGGTTTTATGTGAGATGGGAGTTTATCTTTTCATTCATGTAAAATTCATTGTATGTAATATTTTTTTATTGGGGCACTTCCGGGTTGAGGATGATGTCACCATTGATGTATATTATTTATTTTTCCGCATTAAGATAGACCCAAGATAGGGAGCACAAGTAATCGGCTTCTAGGGTCCAGTGGGAGACCATCTCGAGGAGTCGGGACCGGGTCTCCTAACTCTAGAATTGGCAGGGTTACTTGCCGCTTTCGCAGGGGTCTAGAGATGTGGGTTTGGCTATTCATCACGACCATGGAATCCATGTTTTTTATTAGCTTAATTTAAAACACGGAAATTCTAGTATATCCAATATTTCATATGTTGACTTCTGCTGCTATGTTCTGTGATGAGATCATATTACTGCCTGAGACGAATGCTTTATTATTATATATATGATATATAATAGACGTTGCTTATGTTTTGCATCCGTGCTAGTCCCGCCCTGCTATGCCGTTAGTTAAGTAACCTAACGGTGCATAACGGGACAAAGTGGCGAATGCGGATGGCATAAGCGTACGTTGTATTTTCGTTTCTTTATCTGTGATGTTTAGAAGCATAAATGATGGGACTTCTTAATGAAATTAATGAAAAGCAAAGAAACCTAAAGATATTGTGTAATCAAATTTTCAAAAAAAAGGTAGCTCTAGTTTTTGCTTTGCATAGTGGTATTCCTTGTAGAATATCCAGCACCTTATTCGATAAGGAAAGAGCCGAGATCCCTTCACCGGGAGTGACCTCTTTAGCGAAACTAGCATATACTATAACCCACGCGGTTTTGTTTTTGATTGCTTTTTTAGTATTTTGCTTTGCATAGTGGTATTCCTTGTAGAATATCCAGCACCTTATTCGATAAGGAAAGAGCCGAGATCCCTTCACCGGGAGTGACCTCTTTAGCGAAACTAGTAAAACCCTAAAAAACACTCATTTTCAAAATCATTAGATTCTGCAACGATATCAAGTTCATTACGCAAAAGGTTTTCTTAACCTATCGTAGCCCTCCGTCATTTCAGATAAGTACTATTTAGTATTCGTGCTGCGTTTGTTGGCCTTTATCAAGGCGTAGTGTGCGGTAGCTGATTAGTACTTATCTGCAACCATATGATGTGATTGGATTAGGGTAGTCGTGCGACTTTGTTGGCCTTTGTCAAGGGTTGTACGGGTGGGTTTAATTCAATCAGGAAATGACGGGTTAAACTTTACTAGCGCCCTATGATTTGTTGGCCTTTGTCAAGGTCATAGGATATTAGGGGCAAAATATTATCAAGGATTTCAAATGTTGAAATTTGCAATGAGATGAGATAGTTGGATCCCAATACCCGCAGCGAGTAAGAGTTACTCCTGGGAGAGTTTTGCATTATACAATTAGCTAACCCATTAGGTGTCTAGAAAGATGTCAATGGGGTTATGCCTTTGGGAAAACGAGGTTTACTTTAATTAGGTCCATGCGAAAACACGGGGAACCTCCCTCAAAGTACCGACACTGGCCAGGCTGACCGGTTAGCAAATTTGTAAGGTGTAATTAATCCCGGCTAATCTTACCTTTTAGGGTTTGAAGGAAGATTTGATAAAAAGTAGTGGGAGTCATCCTGATTATATAAGATAATAACAAATATAATCTTGAAAGAGTATATGCTAAAGTGTTTTTCTTCTCTCTCCCTCCAGGTAGCGACCATGATATTCCTTAATCAAGATAATAATATAGATGTATTGACCGAACCTGCTTATTATACTGAGCTGGGGGACGTTGGTTCCGCTCTTCCTTATAACTGTTATAAGACTGAGCAGGAAATAGGGGAATATCAGGATTCCCAAGCCACCCATATAAGAAATGAGCATATTGATGCGTCTTCTTCAGGTGTGTTCGTTACTGAGAACTGTTTCTCAGTACACTCTACGTCCTGGGTATTAGATACCGAATCAGGATCCCATATATGTAATGTGGTACATGGGCTTAGAAGAGGTAGAGAACTGGGAAAAGATGAGCATTCTATAAAAGTAAGGAATGGTGCAACTGTTGCAGCCAAAGCAGTTGGAGAATATCACCTACTGTTACCAAACAGTAATACCCTGAGCTTGAACGACTGTTACTACGTACCATCTATGATGTGCAATTTAATATCAATTTCTTTATTAGATAAAGAAGGATATAATTTTGTAGTAGAGAAAAATGTTATGAACATTTTCCTAAATCAACTGTTAATTGGGTTTGGTGCGTTATGTAACGGTCTGTACGTTCTGAATCAGAATACAGTTCTTAATGTACAGAACACACACAAGAGGAAAAGTTCAGAAATGAACGAATCCTTCTTATGGCATTGTAAACTAGGTCATATCAATACGACACGGCTAGCTAAGTTACATAAGGGTGGATATTTAAATCCGTTTGAACTTTCATCTTATAAAACTTACCAGTCGTGTCTCAAAGGTAAAATGCCCAAAACTCCGTTTACTGGACACGGAGAAAGAGCTATTGAACTCTTGGGACTGATACATAGTGATGTATGCGGTCCTATGCCTACACATGGCAGGAACGATTTCTCGTACTTCATTATATTCACCGACGATCTCTCAAGATTCGGACATGTGTTCCTATTGAAACACAAGTCAGAAACTTTTGAAAAATTCAAGGAATATAAGTGTGAAGTAGAGAACCAAACGGGTAAAAGTATTAAAATCCTTCGATCTAATCGAGGAGGAGATTATTTGAGCACGAAATTCCTGGACTATTTAAAAGAGAATGGGATTCTCTCTCGGCTTACTCCTCGGTATACACCACAGCACAACGGTATATAGGAGCGGAGGAATCGCATCCTATTAGATATGGTGCGCTCTATGATGAGTACTGCTGAGTTACCTATCTCCTTTTGGGGTTATGCGCTTAAGACAGCTGCATACCTATTGAATCAGGTTCCATCAAAATCAATGCCCAAAACTCCATATGAGATATAGAGTGGAAAGAGACCATGTCTTAAACGAGTTAAGATATGGGATTGTCCGACCTATGTTAAAAAGCAAAATCCGGACAAACTCGAAGCTCGATCAGTTCTTTGTAAGTTTGTAGGATATCCAAAGAATTCACATGTATATTTATTCTACCACAGCGAGGAACAAAAGGTGTTTGTTTCTCGACATGCCACCATTTTAGAAAAGGAATTTCTTGTAAAAGAAATTAGTGGCAATGAGATAGAACTGAAAGAAGTTCCAGCTACACAAACTGCAACTGATGATTTAGTGGAACAAGAGGATTCGATAATCCCGAACGAACTTCAGCCTCTTCGCCGATCTAGTAGGGTTACCCATCCGCTTGAGAGATACTACGGTTTTCTCATAGACAGTGGGAGCGAGAATTGCATCATGAAAGATGATGACCCTACTAGCTTCGAGCAGGCCATCACGAGTGGAGACTGTGAAATGGCTGGATGCAATGCGATCTGAGATGGAATCCAAGTACGCCAACAAAGTATAGACTTTGGAAGATGCTCCTGAAGAGGTAAAACCCATTGGGAGCAAGTAGATCTTCAAAAAGAAAATTGATGTGATGGAAAAGTTGAGACTTTCAAAATTAGACTTGTAGCAAAAGGTTTTCGTCAACGACCAGCAGCCATCCTCATTTGAAACAATTTTCGTGAGGCCTCGTAATGAAGAGCACGAGATTGCTCCCCATACAACTCTTTTGTATGGAGAAAGATGGATTGCACATCCATTTTCTCATGTTGCTTTTGATGTTCATTGTCCATCGAAGCTAACGTGAGGCACTTTACTGTGGCGCTGTCGATATCCCATGTCTTGCGGATCTTCTTATCCGCAACAGAGGAATCAAGGCCTAAGACAGAAGAGGCTTTGGTAGTTAGGACGTATGCAATCTTATCATAGGTAAGGGCAATGTTCACGTTTCTCAGCCAGTCTTTATAATTTTGTCCCGTCAATTTGTTTTTCTTTAATAGATGCTTAAGTCCTATCATTGGTATCTGCCATTAGGAGAGAAAAGAAAACACTCAGCGAAACCTCTTGCATGATTAGATTGGTTATTATCTTATCTAATCGATATCTCCTACTGTTTTTAGCAAATTTTCCTTCAAACCCTAAAAAGAAAATTAGTCAGGATTAGTTACACTCTACAAGTTCGCTAACTGGTCAGCCAGGCCAGTGTCGGTACTCCGAGGGAGGTTCACGGACCTAATTAAAATAAACCCCGCTTCCACAAAAGCATGACCCTGTTGACACCTTTCTAGGCACCTGCTAGATTAGCTAATTCTAAAGTATAAAATTCTCTCGGGAGTAAATATTAATCACAGTGGGATCGGGATCCAACTATTAAATAGAAGGTATGCAATCTCATTATTTCAACACATAAAATTCCCGATGTAGTTTTTACCCCTAGCGACCTATGATCTTAACTATGGTCAACAAATCATAAGCGATAGTCAAGTTCTTCTCGTCATTTCATGATTTAGACCCATTCGTATGACCCTTAACTATTGTCAACAAAGTCGTACGAATGTCCCGATCGATCGTATCATATGCTTTATAGAAAGACATTACTTAGCTACCGTACACTACGTCTTAACCATAATCAACAAACGTGGCACGGATACCAAGTACAATACTTTCTAAAATGGCGGAGGGCTATGAATGGTTTTGATGAAAACCTTTAACGTATTGAACTTGATATCATTGTAGAACCGAGTAACTTGTAAAGGAGTGGTTTAAGCTCTGCATTTGAAATCATTGCTTTTTCATGAAAAAGCCGAGTATCTTTCAAATTTGATTCTACAACTGTAAGTGCACGGCAGCGCCCCGACCGTCTAAACGAGGCCAAAATGCGGAAAACAAAATCTTTTCTTTAAACAGAAACCGGCGCTACCGCGGACTTCTAACCCGGATCGGGCCATTAACCTAATACTAGCTAACTAGAGAAAGGGTAGAGAGCTATACCGAGCGATCCGTGTCCTTCGGTCTTTGACCTCCATCCCGATCTCCTCGCGGAATTTCCGGTCTTCATCTCCTCGTCAGAAAGGGCACCACACTGCCGGGTCTTTTTACGGGCTCCCACCTCTGGACCGAGGCAACTCGGACACGAAGTTGGCAAGCCGACGTGTCCAAGATTGCTGTAGAATAGTGTAGAAATCTATGTCTCATGGGGTTATAAGGAGTTGCCATTTTTGGTGGAGGAATGAGATGAACTTTGAGATGGAGCTATATGATTTTGTGCAAGCAAAATGAGACCAATTCACAAACCAAAAATTTTGGACAGCCGCCACAAACTTGTGGCCGGCCATACCTCATGAAGGAGGAAAAAGTCAAGGGGGTGAGCAAAAGAGAAAAGTGAACAATGAGGAGTGATGATCACACCAAAAAGTCTCACTCCAAAACCCATCACTCAACCCATCATAGCAAGCAATGATGAACACAAAGAAATCAATGGAAGCTACAACCATGTGCCACAAAAAGTCTTCTCCATTATTAATTGCACAATTGCAAATAACCCCCTCCACCAAATTTCAGCCAAAGAAAGAAACAAAGGAAAATGGCCGAAACGGAAAGCAAACTGGCAACTTCAGAAAAACGATCCCGTAATAAATTACAGGAAAACACCGCGACTGTATATACATACCCGCATTTGTATTCCGACCGAATACAAATGCAATGAGACAAAATCTACACTGTATAATAATAGATTCCGGCTTAAACCAAAGCCCGCTAGTATTATCGGTCCGATCATGATCCGTGCAATACCGCACGTACATGATCGAACCCTGCCATATCTCCATACGGCCTCTACAGCGTTTCGCCCGAAACTTAAGAAACTGTCTGTAGGGGACTCTAAAGACTCGTCAATATTTTGGCTGTGCATTTAACCACTAGCACGTTAGAGGTATTAGCCATACGTAACGGGCTACCAGGTATTGACCAAAAGGGACGTCGATGAGCGAACTCATCCTGACACCCTACTGAGCCTGTCAGTGACAATATCCGTACAATCCGGTACGTTCGTCTATGAGCATCGCATGGCGGGCCTAGGGGGTTGGTAAAAGTCAGACCCCTAAAAGCAGTACAAGTCGTGTCGGAGTGTAGCCCAGAACACCCTGAGATACTACTGGAATACCTACCAATAAATCTCCTGCCTTGGCCAAGGACTTCGTGTAATGGCTCTCCTAGACACAGCGCGACCTCACCCCCAATACCGGGAGAGACGAACCCCTGCAGATCCGCTCACTGCCTCCATGTGGCTCGGGACTGTACCCAACTAAAACCTGTTTGCATGACTCCTTTGAACCGTGGTAGGGTAGTAATCAAAGTACAGTGGGAACTCACACGAGACAAATGACGATCTCAGGTCGATGAACTAACCTGTACACATGTCACCAGGGAACTGCTATCTGACGTCAGGTATAAGACCAACTAGCATGTTCCCGGCGAGTCCTGTCCGGTGTACTCATAACCTAATGAGCACCTGTATACATCTTAGGTGATCCAACTGACACCAGTGGCTTGTGAGACCGACCACCGCCACTCGTCGGGGTCTCGATGCCCTGTCGGACTGTATACACTAGTCTACTCTGGAGTATCGATGCCCTGTCTCGAAAACTCCCACGACTAGGGACCTTTTAAGGATGTGCTTATAGACCCCAGCTCCCACGTATATGATCGCCATCATACTGCTGGCAGTT
The DNA here is from genome assembly GCA_030015575.1 of Agapanthus africanus. Taxonomy (NCBI): domain Eukaryota; kingdom Viridiplantae; phylum Streptophyta; class Magnoliopsida; order Asparagales; family Amaryllidaceae; genus Agapanthus; species Agapanthus africanus. Next base: position 366,478,370 of record CM057344.1, on the reverse strand, counting down.
AAGCAAGAATCCTAAGGGCTCTATCAATGTGTAATAGTGACCTCTAAACTCACCTAAAGCAGTACACGGTGATAAAGATAAACCAGATAGCATACTATCATCTTGAGTAAGACTGTCCTACCAGCATAGGTCCTCCCTCAATCATTGCAATCACCTGCCTGTGATCCAATAATTGACTCTGAGGACACTATATCCAACAATCTCCCACTTGCACTCAAGGCTAATTATTGCGATGTCGCATACTCACAGCCCGTGTGATACCGAACACCCAACTTCTCTACTAATCAGTTTCACAAAACCCGTTTGCGAAACTATTGCGTTCGAGAAATAGCCTCAGTGAGTGGATCCGCCCTAATGTTTCTTTCTATGTCTCTCTTTATCTCAAGTTCGCGGAGAAAGCCATCTCCCGAAATGAGCAATACCTGTCTTAGAATATGTCTGGATATCTGATGGGACTTAGTTCATAAATGAACTCCAAATCCAAACTTCTTAGACTGTATCGTCAACTGAATTTAATCAGTATCCTGCGCCACACCTCTCTCAGTATCTGCTTGGACCACCTGTCCAAAATACTGCCCCTCGTCAGACGGAAAACTATAACTCTGATAGTCACTCTGTCATCCGGGTCACCTTGGAAGCCTGGAATGATAACTGTCTCCTAAAAGAGGCTGTTGTTATCATATCCCTAGAACATCCACTTATGTTCTAAAACTGCTTCCGAACGTTTCTCCAGGATTGGATTAATACCACCTTATTGCATCTACTGCAAAAACAACATCTGGTGTGGTACTTGACATATCATGATTGACTCAATTGCCTAAGCAAGTGATCTGCCAATCATGTACATCCATCTCCCCTTTAGTCTAAAAGACACCTTTAAAGAGAGTGACTCAATCACCTGCAGGTACACTACCGTGCCAGGAGTCGTCCATTCTAAAACACCTTAAGAATGCTGTCTAAGTACCCTGATTGGGACACTTCGCAAATCTAGATCTAAAACCATAGATCTAGTAATCAGAATGTCTGATATAATACCCAATTCCTATGTGGAGAAACCACTGTGTGACAACCAAAGTATAACCGATCGTAGTATAGGAATATCACTTCCTACTCTGTGTATGTCATCCAGATACCAGGACATCACACCTTACTACCTTCTTAACAGATCCATCCCCTATTTTGATGAAGTCAAACCTATGACTGTTATATCAGAAATAGATGATCTATCTCCGCTATATCTGCTTTATTCCATAAATAGACATAAGCTACATGTCCACTATGCTTCCGCTGCTCCCACTGTCTAGACAACCCTCTTGGCAGAGTCATATACTCGTACGCTTCTAAAGCCAGTTCAGAACGACGCTATACTCATCCTCCTGCCGGATCTCATAGTCTGGAACAACAACAATGACAAGTCTGGGTAAACAAGAACCTCCCTGCCACCGTCCTTGAGGCTACCGGAGTACCTCTCGGGTGTCTGAGGTTACCCACCTTATCTGCGGAGTGGCCTATGAATGTCAAACCAGATTGAATCTTTAGGTTCTTATCAAATTTTCAGTAATCGTTTACGGTTCTGAAATCACTTCCAGTTCTACCATACTCCCACTTCTGTTTTCTGAAAAAATCCAGTCACGAATGATACAGTGCACAAAAGGCTATCCAACACGACAATCTGTCGAAACCATCACAGAGATATCCCAACCAACATCATAAGTAAGCAAAATGCGTGTAAGCTCTTCTAATCGATGTATAGCGATTAGAAGACATTATACAACATACATACGCATCACATAAGCAAGTCACGAATGCCACGACATTAAAATTCCGTGCACAATTAGCAAAAACTTCAAATTTTCCAAAACTTAAAACCAAGTGCACTAAAATCCTAAAAATTCCAACGTTTTAAGCCACTCCAGGAGTCGAAACGAACTCGAAACTCGTCCGAACCTTCGCGGGGGTATAGTACCCAAAATTAACTATCACTGGGGGGCTAGGAGGTACCCACCCACCAAGGCCACCACGAGGTGGCCTAAAGGGCTGGGCAGACCCGAGCCTACCCTTTTGGGGTAGGTTTCGGGTCCCCACCCTCCAAGGCCACTCATGATGGTCTCGAGGGGCGGGCCCAACCTTTGTCCCCTCGAGGCGATCCCCGGGGTACCCACACAACACCCCACGGCTTCTCGGTCCAAACCGTGAGCCCGCGGGGAGTGGAAACATCTTAAAACTTGAAATTTTGGGATTGTTTTTGTCGGCAGTTTTTGCGCGACGAAAACTGCAGAATTTAAACGTCGTAACTAACTAGTTTATGTGTTTGGGTGGCTCTGATACCATGTTACGGTTCCTAACGCCCTTACTGCTACAACCACGTCCTTTGTGGAATGAAAAACGAAAATTCGAGAGACGCTAGAAACTTTAAACCCTAGAATCTTAACCAAACACTTAAACTAGAAAACTACAAATAGTTTAAGCTACTATGAAAAGAGATATACCAAAGAGATCAAGTCTTTTGGGTCTTCAAATCCTCTTCTTTAGCTCCTTAAGACGGCCGGATCGAGCTTGTAAGCTGGTCTTCTTTTTGTCGAAGAGGATCCACCCGAGGGATATGGTTCAAGGCTCTAGCTCCACACAAACAATCAAGTGGAACAACTAAACACCCTAGATTGCTAATCTAAAGTGCTTAGAGATGCAGTGAAGTGTTCTAGTATTTTTCTATCTCTCTCACTATAATTCTCAACTCATGAGAAAGTTAGCGAGATGAAGAAAGAGCTAAAAATGAAGAGAGAGAAAGAAAATGATGAAATGAAACTCTCATGTGTGAAACAAAATGGCTAGCATGGTTTTGCCTAGCTATTTTCAAAATATAAAGTAGCAACCATACTTCAATAATGCATACAAATGCAATAAAGAAATAACAAAGCCATTCTTCTCACCATGCTTCTTTTACACCTCACCCCTCCACCTCATTTCCAATTTCTATAACAGAAATTCATACAAATGAGGTGTCCTTCTAGAATTTGTTTTGTATACATACAAAATACATTTCCCATATATAGATACCCGTATTCGTATCAAAATACGAATACCCAAAGAGATAGAATAATACAATGAACATAATACAAGAATATACATATTGAAATATATACATGTAAATTATTAAATCAATACATGATCTAATAATCCGGCTTAATCCCAAATCGGCTAGTATTATCATCCATCGAATAAAGTCCGTGTAGCTAGTACACGTATTTAATCGGAACCCTGCATGTAACAAAATACGGCCAATACATCATTTCGCTTGAACCAGGAAAACCCTCTATGTGGGACACTAAACACTCGACAGTACACTGGCAGTGGGTTTAACCACAAGCACGTCAGCGGCACTAGCTGTACGTAAGGGCTACCCAGGTACCTGTCGAAAAGGAAGGCATAAATAAGCTCATCCGAACTCCTACTGAGCCGATCCGTAACAATCTCCATACAGTCCGGTCTCTTCGTCTAAGAGTATCGCATATCGGGTCTAGGGATGGTAAACGCCAGACCCTAATAACCCGATAATTCATGCCAATGTGGCTCAGGACATATCCGAGAAACTACTGATCAAACAATAAGTAAATCTCAACTGCTTTGGCCAAAATCTTATGGTGCTGGCCAACCGAACACAGTGCGATATCGACTCCCTATACCGGGAGAGACGAATCCCTAAAAATCGCTCACTGCCTCCATGTGGATCGGGACTGTACCCAACCAAAACATGTTTGCACGACTCAGTAAATCCTTGGTAGCGTAATAATCTAAGTACATTAGGAACTCACACAAGACAAATTACGATCTTAAGGCTAAAGACTAACTTGTACTCATGTCACCTGAGAACTGCTATCTGACGATAGGTATAATACTATCTAGAAGTTCTCGGTGAGTCCGTCCAGTGTACTCACCCCAGTGAGCACCTGTATACGATCTTAGGTGCCAAAGACCAATGGCTGTGGGACTAACCATCACCCCTCAATATCGTGCTCAGTCTCAATACTCCCACGACTAGGAACATTTAAGGATGTGCTTATGGACTATCCAGCCCCCACATGTATGATCGCCATCATAACGCCGGTAGTCAAGCAATAATCCTACCGGCTTTATCAATATGTATTAACGATACATAATAACAAGTAAAACATATGCACATTTTAAGATAAAGACAAACCAAATAGCATACTATCATATCGAGCAAGATTGTCTTGTATATACATGTCCAAGCATCCACTACACACACAATAATGGCTTTTAGGGCATACATATCCAACACTACGGTCATGAGTCTGGGCAGTGAAAAAGGCATTACTAGGAATACTCGACCATCCCCTTGAAGCGTGATAATGCTCCATCCTATGGTGTGTTTGTATTTGAAAACTGTTTCTCAATGAACTCTGACTTCTAGGTATATGAATACCGAATTAGAATCCCCACATCTGTAAGGTGTTACCGATACTGAGTAAAGTATTGAGAAAGGGTGATCTGATCCTCAAAGTCAGAATTCGTAGCAAATCTTGCTATTGGGAACTGTTATCTGGTTTTACCTAACGGCAAGCTTTTGGTTTTGAATTACCATTGTATCTGACTCTTTATTTGATAAAGAGGATATAAATTTTGAAAATAATGTTCTAAACATTTATCTTCATCAAGTTTTGATTGGGTAAGATCCATAGAATAACTGTATAGATGTTCTTAACCAAAATACTATTTTCAACTTATACCACATAGAGTAAGAGTTATTAAACTTTTAAGACTTATACATCGTGATGTATATGGTCCGATGCCCATACGGACAATGGGTTGGTATTCATACTTCATTCTGTTTACTTATGAGTTCTCTGGTTTTGGACACACGTTCTTGTTGAAATGCAAAGTCCAAGATTAAGAGTAGTTCATAAAGTATAAGAATAAAGTAAAGAACAAGACGTCGGAAGTATCATGATTCTTCGATATGATCGAGAATGTGGATACTTCAGTTCGGTATTCTGTAGTTGTCTAATTGAGAATTTGATTCTTTCTCAAATTACTCATCCGCATATACCATAGTACTATGGAGTATCAGAGAGGATGACGTGAACCCTATAGGATATGGTGTGTACTATTATGGGTAATGCTGAGTTGCATCTTTCTTTTTGGGATATGCACTGGAAGAAGTTGCATACTAATTGAATATGGTTCTATCTAAATAAGTGCCTGCGGTTCTATATGTGATATAGAATGAGAGCATATTTTAAGCTTGTTAAGATATGGAGTTAGACGGCTTTGAAAAGTACAATCCGGACAAACTCGAGGCACGTTTCAGTAATGAGTTGTTTATGGGTTATCCCAAATATTCGCGAGAAAGGATCAAAAGTTATTTTAATCTTGACACGCCATCTTTCTACAAAAGGGATTTCTTGCAAAAAAGATTAGTGGGAGTATAGTAGAACTGGAAAAGATTTAAGAACCACAAACGGTTACTGAAAATTTAGTAGAACCTAAACATTCAATTGTGCTCGACATACCTTAGCCACTCCGCAGATCTAGTAGGTGACATAATACTTCGGTTTTCTCATATACGATAATGAGAAAGCTAGCATCATGATTGCTAATGACCCTACTGGTTATCAGCAGGCCATAAGGAGTAGTGACTTTCGACTGATAGCTGGATGCCAAAATATCCAAGTTGGACTCCATACACTCCAACAAAGTATGGACCTTGTTGGATACTCCTGAAGGGGTAAAACTCATTAGGAGCAAGTAGATTTTCCAAAAGAAAATCAGTGCAAATGGAAAGATAGTAACCTAATAAAGCTAGACTTGAAGTAAAATGATTTCATCAAATACCCACTGTCATTGTTGTTTTTCATTACTGTGAGATCTGGCAGGTGGATGTCTATAACGTCTTTCTAAATAGAGATTTAAAAGTGTACGTGTATATGACTCTGTCAGGGAGTCCTTATAGTCAGTGGGAGCAGCAGAAAGATGTTCATTTATGGACTAAAGTTGGCATCGCGGAGATGGATCATCTATTTTGATATAATAGTCAAAGTATTTGATTTCATCAAAATAATAGATGAACCTGTTATTTATAAAAAGGATATAGGGAGTAATGTTATATTCCTCATATTATATGTAGATACATGCTCCTGATAGAAAATAATGTTCCCATGCTACAATTTGGTCAAACAATAGTTGTCACAGATGTTTCTTCATATAGGATCTCGATAATATATCAATCATTCTGATGACTAAATCTATAGAGATACATCTAGTAGGATTTAGGGATTGTCCCAGTCCGGTTACTCTGACACCATTCTAAAATGGTTTAGAATGGACGACTCCTTACGCGGTAGTGTACCTGCATATTAAGGAGTCACCCTCTCTAAAGAGACATCTTCAATACTGATGAAGAGATGGGCTCGCATAAATAGCATTCCACATGTTTCGAATGTGGGGTCAATCATGCGATATTATGTCTCAAGACCATATGAAACTTATGCACTTGATGTAGTAAGCAAATATTAGTCTAATCGTGGAGAAACATAGGATAACAGTGAAGAACATATATGGATGTATTGGGTGTATCTGCCCTAGAGGCCATTATTGTATAGTACAGGATTGTATATTACAGATGGATGCTTGGGATATGTGTACATGACAATCTTGCTCGATATAATGGTATATTATCTGGTTTCCTTTACATCAACATGTGTATATATTCTATTTTATATTATGTATCTCGATTACATGTTGGTAAAGCCTGTAGGATCTTTGCTTGACTACTAGAGTTGTGATGGTGATCATACCCATGGGGTCTAGGTAGTCAATAACCACATCTTTAAATAGTCCCTAATCGTTGGAGTTTCGAGATAGAGCATCGATACTCCGGAGTGGACTAGTGTATACGTTTCTTATTGCCGTGAGGGAAGGTGGCATGTCCCATAGCTATTGGCGTTCGGCACCAAAGATAGTATACAGGTGCTCATTCGGTTATAAGTTACACTGGACGGACTCGCCGATAACTTTTAAATGGTATTATACCAATTGCCAGATAGTAGTTCTCTTGTGACATACGTACAGGATAGTTTTTAGACCTGACATCGTCATTCGTCTCGAGTGTGTTCCTACTGTACATAGATTACTACCCTAGCACGGCTTTAAAAAGTCGTACAAACAGGCTTTAGTTGGATACAGTCCCGAAGCACTTAGGGGCAGTAAGCGATAGGAAGGATTAGTCTTTTTCGTTATAAGGAGTTGATGTCGCGCTGTGTTTAATTGGTCATCACCATAAAACATTGGCCAAGGCAGTTGAGATTTACTGGTTGAGATTTACTGATTATGAGATCAGTAGTTTCTTGAGATGGTTCTGAGCCACATCGACACGACTTATTGGGTTATTAGAGGTCTGACGTTTTCCACCACTCTAGACCCAGTATGCGATACTCTCAGACGAAGAGACCAGACTGTATGTAGATTGTCACTTTCAGGCACTGTGGGAATACGGACAAGTTTCCTTGCAGGCCTTCCTTTCGTTCAATATCTGGATAGCCGTTATGTACAGCTAGTGTCGCTAACATGCTTGTGGTTAAATCCACTCTAAGCGTATTGTCGAGTCTTTAGAGTCCCACATAGAGGGTTTTCCAGCTTAGACGAAACGATATAGTGTACGTATTTTGATACGTACTTGGGTTCGATTAAATACGTTTTTTTTGTACACGTACTTTTAATCGAACAGTTTATTAATACTACCAGGTTTGAAAAATAGCCAGGTTCACATTTGGATGAAATGTGTGCTAGTATTATTTATCTCTATTTAGTATCTCTCTTTTTTCGTATTCGTATTTTGACAAGATACGCTATTTATGCGAATACCGGTATTCGTATTTTATACGAATACGGATGTATGTATTTATAGCATATACTTGTATTAGTGTATTTGTGTATATTTATATACACTTATACATATGTATATGTGGACAAGTGAGATGGCTCACTCTTTTCTTCTCATCTTTTCTTGAGTTTGTGAGAAAAGTGTGAGCTCGTGACTTACCATGGTGAGTCACAAGTTCACCCACTCTCACAACAAAAAGAAAAAGATGAGAATGAAATGAGAGGAGATTTTTTCTTGAGTTGCCATGCTCAAACATGATCACCATTATCATCATCCTCTCTTGAGATTTTATTTTTGAGAAAAGAAAAAGAGAAACACTTAGAAATTAGACTACTTCTTAGTTTGCTATTCTTAGCAAGTTTAGTTCACTAGTTTCTTCACTTGGTTTTTAGTATGAAGATATAGCCTTAGCTAGGATTCTCTCGAGTGGATCTTCTTTGACTACGAAGGCCGGCACCAAGCTCGTTCCCGGAGTCCCTAAAAGCATAAGAAGTAAAGAAGACGAAGAACATGACTACAAAGGTAACTAAACTTCTATCCGAGTAGTTAACTCCTTTATAGTTAATAGTTTAGAGTTTGGTTTCGATTCTAGCTTATAGAAGTTCGTGCTCTCGTTATAGAAAAGTTTGTTTCGTATTCCGCCTAGATCGCTGGTTTGCGACACGAGCACGAGCATATAGTTACATGGTATCAGAGCCAATCGAACACTATAACTAGTTTAGACGATATTTAAAATTTCGAACCGACAAATTTTTGTATTTTCAAAAACCAAAGTTTCAAGTTTCTGATTTGGCAGAAATATGTAAAATTGTCCGGCGCCGGAACTTGGCGAGAGGGATTTCTTGGTCTCAAAATTTTTTTTTGCATATTGCAGAAACATGATAGAGGCTTGTATATGACACTGTGCAAACATGAACCCAATTGGACAATTCTTAGCCGCTTATTAATTCGTTCTGGCCGCAATTTTCGGCCAGACTTGGTCCAAAGGGGCTCGTCTTCGCAATGTGTCTTGGTCTTTGAAAATAGGAAGTTTTGGTAAACTTTTTTTGCCCAAATTTCACTTGGTGTTATTTTTGTATTCGGGCAACACGGAAAGTTTTAAACTCGAAACTATTGCATCGTTTATTGTCTTTGAGTTCATATTTGTGTTTGTATACGTCGTCTAATTGCTATAGGTCGATTAAACGGGGTTGCAAACACTTGTTTTTGATGTGGTGGTATATATCTTGTGATGGAATAGACGGATAGTCGTGTGGATAACCCCTCATCGTAATGATGGATGTATATTTGATTTTCGGGACAAGCGGCCGAATTGTGGTCGTCGTCATCGCTTGTTGTATATTGTTTTATTGAAACACAACCGGATTGAGGTCGAAGTTACCATTGTACATTTATTCATTTATGTATTAAGATTACCCACAGAGAAGTACACGAATAGTCGGGTTTCAGAGTATGCTAGGTGGTCGTCTCGCAGTGGCGAGTTCGACCCGCCTCGCGCCAGAATTGGCGGGCTATTCGCCGCACTTGTAGAGGTATAGGATAGACCCAAGGTAGAGAGCTCAAGTTGCCGGATTCCATGAAGTGCCGGATGGCCCACTCATTTTATTGAGTGATGGTTGCCTCACTTCTAGAATTGATGGGTAACTTGCCGCGCTCGTAGGGTTTTTTGGTACAGGTGATGTTAGAGCTATCCACATGACTAGAGGACGTTGGTTTTCGTTTGCGGCTCAAACGAAACACGGAGCTCCTAGTTTATCTGCTAATTCCATCTTTTTTATCGCATGCCTGTGATGTTCATTAACTGACTGTGATCTGTGATGTTTTATCATTGCTTGAGAAGAATGCATGTGATGTTCATTAAACGTTGCTTATGTTTTGCATCCGCACTAGTTCTGTCCCCGTCCTGCCGTAAGTTAAGTAACCTTACGGTGAAGACCCGAGACCCTGTGGCGAATACGGATGGCATAAGCGTACGTTCTATTTTCGTTTCTTCTGCAATGATAAAGTTAATTGATGGGACTATATTAATTCTTATTAATGCAAAAATATAAACCTAAAATATTATGTTGGAATCAAATTTCAAAACCATTCGACTCTTTTCAAAACTACTCGGTTTTCACAAAACAAAAAAGTTTTCAAAATTGAGCTTGAACCACTCGTATCGAAATCACTAGTTTCCTTCAACGATATTAAGTTCATTACATTAAAGGTTTTTCGCTAAAATCCATTTGTAGCCCTCCGTCATTTCGGATAAGTAGCACATAATATTCATGCGGTCTTTGTTGGCCAAATTCAAGGCATTGTGAATGGTAGCTATATGTTGCTTATCCGTAGCATAGTTAGATACATTGGTTTAGGACGGTCGTACTACCATGTTGGCCAAAGTCAAGGGTATATACGAGTGGGTCTAAATTAATCTGGATAATGACGGGTAGAACTTGACTTGTGTGTTATGATTTGTTGGCCAAAGTCAAGCTCATAAGCGCTTGGGAAAAAATTCACATCGGAAGTTTTAAATATACAGTAAACTTACTGGTGTTGCATACCTTATGGAGTGTGATGACTAGAGTGGCTTCCATCAAGTTATCACACGATAATAGTTGGGCCCCGATCTCACTGATGAGTAGCATTACTCTGGGGAGATTTTCACTTCACAACTAACTAACCCATTAGGTGTCTAGAAAAGTGTTAACGGGGTTATGCCTCTGCGGAAACGAGATTATTTAATTAGGTCCGTGCGAAAGCACGGGGAGCCTCCCTCGGAATACCACACTTGTTTGGCTGAACGGTTAGCGAACTTGTGGACCTACATGGTCCTGACTAGTTCTACTTTTAGAGTTTGAAGGAGAATCCGAGAAGACAGTGGGAGCCATCCTATTTTGATAAAATAATAACAAATCTAAACTTGCAAGAGTATAGTCTGAGTGTTTCTTTTCTCTCTCCTAATTGCAGCTACCATGTCACGCCTTTACCAAGATAATAAAATATATGACTTGACCGACCCGAATTCTTATTCAGAGCTCGGGAACGTCGGTTCAGCTCTGAATTGTGACAAATGTCATGAGCATGAGCAAGAAAAGGAGGATTGCATGAATTCCTTAATGACCCGGTGAAGAAGCATACTATTGAATCTCCTTCCAGTGTTCTTGGAATTGAGAACTGTTTTTCGGTCAGTCCTACCTCCTTGATACTAGATACCGGATCAGGATCTCATATCTGTAATTTATTACAGGGACTGAGAAAAAGTAAGATAGTTGCACCTGGTAACGGAGCACAGGTTGATATTGCTGCCGTCGGTGAATATCACCTAGTATTGCCAAGCGGCAAAACTATGATTTTGAACAACTGCTAATATGTACATTTCATGATTTGTAACATCATATCAGTTTCTTTACTTGATAAAGATGGATATAACTTTGTTCTAGATAGAATTATCATGAATATTTACCTTAATCGGGTATTGGTTGCAGAAGGTACACTTTGTAATGGTATTTATATTCTAAATCAAAACACAGTTCTTAATGTACAAAACACATGCAAGAGAAAGAGTTCAGATACGAACGAGACCTACTTGTGGCATTATAAACTTGGTCATATCAATGAGACCAGACTTCCCAAGTTACATAAGGATGGATATATGAATCCATTCGAATTTTCATCTTATGAAACATGTCGGTCTTGTCTTAAAGGTAAGATGACAAAATCTCCGTTCACCCGACAAAAGAGAAAGAGCAACAGAGCTCTTGGGACTCATACACAGCGATGTATGTAGTCCAATGTCTATACATGCAAGGGGTGGGTTCTCATACTTCATCACATTCGTTGACGATCTCTTTATGTTCGAATATGTGAATCTTCTGAAACACAAATCTGAAGATTTTGATAAATTCAAAAAAATACAGAAACGAAATGGAGAACCTGACAGGCAAAAATATCAAGATCCTCCGATCTGATAGAGGAGGGGAGTACTTAAGCACGGAATTCCTTAATTACCTAAAAGATAATGGTATTCGCTCTCAGCTTACTCCTCCGTATACACCACAGCACAACGGTGTATCGGAGCAGAGGAACCGTACCCTATTGGATATGGTTCACTCCATGATAAGTAGTGCTGAGTTACCTCTTTTATTTTGGGGATATGCACTTGAATCGGCTGCATATTTATTAAATAGAGTTACAACCAAATAGTGCCTACCACCCCATATGAAGTATGGAGTGGGAAGAGACCATATCTTAATTGCATTAAGATATAGGGATGTCCTGTTTTTCTTAAAAAGCAGAACCCAGATAAACCTGAGGCAAGATCAGTATTATGCAAGTTTATGAGATGCCTTAAGAATTCAAAAGGATATCTTGTCTACCACACCGAGGAACAGCAGGTGTTTGTCACTCGCCACGTTGTCTGTTAAAAAAAGGATTTCTTGTAAAAGAAATTAGTGGGAGTGCGGTAGAATTGGAAGAAATTTCAAAAGCACAAACTACAACTGAAGACTTGGTTAAACCTCAGGATTCGATAGTTCCCGATGAACCCCGGCCACTCAGCAGATCTGGTAGGATTTCTTATCCGTCCGAGAGATATTGCGGTTTTCTCATAAACGAGGATCGAGAGGATTGCATCTTGTTAGAAAATAATCCTACTACTTTCGAACAGGCCATTGCCAGTAGGAACACTGTGAAATGGCTGGATGTTATGCAATTCAAAATGGAGTACATGTACACTAACAACATTTGGACTTTGGACATTGCACCGCTAGGGATAAAACCCGTCAGCTGCAATGGATCTTCAAGAAGAAGATTGATGCATATGGACAGGTGAAAACCTATAAGGTTAGAATTGTTGCAAAAGGTTTTCGTCAAAGACCAGGTGTGGACTATGACGAAACATTTTCTCCAGTGGCTATGCTCGAATCCATTCGGATCGTACTTGCCATTGCTGCCTTCCATGACTATGAGATCTGGCAGATTGACGTAAAGACTGATTTTCTAAATGGCGCTTCAGAAGAGTATCTATATGGATCAGCCAAAGAGCTTCATAAACAGTGGGAGCAACGGAAACGTGTACAAATTGCTTAAATCCATTTATGGATTAAAGCAGGCATCGCGGAACTGGAACATCTGTTTTGATGAAACGGTCAAGGAATTTGACTTCATTAAAAATATAGATGAGCTTTGTATATATAGAAGATTGTAGAGAGAACAGGCGTATTCCTCGTTTTATACGTCGATGACATTCTCCTGATAGGAAATGATATTCCTATATTGCAGTCGATCAAGCTATTCTTGTCTCAGAATTTCTCCATGAAGGACCTGGGTAACGCCTTCTACATTCTAAGGATCAAGATCTATCGTGATAGATCTAAGAGATTGTTGGAACTTTCACAATCCAGATATATTGACACCATACTAAACAGATATAGTATGGAAGATTCCAAGCGCGGTAATCTACGGGCTTATCACGGAATCACTCTCAAAAGAGATGTCTCTCAAGACTGATGAGGAGAGGGCTCGCATGAGCATTATACCCTACGTTTCGGCGGTAGGATCTATAATATATGTGATGTTATGTACCAGACCAGATGTAGCTTACGCACTTAGCGTAGTAAGCCGGTATCGGTCAAACCTAAGGGAGAAGTATTGGACAGCTGTAAAGATCATTCTGAAGTACCTGAGAAAAACTAAGGATATGTTCTTAGGTACGGTAATGGAGAACTCAAGATGGAGTCCTTTACCGATTTAAGCTTCCAAAGATATAAGGATAACAGCAATTCTGTCTCGGGTTATATGTTTACCTTCAATATAGAGGCGGTCTGTTGAAAGAGTTCCAAACAGGACACTGTAGCAGACTCCACGATAGAGGCTGAATACATTGCTGCCAGCGATCCCGCAAAAGAGGCCGTCTGGATGAGAAAGTCCATTCATGAACTTGAGGTGCTGGCGTCTATTGTTGATTTAATACCCTTGTAGTGTGACAACAATGGAGCTATAGCATTAGCGAAGGAACCACGGTCCCATCAGAAATCCAGACATATCTTAAGGCAATATCACCTGATCAGGAAGATTATTGATCACCGGGAGATCGAGGTCGGGAAAGTAGACACAAAGGACAACACAGCGGACCCACTCACAAAGACACTTCCTCAAACTCAGCTCGAGCGGCTATTGGAGATAATTGGTCTTCGAAATGAAATGCATGGCCTTAATGCAAGTTTAAGATTGTTAAATGTATATACCCCAAAGGCCATTATTGTATAGTACAGAATTGTATATTACATATGAATGCTTGGGATATATGTGTACATGACAATCTTGATCGATATAATAGTATGCTATCCGGTTTGCCTTCACCTCAACATGTGTATATGTTCTATTTTATATTATGTATCTTGATTACATTTTGGTAAAACCCATAGGATCTTTGCTTGACTACTAGAGTTGTGATGATGACCATACACGTGGGTCAGGGCAGTCTATAAGCACATCCTTAAATAGTCCTTAGTCGTTGGAGTTTCGAGATAGGGCATCGATACTCCGGAGTAGACTAGTCTATACGTTTCTGTTGGATATGTATGCCTTAGAGGCCATTATTGTATAAGTATACATGTGGATGCTTGGACATATGTATGTACAATGTTTTATCCTGCTTGCACATATTGATAAAGACTCGATACAGTAGTATACTATTATGGTTTGTCTTTATCTTAACATGTGCATATGTTATACTCGATATAACATATGACGGTTATATGTTGATAAAGCCCGTAGAATCTTGCTTGACTACCAGCGTTATGATGGCGATCATACTTGTGGAAGTTGGGTAGTCCATAAGCACATCCTTAAAAGGTCCATAGTCGTGTGAGTAACAAGATTGGGCATCGATATTCCGGAGTAGACTAGTGTATACGTTTCTAGACCCCGACGAGGGGCGGTGGTTAGTCCCGCAGCCATTGGTCTTTCGCACCTAAGATCATATACAAGTGCTCACTAGGGATGAGTACACTGGACGGACTCGCCAAGAACTTCTAAATAGTACTATAGCTATCGTCAGATAGCAGTTCTCAGGTGATATGAGTACAGGTTGGTCTTTAGACCTGAGATCGTCATTTGTCTCATGTGAGTTCCCACTGTACTTTGATCACTACCCTACCACGGCTCTACTGAGTCGTGCAAACAGGTTTTGGTTGGGTACAGTCACGAGCCACATGGAGGAGTGAATTGTTAGGGATTCGTCTATCCTGGTATAGGGAATCGATATCGCACTGTGTTTGATTGGCCAGGACCATAAGATCTTGGCTAAGGCAGTTGGGATTTCCTGATAGGTTAATCAGTAGTTTCCCGGATTGGTCCTGAGCCGCATCTGCATGAATTATCGGGTTATTAGGGTATGACGTTTACCACCCCTATATCCGATATGCAATACTCTCAGACGAAGAGACTGGACTGTACGGAGATTGTCACGGATAGGCTTTGTAGGGATCCGGATGAGCTTGCTCGTCGGCCTTCATTTTCGACAGGTACCCGGATAGCCGTTACGTACAGCTAGTGCCGCTAACGTACTTGTGGTTATGGATTTATCCAGTAACTCACTGCCAACGTACCGTCGAGTCTTTAGAATCCCACACAGAGGGTTTTCCTGCTTCGGGCCAAAGGATGTAGAGACCGTATAGTTTTACGGCAGGATTCGATCATATACGTGTACTAGCTATACGGATCATGATTCGGACGAATAATACTAGTAGGCTTTGGTTTAAGCTGGATCCTAGTATTAGATTATTGGATTATTTTCATCTCTTTGTATTCGTATTTTTAGGAATACGGATACGGGTATGCATATACAATGAGGGGTATTCTTGTAATTTATGCAAGGATGCTTCTAGAAAAAGACACCTCATTTGTGTTTTAACCATTTTTGTTAAATGGTTAATGAAATGGAGGTAAGAGGTGTTAATTATCATTAAATGAAGCATGGTTACTTGGTGACTCATGGGATGACTCATGTTTTGATGACTATTGAGGCATGGTGCATAAAGATATTTTGTGTGGTATTATTATTTGCTTAATATTCATCAAAGCTTAGCCATTCTTTATTCATTATCATTATCAACACCCTCTCTCCTCCAAGCTTCTCTTCTTCTTCCTCAAACCCTAATTGTCTCATGAGTTGAGAAACCTAAGGTTCTTGAGACTAATCAATCCATAATCATTCTCTACATCTTCTAGACTACTTAAATTAGCATATTAGGTACCCTAGTTACCTCAGTTTAGAGGTAGGAGCTCAAAGTACAAACTCTCGGGTGGATCGTCTTCAACGGTGTGAGACAGACGATTAAGCTCGATCATGGAAGCCACTAGGAGCATACAAAAAGATAGAAGACCGAAGGACACATCTTTCGGTGAGAATTTCTATCATAGTAGACAGCTCCTCTTGTTTAGCTAGTTTAGGGTTTATGGTGCATCCAGCTAACGAGTTATTCTAGCGCCAGTTTTTAAACCGTAGAAAAATTTTGTTCCGCAAACAGCCACAGTAGATGACTAGGGCGTTAGTGTAACCCAACATGGTATCAGAGCCAGCCCATAAACCCTTAACTAGCAGTTTAAACGATTTTTAAAGTAACGAAACCGAAACAACTCCGAAATACGAAATCGAAATCCAATTTTCTGTTAAATTTTGCAGAGCCTCTGAAAAAGTTTTAAACTGCAGAGTGCACTTTTTGCTACAACTAGAACACCAGAGAAAAACGAGCCCAGAATTCAAAAACATGGCCGACGAAAACATCTTTTTGACCGGCCTGGCCGGTTCTACTGTTCAGATGATTGCTAGGTTTTGTTTGGTATTCTATAACACTTGGATTTAGGGTTTCAACATATGTTTGATTTTGCCCAGATTGAATATTCTGTTATTTTAAGTTTTGGGGCAATACGGAGTGTCTCGAAGTCGCCATTTTAAACATTGTTTATAAGTTTCAGTACATACATTACTATCTGCGACCATGAATGTCATTTGAGCGGTATAACCCGTCTAACTGCTATATGTTCTTTTAGACGGGTTCGCGAACATGACATTCACGTTAATGTTCTGTGTTTGTGCTGAAATTGTGGTTGGATTGTCGTGGTGGATAGCCGATGGTGCAATGGTAGTAGTACAGTTAAGATTCAAGTATATATTTGTTATTGCGGGGCGAACGTCCGACATGTGGACAGCCGTTTCTGCCGTGTTGAGGTCGGTGTCACCATTGTACATGTATTTTCGTTTTCTGTACTAGGATTACCCCGCGGAGGAGTGCTCGAATAGCCGGGTTCTAGAGGGCAACGAGCCCGCATCTCATGACGTTGAGACGGAGAGGGCCTCACTCTAGAATTGGCGGGCCTGGGGGTTGGTAAAAGTCAGACCCCAAAACCGGTACAAGTCGTGTCGGAGTGTAGCCCAGAACAACCTAAGATTCTACTGGAATACCTACCAGTAAATCTCCTGTCTCGGCCGAAGGCTTTGTGTAATGGCTCTCCTAGACACAGCGCGACCTCACCCCCAATACCGGGAGAGACGAATCCCCTGTCGATCCGCTCACTTGCCTCCATGTGGCTCGGGACTGTACCCAACTAAAACCTGTTTGCACGACTCCTTTGAGCCGTGGTAGGGTAGTAATCAAAGCACAGTGGGAACTCACACGAGACAAATGACGATCTCAGGTCGATGAACTAACATGTACACATGTCACCAGGGAACTGCTATCTGACGTCAGATATAATACCAACTAGCATGTTCCCGGCGAGTCCTGTCCAGTGTACTCATAACCCAATTAGCACCTGTATACATCTTAGGTGAACCAACTGACACCAATGGCTTGTGAGACCGGCCACCGCCCTCCGTCGGGGTCTCGACTGTATACACTAGTCTACTAATGGAGTATCAATACCCAGTCTCGAAACTCCCACGACTAGGGACCACTTTAAGGATGTGCTTATAGACCTCAGCTCCCACGTATATGATCGCCATCATACTGCTGGTAGTCAAGCAAGAATCCTAAGGGCTCTATCAACATGCAATAGTGATATGTAAGGTCGCCTGAAGCAGTACACGATGATAAAGATAAACCAGATAGCATACTATCATCTTGAGTAAGACTGTCCTACCGGTATAGGTACTCCCTCAATTATTACAATCACGTGCCTGTGATCCAATAATTGACTCTGAGGCCACTATATCCAACAGAACTTGACTTGCGCGTTATGATTTGTTGGCCAAAGTCAAGGTCATAAGCGCTTGGGGGCAAAACCCACATCGGGAGTTTCCAATATACAGGAAACTTGCTAGTGTTGCATACCTTCTGGAGTGTGGTGACTAAAGTAGCTTCCATCTAGGTTATCATCCGATGATAGTTGGATCCCGATCCCACTGATGAGTAGGATTACTCTTGGGAGATATTTTTCACTTCATAATTAGATAACATATTAGGTGTCTAGAAAAGTGTTAACGGGGTTATGCATCTGCGGAAACGAGGTTTATTTTAATTAGGTCTGAACGAGAGCACGGGGAACCTCCCTCAGAGTACCAACACTCACCTGGCTGAACGGTTGGCGAACTTGTAAGGTGTTAATGATCCCAGCTAGTTCTCATTTTAAGGTTTGGAGAAGAATTTGAGAAAACAGTGGGAAACATCCTAATAAGATAAACTAATAACCAATATAGTCTTGCAAGAGCGTACACTGAGTGTTTCTTTTCTCTCTCTCCAGGTAGCAACCATTTCACGCTCTAATCAAGATAATAAAATGTATCGCTTGACCGATCGGAATTCTTATTCGGTGCTAGGGAACGTCTGTTTGGATCTAACTTATGACAACAGTCATGAGTATGGGCAGAGGAAAGAGGATTACATGAATTCCTTGATGACCCCAACGAAGAAGCATACTATTGTGTTTCCTTCGGGTGTTCTTGTTATTGAGAACTACTTTTCGATCAGTCCTACTTCCTGGGTACTAGATATCGGATCAGGATCTCATATCTGTAATTTATTGCAAGGAGTGAGAAAAAGTAGGATGGTTGGACCTGGTGATATGTCCCTCAAAGTAGGGAACGGAGCACAAGTTGATGCATAAAGATGAATATTTGAATACGTTCGAATTTTCATCTTATGAAACTTGTCAGTCATGTCTCAAGAGAAAGATGACCAAATCTCCGTTCGCCGAACACAGAGAAAAAGCAGCAAAGCTCTTAGGACGCATACACAGTGATGTATGTGGTCCAATATCTATACTTGCAAGAGGTGGGTTCTCGTACTTCATCACATTCACTGACGATCTCTCTAGGTTCGGTTATGTGTATCTTTTGAAATACAAATCTGAAGTTTTTGAGAAATTCAAAGAATTCAGAAACGAAATAGAGAACCAGACTGGCAAAATTATCAAGATCCTCCGATCTGATAGAGGAGGAGAGTACTTAAGCACGGAATTCCTAAAATACATAAATGAGAATGGAATTCTCTCTCAGCTTACTTCTCCATATACACCACAGCACAACGGTGTATCGGAACGGAAGAATCGTACCCTTATGAATATGGTTCGCTCCATGATGAGTAATACTGAGTTGCCTCTTTCATTCTTGGGGTTTGCTCTTGAATCAGCTGTATTCATATTGAATAGAGCACCGACCAAATCAGTGCCTACCACCCCATATGAAATATGGAATGGGAAGAGACTATGCCTTAAATACATTAAGATATGGGGATGTCCTGCTTTTGTTAAAAAGCAGGACCCTGATAAACTCGAGGCTAGATCAGTATTGTGCAAGTTTGTGAGATACCCTAAGAATTCAAAGGGATATCTGTTCTACAACACTGAGGAACAGAATGTGTTTGTATCTCGCTACGCTACCTTTTTGGAAAGAGAATTTCTTGCAAAAGAAATTAGTGGGGGTACGGTAGAACTGGAAGAAATTTATGAACCACAAACTATAACAGAAGATTTGGTAGAACCCCTAGAATCAGTAATACCCGACGAACCTCAACCACTCCGCAGATCTATTAGGATTTCTCATCCGCCCGAGAGAAACTACGGTTTTCTCATAGACGGAGATCGAGAGGATTGCATCTTGGAAGAAAATGGTTCTACTAGTTTCAAGCAGGCCATTATCAGTATGGACTCTGATAAATGGTTGGATGCTATGCGATCCGAAATGGAGTCCATGTACACCAATAAAGTGTGGACCTTGAATATTGCTCCACCTGGGGTAAAACCCGTTGGATGCAAATGGATATACGAAAGAAAGTTTGGTGTAGATCGGAAGGTGGAAACCTATAGAGCTAGATTTATTGCAAAAGGTTTTCGTTAAAGACCATGTGTGGACTATGATGAAACTTTTTCTCCAATGGCTATGCTCAAATCCATTCGGATCCTACTTGCCATTGCTGCCTTCCATGACTATGAAAACGGTTTTTTTAAACGGAAGTTTGGAAGAGTGCGAATATATGGTGCAGCCGGAAGATTTTGTAGACAGTGGGAGCAGCGGGAAGGTATACAAGTTGCTTAAATCCATTTATAGATTAAAACAGCCATCGTGAAGCTGGAACATCTGTTTTGATGAAACAGTCGAGAAATTTGACTTAATCAAGAACGAGGATGGGCCTTGTATATATAAAAAGATTGTAGGACGAACTGTCGTATTTCTAGTTTTATACGTGGACGACATTCTTTTGACAGGAAATGATATTCCTATGCTACAATCGGTCAAGCTGTTCTTGTCACAAAGGTTCACCATGAAAGACGTGAGTGATGCCTCGTACATTCTGGGGATTAAGATCTACAGAGATAGATCTAAGAAATTATTGGGACCTTCGTAGTCCAGGTAGATAGAGACCGTACTAAAGAGATTTAGTATGGATGATTCCAAACACGGTAACATACCCATATTGCACAGAATTACCCTCTCCAAAGAGATGTCTCCCAAGACTGATGAGGGGAGGGTTCGCATGAGCACTATACCCTATGCTTCGGCGGTAGGATCTATAATGTATGAGATGCTATGTACCAGACCAGATATAGCATATGCGCTTAGCATGGTGAGCCGGTATCAGTCAGACCCGGGTGAGAATCATTGGACGGTTGTGAAGAACATTCTCAAGTACCTGAGAAGGACTAAGGAGATGTTCTTAGTATACGGTAATGGAGACCTTAAGGACGAGTCCTATACAGATTCAAGCTTTCAGAATGACAAGAATGACAACAAGTCTGTCTCGGGTTTTGTGTTTACCCTCAATGGAGGGGCGGTGTGTTGGAAAAGCTCCAAACAGGACACCGTCGCAGACTCAACGATGGAGACTAAATACATTGCTGCGAACGATGCCACAACAGAAGCGGTCTGGATAAAGAAGTTTTGTGTTTATCTGACTGCTTGTTGAAAAGAGTTTTCAGTTTGAGACTAAAATGCAAGGTTTATAGCTAGGCATGAATTTCGGAATATGAGATATTCCGGGTTTATGACGTCTAAGAAAAATGCGGATTCTAAATATTGTAGTTTTTCATTTCTTTTCTGCGACTATAAGTGTAATATATGGTGTATCCCCGATCTCGTTATATGTCAACAGAATTTGGGATACACATATTTACTTACGTTGATGACATGTGATGTTATGTGTTGCTGTGATATGTTATATTGGATCGTCGTGAATGAATAGCCGGGGGGTTTTGCGTGAGATGAGAGTTTTTCAATTTTCATTCATGTAAAATTTGTAGGTAATATTCTTTTATTGGGACACTTCCGGGTTAAGGATAATATCACCATTGATGTATATTTACTTTTCTGTATCAGGATAGACCCAAGACGGGGAGCACAAGTAACCGGGTTCTAAAATCCAGTGGGAGACCCTCTCGAGAAGTCAGGACCGGGTTTTCTAACTCTAGAATTGGCAGGGTTGCTAGCCGCACTCGTAGGGGTCTAGGGATGTGGGTTTGGCTATTCATCACGACCGTAGAATCCGTGTTTTTCATTATTGGCTTAATTTAAAACACGGACCTCCTAATATATCCAATATTTCATATATTGACTTCTGCTGCTTGGTTCTGTGATGTGATCATATACCTGTGTGAGACGAATGCTATATATATATGATATATATAATAAACGTTGCTTATGTTTTGCACCCGCGCTAGTCAGCCCCCGCTCTGCCGTTAGTTAAGTAACCTAACGGTGCATGACGGGGCCCTGTGGAGAATACGGATGGCATAAGCGTACGTTCTATTTTCGGTTCTTTTCTGTGATGTTTAATAAAACATAAATGATGGAATTTCATTAATGAGATTAATAGAAAGAAAAGAAACCTAAAGATGTAGAATTGAAATTTTAAAAAAGGTAGGTCTAGGAGTGTTCTTTTTAGCGAAATTAGCAAAAGCAACAAAAAAACACTCATTTTCAAATCAGTAGATTCTACAACAATATCAAATTCATTCCGTAAAAGGTTTTCATCAAAACCAGTCGTAACCCTCCGTCATTTCAGATAAGTGCAATTTAGTATTCGTGTTGCGTTTGTTGACCATAGCCAAGACGCAGTGTACGGTAGCTGATTAGTGCTTATCTACCGCATGTGATGCGATTGGATTAGGGTAGTCGTACGGCTTTATTGACCTTGTTAAGGGTCGTACGGATGGGTTTAGTTCAATCACGAAATGACGGGTTGAACTTGGCTAGCGCTTATGATTTGTTGACCATGGTTAAGGTCATAAGTCGCTAGGGATAAAAACAGATATTGGGTATTTTAAGTGTTGAAATTTGCAATGAGATTGCATGCCTTCTATGAGATAGTTGGATCCCGATACCCACTGCGAGTAAGAGTTACTCCTGGGAAAGTTTTCCACTTTACAATTAGCATATCCATTAGGTGTCTAAGAAAAGTGTTAACAGGGTGATGCCCCTGCGGAAACGCGGTTATTTAATTAGTTCCATGCGAAAGCATGGAGAGACTCTCTCGGAGTACCAATACCTGCCTGGCTGACCGATTAGCGAAATTGTAGGGTGTAATTAATCCCGACTAATCTTACGTTTTATGGTTTGAAGGAAGATTTGATAAAAACAGTGGGAGCCATCCTGATTAGATAAAATAATAACCAATCTAATCTTGCAAAGAGCGCACGCTAAAGCGTTTCCTTCTCTCTCCTGGTAGCTGCCATGACACGCCTTAATCAAGATAATAATATGGATGTATTGACCAAACCCGCTTATTATACTAAGCTGGGGAACGTTGGTTCCGCTTTTTCTTATGATTGTCATAAGTCTGAGCAAGGAATAAGGTAATACCCGGATTCCCACGCCACCCGAACGAAGAAGGAGCATGCTGATGCATCTTCTTCGGGTATGTTCGTTACCGAGAACTGTTTCTCATTTTGCTCTACGTCCTGGGTATTGGATACTGGATCAGGATCCCACGTCTGTAATTTGTTACATGGGCTATGAAGAGGTAGAGAACTGGGAAAGAGTGATATGTCTCTAAAAGTAGGGAATGGAGCAATTGTTACAGCCAAAGCAGTTGGCGAATATCACATTGTATTACCAAATAGTAATACAATTATTCTGAACAACTGTTATTACATACCAAATATGATGTGCAATATTATATCAGTTTCTTTGTTGCATAAAGAAGGATATAACTTCGCAATAGAGGATAATGTTATAAACATTTTCCTAAATCAAGTGTAGATTGGATTTGGTACGTTATGTAACGGTATATACGTTCTGAATCAAACCACGGTTCTAAATGTACACAACACACACAAGAGGAAAAGTTCATAAATGAACGAAGCCTTCTTGTGGCATTGTAGACTAGGTCATATTAATGCGACAAGACTATCTAAGTTACATAAAGATGGATATTTGAATCCGTTCGAATTTACATCTTATGAAACTTGTGAGTCATGTCTCAAAGGGAAGATGACCAAAACTCCGTTTAATGACACGGAGAAAGAGCTACTAAACTCTTGGGACTGATACATAGTGATGTATGTGGTCCTATGTCTACACATACCAGGAATGGTTCTTCCTACTTCATTATATTCACCGATGATCTCTCAAGTTAAGGATATGTATTCCTGATGAAGCACAAATCTGAATCTTTTGAGAAATTCAAGGAATATAAGTACGAAGTTGAGAACCAAACGGGTAAAAGTATTAAAATCCTACGATCTGATCGGGTATGAGAATACTTGAGCACGGAATTCAGATACTACTTAAAAAAGAATGGGATTCTCTCTCAGCTTACTCCTCTGTATACACCACAGCACAATGGAGTTTCCGAGCGCAGAACACCCTATTAGATATAGTGCGCTCTATGATGAGTAATGCTGAGTTGCCTATTTCCTTTTGGGGTTATGCACTTGAGACAGCTGCATACCTATTGAATAGGGTTCCGACCAAATCCGTGCCTACCACTGCATATGAGATATGGAATGGGAAGAAACCATCTCTTAAACGAGTTAAGATATGTGGTTGTCCGGCCTATGTTAAAAAGCAAAATACGGACAAACTCGAGGCAAGGTCGGTTCTGTTCAAGTTTGTAGGATATCCCAAACATTCGCGAGGGTATATCTTCTACCACACCGAGAAACAAAAGGTGTTTGTTTCTCGACATGCCACCTTTTTAGAAAAGGAATTTCTTGTGAAAAAAATTAGTGGTCATAACGTAGAGCTGGAAGAAGTTCCAGCTATACAAACTATAACCGGCGATTTGATAGAACCGGAGGATCCAATAGTCTCCGACAAACCTCAGTCACTCCGCAGATCTAGTAGGGTTTCTCGTCCACCTGAGAGATACTACGGTTTTCTCGTAAACGGTGAGAGCGAGGATTGAATCATGAAAGATAATGACCCAATTTGTTTCGAGCAGGCCATCACAAGTGGGGACTGTGAAATGGCTGGATGCTATGCGATCTGAGATGGAATCCATGTACACCAACAAAGTATGGACTTTGGAAGTTGCTCCTGAAGGGGTAAAACCCATCGGGAGCAAGTGTATCTTTAAGAAGAAAATTGGTGTAAATGGAAAAGTTGAGACTTTCAAAACTAGATTTATAGCAAAAAGCTTTCGTCAACGACCAGGTGTCGACTACGATGAAACTTTTTCTCCTGTCGCTATGCTTAAGTCCATCAGTATCCTACTTGCCATTGCTGCATACCATGACTACGAAATCTGGCAGATGGACGTCAAGACCGTTTTTCTAAATGGTGATTTAGAAGAGAACGTGTACACGACACAGCCAGAGGGAATCGTAGACAGTGGGAGCAGCGGAAGCATGTGCAAGCTGCTTAAACCAATCTACGGATTAAAGCAGGCGTCGCGGATCTGGAACATCTATTTTGATGAAGCTATCAAAGAGTTTGACTTCATCAAAAACGTAGATGAACCTTGTATATACAAAAAGGTTATAGAGAGTAAGGTTGTCTTCCTCGTATTGTACGTGGATGACATACTCTTGATAGGAAACGATATTCCTATACTACACTCGGTCAAGCTCTTCTTATCACAAAAGTTCTCCATGAAAGATCAAGATAATGCCTCCTACATCCTGGGGATATAAATCTATAGAGATGGATCTAAGCGGATGTTAGGATTGTCCCAATCCAGGTACATTGACACCATACTAAAAGGGTTTAGTATGGAAGATTCTAAGCGTGGTAATTTACCCGCTTGTTTAGAAATCACTCTCTCCAAAGAGATGTCTCCCAAGACTGATTTGGAAAGGGCTCGCATGCAAGGGATACCCTATGCTTCGGCAGTCGGGTCAATCAAGTTATGTGATGTTATGTACCAGACCGAATGTAGCTTACTCACTAGGTGTGGTCATAGTCACAGAATTCGCGAATTATTCGCCGAATTCGCGAATAATTCGCGAATTTTTGATCAAACGAATTATTCGCCGAATTATTCGTCATTGCCGAACTGGCCGAATAATTCGCGAATTATTCGCGAATAATTCGCGAATTATTCCCGAATTATGTGATAAAACAGCGAATAATTCAAAAAACTGTAAATAATTCACAAAATCAAAACCTAGCGTCTCATATATTAATTTATTGCTCGAAATCCTTCCCGAACATTTCCCGAACACTTACCGAATCTTTCCCGAATACCTGCCGATTTTTTCCGAATAGTTCTCCGAATCCGAATTTTCGACCTCGCCGAATTATTCCCGAACGGCGAATTTGTGACTATGGGTGTGGTGAGTAGCTATCAATCAGATCTTGAGGAAAAGCACTGGACAGCTGTGAAGAACGTTCTTAAGTACTTAAGGGCTAAAGAAATGTTCTTGGTGTATGGTAACGGTGAACTCCAGGTGGAGTACTTTACCGATTCGATCTTCTAGAGTGATAAGGACGACAGTAAGTCGGTCTCGGGTTTTGTTTTCACCCTCAAACAGAAGGACGGTATGTTGGAAGAGTTCCAAACAAGATACTGTAGCAGACTCGACGATGGAGGCTGAATACATCGCTGCCAACGATGCTGCCAAAGAGGCTGTCTGGATGAAGTTCATTACTGAACTTGGTATGGTTCCATCCATTGAGCATCCAATACCTCTGTATTGTGATAACAATAGAGTTGTGGCTTTGGCCAAGGATCTCCGGTCCCATCAGCGATCCAGATATATTCTTAGACGGTATCACCAGATCCGGGAGATAGTAGATCGACGGGAGATCGAGGTCAGGAGAGTTGACACAAAGGATAACGTAGCGGATCCACTCACGAAGGCCCTCCCCCAGACACGGTTTGAGAGACTTTTTTAGATGTTGGGTATGAGATACTACAACTGGCCTTAGTGCAAGTGGAAGATATTTAGGAATATATATGCCGTAGAGGCCATTATTGTATGATATAGTGGATGCTTGGACATATATATAGAGGACTTTCTTCCTCGACATGATAGTATGCTATCTGGTTGCTCTTTATCTTAACATGTATACTGGTATTATTATACTGTCTCTCTGATATATGTTGATAAAGCCCTTAGGATGTTTGCTTGACTACAAGGACTATGATGCGGATCATACTACTGGGACTTGTGTAGTCCACAAGCACGTCCTTTAACTGTTCCTAATCGAGAGAGTATCGAGACAGTGCATCGATATTCCAGAGTAGACTAGTGTGTACATTTATGACCCTGTATGGGGCGATGGTTGATCCCATAGCCATTGATGTTTGACATCAAAGATTGTACACTGATGCTTATTAGAGAATGGGTACACTGAATAGGACTCGCCGTGAACTTCTAGTTGGTACTATACCAATCGTCAGATGGCAGTACTCTGGTAACACTGGTACAGGTTAGTTTGTAGACCCGAGATCGTCATATAGAGTCTTGTGTGGTTCCTACTGTGCTTTGATTTCCTCCCTAACACGGCTCAAAGGAATCGTTCAAACAGGTGGATTTTGGGTACAGTCCCGAGTCATATGGAGGCAATGAGCGATAGGAAGGGTTTTGTCTCTCCCGGTATTGGGAGTTGATGTTGCGCTATGCTCGATTGGCTATAACAGTAAGTCCCTGGTCAGGTCTGATAAGATTTACTAGTAAGAGTTGTCAGTAGTTTCTCGAACCGTTATGAGCTACACATCGGCATGACTTATCAAGTTACTGGGGTCTGACGATTCCACCCCTAGACTTGATATGCGACATATCAAATAAAGAGACCGGACTGTACGGTAAGTGTTACTTATAGGCTTTATGAGATTTTGGACAAACTTGTTTGCTGATCTTCTAATCGCTCAATACCTGGATAGCCGTTACGTCCAGCTAGTACCACTGACAGCTTGTGGGTGACTGATGTGATCATCACCTACAGCTGACGTATTGACGAGCCTTTAGAGTCCCACATAGAGGTTTTCTAGTTCCAGCGAAACAAAGTAAGGCACATGTGCTGATATGTGCGGAGGCCTGATTCAATACTAGTATGAGATACCGTATTCTAATATGACGGTTATCTATTATCGGTCAGGTTATATGTGATATAACCAGATTATCGAATTAAGTGTTGATTTGATAATGTGGTATACAGATAAATGATATTAGTAGGTTATATGTGATATAACCGGATTATTGAATCAAGTGTTGATTTAATAATATGATATATATTTATATTTGATATAATTATATATTAACTAATATTATTGCTCGCTAATTATTTACTTAATATATATATTAATATATATTTGATATATGTATATATATATATATTAAAATGAAGCATGGCATTTTCTATTTTTGGAAAATAAAAATGATGAGGTGGAAAATGGGAAGACTTTAGTGGAATGCGTGTAGCATGGCTTGTGATTTTGTTATTCATTTACTTCACACTATTGAAGCATGGTGACAATTCTTTATTGATAAGAATTGTATGCTTCAATAAGTGAAGTAAAATGTAAAGCCATTCTACACAATTTGATTCACACTTGTTCCTTTTTCTTGACATGAGCTCATTTGCTCTCTAGCTCTCCTTCCTCCTCACCATCATCTCCAAGCTCAATCCCTCACATGAGTTGCGAAACCTTGAGCTTGTGAGAACCCTAGCGAGTTTAGAACCCCTATTTCACCATCCTACACTTGATTAGAAATTAAGTATGGTGTGTTTCCTTCACTAAAGAGTTTAGTGAAGAGGTAGCTTGGATTAGCGGAGCTTCGGATGGATCATCTTCGACACGAAGATCGCAAAGGAAGCTCGATCCAACTTCAAGTGGAGTCGCATGGACTACTACACAGAGTTTTTGAAAAGAACACGGTCTACAAAGGTTGTAGCCTCATTCTCTTTATGTAGTTTTCTTGATATCAAGCTAAAACCATAATCATCTAGTTTAGATTCTAGGTTAGTATTAATTAGCACCCTAAAAAAATTTAAAATGGCATGCTTGATACTAGTAAAACCCAGTGATGGTAGTAATAAACACTTTCAAAAAGAGTGTTCACTTTATCTTCTTTCTTTCACTTAGTAGCTATTTACGAGAGCAGGTTGCTTCACAAAAAAGAGTTCTTGTGTGGAGTTGAAACTTATGGTGGGTTTCTGTAACATTTCAGAAAAATAGTAAATATTATCTTGGGATTTAAATAATAAAATAATGAGATTTATGGACATTATACCGAGTATAGATTTGTGTTTTCATAGATTGGTATAATTATATACCTCTATTTTGGAAAATAATTAGAATTTAAAATGAATTATTAATTATGTGAACATTTATTTATTTGGGCTTTTCATAAAATTAGCATATAATTATATCCATACAAGTTTAATGTTAAAATTAATTAGTGTTTTACTAGTTACTACACTAAAACAAGCTTTATTTGTTAAACCATGATTAGTGTACATGACATGTTAACAAGTGAGTGTATATTAAGCTTTTCTTTTTATTCTTTCTTTCATTGTGTTTTGTGATGGTTTTATTTCTTTTAAAGAAAAGAAAAGAAAATATGAGAGAGACATGGAAGCATGGGTGACATTTTAAAACTGGGTATAGGCAAGAAAGAGATGAGAGGGGGTCATGGTTGGCACCATTCACATTCTTCATATCATTTTCCTATTTTCCTTCTCCTTCCTATTCTCCACTTCCTCCACATCTAACTCCTAAACCCCAAACACCTACACAAATACATACACCAATTCCTCCATCTTAAAAATTCCTACAACAAAAACCTAGATCCCCTCCAAATATTTCAAGTTTGCAACTCAAATCAACCCAGTGGGCTAGAAACCAATGACAAGTTCGAGTTTAGAATTTTTTTGATAACTTTCTGTTAAGAATTAGCTATTTTTTAAAATTACAAAATTGTAGATAATTGGTTTATCTTTTAACAAAAAAAAAATTGATTAAGTTTTACAGTAAAATGAATTTTATACGAATTTTTAAAGAAAGGGTTTCCAAACTCGAAATTTCATTTCCAGTGGCTGTTTTTCACTCAAATTGTAACAATTTTCTTAATTTTTATATTAACAATTTGGAAAATCTAAAAGTTGGAGATTGTAGATAATTTTGTGGAAATATGTTTAGAATTTTTATTTGCCTCGTTTACTTTAAAAAATCTAGAGATATCGATATTTTTGTGAAGGTTGTTTTCTGGTTTCGGCAGAATGCCCAGAAACATGTTTGAAGTTTGTATTTTATTTTATGTCGTATACCTTGATTCTGGAAACGATATTTTAAGATATCAAAGTTAACTCGTTTATCTATATGTAGAATGTTAGTTTGAGTCCAAATATCGTGTTTACTAATTTTGGTGATTTTTCAAAATGAGCTCAAAAACTGCCGAATTCAGAATTCCATTATAAAATCCGCAAACGTTTAAAGTTGAAATTCGACGATGTTCTATGGATTTTTAATTTGGTTTTTGGATTTATATATCATGACTTGGTCGTACAACGTTTAGACGTTGACGTCGAGTGTATTTTGACGTATTTGGCATACATTGACCATAGGTTCGAACCTATGTGCGCGTAACTCGATTGCATCGTTTTTAATTTAGATTTTCATGCGGTTGTGTTATGATTCGATTGTAGGTACGATCACGGGAAATTCCGAAACGACAAAGAAGAGCAAGGCGTTTGTCGGCTTCGACTAGGACGAGACGTATAGATGAGTAGATGAATATCTACGGGGGAAGTCGGGTGGATGGAATATAGCATCCCCGCAACCGTAGCAATTAGGATACTATATATCCTAAAATCATATCCCTAGACTAATCATAGGAGTAAATCAGTATACTAAGTAGAAGATTATATATCTAGTTTCTATTCTTAACCTTGAACTATAAGTGTGTGTGAGCGAGTATATTATACGATATAAGTATATATATATATATATGACACGAGTATATATACGATATAAGTTGACATGATATGCCCTGATATGATATGAGATAAGTTGGCGTACGCGGCTATAGATCCGTACTGCCTTGATTGGATGATATCGTACGTGGGATATTCCGTACATGATATATTGAGAATAGATTGCCGATTACGGCAAATATTCATTTCGACTCGAGAAGTCTTGTTAATATTTCAAAGTGGAAATTCATGAGATATTTAGAGCCATACATTCAAAACTAACGATTCGTTACGTACTTTTAAATGATAACGTCAAGGGTGTGCTGCGACTTTTCAAATGATATTGATTTCAAAAATATCGTAGCCCCTTATTTCCAAAACAACGTTTCGTGCTATTTTAAACTATAATTGTATGGCTCATACGTAGTTGGATATTTTAATACTTGTTCACGTTACAATTTTATTATTCTGCATACGCTCGCATTTCGATTTCTTATGATATATACTACGTTATACCTTTAACCATACTTAATTTTATTTGTTAGGACACGCGCACCATTACAGATGATATCATGTTGCACTTGCACATACTCGCATGTTACACCTACATCTATCTCATCCATAATTGTCATGTGATGCACACATATAGAACTTGCTATGTCACCCATATCGCACTATACCCTGTTAGCAATATAGATTACTGTTTAGTACACAGCACCACATACTGTTTCGGATATTGCACTTTCTTTGCATTGTTCATACGAACACGCTTATATGAACATACTTGTCATGCTACACCACATCATACTATATTCCTGCCAGTACCTTAGATTGTTGCTCAATTCACATCAACATGCATTATATTACGGTTCTATACATTTACATGTTGTTCCATTATTACCATGTTTTTATGAGATAGTGTTTTCATGATATTTCTGAGATTTGAGAAACGGCGAACACAATTTCATGATATTTCTGAGATTTGATATGATATTTTGACGTCCACCATGAGTTTTCTCGGTTCTGAGATATGAGTATTATCCGATTCGAGAAGTGAGAAGTCACTGTCTGCGCATACATGGTGGACCCGGTACAGTACACAGGGACAAGATCGTATAAAAAGACGTTGAGCATGGTTGGAAACACTACCTACCGGTGATAGTATGGGACTCGGCGGATATCCGGAGGATACCGACCAGAGTGATATGATACAGATGGATATGAGGGCCGATCCGATAAGACGGCGCCTAAGAGAGGACTGATCCGAGAGACGGTGTCTAAGATATAAGGACTTCGAGTGTCAGATGTTGGACACTGGATTTATGAGGATTTCGACTATCGATACTGGACGCTCAGTGTTTTATGATAATTTCGAGTGTCATTGATGGACACTCATTGGATGATATATATGTGTGTGTTATGGATGACATGTTACCACATATTGATACAGACACGATATTATATATATAAATGTTCACTTTCGTTACCACATAGCATGATATTATACGGTATGACCTAAGGATCGTTATGCATTCGATTTCTACCTGATAATGTTTTCTACTCACGAGTTGGCAACTCACCCCCGTTGTGCCATAGTTTTCTTGCAGGACCGACCACTCGGATCAGTAGCGGCTTGCTGGCACGTTTCTTTTGGGTGATTGCTTGGTAAGTAGGTTATATTCCAGATCGTAACCACCATTTGTATATGTATATTCACTTGTAATCTAGTTTAAAAACCTCCATCGACCCAAAACTTATATATTATTACGGACTTAGAGACGAGACTTGTATGTTATTTTTTTATATGTCGAGTTGGAATGGTTGAGTTGATGTTTTGGTATTTTCTTTACTTTTTTTGTGTTGATCATCGCTTTGGGTGTCGTATATATTGCGTGGTTGTGATTCCGCCGTTTGGGCGATAAGATATCTCCCGATTGGGGATGCGGATTTTATTTATATATATGTACAGGTTTTATCAAAATTTACAAGGGAGGTGCTGCCAAAATTTCAAATAACGAAAATGTTTATCTTAGTCTAAAACCCACTTGTATTTCAATAAACTTTTCTTATAGTTTAAAAAGCAGAACTTGATTTCATAAATAACTCGTTTTCAACACTTCACCTCCATTATTTACTTAAAAGGTTTAGATTCCTGGTTTTCGGCTTACTTGGGTTACGGTAGGGTCTTTTAGACTTCACGTGATCCAAATGTCGGTCACGTGCCGTATCCGGGACGGTAACAAAGTTGGTATCAGAGAGTTA
Organism: Agapanthus africanus; assembly: GCA_030015575.1. NCBI lineage: Eukaryota > Viridiplantae > Streptophyta > Magnoliopsida > Asparagales > Amaryllidaceae > Agapanthus > Agapanthus africanus. The sequence continues at coordinate 366,445,428 of CM057344.1, read as the reverse complement.
GGTTTAACCTTTGTTCGAATCTAGATTTGACTATGTGGAGTCTAGGGTATATATTTCGGAACCTAGACTTGACCTTGCATAACTTAGACTTGAATTTGGGGTATTAGACCGGAACTTTCATTACGTAGGTTGACCCTGATTGATGGAGTAGGTGACTCAAATAGAGTAACGTACCATGCGTATGTTCCGCGACATATTTACGATACGATGCTCCGCTTAAGTACTCGTAGGATATATATATCTTGAGATCATTTCTTCTATTCGTTCTCATGATCTATCCTCATCGATACTTGTTTGTGGTTCATGTCACTATGGCTATGCGAGCCAAGAGGGCTACGGCTAGAGATGTGGTCAAAACGAGTTCGTCAGGGACGAGAACTGACCAGAGTGTTATCCCAGTGACACAGGAACGGATTAGTTATTCTTTTATGCTAGGATTTCTCGTTTGAGGCGAGTGTTCTGAATCCGCACCGGATGGTCGGGTCACTACTTGAGGCCTGTCGGATTGAAAGGTCTGTTGACGTACAGCCTGCTCCGGAGATTGTTGTGTTGTCTACCGTGCAGACGGATGTACCAGCTGTTGTTGAGATTGACAAGATATCGCTCCTAAAGTTTATGAAGCTGAAACCACATGAGTTTACAGGCAGAGATGTGACGGAGGATCCTTAGTCGTTCCTAGATAGAGTGACTAGAATATTTCATTCGTTAGGATACTCTGATGCGAGATCAGTTGAGTTGAATAGTTCCAGTGCTCAGACCTGGTGTGAGTCGATCGAGAGAGGACGAGCAGTGCGTATTCTTCTGATGACTTTGGACGAGTTCTCGAGGACGTATCTAGCTAGATTTCTTCCTCAGAGTGTCGGAGATGCCCGAGTTCGTAATTGCGAGTCTTTGCGAGAGACTCCGGACATGACCGTAACCGAGTATGAATTGCAGTTTGCGCAGCTATCGAGATATGATTCCGATTTGGTCAATATTGAAAAGAAGTGGATTATGAGATTCATGCGAGATCTCTATGAGCCGTTGTTCCTTTCCGTTGGTGCTAGAGATATGATACGTATACAGAGGCGTTGGATACGGCCATATTTTTAGAGGAAAGTCTTGCTGAGATTGCATCTGTTCCGGAATGGAAGCGGGATCGTTTAAGAGTACCAGTTCCGGGCAGTTCGGCAGAGATGAGATCGGCAGAAGTCATGACCGGTTATTTCCAGGATACTACAGTGATAGAGATTTAGAACCAGCATCGATTGTACGATGCGTACTCAGAGAGCCAAAGGCCACCATCGTTGACATGTTACATTGCGAGTGGCCAGGTTACTTGGCCAGAAGATATTCAGAAAGGCGTATGAACGGGATTGTTTCTATCGTTGCTCCTTACCAGGCTGTAAAGCCGAGAGGCCGTGGATTTGGTGGTCCGTAGAGAGAACAAGAACATAGAGACAGAGGATGCCAGACTGTAGGCAGAAAGCAAGTGGAAATTCTTGCTCAGCCAGCTCCGGATGCACAGACACTTTTCGACTTTGAAAAAGGAGTACTTCAATGTCATTTGTTTCTTATTTGTATTTTGGTGATTCGAGTATCACGCTTTTATCGTTTTGGATTCTGGAGTTTTGATGATTGAGTTTCATGATTGATATTTTTGTGCACCGTAGCTGCACCTGATGGATATTTTCTTTATGCACAGCTGTTGCACTTGATTTATGTTTTTATACATCTGATACACTTGATTTTGATTTCTTGCACATTGTATGCACTTGATTTTGATTCGTGCACTCTAAATGCACTCGATATGGTTTACATGCGCATTCGATGCATTATTGTGATTTTTGTGCACACCAGTTCCACTTGATTTACGTTTTCATGCATGTGAGTTGCACTCGATTGAAGATTTTTATGCACAACAGTTGCACTTAATTGAGATTTTCGTGCACTCTAGATGCACTTGATATTGTTATCGTGCGCACCCGTTGAACTTGACTGATACTTTCGTGCACACCCGTTACACTCGGTTTTCGTTTTCGTGTACATTTGTTGCACTTGATTTTGACTTCGATTTTCATACGCACCAGTTGCACGTAGGATTGGTTTTCACAAACCTGTTGGGATTGATTTCTTTTTCAAGCATATCGTTTTTATGATATATATTATGTTATAAAGTAGCCGAGCAGGCATGGTCTGAGAGACAGTACCGGAATGTTTTTGCATATAACGATATATACAAAAGAGGTTTTCAAAGGAGCTATTCTCATAATTTTCCTACGTGTATATGAGCGACGCAAGATTTTTGCAAAATGAAAACCCTTCTAAATTATTTTCAAAATGCAGGACGTATATCTTAAGCGATATATATATATTCTTCATAAATAAACGTCTGCTACTTGTGCCGTGATATACGCATTATACGGCTACTTTGAAAGGATTTTTCATACACTTTCCAGCTAGTTAGATGATTTTACATGGATGTGTACTATATAAATATTGTAGCCTTGATTATATTTGTGCATGGTCATGTGCTTGATTTTAAATGGCTAATTTCGCAAATTGTATTTTTCTTCATAGTGTGTATGATTTACATGACACTTGTCGGAGTTTCAGTTATTTGAATTTTGCACCTTATTTCCATGCGCACGTGTTGTGTTATGATATTTCTAGCTTGTCCATGACTTCGGAACCCCGTTGATTTGGTGTACTGAAATGTTTTAAGACATAAGTTAAATATAAATACGGGGACCGAATTTATTTAAGGGGGATATTGTAATTTTTCAGAAAAATAGTAAATATTATTTTGAGATTTAAATGATAAAATAATGAAATTTACGGATATTATACCGAGTATGGATTTGTGTTTTCATAGTTTGGTATAATTATATAGCTCTATTTTGGAAAATAATTGGAATTTAAAATGAATTATTAATTATGTGAACATTTATTTATTTGGGCTTTTCATAAATTAGCATATAATTATATCCATACAAGTTTAATATTAAAATTAATTAGTGTTTTACTAGTTACTACACTAAAACAAGATTTATTTGTTAATCCATGATTAATGTGCATGACATGTTAACAAATGAGTGTATATTAAGCTTCTTTTTATTCTTTCTTTCATTGTGTTTTGTGATGGTTTTATTTGTTTTAAAGAAAAGAAAAGAAAATGAGAGAGAGAGGAATGGAAGCATGGGTGACATTTTAAAATTGGGTATGGGCGAGAGAGATATGAGGGTGTCATGGTTGGCAACAATCACATTCTTCATATCTTTTTCCTCTCTTCTTCTTCCTCTTCTCCTTCTCCACCTCCTCCACCTCCAACGCCTAAACCTAAACACTCACACAAATACATACACCAATTCCTCCATCTTAAAGAATCCTACAAAAAAAACCTAAATCCCCTCCAAATACTTCAAGTTTGCAACTCAAATCAACTTAGTGGGCTGGAAATCAGTGACAAATTCGAGTTTCAAATTTTTTTGATGACTTTCTACTGAGAATTTGCTATTATTTAAAACTACAAAGTTGTAGATAATTGGTTTGTTTTTTAGCAAAAAAAATTAGTTAAGTTTTACAGTAAAATGAATTTTTAAATAAAGGGTTTCCAAACTGGAAATTTCATTTCCGGTGGCTGTTTTTCACTCAAATTGTAACAATTTTCTTAATTTTTATATTAACAATTTGGAAAATCTAAAAATTGAAGATTGTAGATAATTTTGTGTAGATATGTTTAGAATTTTTTTTTGCCTCGTTTACTTTAAAAAATCTAGAGATATCGATATTTTTGTGAAGGTTGTTTTTTGGTTTCGACAGAATGCCCAAAAACATGTTTAAAGTTTGTATTTTATTTTATGTTGTATACCTTGATTCTGAAAACGATATTTTGGGATATCAAAGTTAACTCGTTTATTTATATGTAGAATTTTAGTTTGAGTCCAAATATTGTGTTTGCTATTTTTGGTGATTTTTCAAAGTGGGCTCAAAAACTGCCAAATTCAGAATTCCGTTATAAAATCCGCAAACGTTTAAAGTTGAAATTCGACGGTATTTTACGGATTTTTAATTTGATTTTTGGATTTCTATATCATGACTTAGTCGTACGACGTTTAAACGTCGAGAGTATTTTGACGTATTTAGCATACGTTGACCATAGGTTCGAACCTATATGCGCGTAACTCGATTGCGTCGTTTTTAATTTAGATTTTCATGTGGTTGTATTATGGTTCGATTGTAGATACAATCGCAGGAAATTCCGATACGACAAAGAAGGGCAAGGCATTTATCGGCTTCTACTAGGACGAGGCGTATAGATGAGTAAATGTATATCTACCAGGGGAAATCAGGTGGATGGCGTATAGCACCCCGCAACCGTATCAATTAGGATACTATATATCCTAAAATCATATACCTAAACTAATCATAGGAGTATATTAGTACTTAGTAGAAGATTATATATCTAATTTCTATTCTTAGCCTTGAACTATATATATATATATATATATATATAAGTATTAAAAATACGGTTTATAAAATTTATGAATATTTTAAAAATACGGTTTTCTCTTGATATGATATTTTGGCGTCCACCATGATTTTCTCAGTTATGAGATATGAATATTATCCGATTCGGGTGAGGAATCACCGTCTGCGGATACATGATGGACCCGGTACGGTATCCAGGGGCAAGAAAATCGTATAGAAAGACGTTGAGCCTGGCTAGGAACACTACCTACCGGTGACAGTATTGGACTCGGCGGATATCCGGAATGATATGAGAAATTGATATGAGGACCGATCTGATAAGACGGTGCCTGAGATATGAGGGTCGATCCGATGAGACGGCGTCTGAAATATGAGGATTTACGTGTCGATGCTGGACATGGGATTTATGATGATTTCGAATGTGGATGCTGGGCACTCAGGGTTTTATGATTATTTATAGTGTCGTTGATGGGCACTTCTCGGATGATATGTATATATACATGATATGGATGATATGATACCACATATTGATACAGACACGATATTATATTTATATATATACACATTCATCTTCGATACAGTTTGTTTTCTTTTTCAATTGCTACTTAATGGATAGATCTTATTTGGTTTAGAGTTTTCGGTGTTTAGTTAGAAAATTGTGTTCTATATTCCGCCTTGGTTGCTAACGTAGCGGCTATAAACACCGTGAACATAAATGAATATCACGGTCGCAAAATGGATGGCTGTTAAAGAATCATAAGAGTTGCACACAGTGCATACCCTTGATGCATGACTTACAAGCCTCCAAATAATCTAATTTTTTTATACACATACCTATTTTGACGTGTAGAATATGATGCAAAAAATTGATCGTCGGTCCAACAGTCGAGTTTTTCCATCTCACTTTAGAATCTCATCTCAGCCCATCGGTATCCTATATATATATATATATATATATATATATATATAGATATAAGTTTGAGCCAACAAATGCCATCTTCATTATCTAGATTTCTACATAGCATCTAGAATTTTACATAAAATAGCTTCTATGAAGCACAAACACGGACGGGACAAGGTCACAGGACACGGCAAATTTGTAAAAAGGTGAACACTGGGGCATGGCTGTATTGTTTTTTTACTACATTAAATTATATATTACACAAAATATAATGCACTACGAGAGAAAACATGTACAAGTTTATCATTAAAAACACAATAAAAATAAATTAAATGTTATAATTTTCATTCAAAACCATAAGTTCTTCATATATAAAACTAAAAGCAAAACACATAAAAATACAATCCATAATTATCGGACATGGTTCAATATGGGTGTACACAGCCTAGGTGTGTTGGACATATGTCGGGCGAAGTGTCCGATACGTGTCAGCCACGGACACGGCGAGCAAGTAGAAGTGTCCATATGCTTCATAGCATAGCATAAAAGTAGAAGCATAAAAGCATTTTAGATATTCAATCAGACATGTAGGCTCACTGAATGCAGACACTTGTCTTTCCGGTGTGCCTTCTAAAAATAAGAACTTGGCAAAAGTTTCTATCATCTCTAATTCTTATTCCCCCTTCCCCACCCCCACCCCCAACCCCAAACCGAAAAAAACCCTCCTTTTTCATCTTTGTAGTTCTCATTCTTTCTCAAATTCAGTGTACCAATGATCCATGGACATGTGTAGCAAGGCCATATTCTGATAAGGAAATGGTGGTGGTCATGGAAATTAGGCACAGTTAGAAATGACCGCACAGATGTTTTGTATGTGAATCACGTGCATCAGATATAACTGCATATATGTTAGGACTTCTATTTCTAAGGTTGATGAAGTGTAATATAATGAACAAACCAATTATCATGTCAACAATTTGCCAAGAAAACCATCTTTAATACTTTTAAAAATGTTATATATGACTGTCCAACATTGTTGCAAAGGTCCAACCATATAAATGAACCTGCATGTCATTCTACAATCTACATGCGGATAGACCCCACCATCATTTAGAACTGTTCATATAAACTACAACAACAACAACAACTGAGCCTTTTATCCCAAGCATATGGGATAGGCTACATGAACCAACATGAGAATCACGCTGGGTCCAGCACATGAATCCTCTGCCTCCACTCACTCCTATCGAACAATATACTTTCATTGAGTCCTTTGGCAACCATATCATTTCGTATCACCTCCATCCATGTTTTCTTCGGTCTCCCTTTTGCCCTTTTGCCATTGCCCATATCGAGAGTATCTATTCGTCGGACCGGTGCTTCCATAGGTCTGCGTCGCACATGACTAAACCATCTTAGCCGGTTTTCCCACATCTTCTCCTCCACAGGGGCGACACCAACTTTTGTACGGATATCCTCATTTCGCACCTTATCTTTTCTAGTGTTACCACACATCCAACGAAGCATGCGCATCTCCGCTACGTGCATCTTCTATGTATGATGCTTCTTAAGAGCCCGGCATTATGTACCATATAATAAGGCAGGCCGAATAGCGCTCCGATAAAACTTCCCTTTCAATTTTAACGGAAAGTTACGATCACACAAAATCCCTGTTGCACTCCTCCATTTCAACCAACCGGCTTGGATCCTTTGATTAACATCACTATCGATCTCCCCATTCTTTTGGATGAAGGAATCTAGATATCTAAACTGGTCGCTCGGTGATATCTCTTGCCCTTCCAATGTTATACCAATATGGTTTTGACTTCTCTGGTTACTAAATTTGCAATGCATATATGCTGTCTTGGACCTGCTCAATCTGAATCCCCGAGATTCCAATGTTTGCCTCCATAATTCCAATTTGACATTAACCCCTGCTTTCGTCTCATTTACTAGAAAAATATCATCAGCGAATAGCATACACCAAGGTACCTCATCTTGGATAGTTCTAATAAGCCCATCCATCACGATGGTAAACAGGAATGGACTTAATGCAGATCCTTGATGTAAACCAATAGTAATCGGAAAATCACTCGTTAACCCGCCGCAAGTTCTGACATTTGCCACTACTCCATCGTACATATCCTTGAGTATGTCAATATACTTGACGGGGACCCCCTTCTTCACCATTGTCCCCCATAATACCTCTCTAGGTATCTTATCGTACGCTTTTTCTAAATCAATAAATATCATATGCAAATCTCTTCTCTTCTCTCGAAAACGCTCGACAAGTTGACGAAACAAATGAATAGCCTCTGTCGTTGATCGTCCAGGTATGGACCCAAACTGGTTTTCTGTTATCTTAATATCCTTCCTTAGCCTGTGTTCAATCACTCTCTCCCAAAGTTTCATGGTATGACACATAAGTTTTATTCTCCGGTAGTTTGAGCAACTTTGAATGTCACCCTTGTTCTTGTAGATAGGTACAAGGATACTTTTTCTCCATTCATTTGGCATCTTTTTTGTCTGCCAAATCTTATTAAACAGATCTGTCAGCCATTTAACGCCTATTTCTCCTAAGCATCTCCAAATCTCGATAGGAATCCCGTCAGGGCCAACCGCTTTTCTTAAACTCATTCTGTTCAAATCTTCTTTAACCTCAGATAGTCTTATTTTACGCATAAAATTACGGTTTATATCTTGAGATTGAATGACAAGTCCATCCAAATTCTTAGTAAAGCTCTCATTAAACAATTTGTCAAAATAATCTCTCCATCTTTCCTTGATATCATCTCGAACTAAAACCTTCTGATTTTCATTTTTGACACACTTCACCGCACATAAGTCTCTAGTCTTCCTTTCCCGCATCCGAGCAATCCGGTATATATCATTTGCAGCCTCTTTAGTGTCTAATTTCTCGTACACCTCCTTGTAGACCTTAGATTTAGCTTCCCGAACAGCTTTCTTAACTTCCTTTTTAGCCATTTTGTACTTCTCAAATCTCTCCACATCTCTATTTTTCTTCACATCTATAAACTAAATCCTTGCAATTATAGAATAGAACAAACATACATAACGACAATATCTATACATTCTTGCCAAAATACAACCAGGCACCTCTAACACAACCCTAATTGATCTCACAGTTTCTGCAAACAGATTTAAAATATTAAGATATCCGAGATTTCAAATTGCTGCCGTCTCCAAAAAAAATTGTTATTCGTGGTTGAGTACTATTCTGTGGCAAGTATTACTATGAATCAGATATCAGCATTACCATGATCAGAACTCCTTAATGCAGTGAAAATGTTATTCTAACTTAAGTTGTAAGATGATAAAAATGTCACAAACAGAAATTCTATGAGAAGGTAAAAAAAGTTTGAAAAACTTGCCCAGAATAGGTGGAAACAAAATAACAGAAAGATAGGGTACCTCTCAGTGAAATCTTTATAATTTTCTGAAAAATCTTCTCCAAGCCTGTCTGATGGTTGGCCAGTCACAATTTTGTATCCGCAAAGACTATTTGTAGAGTTTGGAGTCTGCAGCACATATGATTCAGAATAAAAAGAAAAAATTGATAAAAGGAAAGGAAAATGATTAAGAAAAGACGTAGAAAAGAAAAATGCATAAGGATATTAACAGGAAAAAAATCCGGGTCCTCAAACCTTGTGGGATAAGTGGTGAAAGGTGTACAATAAGCATTCGACATAATGTAAATTTGCTTCTTCTGTCTTTCTCGCTGGCATGTATTTCTGGAGGGCACAGGGAACAAATGTAAGCAAATGTGGCATAGTTACAAACAAATAAAGAGAAAAAATAAAACACTGTGGGGCAATATTTCAACGAAATCAAATGGAAAAATTTTAAGAACAAGATCAGTAACTAAAAGTACTCAAGAACTCAGGGACTGGAAAGTGGAAACATGTGCCATAATGACAAGTTGGATGAGAAATGGTTAACATAAAAATACTTCTCAGGAAACCAAAAAACAACAATAATTAAAATCAACAGAAGCAACAGAGAATTTAACGAATGCTTCCAAAACAAAACTTTACTTTAAGTAGTTGAACGATTGAGGGAAGAAGCTGGCGTGAATCTTGCGCTGCTGCAAAAGGTGAACATCCAGCAAGTGTCTTGAGTAGATCAAGTTTCCTCTCTTCTGGAAACTGATAACAATTATAAAACAATAGGAGGAGAAATATAGCACATAAGAATATGTAAATAGTAAATAAAATAAATAAATTCAACTGTGAATATTGGTCAAATGAATATCAGGACTTGATGAGAAAGCCATCTTGCTATTTTCTATAATACACGATTTTTGGGTTATGCATTGCGAAATTGTCAAATACAATTTAAAATATACATACATATGCACATAAATAAACTTCAAGATGCATATATAGACAAAATGATCAATCAGTGTGAATGATTATGGTATGATCTAGTACAATTCAAGAAAATTAAGACTTACAATAGGCTACAACTAAAGACGTATTAAGCTGAATTAAATATGGGATTCGCGAAAACATAACCTTCTTTACTACAAACCATATGTTAAGTGCACCAGTTAGGCAAGATGATCATAATTACGCAGCAAGTAGAACCAAGGGATCATGGAATCTAATGGTAAGAGAAGGATACTAAAAAGTAATCTCTGTTTAAACTTTAAACAAAGTTATGTGCCCATATCTAACATGTGTTATACATCAATACAAGCATGTAAAAAGAAACTAGAAAATATATCTCATGTCAAAGTGTCATGTTTCTGTTATAAAAAAAAATCTGAAGATTGTCCGTCTGAAATTGTGGATCAATGTATAGCTGAAGCGTATAAAACAAGAAGACCAATTGACACAGGTTGTATTCTAAAGAGGATACAAAGCAGATAACAAACATTAAGGAGAACATAGGCTTCTATATGGTTAGGTATCAAAATGGCCTTTGAAATTTCTTTGTTTAATTGAATTACTTGATTTGAAGACAATATTTAAATCATTAAGATTTTATTTGTTTTATTTCTACATTACGTTAAAAATAATTTATCTTAATCAGTGTGTTTTGATGTCTATTATAGTCAGCACGTGCACAAAAGCACAAAAAAATAGTCATTTCGTCAACCTAATACTTTTGAAGGATTCATATGTCACCGTGTTTGTGTGGTAGTTGTGTCCTGGATCCATTATCGATTCCATACTTCCCAGGGAGGATATAATGGTTATTAAGTTGACATTTGAACTGGCCATCAATAAAGCTTAATGGAGAAAAAGGGTTCATGTATAACGGTTGGGATAAAGGCTCTGTTGTTGGTTTTTGAGCTTTCAAAATGAGGGTTAACGAGAGAACACATATTTAAAAGAAATAGTCCTATCATACGGATTACAAGAGAAAGAGGCAGGATATGCTCGTCTTTTCAATGCAACAGTGAATTAAACCAGACAATATAGATGTTGGGATGATGACGGCACATGCATGGCTTAAGAAACTAAATAGTACAGAGCTGACCTTGTCAAACAGAAAAGATTAACTGGGTGTAGAAGAAAATGAGTACTTAAATGTTTGCGGTTAAATTAAAAACATAATGAACTTGTAACACCTACTCTCCACAATGTATTCAAAAGTTGTGAGAATGCGGACGACTAAGATTGGACTTTGCCATAAGACCATACTCTCCGCAATGTATTCAAAGGTTGTGAGAAGACAACTACAATCGGACTTTGCCATAAGACAATTATTTCTTTTTGTTGAATGCTGTTGGTGTAAAAGTATATTGGAATTTTAAGATGATAATGATTTGTTTTAGAAATAAGACAACAGTAAGAAATAAGTTCAGAAATTTTGACATCAAATAATAATTTAAGGTATCAAATTCTTTACTTTGGAAGAATCTGGAAGGATCCTAAAGGTATTGGTGGAGGCATTTTTAGATGTCCCAAACAAGTACCTCAACCACTTTGAAGAGTGAAGATTCCACATAATATGAAACGTAATATTGAATATTAAATAATTAGGCTCTAACGAAAGCTCCTGATGTTTTGCTTCTCTTTAAATAAAGGGATGTTTCCTTTCCCATAAACCAAATTCAAGGTTCATGCAAGCTGTTGCTGCAAGCTTTATTTGCTGTAATTACAAAAGTCTGTTTTACTGCAGATTCGTTTGCAGCACGAATCTGATTTTCCTGTTGTTTGTATCATTCCCCACTCCCATCGACCATGAACTTGCTTGGAATTAAGTTTGCGGGGAAAGGAAATTAGTCCAAGGAAGAAAGTATCATGATTTACAGAATATTCAATATGGTTAACAACGAAACTTTCAATATGGAATCCAAAATGAAAGGCAAAAAAATATTTTTAAAATTCCTCATATCAGAATTAGGATCCTATGAACAGTTAACAACATCAATTGTAAAGATTGTCTGCCGATGATTTGCCTATATATCATCAAATCCGCAAGACCTATGCCGCAAAGACAACGTTACATATCAAATGCAAACAGCATAGGATAATAACATCAAGCGTTTGGGCAATTTTAAGGGTTTCTTCGATGTGCAAGAGAGAAAGAATACAGGAATAAAAGGATATTTTTAAGCTTTCATTGGTTGTGGATTAGTATGGGTTGGAAGTAAGGTTAGGTTGGGTCGGTGGGGGGAGGAGGATTATAGTTATTATAAAGAGGGAACAGTAAACCCCTAATATAGAAAAGGCCTGGTTGCAGCAAGTGAGATTGCAGAGGTAACAAATAACCCCTAATTGACAACCAGGATGTTAGGCACAGGAATAGTTAGTCTATCATAGAATAACAGTCCTGGTAAAATATTTATGCATCCAAGACTTAGGCACAGAACAAGGCAGATCATTAATGTTCCCTTGATGTTCCATATGCTTTTATTTTAAACCTATAACCGCCAGAACATTAAATAAATAGTCTTGAGTTTGTTTTGCTCACTTATTATTGAGGAAAAGTTATATCATGTCCTCAAGTAATATAAAGAAGGAAAAGAAGTGTGGCTGGAAAATTCATTGGTAAACTTCCATTGCCGTGCTTAAAGGAAAATTCATTGGTAAACTTCCATTGCCGCGCTTAAAGGACCAATCCAAGAACAAAAAATCATCATCTTATGCTCAAGGGGTGGGACAGTCGGTAGGGAATGATAATTGTAACTAGATCACAAATTCGAGGCATGCATGAAGCTTGAGGGAATTAATTTCACCCTTCTATTTATTTTTTATTATTTTTTTATTTATATTTTTTAATTTTTTAATTCTTTACTTTTTTAATTCTTTATTTTTTTATATTTTTTTATTTTGTTGGGGGTGGGTGGGGTGGGGGGTTGGGGTTCATGATGTCCAGCATTAAACAAACAGATCAGGAATAGTACCTTATCAAAGACAGGTATTATGTGTTTGTTGAAATAATTGAGGAACTTGCAGCATGATGCACCTCTCTGCATAAATATGTCGATATCAGTCAATAAACACAATGATGCTACTATTCTCAGATATGACACGATAAGAAACTTCAACATGCATCTGACAAAACAACATACCATGAAAAATGGAAGAGCCATGTACATACATGAAGTTAATCTGTCAATATGATCCATATCAGCAACCTGCAGAATTAATTAATAGATACACAGGTTTAGCCTACAGATTACGAAATAGAACTTTGGTAGAATAGTGACAACAAATATAGCTCCCCAATAATGAGAAATGAGAACAGAAGCCTACAAGTCCTCATTTTACATCACACATTGTCTTAAAATTCAAACCCCTTTTTCCAAACTGTAACCTTAATTAATCCTCAAAAATTTACAGTTATAGCAGATAAAGACACAAGTGAAGAAGGGAAAGCCAGCACATTACACAAAGCTTCAATAAGAATAAGTCTTGCAACTGTGTAACAGAAACCGTTCAGATTTACTCGTATGAAATGAATGTGTTGGTAATTGACGACCAAACCGTATAGTATTTTATCATGCTGGAAAAAATTCAATAGTGGGATAAAGTATAATAGCAGCTTGGCAAAAGAAATAACAAAATAATGACATATAAGAGCACGTTACTGAGAGAGAGAGAACAATTTAATATAACAAAAGACAAGGATAAAAGTGGAGGTGATTTTATATAGAAGTGAAGCATGTTCAAAGTATACAGAAATAATAGAAACTTAAAATCACAGACATATGGTGCAATATGTCACATCCAAACTGAAGATCCTACCATCAAAACTGAAGATTTTTACAATAAGCAGGAGTGATCGTTTGCACTCATGTAGCTTAGTGCTTGGTGGATTTTGGTAACTGGGTCTACCACACTATATGAATTAGCTAAAGCAGGTAAGGACGGTTGGGTACAAAAACATGTAGGTATTTATGAAGCACACATAGATTATAGATATGAGACATAATACTGACAGACACATAAAGTTGTAAGTAGGGCACTAGGGTACTGTGTGGGTATGTATAGAGACTGGAGAAAAGAGAAGAAAATGGATATATTCTCAAGGTTTTAGAGTCAAATCCTTCCCATTTAATTTCATCAAATAAAAAATTAACTTAAAGCTGAATCACTTCATATTATTGTGCATTTTGATATATAAATCATAAAGTAGTGTACAAATCACACAGACCAAAAAAAAACTAAACCAATGATTGTTCTCAGATAAATACTAAATATCACCCCTCAAATAACTAGTCATAGACCATCAAGAAAAATCAACATATATTGACTAAATGAAGATTTAAAAAACAAAAGAAAGCTTATAAAGAAAAGGTATAATGGCCTATTTATTGTCGAATGCGCCTCAAACATGCCCGGCACAGTGAAAATACAAGTACTCAAAAGGAACATGATGGTTATATTTTCACACGGACAAGGCACCTATGCAAGTATCAGTGCTTCATGGGTATTAAGTATTAGTCAAGGTTGGGAAGGGCTTGATCAAGTTGGATGAGCATGGTGTGATTGTAAGCTTACATCATCTCCAGTGTGGAATAACCAATAACTAGACCAATTTACCACACATATAAAGAAAATAGATTTACAAATACATAATTAAACACAGCAGGTAACTTACTACAGATAATTCTTCAGCATGTCATGGAAAAAGAGTAAAAGGGGTAGAAGAATAATTTTTTTCACAAGTCTAACGAAACTTTCAGTGAGTTTTTAAATTGTTATGGGAAGTGGACCATTAAAATAAGTTTGTAGCTCTATATACTGGCTATTAATGTTGAAGGATAACTTCAAATTTCATCATCTATCATAACAATCACTTACATTAAATTGAGCATCAAGGTCAGCCTGTGCTTCAATTATCTCAATTAATTCCTGAATACACTCTGGAGAAGCACCATCCCCAAATATGCTAAAACTCTTCAAGAAGTCCATGAACAACTTAAATTCAGCACCAGTTACATCTTGCAAACTCTGAAACACAAGACACTAAATTTATCAAAACTCCTTTATGACTTTTACTAAATGAACAAAATAAAAGACGTTATCCATCATTATCCATTTGTGATTTTAACATTATGAATATGCATAAGAATATTAAGTTCAGAGTGAAAAAACAAAGTACAAGCAGATAAATAAACCCTTACTTTCTTCACCAAATCAGTAACAAATCTTTCCATTTCGTCTTGGGGCTTTAACAGCTCAGCTTTCAAAGGAAACACCTAACAAAAAGTGATTTCAAATCAATGTTCTATGGTTACTACAAATAGGAACAACCAATTTATATGTTACTACCTTGTCCTTGAGAAAACAGATAACCTTTTCACGGATATTTTCCATGCCGATCTCGACATGCTTGAGCAAAGCTGTTAAAGAAGCTGCATGAATCAAAATTACTAGTAAGATATATAGGAAACATGAACTAGTTTAATGCAAGGGGAAATGACTTTTTTTTAAAAAGACCTCATTTGTTGCACTACATTAGCCAAAAAGGAAATCTCAAGTCCAGAGCACTAAAACAAGAAAAAGAATGATACAGACAGCATATATGAAAGCTGAAGACAATGGGAACAAATATAATATAGTAAGAAATCTCGAAAGACTTAATGTGGGAATGCTAACACAGACGATGCAGATAAATATGCTTTTTCGACAAAAACCAGATAACAAATATATGAATATTCAAATTGAATTTCAGATAGTATGCATGATACATAGACAACCTTGAAGAGTATCCCTTTCCCCAATTTTCAAAGCAACAAGGATTATTTCCTCACAGCTAAACAATTGTCAAACTTCCGCAGCATCCCTAATGCCCTGCTCTATCTCAGGATCTTTGCAGCATGGAATTTAACACCAAATGATAGGGAAGCAACAAGATTTATGATCAAGTCATTAGAATGACTAAAACCATGGTCATGATCTGATCCATAAGAGGATATACAAATAAGTAAATGAGACAATAAAAGTGGCACTAAAAATGATAAGCTATGTAATACCGACGCTTGTTTACCAAGAAGTCATACTTGTTGGGAACTAAAGCACACTAGCAAGCTAATTTTAGAAGATAGCAACATGGATTTTAAAAATTTAGTTTGCTAAACTTCCAAAATCATGAATGAGCTATACAAATCTACTATGTATAGAATACTCACATCCTCAAGCTTTCTTCTAGAGCTCCAATGTTGTGGTTGGACTCTAGCAAGCTCTCAAGAGCTCTAGATCGTACTTGCAAGCTGGTCCTCCTTCGCCGAATATGATCCACCCGAGAGAACCAAGTCCAAACTCTAGCTTCACACAAAAATAACCTAGTGAAGCAACTAGGGTTCACAACTTACTAAGAAGTGAAACTTAAGGGTGTAATGTGAGTTTTCTAGTATTTTTCCATCTCAATTTTCTTCTTCATTCTCAACTCATAAGAAGGTAGAAGAAAATGATGAAAAAGAAGCTCAAGAGCAAGAGAAGAAAAATGCCATGGGTGAGAAAAAATGAGAGCCTCACTCCATTCAAGCATAGGATTTTTTTAGTGTTTGATAAAAGATTTTTTCAAATAAAGAATCCTACCATATTTGAATAGTGATGACAAATGAATTAATCAATTCATTTGCCATCCTTCTCACCATACCTCTTGCCATCTTAAAAGTCACTTCATTTCCATTAAAAATTAAATGGAAAAAACAATATGAGGTGTCAACCTTGAAGTATTTTTGTATGTACGTCCCCGTAAATACATGCACGTATTCGTATCAAAATATGAATATCCAAGAGATAGAAAAATACATTGAACATAATACTATACACATCGAAATATATATATGTAAATTATTAAATCAAAACATGGTTTAGATATCTAGGTTCCATCATCCAAAAGGATGGGAAGATTGATAGCGATGTTCATCAAAAGATCCAAGCTAGTTGGTTGAAATGAAGGAGTGCTGCAGGGATTTTGTGTGATCGTAACTTTCCGTTAAAGTTGAAAGGGAAGTTTTATCGGAGCGCTATTCGACCTGCCTTATTATATGGTACAGAATGCTGGGCTCCTAAAAAGCATCATACACAGAAGATGCACGTAACGGAGATGCACATGCTTCGTTGGATATATGGTAACACTAGAAAAGATAAGGTGTGAAATGAGAATATTCATGCAAAAGTTGGTATAGCACTTGTGGAGGAGATGTGGGAAAACCGGCTAAGATGGTTTGATTATGTGCGACGCAGACCTTTGGAAGCACCGGTTCGACGAATGGATACTCTTGATATGGGCAATATCAAAAGGGCGAAAGGGAGACCGAAAAAAACATGGATGGAAGTGATACGAAAAGATATGATTGCCAAAGGTCTCAATGAAAGTATATTGTTCGATAGAAGTGAGTGGAGGCGGAGAATTCATGTGCTGGACCCGGCGTGATTCTCATGTTGGTTCATGTAGCCCACCCCATATGCTTGGGATAAAAGGCTCAGTTGTTGTTGTATTAAATCAAAACATGATTCAATAATCCGGTTTAATCCTAAGCAGGCTAGTATTATCATCCGCCCGATTAAAGTTGATGTAGCTAGTATACATATTTAATCAGAACCCTGCACATATCAATATACGGCTACTACATCATTTCACTTGAACTGGGAAAACCCTCTATGTGGGACTCTAAAAACCCATCAATACGCTGGCAGTCGGTTTAACCACAAGAATGCCAGCAGCACTAGCTGTACGTAACGGTTACCCAGGTATTGAATGAAAAGAAGACCGACGAGCAAACTCATATGTACCCCTACTGACCCTGTCCGTGACAATCTCCATACAGTTCGGTTTGTTCGTCTAAGAGTATCGCATGTCGGATTTAGGGATGGATAAAGTTAGACTTCTAATAATGCGATAAGTCATGTCGGTGTGAAGCCCATCACCCACTAAGAAACTACTGATCTAAATCTGTAAATCTCGTCCATCTTGGCCAAGGATTTCTGGTGATGGCCACCCGTGCACAACGCGACATCTACCCCAATACCGGGAGAGACGAATCCCTGACGATCTGCTCACTGCCTCCATGTGGCTCGGGACTGTACCCAACTAAAACTTGTTTGCATGACTTTTTTGAGCCATGGTAGGATAGTAATCAGAGCACAGTGGGAATTCACACGAGACAAATGACGATCACAGGTCAACAAACTAACATGTACTCATGTCACCTGAGAACTGCTATCTGACAATAGGTATAATACCATCTAGCATATTTCCGGCGAGTCCGTCCAGTGTAACTCAAAACCCAATGAGCACCTTTATATAATTTTTGGTGACTTACTAACACCAATGGCTGTGAAACCGGCCATCGCCACTCGTCGGGGTCAAGAAACGTATACAATACTCTACTCTAAAATATCGATGTCCAGTCTCGATATTTCCACGACTTGGGACATTTAAGGAATTGCTTATAGGCTACCCGGCCTCACTTGTATGATCGTCATCATAACCCTGCTAGTCAATCAAAAATCTTATGAGCTCTATCAACATGTAATGATCTGTAATACCACATAATGCATGTAAATGATGATAAAGTCAAATCAGATAGCATACTATCATCTCGAGTAAGACTGTTCTACCCGTATAGGTCCTTCTTCGATCATCATAATTATCTGCCTGCGATTACAATAATTGTCTTGAGGACACTATAACCAACAATCTCCTACTTGCACTTAAGGGTAATTATTGCGGTGTCGCATACTCACAGGCCGTGTGCTACCGATCACCCAACTTTTCTACTGAACAGTTTCGCAAAGCATGTTTGCATGACATTCGCGTTCGAGAAATAGCCTCAGTGAGTAGATCTGCTCCAATTTTTTTTCTTTATCTCTCTACTTCTCAACTTCGCGGAGAACGACTATCTACCGAAATGAGTGATACATGTCTTAGAACTTGTCCGGATGTCTGATGAGACCTTCATAACATGAACACCAAATCCAAAAAGCTTTTTAGACTGTATTTATTTGCATCAATATAATCAGCACCAAGCGCCATGACCACCTCAATATCCTGCTTAGAAACCTATCCAATACACTGCACCTCAAAAGAGAGAGAGCCATTACTCTGACAACCACTCTGTCATCCATGTCATTTTGAAAGCCTAAAACGATAACCGCCTCCTGTGGGAGGCTGCTGTTATTATATACCAAGAACATCCTCTTATGTTCATAACTGCTTCCCAATATTTCTTCAGGATTGGATTAATATATGCTTACCACGCCTAGTGCAAAAAGCAAAAATCCGATCCGGTAGTTGACAAAGAATGATTGACTCAATTGCCTAAACAAGTGATATGTCATTCATGCAAATTCCTCTCCTCATCAGTCTAGAAAACATCTATTTAGAGATGGTGACTCCATCACCTGCGGGTACACTATGCCAGGAGTCGTCCATTCTAAAACACTTTAAAATAGTGTCAAAAACCCGAATTGGAACCCTTCCTAAATCTAGATCTAAAGCCGATCTAGTCACCAGAATCTATGATATTTTGTCCAGATCCTATATGGAGAAACACATGTGACAACCACAGTATAACCGATCGTAGTATAACATCACTTCCTATCAGGAACATGTCATTCAAATAACAGGATATCACTCCCTAGTATCTTCTTACCATGTCCATCTATTGTTCTGATGAAGTCAAACTCTATGACTTAAACATCAAAAATAGATGACCATCTCTGCTATTCTTGCTTTAGTTTATAAATAGACATAAACTACTGGCCCACCACGCTTCCGCTACTCCCACTGACTACAACCCTCTGAAAGAGTCATATATACGTACACTTCTAAAGCTGATTTAGAATGACGTTATAGTCAACTATCTGCCATATCTCAGAGTCTAAGACAGCAGTAGCAGCAAGCTATAGTCATAAAAACCTCCATGTCACCGTCTTTAAGGAGACCGAAATCTCTCGGATTGCTAAGGTTACCCACCAAATCTGCCGAGTGTTGGATTGTCGAATCCAATTAATCCTTAGGTTCTACTAAATTTTCAGTAACCGTTTGTGGTTCTATAATCACTTCCAGTTCTACCATACTCCCATTAATATTTTATGAAAAGAATTCATTTTACTAAAAGGGTGGCGAGTCAAGAACAATATTACTATTGATCCTGCAAATGGTAGAAAGTTAACACTCGTCAAAACCCGGGATAACCCACAAACTGCCATTACTGAAACGTGCCTTGAGTTTATCCGGATTCTGGTTTTAAGCATAAGTCGGACAACTTCTTATACCTTAATATCATTAAGATATGAATCCATTCTATATCCAATATTCAAAAATCATGCAGCTGTTTCCTGTGCATATTGACTAAATAAAAAAAGGCCAAGCAGCATTACTCATCAAGGAACGCACCCACGGATGAGTAACCTGAAAGAGAAAAAAGTTCTCAAATATATTACTTACAACGAAATACCTAGTATAAGTATCTTCATCTTCGATCACCTCGAAGAATCCTGATACTTGCAACATATGGTTCTCTACTTTATTCTTATACCTATAACTTCTCCAAATTTTGGACCTTATATTTCAACAAAATGTGTCTAAATCCAGAAAAGCACAAGTAAACGGAATATAGTACGAGTACCAACCCCCAGCCCTAATGGATATCGGACAACATACAATACTTTGTATAAGTCCTCTGAGTTTAATAACTCAAATCATGTGCGTCGTAGGTTGAAAATTGTGTTATGGTTAAGAAGAATTACACCGTTATTGAATGCAACTTATCTAATCATCAACTGATATAGGCAACATAATTTCAAAAGGTTGTCTCACTTTATAAAATAAATGTACAGATATATCGGTTTGAAATTGGTGCATAACAGATATTCAAAACCAAATATTTGCCGTTAGGCAAAACCAAGATGATTTTCTCAAATATCACCAATTACAAAGAATTTTGATATTGAGGATCTAATCACCCAATTCCCAATATTCTACTCACTCAGCATCTGCAACGCCATACAGATGTGAATCAAATCTGTTAAATACATATTCTGAATCAAATCTAATTGGGAAAGCAGTTTTCAATCAATACCGCATAGGAAAAACTGAAACATGAAAATGTTTCGAGGGGGTGACCGGGCATTCCTAGTAATACCACTTCCACTATCCAGATTCATGACAGTAGTCGCAGATTTTCTTGCCTTCACTCCAATCCCTTTATGTCTTTACTTCTTACCTTTTGTACACCAGATTTAGGCTAATTGATTTTCTTTTTTCCCTACCTTTCGACACATGTCTAAGCTTTGGAAGAAGACTATCCAATAAGCGTAATAGGTGCACTCTCCTAATACTAGAAGCTCTCGCAGTCTGAGAGAATGTAAAGAGAAAAGACAACCGAATAATCCTATTCAATTTCCTCAAAACCGGAATCCATTCTCAAACTCAAAAAACTTTCTTCAAGTTCGTATGTAACTATACGATGGCATACCCAAGCAATAAAGATCTTCATAGTGATACGGAATGTTCTGGAGAAATGCAAAAAAGAAGTAGGAGTGGCAGGGATATATGCGGCTTTGTCGTGAATCATGACAATCCAAAAGCCAAAGTGTGTAAGAAGGTTCGGTTAACTTGGTTCATGAGTTTTAGTTAAAGGTAAGTCATGGTCGCATACCCAGAAAGAAAAAAGAAACACTCAGTGTGCATTCTGTCAAGATTAGATTGGTTAATCATTTTATCTAATCAGCATGGCTCCCGCTGTTTCCTTGAATTCTCCTTCAAACCCTAAAAGAACAACTAGTCGGGATCATATACACCTTATAAGTTCACTAACCGTTCATCCGGGTCAGTGTTGATACTCCGAGAGAGGTCTACATGCATAATCTCATTAACACTTTCTAGACACTTAATAGGTTAACTAATTGTTAAGTGAAAATCTCCCGAGAAGTAATACCTACTCATCATTAGGAATCGAGACCCAACTATCTTCGTGTGATAACTTGATGGAAGCCATTCAAGTCACCACATTCCAGAAGATATGCGTATACTTGGCAAGTTTCTCTTTATATTTGAAACTCCCCATTTAGTTTTTACCCCTAGAACTCTAGTGACCTTGACTGTGCCAACATATCAAAGGGTCATATTCAAGTTCAACTCGTCATTATCTTGATTGCATTAAACCCACCCGTACGAGTCCTTAACTGAGCCAAAATGATCGTACGATTGTCCTAACCAATCTCATCACCATGCAACAGAAAAGCATTACATAGCTACCAAATACTACACCTCGGCTGAGCACGACATACATAGCACGAATACTAAGCAATACTAATCTGAAATGACGAAGGACTACGGCTAGTTTTTGGCGAAAAACCTTTAACGTAATGAACTTGATATCGTTGAAGGGACTCGATCGGTTTTGAAAAGGAGTGGTTCAGGGTCCGCATTTTTTAAACGAGTGGTTTTGAAGAAAACCGATGGTTTTGAAGAAAACCGAATAGTTTATAGTCACCTAAATTTTTGCCAAAGAAGTCACTTCCTGAGAAGGGATCTAGGCACTTTCCTCATCGAATAAGGTGCAGGATATTCCTAATTGAATACCTCAACGCAAAGAAAATGTAAACGCCTATAGTTTTCAAATGTGGTTCCAACGACATCATATAGCTTTGTTTTTCTTGCATTAATTAGAATTAATGTAGTCCCATCAAGTAAACATATCATGTCAGAAATAAACGAAAATAGGCACGCATATATATACCATCTGCATTCGCCACAGGGTCCCGGATCTTCACCGTAAGGTTACTTAACTTACGGCAGGACAGGGACAGGACTAACGCGGATGCAAAACATATATAGCGCCTACTATATATATATAAATTTGTCTAACGCATGATATTAATCAACATCACAGAAGCATTAACAGCAGAAGCAAATACAGCATGGAAATGCGGATAATCTAGAAAAATTATATTTCAACGGAGCCAAATATGAAATGCAATTTTCCGGTCATGTGGATAGCCCGTAATATCGGATCCTAGACCCCTACGAGTGCGACAAGCAACCCGCTAATCCCAAAAACGAGGCAACCCCAATCAACGAAGTGAGTGGGCCACCCAGCACTTCTAAAATCCAGTGACTTGGGCACCCCTCTACAGGTCAATCCTATACCCCTACGAGTGCGGCAAATAGCCCGCCAATTCTAGAGTAAGGCACCCTGGTCTCAACGCAATGAGATGGAAGCATGTTGCCCTCTAGAATCCGGCTATGCGAGCATTCCGCCGCGGGGTAATCCTAGTGCATGTAATGAAAACCTGAATATACAACGGCGACTACGTCCGCAACCAGGACACGCCCTAAAGAATAATACAAGCCGCGATTACGGCAGTCCACATGTCGGACGCTCACCACGCAGTATGAACATTCACATCACAGAGCTATCTAATACTACGTACACCGGGCTATCCATCGCAACAATCCAACACAACCATAATCACAAAGCAACACAGAACATCAACACGAATATCATGTTCGTAAACACGTCTGATTGTACATATAGCAAACAGTCGGGTTATACCGCGCTATGATAATCACGGTTGCAGAAACAAATGCACAAAAAACACGAATTTAAAATTTCAATCAATTAAAACTTTCCGGATTGGCCCCAAGTACAAACCAGTACATAAACAAAGCTGGACTAAAACCCAAATATTCCAAAAATCTTATTTCCATGTATTAGAACCCCAGAAAAAATTTGAGGCACTGTAGCCAAAATTTGGACGTGGATCACCCGCAAATGGGCGCATTTCGCGGCGGTTCTGCCGCCGAATTTTGGGCTTAGAGGACCAAATTCTTTTCTTGGCTCTAATTTTTCCTGTACATTTTTTATGCAACCTGAAATTTTTTTTAACCAACTGTGAAATTCGAACAGCAAGCAAAAATGGTGGAAATGTGAATCGGAAAATTCCGTCAATCGAAATTCTAATTTCGTGCAAACAAGTCTAGCATTTAGCCCGGCTCTGATACCACTGTTGGGAACTGAAGCACACTAACAAACTAATTTTAGAAGATAGCAACATGGATTTTAAAACATTCCTAGTTTGCTAAAGTTCCAAAACCATGAATCAAAATAAAGAGCTAGAACTTGTAAACAAAAACCTAATGAGCTATACAAATCTACTATGTGTAAAATACTCACATCCTCAAGCTTTCTTCAAAAGCTCCAATGTTGTGGTTGGACTCTAGCAAGCTCTCAAAAGCTCTGGATCGCGCTTACAAGCTGGTCCTCCTTTGTCGAAGATGATCCACCTGAGCGAACCTAGTCCAAGCTCTAGCTTCACACAAAAATAATCTAGTGAAGCAACTAAGGTTCACAACTTGCTAAGAAGTGAAGCTTAGGGACGTAGAGTGAGTGTTCTAATATTTTTCTATCTCAATTTTCTTCTTGATTCTCAACTCATGAGATGGTAAAAGAAAATGATGAAGGAGCTCAAGAGCAAGAGCAAAAGAAGAAAAATGTCATGGGTGAGAAGAAATGACAGCCTCACTCCATTCAAGCATGGGATTTTTTTGGTGTTTGATAAAGGAATTTTTCAAATAAAGAATCTTTCAAATAAAGAATCCTACCATGCTTGAATAGTGATGACAAATGAATTAATCAATTCATTTGCCATCCTTCTCACCGTACCGCTTGCCACCTTGTATGCTACCTCATTTCCATTAAAAATTCGATGGAAAAACAATATGAGGTGTCAACCTTCTGAAAGCATTTTTGTATATACAAAAATACGTCCCGCAAATACATGCCTATATTCGTATCAAAATACGAATACCCAAGATATATAAATTACATTGAACATAATACTAGAATATACACATCGAAATATATATATGTAAATTATTAAATCAAAACTTGATTTAATAATCAGGCTTAATCATAGATCGGCTAGTATTATCATCCGCCCGATTAAAGTTCAAATGGCTAGTGAACATATTTAATCAGAACTCTGCATGTATCAATATACGGCCACTAAATCATTTCACATGAACTGAGAAAACCCTCTGTGTGGGACTCTAAAGACTCGTCAATACGCTGGCAATAGGTTTAACCACAAACACATCAACGGCACTAGTTGTACGTAACGGCTATACAGGTATTGAACGAAAGGAAGGCCGACAAGAAAACTCATCTGTGTTGGATATATATGCCCTAAAGGCCTTCATTGTATAGGATGCTAGGGATATGTATGTACATGACAGTCTTACTTGATATGATAGTACGCTATTTGGTTTGTTTTTGTCTTAACGTATGATATATTTTACTTGGTATTTATATATGTATGTTGATAAAGCTCATAGGGTGTTTGCCTGACTACCGGCGTTGTGATGGCAGTCATACTTGTGGGAGCTGGATAGTCAATAGGCACATCCTTAGATGTCCCTGGTCGCAGGAGTATCGAGACTGGGCATCGATACTCCGGAGTATACTAGTGTATACATATCTAGACCCTGAGGAGGGGCGATGGACTGGTCCCGCAGCCATTGGTGGAGTGCACCTAAGATTGTATACAGATGCTCACTGGATGTGAGTACACCGGACAGGACTCGCCGAGAACTGACTGGATGGTATTATACCTAACGTCAGATAGCAGTTCTCAGGTGATATGTATGCAGATAGTCCGTTGACTTAAGGTCGCCATTTGTCTCGTGTGAGTTCCACTGTACTTTGATTACTACCCTACCACGATTCAAAGGAGTCGTGCAAACAGATTTTAGTTGGGCACAGTCCCGAGCCACGTGGAGGCAGTGAGCGACTGTTAGGGATTCGTCTCTCCCGGTATAGGGAGTTGATATCGCACGGTGATCGGTTGGTCATTACCATAAGTCCCAGGCCAGGGCTGATTGAGAATTACTGATGGACTGATCAGTAGATTCTCGGATAGTCTTGAGCCATGCCGACACGACTTGTACGGTTATTAGGGATCTGACGTCCACCACATCCCTAGACCATACATGCGATACTCTTAGACGAACAGACCGGACTGCGCGGATATGGTCACGGACAGGCTCAGTAGGATTTCGAATGGGTTACCTCATCGTCTTTCTTATCGACAACAACCTGGGGACCGTTACGTACAGCTAGTGCCGCTTGCGGTCTGTGGTTAAACTCACTGCCAGCGTAGTAGTCGAGTCTTTAGAGTCCCACACAGAGATTTCCCAAACCCAGGCGAAAAGATATAGAGGTCGTATGGTTTTACGACAAAGGTTCGGACGCATACGTGTTTAAACGCACGTACGACATTCGGACAGTTTTTACTAGCCGGCTTTGGTTTAAGCCAGATTCTAGTATCAGGTTATTGGATTTATACAGTCTAAAGTTTTTCCGTGTTTTCACGGATGCGAGAGGCGTTCTCGTAATTTTCGAGAAGCTTCTAGAAGGATGTGACATGAAGGGTTAAGGTGGCATTTTCATTAATTGCTTTAGTGACTCATTCATATGATTCATCATATCATTAAATGCATCATTAATGCATCATTAATGATCTAATGACTCACATAATGAATCACTCTTCTTGAATAAATGAAGCATGGTGAATAATCATTTAATTGATATTATTTGATAATTCATTATGTTTGATATATTCAAGTGAGAAGCTTTTCTATTATCATTATCATCTCCACCTTCTCTCTCCTCAAGCTCTCTCTCCTTCTCCAAACCCTAATCCTACCACTCATGAGTTGAGTACAAGGATTAGTAAAGACTAAACACTCCATAACCTAACTCTACATTGTAAGTCCGTGTTGCCCACCCCGGTGCTTACGGGGAGGCGGAAAACATAATAAAAATCGGATTTTTAATGACTTAGGCAACATGGACTAAGCTTGTGAGGATCTTTGCTAAACATAAACTAGCTAACCCTAACTACAAAGTAGCTAAGTGAAGAAAGGTTATACCTTTGGTCTTTAGTCCTTCTCTCCTTACTCCTAGGTATGGTAGAAAAGGATCACCTTGCTTGTCTTCTCCCGTCAAAGAAGGATCCACCCGAAAGCCACCACCTTTAGCTTCAACTCCAAGCTAGGAGTAACTAGAGTGCAAGAAATGCTAAGACTTGAACCCTAGAAGTGAGTAGAGAAGATCAAGAGAGGGTTTTTCTCAAGCTTTTTGTTTCTCAACACATGAGAGGGAGAGAGCTTGAGGGAGAGGATGAGCAAGAGAGAGAAAAGATATGATAGAATGAGAATAATAGTGAGCCATTCTCACTAATATGTGAGGATAATTTTAATTAGATAATTAGCTTGAAAATTGTCATGATAAATCATGAATTGACCATTATCATTTCATTTTTGCAAAGATCAAAGAGCATCTTCCAAATGAAATGATTATGGTCAAGTTGTCAACTTGGTCAACAAGTCAATGAAGTCAAATTGTCAACAACAACCATGCTCAATAATTAAGCTAATTATCAATTAACAATAATCCACACAAAAACAATAGGGTTAATAAAATGACAAAAGCCATTAACCCTAAACAAGGTCCTCTCCCCCAATCTCAAGCAACTGTGCATACGCACCCGCATTCGTGATCCGAGGAACACGAACACAATGAGAAAAACCAATCTCAAATCATATACTAGGATCCGGCTTAAACCAAAGCCCGCTAGTATAAACTGTCCGGACAGCAAACGTGCACAAGTGCGCGGATGCGAACGAACCCTGTCGCAAAACCATGCGACCTCTACTCGTTTTGCCTAAAGGCGAATAGCTCTCTGTGTGGGACTCTAAAGACTCGACACTACGCTGGCAGTGGGTTTAACCACAGACCGCAAGCGGCACTAGCTGTACGTAACGGTCCCCAGGTAGATGTCGATAAGAAGACTGACGAGGTGAACCCCATCTGCACTCCTACTGAGCCTGTATGTGACAGTCTCCGTACAGTCCGGTCTGTTCGTCTGATACATCGCATGGCGGGCCTAGGGGGGCGGTGAACGTCAGTCCCCTAATAGCGGTACAAGTCGTGTCGGAGTGTAGCCCAGAACACCCTGAGATAACACTGGAAACCTACCAGTATATCTCGCTTGCCCTGGCCAGGGACTACTCGTGTAATGGCTCTCCTAGACACAGCGCGATGTCAACCCCCAATACCGGGAGAGACGAATCCTGTCTAACCGTCACTGCCTCCAAGTGCTTCGGGACTGCACCCAAAAACTACCTGTTTGCACAGCTCCTTTGAGCCGTGGTAGGGTAGTAA
Source organism: Agapanthus africanus (assembly GCA_030015575.1). Classification (NCBI taxonomy): domain Eukaryota; kingdom Viridiplantae; phylum Streptophyta; class Magnoliopsida; order Asparagales; family Amaryllidaceae; genus Agapanthus; species Agapanthus africanus. The sequence continues at coordinate 366,417,391 of CM057344.1, read as the reverse complement.
TCAAAGTGCAGTGGGAACACACTCGAGGCGAAGTGACAGTGTCAAGTCAGCGGACTAAGCTGTACTCATGTCACCTGGGAACTGATAACTGACGATAGGTATATTACCAACCAACAGTTCCCGACGAGTCCTGTCCAGTGTACTCGTAACCTAACGAGCACCCGCATACTATCCCAAGTACGACGTACTAACGGCTGTGGGACAGACCGTCTCCCACACTGGGATGAGAAGCGCATACGCTAGTCTACTCCGGAGTATCGATGCCCTGTCTCGATAGTCCAACGACCAGGGACCTGTATAAGGATGTGCTTATAGATTACCCAGCTCCCACGAGTGCGAGCGCCATCACAACGCTGGTAATCAAGCAAAGATCCTAAGGGCTCTACTAATATGTATACCAGCAATATGCTAAAAGAAACACATGCACATATTAAAGCAGAGACAAACCAAGTAGCATACTACCATTTCGAGCAAGATTGTATATACAACTGTGAATATCCCAAGCTTCCATTAAGTAATATACAAGCTAGTATGATACAGTAATGGCCTCTAGGGCATATACACTAACAATCTCCCACTTGCACTAAGGCCATGTACTGGCGTATCGAAGACCTATCATCTCGATCAGCCGCTCGAACTGAGTCTGGGGCAAGGCCTTGGTGAATGGATCTGCTGTGTTATCCTCTGATGCAACTCTCCGGACCTCGATCTCCTGGCGATCCACGATCTCCCTGATCAGGTGATACCGCCTTAAGATGTGTCTGGATTTCTGATGGGACCTGGGTTCCTTCGCTAAAGCTATAGCCCCGTTGTTGTCGCAATACAGAGGTATTGGGTCAACAATGGACGGAACCACCTGAAGTTCTTTCAAGAACTTCCTCATCCAGACAGCTTCTTTTGCGGCATCAGATGCAGCGATGTATTCCGCTTCCATAGTCGAGTCAGCAACGGTTTCCTGTTTGGAGCTCTTCCAACACACCGCCCCTCCATTGAGGGTAAAGACAAAACCCGACATGGACTTGGAATCATCCTTGTCACTCTGGAAGCTGGAGTCAGCAAAGGCCTCAATCTGCAGGTCTTTTCCGCCATACACCAAGAACATCTCCTTAGTCCTTCTCAGGTACTTGAGAATGTTCTTTACTGCTATCCAATGTTTCTCCCCAGGGTTTGACTGATACCTGCTTACCACACTCAGTGCATAAGCCACATCCGGTCTGGTACACAACATCGCATACATTATAGAGCCTACCGCAGAAGCGTAGGGTATAATAGACATGCGATCCCTCTCCAAATCAGTCTTGGGAGACATCTCTTTGGAGAGGGTGATCCCGTGACAAGCCGGTAGATTACCGCGCTTGGAATCTTCCATACTGAATCTCTTCAGTATGGTGTCGATGTACCTGGACTGCGAGAGTCCTAATATCCTCTTGGATCTGTCACGGTAGATCCGGATACCCAGAATGTATGAGGCATCACCCAGGTCTTTCATGGAGAACCTGTGTGACAAGAACCCCTTGACAGATTGTAGCATAGGAATGTCATTTCCTATTAAGAGAATGTCATCCACGTATAAAACGAGGAATACTACAGTTCTCGCTACAAATCTACAATAGATGCATGGTTCATCTGGATTTTTGATAAAGCCAAATTCCTTGACCGTCTCATCAAAACAGATGTTCCAACTCCGCGATGCCTGCTTGAGTCCATAAATGGACTTGAGCAACTTGCACACCTTTCCGCTGCTCCCACCCTGAATGAAACCCTCTGGCTGGTCCATATAGACACACTCCTCTAAATGACCATTTAGAAAAGCTGTCTTTACGTCCATCTGCCAAATCTCATAATCGTGGAAAGCAGCGATGGCAAGAAGGATCCGAATGGATTTCAGCATAGCTACTGGAGAAAAGGTTTCGTCATAGTCCAAACCAGGTCGCTGACGAAAACCCTTTGCTACCAGTCTAGCTTTATAGGTCTCAACCTGTCCATCTACACCAATCTTCCTTTTGAAGATCCACTTGCATCCTACGGGTTTTACCCCGTCTGGAGCAATGTCCAACGTCCATACTTTGTTGGTGTACATGGACTCCATCTCGGTCCGCATTGCATCCAGCCATTTTACCGAGTCGACGCTCTGAATGGCTTGCTGGAAGCTAGTAGGCTCATCACAATCTAGGATGCAGTCTTCTCTATCCCCGTCAATGAGGAAACCGTAGTACCTCTCGGGCGGATGAGACTGCCTACTACTCCTGCGGAGTGGCATAGGAATGTCCTGTTCTTTCGAACCTTCTGGTTCCTCTAAGCTTTCAGTAATGGTTTGTGGTTCTGGAATTTCTTCCAGTTCTACTGCGCTCCCGCTTATCTGATTTTCTAAAAACTCAGTTTCCAAGAAGCGGGCATGACGAGAAACAAGGACTTTTTGCTCCTCTGCGTAATAGAAGAGATACCCCTTGGAGTTCTTTGGGTATCCCACAAACTTGCACTGTACTGAGCGTGCCTCGAGCTTGTCCGCATGCTGCTTTTTTACAAAAGCTGGACATCCCCATGTCTTAAAGGATTTAAGACAGGGTTTCTTCCCACTCCACATCTGATATGGTGTGGTAGGCACTGTTTTAGTAGGAACCTGGTTCAAGAGATGTGCAGCTGTTTCCAGTGCATAACCCCAGAAAGATCGCGGTAACTCAGCCTTACTCATCATGGACCGTACCATATCCAATAGGGTTCGGTTCCGTCTCTCCGATACACCGTTGTGTTGCGGAGTGTATGGAGGAGTAAGCTGAGAGAGAATTCCATTCTCTTTTAAGTAATTCAGGAATTCGGCACTTAAGTATTCTCCTCCTCGATCCGATCTTAGGATCTTGATACTTTTGCCGGTTTGTTTCTCTACTTCACTCTTATATTCCTGGAACTTTTCAAAGGCCTCGGACTTATGTTTCATTAAGAAGACATAACCGTACCTTGAAAAATCATCCGTAAAAGTAATGAAGTAAGAGTAACCGCTTCGCGCATGTGTAGACATTGGACCGCACACGTCACTGTGTACGAGTCCCAAGAGCTCGCTCGCTCTTTCTCCGTGTCCAGTGAACGGAGCCTTTGTCATCTTTCCCATGAGACAAGATTCACAAGTGGCATAAGACTGATACTCGAACGGATCCAAGTATCCTTCTTTATGTAACTTAGTCAACCGTGTCTCATTGATGTGACCTAGTCTACAATGCCATAAGAAAGCCTGATTAATATCTGGAGACTTTCTTTTATGTGTATTCTGGATATTGAAAACCTGTGGTTGGTTTAAAACGTAAATACCGTTGTTCAATGTACCTGACCCAATCAACACTTGATTAAGGTGAATGTTCACTACATTACTTACAAATGCAAATTCATAACCTTCTTTAGATAATAAAGATACAGAAATGATATTACAGGTTGCATTTGGTACATAATAACAACTACGCAAAACCAAAAAGTGTCCATCTGATAATCCCAGGTGATAGTCCCCACGGCCTCTGCATCCATGCTAGCACCGTTCGCAACTCTGAGGGTCATGTCACCTGCCTTCAAAACTCTACGCTTTCTCAACGCCTGCAAAGAATTACAGATATGAGATCCTGATCCGGTATCCAATACCCAGGATGTAGAGTTTATTGATAGACAGTTTTCAATAACATACACACCTGAAGCTGAAGCTGCAACTCGCTTCAAATCCTGTGTTCTGGCTTTCCAAGCCTTGCAATCTTGTTTCCAGTGGCCACTTTTGTGACAATAGAAGCATTCTTCCTTCCCCACCAGCTTCCCCGCTACCTTTGTTGCTTTACCCTTTCCCTTCGTATCCACTTTACCGACACCGCCTCTTGGTTTGGCGGGGGCTTTCTTCTTCTTGCCCTTGGCTTTCGCCCTGGACCTAGAAGAGGAAGATCCTCCTACAAACAAAGTGGATGTCTCCCTACCCTTCTGTAGGGTGCCCTCAGCAGTCCTCAACATGTTCAGAAGCTCGGCAAGTTCAACCTCCTTTCCTTGCATGTTGAAGTTAAGAATGAACTGGGCGTAAGTGGAAGGAAGGGACTGGAGAATCAGATCGGTATAGAGTTCATTCTCCAACGTGGTCCCAAGGTCCGCGAGCTCCTCTATGTAGCCGATCAACTTAAGCACGTGGTCCGCTACCGATGATCCGACGGCCAACCTTGCCGAAAAGAGCTTCTTCGACACTTCGTATCTTGCGATACGAGACTGCTCTCCATACAGTTCTTTTGTATGGAGAAATATGGACTCTAGGTCCATATTCTCGTGCCTCCTCTGATGGTCATTGTCCATCGAGGCTAGTACGAGGCATTTGGCCCTCGCGCAATCTATCTCCCATGTCTTACGGATTTCTACATCCGCGACGCTGGAGGTGGGACCTGGGACGGGGGGAGCTTTGGTGGTAAGTATATACCCCAGCTTGTCATAAGTGATAGCCATCTTGACATTCCTGAGCCAATCTTTGTAGTTTGGCCCTGTCAATATGTTTTTATCTAATAGTAACTTAAGTCCGGTCATCTTGAATGGTCGCTGCAATTAGGAGAGAGAAAAGAAACACTTTAGCATGATGCTCTTGCAAGTTTAGAGTGGTTTTTAGTTTGTCTAAACTGGATGGCTCCCACTGTCTCTCGAATCCCTTCTCAAACCGTAAAGAAAAGGATTAGCCGGGATCATTCTCACCGTACAATACTTGCTTAACCGTTCAGCCAGGCCAGTGTCGGTACTTCGAGGGAGGTTTTCCAACGCTTTCGCGAAGTTCCTTAATTAAGTAACCTCTTTTCCCTGTGGGCGTAGCCCCGCTAACACCTTTCTAGGCACCTACTAGGTTTATAGCATTGATCGTTAAGTGAGAGTTTTCCCGAGGAGTAGCATATACTCACAGTAGGATCGGGATCCAAATATCATCGCGTGATAAAACCGAAGGAATCCTACCAGAATCATCACACTCCAAATGGTATGCAACGCTAGCAAGTTTCAGTACTTATGAAACTCCCGATGTGGATTTTTGCCCCATGCTCTTATGACCTTGACTAAGGCCAACAAATCATAAGTCACATGTCAAGTTCTACCCGTCGTTATCCAGGTTAATTTGAACCCACCCGTATCCACCCTTGACTATGGCCAACAAGGCAATACGACTGTCTCAAACCAACGCATTCTATCTATGCAACATATGAATACCCACCAGCTACCAAACACTGTGCCTTGACTAAGGCCAACAAACACAGCTTGAATACCGTTGATTATTCATATGAAACGACGGAGGGCTACGGATGGTTTTGGCGAAACCGTGAACGTAGTGAACTTGATATAATCGATGGAACGAGATAGCTTTTAAAAGGAGTGGTTCAAGCTCCGCGTTTAAAAGTTTAGTTTTTGAAAAAGAACCGAGTGGTTTTCAAAGTGTTCCAATCGACTTTTACTTGGTTTATTTCTTGCATTAGTTCTTTTAATGCGTCCCATCATTTAATCCTACCATTGCAGAAAACAACCAAAATATGACGTACGCTTATGCCATTCGCATTCGCCACGGGGCCCCGTCATCACCCGTTAGGTTACTTAACTAACGACAGAGCGGGGGCTGGGCTAGCGCGGCTGTAAAACATAAGCAACGCCTAAATAGTTATTATATATAAATATATAGCAATGATAGACATTACAGATCACAGATGAATACATTGGATATACTAGGAATCCGCAATGCGTTCGAGCCTGCAACGCAAAGCGGATTACACGGTCGCGGTGAATAGCCAATACCCCACCCAAGACCCCTACGGGTGCGGCAAACTACCCGCCAAGCACCCGAAGCGAAGCAACCTCCCTCACCACCGTGAGTAGGCCACTCGGCACTTCGAGATACCCGGTAGTTTGTGCACCCCCTCCATGGGTCTATCCTAGGAGCAAAAACAGTAAAAAGAATTATACAATGACGGCTACAACCCCGACCCGGTTGTGCGGCCATACAAAGAATATTATTACATCAATTTACATGTTACAAATGAATGAAAGAAAAAAAAACGCTCATCTCACATCCAACCCGGCTATTCACCCGCGACAATCCAATCCATTCATATCCACAAACCAATAACAATCACAGATCATGTATAACCCCGACTAATCGTCTTATAGCGATTAGCCGACGTTCAATACATGCAAGCATTACAGATATAACCGATATAGTTAAAGTGCAGTGAAGTTCGGAAAAATACGGAATTATAGGACCCCAAAAAGAAATTTCTTTTCTGTAGAATCTGGGTACATATAATATATACTAAAAATCCCAAAACCAACAACAACACACTCTGCACGAAAAACGATGCGCCGATAACCACAATCCGCGGCGGTTCCGCCGCATATACCTACTTCATGCGGCGGAAGCGCGGCGACTTGAGGGAATTAGGGTACCGTTTTTCTTGGGTGTATTCACAAAACCCTGAGACGATTTTACATGTGTACAGTTTTTCATTTTGAGCAGGAAAAATTTTAACAGAAACTTGGATTTTGTAAAAATTTGGTTTTGTGATTTTTCCGGTTCCGAACTTCGTTACACTTAACTACTTAACTAGTTTAGGTTTAGTTAGGCTCTGATACCACTGTAAGTCCGTGTTGCCCACCCCGGTGCTTACGGGGAGGCGGAAAACATAATAAAAATCGGATTTTTAATGACTTAGGCAACATGGACTAAGCTTGTGAGGATCTTTGCTAAACATAAACTAGCTAACCCTAACTACAAAGTAGCTAAGTGAAGAAAGGTTATACCTTTGGTCTTTAGTCCTTCTCTCCTTGCTCCTAGGTATGGTAGAAAAGGATCACCTTGCTTGTCTTCTCCCGTCAAAGAAGGATCCACCCGAAAGCCACCACCTTTAGCTTCAACTCCAAGCTAGGAGTAACTAGAGTGCAAGAAATGCTAAGACTTGAACCCTAGAAGTGAGTAGAGAAGATCAAGAGAGGGTTTTTCTCAAGCTTTTTGTTTCTCAACACATGAGAGGGAGAGAGCTTGAGGGAGAGGATGAGCAAGAGAGAGAAAAGATATGATAGAATGAGAATAATAGTGAGCCATTCTCACTAATATGTGAGGATAATTTTAATTAGATAATTAGCTTGAAAATTGTCATGATAAATCATGAATTGACCATTATCATTTCATTTTTGCAAAGATCAAAGAGCATCTTCCAAATGAAATGATTATGGTCAAGTTGTCAACTTGGTCAAGTTGTCAACTTGGTCAACAAGTCAATGAAGTCAAATTGTCAACAACAACCATGCTCAATAATTAAGCTAATTATCAATTAACAATAATCCACACAAAAACAATAGGGTTAATAAAATGACAAAAGCCATTAACCCTAAACAAGGTCCTCTCCCCCAATCTCAAACAACTGTGCATACGCACCCGCATTCGTGATCCGAGGAACACGAACACAATGAGAAAAACCAATCTCAAATCATATACTAGGATCCGGCTTAAACCAAAGCCCGCTAGTATAAACTGTCCGGACAGCAAACGTGCACAAGTGCGCGGATGCGAACGAACCCTGTCGCAAAACCATGCGACCTCTACTCGTTTTGCCTAAAGGCGAATAGCTCTCTGTGTGGGACTCTAAAGACTCGACACTACGCTGGCAGTGGGTTTAACCACAGACCGCAAGCGGCACTAGCTGTACGTAACGGTCCCCAGGTAGATGTCGATAAGAAGACTGACGAGGTGAACCCCATCTGCACTCCTACTGAGCCTGTATGTGACAGTCTCCGTACAGTCCGGTCTGTTCGTCTGATACATCGCATGGCGGGCCTAGGGGGGCGGTGAACGTCAGTCCCCTAATAGCGGTACAAGTCGTGTCGGAGTGTAGCCCAGAACACCCTGAGATAACACTGGAAACCTACCAGTATATCTCGCTTGCCCTGGCCAGGGACTACTCGTGTAATGGCTCTCCTAGACACAGCGCGATGTCAACCCCCAATACCGGGAGAGACGAATCCTGTCTAACCGTCACTGCCTCCAAGTGCTTCGGGACTGCACCCAAAAACTACCTGTTTGCACAGCTCCTTTGAGCCGTGGTAGGGTAGTAATCAAAGTGCAGTGGGAACACACTCGAGGCGAAGTGACAGTGTCAAGTCAGCGGACTAAGCTGTACTCATGTCACCTGGGAACTGATAACTGACGATAGGTATATTACCAACCAACAGTTCCCGACGAGTCCTGTCCAGTGTACTCGTAACCTAACGAGCACCCGCATACTATCCCAAGTACGACGTACTAACGGCTGTGGGACAGACCGTCTCCCACACTGGGATGAGAAGCGCATACGCTAGTCTACTCCGGAGTATCGATGCCCTGTCTCGATAGTCCAACGACCAGGGACCTGTATAAGGATGTGCTTATAGATTACCCAGCTCCCACGAGTGCGAGCGCCATCACAACGCTGGTAATCAAGCAAAGATCCTAAGGGCTCTACTAATATGTATACCAGCAATATGCTAAAAGAAACATATGCACATATTAAAGCAGAGACAAACCAAGTAGCATACTACCATTTCGAGCAAGATTGTATATACAACTGTGAATATCCCAAGCTTCCATTAAGTAATATACAAGCTAGTATGATACAGTAATGGCCTCTAGGGCATATACACTAACATACATCACCTTAATTACTTTAGTTAGCAACTAGAGAAACTAAGTAAGCTCAAGTTTAGAGGTAATAGCTTGGATTAGGGTTCTCGGATGGATCGTCTATCACGAAAGGAAGCCGAGGAGGACGTGGAGATCCAAGGAGGCCGTAGAGATCGTAAAGACGAAGGACTAGAATCGTTTGGTATAATCTCTTTACATAGTAGCTTATGCTTATTGTTAAGTATTGTTTAACAAAGATCTTCGGTTAGTCGATGTATGTTTTAGAACAAGATCGTTTTTCATATTTCCGCCTCCCCGCAACTCCTGGGGTGTTGCACATCGACTTACAATCTATACCCCTACTGAGCCTGTCTGTAACATTCTCCATACAATCCGGTCTGTTCGTCTAAGAGTATCGCATATCGGATCTAAGGGGTGGATAAAATCAAACCCCTAATACCGCGGTAAGTCATATCGGTGTGAAACCCATCACCCACTGAGAAACTACTGAAATCAGTAAATCTCGTCTACCTTGGCCAAGGATTTCTGGTGATAGCCACCTATGCAGAGCGCGACATCTACCCCCAATACCGGAAGAGATGGATCCATGTCGATCCACTCACTGCCTTCCATGTGGCTCGGAACTGTACCCAACTAAATCATGTTTACACGACTCTTTTGAGCTGTGGTAGGGTAGTAATCAGAGCACAGTAGAAACTCACACGAGATAAATGACGATCTCAGGTCGACACACTAACATGTACTCATGTCACCTGAGAATTGCTTTCTGACAATAGGTATAATACCATCTAACATGTTCTCGACGAGTCCGTCCAGTGTAACTCATAACCCAATGAGCATTTGTATACAATCTTTGGTGACTTACTAACACCAATGGCTGTGAGATTGGCAATCGCCCCTCATCAGGGTCAAGAAATGTATACACTAGTCTACTCTGGAATATCGATGCCCAGCCTCGATATTCCCACGACTAAGGACATTTAAGGATTTGCTTATAGACTATCCGGCCTCACTTATATAATCTCATCATAACCGTGGTAGTCAAGCAATAATCATATGGCATCTATCAACATATAACAATGATATGTAATACCATATAATTCACGTACATGATGATAAAGTCAAACCAGATAGCATACTATCATCGCGATTAAGACTGTTCAACCCGTATAGGTTCTCCCTTAATCATCATAATCGCCTGCCTGCAATTACAATAATTACCTTGAAGACACTATAACCAACAATACCTCGGGATGGAACAATTATTGCACTCCTGAAACATGTTCAACACTTTTCAAATATGCCATTCATTTATAATATATTTGTAATTTTGAATGCTTCTAAACTCTGTTAGTGTATATGCCCTGGAGGCCATTACTGTATCATACTAGTTTGTATATTACTTAATGGAAGCTTGCGATATTCACAGTTGTATAGACAATCTTGCTCAAAATGGTAGTATGCTACTTGGTTTGTTTCTACTTCAATATGTGCATGTGTTTCTTTTAGCATATCGCTTATACATATTAGTGGAGCCCTTAGGATCTTTGCTTGATTATCAGCGTTGTGATGGCAGTCACACTAATGGAGCTGGGCAATCTACAAGCACATCCTTATACAGGTCCCTAGTCGTAGGATTATCGAGACAGGGCATCGATACTCCGGAGTAGACTAGTGTATACGCTTCTCATCCCAGCAGGGGAGATAGTCTATCCCACAGCCATTAGTATGTCGTACTGGAGATAGTATGCGGGTGCTCATTAGATTACGAATACACTGGACAGGACTCGTCGGGAACTGTTGGTTGGTACTATACCTATCGTCAGATAACAGTTCCCAGGTGACAGGAGTACAGCTTAGTCCGTCGACTTGAAACTGCTACTTCGCCTCGAGTGTTTTCCCACTGTACTTTGATTACTACACTACCACGGCTCAAAGTAGTCGTGCAAACAGATAGTAGTTTGGTGCAGTCCCGAAGCACTTGGAGGCAGTAGCGGTTAGACAGGATCCGTCTCTCCCGGTATTGGGGGTTGATATCATACTGTGTCTAGGAAAGCCATTACACAAAGTCCCTGGCCAGGGCAAGCGAGAATTACTGGTAGTGTTTCCAGTAGTTTCTCAGGGTGTTCTGGGCTACACTCCGACACGACTTGTGCCGCTATTAGGCGTCTGACGTTTACCGCCCCCCTAGGCCCGACATGCGATACTCTTAGACGAATAGACCGGACTGTACGGAGATTATCACATTCAGGCTCAGTAGGAGTTCGGATGGGTTTACCTCATCGGCATTCTTATCGACATCTACCTGGGGACCGTTACGTACAGCTAGTGCCTCTTGTGGTCTGTAGTTAAACCCACTGCCAGCGTTGTGTCGAGTTTTTAGAGTCCCACACAGAGAGTTTCTCTGCACTGGGCAAAAGGTGTAGAGGTCGTATGGTGTTACGGCAGGCTACGATCACTTACGTGCACTTGTGCGCGTATGATGTTCTGGCAGACAATACTAGTGGGCTTTGGTTTAAGCCGGATCCTAGTAATGGATAGATGGATTAGTTTTGTCTTCTGTGCATTCGCATTCTACGGAATGCGAATGCGGGTGTGTATGCACGGTTGTGAGGAGCGAAAGAGTTACCTCATTAGGGTTTTGACCATTGATTCGGTCAAAACCATTATGAGATGAGGAAAATATTTACTAATCTTTTTAATGATAATTGTGTTATGGCTAATTGCTTTGACCATTTGACCATATTGACCATTTGACCTAGTTGACTATTGTTGACTTGGATATTTTTGTGAGCACTAGATGCTTCTTTGGCTTTGGATTTAATTTGACATGATAATGGTCAAATCAATGGTAACCATCACACTTTATCATGACAAAAGAATGGTAATTATTTTTCTTATGCATCATTATATCCTTCTCATTCTCTCTCATCAAAAGAGAGCTCGCATGGTTGCTTCTTCTTCCTCCTCACTACAAAATCCTTTAGCTCTCATGTGTTGAGAAAATAAGGATCTAAACAGACAAACAAATCCATCTTCTTCCTCTACATCACCTAGGACATCAAAAGTAGCAAACTTGTCGCCCTAGTTACCTCGGCTTGAGGTGGAGCTCGGACTATAGACTCTCGGATGGATCGTCTTCGACTCTAGGAAGCCGAAGCCGCGGAGGTGACCAAGATCCGGATCAACCCATGGAGCCTACGGAAACGAGAAGGATAGCGGAGAAGACCCGAAGGACTAGAAGCATGAGGTATAATCTCCTTGCATAGTAGATAGAATCTCATGTAGTTTGTTAGTAATGGTTTGGCAAAGATCCTTTAGCTTTAGTCTATGTTGCCATGTAAGAAAGTTTTGATTTTTACTTGTTCCGCCTTCTTGCTAGCTTGCGGGGTGAGCGACATAGACTTACAGACTCAATTTCTACACTTCTTTCATATTAATTACATAATGACAGACACAAGTATTTTAGTTTTTACTTATTTTTATAGACTACTTTAATGGAGAAAATAAACTAAGAAAGTATTGACTTAGATAAAACTACAATAAGTGTATCTTTTGATACAAGCAAGATAATTAAGATATTTTATGCATTTTTGCGCCTAGACCTAGACCTATTCCTTGTCAAATATATAACAATAGGTTTATTTTTATAAAACTCCCTAAAGGTTTCACGTTTGGTAAGAAATTACCCGAAAATTTGTAATTTCTTAAAAACTACCCTAACTAACGGTCAACAATGGCCAACGTTTTGCGATGTTAATTCTGCATGTTAAATGACATTTAACCCTTTTAGTAATTATAATTAATTAAATTAAAAAATTAATAGTTATTTTATTAACAATTTTAGATATAATTTTATTCAAACACAGCGGTTGGAGGAGATAGCCAGCAGTGGCGATAGGACAAAGACGGTAGTGGAGAAAATGTTGGCTTCAGGTTGGAGTTAGTTTAGGGTTTGGCTAAGGAGAAGGTGGAGATAAGGGAGGCCGATCGGAGGGGGAGGCCGATGAAAACGGAGGAAAAGAAGGCGGAGGAGAAAGGATGGATATGGGGCAGGGTGGAGGTGGGATGAGTGTTGAGGGACGAACGAGTAGGGAACAGTGGTGTTGGGAGGCCAAAATAGGGCAGGACTGAGATGGGGTGGGGGGAATAGTGGATGGTTGGGGTTAGATTAGGGCTAGGGTTTTGTGAAGAACAAGAAGACGAAAAAGAAGCTAAATTAGGGTTTAGTGTATGGAAGAAGAGGAAGTAAAAGATGATGATGGCTTTGGTGGAGGCCGGCGGGTGGCTCCGGTAGAGGGCATTGTTGACGACGGCGTTGAGTAGTGGAGTTAGGTTAGCATTACAATGAGAACGAAGAAGAGGGTATTACAGGGATTTTTGCAACTTTTGATGACGTGGCAACTTAACTGGTTGTGATGTGGCACCGTTAGTGCTGATATGGCGTCGTTAGTCGAGGTAGTTTTCTATATATTATAAACTTCTAGGTAGTTACCGTAGTTTAATGCCAAACATTGAGAACTTTAGGGAGTCAGGTAAAAATAAGCCATAAAATATACACTAATAATTTTATCATAAATGTGAACATCAAATATTATATAATATTAAAAATGTATGAACATTTGTACCTATATGCATGTATGAGAATCATGGTGTTTATATATTTTTTTATATCATCGTCATTGTCGCTGTTGAGGTCATCATCATTGCTATTAATTATAAATAAAATTATATAATCTATAGCCATCTCGTTCTATCCATATGTGTTCTCTAAAGAATAAACATGATTATCATGTTCGTGTCACATGTTTATGTCCATGCTTCTTTGCTAATAAAAGAAAATGACTAACTAAAATCTTTATAGATAAGGAAACTGCATAAAGATCCTTTAACATAGTACAATGGAAAAAATGATCCATATAGTCGGCCTCAAAAATTTAGGATAAAGGTTTATTATTGTAGACTATATAAAGATCCAAATGACTAAAAAATTTATAGAAGGTGTACGGCACTCCTATTATTGTCGGTAAAAGTCGAAGTAAGTTCACTGACCCTTTTCCAATTGAATACTCCAAGATCACATTATTTTTTCTTAATTGCCTAGAGAGCCAAGTTTTCTCTATGAATTTATGGAGACATTGTGTTGGGGTTTCTCGGCGCTCACGGTTAATGCGTAGCGGAAGCAAAAACGCCAACAAAATTTTTCGTGCCGACGCGAGGAAACCACAACCTAAAATCGTTCCAAGCACTAAATTAGAAACTAAATATATAAGGCTTAAAGATTACAACTTTTGTCGCGTGTCCACCCAATCGTGGAAGACGCCTCCAACTTTCTCGTAGGCCGTCGGGAACAAGCTTGAGAGACGACCGCCCTTACCGAAGATGGTCCATCCGAAGGAAACCAATCCAAGCTCCAGCTTCACGTAGTGAAGCAACTGACACTTCAAACTTGCTAGAAATGGAGTGTGGAGATGTAGAATTTTTTCCACCGACTTTTTCTCACTTTCAAAACTCAAGAGAGCATCCATGGAGAGAGGAGGAAGAGGATGAGAGACTTGGCCATTTTTAGAATGAACTTCAAATTTATGGAAATGAATGAGAGAGAGTGGTCATATATTTTCCAACCATAAAATAAAACATGACATAACATTTTCCAGTTAAACAAATGCAAGCCATCCCTCTCAACCATACCTCAATGCCACCTCACCCTTCTAGAAGTGTTCCGTATAAATACGGAATATAACCCCGATATACGTATCGAAATACATATACGTGTATCCGTATAAAAATACGGATAGCCAAAAAAGAGAATGAATAGTGAACATAATACTAGAATATATATATAAATAATATATATGTAAATTATTAGCTTAATCCTAAACCGGCTAGTATTATCAATCGTCCGATTAAAATCCGTGTAGCTAGTATACTTATTTAATCGGACCCCTGCTCGTACCAACGTACGGCCTCTACATTATCGCCTGAACTGGAAAAACCCTCTGTGTGGGACTCTAAAGCCTTGACAATACGCTTGCAGTGAGTTACTGGATAAATCCATAGCCACAATCATGTCGGCGGCACTAGCTGTATGTAACGGCTACCCGGGTATATGCCGAAAGGGAGGTCGATAATCAAGTCCATCCATACCCTACTGAGCCTGAATATGACAATCTCCGTACAGTCCGATCTCTTTGTCTAAGAGTATCGCATAACCGGTCTTGGGGTGGATAACGTCAAACCCCTAATAACCCGATAAGTCATGTCGGAGTCAAGTTCATCACCCACCGAGAAACTACTGAACTCCTAACAATAAATCACATCCACCCTGACCAAGAATTTACGGTGATGGTCAACCAAACACAGCGCGACATCGACTACTAATACCAGGAAAGACGAATCCCTAAGAATCGCTCACTGTCTCCATGTGGCTCGGGACTGTAACCAACTAAAATCTGTTTGTATGACTACTTTGAGCCGTGGTAGGGTAGTAATCAAAGTACAGTGGGAACTCGCACGAAACAAATGACGATCTCAAGTCAAAAAACTAATATGTACTCATGTCACTAAAGAACCGCTATCTGACAATAGGTATAATACCATCTAAAAGTTCTCGGCGAGTCCGTCCAGTGTACTCACCTCCATTGAGCACTTGTATACAATCTTAGGTGCCACAACACCGATGGTGTTTTAGACAGGCTATCGCCCCTCGTCGGGGTCTAAAAACGTATACACTAGACTACTCTAGAATATCGATACTCGGTCTTGATATTCTCTCGACTATGGACATTTAAGGATGTGTTTATGGACTCCCCAGCTCCCACGTATATGATCGCCATCATAATACCTGTAGTCAAGCAAGAATCACACGGGCTTTATCATTACGTATTAGCGACACGTAATAACAAGTAAAACATATAAACATAATGATAAAAACAAACCAGACAGTATACTATTATCTCGAGTAAGACTGTTCTACTTGTATAGATCCTTCAATTATCATAATCAACTACCTGCACTACAATAATTGCATTGAGGACACTATAGCCAACAATCTCCCACTTGCACTTAAGGCTAATTATTGCGGTATCGCATACCCACAGTTCGTATGCTACTGAATACCCAACTTCTCTACTAACAGTTTCGCAAAGCTCGATTGAGAAACTTCTATGTTCAAGAAATAGCCTCAGTGGGTAGATCCGCTACAATGTTCCAACTTTATCTCTTTATATTTCAACTTGGCGGAGATTAACAATCTTCCGAACTGAACGATAACCCGCCTCAAGAATTTGCCAGGATACTTGATGGGACCAAGTTCATAAATGAACAATTTTATCCAATAAACTTCTTGGGATGTATTCTCCGTTGAGTCATAACCGGCATCTTGCACCATGCCGACTTCAGTATCCCTATGAGAACCATACCCAATATATTGCTCCTCAGAAAAAGGTAAACTTAAAACTCTGACTGCATCTCTATCATCTAGGTCATCTGAAAAGCTAGAACCGGTAACCGCCTGCTATAAGAGGCTGCCATTACCATAATCCAAGAACATCCTGATGTGTTCTTCCCTACTTCCCATTGTTTCTCCAGGATTAGATTAATGTCCGGTTACTTCAACAAGTGCAAAAGTAATATCTGGTCTGGTACATGACATCGCATGATTGATCCAATTGCCAAAGCAATTGAAATGTCATTCAGGCGAGTCCCTCTCTTCATCAGTCTAGAAGACATCTCTTTAGAAAAGGTGATTCCATCATATGCAGGTACACCGCCATGCTAGGAGTCGTCCATACTAAACCCTTTTAAAATGGTATCCAAGTATCCTAATTAGGACACTTCCTAAATCTAGATCTATCGACATAGATCTAGTCACCAGAATTCTTGATAAATTATCCAGATCCTATATGGAGAAATATCTGTGACAACCAAAATTTGACCGATTGTAGTATAGGAACAACACTCCCTATCAGGAGTATGTCATCCAAATACCAGGACAGTACTCCCTACATCCTTCTTACCAAGTTCATCTGTTGTTTTGATGAAGTCAAATACCTTGACTGTCATATCAAAACAGATGATCCATCTCCGCTATGCCCGTTTTAGTCTATAAATAGGCATAAGCAACTTGCACACCTTCCGTTACTCTCACTGACTATGATAACCCTCTGGCAGAGTCATATACACGTATACTTCTAAATTCCCATTTAGAAAGACATTATAGTCATCCACCTGCCAGATCTTATAATCATGAATAACAGTGGCAAGTCATCCATATGGAGTTCAGCATAGACACTGAAGTAGAAGTTTCATCACAGTCCACGCCGAGTATTTGATGAAAAAACGTTTACTGCAAGCCTAGCCTTATTAGGTTACCACCTTCCACATGCACCGATCTCGAAAAGATCTACTTGCTCCTAATGAATTTTACCCCTCCAGGAGCATCCGGCAAAATCAAAAAAATCCATAATTTGCTAAAGTGCGTGGAGTCCAACTTAGATATCTTGCATCCAGCCATCATCCGAAAGTCACCACTTTCCATTGCCTGTTGATAACTAATAGGCCATCATCACAATGATGCTGACCTCCTTATCACCGTCTATAAGAAAACCAAAATATCTCTCGGGTGGTTAAGGTCACCTACTAAAATTCATGGAGTGGCTAAGATTTGTCGGGTCTAATTGATTTCTTAGGCTCTACTAAATTTTCAGTAACTGTTTGTGTTTCTGGAATCACTTCCAGTTCTATCATACTCCCACTAGTTTCTTTTGCAAAAAGATTTCTTTTATAAAAAGATGGCGGGTAAAGAACAGACCAATTTTTTATCTTAAAAATAGTAGAAGCAAAACCCTAGCAAATGCTTGGGATAATTCACAAACTGCCATTACTGAAGTACGCCTTAAGTTTGTCCGAATTCTGTTTTTAACAGAAACCGGATAACTCCATATCTTAACAATCTCAAGATATGCAACAGTTCTATATCTATATAAAATCTAAGACACTAATTTAGATGGAACCATATCCAATTCGCATGCAGCTGTTTCCAGTGCATATCACCTAAATGGAAAGAGGTCATACAGTATTACTCATCAAGGAATGCACCCACTGATGAATAACCTGTGAAAGAATCAAATTCTTAATATTACTACGACGGAATACCTAGCATAAACATCTACATCTTCAATTACTTCGATGAATCTTGATACTTCCAACGTCTGGTTCTCTACTATATTCTTATACCTATGAACTTCTTAAAATCTTTGTATCTTGCATTTCAACGAATGCGTGTCTAAAATCAGAGAACTCATCGATAGAACAGAATGAAGTAGGAGCGCCCTTGTCCATAAGAACACCAGACAATACACATTACCATGTATAAGTCCCAAGAGTATACTAACTTAAAATCCATGTGTTGTAAGTTGAGAACTGTATTCTGGTTAAGAATGTCTACACCGTTATTCAGCACGCCTTACTTTATCCTCAACCAATAAAGATAAATGTTTAAAACATAATTTTCAAAAAGTTATATCCCACTTTATAAAATAAAGATACAGATATATCATTTTAAAAATTGGTGCAAAACAACAGTTATTTAAAACCAAATATTTGCCGTAAGAAAAAACCCGGCGATTTAATCCAATATCACCAATTGCTACGATTTCTAATATTTAAGATCAAACCATCTATTTCTCGATATTCTACTCCTTCTCAGCATCTGCAACACCTTACAGATATAAGATTCTAATCTGCTATATACATACCTGGAGTCAAAAATTAGGAAAACAGTTTTCAATTATAACTACACAGAAAAACTGAAACATAAAAGTTTCAAGGGGGTGGCCGGGTATTCCTAGTAATGCCTCTTCTACTGTCCAAATTCATGACACTAGTTACAATTTACTTCGCCCTCACTTCAATCCCTTTATATATCTCTACATCTTACCTTATGTACATCAACTTAGGCTAGTTGGTTTTCTTCCTTCCCTGCCTTTCAATACCAACCTAAGGTTTGAAAGAAAACTATCCAACAAGCGAAGCAAATGCACTCTCCTAATACAAGGAGCTCTCCAACTGAGATAAGGTGAAGGAGAGACAACCGAATTATACAATTCAATTTCTCCAGAACCCGTGGCCATCCTCAACTGAAGCCACTTCTTCGAGTTCGTATGTAACTATACGATTGCCTTTCTAAGTAATATGGATTATCGTAGTGATACGACGTGTTCTGGAGAAGACAAAGGGAAAGTAGGATCGACAGGGATATATGCAACTTTGTCGTGAATCATGACAATCCAAAACCAGATGGTAAAAAGGTTCGATCAACTTGGTTTACGAGTTTTAGTTTAAGGCCAGTCTGGTCGCAAACCAAAGCAAGTAAAGAAACACTTAGCATGCATTCTATCAAGATTAGATTGGTTAATCACTTTATCTAATCAGGATGGCTCCCACTGTATCCTCGAATTCTCCTTCAAACCCAAGAAGGAGAACTAGTTGGGATCATGTACATCTTACAAGTTCGTTAACCGTTCAGCCAGGTCGGTGTTGGTACTCTGAGGGAGGTCTCCCATGCTTTCGCACGGACCCAATTTAATAACTCCATTTCCGCAGAAGCATAACATCGCTAACACTTTCTAGAGACCTAATAAGTTGGCTGATTGTGAAGTGAAAATCTCCCGATAAGTAATACCTACTCATCAGTGGGAATCAAGACCCAACTATCATTGTGTGATAACCTTGATGGAAGCCAACCAAAGTCACCACACTCCAGAAGGTATGCGCAAATTTAGAAAGTTTCCATTATATTTGAAACTCTCCATATGGTTTTTGCCCCTAACGCTTATGACCTTGACGTAGGCCAACATATCATAAGTTGTTAATCAAGTTCAACCCGTCGTTGTCCTGGATTAATTTAGACTCACTCATACAAGTCATTGACGTAGGACAAAATAAATGTACGGCTATCCTAAATAATCGCATCTCTATGCAACAGACAAGCAGCACCTAGCTACCGTACACTATACCTTAACGTAAGCCAGCATACATAGTACGAATAATAGGCACTACTCATCTAAAATGACGGAGGGTTACGGCTAGTTTTTGGCGAAAAACCTTTAACGTAATGAACTTGATATCGTTGAAGGAACTCGAGTGGCTCCGCATTTTAAAACGAGTGGTTTTGAAGAAAACCGGGTGTTTATAATAACATAACTTTTGCTTAAGAGCGAACTCCCCATGACGGGATCAAGGCTCTTTCCTCATCGAATGAGGTGCAGGATCCTAACCGCAAAGCAAAAGAATAAGACTACAGTTTTAAATTTTGGTTCCAACATCATTTTAGGTTTATTTCTTTGCTTTAAACATATAATACAGTACCATCATTTAAGTTTCTAAGCCACACCAGAAACAACCAAAATAACATGCTTTTATATGCCATCTGCATTCGCCATGGGGCATCGGGTCTTCACCGTAAGGTTACTTAACTTACAGTAGGACAGAAACAGGGCTAGCGCGGATGCAAAACATATAGAAGCAACTAATATATAATATATATATCATCACAGGCATGTAATAACATCACAGGCATGCAGCAAACAAAATGGAATAGCGGATAAACTAGGAGCCCTGTGTTTCATTTGAGCCGCAAATAAAACATGACGTTCCCCGGTCGTGTGGATAGCCCGTACAACACAGATCTAAGACCCCTACGAGCGCGGCAAGCTATCTGCCAATTCTAGAAACTGGGCACCCGGTCTCAGTATCATGAGTGGGCCACCAGTCGCTTTGTAGAATCCGGTAACTTGGGCACTTCTCTATGGGTCGATCCTAGAACCCCTACAAGTGCGGCGAGCAACTAACCAATTCTAGAGCGAGACGGCCCGATCTAAACTCCATGAGATGTCCACCTATCGCACTCTAAAACCCGGCTACTCGAGCACTTCTCATGGATTCATCCTAGTACATGTAATGAAATATATACAAAGGCAACACCCGCATCCTAGACGTGTCCTAATAAAAGAATATATATCAAGCGGCAACGACGGCCTCAACACGGCAGCTCGTCCTTTACAAATGAATATAACATTATAAATCAAAACTGTACAAACATATCACACGCGGGGCTATCCGTCACGACAATCCGACTAAACCATAACAAGACATATATAGCACACCAACAAGTAACAACACAAGTAATGAGTATGCAACCCCGTCTAAACGAACATATAGCAATTAGACGACGTTTAACAACACACATACAAAGATAGGGATCATAAACGATACTAAAATTTCGTCCAAAAGTTTTCCGTATTGCCCCAAAAGCAAAGATAACACTACATGAAATCTAGGGCAAAAAGAATGATACCAAAAATCAAGCTTCATCAATTCCAAGCAACCACCAAAACCCAGGGACCTAAGAACAATTTTGGGCCGCCAATGTCAGCCAAAATGAATTTTTCGTCGGCCAAATAAATGTGTTAGTTCCTCCGGTTTTGTGCCATGTTTTCATATACCTCAAAACAAGTCCACTGACATACTTTAAAAAAAATCAGATGTGTTATTAAAAATGGACGGAAACTCGAATTTAAAACTCAATCCGGCAAAACTTTCGGCGTCGAAATTATAACATTGTCTACAACTAGTTTTAGTGTTTGGATGGCTCTGATACCATGTTGGGGTTCCCCAGCGCTCGCGGCTAATGCGCAAGAAAAGCGAAAAACGCGTATAAAATTTTTGGTGCGAGCGTGAGGAAACCGCAACATAGAATCGTTCCAAACACTAAACTATAAACTAAACATATAAGGTTTAAGAATTACAACTTTTGTCGCGTGTCCACTCAATCGTGAAAGACCCCTCTAAATTTCTGTTGGCCGTCGGGAATAAACTTGAGAGGCGACCGCCCTTGCCGAAGATGGTCCTCCCGAGAGAAACCGATCTAAAGCTCCAACTTCACATAGCGAAGCAACCGACGCTCCAAGCTTACTAGAAATGGAGTTTGGAGACGTAGGATTTTTTCCACTAACTTTTTCTCACTTTCAAAACTCAAGAAAGCATCCATAGAAAGAGGAAGAAGAGAATGAAAGAATTAACCATTTTCAGAATGAACTCCAAGCTATTGAAATGAATGAGAGAGAGTGGTCGTATATTTTCCAACCATAAAATAAAACATGACATAACATTTTCCAATTAAACAAATGCAAGTCATCCCTCTCAACCATACTTCCATGCCACCTCACCCTCTACCTCATTTCCCTATTTTCCATAAAAGGAAATATATAAAATGAGGTGTCCTAGGAGTATTCCGTATAAATACGGAATACAAGCTCGGTATACGTATCAAAATACATATACGCATATCCGTATAAAAATACGAATAGCCAAGAGATAGAAAATGAATAGTGAACATAATACTAAAATATATACATAAAGAATATATATATATATATGTAAATTATTAAATCGATACTTGATTTAATAATCCAGTTTAATTCTAAGCCAGCTAATATTATCAACCATCCGATTAAAAACCGTGTAACTAGTATACGTATTTAATCAGACCCCTAGTCATACCAACATACGGCCTTTACATCATATCGCCTGAACCGGGAAAATTCTCAATGTCGGACTCTAAAGACTCGACAATACGCTGGCAGTGAGTTACTGGATAAATCTATAGCCACAAGCACGTCAGCGGCACTAGCTGTACGTAACGGCTACCCGATAGAAGTCGAAAGGGAGGTCGACAATCAAGTCCGTCCGTACCCTACCAAGCCTAAATGTGACAATCTCTATGCAATCTATTCTCTTCATCTAAGAGTATCGCATACCTGGTCTAGGAGATGGATAACGTCAGACCCCTAATAACCCGATAAGTCGTGTCTGAGTCAAGCTCATCACCCATTGAGAAACTACTGAACTCCTATCAGTAAATCTCATCCACCCTGACCAGAGATTTATGGTGATGGCCAATCGAATACAACGCGACATCGACTCATAATACCAGGAGAGACGAATCCCTGACAATCGCTCACTGGCTCAATGTGGCTCGGGACTGTACCCAACTAAAACATGTTTGCACGACTACTTTAAACCGTGATAGGATAGTAATCAAAGTACAGTGGAAACTCACACGAGACAAATGGCGATCTCAGATCAAAAGACTAACTTATACTCATGTCACTAGAGAACTGCTATCTGACGATAGGTATATCCTCTAAAAGTTCTCGGCGAGTCTATCCGATGTACCCATCTCCAGTGAGCACATGTATACAATCTTAAGCTGTCATAACACCAATAGCTTGTGAGACCGGCCATATCCCCTCATCGGGGTTTAGAAACGTATACATTAGTCTAATCCGGAATATCGATGCCCAGTCTCGACACTCCTCGACTAGGGACATTTAAGGATGTGCTCATGGACTACCCAGCTTCCACGTATATGATCGCCATCACAATACTGGAAGTCAAGCAAGAATCTTACAGACTTTATCATTATGTATTAGCGACATAATAGCAAGTAAAACGTATACACATGAATGATAAAAGACAAACCAGATAGCATACTATCTTGAGCAAGACTGTTCTACTTGTATAGGTTATCCTT
Source organism: Agapanthus africanus (assembly GCA_030015575.1). Lineage (NCBI taxonomy): Eukaryota > Viridiplantae > Streptophyta > Magnoliopsida > Asparagales > Amaryllidaceae > Agapanthus > Agapanthus africanus. The sequence goes on along the minus strand of CM057344.1, from coordinate 366,394,145 downwards.
CAATTATCATAATCGCCTACCTGCAATTACAATAATTTCTTCCTTGAGGGCCCTATATCCAACACAATGTTATAATTATTGTCATCATTATCTAAGATTTTTTCCATCTAAATAAGGTTGGCAATGAAGTAAAGCTCCGGTAAAAGTCTGACAAAGTTTTAAGACCAGCTATCAAGTTGACGTCAACCCTCTCTAAATAAATCTTAAATTACTGGTTCAGAAACTATGACAAGATAGCGATTTGTCGTTGTCCTAGATGACCAGCTGGCATCCTCCAAATTCTTATAGACTATGGCAATAATGATATAATGTTTAAATAATTTTATGTGAATTATTGTTATAATCTCGCTAGAGAAAATGATGAAACCGGCTAAACAATAGGATTTTAAATTTCTAATTGCAATTGTAGCGTACAAAATCAGCCAAATTATCAATGAGAGCTCATTTCTCTATGGAAATTTAAAAAGAAGCAAGATAATTCCAAAGTAGTAACTTTCGTAGGAATGTGTCTTAAAATTTGATTAGCATATTTTTTAATTTAGAGAGAGATGGAGGATAAATAATAGCACCAGCAATTAATTAATCCGAGAAGAATTTTCGATATAGACATTTTCACTGATGCAATTGAAGTCGGGTTATATTGGTGTGTCGAATAAAATCATTGAATGTATGCCATGATAGGCTTGTAAAATAGAAGGAAAGTGGTGTTAATTATATGTATGCCCTAGAGGCCATTATTGTACATGATTGTATATTATAGTGGATGCTTGGACATATATAGATAGGACTTTCTTGCTCGACATGATAGTATGCTATCTGGTTGCTCTTTATCGTAACATGTACACTTGTATCATTATACTGTCTCTCGGTTACATGTTGATAAAACCCTTAGGATGTGTACTTGACTACCAGGATTGTGATGCAGATCATACTAATAGGGCCAGGGTAGTCCACAAGTTCATCCTTTAATTGTTCCTTGTCGAGGGAGTATTGAGACAGGACATCGATATTCCTGAGGAGACTAGTGTGTACATTTCTTTACCCTGTATGGGGCGATGGATGATCCCACATCCATTGGTGTTTAACATCAATGATTGTACACAGGTGCTAATTGGAGAATGGGTACACCGAACAAGACTCGCCGAGAACTCCTAAATGGTATATACCTATCGTCATATAGCAGTTCTCTGGTGACACTGGTACAGGTTAGTCTGTAGACCCGAGATCGTTATAGAGTCTTGTGTGATTCCCACTGTGATTTGATTTCCTCCCTACCACGCTCAAGAGAGCGTGCAAACAGATGGGTTTTGGGTACAGTCCCGAGTCACATGGAAGCAATGAGCGATAGGAAGGGTTTCGTCTCTTCGGGTACAGGGAGTTGATGTTGCGCTATGCTCGATTGGCTATAACAGGAAATCCCTGGCCAGGGCTGATGATGAGATTTACTGGTAAGTGTTATCAGTAGTTGTAACAACTGAGCCCAATGCTACTAGTTTCTGTTACCGTATGATTGGTGTATGGTATTTATTTCATTGATCCTAATTGACTGTTGCTAGCATAAATTTTACCCGACAATTCATTTCTGCATATAACAATTTAAGGCATCTAAAATAAAATTAAAAATATTCGTCATGGCATGCTTGACACCCCTAACCCTGTCGTAGCGTCCGTGCATCGTGTTCTCGTCCCGTTCAGTGAAACGGGCGAGTTTGGACGGCTACGCGCACGTGCGTGTGTCCGTTTTGGGGTATGCTTTTTGGTTGTAAAATACTTCATTTTAAATTTTGGATCCCGCCTAAAATTTTCTTATTTCAATTTCAAATTTTTGGACCCGACCCGGACGCAATTTTGAAATATTTTACTTTGCGCCAAATCCCAATTTCTAATATTTTAACCGTCGATTATATTTAAATTTAGCCCCAGAATATTTTTTCCTTAAAATCTTTTCAAATCTCTCCCTACTGTGCCAACTAATGAAATCTTTTCCTAACCAAAATTTTATTTCCCCAGCCAATCAAACGTTTTCTTTTTCCCTTAGGCCCCACGAGCGCAACACTCTCTCTCTCTCTTTCTCCCCTTTCCCTCAAGCTACAATCCAATTTTCTCTCTCCCCCTATATTTTCTCTCCCCTCTCGATCTCTCTCCCCTCTCTATCTCTCTCCTCTCTCTCTCCTCTCGCAATCCCTCTCTCTCCCCCCGTCTCTCTCTCTATCTCTCTCCTCTGTCTCTATCTTTCTCTCTCTCTTCTCCTTTCTTCTCCTTTCTCCCTGCTCATGGTTCTTGATCTGTAGGTTCCGTCGCTGTCGTCGTAGGCCGACCGTCGGAGCTCCGTCGACGCCGTCGACCATCACGACCTCTTCACAATCCACAGTGAGTATCCTTCCCTCCTCTCCATCCTCCTTCCCCTCTTCCCTTCTTCTTCCTTTCATGTAATTCTTTAGTTGCTTACTGTTTTTGTATCTCGCCGGAATCCGGCCATGCCGACGACGTATCCCGACGATCCAGCGAGGTACCCTGACCTGTGTGGTTCCACTGTTCGTCGTTTGGGTTCATTCCGTGAACCGTGCGCCCGTCGCGAGTTTCCCCGCCGACGTTTTACGTTCCGTTTTCCGATTCGCGACCCGTCGAGGCAAGTACCCCTTGCTACATGCTAAATAATATTTTACATACACATTGATAACACCCTAAACCTGCAATTTAACTTTAGTACTATAATTCCCCATTTTCATGTTCAACGTCGTGTTATATCATTTTATCTTTCAAACTTGGAACCTACCATTTGCAATTACTGTTTTGAACCCAATAACCACATTTACAAGTTTTAATCACACATTCACTAATGACGTAGCCTATAGCACCTTCTCTATCGTTGTACTTCATTCGGACATTCGTGTATATTTAACCTGCATAAACTGTGATTTCATCCATGGAACTTATATATATATATATATATATATATATATATATATATCATTGCATTCATAAAATTCATAAACTGGTTAACATGATTTAACGGCCCTAACTGTCATGTTGTATTCTTATAATGTCACCTCGGACACACAATTGATAACTGTGCTGCTAATTAATCGATACTTCTTTATTGTTTAATTCGTTGCTTAAATCTATGTTGTTGATGACCATACTTGATTATGTAACTGAGTATGAGCACACCATGATATCGTTTACACCTTGACCTGACTTGCTAAATACATATTGATTGACCCGACATGGTACCGTATACTGCTTGACTTGACCTGATGCACCATGACCTGACCCGTTACCTGATCTTGTGCCTAATGCCAACAAACCTGACATGTAGTCCTCATGGACCGTTCCTGTTGTCTATCCAGACAAACCTGTTTACCTGATCATGTGTTGGCATTAGTTCTTGATTACAGAATACCTGACTTGACATACACATATAACTTGGGGGTATGGGGAAATCAAAGGTGAAACCTGACTTGTAACTCAACAGTTCGCTACTTATTCTGATCAGTTTTAGAGGCTAGGCCAGCCTTGGAATGATGCTGCTGACATCATTCATCTGTACATATTCCTGGTTAGTGCCTAGCGGCATGTCTCGGTTTCAGCCCGAGAATCTGGGACCGTGGTCCCGGGTATGCACGGGATACTATTGAATTACATCGATGATTCATCAATTTGGTTTCAAAGACTTTAAAACAGAAAATCTGATAGAACAGTCTAGTTTACCCACTGCACACTACCCTGCACTGCTCTGACTTATATTACTGTTACCCTTGCTTTATTCATGTTTATATTGCATTGCCTGTTACCCTGTTTATATTTTATTACTTGATGGCATGACGCGCTGACGTCTGGGTTTTGCATGGCCCAGATTCTGTACCGCTGTTGCAGTCCGAGCAGGAGTATTTCAGCCAACAGGCTGAGCTGTGAGGGTCAGCAGTAGTTAGTTTTCTTTCCTGCATTTTATTCCTGATGTGAGCCCGCATTATGGGACATACATTCCAGTTATTTGGTATTGGATCTTTCGCTTCCGCATTTTATTATTCTTGACTCATGTTATCTTGGATTATGGACATGTTTAGATAGTTTTATTTTTGTTCTTGATATCTCTACAGCCGTAATGTGACTGTGGATGGATACTTCCTACCCACAGGTAGCATGGTTGGCTATGTCACGTGCCCACTTTAGCGTACTCTGGGAAGCGGGGCGTGACATGGTTCTTTTGGTATCAGAGCCATAGGTTAGTCGGGTTGATTCTTTTTGTAGTTGGGTATTGTACCCAATACACGAATCAGGATACCCGTGTTTAGGAAACATGTCCTGCCATCTTACCATTTACCGTTCTTGAATCAAGTTCTTCCTGATTATATCTTCTACGATGTGCAAACTTCCTTTGTATATCGACCCGAAAACCTGATTCTTTGTTATCTCTAGGACTTAGGCGGCTTGGGTGGAGTTATGTAATTGTGGCTATGATACCGCAGCATAGTTACAATGCGGCACTCTATTTAAGTAACTTGGAGTTCTAGTCTTGATCTATATTTTAAATCTATCATCATGCTAATGTTGGGTGTTTTGATTTCAGGAAAATGGCAGATAAGAATTTGAAGACGTACCAAAGGCGTGTGGACGAAGCCGCCATGCTTGGAGTGATAAGGGGAATGCTGGAGAATCAAAAGAGACAGACCGAGCTGATCCAGCAGCAAGCGGAATCGTTTCAGGAAGGTTTGCAGATCGTTCAGCAGTCTGCGAACAATGTTGGAGCTAAACCAGTTGACCGAGTAGGGACCGTAGCAGATTTCAGGCGTTTGGGTCCGTCTACATTTACTGGTTTGGAGGAGCCGTTGCCAGCGGAGCAGTGGCTAGTTGACACAGAGAACTTGCTTATTGCGGCACAGATTCCAGATGAAAAAAGAGTTGATGTGGTACGCATTCAGTTAGTGGACTACGCCCGAGAATGGTGGCTTGTGGAGGAGAACCGCGTGCCCAAGCCGATCAAGTGGTCGGATTTTTCTAAGAGTTTCCTAGAGAAGTTCTTCCCGCGGACTGCACGGGAGGAAATGGAAGAGAAGTTCATCGGGCTAAAACAGAAGGGAGCACTCGTAGATATGCATGCAGCAGAATGGACGAGACTCAGCTGATTCGCTGGACCTTTAGTTGCCAACGATGCAGACAGGGCACGGAGGTTCATGCGCAGCTTGGACGTGGACATCCAGAGGCAGACTGTCTCCTTGGGTTTGACCACTTTCTCACAAGTACTTGCGGCAGCCCGAGAGCAGCAGAGTTTATCTGGAATGAAGGGGAGTTTGCAGCAGACAGCAGTTGCGGTAAGGAAGCCAGCATTTGTATCAAACCGAGCTCAGGGTCGCAGAGGTATTCCAGTGGACCGTCGAGGCGTAGCACCCATGAAGAAGCCTGTTGTCGTCGATCGAAGAAAGAGCATGACTTGTAACTACTGCAATTTACCTGGCCACGTGCAAAAGGATTGTCGAAGGAGGCTGGGACTCTGCTTGGTTTGTGGAGCGGCAGATCACGCTGTTAGTGCTTGTCCGTCGAAGCTTCGTACGAGGGATGATTTTCAAAAGCCTCCGCAGAGACCGTTCCAGGGACAGAAACAGCTGACTCAAGGACCAAATCAGGCTCGAGCTTTTACCTTGACAGCTGAAGAAGCTAAGGCGTCAGGAGAAGTTGTTTCAGGTACTCTACTCGTTCATGGTTTTCCCGCATTAGCGTTATTTGATTCTGGTGCATCCCATTGTTTTATGTCATCCAACTTTATAACTACACACTCGATTGACTGCACGACCCTGTCTAGTTTCTGGGACATACATACTGGGAATGGGAAAATCATAGCTAGTAGGGAATGTAAGGATTGTACAGTTGTTGTGTACGGACGGGAGCTTTTTGCAGATTTCTTGGTGATTGATACGGGCAGCTACGAGGTCGTCTTGGGAATGGATTTTCTTGGCACTTTCCACGCTCACATTGATTGTAGGGCAAGGAAAGTAATTTTCCAGATTCCCGGACATCCCGAGTTTAGCTTCATTGGGGGAAGCAGTTCTGTCGGGCCAGTCGAGTTTAGGGCTAGGCCGACAAATAGTATTCTTGCATCAATGGAAGTTGATAAAAGTGAAGAGCCGGCTGTTGTTCGCGATTTTATGGACGTGTTTGAAGATATATCGGGTTTACCGCCGAAGCGAGACGTGAAGTTCGCAATTGATCTTATTCGTGGTGCAGCGCCAGTATCCAAAACGTATTATCTAATGGCACCAGTAGAGTTGGAAGAAGTCAAGAAACAGGTTGCTGAATTGCTTGAGAAGGGTTGGATTCGAAGCAGTAACTCAGTTCTTCTAGTAAAGAAGAAGGGTGGCACAAGAAGGATGTGCATCGACTATCGAGAATTAAACCGGGTGACTATTAAGAACAAGTACCCGATCCCTCGCATTGGCGAACTTTTCGAGCAGCTTAGTGGCGCGAGGGTATTCTCGAAGCTGGATTTGCGATCCGGATATCATCAGGTCCGAGTAAAAGCAGAAGACATTTGCAAGACGGCGTTCCGAACTCGGTATGGACATTACGAATACTTAGTGATGCCCTTCGGAGTAACGAATGCGCCGGCAGTATTCATAGACTTGATGAACCGAATCTTTTCACCATTCTTGGACCAGTTTATTGTGGTATTCATTGACGATATTCTGGTTTACTCGAAGAGTTGTGGAGAGCATGCGGAACATTTGAAGATCGCACTGCAAACGTTGAGACAAGAGAAGTTGTATGCGAAGATGAGTAAGTGCGAGTTTTGGCTGGAGGAAGTAAAGTTTTTGGGGCATGTTGTGTCTGGCGATGGAATTGCCGTCGATCCAGAAAAGATTGCAGCAGTACGAGATTGGCCGATTCCAAAGAATGTTGCGGAAATAAGAAGTTTTCTTGGACTCGCCGGGTATTACAGGAGATTTGTGGAGAACTTTGCTCGTCTGGTGGAGCCGTTAACCAAGCTTACGCGCAAGGAGGTATCTTTTGTATGGACGGACAAATGTGCGTTAGCTTTTGAGACGTTGAAGCAGAAATTGATAACTGCCCCTATTCTGACCGTGCCAGACAATTCCAGAGGATTGGTGATTCACAGCGACGCATCTGGGAAAGGATTGGGATGTGTTTTGATGTAGCATGGGAAGGTTGTAGCGTACGCATCGAGACAGTTGAAGACCCATGAGAAGAATTACCCAACGCATGACTTGGAGCTTGCGGCTGTGATTTTCGCGTTGAAAATTTGGAGACACTACCTTTTAGGCGAAAGGGTCGAAGTTTTTACTGATCATAAGAGCTTGAAGTATGTGTTCACGCAGAAAGAGCTTAATATGAGCAACGTAGATGGTTGGAGCTGATGGCTAACTACGATCTGGATCTTAAGTACCATCCGGGGAAGGTTAATGTCGTGCCAGATGCTCTTAGTCGGTTACCAGCAATTCAGGTGTTAACTACGCAGAAGGAGCTCGTTGAAGATTTTCGAAGATTTGACTTGGAGGTTGTGCTACCGCATTCTTCGGGACAGTTGATGCAGCTGCAAGTACATTCGTCATTGATCGAGAATATTAAAACAGCGCAATCACAGGATCCTAGACTGCAAAAGTTTCGAGAGCAGGTTGAAGCCGAACTACGAACAGATTTATTGATCCACGAAGATGGATCGTTGAAGTATGGTAGCCGGTTGTGTGTACCAAAGAGAGATACTCATGAAGAACTTATGAAAGAAGCACACAGTTCAGCTTATTCTGTGCATCCAGGAGGCACAAAGATGTACCGAAATATTCGACAGCATTTCTGGTGGGAAGGCATGAAACGGGAGATTGCTCGCTTTGTGGCAAAGTGCTTGGTGTGTCAGCAAGTTAAGGCTGAACATCAAAGGGTTGCTGGTTTATTGCAACCACTTCCGATTCCTCAGTGGAAGTGGGAACATATAACCATGGATTTCGTGACGGCTTTACCGCAGAGTCCAAAAGGCAACAATGCTGTATGGGTGATTCTTGATCGATTGACCAAGGCAGCTCACTTTATCCCTTTTCGGGTTGGTCAATCAACTGAGACTTTGGCGGAGCGGTACATGCAAGAGATTGTAAGATTGCATGGAGTACCGGTGAGCATCATGTCCGATCGGGACACTCGGTTCTTATCACTTTTGGCGGAGTTTACAGGAAAGTTTGGGGACTCGATTGAAGTTTAGCACAGCTTATCATCCTCAAACTGATGGTCAGTCGGAGAGAACAATCCAAACTCTTGAAGATATGTTGAGAGCATGCATGTTGGACTTCAAGGGTTCTTGGGAGGATCATCTACATTTGGTGGAGTTTTCTTACAACAACAGTTTTCAGGCAACTATCCAGATGGCTCCATTTGAAGCTTTGTATGGTCGTAAATGCCGTTCACCTGTTTGTTGGGACGATATCGGTGAACGAAGATTATTGGGACCAGATTTGGTTGTGCAGACAGTTGAGAAGGTTAACACTATCAGAAATCATATGAAGGCAGCACAAGACCGACAGAAGAGTTGGGCAGACACGTCAAGAAGACCTCTAGAGTTCGCCGTGGGTGATTTGGTATTCTTGAAAATATCACCGACTAGAGGGGTGATTCGTTTTGGAAGTCGAGGAAAGCTCAGTCCTCGATTTGTTGGACCCTTTGAGATCTTGGAGCGTGTTGGTGAGGTAGCGTATCGTTTGGCGTTACCGCAGTCCTTGGCGAATGTGCACGATGTGTTTCACGTATCTCAACTCCGTAAGTATGTTCGTGATGAAACGCATGTATTGGATCATTCGGAGCTGACAGTACGAGAAGACTTGACTTTTGAGGAGCGACCGATTGAAATCGTGGATCGAAGAGAAAAAGTTCTTAAGAACAAGATGATCCCTCTTGTGCTTGTTTCTTGGGGAAATCGCTCGCATGGAGAGTCCACTTGGGAACGAGAAGATAAAATCCGGCAGAAGTTTCCTCGTCTTTTCTTGTCGTTATTTGTTGTCTATCTTTGTATTCTTGGAATTTCGAGGACGAAATTCTTTTTGTAGTTGGGTATAATGTAACAACTGAGCCCAATGCTACTAGTTTCTGTTACTGTATGATTGGTGTATGGTATTTATTTCATTGATCCTAATTGACTGTTGCTAGTATAAATTTTACCCGACAATTCATTTCTGCATATAACAATTTAAGGCATCTAAAATAAAATTAAAAATATTCGTCATGGCATGCTTGACACCCCTAACCCTGTTGTAGCGTCCGTGCATCGTGTTCTCGTCCCGTTCAGTGAAACGGGCGAGTTTGGACGGCTACGCGCACGTGCGTGTGTCCGTTTTGGGGGTATGCTTTTTGTTGTAAAATATTTCATTTTAAATTTTGGATCCCGCCTAAAATTTTCTTATTTCAATTTCAAATTTTTGGACCCGACCCGGACGCAATTTGGAAATATTTTACTTTGCGCCAAATCCCAATTTCTAATATTTTAACCGTCGATTATATTTAAATTTAACCCCAGAATATTTTTTCCTTAAAATCTTTTCAAATTTCTCCCTACTGTTCCAACTAGTGAAATCTTTTCCTAACCAAAATTTTATTTCCCCAGCCAGTCAAACGTTTTCTTTTTCCCTTGGACCCCATGAGCGCAACACACTCTCTCTCTCTCCTTTCCCTCAAGCTAAAATCCAATTTTCTCTCTCCCCCTATATTTTCTCTCCCCTCTCGATCTCTCTCCTCTCTCTCTCCTCTCACAATCCCTCTCTCTCCCCCCGTCTCTCTCTATCTTTCTCTCTCTCTTCTCCTTTCTTCTCCTTTCTCCCTGCTCATGGTTCTTGATCTGTAAGTTCCGTCGCTGTCGTCGTAGGCCGACCGCCGAAGCTCCGTCGACGCCGTCGACCATCACGACCTCTTCACAATCCACAGTGAGTATCCTTCCCACCTCTCCATCCTCCTTCCCCTCTTCCCTTCTTCTTCCTTTCATGTAATTCTTTAGTTGCTTACTGTTTTTGTATCTCGCCGGAATCCGGCCGTGCCGACGACGTGTCCCGACGATCCAGCGAGGTACCCTGACCTGTGTGGTTCCACTGTTCGTCGTTTGGGTTCATTCCGTGAACCGTGCGCCCGTCGCTAGTTTCCCCGCCGACGTTTTACGTTCTGTTTTCCGATTCGCGACCTGTCGAGGCAAGTACCCCTTGCTACATGCTAAATAATATTTTACATACACATTGATAACACCCTAAACCTGCAATTTAACTTTAGTACTATAATTCCCCATTTTCATGTTCAACGTCGTGTTATATCATTTTATCTTTCAAACTTGGAACCTACCATTTGCAATTACTGTTTTGAACCCAATAACCACATTGACAAGTTTTAATCACACATTCACTAATGACGTAGCCTATAGCACCTTCTCTATCGTTATACTTCATTCGGACATTCGTGTACATTTAACCTGCATAAACTATGATTTCATCCATGGAACTTATATATATATATATATATATATATATATCATTGCATTCATAAAATTCGTAAACTGGTTAACATGATTTAACGGCCCTAACTGTCATGTTGTGTTCTTATAATGTTGATAACACCTCGGACACACAATTGATAACTGTACTGCTAATTAATCGATGCTTCTTTATTGTTTAATTCGTTGCTTAAATCTATGTTGTTGATGACCATGCTTGATTATGTAACTGAGTATGAGCACACCATGATATCGTTTACACCTTGACCTGACTTGCTACATACATATTGATTGACCCGACATGGTACCGTATACTGCTTGACTTGACCTGATGTACCATGACCTGACCCGTTACCTGATTTTGTGCCTAATACCAACAAACCTGACATGTAGTCCTCATGGACCGTTCTTGTTGTCTATCCAGACAAACCTGTTTACCTGATCCTGTGTTGGCATTAGTTCTTGATTACGGAATACCTGACTTGACATACACATATAACTTGGGGGTATAGGGAAATCAAAGGTGAAACCTGACTTGTAACTCAACAGTTCGCTACTTGTTCTGATCAGTTTTAGAGGCTAGGCCAGCCTTGGAATGATGCTGCTGACATCATTCATCTGTACATATTCCTGTTTAGTGCCTAGCGGCATGTCTCGGTTTCAGCCCGAGAATCTGGGGCCGTGGTCCCGAGTATGCACGGGATACTATTGAGTTACATCGATGAATCATCAATTTAGTTTCAAAGACTTTAGAACAGAAAACCTGATAGAACAGTTTAGTTTACCCACTGCACACTACCCTGCACTGCTCTGACTTATATTACTGTTACCCTTACTTTATTCATGTTTATATTGCATTGCCTGTTACCCTGTTTATATTTTATTACTTGATGACATGACGCGCTGACGTCTGGGTTTTGCATGGCCCAGATTCTGTACCGCTGTTGCAGTCCGAGCAGGAGTATTTCAGCCAACAGGTTGAGCTGTGAGGGTTAGCAGTAGTTAGTTTTCTTTCCTGCATTTTATTCCTGATGTGAGCCCGCATTATGGGACATACATTCCAGTTATTTGGTATTGGATCTTTCGCTTCCGCATTTTATTATTCTTGACTCATGTTATCTTGGATTATGGACATGTTTAGATAGTTTTATTTTTGTTCTTGATATCTCTACAGCCGTAATGTGACTGTGGATGGATACTTCCTACCCACAGGTAGCATGGTTGACTATGTCACGTGCCCACTTTAGCGTACTCTGGGAAGCGGGACGTGACAGTAGTTTCTCGACCCGTTATGACCCTCACATCGGCAAGACTTATCAAGTTATTGGGGTCTGACGTTTACCACCCCCAAATTCGATATACGACATATCAGAGAAAAGCCCGGACTGTACGGTAGTGTTACTTACTGCATTCACGGGAGTATGGACAAGCTTGCTTTTTGATCTTCTGATCGCTCAATACCTGGGTAGCCGTTACGTCCAGCTAGTACCGCTGACGGCTTGTGGGTAACTGATATGATCATTACCTACTGCTGACGTATTGACGAGTCCTACACAGAGGTTTCCTAGCTCAAGCGAGACGAAGTAGGACACATATGTGATACCGTATTCTAATCTCGCGATATATGATATCAGTCGGTTATATGAGATATAGCCGGGTTATTGAATCAAGTGTTGATTCGATAAGTTAATATAAATGATATTACTCGGTTATATGTGATATAGCCGGATTATTAAATCAAGTGTTGATTTAATAATTTAATATATAATTATATATTTGATATATTAATATATATTAACTAATATTAGCTCACTTAAGAATTTCTTTTCTACTAATACATTTAAATATATATGTGATATATATTAATGTATTTAATTTTGTGCCATGATTGATGATACATTGGACATGGGTGTATGAGACTCATACCAAACTAAAAATAATTTGGGGATTTAATTATTAAGGGATAAATCAAAATTATGTGGAAATTGGCATGGTTTAGGATGCTTCTGGAAGCATATAGAAACCTTGACTCAGTCCACTAATTTTGTTTTACTCTAGATATTTATTAATCCAACAATTATCTTTAGCCATGGTTAAGTCTCTACAAATATCATTTGTGAAATTTTCCCACCCATGGTTAAGATGGTTCACACTTGTTCATCTTCTTCATCTCCTTCTTTGCTCTCTGGCTTTTGAGTGAGGTGAAGAAAGAAATAGAGAAATAATTCTAAAGTGAGCAAAATTCCTACTTCATCAACCTATACCAAACTAGCCATTTAGTATAGGTTGTTTACTTCACTAATCCATCAATTAATGAATAGGTAACTTGAGTTAAAGATTCTTCGACGTAGATAAACTTCGGTCTCGAAAATCCTTAAGCAAGCTTGTTCCTTTCGCCTAGTGGAACCTAAGAAGAGTTCGGAGACCACTACTTGGAGCTAAAGGACTACTACACGGAGCTTTAGAAGTGAAGGGCCGGTCTACTAAGATTGTATTCCTTGTTCACTTAGTGTAAAGGTGTTTACATGCTTAAAAACCCCTAATTCTCTAGTTCGATTCTTGGATGGTGTTCTTAGCACTCTAGATTTTTTTAAATTGCATACTCGATACTTGCTAAAACCTAGTGGTAGTGCTAAGTGACCCCAACAGTGGTATCAGAGCCAAGCTAGAGCATTAGGAGTGGCCTAAACGACGTTAAAGTGTTCGATCGAACATCGAAACCCAAACTTTTCCCCCTCTCTAGAAATTTTTCCAAATGTTGGATTTTTCCATATTAAAAATATGCAGAAAATTGTGCAGAGTTTTGTATGGATCCCCAAGAAAACGAGGGCCCAACTCGACCAAACGGCCGCGCAACCACGGCCAAACCATGGGTTTAGCCGCAGTTCCGCGGCGCCGTTGGTGAGGCAGGGAACGTGCCTTCTTATGCTGATCCATAGGTACTTGTGGCACATTCTGGGTATTTTTAAATGTGACTCAAGTGTTGAGGTCTCGGGGAATTTTTGGTGTATGATAAATCGATCGAAATGTTTAATATCGTCTAGATATCTGTAATATGTGATACAATATTTGGAATCCGCAATAATTGGTTTTGTGAAAACTAGTTAGTAAATTGTAAATCTAGCAATTTAGTCTCATCGATCGGTTGCCACGGGGTTTTGATTCGGATCAAAACTCCGTCGCAATCGCGTATAGTACGCAAACACTCGCCGGGCAACACTAATAGATAGCCACGCCCCATCGCCCCGACTAAATGACTGTAGAAGAACCCCGTTGCCAAAAGCATCCGTTCAGGTGCTCGCGACCGCGGTGTTCCGCCTAAGTGCACTTCGTCGACGGCATCGGGGGTGCGGCCGTCTGCTAATGTTTCCAACGAGCATTCGATCATTTGTTGGGAATCTTGTTGAATTGCCTGACTGGTTATTGAAAAGTGTTTTCAATTTGAGATTAAAATGCCGGGTTTATAATGTTAGGCATGAAATTCAAAATATGTGATATTCCGGGTTTATGATGTCTAAAGAATTTATGCGGTTAGGCATAAAATCCGAAATATGTGATATTTCGGGTTTATGATGTTTAAGGATGTTGCGGATTCTAATTATTGTAGTTTTCATTTTCTTTTCTGCGACCGTAAGTGTAATATGTGGTGTATCGCCGGTTTCGTTGCTATACGTCAACGACAATTGGGATACGCATATTTACTTACGTTGATGACATATAATGTTATGTGTTGCTGTTATATGTGTTAGCTATAATGCCCTCAAGGCAATTATCGTAATCACAGGCACGTGATTGTGATGATTGAGGAAGGGCCTATACCGATAAAACAGTCTTACTCGAGATGATAGTATGCTATCTGGTTTGTCTTTATCATCATGATAGAGCCTATAGGATTCTAGCTTGACCACCAGCATTATGATGGCGATCATATACGTGGGAGCTGGGGGTCTATAAGCGCATTCTTAAATACCCCTAGTCGTGGGAGTATCGAGACCGGGCATCGATACTCCAGCGTAGACTGGTGTATACTTATCTAGACCGTGACGAGGGGCGGTGGCCGGTCTCATAAGCCATTGGTGTTAGTTGTTCACCTAAGATAGTATACAGGTGCTCATTGGGTTATGAGTACACTGGACGGACTCGCCGGGAACATGCTAGTTGGTATTATACCTATTGTCAGATAGCAGTTCCCTGGTGACATGTGTACAGGTTAGTCTGTCGACCTGGGATCGTCATTTGTCTCGTGTGAGTTCCCACTGTGCTTTGATTACTACCCTACCACGCTCAAAGGAGACGTGCAAACAGGTTTTAATTGGGTACAGTCCCGAGCCACATGGAGGCAGTGAGCGGATCATCAGGGATTCATTTCTCCCGGTATTGGGGGTTGATGTCGCACAGTGCACGGGTGGCCATCACCTGAAATCCTCGGCCGGGGTAATGGAGAATTACTGATTTGGATCGGTAGTTTCTCAGGAGGTGATGGGTTTCATACCGACACGAATTATCGCGTTATTAGAGGTCTGACTTTATCCACCCCCTAGACTCGATATTCGATACTCTTAGACGAACAGACCGGAGTGTACGGATATTGTCACTGACAGGCTCAGTAGGGGTTCGGATGAGTTTGCTCGTCGGCCTTCCTTTCACTCAATACCTGGGTAGCCATTACGTACAACTAGTGCCACTGACGTGCTTGTGGTTAAACCCACTGCCAGCGTATTGACGAGTCTTTAGAGTCCCACACAGAGGGTTTTCACGGTTCAGGCGATATGGTGTAGGCGACGTATGTTGATACATACAGGTGTCCGATTAAATATGTGCACGGACTGCACAGACTTTAATCGGACGGTTGATAATACTAGCGGCTTAAGATTAAGCCAGATTGTTAAATCAAGTTTTGATTTAATAATTTACGTATATGTATTCTAGTATTATTGCTCACTATTCATTTTCTCTCTTGGCTATTCGTATTTTCATACGAATACGCGTATGTGTATTTCGATACATGTACCGGGAAGCATTCCGTATTTATACGGAATGGCTTCTAGAAGATGCCACCTCATTATTGACTTTCTTTAGAAAATCACATGTTTTGATGAGTTGGAATTGGTGACATGGCAAGGCATGGGCTTTAGGTCAAAGCATGGCTTTTGTGCATGTTGTGATTGGTATGGATTGAATTCTTTATTGTAATTTGGTAAGTGTTTTGTGTGCATTATTTTTTAGGTGAGGAGAGAGGGGGCCGGCCACTTCTTGGTGGGGTTTTCCTTGGCTCATTTGATGATTCACTTGAGTCACTCTCTCTAGCTCACTCTCATTTACTAATACACCCAAAACACTTAACCAATTTCAAAGCTCATGCCATTCCAAGCCTTCATGATCTCCACATCTTCCATGGTTGTTCTATGAGCATAAAAATTTTGAGAGAAAGTTTTAGTGACACTATCCTACACTCCCCACTCTCCATTACTAGCAATTTTGAAGAGTCGGTTGGTTCGCTTGGCGAACCTGAAACTTGCGCCGTTTCCCTCAGGTGGATCATCGGAGATGAAGGAAGACCGGCGACCAAACTCGATCCGCATCACTTGGAGCTTGGAAATGGTTGAAGACCCGAAAGACTTGGTTCATTAGGTATAATCATTATATCTCTTTTGTTAGATTGCTAGTTTTAGTGTTTATGGGTTCGATCTTGGGATTGGGTTCCGTCGGCGCCAGATTTTTATTCGTCGTTTTTGTTCCGCACCGGCCACTTTTGATGGCCGGGGCGCCGGCATAACCCAGCAGTGGTATCAGAGCCACCCATAAACCATTACTAGCTAGGTTGCACGAAGTTAGAACATCGATCGATCAAAATTTCAAAATCAATTTTCCGTTTTGCCAAGTTTCTGTCGATTTCTGAAAGTGCTCCAAAAATTATTTCCAGAGGCTTAAAAATCCGTGCAGACGATTTTATGGGTGCAGAAAAAATTTGGGCTCCTGAGACCTCCAAAGCGCCGCGGAATCGCCGCACTTACCCCCTATTAGCGGCGGTTCCGCAACCATTTAGTGGCGACGGGCCATAAAATATTTCCTGTAGCTCATAACTTGGAATTGTGATTTTTTGTGATATATGGTTTTGCCCCAGATTCATTTGAGTACTGGATTTGCTTTTGGGGCCTTTACGGAAATTTTAATCGATCAAAATTTTAACTGTGTAATTATCAGTACTTAGTTTAGCATCTGCGACCGTGAATGTCACTCGATCGGTAAACCCGTCTAATTGCTATATGTTCTTTTAGACGAGTTTGCGAACGTGACATTCACGTTGATGTTCTGTGTTGTGCTGTGTTGTGGCTGGTTTGTCGTGGTGGATAACCGGAAGTGCAATGTTAGTAGTACAGTTCAGATTCATATATATTTGTATTGCGGGGCGAGCGTCCGACATGTGGACTGCCGTCACTGCCTGTTTGTATATATTCTTTTGGGGCACGACCGGGCTGATGTCGATGTCACCCTTGTATATTATTTTCTTTTCTGTACTAGGATTACCCCGCGGTGGAGTGCACGAATAGCCGGGTTCTAGAGGGCAACAGATCAGCATCTCATGGCGTTGAGACGGAGGGGACCTTACGCTAGAATTGACGGGCTATTCGCCGCACTCGTAGGGGTATAAGTTGACCCAAGGAGGGGTGCCCAAGTTACCGGATTCCGTGAAGTGCTGGGTTGGTCCATTCACTTTGCTGAAGGGGGCTGCCTCGCTTCAGATTTTGGCGGGTAACTTGCCGCGCTCGTAGGAGTCTAGGACTTTCATTGCACAGGCTATCCACACGACCAGGAGAACGTCGGGTTTTCATTTATGGCTCAATGGAAACCCGGGGATCCCAGATTATCTGTATTGTTCTGTGATGCTTATTACTTTTCTGTGATGTTGCATTTATCATGTCTGGAACGATTATTATATATATACTAGTAGATGTTGTATATGTTTTACACCCGCGCTAGTCCAGTCCCCGCTCTATCGTTAGTTAAGTAACCTAACGGGTGATGACGGGACCCGGTGGCGAATGCGGATGGCATATACGTACATTATATTTTCGTTCTTTTTTGGTGTGATTAATTGATGGGACTGCATTGATTCTTATCAATACAAGGATAAAACAAACATATATTTGATGTTGTTGGAACCAATTTTAAAAACTGACATTACAGACGTACGCTTTTGCTTTGCACAGTGGTATTCGGTTATGAATATCCAGCACCTCATTCGACGAGGCAAGGGCCGAGATCCCTTCATCGAGAGTGACCCCTTGAGTGAAAGTTTGCATCAACGTAATAACTTTACTATAGTCGATTATTTTTGCTTTGCATCGTGGTATTCAATTTGGAATATCCTGCATCTCATTCGACGAGGAAAGAGCCGAGATCCCTTCACCGGGAGTGACCTCTTTAACAAAGGTTTTCACAGCTATATTTCTATAAAAGCTATCCGGTTTCTTCAACGATATCAAGTTCATTACGTTAAAGGTTTTTCGCCAAAAACCATTCGTAGTCCTCCGTCATTTCAGACGGGTAGCACTTAGTATTCATGCTATGTTTGTTGGCCTACGTCAAGGCATGGTGTATGGTAGCTATTTGTTACTTTTCTGTTGTATGGATAGATGTGTTGGTTTGGAACAGTCGTACTACCTTGTTGGCCTATGTCAAGGGTATGTACGGGTGGATTCAAATTAACCTGGATAATAACGGGTAGAACTTGACATGTGACTTATGATTTGTTGGCCTACGTCAAGGTCATAAGAGCATGGGATAAAAATCACATCGGGAGTTTCAAACATACAGGAAACTTGCCAGGCATGCGCATACCTTCTGGAGTGTGATAACTTGAGTGGCTTCCATCAAGTTATCATGCGATGATAGTTGGATCCCGATTCCCACTGATGAGTAGGATTACTCCTCGGGTAATTCCGACTAATTTTCCTTTTGGGTTTGGAGGAGGATTCGAGAAAATAGTGGGAGCCATCCAGATTAGATAAAGTGATTATCCATTCTGATCTAGGTTAGAGTGCACGCTGAGTGTTTCTTCTCTCTCTCTGGCAGCGACCATGGCAGCGACCATGGCTCTACACAATAACTCAATGACCAAGTTAACCGAACTTTCTTAGAAACACTGGATTTTGGATTGTCCAAGTTGCATACATCATTACCGCTCCTCCTTCTACCCTTTGTGTTTCTCCAGAACACCCCGTATTATTACGAACATTCACTTCCATTGGATAAAACCATCGTATGATTATATACGAACTCGATAGAACTTTTTCGAGGATGGTTTCTGGTTCTGGAGAAAATGAATAGGACTATTCAGTTGTCTTTTATCATCACCTTCTCTCCGGTTGTGAGTACTCCTAGGATTAGGAGACAGTACACCTATTACGCTTATTGGATAGTTTTCTTCCAAACCATAGGCAGGTGCCGAAAGGTAAGGAATGAAGAAAACCAATTAGCCTAAGTGTGGTGTGCAGAAAGTAATAAGTAAAGACAAATAAAGGGATTAGAAAGAGGGCAAAGTAAAATGCGACTGCTATGATTCACGACCAAACCACGTATTTCATCGCCACACCTTTGTATTTCTCCAGAACACCCCGTATCACTACGAACATCCAATTCCATTGGATAAATCCATCGTATGGTTATATACGAACTCGAAGGAACTTTTTCGAGGATGGATTCTGGTTCAGGAGAAATAGAATAAGGACTATTCAGTTGTCTTTTATCATCACCTTCTCTCAGGTTGCGAGTACTCCTAGATTAGGAGAGTACGCCTATTACGCTTATTGGATAGTCTTCTTCCAAACCATAGGTTGGTGCCGAACGGTAGGGAAAGAAGAAAACTATTTAAGTCTAACGAAGGTGTACAGAAGGTAACGACTAAAGACAAATAAAGGGATTTGAAGAGATGGCAAAGAAATATATGGTTACAGTCATAAATCTGGATAATGGAAGAGGCATTACTAGGAATACCCGGATACCCTTTTGAAACATTTTCATGTTTCAGTTTCACTGTGCATTGTTAATTGTAAACTGATTTCCTAATTAGACCCTTACTCCAGGGTATGTATTTACCAGATAAGATTCTCACATCTGTATAGTTTTACAGATGATGAGTCGGAGTAAGTTATTGGGAATTAGGTGACCATCCTCATTATATCGGAATTCGTTGTAATTGGTGATATTTGAGGAAATCTCCTGGGCACAGTTTTCAACCTACGACGCACAGGATTTGAGTTATTCAACTCAAGAGACTTATACAAAGTATTGTATGTTGTCCAGTGTCCATTAGGACAAAGGGGAAGGTCCTCGTACTATATTATGTTTACTTATGACTTCTCTAGTTTTAGACAAGCGTCTCGTAGAAATACAAGGTCTAAGTTTTGAGAAGTTATAAGTGTAAGAATAAAGTAGAGAACCACGTGTTGCAAGTATCAGGATTCTTCAAGGTGATTGAAGAAGTAGATATTTGTGTTTGGTGTTCAGTTGATAGTAATGGTTTTGAGAACTGGATTCTCTTTCAGGTTATTCATATATGGATGCACTCCTAGTTGAGTAATACTGATTAGCCTCATTCCATTTGGCAGATATGCACTGGAGACAGCTGCATGATTTTGAATCTGGTTCCAATAAAATTAGTGCCTTTTGTTTCTGTATGGTATATAGAATCGATTTGTATCTTAACGATGTTAAGATATAGGGAGTTGTCCGGCTGATGCTTAAAACCAAAATCTGGACAAACTCAGGGCACGTTTCAGTAATGGCCGTTTGTGGGTTATCCCGGGCTTTCACGAGGGTTAACTTTCTACCATAAGGAAGATCAATAGTGATATTGTTCTTAACTCGCCACCAGTTTTAATAAAATGGATTTTTTCAGAAAACAGTAGTGGGAGTATGGTAGAACTAAAAGTGATTACAGAACCGCAAACAATTACTGATAATTTAATATAACCTAAGGATTCAATTGAATTTGACATTCCATTAGCCACTCCGCAGATATGGTGGGTAACCTCAGGCACCCGAGAGGTACTTCGGTCTTCTCAGAGACGGTGACAGGGAGGTTCTTGTTTATCCAGACTTGCCATTGCTGCTGTTCCAGATTATGAGACCCGGCAGGAGGATGAATATAGCGTCGTTCTAAACCAGCTTTAGAAGTGTACGTATATATGACTCTGCCAGAGGGTTGTTGTGGTCAGTGGGAGCAGCGGAAGCATAGTGGACAAGTAGCTTGTGTCTATTTATAAACTAAAGCAGATATAGCGGAGATAGATCATCTATCTTTGATGTGACAGTCATGGGTTTGACTTCATCAGAAGGTAGTAGGGTGTGATGTCCTGGTATTTGGATGACATACACAGAGTAGGAAGTAAAATTCATATACTACGATCGGTTATACTGTAGTTGTCGCACAGTGATTTCTCCACAAAGGATTTGGATATTATATCTGGCATTCTGGTTACTAGATCTATGGTTTTAGATCTAGATTTGGGTAGTTTCCTAATCTGGGTACTTAGACAGCATTCTAAAGGAATTTTAGAATGGACAACTCCTGGCATGGTGGTAAACCTGCAAGTGGTGGATTCACCCTCTCTAAAGGTGTCTTAAAGACTAAAGGGGAGAAGGATGTGCATGATTGGTATATGAATTGCTTAGGCAATTGAGTCAATCATGATATGTCAAGTACCACACCAGATGTTTTTGCACTAGATGCAATAAATTGAGATATTAACCCAATCCTGGAGAAACGTTAGGAAGCAGTTTATGAGCAAAAGTGAATGTTCTAAGGATTTGATAACGGCAGCCTCCTTCGAGAGATGGTTATCATTCCAGGCTTCCAAAGTGACATGGATGACAGAGTGACTGTCAGAGTTATAGTCTTTCCCTCTTACGAGGGGCAATAGTTTGGACAGGTGGTCCAAGCGGATACTGAGGGAGGCATGGCACATGATACTGATTAAATTCAGTTGACGATACAGTCTAAGAAGTTTGGATTTGGAGTTCATTTATGAACTAGGTCCCATCAGATGTCCAGACATATTTTAAGACAGGTATTACTCAATTCGGAAGATGGATTTCTCCGCGAACTTGAGATAAAGAGAGACATAGAAAGAAACATTGGAGCGGATCCACTCACTGAGGCTATTCCTCAAACACATTAGTTTCACAAACAGGCTTTGCGAAACTGATTGGTAGAGGAGTTGGGTGTTCGGTACCACACGGGCTGTGAGTATGCGACATCGCAATAATTAGCCTTAATTGCAAGTAGGAGATTGTTGGCTATAATGCCCTCAAGGCAATTATCGTAGTCACAGGCACGTGATTGTGATGATTGAGGAAGGGCCTATACCGATAAAACAGTCTTACTCGAGATGATAGTATGCTATCTGGTTTGTCTTTATCATCATGATAGAGCCCATAGGATTCTAGCTTGACCACCAGCATTATGATGGCGATCATATACGTGGGAGCTGGGGGTCTATAAGCGCATTCTTAAATACCCCTAGTCGTGGGAGTATCGAGACCGGGCATCGATACTCCAGCGTAGACTGGTGTATACTTATCTAGACCGTGACGAGGGGCGGTGGCCGGTCTCATAAGCCATTGGTGTTAGTTGTTCACCTAAGATAGTATACAGGTGCTCATTGGGTTATGAGTACACTGGACGGACTCGCCGGGAACATGCTAGTTGGTATTATACCTATTGTCAGATAGCAGTTCCCTGGTGACATGTGTACAGGTTAGTCTGTCGACCTGGGATCGTCATTTGTCTCGTGTGAGTTCCCACTGTGCTTTGATTACTACCCTACCACGCTCAAAGGAGACGTGCAAACAGGTTTTAATTGGGTACAGTCCCGAGCCACATGGAGGCAGTGAGCGGATCATCAGGGATTCATTTCTCCCGGTATTGGGGGTTGATGTCGCACAGTGCACGGGTGGCCATCACCTGAAATCCTCGGCCGGGGTAATGGAGAATTACTGATTTGGATCGGTAGTTTCTCAGGAGGTGATGGGTTTCATACCGACACGAATTATCGCGTTATTAGAGGTCTGACTTTATCCACCCCCCTAGACTCGATATTCGATACTCTTAGACGAACAAACCGGAGTGTACGGATATTGTCACTGACAGGCTCAGTAGGGATTCGGATTAGTTTGCTCGTCGGCCTTCCTTTCACTCAATACCTGGGTAACCATTACGTACAGCTAGTGCCGCTGACGTGCTTGTGGTTAAACCCACTGCCAGCGTATTGACGGGTCTTTAGAGTCCCATACAGAGGGTTTTCACGGTTCAGGCGATATGGTGTAGGCGACGTATGTTGATACATACAGGTGTCCGATTAAATATGTGCACGGACTGCACAGACTTTAATCGGACGGTTGATAATACTAGCGGCTTAGGATTAAGCCAGATTGTTAAATCAAGTCTTGATTTAATAATTTACGTATATGTATTCTAGTATTATTGCTCACTATTCATTTTCTCTTTTGGCTATTCGTATTTTCGTACGAATACGCGTATGTGTATTTCGATACATGTACCGGGAAGCATTCCGTATTTATACGGAATGGCTTCTAGAAGATGCCACCTCATTATTGATTTTCTTTAGAAAATCACATGTTTTGATGAGGTGGAATTGGTGACATGGCAAGGCATGGCCTTTAGGTCAAAGCATGGCTTTTGTGCATGTTGTGATTGGTATGGGTTGAATTCTTTATTGTAATTTGGTAAGTGTTTTGTGTGCATTATTTTTTAGGTGAGGAGAGAGGGGGCCGGCCACTTCTTGGTGGGGTTTTCCTTGGCTCATTTGATGATTCACTTGAGTCACTCTCTCTAGCTCACTCTCATTTACTAATACACCCAAAACACTTAGCCAATTTCAAAGCTCATGCCATTCCATGCCTTCATGATCTCCACATCTTCCATGGTTGTTCTATGAGCATGAAAATTTTGAGAGAAAGTTTTAGTGACACTATCATACACTCCCCATTCTCCATTACTAGCAATTTTGAAGAGTCGGTTGGTTCGCTTGGCGAACCTGAAGCTTGCGCCGTTTCCCTCGGGTGGATCATCGGAGATGAAGGAAGACCGGCGACCAAAGTCGATCCGCATCACTTGGAGCTTGGAAATTGTTGAAGACCCGAAGGACTTGATTCATTAGGTATAACCATTCTATCTCTTTTGTTAGATTGCTAGTTTTAGTGTTTATGGGTTCGATCTTAGGATTGGGTTCCGTCGGCGTCAAATTTTTCTTCGTCGTTTTTGTTCCGCACCAGCTACTTTTGATGGCCGGGGCGTCAGCATAACCCAGCAATATGTTACATTGGATCGTTGTGTTTGGATAGCCGGAGATTTTTGCGTGAGATAAAAGTTTTTCATTTTCATTCATAAAAAACTTTTGTATGTAATATTCTTTTATTGGGATACTTCCGGGTTGAGGATGATGTCACCATTGATGTATATTATTTACTTTTCCGTATTATGATAGACCCAAGGCGGAGAGCACAAGTAACCGAGTTCTAGAGTCCAGTGGGAAACCATCTCGAGGAGTCGAGACCGGGTCTCCTAATTCTAGAATTGGCAGGGTTGCTTGCCGCTCTCGTAGGGGTCTAGGAATGTGGGTTTAGCTATTCATCACAACCATGAAATCCGTGTTTTTACTGGCTTAATTTAAAACACGGACCTCCTAATATATCCAATATTTCATATGTTGACTTCTGCTGCAATGTTCTGTGATAAGATCATATAACTGCGTTAAACGAATGCTTTATATTATATATATAATATATAATAAATGTTGCTTATGTTTTGCATCCGCGCTAGTCTTGCCCCCGCTCTGCCGTTAGTTAACTAACCTAACGGTACATGACGGTACCCCGTGGCGAATACGGATGGCATAAGAATACGTTGTATTTTTGTTTCTTTATCTGTGATGCTTAGGAAGCATAAATGATGGGACTTCATTAATGAGATTAATGAAAAGGAAAGAAACCTAATGATGTTGTGGAATCAAATTTTCAAAAAGGTAGTTCTGGTTCTTGCTTTGCATGGTGGTATTCCTTGATGAATATCCAGCACCTCATTCGATAGGGAAAGAGCCGAGATCCCTTCACCGAGAATGACCTCTTTAGCAAAAGCTAGTAAATACTACAACCCACTCGGTTTGTTTTCAAAACTATTCGATTTTAAAAAAGCGGAGTTTAAACCACTCCTTTTCAAATCACGCGATTCTACAACGATATCAAGTTCATTACGCAAAAGGTATTCTTAAAAACCTGTCGTGGCCCTCCGCCATTTCAGATAAGAACTATTTAGTATTCGTGCTGCGTTTGTTAACTGTAGCCAAGGCGTAGTGTGCGGTAGCTAATTAGTGCTTATCTGCAACCATATGATGCGATTGAATTAGAGTAGTTGTACGGCTTTGTTGACCTTAGCCAAGGGTCATACGGGTGGGTTTAATTCAATCAGGAAATGACGGGTTGAACTTAGTTAGCGCTTATGATTTGTTGACCATAACCAAGGTCATAAGTTGCTAGGGGCAAAAACATTATCGGGAATTTCAAGTGTTGAAAAAGTTGCAATGAGATTGCATGCCTTTTATGAGATAGTTGGATCCCGATACCCACTGCGAGTAAGAGTTACTCGTGGGAGAGTTTTCCACTTACAATTAGCTGATCAAGTAGGTGTCTAGAAAGGTGTTAACGAGATTATGCCCCTGCGGAAACGAGGTCATTTAATTATTTCCATACGAAAGCACAGAGAGACTCCCTCGAAGTACCAATACCTGCCTGGTGAACGATTGGCGAACTTGTAGGATGTAATTAATCCCGGCTAATCTTACCTTTTAAGGTTTGAAGGAAAATTTGATAAAAAAAGTGGGAGTCATCCTGATTAGATAAAAATAATAACCAATCAAATCTTGCAAAAGCATACGCTAAAGTGTTTTGTTCTCTCTCTCCAGATAGCAACCATGACACGCCTTAATCAAGATAATAATATGGATGTATTGACCGAACCCGCTTGTTATACTGAGCTGGGGAACGTTGGTTCCGCTCTACCTTATAATTGTTATAAGTCTGAGCAGGAAATAGGAGAATATCCGGATTCTCACGCGACCCGAACGAGAAATGAGCATGTTGATACATCTTCTTCGGGTGTGTTCGTTACCGAGAACTGTTTCTCAGTACACTATACGTCCTGGGTATTAGATACCGGATCAGGATCCCACATTTGTAATATGTTACATGGGCTAAAGAAAGGTAGAGAAATGGGAAAAGATGATCATTCTCTAAAAGTAGGGAATGATGCAAATGTTACAGCCAAAGCAGTTGGTGAATATCACCTTGTATTACCAAATGGGAATACATTGATCTTGAACGACTGTTATTACGTAACATCTATGATATGCAATTTAATATTGATTTCTTTATTAGATAAAGAAGGATATAATTTTGTCGTAGAGAATAATGTTATGAATATTTTCCTAAATCAAGTGTTGATTGGGTTTGGTACGTTATGTAACGGTTTATACGTTCTAAATCAAAATACAGTTCTTAACATACAGAACACACATAAGAGGAAAAGCTCAGAAATGAACGAATTCTTTTTGTGGCATTGTAGACTAGATCATATCAATGCGACACGACTAGCTAAGTTACATAAGGATGGATATTTGAACCAATTTGAATTTACATCTTATGAAGCTTGCCAGTCATGTCTCAAAGGAAAAATGACCAAAACTCTGTTTACTGGACACGGAGAAAGAGCTACTGAACTCTTAGGACAGATATATAGTGATGTATGCGGTCCTATGTCTACAAATAACAGGAATGGTTCTTCATATTTCATTACATTCACTGATGATCTCTCAAGATATGGACATGTGTTCCTGATGAAACATAAGTCTGAAGCTTTTGAGAAATTCAAGGAATATAAGTGCGAAGTAGAGAACCAAATGGGTTGAAGTATTAAAAAATCCTTCGATCTGATCGGGGAGGAGAATACTTAAGCACGGAGTTTCTGGATTATTTAAGAGAGAATGGGATTCTCTCTCAACTTACTCCTCCATATACACCACAGCACAATGGTATATCGGAGCGAAAGAATCGCGCCTTATTAGATATGGTGCGCTCTATATGTGCTCTATGATGAGTACTGTTCAGTTGCCTATTTCCTTTTGGGGTTATGCGCTTGAGACAGCAGCATACCTGTTGAATCAAGTTCCAACCAAATCAGTGCCTACCACTCCATATGAGATATGGAATGGAAAGAGGCCATCTCTTAAACGAGTTAAGATATGGGGTGCCCGGCCTATGTTAAAAATCAAAATCCGGACAAGCTCGAGGCAAGGTCAGTTCTGTGCAAGTTTGTAGGATATCCCAAGCATTCGCGAGGGTATATCTTCTACCACACTGAGGAACAAAAGGTGTTTGTTTCTCGGAATGCCGCCTTTTTAGAAAAGGAATTTCTTATGAAAGAAATTAGTGGTCACGAGGTAGAACTGGAAGAAGTTCCAGCAATACAAACTACAGCTGATGATTTGGTAGAACCGGAGGATTCAATAGTATCCGACGAACTTCAGCCACTCCGCAGATCTAATAGGGTTCCTTATCCACCTGAGAGATACTACGGTTTTCTCGTAGACGGTGGAAGCGAGGATTGCATCATGGAAGATGATGACCCAACTAATTTCGAGCAGGCCATCACGAGTGGGGACTCTGTGAAATAGCTGGATGCAATGCGATCTGAGATGGAATCCATGTATACCAACAAAGTATGGACTTTGGAAGTTGCACCTGAAGGGGTAAAACCCATCAGGAGCAAGTGGATCTTGAGAAGATTCTTGGTATAGATGGAAAAGTTAAGACTTTCAAAGCTAGACTTGTAGCGAAAGGTTTTCGTCAACGACCAGGTGTGGATTATAATGAAACCTTTTCTACAGTGGTTATGCTTAAGTCCATCAGGATCCTACTTGCCATTGCTGCATACTATGACTACGAAATCTGGCAGTTGGACGTCAAGACCGCTTTTCTAAATGGTGATTTAGAAGAGAGCGAGTACATGACACGGCCAGAGGGCTTCGTAGATAGTGGGAGCAGCGGAAAGGTATGCAAGCTGCTTAATTCAATATACAGATTAAAACAAGTATCGCGGAGTTGGAACATCTGTTTTGATGTGGCAGTCAAAGAGTTTGACTTCATCAAAAACGTTGATGAACCTTTTATATACAAGAAGGTTGTAGAGAGTAAGGTTGTCTTCCTCATATTGTACGTGGATGATATACTCTTGATAGGAAATGATATTCATATGCTATACTCGGTCAAGCTCTACTTATCATAGTTTCTCCATGAAAGGTCTGGGTGATGCCTCCTACATCCAGGGATTAAGATCTATAGAGATAGATCTAAGAGGATGTATCATACTCACTAAGTGTAGTGAGTAGGTGTCAATCAGAACCTGGGAAAAACACTGGACAGCTGTGAAGAACATTCTTAAGTACTTGAGAAGGACTAAAGAAGTGTTCTTGGTGTATGGTAACAGTGAACTCCAAGTGGAGTCCTTTACCGATTCGAGCTTCCAGAGTGATAAAAACGACTGTAAGACAGTCTCGGGTTTTGTTTTTACCCTCAATGGAGGGACGGTATGTTGGAAGAGTTCCAAACTAGATACCGTAGCAGACTCGACGATGAATGCTGAATACATCGCTACCAACGATGCTGCCAAAGAGGCTGTCTGGATGAACAAGTTCATGAGATGAACTTGGTGGGGTTCCTACCATTAAGCATCCAATACTTGTGTATTGTGATAACAATGGAGCTGTGGTTTTAGCTTAGAACCCCGGTCCCATCAGTGATCCAGACATTCTTATGCGGTATCACATGATCAGGGAGATGGTTGATCTCCGAGAGATCGAGGTCAGGAAAGTAAACATGAAGAATAACACGATGGATCCACTCACGAAGGCCATTTGAGAGACTTTTCGAGATGTTGGATATGAGATACTACAACAATTGGCCTTAGTACAAGTGGGAGATTGTTAGTTATATATATGCCCTAGAGGCCATTATTGTACATGATTGTATATTATAATGGATGCTTGGACATATATAGAGAGGACTTTCTTGCTCGACATGATAGTATGCTATCTGATTGCTCTTTATCTTAACATGTACACTTGTATTATTATGTTGATAAAGCCCTTAGGATGTGTACTTGACTCAGGATTATGATGCAGATCATACTAGTAGGGCCAGGATAGTCCACAAGTTCATCTTTTAATTGTTCCTAGTCGAAGGAGTATCGAGACAGAGCATCGATATTCCATAGTAGACTAGTGTGTACGTTTCTTGACCCTGTATGGGGCGATAGATGATCCCATATCCATTGGATTTTGACATCAAAAATTCTACACAGGTGCTAATTGGAGAATGGGTGCACCGAACAGGACTCGCCGAGAACTCCTAGATGGTATTATACCTATCGTCAGATAGCAGTTCTCTGGTGACACTGGTACAGATTAGTCTGTAAACCCAAGATCGTCATAGAGTCTTGTATGATTCCCACTGTGCTTTGATTTCCTCCTTACCACGCTCAAGAAAGCGTGCAAACAGGTGGATTTTGGGTACAGACCCGAGTCACATGGAGGCAATAACCGATAGGAGGGGTTTCGTCATTCCCGGTATTGGGGGTTGATGTTGAACTATGCTCGATTGGCTATAACAGGAAATCTCTGGCCATGGCTGATGATAAGATTTACTGGTAAGTGTTATCAGTAGTTTCTCGACCCGTTATGAGCCTCACATCGGCATGACTTATCAAGTTACTGGGGTCTGACGTTTACCACCCCCAGACTCGATATGCGACATATCAGACGAAGATACCGGCCTGAACGGTAGTGTTACTTACTGGATTCACGGAAGTATGGACAAGCTTGCTTGTTGATCTTCTGATCGCTCAATACTTGAGTGGCCATTACGTCCAGCTAGTACCGCTGACGGCTTGTGGGTAACTGATATGATCATTACCTACTGCTGGTCTATTGACGAGTCTTTAGAGTTCTACACAGAGGTTTCCTAGCTCAAGCGAAACGAAGTAGGGCACATATGTGATATGTGTGGGACCGAGATTAATACGTGTATGTGATACCGTATTCTAATCTCGTAATATATGATATCAGTCGGTTATATGAGATATAACCGAATTATTGAATCAAGTGTTGATTCGATAAGTAGATATAAATGATATTAGTCGGTTATATGTGATATAGCCGGATTATTAAATCAAGTTTTGATTTAATAATTTAATATATAATTATATATTTGATATATTAATATATATTAACTAATATTAGCTTACTTAAGAATTTCTTTTCTACTAATACATTTAAATATATGTGATATATATTAATGTATTTAATTTTGTGTCATAATTGATGATACATTGGACATGGGTGTATGAGACTCATACCAAACTAAAAATAATTTGGGGATTTAATTATTAAGGGATAAATCAAAATTAGGTGAATATTGGCATGGTTTAGGATACTTGTGGAAGCATATAGAAACCTTGACTTAGTCTACTAATTTTGTTTTACTCCAGATATTTATTAACATAACCATTATCTTTAGCCATGGTGAAGTCTCGACAAATATCATTTGTGATATTTTTCCACCCATGGTTGAAATGGTTCACACTTGTTCATCTTCTTCATCTCCTTCTTTGCTCTCTAGCTTTTGAATGTGGTGAAGAAAGAGAAATAATTCTAAAGTGAGCAAAATTCCTACTTCATCAATCTATACCAAACTAGCCATTTAGTATAGGTTGTTTACTTCACTAATCCATCAATTAGTGAAGAGATAGCTTGGGTTGGAGATTTTTTGACGTAGATCATCTTCGGCCTCGAAGATCCTTAAGCAAGCTTGTTCCTTTCGCCTAGTGGAGCCTAAGAAGAGTTTGGGGGACCACTACTTGGAGCTAAGAGACTACTACACGGAGTTTTAGAAGTGAAGGACCGGTCTACAAAGGTCGTATTCCTTGTTCACTTAGTGTAAAGTTGTTTACATGCTTTAAAAACCCCAATTCTCTAGTTCGATTCTTGGATGGTGTTCTTAGCACTCTAGATTTTTTAAAATTGCATACTCGATACTTGCTAAAATCTAGTGGTAGTGCTAAGTGACCCCAACAAGTGGTTCAATTGAATATCCTGAAGATAAATGATAAAAGGAAGGATCGTTATGGTCTGAATTGACAACTTTTTATAAGGATAAAATAACTATCTAAACATTTAATATTGCAACTTTACTTATCTTAATTAAAACGTTATCGAATTAGGCTAAACAATTTAACAATGATAATCGTATTTTTGAAGATGTAGTCATTTAGACATCAACATAGGCATAATACTGATTTTAGAGTTTAATATGAAGATAAAACGGGAACTGTCAAAATATTAGTAAGTTTATCTAGAAAAATAGATATTTAGCTTCACGGATTGTCACAAACTTTTTTATCTCGAGATTAATCCATGAAAACCATGACATTGAAAACATAAAATTTCATTTTATTCCAAAATGCATTTATTGAAAATCCTCACAAATATATCTCACATTAATTTCATAGAAATCACTTTGAAAATACACTTAAGCTAGTAGAAATAAGGATTAAGCTTAATCGAGTAGACCATAAATTGGTTGGCCTAACTAACTCATTTAATAAATGGGTTTTTTTTATTTTGGCCACCAACTTTTTTGATATTTTCAAAAAACATACCAAATACTTAATATTTTTAAAAACAATACCAACTTTTTCACTGTTAACTAAAAAGAACACATCCGTTAGGGTTTCTATTGTTGTGGTGAATTATGGGAGTGAGTTAATGCAGCTGTGGGGTAGGGTTAAGAAAATTATTACAGATTTAGCCTTCATCCTCATTCTCTCTCAAATCCCTAAACTTTTCTTCAAATCCTGAACCCTAGAATTTCCAAAATCGGTCCATGAAATCCCCAATCTCTGACCACTCAACGTAAAAATCTTACAGCTTTCTATTTATACTCAATTTCTCAACTCAATCGCAAGCTTGGTTCATCTTCGAAATAGAATTTTTCGTTGCAGAAAGGATGGGATGGGTTGTAAGTGGATCGACCCATGATCAAGGTATCGACGAGCCTCACGAACCTGTTGTAGCCTGAGACGAGTTGATAGCTGCTGCTGTTGTCAGTAGTAGTATAAGAATAAGGGGTAGAATAGTAATTAGGGTTTGGGGCACAAGGGAAGCTCGGCGGCGACGAAGGAGATTGGGGTGGTGGTGGTGGGTAATGATGGGTCCTCCTCTCGCTGCTCGAACATTGACCCATGGCGGCGGCGACTTCAATTTCTTTATTTTTTCTTTCAGAGAAAGATCGAGATCGAGATCGCACAAATTAATTGTTTAGGGACGGCGATGAGAAAGAGGAGCAACTACAAACAACGCATTTGAATTTTTTATTTCATTTTGAAGAGGTGAGGAGCTGCAATCAACTTCAAAGAAGAAATACAAAAAAAGAGAGGGAAGTGAGAGCAGAGAAAGGAGGAAAGGGAGGGAGGACGAGAGAAGTGAGGGAAGAAAGAAAGGGGAGGACGGACGCGAGGAGAGAGAAGAAAGAGCAGCATGAGTTTCAGGTGAGAGAGGGGAAGAAAACCCTTAAATCTTATAAACAACAAAAAAAATAACTGTTTTAGGGGTATTTTTGTCTTTTAACATCCCTAATGGCTATAATTGACAGCATGTTAAGTTTGGATGGATGGAAGGTTAACAGAACTTAACCACGGTGTCCTTTTTAAATAATTTTGAAGAAATTGGTGTTCTTAAAAATACTAAGTATATGGTGTGTTCTGAAAATATCAAAAATGTTGATGGCCAAAATCAAAAAAACCCTTAATAAATTGATCACTATATTTAACTTGTCTGACGTGACATGAAGAAATTTTGTTGTTGAGGCTTTAACATGACTTGCATCGGGTTTCTATATATTAATCAATGCGTCAATTTATATAGCTTGGTGCCTCAGGTTTAAATCAGTGTTTTAAAAAGTGGCCGCTTAAACGGCGGAGCTCTCTTCCACCGCACTTCTTTTTACAGCTTAGTTGGGAGATAGTCTCACTCCGTTAATTATATAACTATACTCTTTTACTTATTGATCGGGATGCATATAAAGGTTTATGAGTGAATACTTATATTATCACACCATCATTATTGATGTTTACATCAGCAAAAGTCTTACAATGAGTAAATATCTATAGCAATTGGTGTAATAATTACATTTACATTAATCCTGGATCTTGTACTCTTTTAACACTATTTTCTTTCGCTTAGGTCGAAGCTTCAAACTATAATTTTGGGGACTACGATTTAGGCTTGAAGGTTTCGATTTCAAGTCCAACACTTCGACTTCGAATTTGACTTGAAGGCATCAACTTAAAGCATCTAGGATTTTTAATTTGGAGACTTAAACTTCGAGCCTAGAGAAGACTCAATTTTAGTTTCAAAGCAAAGGTTGCTAGCAGTTAGGTTTTCGATATTTTCATTTTGATTCAAATATAGAATTTTAGCATCTTCGGGGCCAAGCTTCGACTTTGAGTTTTCAATTTTGACTTCGGGTATCGGTTTGAAACTTGACTTCAGAGGGGCTTAGGTATTGAAAAATAGTCTAAAACCCCTCAAGCATAAATGTTTAACAACAAATTACATGCCATAACAAAACTACACCAAAATAACACAATACTGCTTTCTGAGCAGCTAAAACGATCGTTTAAGCCACCAGGCACTCCAGCCGCTCCGCATTTTGTTCCCGCTTAAAAAAAAAAATTGGTTCAAATAGGGGCTACAAATTTTTGTTAAGAACATTAATTCAAAATAAATAAAGCATATAGCACCTTGTTAGCAAACAAATGATAACTATTTGGCTTCAGAATAAATTGTGCTGCAACTAGATGTGCACGGATTGAGTATTTCAGTATAAGCCTTCTGGTTTTGACCATTTACAATCAGTATTGGACAATACAAGTCCAAAATCTGAAAAATCAGTATTCATTGACTTCAGTCAAGACAATCCTCTTCCAGGAAGTTGCTATGTAAAAGAAGAAAGTTTCGGGAAAACTCCAAATGTCCTAAAGAGTGATTTAAAAAGAGAAAAATCTGGATACTATATAGTTCGAGTCTCAAACTCGATAGTTCCCTGTTTTTACCTATTAGTCCCTATCCAAAAAAGAGAGAGAAGAGAGAGAGTGTGTGTGCGAGAGGGAGAGAGAGAGAAGTGGAATCCATTCAATTAAGATCCTAGCTCGAATCATCCCAAGAAGCATATTTTATTTATCATTACTACCAACCTAAAACTAAAAGCCATTAAGAGCAGAAACCGGATTCAGCACTTACAACTCTTTTCGTGGCCATCTTACATTCTAGTGTATAAGATTGATCGTTAACGTAATACTACGCTTCTCTAAGCACCAACCCCTCGACTAACAATTGTTATAAGAAAGAGTCTGCTTGGTGTAGAACAGAAGAAAGTGTCTGAATAGTTTTCATGCATGATATCAACATTAGTAGTCATCCTAATTTGATTTGGTATCGAACCATAAGTTTTAATATTGAACCATAGCTTTTGACCCCACCTTCGAGTTTAGCGAAAGCTACTAAGAACTTGTTCCTGCTTACAACAAAGCCGATGGAAGAGAAAACTTCAAACAATAAGTGAGAATTGCAAAACAAGATGGCACATGTATAGGTTATAGATATTTGCCAAACAAATAAGCATTCAGCCACCTCTGTATATTAGCAAAATGTTACTAAGATTTTGCAGTTATAAATAATCAGATATTAATATGGAAAAAAGAATAGCAATTTATACCACTTAATTGACAGATGATGATAGTAATCGCAATAGATTTACACAAATTACATACATTACCTTTTACATCTTGCCTTAAAAGAGACATAAGAGACTTATGTACCGCATCCCGCTCCACATTTTCCTCTTAAAACAAACACCAAAAGGAAAATAAACAAATAAATATATAACGAGTAAGCGAATTGCACAAACCAGGTCTATCAAGAGTATGCACCATATATTAGGAGTTGGCCAAGAACGTCCACAATTTTTGAAACATACTCTGGGTTATCTTTGCAGAGAAGAGGGAGCCCGCGTATTGCTTGGACTCGTATCTGTAGCCAGTGATAATTCATAAATATTTTTTTTACAAGAATGCAATGAAAACTATATTCACCATAATTGTTGGAACAGTGAGCATATTTTCTTGTCCATGGTGGGTACTAATAATAAAGGGTTGACATCACTGAAAAGCTTTCTCAAATATCTCATAGATCCTTGACTCATGACCGTCTCCATTTTCATGGGAGTTGACTCCACTAACAATGATGATATTGTCCAGAAATACTACATATGAATCCAGTAATAAATGATAATAGATTGAACATATATGGGGAGGGGAACGCTCTTCAATTGTTTGGTTTTGCACTACAAAAAGGTAAACAATGATGTGAGTTCAATATACTGATAGATGCAACCATAACAAACATGCAAGACTACAAAGGATCTACTCATACTGATGATTGATTGGAAATACAGGAGAGTGGAATACCCACCCTTTCATTGCTGATATTTGAGTCAGATATTCACATCACAAAGTCCAACATGAGGGAAATATAGATAAGCTGATAAAGTCGTTTTGAAGGGGAAAATAGATGTTTTGCAACACCCAACTAAAGATGTGAACCCATCTCCCGGGTATGCAATAGGGAGCTATCTATCAGCTATGATTCAATTATTTAAACTGACAAGAATGAGGAATTGATCAGGAAGAAGATTACAATGAATAGGAAAAGGAGCAATTTTATATGTTCGTGCATGCATGGATGGGTAGGTGCAAGGAGGGGGGAGAGATACATACATTCAACAATCATTTACACATTATAATGGGAATAAAATCTGCTTTAACGTGATTCGTTATTTTGTACAAATTGGCAAAACCTACAAATCGCATTAACAATTTGCATTATTACAGCATGTCACAGGCGACTAGGATGTAATTCCTCCACTACTGCCCCCCCTCCATCCCAAAATCCCTCCTAATGCTATAAACAGTGAAGTGTAAGACAAAGATATGGTTATTATTGGATGCAAGAACTTGCAGTTTACAAGTGCAGCAAATCAATTTCACCGTCACAATTGAAGTAGCGAGAGGTAACATCTATTAGAGGGGAAGTGTTTCGAAGTTTACAGCATATTTCTTTGATTTGGAAAGCATCTGTCAGGAAAATCAATGTTAATTGCGACTCCAAGAAATCCAACACGGAAAAAACAGCATGTAGTGCAAAAAAGTGCAAGAAAAACATGTCGCATGCCATCACAGCCTTCTTATTTATATACACGCTCTCCTATATAAAGAGCTAAACTTCATAAGATTGGATCATTGAAGTTAATGAGAATTGATTATTAATTTTGCAATTTTGGTTTTGTTCTTTATTAGTTCTGAAATTATTAATTTTACGATTTTGGTTTGGTTCTTCATTAGATCTGGAGCCTGAGGCGGGGGTATGAAGCAGTAGCCACCAACTGAAATTCCAAACCATCCATATGTCTTAGAGACTAATTCTTATCCACTTATCAAAAAGTCCCTATCTCAGCCGATCAAAAATCCCAATTCCAATTTGTAGGCTACCGATAACTATACCTGATCTTACTATCGGATCCAAATCCAATACACCGATTAGAACATGCAGCGGAACACCAAAAACTCTAATGGCCTGCAACAAAAGGCTAAGGGGACTTACAGGGATTAAGATCTAATGGATCCAAATCTAAAGATGCAATTTTTTCTTTAAATATAATGGAATGCGTCGTAGTAGGATTGCCCCCAATGAAATTTCGTTAAGATCCAACTATGTTTTACGTTGGCTGGTGGCTATCCTTTTTTCTATTTTCTAACTGCTCATAAATTTATTACATATCTGTCTACTATTATAATGTCAAAGTTGAGGTGTAGCAAGCATGTGAAAAAACAACCATTTAATTTGCCGCCACCAAAGAAAAATGATAACATGTCAACTTATTATGGCACGTGCGATGCACATAAGTAAATTAATAAGATATGAATTTTAATAAGATAAAAAAAATAAAAATATTTGTTAGTTGTTTGGTTTAAATCACTTTAATTTTTTGTTTGAGAACTTATTAATTTTTTTTTCAAAAATAAAGATTACTATGAAAAACATTTAAAACCTATATTATTAACTTAATTCTTTTAAAAAATCTTCTCAAATCTTTGTCTATGATCCCAAAATATACAAATGTCCCTCGCACGAGCTAAATACTAGTATGTATATAAGGATGAAAATAACATGGAAAGAAACGAGTGTAAATAGTGGCTAACAATAGCTTATTCTGCTGAAGATTCCTTTCACCTTATGCGCTCATCCCTATTGGCCTCTTGACTTTAGGATTTATCATCCCATTTTGTTATGACTACTACAAGAGGAAGCGTACTTTGTGAAGCAGTAAGTTTACTTGTCGATATGGTCATTATCATCAAAGTAAAGGTTTGTAAGTCTAAGCAGGTGTAAAAAATATCATTTATTTTTTATTTGTAACATAATTGCTTGCATGAAATCATTTATGAAGTTTTCTTTGTAAAATGATTGCTTCTTGAACTATGTGCTAGGTTGCACGGACACTTCTAACGGGTTGTTGTATCCGTATCCAACACGTATCGGACACTGACACTTGCACGGCGCGTACGTATACATGTCATATATGTATAGTATCTGTTCTATACATGTCATATGCGTATAAACATATTTTTAGTAAGTTATTAGTGTATAGCATGTTAGACTTATTAATTTTTCCTTATTTAAATTGCTAATAACAAGGGCTTATCTCCTGAAGATTCCTTTCACCTTATGCGCTCATCCCTATCGACCTCTCGAATTTAGGATTTATCATCCCTTTTTGTTATAATTACAAGATGAAGCGTACTTTGTGAAGCAATTAGTTTACTTGTCGAGATGGTCATTATCATCAAAGTAAAGGTTTGCAAGTCTAAATGGTGTAAAAATATCATTTATTTTTTCTTTGTAATATAATTGCTTGCATGAAATCATTTATGAAGTTTTCTTTATAATCTGCGCCCCAGAAAAAATCACATCCGTGAATGATTGTGTATCCTTTTGGGGCGCACCTTCAAACCGCGCCATAGAAACACACCCGTGAATGGGTATGTTTCTTTTTGGGACGCAGTTTGCAACTGCGCCCAAAAAAAAAATCCTTACAATGACAATGATTCATATTATTTTGCTTTTATTAATTGTATGGAGCGCAGTTTGGAACTGCGCCCATAACATTAGTATAGGACGTATTTTCAAAATGCGTCCCATACAAATGTAAAGGGCGCAGTTCCTGCGTCCATAACAAATGTATGGAGCGCATTTTCAAAATGCGTCCCATACAAATGTAAAAAGCAAATGTATGGGACACATTTTCAAACGGCGCCCCATACAAATGCTATGGGCGCAGTTTAAAATTGCGTCCATAAAAAAAATTTATTTCACGCCAACGCTGACGTGGCGCCTATGAGGCAAAAAGTTGTCTCTTTTTGTAATTATTTTTTAAAATGGTTTTTTTTATAATTATTATTTAAATTTGGTTTACTTTCAAAAATTGTCCAAAAAACAAATAGAACATAGATAAGAGACCAACCCCAAGTTCATCTTCTTCAACCAGATCAAATTGAGCAGTCATGGCCTTGCTCGTAAGGCTCGGGAAGAACTTAAAGAACCTCGGTATTAGTTGCGCTGCTAGCTGCTTTGCCTTCACGCTCCCGCCCTTAACCGCCATTATAATCCCCTCGTAATCGCTCACATTCTGCCAAAGAAAATCCCCAATCACAAACAACAATCCCTAATCCAAAACCCTAAGAATCAAAAACACTAGAATTTTGACCTGAGATTTGTCCTTGGATTCGTTGAGTCGCTCGCCGAACTCGTAGAGCTTGTCGACCTCGCCGGCGTCGGGGGCGTCGGAGGTCATGGAGGCAGTGGAGAGTTAGGGTTTTGGGGAGGCCGTGATGCGACTAAGGGGATATTTATTATATGGGAGTTTGGGATGAGAAGGTGGTCTTCAGGGTTTAGGTGCGGGGATGGCAGTGGATCAGTCGGCGCCGTATGATTACACCGGAGCTTTATACATTGGACCCTCGAAACAGAGAATCCGTCTTAAAACCCAGATTGCCACATGTTTATTATTTGGGTAAATTGTCAAAAAAACCCAAGCAGATTTTCACGACAAAAAACCCTAGCCTTGACACGGATGTCAAAGATCCCGAAAAATTTTCAAGCAGTATCTATATAATATAGTTGTTTACTATATCTAAATAGATCATACATATAGTAGACAATTGCATAGATATTGCATAATAACCATACATAGCAGACAAATATACAACTACCGCATGCAGGTTTTTTTTTAACAACTGAAAACATTTTTCGAAAGGTTTTTGACAACCGTTTCGAGCCCGGGGGTTTTCAGCAGGAAATCCTATTTGGCGGTGTTCTTGCAATTTACCCTTATTATTTCTATTTTCGACTTGCAAGGCTTTCATATTTTTAAATAGGTCTCCCAAATCCTTAGATTCCTGAATCCTTATAAGTTATCTAAATAAATTCGTCCCCATAGTAAATCCAGATTTCATCAAAAAAAATTATTCTACCCTCTTCTTCTTTCTCCATACTCCATCAACATCATTCTTCTCCTCTTTTTTTTTTTCAAATTCTAACATTATCCCCTTCCAATCGCCTATTAAAAATGCAGCCATCTATAATCCTGATTCTCATGCTCCATCTCCTGAAGCATCCGGAAACACCTTCATGAATAATAGACTTTTATTTTCTCCATTAAAGGACCAAATATACTAAATAATTTTTTTTCTTTTTTGAAATTAATCCCTTCAGAAATCGAACTTGCGACATGTCAAATTGGAGAGGAAATTAGTATTAAATGAGCTAAGCTCATTTGGTCGAATATACTACTCCTTCCTTTCCCTTTTAAGTGTTCATTTTTTATTTTGCACTCTCTTTTTAAGAAACTTTTGAAAAACTACTATCTCGTTTAAACTTATGAAATGGTCAATGCTAAATGACTATATTATCTAATTTAAAGTTTAACTCATCAAGTTTTTTCCCCTAAGTATCAATATTAATGAGGTTAGGGATCAAAATTTAAATTTGTATTGATACCACAAAAATTAACATTGATATTGTAAATGAACACTTATAATGGAACAAAAATAAAACAAAAAATGTACACCTAAAATAGAACAGAGGGGATAAGTAGGATGGGTCGAAAGTTGATTAGGTTTTTGATGGTAGATTAGGCACTTAGCAAACTAGTTATGCCAATTAACTACTATTTAACTAATGAGGAGATCTTTTTAGATAACTTTATTGTCTGGAGGTTTTATTAAGAAATATGAAAGATTTGGAGATTGTACATGAAAATAACCAAATATTTCCATAATTATAGTGCAAAAGAAAGAGATCTTTGTATTTTAAAACCGATTGCCAATATTCATAACCATATCTAATCTCACCGCTTATTATGAAAAAGGTTTTTTACTAAAAAAAACCCTTCTACCTCGCTGATTACTAAAAAGTCTCTCATACTTCATATTTACTTAAAAACCCTTTCATAAATTTAAATTGCACTAAAAAGCCCCCTCGTTTGTTTTTGTTGGATATGTATGCCCTAGAAGCCTTCATTGTATAGGGATATGTATGTACAGGACAATCTTGCTCGATATGATAGCGTGCTATTTGGTTTGTTTTTATCTTAACATGTGATGTGTTTTACTTAGTATTTCATATCTTGTATTGTAACATTTCAGAAAAATGAAATATTATTTTTGGAATTTAAATAAATAAAATAATAAATTTTATGGATATTATAAAAGTATGGAGATTAGTTTTAATGAAGTAATATGATTATATCCTTATAGTTTGGAAAATAATTGGAAAATTAATATGAATTATTGATTTTTAAAGAATTTATATGATTTAGATATTTTATAAATTATTATACAATTAATTGTATACAAGTTTAATTGCTAAACATGATTAATATTTCAATAATTATGCATTAATCTCATATATGTATCATGGCATGCAACAAAACATATTGCAAAACTTGCTCACATTTATTTTAACCATGGTGTCACGCCCCGCTTCCCAAAATACGGAATACGAGGGGTTAACAAGGCCGGACATGCTCCTACGGTCAAGAAAATATCCTGCCATAGTCACACTTCGGATTCTAGCATTACGTGGTAATCAGGAATCGTAGCACAGATAATGAGAAATGCAGTCACTAATTCTATCAAAACAGATAAAAGATATACTGGATAGAGATCAAGAGAAAGATAGCGCTGGCGTCGCTGATCTAGATGTCTGCACTATCCTCAATGTAAGGCAGGTCCTGATCCGAGCTCACTCCACTTCTCACTCTGAGCATACACACTCAGGTCGTCAGTGCGACACATATAGCAATAAATATATATATGACGGGTATGCAATATTATTAAACATGAGAAGTGCAACAAAAGTAGAACATGAGTATAATAAACATCACAGAATATGAATAGTGCAATATAGGTATCATGTCAATAAACTAGGCAATGTGCATGTCACTACTTATCGGTCACTACGTCAATGAAATCAAATAGTGCAATATAGGTATCATGTCAATAAACTAGGCAATGTGCATGTCACTACTTATCAGTCACTACGTCAATGAAATCAAATGGTGGAGAGGATGCTCGTGTTTGTTGGCTATAGTGCCCTCAGAGTCAATTATTGGATCGTAGGAACATGATTGCAATGATTGCGGAGGACCTATACCGGTAGGACAGTCTTACTCGAGATGATAGTATGCTATCTGGTTTGTCTTTATCAGTCGTGTACAGATTCAGGTGACAGATCACTGTTACACTTTGATAGAGCCCTTAGGATCTTGCTTTACTACCAACAGTATGATGGCGATCATATACGTGAGAGTTGGATGGTTTATACGCATATCCTTAATTATGGTCCCTAGTCGTAGGAGTTTCGAGACAGGGCATCGATACTCCGGAGTATACTAGTGTGTACAGTCGAGACCCCGATGAGGGGCGGTGGCCGGTCTCACAAGCCACTGGTGTCAATTGGATCACCTAAGATGTATACAGGTGCTCATTGGGTTATGAGTACACCGAACAGGACTCACCAGGAATCTGCTAGTTGGTATTATACTTATCGTCAGATAGCAGTTCCCTGGTGACATGTGTATAGGTTAGTTCATCGACCTGAGGTCGTCATTTGTCTCGTGTGAGTTCCCACTGTGCTTTGATTTCTACCCTACCACGGCTCAAAGGAGTCGTGTAAACAGATATTTTTTGGGTACAGTCCCAAGCCACATGGAGGCAAATGAGCGGATCGGCAGGGGATTCGTCTCTCCCAGTATTGGGGGTGAGATCGTGCTGTGTCTAGGAGAGCCATTACACAAAGCCCACGGTCGTAGCAGGAGATTTACTGCTAGGTACTCCAGTAGTATCTCAGAGTGTTTTTGGGCTACACTCCGACACGACTTATACTGCTATTGGGGGTCTGACGTTACTAGCCCCCTAGGCAGATATGCGATACTCATAGACGAACGGACCGGACTGTATATACATTGTCACTGTTAGGCTAAGTAGGGTTTCCGGATGAGTTCGCTCATCGGCATCTCTTGAGGTCATTCCATGGGCAGCCGTTACGCACAGCCAGTGCCGCTGACGGCTTGTGGTTAAACCCACTGCCAGGGTACTGACGAGTCATTAGAGTCTCCCACAGACAGTTTCCCAAGTTCGGGCGAAACGTTGTAGAGGCCGTATGGTTTTATGGCAGGGTTCGGAAAATGCACGTGCGTTTACGCATGTGTCATATTTCGGGCAGATGATACTGGTGGGCTTTGGTTTAAGCCGGATCCGAGTATTATATTGTGTAGATATAATATCTTTGTCTCAGTTGCATTTGTATTCAGTCGTAATACAAATGCGGGTATGTTTATACTGTTACGGGGTTATCCTGAAATTCGTTTCGGGATCGCTTTTGGAAGTTGCCAGTTTCCAGTTTTCTATCGTCCGTATTTAACATTTGGTTAAATACGGATTTATCTTTTCTTGAGATGAGTGTGGAAGGTTCTAGAAGCATCTAGAAGGTGGTGACTAGGATTAGTGACTCATGGTTGCATTTAATGATTCAATTAATGCATGATGACTAGGTTTATATGACTCATGCTTTAGCTTTAATGTTTCTTGTTTACCTAAGGATATTTTCTCTTGATCTTTATCCTTGTGGTCACCACTTCCCTCCTACACTCACCCCCTCACTTACTTATGTTGGCCGGCCACTTCAAATGGAAAATGATCATGGTTGTTGGAAAAAAAGATAGAGTTTTGGATGTATGGAAATTAACATATTCATATCTCATTTTCATATCGATCCAAAAGGCAACTTCATTAACCGTTCGTCCATAACTTTGGACGTAACGAGAAAAAGTATTCTACTCATTCTCTACATCAATCTTGGTTGTCTCTTTTAGTAAACTTGACGACCGAGTTGCCTCGAGTCAGAGGCGGGAG
Source organism: Agapanthus africanus (assembly GCA_030015575.1). NCBI lineage: Eukaryota > Viridiplantae > Streptophyta > Magnoliopsida > Asparagales > Amaryllidaceae > Agapanthus > Agapanthus africanus. Next base: position 366,350,955 of record CM057344.1, on the reverse strand, counting down.
CCCGTTTAAAGATTCGTTGACGTAGTGCCACCTGGATAGGAGATCGGAGATCGACAAGATCGGAGCAGCCGCAACAGAGCGTGGGATGATGGTTAAAGAACGAAGGACTCGGATCGTTCGGTATAACCTTTCTACTCTCTTTGTAGTTTGTTAGTTTAGTAATAATGGCATATTCGGGTTATAGTATACGATAGCGCCAGTTAAAAAGTTTTTGTTCCGCATTTGGCGTCTGTAGACGGCCGGGGCGCTACCGTAGACTTACAGTGGTATCAGAGCCTCACCATTATGCTTTACTAACTTGTGCTAACGCGTTTAAAATATCGATCGAACCGAATATCAAAAACTACAATTTTTCAGTTCACAGTTTCTGTCGATTTTAAATCAAGTCCAAAAATTATTTTGCATATCACAGAAAGTTGTGCAGGGTTTTCTAAGCTATATGTAGAAATTTGGTCACGTGACCTCACCATACCACCGCGGAACCGCGGTCAAACTCAGGGTTTGACCGCGCTTCCGCGGCCAATATGTGGGACCAGTGATCCAACTTTCTACAGTTGCTTCTTCTCTGGAAATTGTGATTTTTGGTATATATCTTTTGGGCCCAGATTTTGTTACTGTACAACAGATGTTCGTGGGGCCCACTTCGTGATGTTTAGTCGATCGAAATTTAAACATGTTAGTTTACAGTACTTACATTATATCTCCGACCGTGAATGTCATTTGATCGGTAAACCGCGTCTGATTGCTATAGTTCTTTTAGACGGGTTTGCGAACGTGACATTCGCGTTGATGTTCTGTGTTGTGCTGTGATATTGCGGATTTGTCATGGTGGATAGCAGTGTGTAATGGTAGTGCAGTTTGAATTTATTTGTACATTTGTTATTGCGGGCCGAGCGTCCAACATGTGGACTGCCGTCACTGCCTGTTTGTATAATATTCTTTTGGGGCACGACCGGGTTGAGATCGATATACCCGTTGTACATATTTTTCATTTCTGTACTAGGTTTTACTCCGCGACGGAGTGCACGGATAGCCGGGTTCTGGAGGGCAACGGGTCCGCATCTCATGGCTTTGAGAGGCAGAGGGGCCTCACTCTAAAATTGGCAGACTATTCGCCGCACTCGTAGGGGGTACAGGTTGACCCAAGGTGGGGTGCTCAAGTTACCGGATTCCGTGAAGTACAGGGTGGTCCATTCATTTTGCTGTAGGAGGCTGCCTCGCTTAAGGTTTTGGCGGGTAACTTGCCGCACCCGTAGGGGTCTAGGTTTCATTGCACAGGCTATCCACACGACCAGGGGAACGTCGGGTTTCAGCAGCGGCTCTGTGAAACTTGGGGATCCCAGATTATCTATATTGTTCTATGATGCTTATTACTTTTCTGTAATGTTGCATATTATCACGCCTGGAGCGATTATTGTATATTGGTATATATACTATTAGATGTTGTATATGTTTTGCACCCGTGCTAGTCCAGTCCCCGCTCTGTCGTTAGTTAAGTAACCTAACGAATGATGACGGGACCCAGTGACGAATGCGGATGGCATATACGTACATTTTATTTTCGTTCTTTTCTGGTGTGATTAATTGATGGGACTGGGTTGATTTTGATCAATGCAAAGGAAAACAAACCTTTTTGGCAGTTGTTGGAACGGTTTTTAAAAAAGTGTTATTACAAAGACGTTTCCTTTTGTTTTGCATAGCGGTATTCGGTGTGAATATCCTGCACCTCATTCGACGAGGCAAGGGCCGAGATCCCTTTACCGGGAATGACCCCTTGGGCAGAAGTTTGAGTCAGGGTAATAACTTCACTGTAGTCGATTACATGTTGCTTTGCATCGCGGTATTCAGTTGAATATCCTGCACCTCATTCCACGAGGAAAGAGCCGAGATCCCTTCACCGGGAGTGACCTCTTTAGCAAAGGTTTTCGCCACTATATTTTTATAAAAAACTATCAGGTTCCTTCAGTGATATCAAGTTTACTACGTTAAAGGTTTTTCGCCAAAAACCAGCCGTAGCCCTCCGTCATTTCTTTTGGGTATTCAGTAGTATTCAAGCTATGTATTTTGACCAACGCCAAGGCACAGTGTTTGGTAGCTGCTGGGTATTCATTTGTTGCATAGATAGATGAGTTGGTTTGGGACAGTCGTTCTGCCATTTTGGCCAACGTCAAAGGCATGTGCGGGTGGGTTCAAATTGACAAGATAGTGACGGGTAGAACTTGGCATGTGACTTATGACATTTTGACCAACGCCAAGGTCATAAGAGCATGGGGCAAAAATCATATCGGGAGTTTCTAAAGAAACTGAAACTTGCCAGGTATGCGCATACCTTCTGGAGTATGAGTAACGTGAGTGGATTCCGTCACGTTATCATACGATGAGAGTTGGATCCCGATTCCCACTGATGAGTTGGTTTACTCTTCGGGTGATCCCGATTGATTCTTCTTTTAGGTTTGGAGGAGAATTTGACAGTACGGTGGGAGGTTTCCTGATTAGATAAAGTGATAACCATTCTGATCTAGGTTAGAGTGCACGCAGAGTGTTTCTTTTCTCTCTCTCTCTGGCAGCGACCATTGACCGACCCTAGACTTTGACTCAGTGACCAAGTTGACCGAACCTTCTTAAAATACTGGCTTTTGGATTGTCTAAGTTGCATAAGTCATTGCCACTCCTTCTTTTACCCTTTGCATTTCTCAGAACACCCCGTATTACTACGGACATCCAATTCCATTGGATAGATCTATCGTATGGTTATATACGAACTCGAAGGGACTTCTTCGGGGATGGATCAAGGTTCAGGAGAAATAGAATTGGTTTATTCAGTTGTCTTTTATTATCACTTTCTCTCAGGTTGCGAGGGCTCCTTGGTTTAGGAGAGTACACCACCTATTACGCTTATTGGATAGTCTTCTTCCAAACCATAGGCAGGTGCCGAAAGGTAGGGAATGAAGAAAACCAATTAGCCTAAGTAGGGTGTGCAGAAGGTAATTTGTAAAGACAAAATAAAGAGATTAGAAAGAGGGCAAAGTAAATTGCGACTGTTATCATTCACGGCCAAACTGCGTACTTCATAGCCACTCCTATTTCACCTTTAATAGAATAAGATATTATTCAGTTGTCTTTTATCATCACCTTCTCTCAAGTTGCGGGTACTCCTAGGTATTAGGAGGGTACACCTATTATGCTTACTAGATAGTCTACTTCCAAACCATAGGCTGGTGCCGAATGGTAGGGAAGGAAGAAAACCATTTAGCCTAACGAAGGTGTACAAAAGGTAATGACTAAAGACAAATAAAGGGATTTGGAAAGATGGCAATAAAATATACGGTTGAAGTCATGAATTAGATTATGGAAGAGGCATTACTAGGAATACCAGGATACCCCTGCGAAACATTTTCATGTTTCAGTGCATTGTTAAAGGAAAACTGTTTTCCCGATTAGATACTTGCTCCAGGGTATGTATTTACCAGGTTTCATTCTCATACCTGTATGGTTTTACAGATGATGGGTGGGAGTAAGTTATTGGGAATTAGGTAATTATCCTCATTATATCGGAATTCGTTGTAATTGGTGATATTTGAGGAAATCGCCAGGGTACAGTTTTCAACCTACGACGCACAGGTTTTGAATTATTCAACTCAGCGGACTTATATAGAGTATTGTATGTTGTCCAGTGTCCATCATGACAAAGGGGTAGGTCCTCGTTCTATGTTCTGTTTACTTATGACTTCTCTAGTTTTTAGACAAGTGTTTCGTAGAAATACAAGATCTAAGTTTTGAGAAGTTGTGGGTATAAGAATAAAGTAGAGAACCAGGTGTCACAAGTATCGGGATTCTTCAAAGAGATCGAAGATGTAGATTCTTGTGATTGGTATTCAGATGATAGTAATGATTTTGAGAAACTTGTTTCTCTTTCAGGTTACTCATAATTGGATGGATTCCTAAGTTGAGTAATGCTGATTAGCCTTTTTCCATTAAGTTGATATGCACTGGAGACAGTTGCATGATTAGAATCTAGTTCCAATTAAATAAGTGCCAAAGTTTCTATATTGGATATAGAATGGTTCATATCTTAACGATGTTAAGGTACGGGGAGCTGTCCGGCTTATGCTTAAAACCAGACTCTGGATAACTCAGGGCACGTTTCTGTAATGGCAGTTTGTGGGTTGACCCTGGCTATGACGAGGGTTGATTTTCTACCATCTGGAAAATCAATAGTGATATTGTTCTTGACTCGCCACAGTTTTAGTAAAATGGATTTTTTTTCAGAAAACGGTAGTGGGAGTATGGTAGAACTGGAAGTGATTCCAGAACCGCAAACGATTACGGAAAATTTAATAGGACCTAAAGATTCAATCAGGTTTGACATTCCATTAGCCACTCCGCAGACATGGTGGGTAACCTCAAACACCCGAGAGGTACTCCAGTAGCCTCAAGGACGTTGACAGGGAGGTTCTTATCTACCAAGACTTGACACTACTGTTGTTCCAGGCTATGAGACCCGGCAGGAGGTTAAGTATAGCGTCGTTCTAAATTCGCTTTAGAAGTGCACATATATATTATTCTGCCAGAGGGTTGTCGTAGTCAGTGGGAGCAGCGGAAGCATAGTGAGCAAGTAGCTTATATCTATTTATAGACTTGAGCAGATATAGCGGAGATAGATCATCTATTTTTGATGTAACAGTCATGAGTTTGACTTCATCAGAATAAGAGATGGATCTGTTAAGAAGGTAGTAGAGTGTGATGTCATGGTATTTGGATGACATACACAGAGTAGGAAGTAAAATTCCTATACTACGATCGGTTGTACTGTGGTCGTCACACAGTTGTTTCTCCAGACTGGATATGGATATAATATATGAAATTCTGGTTTCTAGATCTATGGTTTTAGATCTGGATTTGGGTAGTTTCCCAATATGGGTACTTTGACAGTATTCTAATAGTTTTTTTAGAATAGATGACTCTTGGCATGGTGGTGTACCTGCAAGTGATGGAGTCGCCCTTTCTAAAGGTGTCTTACAGACTAAAGGGGAGAGGGATGCGCATAATTGGCAGATCACTTGCTTAGGCAATTGAGTCAATCGTGAGATGTCAAGTACCACACCAGATGTTGTTTTTGCACTAGATGCGATAAGTTTATATTAATCCAATCCTGGAGGAACATAAGGAAGCAGAATTAGAAAATAAGTGCATGTTCTACAGATTTGATGACGGCAGCCTCCTTCGGGAGACGATTATCATTCCAGCTTCAAAGGTGACATGGATGACAGAGTGATTGTCAGAGTTATAGTTTTCCCTCTGACGAGGGACAGTATTATGGACAGGTGGTCCAAGAGGATACAGTGAAAGGCATGGTGCAGGATACTGATCGATACAGTCTAAGAAGTTTGGATTTGGAGTTCATTTATGAACTAGGTCCCATCAGATATCCAGACATATTCTAAGACAGATATTACTCAATTCGGGAGATGGTTTTCTCCGCGAACTTGAGATTAAGAGAGACATAGAAAGAAACATCAGGGCGGATCCACTCACTGAGGCTATTTCTCGAACACAATAGTTTTACAAACGGGCTTTGTAAAACTGATTAGTAGAGGAGTTGGATGTTCGGTTTCACACAGGCTGTGAGTAGTTGACATCGCAATAATTAGCCTTAAGTGCAAGTGGGAGATTGTTGGCTATAGTGCCCTCAGAGTCAATTATTGGATCGCAGGCACGTGATTGCAATAATTGCGGAGGACCTATACCGGTAGGACAGTCTTACTCGAGATGATAGTATGCTATCTGGTTTGTCTTTATCAGTCGTGTACAGGTTCAGGTGACTGATCACTGTTACACTTTGATAGAGCCCTTAGGATCTTGCTTTACTACCAACAGTATGATGGCGATCATATACGTGAGAGTTGGGTGGTTTATACGCATATCCTTAATTATGGTCCCTAGTCGTGGGAGTTTCGAGACAGGGCATCGATACTCCGGAGTATACTAGTGTGTATAGTCGAGACCCTGATGAGGGGCGGTGGCCGGTCTCACAAGCCACTGGTGTCAGTTGGATCACCTAAGATGTATACAGGTGCTCATTGGGTTATGAGTACACCGGACAGGACTCGCCGGGAATCTGCTAGTTGGTATTATACTTATCGTCAGATAGCAGTTCCCTGGTGACATGTGTATAGGTTAGTTCATCGACCTGAGGTCGTCATTTGTCTTGTGTGAGTTCCCACTGTACTTTGATTTCTATCCTATCACGGCTCAAAGGAGTCGTGCAAACAGGTATTTTTTGGGTATAGTCCCGAGCCACATGGAGGCAAGTGAGCGGATCGACAGGGGATTCGTCTCTCCCAGTATTGGGGGTGAGATCGTGCTGTGTCTAGGAGAGCCATTACACAAAGCCCACGGCCGTAGCAGGAGATTTACTGCTAGGTACTCTAGTAGTATCTCAGGGTGTTTTTGGGCTACACTCCGACACGACTTATACTGCTATTGGGGGTCTGACGTTACTAGCCCCCTAGGCGGATATGCGATACTCATAGACGAACGGACCGGACTGTATATACATTATCACTGTTAGGCTCAGTAGGGTTTCCGGATGAGTTCGCTCATCGGCATCCCTTGAGGTCAGTCCATGGGCAGCCGTTACGCACAGCTAGTGCCGCTGACGGCTTGTGGTTAAACCCACTGCCAGGGTACTGACGAGTCATTAGAGTCCCCCACAGATAGTTTCCCAAGTTCGGGCGAAACGTTGTAGAGGCCGTATGGTTTTATGGCAGGGTTCGGAAAATGCACGTGCGTTTACGCACGTGTCATATTTCGGGCAGATGATACTGGTGGGCTTTGGTTTAAGCCGGATCCGAGTATTATATTGTGTAGATATAATATCTTTGTCTCAGTTGCATTTGTATTCGGTCGTAATACAAATGCGGGTATGTTTATACTGTTACGGGGTTATCCTGAAATTCGTTTCGGGATCGCTTTTGGAAGTTGCCAGTTTCCAGTTTTCTATCGCCCGTATTTAACATTTGGTTAAATACGGATTTATCTTTTCTTGAGATGAGTGTGGAAGGTTCTAGAAGCATCTAGAAGGTGGTGATTAGGATTAGTGACTCATGGTTGCATTTAATGATTCAATTAATGCATGATGACTAGGTTTATATGACTCATGCTTTAGCTTTAATGTTTCTTGTTTACCTAAGGATATTTTCTCTTGATCTTTATCCTTGTGGTCACCACTTCCCTCCTACACTCACCCCCTCACCTACTTATGTTGGCCGGCCACTTCAAATGGAAAATGATCATGGTTGTTGTAAAAAAAGATAGAGTTTTGGATGTATGAAAATTAACATATTCATATCTCATTTTCATATCGATCCAAAAGGCAACTTCATTAACCGTTCGTCCATAGCTTTGGACGTAACGAGACAAAGTATTCTACTCATTCTCTACATCAATCTTGATCGTCTCTTTTAGCAAACTTGACGACGTAGTTGCCTCGAGTCAGAGGCGAGAGCCCGTTTAAAGATCCGTTGACGTGGTGCCACCTGGACGAGGAGATCGGAGCAGCCGCAACAGAGCGTGGGATGATGGTTAAAGAACGAAGGACTCGGATCGTTCGGTATAACCTTTCTACTCTCTTTGTAGTTTGTTAGTTTAGCAATAATGGCAGATCCTGGTTATAGTATACGATAGCGCCAGTTAAAAAGTTTTTGTTCCGCATTTGGCGTCTGTAGACGGCCGGGGCGCTACTGTAGACTTACAGTGTTTAACAAGGGTCTCGTGCATGCCCGAGACTACGGTCCGCTGTGCCCGGGACATAACCTTGTCAGCCGTGCCGCTAGGCCCACGACCTAAAGTGTGTGTGTATGTGTGTGTGTATCACTAATAGCGAGTGAACATCCTCTAAATCATTGTACCTCGCTAAATACGAGTTCAATTCCACCTTGATTTCCCCATTCCCCAGGTTATAGTATGCATTCAGGTATTAGATAGGTTGTAAACAAATACGTATCGCTGTCACTTTCAATCACTTTTCCACTTGTCACTATCACTGTCGTATTTGCTACAACACAATCACTAACACTAATATATATCGACAATGCAGAACAGTCGCTAGGTCTCAATGTGAACGATCACTATGCAGCAGGTATCAATTGTAGGGATTCTCTAGCACCATCCTAGGTTTTGGGTTTCATCACACATGCTATAATAAAAATTTAGGGGGTGCTAAACAATTCCAACCATGAATCAAACTAGAAAATTAGGGTAACAACTACCAGTATCTCATACAAGCAAGTGTCTAACACTAAGAGATAAGTAATACAACCTTTGTAGACCTCCTCTTGCAACTCCTTAGATCAAGTAGGGTTTGAACCGGTTCACTTGAATCCTTCTAAGTCCACGATGATCCACCACGAAGTCCCTTTTCATAAGCTCCTAGCTTCACTTGATCTTTGAAGAAGTAGATCAAATAACCTACACTAGTGGGCTAGACTAATATAGATTGGTGATGTGGGTTTGGATCTCACTCAAAAACCTTTTCTTTTTAAGTTCTTCCCTCACTTTTGAAACCCTAGAGAGCTTGAAGGAGGAAGAAGAAGGAGATGACTAAACTTGACTCAAGTGATAATAATAATTCACATAATAAAAAAAAAGGAGTAAGTGAATTATGTCATGCTTAACTATGGTCTCAAAATATCTAGATATTTTGAGACTTGAGGTTAAGCAAAACCATGGGCTACAAAACCATGGGCAATGAAACCATGGTATTGACTTTGGTCAACACAAGAGAAGAGAGTTGAATAGTCAACCATGATTTTATTCCCATTTTGCTTTTCTCAAATAATCAATATGTGTGTGTGTGTGTGTGTGTGTGTGTGTGTGTGTGTGTGTGTGTGTGTGTGTGTTACCATGTGAGTCTTGCATTGCCACCACCAATGTATCATCAACCATGACACATGTATACTTGCATGTGTGCATCCATATCAACATATACATACAACCATGCATGCATCATAAAGAAATAGGTTTTAATAAATGAGCTAATGGACTTAATATTAAATCAACACTTGATTTAATAACCCGATCATATCACATACGGCCCGTCCAATAGTAAACACCCGATTAAAATACGGTATCAAATACACGCATTTAATCGAGCTCCCGCGCATATCCCATATGCACCCCATATCTTTTCGCCTGAGCTAGGAGACCCCTTTATGGGACTCTAAGACTCGTCAATACGCTAGAAGTAGGCAGTGATCACATCACATGCCCACAAACCGTCAGTGGCACAAGCTGTACGTAACGGCTCCCAGGTATTGAGCGATCAGAAAAAACATAAGCGAAGCTGTCAAAACTCCCGTCGAGCCAACTGGCAACACTTACCATACAGTCTGGTCTCTTCGTCAGATATGCTGCATATCAAGTCTAGGGATTGCATCGTCGACCCCAATAACTCAAATAAGTCATGCTGGTATATGGCTCATAACAGATCGAGAAACTACTAATAACACTTATCAGTAAATCTCATCAGCCCTGGCCAGGGACTTCCTGTAATAGCCAATCGTGCATAGCGCAATATCAACCCCCGATACCGGGAGAGAAGAAACCCTTCCTATCGCTCACCGCCTCCATATGCCTCGGGATTGTACCCAAAATCCACCTGTTTGCACGACTCTGTAGAGCCGTGGTAGGATGGAGATCAAAGTATAGTGGGAGGACACACAAGACTCTATGACGATCTCGGGTCTACAGACTAACCTGTACCGGTGTCACCTGAGAACTGCTATTCGACGATAGATATAATACCACATAGGAGTTATCGGCGAGTCCGTTTAGTGTACCCAGTCTCACTAAGCACCCGTATATGGTCTATGGGATCATCCATCGCCCATCATATGGGTCAAGTAACGTATACGCTAGTCTACTCTGGAATATCAATGCCCCATCTCGATACACCCACGACTAGGAACATTTCAAGGATATGCTTATAAACTACACATGTCCCACTAGTATGATCCGCATCATAATCTCAGTAATCAAGCAAATATCCTAAGGGCTTTATCAACATGTACCAAATGAATAAGAAGCATGATCAAACGAACATGTCAAGATAAAGTACAACCAGATAGCATACTATCATGTCGAGCAAGAATGTCCTCTGAATATATATATATATATATATACATACTGATACTTTGCAGGGTTACCCAGGTCGCAGCAAGATTTCGGGAGGCATCGTCCATGCCAATTTCAAAAAATTGCCGTTCTAGCTAACCCTAACCCTGGAATCTTTACTAGAAAATTCGAAGAACACATATGTAAACATCTTTACATCTAAGTGAATGAGAAATACAACCTTTTTAGACCGGTCCTTCACTTCAAAAGCTCCGTGTAGTAGTCCCTTCGCTGCGAATAGTGATCTCCCGAACTCTTGTATGGGTTCCCTTGGAGAAACGAACAAGCTTGCTCGAAGTCTTTGAAGCCGAAGATGATCTACGTCGAGAAGACTCAAGCTTATGATAGCTCTTCACTAATGGTAGATTAGTGAAGCAAACACCCTAAACTAAATGGCTAATATAGTAGAAGATAAAGTAGGAATGGGCTCACTTTAGATTTTATTTTCTCACAATATTTCATCACTTGATCAAAAGCTAGAAAGCTTTCAAGAGGAAGAAGAAGATGATGAAGAGAATAAATCTCATGAGGTTAGAAAAATAACCATGGGTGAGTACATGACATACCTTAACCTTTGTAGAGAGTTAACCATAGCTAATTATAATGGTTGGGTTTATAAATATCTTAAGTAAAACAAAACTTGTGGACTTAGTCAATGGTTATCCAAGCTTCTACAAGCTTCTAGCCATGACCAATATGTTGGATATAGTGCCCTCAAAGTCAATTATTGGATCGCAGGTACGTGATTTCAATGATTGAGGGAGGACCTATACCGGTAAGACAGTCTTACTCAAGATGATAGTATGCTATCTGGTTTATCTTTGTCATCGTGTATATACTTTAGGTGATATTACAGATCACTATTACACGTTGATAGAGCCCTTACGATTCTTGCTTGACTACTGTAGGGTTCCTAGGCATGCTAATGAGGTCTCACAAGGCATCAACCATGCCAATTTCAAATTTTACAAGTGTCGAGAAACCCTAATACGGATCGTTAACTAGAATTTTAGGCGAAAGAAGCAACTAGTTAACAACTTAACTAAGTGAACGGAAATACAACCTTTGTAGATCGGGTTCTCCACCTCCATAGCTCCATGATGAAGTCTCCTTGCTGTCCAAATCGAATCCCGGGCTCTAGCGTCGGCTTCATCAGAGAAATGGGCGGGCTAGGTCATCGACTACGATGCCGAAGATGATCTACGTCGAGGCATCACAAGATCAAGCTCCCACTTCACCAAGTCATGAAACTTGTGAAGAAAACACCCTTTACTACTTGGCAAGAGGTAGAGGATGAAGAAATAGGAGATGGGTTCACTTTAGAATTGGATTTCTCACTCATTTCATCAAATCACCATTGATGGAATCAAGCTTCTTCATCTTGAAGAAGAAGAAGAAGAAGAAGATGATGTTATGATAGAATATTATGATAAGTTAATTAATCCAAAAGAAAAATCAATTCTTATCATAATATGAACCATGGTTTTATGTAGAGAATTGACCAAGGTTAGATGAATGGTTAGGGTTAAGGATGAAGACAAAATGGTCACTTTGGTCAAAGCTTCATGAAGCTTCAACAAGCTTCAAGAATGAAAGCAACCATTTTGTTTTCTTATCCCATTTCTTTTTAATCCAATTAAAAAGATAAATGAAAGAATAAATAAAAACCCTAACCATTTACTTAACCAAGGTTTAATTCTTTACACAAACCCTAGCAATCATGTATCATCAAACATGATACAATCAAGTGCACAAAAATATATCACATATACAACTTGTGAACTTCAAGTGAGAAAATCCATTTAAAGTGAACAAAAACTAGTTAATGCAAAGTAATATATCAAATATATAATTATGCATTAAATCATTAAATCAACACTTGATTTAACGATCCGGTCATATCTCATATAACCGACTAGTATCCTATGTATCGGCTTATCGAATCAATCTTTGATTCGATAACTAGGTTATATCGCATACAACCAATCGAAACATTCATCGCGAGAATAGAATACGGTATCACATACACGCATTATTCTCGGTCCCGTACATATCTCATATGCGCTCCTATTTCGTTTCGCTTGAGCCAGGAAACCTCTGTGTAGGACTCTAAAGACTCGTCAATACGCCGGCAGCAGGTGATGATCATATCAAGCACCCACAAGCCGCAAGTGGTCTGCTAAACGTAACGGCCACCCGGGTATTGAGCGATCAGAAGATCGACGAGCAAGCCCGCTCATACTCCTATGAATCCAACCAGTAACACTTACCGTACAGTCCGGTCTCGTCGTCTGATATGTCGCATATCTCGCCTAGGGGTGGTAAACGTCAGACCCCAATAGCTCGATAAGTCGTGTCGATATGAGGTCTATAACAGTTCGAGAAACTACTGGTAACACTTACCAGTAAATCTCAGCAACCCTGGCCAGGGATTTCCGGTTATAGCCAATCGAACACAGCGCAACATCAACTCCCTATACTGGGAGAGACGAATCCCCTCCTATCGCTCATTGCCTTCATGTGATTCGGGACTGTACCCAAAAACCACCGTTTTGCACGCCCTCTTGGACGTGGTAAGGTGGAAATCAAAGCACAGTGGGAATCACACAAGACTCTATGATGATCTCGGGTCTACAGACTACCTGTACCAGTGTCACCAGAGAACTGCCATCTGACGTAAGGTATAATACCATCTGGGAGTTCTCGGCGCGTCCGTCCAGTGTACCCAGTCTCCACTGAGCACCCGTACATCATCTCTGATGTCAAACACCAATGGATATGGGATCATCCATCGCCCATCTGTATGGGTCGAGATGGTATACGCTAGTCTACTCTGGTATATCGATGCCCCGTCTCGATATACCCACGACTAGGGACCTTGAAGGATGTACTTATGGACTACCCTGTCCCCACTAGTATGATCCGCATCATAGTCCAGGTAGTCAAGTACACATCCTAAGGGCTTTACCAACATGTAACAGAGAGACAATCAATGTACACGTTAAGGTAAAGAGTAACCAGACAGCATACTATCATGTCGAGCAAGAAAGTCCTCCCTATATATGTCCCAGCATCCACTGCAATATACATCCAATGTACAGTAATGGCCTCTAGGGCATACATATAACTAACAACTACCAGCAGTTTGATGGTGATTATATACGTGAGAGTTGGGTAGTCTAAAAGCACATCCTTAAAGTGTCCCTAGTCATGGGAGTTTCGAGACTGGGCATCGATACTCCATCAGTAGTCTAGTGTATACAGTCGAGACCCCGATGAGGGGTGGTGGCCGGTCTCACAAGCCATTGGTGTCAGTTGGTTCACCTAAGATGTATACATGTGCTCATTGGTGTCACGACCCGAAATATTAGCTCGTGACCAGCACTTGAATCACGCAACGTCTAAAGGCGTAACGGAATCCAAGTAAGCTGAAACCCAGAAATCTAAACCTTTTATGAAAAATAAAGGAGGTGAGGTTTTGAAATAAAGGTATAATGAAATCAAGTTTTCTTAATGCATAGAAAAGAAACATGAATGATGCAAATGAAATTTTCTAGTTTGAAAACATGTTTCGTCTTTTGAAAAATTTTGGCAGCACCTCCTTTGTATATTTGATCCAAAACCACAAATACATAATAATGATAATGGCATCCCCAAGCGGGAGCTAGCTCTTCGCCAAACGGCGGATCACAACCACGCAATACAGCATAAACAAGTATACGACGCCCAACGGCGAAGTTCACCACAAAAAGATAAAGAAATGAGCAAGATATAACCCCAAAAGTGAATATAAAACCCATCCCTCAAATCTCGCAACTACAAGTCTCACTAAGTCTCATCACTTATACAATTTACAACTTTTGATTGATGGAGTTAACTAGATACAATATGAAATGTAGATACAAAAGTAGGAATGATACAAGTGTCCCACCTACCAATGCAAAACACCCGAATGCAACTGTGTGCCAGCGAAGCCGCTACTGATCCAAGCGGTCAATCTGCAAGAACTGTGGCACAACGGGGGTGAGTTGCCAACTCGTGAGTAGAAAAATATCAACAGATAGAAATCGAATAAACAACGACTCCTAGGTCAACTATATCATAAAGGTAATACTATGATATCTAGGGCGACCGGGTCTGTATATGTGCCAACAAGGTAGTGAATACCTATATGCCTGCGGATAACATCCAACAGTAATAATCAATGCATGTATATGGATCTCGTCCAACCATAATCAAGGTATGTATGCATGTGGATCCCGTCCACCAAAAATCAATGTCTGTATGCACGTAAATATTATAAGGGAGTGTGCATGAAAGTATGAGGATATATATCAACGGTGTCCCTCCCGACACATCAAAATCATGGAACCTGAGTGCCTAGCATCGACACTCGAAAACATCATGAAAACCGTGCCCAGTATCGGCACGTAAATCCTCATATATCGGGCTCCGTCAGTCCGGATCGGCCCATAGGCTCCGTCAGTTCGGATCGGCCCATAACATCTCTCGACTCCGGCCGGTATCCTCCGGATATCCGCCGAGCCCAAATACTATCACCGGTAGGTAGTGGTCCCTCTGCCAGGCTCATCACCTACTGCGCGACAGATCCGTTCTCGCCCCGGGGTACCATACCGGGTCCACCATGTACCCGCAATTGGCCCCATCCGCCTCCTCGAATCGGGTTTCACATGTCGCTCTCAGAACCGAGAAAACACATGGTGGACGCACTGAAATATCATATCAAGAGAAACCGGGTTTTTAAAACAACATATAATCTCTTTTGAAATATCCACGGTTCTCAAATCCAGAAATCTCATGAAAACAGTATATCTCAATGCGTAAAATAATGGAGCATGATGTATGCGACATATAAAAAGAAATGCGAGCATATCCGTGTATCATGCAACATGGACAGTGTTATGACATATTAAGGGGAAAACCGCTCTTTTAAAATGATTCTAGTTTTTAAAATATCACCTGCGGTTCCCAATCTCCCAATAAAACCAGTGATCTATGTAGGTACAATATGTATATGCGCAAGTATAGATGTACCAATGTATGTGTACACCAATATAGATATACAAATGTATATATACGCAAGTATGAATATATCAATGTATATGTGCACCAATGTGGATATACAATGTGTATGTGCGCAAGTATGAATATATCAATGTATATATGCACCAATGTGAATATACAATGTGTATGTGCGCAAGTATGAATATATCAATGTATATGTGCACCAATGTGGATATACAAGGTATATGTGCGCAAGTATGAATATATCAATGTGTATGTACAAGCAGGTTATGCGAAGAGTCATATCATGATGCAGCAATCCTACTGTGTAGTGACATGGCAATTATCAATGATGAAGTGTGTGAGCCTACAATCAGTGTACGTGTAACATACGCATCATCGATAATGGTGCAGGTGTACTATCACAGGTATATGCAATGCAATAATAATATCATGAATGCAGCACAAGGTAAATCATATGCAAATGCTGACGGGTATACGTATCTAACATGATCGAGTCGGTGAATCTATCAGTCGGCATCTAGCCTCATAGCATCACGTACGGTATAATCCATCGTACGGCGTCCTCTAGTCAAGAGTATGGATCAACATCAAGTCAAACTCATCACGCATGGAAAATTATCGTGCGGCGGCATTAAGCTAACAGGGATCCTAACATCCTATACGACAAATGAGGGTACGGCCTAATATCACATACGGCCTATCATTCATGATTCACAACATTCTATATACGGATATATATCTATGTACCTATGTCCCAGTTCACATCCGCAATAATCTCATATCAGGGGACCGGCAGGGTATAAATCATCTCGATCGACTCGCATCCGTATACCAACATATCATCATATCATCATATCCTTCTTATATTCTTTTCATCGCATTTATAACTCATATCAAGCCGAGTTTACCTAAACCTTCTATCTCTACTATAAGTATAGGTACCTAATCTAGCATACACACCCGAACCATACAAGCAGATTTTAAAAGAAGCGAATCGTAGTTTTGAAAATAGGGGTTACGATGTTTTAAGGAAAAAGATATCATTTGAAAATCCGTAACATCCTTCAAGGTACATATTAAAAGATACATACGATTCTTCGGTTTAGGAAAAGGTATGGTTCGGATGACGCATCTACATCGACTATCTAATCCTACAGTACCCTAAACGGCAATATCGCTAAACGCAATCCTATGATAGTCGTAACATATCACTTCTAACTATCCTCTAGTTTCTAATATGTTTTCATAGCTATCTCATTCTAACCCTAGTTTCCTAATCTAGGTTTCCTAACCATATTCTATAAATCAGTTTTCCACCAAAACTTTACGGGGGTGCTATACGCCATCCACCCGACTTCCCCGTGGATATAGATCCACTCACCTGGTCTTCGCTTGCCGAAATCGATGACGCCACGCCCCGTTGCCTCGAAATCCATGCGAAGGTACCTACAATAATAAACAATCGCAATACGTATTAAAATCGAATTCGGAAAATCGATACGGCACACGGTGCGCTCATAGGTTAGATTCTATGGCCTACACATGCAAAAACAATCAAACAACCCTTGTTGCCGATGTACAAACATCCAACAACCCAATACAAATCCAAATATCAAGAATTAACATTTCAAAATACGGAAATCATAGCCAAAAACACCCCAAAATGCTCCCAGATTTTCCCCAGGTGACAATTAGCCAAAACTGCATATAGGAGGGGTCTAATTTAGTGCAAAAGAGCCATGGACCAAATCCGGGACCTTATTTCCCTGCTCTGGCCACAAATTGGGGCCAGAATGGATAAATCTACGGCCTGGGTGCAGGGGATGGGGCTCGGGTCTTGGTGGTAGCTTCCTAGGTGCCTGCACGACTCCCAGTAATCCCAAAATCATCTCTAGTGTCCTCGGATTGCTCCAGATTCCAAAATACCCTCACAATTTACACAATTATCCGATGTCGGGGTTTCTAAATCCGTGTTTTGGGGTTCTAGGCTCTGGTCCAGGTCATTAAACAGCACCCAAGTCTAGTTAACAGCCTCTAACATCACCAATTTCAAACAACACTCAAACCTTCACTAGGGTTTCCCAATGTTCACTAATCTTCACAATTTCACATCTAAACACATATGAATACTAAAGTAAATGAAAAACCACCCAATTGGTGAAGGGATTACCTTATATAGCACCCATGAATCCCCAAGGTCATCAAAATCTGAATTTTCTTGGTCTCATGTGTAGAGGTTGAAGAGGGGATTAATTTTTGTGAAGGGTGTGTAGGGTTTTGGCAAGGTTTTTAGGGTGGATCAAGAGGGTAGAAGGTGGAGGGATGTGGAGTTGAGGGAGATGAAGAGGGAAAGAAAATGATGGGGGAAAAATGGCCAAGGCAGCAGCCCCCCTCTCTCTTACTATAATTCTCATCCACTCCCTTTCCATGTCATCATTATGTCCCCTTTTGACTTTCTCCTCAATCATTTCTCTTTTCTTTTCTTTTCTTTTCTCCCCCAAAAGCCCAACCCTAACATAAAACACACAAATGAAATAACATGTAACATGTCATGGTGCACTAATCATGAAAACTGTAGAAATGAGGATTTGGCTTAATTGCGATTAGTAGTGCACTAATCGGGTTTTTATCGAAACTGCATAAAATAAATTTTAAAATTGCCAAATCCTTTAAATATATAATTAAATGAATAAATCATTTTAATTTCTATTTATTTCACAATTATTGGTATATATTTATACCCTTTTTTGAAAACCCCAATTTCGCAAATCGGCGGTTTTCGGGAAATATATTATTTTAATATTAAATTCCCAAAAATAATATTTTATATTTTCTGAAATGTTACAATTGGGTTATGAGTACACCGGACAGGACTCGCCGGGAATATGCTAGTTGGTTTTATACCTAGCGTCAGATAGCATTTCCCTGGTGACATGTGTACAGGTTAGTCTATCGACCTGAGATCGTCACTTGTCTCGTGTGAGTTCCCACTGTGCTTTGATTACTACCCTACCATGGCTCAAAGGAGTCGTGCAAATAGGTTTTAGTTGGGTACAGTCCCGAGCCACATAGAGGCGGTGAGTGAATCGGCAGGGGATTCGTCTCTCCCGGTATTGAGGGTGAGATCACGCTGTGTTTAGGAGAGCCATTACATGAAGTCCTTTGCCAAGGCAAGTGAGATTTACTGGTAGGTATTCCGGTAGTATCTCAGGGTGTTCTGGGCTGTAGGGTTGCTGGGCACACGCACAAGGGTCTACGAGGCATCAACCATGCCCGATTAAAAATTTAGCCGTGCCGAACAACCCAAAACCGGATCTTTAAACTAGAGTTTAGGCGAAAACTAGCATGTTAAACTCTTTAACACTAAGTGAGAGGGATTACAACCTTTGTAGATCCAGTCCTTCACTTCTTAAGCTCCGTGTTGAGGTCCCTTCGCTGCGATCATCGTGTTCCGGACTCTCGAGAGGCTTCATGAAGAGAAAGATGCAGTCTTGCTTCCGATCTTCGATAACATAGATGATCTACCTTGAAGTTTCGTTAACACAAGATAACACTCATAATATGAAGTGAACACCCTCATCTAAATGGCAAGGATAGATGAGGATGATGAAGTAGGATTATTGCTCTCTTTTATTTTCATTTACTCACTCATTTTTCATCACAAATAAAAAGCAAGAAAGCTTTGCAAAAGGAGGAAGAAGAAGAAGAATTGTGATCCATTTTCTTTTGTGATCAATAATGAAAGGATTAATATGATGAAATAATGCAACCATGGTTTACTAAACCATTGTAGAGAATTAACCAAGGGCTAGGGTTTGGGTTGGGTTAAGTATGAGTCATAGATAAATATCAACACAAATATCTTTATCATGACAAAAAGAAACCTTCTAGAATCTACTAGAAGTCTTAACCCTAATCCAAACCCTAATCATGTTTAAACTCCACTAAACATATTGCATTAGTTATCATATCATGTTACAATATTATATATCACATATATAATATTTATCGTAACAAAATAAAATAATACAATTAACATATATCGCATATATATCAATGTATTACCCGAGTGAGAAAAAGAATCTTTTAGTGAGCTAATATTAGTTAATGTAATTTAATATATCATATATATTATTATACATTAAATTATCGAATCAACACTTGATCCGACAATCCGGCTATATCGCATATAATCGACTAATATTTATCCGTACCGATTCATCGAATCAACACTTGATCCGATGACCCGGCTGATATCATATATCGCGAGAATAGAATACGGTATCTCATATAGTATTATTCTCGGTCCTGAACATATCACATATGTGCCCCTACTCCGTTTCGCCTGAGCCAAGAAACCTCTGTGTAGGACTCTAAAGAATCGTCAATACGCCGGCAGTAGGTGATGATCATATCAAACACCCACAAGCTGCAAGCGGTCAGCTAAATATAACAACCACCTAGGTATTGAGCGCTCAGAAGATCAACAAGCAAGCCTGTACATTCTCCTGTGAATCCAAACAGTAACACTCCCGTATAGTCCGGTCTCGTCGTCTGATATGTCGCATATCTCGCCGAGGGGTGGTAAACGTCAGACCCCAGTAGCTCGATAAGTCGTGTCGATATGAGGTCTATAACAGTTCGAGAAACTACTGATAACACTTACCAGTAAATCTCAGCAACCCTGGCCAGGGATTTCTGGTTATACCCAATCGAACACAGCGCAACATCAAGTCCCTATACCGGGAGAGACGAATCCCCTCCTATCGCTCATTGCCTCCATGTGATTCGGGACTATACCCAAAAGCCACCTTTTTGCACGCCCTTTTGGACGTGGTATGATGGAAATTAAAGCACAGTGGGAATCACACAAGACTCTATGACGATCTCGGGTCAACAGACTACTCTGTACCAGTGTCACCGGAGAACTGCCATCTGACGTAAGGTATAATACCATCTGGGAGTTCTCGGCGAGTCCGTCCAGTGTATCCAGTCTCCACTGAGCACCCGTACACCATCCTTGATGTCAAACACCGATGGATATGGGATCATCCATCGCCCATCATATGGGTCAAGATGCGTATACGCTAGTCTACTCTGGTGCATCGATGCCCTGTCTCGATACACCCTCGACTAGGAACAGTTATAGGATGTACTCGTCGACTACCGTGGCCCCACTAGTATGATCTCATCATAGTCCCAGTAGTCTAGTACATATCCTAAGGGCTTTATCAACATGTAATATAGAGACAATCAGAGTACATGTTAAGATAAAGTACAACCAGATAGCATATTATCATGTCGAGCAAGAAAGTCCTCCCTATATATGTCCAAGTATCCATTACAATATACATCGTATGTACAGTAATGGCCTCTAGGGCATACATATAACTAACAATCTCCCACTTGCACTAGGGCCATCTGTTGTGGTATCACATACCCAACAATTAGCTGCGGTTGAAGTATCTCATACTCAACCATCCCATAAAAGTCTCTACTGGGAAAAAGGCCTTTGTGAGTGGATCCGCGCTGTTGTCCTCTGTGTCTGATCTCCTAACCTCGATCTCCCTGGAGATCAACCATCTCCATGATCAGGTGATACTGCCTAAGAATTATATCTGGATTTCTGATGGGACGGTAGTTCCTTGGCTAAAGCCACAACTCCATTGTCACACAATGGTAGGAACGAAGTTCATCTCATGAACTTATATATATCCAGACTGCCTCTTTGGTAGCATCCTTGATAACGATGTATCTTTCCTTTAATCATCTAGTAAGTCACGGTATCTAACTTGGAACTCTTCCCACATACCGTCCCTCCACTGAGGGTAAAGAAAATGCCTGCGACTGACATTCAGTCGTCCTTATCACCCTGGAACCTTTCCAGTGATTCTCCCCAGGATCGATTGATACCATCTCACTACAACTAGTGAGTATCCTAACATCCAATTAGATCTATCTCATAGATCCAAAACCCAGGATTTAGGAGGTATCGCTTTGATCCTATATGGAGAATCCTTGTGATAAGCGGAGATTGACCGAGCGTAGCATAAGAATCTCCTTCCCTATCAAAAGTATGTCATCCACATACTCTACGAGGATCACCGCCATACTCCCCACTACCTTTTTGTATATACAAGGTTCATCTACCATTTTGATGAAGTCAAACTCTTTGACTACCACATCAAAACAGATGTTCCAACTCCGCGATGCTTGCTTCATCACATAAAACATCTTGCACACGTTTCCGCTGCTCCCACTGTCTACGAAGCCCTCTGGCTGTATACTTATAGACGCTATCTTCTAAAACATCATTTAGAAAAGCAGTCATGACACCCAACCACCAGATATCGTAGTCATGGTATGTAGCCGAGGCAAGTAGGATCTGGATGGACTTAAGCATAGCTTTGAAAGTCTCAACTTTTCCATGTACACCAAGTAATCTTCTCAAGATATACTCTCTCCTGATGGGGATTTAACCCTTCATATAAAGCAACCAAAGTCCATACTTTGTTGGTGTATAAGGATTCCATCTCAGATCGATAAGCATCCAGCCATTCTTACAGAATCCCACTCCTGATGGCCAGCTCGAAACTAGTTGGGTCATCATCTCATGATGCAATCCTCGCTCCCACTGTCATAGAGAAACCGAAGTATCTCTCAGGTGGGTGAGGAACCCTACTAGATCGGCGGAGAGGCTGAGGTTCGTTGGTTACTAATGAATCCTTTGGTTCTACCAAATCATCTGCTGTAGTTTGTATAGCTGGAACCTTTCCAGTTCTACATAACAGACCTTGCCTCGAGATTGTCCGGATTTTGCTTTTAGACATAGGCCGAACAACCCCAAATCTTAACAAACTTAAGATATGCGCTCTTCCCTTTCCATATCACATATGAAGTGGTAGGCAACTGATTTGATTTGAACCCTATTCAATAGGTATGCAGCTTCTTAAGTGCATAACTCCAAAAAGGAAATAGGAAACTCAGTAGTACTCATCATAGAGCACACCATATCACATAGGGTGCTATTGCTTCGCCCCGATACACCGACGTGCTGTGGTGTATACGGAGGAGTAATGCTGAGAGAGAATCTCATTCTCCTTTAGAATAGTCCAGGAATTCCGTGCTCAGGTATTCTCCTCCTTGATCTCATCAAAGGACAAAATACTTATACCCGTTTTTGGTTCTCTACTTCTAACTTATATTCTGTGATTATCTCAAAAGTTTCGGACTTGTGTTTCAACATGAACATATGTCTGAATCTTGAAAGATCATCAGTGAATGTAATGAAGTACAAAGAATCGGTCCTGGCATGTTTAGACAGGGGACCTTCATACATCAGCATGTATCAATCCCAAGAGTTCACCAACTCTTTCTCTGTTTCCAATAAGCAAAGCTATGGTCATCTTATCTTTGTGACATGACCGGCAAGTTTCACAAGATGTAAATTCAAACAAATTTAAATATGCATCTTAATGTAACTTCAGCTAGTCGGGTCGCATTGATATGACCTAGTCTACAATGCCTCAAGAAGGATTCGTTCATTTCTGAACTCTTCCTCTCTCGTGTGTGTTCTGTATACTAAGAACTGTAGTTTGATTTAGAACGTCAATACTTTTAGATAACGTGCCTGAACCGATCAACTCTTGATATAGGAAATGTTCAAAACATTATTCAACAATACAAAATTATATCCTTCTTTACTAATAAAGAGACTGATATGATGTTGTATATCAGGTTCGGTATCTAATAACATTCGTTCAGAATCAATGTATTCTGGTAATACAGGGTGATAGTGACCAACAGACTTGGCTGCAACACTTGCACCGTTTTCTGTCTCATGAAACTTATCACCCGTTCTCAGTTCTCTACCTTTCTGTAGCCCATGTAACAAATTACATATGTGGGATCCTGATCCGGTATCAAATACCCAGGACGTAAAGGATACTGAGAAACAGTTCTCTGTAATGAACACACCCGAAGAAGATGTATCAGCATGCACTTTCTTCGTTTGGGCGGCACGGGAATTCTAGTAATCCCCAATTTCCTGCTCTGTCTTATAACATTTATAAGTTGGAGCGGGACCAACGTTCCCCAGCTCAGTATAACAAGCGGGTTCGGTCAATATATCCGTTTTATTACCTTGATTAAGGCGTGATATGGTCGCTACCTGGAGAGAGAGAAGAAAACACTCAGCGTATGCTCTTGCAAGATTAGATTGGTTATCTAATATATCTAATCAGGATGTCTCCCACTGTTTTAGTCAAATCTTCCTTCAAACCCTAAAAGGAAAGACTAGCCGGGATTAATTACACGCTACAAGTTCGCCAATCTTTCAGCCAGGCCAGTGCCGGTACTTTGAGGGAGGTCCCCCGTGCTTTCGCACGAACCTAATTAAAGTAAACCTTATTTTCCCAGGGGCGTAACCCCGTTGACACCTTTCTAGACACCTACTTGATCGGCTAATTGTAATGTGTAAAACTCTCCCAGGAGTAACTCTTACTCGCAGAGGGTATCGGGATCCAACTATCTCATAGAAGGTATGCAATCTCATTGCAAATTTCAATACTTGAAATTCCCAATAATATTTTACCCCTAGCAGCTTATGAGCTTGGCTAAGGTCAACAAATCATAAGTGCTAGCCAAGTTCAACCCGTCATTTCCCGATTGAATTAAACCCACCCGCACGACCCTTGGCTAAGGTCAACAAAGTCGCACGACTACCCTAACTCAATCGCATCATATGCTTATACAGATAAGCACTAATCAGCTACCGCACACTACGCCTTGGCTAAGGTCAACAAACGCAGCACGAATACTAACCAGTACTTATCTGAAATGACGGAGGGCTACGACAGGTTTTTAAGAAAACCCTTTGCGTAATGAACTTGATATCGTTGTAGAATCGAGTGATTTTAAATGGAATGTTTTTGAGGCTTTTCTAGTTTTGCTAAAGGGGTCACTCCCGGTGAAGGGATCGTCGGCCCTTTCCTCATTGAATAAGGTACAGGATATTTCACAAATATCGCTGTGCAAAGCAAGAACTATAGAAGCAATCAAAAAACAAACCGAGTTTGTAGCCTCTGCTAGTTTCACTAAAGAGGTCACTCCCGGTGAAGAGATCTTGGCTCTTTCCTTATCGAATAAGGTGCTGGATGTTCTACAAGGAACACCGCTATGCAAAGCAAGAACTAGAGCTATCAGTTTTTAAACAAGTTTCTACAACATCTTAGGTTTCTTTTATTTCATTAATCTCATTAATGAAGTCCCATTTTATTATGCTTCACAAGCATCTCTTTTGAAATGAAATCTGCAATATAACATATATCTCATATATATAATATAAACATTCGTCTCAGACAGTAATATGATCTCATCACAGAACATTGCAGCAGAAGAAACATATATGAAATATTGGATATACTAGAACGTCCGTGTTTTAATACGAGCCTGTATAAAACACGGATTCCACGGTCGCGATGAATAGCCAAACCCACATCCCTAGACCCCTACGAGAGCGGCAAGCAACACTGTCAATTCTAGGGTTAGGAGACCCGGTCTCGACTCCTCGAGATGGTCTCCCACTGGACCCTAGAACCCGGTTACTTGTGCTCCCCGCCTTAGGTCTACCTAATGCGGAAAAGTAAATAATATACAATGGTGACATCATCCTTAGCCCGGAAGTGCCCCAATAAAAGAATATTACATACAAATGAATTTTACATGAATGAAAAAGAAAAAACTCTCATCTCACATATAACCCCGGCTATTCAAAAACGCGACGATCCAATATAACATATCACAGCAACACATAATATCTCATATCATCAACGTAAGCAAGTATGCGTATCCCGATTGTCGTTGATGTATAGCAACGAAGCCGGCGATACACCACATACTACGCTTACGGTCACAGAAAAGAAAGTGTAAAACAACAACAGTTGGAATCCGCAACCTCTTTAGACATCGCATGCCTAGCCAAATGAATTCCTTAGACATCTCATGCCTAACAATTATAAACCCCGCATTTTAGTCTCATTATCGAAAACACTTTTCAATATCAAGTCGGGCAATTCAACAAGATTCCCAACAACCTGATCGAATGCTCGTCGCAAACTTTAGTAGACGGCCGCACCCCCGGATGCCGTCGACGAAGTGCACTAAGGCGGAACACCGCTGCCGCGAGCACCCGAACGAATGCTTTTGGCGACGGGGTTCTCCTACAGTCACTTGGTCGGGGCTTTAGGGCCTGGCTGTCTATTAAGTTTACCCGGTGAGTATCCGCGTACGCTACGTGATTGCGACGGACTTTTGATCACATCAAAATTCCGTGGCAACCGATCATCTGAGACTGAACTGCTAGATTTATAACATTCAAATTAGTTGTCTCATAACTACATGTGGATTCCAAATATTGTATCACATTCCAGATAAATAGACAGTGTTAAACATTCCGATCGAATAATCAAACACCCAAGTTTTCCCCAATATATCTCAACACTTGAAATCAGTTTAAAAAAACATCCATCACATGCCACAGTACCAATGGTCCAGCCGTAGAAGGGTCAAGCCAACGCCTCACATGTGGCATGCCGTACTGCCCCAAACCCTAAGGTTTATAGGCAGTTCAAGACGGTCACATAATCGAGTTAAGGTTTGTTGTCTTCTAGAGGGTCCACCGCGTTACTTGCATGACTTTACGAAAGTTTCAAACACGAGAAAAAATCCAACTTTTGAAAATTTTCCGACAGGGAAAAAAGTGAGTTATTGATATCCGTTCGAACTTTTTAACACGTTCTAAAAATACCTGGACAAAATAAACGAAGTTAAAATATCCGATCGAATTAACGAGTCCCCAATACAACCCTATAAAACTCAACACTTGAGTGGAATTAAAAAATTCCCAGAAAAAAATGACAATAAAGGACCTAAGAATAAATATATGAAATATGAGGGACTAAGTCCAAATTTTGGCCGCGGAACAGCCGCCAAACCCTTGGTTTGGCCGCGGTTCCGCGGTCACGTGAGCGACTTAGTGGACTGTACTTTACAGTAATTCTTAGTTTTTCGTGCTTGTTTTTCTGAGCATTTTTAATTCATAAAATATCACATTTTTGAAAAATATCCAGAGAGGGGTAAACATCGGGGTTTCCGGGTTCGATCGGACTTTAAACTTCGCTCAGACTTCGCATAAAGCTCTAGCTTGGCTCTGATACCACTGTAGGGTTGCTATGCACACGCATAAGGGTCTACGAGGCATCAACCATACCCGATTAAAAATTTAGCCGTGCCGAACAAGCTAAAGCCGGATCTTTAAACTAGAGTTTAGGCGAAAACTAGCATGTTAAACTCTTTAACACTAAGTGAGAGGGATTACAACCTTTGTAGATCCGGTCCTTCACTTCTTAAACTCCGTGTTGAGATCCCTTCGCTGCGATCATCGTGTTCCGGACTCTCGAGAGGCTTCACGAAGAGAAAGATGCAGTCTTGCTTCCGATCTTCGATAACATAGATGATCTACCTTGAAGTTTCGTTAACACAAGCTAACACTCATAATATGAAGTGAACACCCTCATCTAAATGGCAAGGATAGATGAGGATGATGAAGTAGGATTATTGCTCTCTTTTATTTTCATTTACTCACTCATTTTTCATCACAAATAAAAAGCAAGAAAGCTTTGCAAAAGGAGGAAGAAGAAGAAGAAGAATAGATCCATTTTTTTTTGTGATCAATAATGAAAGGATTAATATGATGAAATAATGCAACCATGGTTGACTAAACCATTGTAGAGAATTAACCAAGGGCTAGGGTTTGGGTTGGGTTAAGTATGAGTCATAGATAAATATCAACACAAATATCTTTATCATGACAAAAAAAAACCTTCTAGAATCTACTAGAAGTCTTAACCCTAATCCAAACCCTAATCATGTTTAAACTCCACTAAACATATTGCATTAGTTATCATATCATGTTACAATATTATATATCACATATATAATATTTATCGTAACAAAATAAAATAATACAATTAACATATATCGCATATATATCAATGTATTACCCGAGTGAGAAAAAGAATCTTTTAGTGAGCTAATATTAGTTAATGTAATTTAATATATCATATATATTATTATACATTAAATTATCGAATCAACACTTGATCCGACAATCCGGCTATATCGCATATAACCGACTAATATTTATCCGTACCGATTCATCGAATCAACACTTGATCCGATGACCCGGCTGATATCATATATCGCGAGAATAGAATACGGTATCTTATATAGCATTATCATCGGCCCCGCACATATCACATATGTGCCCTTACTCCGTTTCGCCTGAGCCAAGAAACCTCTGTGTAGGACTCTAAAGAATCGTCAATACGCCGGCAGTAGGTGATGATCATATCAAACACCCACAAGCTGCAAGCGGTCAGCTAAACGTAACAGCCACCTAGGTATTGAGCGCTCAGAAGATCAACAAGCAAGCCTGTACATTCTCCTGTGAATCCAAACAGTAACACTCCCGTACAGTCCGGTCTCGTCATCTGATATGTCGCATATCTCGCCTAGGGGTGGTAAACATCAGACCCCAGTAGCTCGATAAGTCATGTCGATATGAGGTCTATAACAGTTCGAGAAACTACTGATAACACTTACCAGTAAATCTCAGCAACCCTGGCCAGGGATTTCCGGTTATAGCCAATCGAAGACAGCGCAACATCAACTCCCTATACCGGGAGAGACGAATCCCCTCCTATCGCTCATTGCCTCTATGTGATTCGGGACTGTACCCAAAAGCCACCTTTTTGCACGCCCTCTTGGACGTGGTATGATGGAAATCAAAGCACAGTGGGAATCACACAAGACTCTATGACGATCTCGGGTCAACAGACTACTCTGTACCAGTGTCACCGGAGAACTGCCATCTGACGTGAGGTATAATACCATCTGGGAGTTCTCGGCGAGTCTGTCCAGTGTACCCAGTCTCCACTGAGCACCCGTACACCATCCTTGATGTCAACCACCGATGGATATGGGATCATCCATCGCCCATCATATGGGTCAAGATGCGTATACGCTAGTCTACTCTGGTGCATCGATGCCCTGTCTCGATACACCCTCGACTAGGAACAGCTATAGGATGTACTCGTCGACTACCGTGGCCCCACTAGTATGATCTCATCATAGTCCCAGTAGTTGAGTACATATCCTAAGGGCTTTATCAACATGTAAAATAGAGACAATCAGAGTACATGTTAAGATAAAGTACAACCAGATAGCATATTATCATGTCGAGCAAGAAAGTCCTCCCTATATATGTCCAAGCATCCATTACAATATACATCGTATGTACAGTAATGGCCTCTAGGGCATACATATAACTAACAAGGGCTACACTCCGACACAACTTGTACCGCTTTTGGGGGTCTAACGTTTACCAGCCCCCTAGGCCCGACATGCGATACTCATAGACGAACGGACCGGACTGTACGGATATTGTCACTGACAGGCTCAGTAGGGTTTCAGGATGAGTTCGCTCATCGGTCTCCCTTTTGGTCAATACAAGGGTAGCCGTTATGTACAGCTAGTACCACTGACGTGCTTGTAGTTAAACCCACTGCCAGCGTATTGACGAGTCTTTAGAGTCCCCCACAGATAGTTTCCCAAGTTTCGGGCGAAACGTTGTAGAGGCCGTATGGTTTTATGGTAGGGTTCGATCATATACATGCACTTGTGCACGGATCATGATCGGACGGATCATACTAGTGGGGTTTGGTTTAAGCCGGATCCTAGTATTAGATTTGTTGGATTACTTTAGTCTCATCGCATTCGCATTCAGTCGGAATGCGGATGCAGGTATGTATATACAGGTGAGGGGTATTCTTGTGATCCGTCACAAGTTTACTTTAGATGATGCCGTTCTTTTTATTGTCATAAACATTTGGGTTAATGTTTATATTGATGGAAATTGTGAGTGGTTTTCATCATGAGGAGCAATTAATGTGGCATGTTCAATTTAGTGACTCATGGTCTCTTCTTTTGTGGACATGTCATGTTAATTGATGGTTGATTGTGTTGAAATGAGAGGTGGAGAGAGAGAGAGGGCAGCCATATGAGGTTGTTTGCTCTTGAGATTATTATGCAAGCTCTCATTCTTTCATCTCAACACAATAGAAAAAGAAAAGCCTCTTCTTCTTCTTCTTCTTCCTCTAGCTCACAAGTTCCACCATGGCTTCATCTTCAAGCTCCATCCATAGACTCTCATGTGTTGAGAATCAATGGATGCTTGAGACAAAGTTATCACACAAATTCTCTACATCACCTTGGACATGTCGGCTAGCAAACTTCATGTCCGAGTTGCTTCGGTTTGAAGCGGGAGCCCGTAAAAAGACTTCTTGACGTGGTGCCCTTCCGACGAGGAGACCGGAGATCGGAGATGCCGCGAGGAGCTAGGGATGGTGGCTAAAGACCGAAAGACATGGATCGATCGGTATAGCCATTCTATCTTCTTGTAGATTACTAGTATAGTGTTAATGGTACGATCCGGGTAAAGGTTAAGGTAGCGCCAAGTTTTGAAAAGTTTTTGTTCCGCATTTGGCCTCGGATTGACGGCCGGGGTGCTGCCGTAACCCAACATGGTATCAAAGCCATGCCATTAACCCTTTACTATCTTGTTCTAACTTGTTTAAAATATCGATCGAACGAAATTTCCAAAACCAAGATTCCATTTTTTGCAGTTTCTGTCGAAATTTTTTTGTGGTCTAAAAATTATTTTCAGTATGTCAGAAAATCGTGCAGGCTTTTTTAAGACTACATAAGGAATTTGGGCCACTGAACCCACAAAACCACCGCGGAACCGCCGCATAACCCATGGGTTTGCCGCGGTTCCGCCGCCATTTTGAGGCAACAGTGAACCATTTTTCTTATGTATGTCTTTTAGGTGGAATTGTGGTTTCTGGAATATTTAGTTTTGGCCCAGATTTGTTTGAGTGCTGGGTTTTGCACTTGGGGCCCACTTCGGGAGATTTTGTCGATCGAAATTTTAAATATGTTAGTTCACAGTACTTACATTACTATCTGCGACCGTGAATGTCACTTGAGCGGTAAATCTTGTCTAATTGCTATAGCTCTTTTAGACGGGTTTGCGAACGTGACATTCACGTTGATGTTCTGTGTTGTGCTGTGATGTTGCGGATTTGTCATGGTGGATAGCTTGGGTGCAATGGTAGTACAGTTCAGTTTTATTTGTACATTTGATATTATGGGGCGAGCGTCGGACATGTGGACTGCCGTCACTGCCTGTTTGTATATTATTCTTTTGAGGCACGACCGGGTTGAGGTCGATGTCACCGTTGTACATATTTTTTTCTGCACTAGGATTACCCCGCGGAGGAGTGCATGGATAGCCAGATTCTAGAGGGCAACGGGCCAGTATCTCATGGTTTTGAGACGGAGGGGGCTTCACTTTAGGACGGGCTATTCGCCGTACTCGTAGGGGGTACAGGTTGACCTAAGGAGGGGTGCTCAAGTTACCGGATTCCGTGAAGTGCTGGGTGGCCCATTCACTTTGCTGAAGGGGGCTGCCTCGCTTCTGGTTTTGGCGGGTACCTTGCCGCGCCCGTAGAGGTCTAGGTTTTCATTGCATAGGCTATCCACACGACTAGGGGAACATCGGGTTTCACTTGCGGCTCAAAGGAAACTCGGGGCTCCTAGATTATCTGTATTGTTCTGTGATACTTTTTACTTTTCTGTGATTCTGCATTTATCACGCCTGGAGCGATTATTATATATTGATATATATACTAGTAGATGTTGTATATGTTTTACACCCGCGCTAGTCCAGTCCCCGCTCGGTCGTTAGTTAAGTAACCTAACGGGTGATGACGGGACCCAGTGGCAAATGCGGATGGCATATACGTACATTATTTTTCGTTCTTTATTGGTGTGATTAATTGATAAGACAGCGTTGATTCGTATCAATGCAAGGAAAACAAACCTAATTGATATTGTTAGAACAATTTTCAAAAGCTGTTATTGCAAGGACGTTCTCTTTTGTTTTGCACAGAGGTATTCGGTTATGAATATCCAACACCTCATTCGACGAGACAAGGGCCGAGATCCCTTCATCGGGAGTGACCCCTTGGGCAGGAGTTTGCGTCAAGGTAATAACTTCACTATCGTCGATTACTTTTTGTTTTGCATCGCGGTATTCAGTTGGAATATCCTGCACCTCATTCTATGAGGAAAGAGCCGAGATCCCTTCACCGGGAGTGACCTCTTTAGCAAACGTTTTCGCCACTATACATTTATAAAAGGCTATGCAGTTGTCACGACCCGAAAGTACGGAACATGACCGGCACTTAAACTACGAACGTCTCGAGGCGTACGTAATCTAAGTAAACCGAAAACCCAGAAATCCAAACCAAGAAAGATGTAGAATGCAGGAAAAACCAACTTAAAGCAAGTAGTTTCAATAGCATAAGGCGAATTAGGCGGTTTTAAAAACATCAAAAATTTCCCGAAAATTTCGGCAGATTCTCCTTTGAAAATACTGGCCCCCAAATGTGATACAACATGAATAGTATACGAAATCAATAAAAAGGCATCCCCAAGCGGGAGCTAGCTCTTCGTCAATCGACGATCACAACCACACAAGCAATATAATATACAACGCCAAGGGTGAGGATCAAAATTCAAAAGGAAACTCAAAAACCACAAGAAAACCACATAAATACAACGCGCGACTCTAAGGTCGAAAGAATAAACATCACTGGTCTCTATCTCAAATAAATACATGTTTGGTTGATGGAACTTCTAGATACAACAGAATAATGATATACAAGATATATAATGGGGGTACGATACAAGTAAACCCACCTATTAGCAAATCACCCGAAGGAAACTATGCCCGCAAAGCCGTAATGAAACCTGTACGGTAAACCTGCAAGAAACTGGGGCACAACGGGGGTGAGTTGCCAACTCGTGAATAGAAAAATATCTACGCACAGAAATCGCATAAATAACGCAACCTAGGTCAATAATCATAATATATCCTCAAATATATGAATAACACGTAGCCTAACAAGGCTAGGGTAAATATCTAACCCGAGTATAATCTCATGTGCCCGTGTCAGTGCCTCAAGTAGCAATATATCATATGAATGAGGTATGAATGCATGAAAATAGAATACATGTAAATGAAGAACTGTTTTCATAATTTAGTGAGATTTCCTTTGTATTTTTAAAATGAGGTATCATAATGAAATCAGCATAAAACAGTGCCTAGCATCGACACAAAACGTAATCCCAATATCTCGATATCTCTGTATCACAGTCTCTGTACCTCAATATCTCGAAATCTCAATGTCTCAATCACAATATCTAGGGCGTCGTCAGTCCAGACCGGCCCCGACCATCCATCTCAAGACCATGACGGTATCCTCCGGATATTCGACGCGTCGGGTAAAATCACTGGTAGGTAGTGCTCCCCTGCCAGGCTCACATCATCATCATCACACGCTTCTTGCCCCGGGGTACCTTACCGGGTCCACCATGTACTCGAAACGGTTCATCCGTCTCCTCGAATCGGGTCTCGAAATCCATCAGGAAACTCATGGTGGACGACTCATACATCATGGGAAAAACCGCACTTTTTATTTAAAAAGAGAGAAATCAGTTTATATAAGTTTTGCGGTTTTCCCCCCAAATCCAGAAAATTTCATGGAAATCCGAATCCAAATCATCAATAGCATGTAAAAACCATGAATATAGGCATAACAATGAATAACAGTATGCATGAAGTGACAAGTAAATACTACAATGTTAAGCTGGCATATAAGGCAGGCACACTAATATCATGTCAAATTACTAACTAACAAGCTAAGTCAAGCAATAATATTTTCTAAGGTGTACGTGACATGGCAATTACCGATGAAGATGTGTATGAGCCGGCAAGTAAGTGTACGTGGTACATACGCATCATCGGTAATGGTGCTGGTGTCCTAACAATATGATATCAACATTGCAATAAGAAATTATAACATAAGTATGCGATGCGAAGCGAACCACAATAATAAGAGGGAGCTGAAAAGTAGACGCAACTGTAACTAACCTGCATTAATCTAATATAAGTCCTACAAATGGTGCCTTTTGAAATAACACGAATCATGGGATTTTGAAAATAGGGGCTACGGTGTTTTTATGAAAAGATACGTCTTTTGAAATATCCGTAGGATCCCTTGGGCTGTCTTTTAAAATACCCGCGATTCGTTAGTTTTTGAAATAGGTAAGAATCGAATCTAATCTAACAACTAAACTAAATTAAAGGGCTAAGCTAACAAGCTGGACTACAGGTAAGGAAACCGCCTAACATCTGAGTCGATCCATATACATACCTGTATATATATTAGTCGGTGATCCCGCCTCAATAATATCATATCCGATACCATATCTACAATCAGCCATCCCAAGTCAAGAGTGCGGATCAATCATCAAGATATAGCTCGTACGTAAATTCGTCGTACGGCATCCCCAAATCTGGGTACGGGTCAATATCATATTCCCCACACCATTCCTCTGGTATCCTCTTTATTCAAGATCATAGTCTAAGGTACCGACCTATGTCTAGTACAATACTAATATTCTCAATATACCCATGATCTGACTACAGATCGACAATCTCGTACAAACCGATACCGTCAGCACATAGCATCATCAAGGGTATACATCTCCCGATACGGCCTAATATCAATATCCTAGCATATCATGCCTCATATCACGATCACATGTCGACCATTTTATTTATAACACTATTCACCCGTATCGCCGCCCCAAGATCCGCTATAACACCAGGACGTACCTCAAGTACGAATCCTGCCATATCACCGATATCACAACCACAAAACAAATCTCATCGACTCAGCTCAATCCCAAGTATCATCCTCAAATCCGTATGTGAACACATAGTCCCATACCCATGTGAACACATAACTATAAAGAATCTCATGAGCACATATAAAAAGGAATGTATGCAAGTATGTATGTGTGTATGTGTAGCGCAACACTACCCTAGGGTTCGCAACACTAAAGTAATCCAACACACCAATATCCATCCTAACATCGTTATTAATCCTAAATAACATATACTAATTGTTGGTGTGTATACGCATCCGTATACACCACCACGGACTGCGGGGGTGCTATACGCCATACACCCGACTTCTCCCCGTAGATATAAATCTACTCACCTGGTCCTCGTTCGCCGGTGCCGACGTCGCCACGCGCTTACTTGTCGTCTCGAAGTCCACATGGGGTACCTACATATCATAACGCACCATACCGCATTAAAATCCGACTCATGACCAAAACGACGCACGAATCCCACATAGGTCAAAACCTATGGTTGCTTTCGCAAATCGACCCAAAAACCCTCGACGTCGGCGTACAAACGCCAAACCATCGAGAAAACTCCCAACACACTCATTTGCACATTCACGAACACTAATTTTAATATAAAATAGGTTAAAATTCACAAAAACCCCAATTTCACTTAAAAAGTCATTTTTCCGAAAATCTAGCAAGCACAATTCGCCGTTTTTGTACAAAACATGATATTTTAACAATTCTAGTGACCAAGATGATAACTTAATATCTTAATTATACCATAGAAACCATTACGTAAATTTTAAACCCACAATTTAATTCGATTTCAAAAACCTAGTTTGCAATATTAACCAATTTTAACAATTTTATAGCAAAATGCACAAACTACAATCTAGCTTGGATTTTCATGAACTAAAGTATTAAAATACACTTAATAATGTTAATGAAGTCATGAAAAAACCTAATTATATTTTTCTCATAATCAAATTCATGGTTTACAAAAACCTAGCTAGCAATATAGCTTAAATATTACAATTCCAAACTAACAATTTGCAACTAGAAATTTGATTAGGTTTTCATTTCACAATATGAAGAACTACAATTGCAACCACAATTACATACACAAAAACCTAACTTGAATTTCATAAACCCTTACTAAGTTTTTCCAAACATACAATTAAACCCAAATTAATAACTAATAATGCTTGATTTAAGGTATTCAAACAACAATTTAACAAAAGGTCTTGATTTATACCTCACAAGATCAAGGATCTAGCATGCAAATTCTAGCCTCCAAAAGTAGCTTCCATGTTCCTAGATCCATGTAAGTTTGGCTAATGAGAAATGGGTAGGAGTTGGATTTGGATTTTGGGATTTATTTGATGGATTTTGAGGCAATTTTTGAAGCAAAAGAGATGGAAAATGGGGGAAAAAGATGGGGGCTGTTGTAGCAGAATTTTGGCTGAGGAGGGAGTGGGGAGAGCTGTGGGGGAGTTGTGGAAAAGAATCCAAGTCAAAGCCCCTCCCAAATTACCATAATACCCCCACCTACTTTACTATATATAAAAACCTTATTTTAACCCATTTCTCACATGATTTAAGGTCAAAAAGAGCGAAATAAAATTCTTGAGCTGCTACAATAGTGTGGGGCCGGCCAAGGGGAGTGAGGGTGAGTGTGAGAGACTTTACAAAAAAATTCTATGCAAAAAGACCCCCCACAATACCATATTTGCAAGTTTTAGTTCAAAATAACTATATTTTTGTTTTCCATATAATAAATCAATTAAAACTTGAAATAAAATACTAAAAAATTATATTACAACTAGATTTTAATTAACATGATTTTAAAGATTAAAATTAGCCCATTTAAATTTGTATTTATCTCTAATTTAATGTATTTTCTTACCGGCTTAAAATAATATTAAAATA
Organism: Agapanthus africanus; assembly: GCA_030015575.1. Lineage (NCBI taxonomy): Eukaryota > Viridiplantae > Streptophyta > Magnoliopsida > Asparagales > Amaryllidaceae > Agapanthus > Agapanthus africanus. Next base: position 366,314,916 of record CM057344.1, on the reverse strand, counting down.
ATTAATTTCGGAAAAATTTTCAGAAAATTTGAAATTTCAGCAGTGGCTCAATAAACACCAAATACTAGCAATTACATAGCTAGAATATGTATATTTAATTTTATAATAAAGATATTTGCATTTTGACTTTTTACAGAAAACCCCCTTATTTTACCGTTTTTTCGAAATTTCACCGAAACGATTTTCAAAACGTTACAATCTTCCCCGCTTAAAGAAATTCGGTCCCCGAATTTAAATTAAAACTTCCCCCAAATACTAAAATATTTCAGCCAAAACCATCAAATCGCCGGGTCTCCGAAATCATAAATACATAAAACAAATCGTCGCGCAACGCATGTGCATGAAAAATGAGAATATAACTCAAACCAGAACTCCGTCAAGCATCCCGCAATCATCGGAGTCATGGGGAAGACATCAATACCAAATCCAAAGCAAAACCAATATGATATAACTCGAAACTATACATGTAAAATATATTCAGGTACTGTCCTCTGACTAGTCCTGCTCAGTACGAAAACACATAGCAATATCATAAAAACGTACTGCTCTATAAGAAAAATCAATCCCCAAAATACGCGTATGAATACTACGTGCGTCTTGTGCTCACGGAAATCAAAATCCAAATATGTGCCATACATATGCACAGAAACAACATCTAAGTGCATCGGGTGTGCACGAAACATCTGTCATAGGCAACATGTGTGCCTGACAGCAAAATCAGGTGCATCTGACATGCACGAAAAATCTCGATTTAGTGCATCTGGTGTGCACCAAAATCACACTTCAAAACATGCGCCCAACATGCGCGAAAATCCAAATCAGGTGCATCCATCGTGCACGAAATCATGAAATCCAATATCAAGTGCCGAACATGCGCAAAATCAAATCAGGTGCACAAGGTGCACAAAACAAATATCGAACATCACCATCGAAATCAAAGTCCAGGGCATCTAAATGCACAACATACGTAACACTGCACTGCAAGCATATATGAACTATACCGCGTGCAAAAACCAAATCGTGTGCGTATATACGCACAAAATCAACTCAAATGTCTAAAACCGTAAAATCGCAAACATGTGAAACCAAGCACGAAAACGATATCAAGTGCAACACTGTGCAAAGATCGTAAATCCTCAATCATCAAAATCAAATCATGCGAATAAATCACCCAAAACATCGAAATCAATAATGGCGGAATAGTACCGCTCATGTGCATCCTCTAAGAATCTCGGACCAACTGTCGCGGTCACTAGTGGGACGTCTCGTCGATGATCATGAACTCTGGCCTGCTGGTGTGCGTAACACGACCACTCCTGGGTCCTAGTCTTCTCGTAATTTGTCCCAGAAAGGTCCTGTCGAGGTCTCTCCCAAATCTCGCCTCTGCCGAACTATCCGAAAGTCATCGTTCCTTACTAGATCTGTTCTCGTTCCAGAACGGCTGCATACTCATCACGACTCCTTCTGGAAGGTAAATCCAAGTACCATGCCTCGGCATGCGCATCGCATCTCTGATGTCGGCGGAGTGGAACGTCATCTCATCTAGATCTGGTACGAACCTCTTACTTCACTTTCCTCTAATGTCGTCTTCTTTGGACTCGTCTCGTCGCGGCTGCATGGACTGAGCTCCAACGGCTATCCTCGTATCTGGAGTCTCCCAAGAAATGCATCTCACCACCTAGCATCCGAATTAAGTCGAGCCATCCGATCGAGTCGTCAAAACCTCATAATCCCCCAAGACCTCAACATCTTGGGCACAGTTTAATAGTATCGAGTACATACCACAGCATCGGTGGTCCAGCCGTAGAAGGGTAAACCCAAGCCTCACTAATGGCGTCGTAGAACTGCCGCAAACCCGAAGGTTCATAGGCTTTCACACGGTCATTAAGTCGAGTTAGGGTTTCATTCTTCTAGAGGGACCATAGAATTGCCTGCATGTCTTTCCGACTACTTTAAACTTGGAATAATAGGTTTCTGACATTCGATCGTCTCTATCGACTCCCAACGTCTCCGCGTGAAGTCGTCTCTACCTGGAATCAATCTATCTGATGACCTCGCATCGGGGTAGGCGAACGATCGACACGTCCTAGTCATTCATCCTCGATGACTAGCGACCTTCTATCATCTCTTAGCACAACTTGTTCTGCACTAACGCCAGCATCTGGGGCAATATCTCGTCGTTCGCAGCAATAACTGGCTCGCTCGTCTGCACGCTGAACAGTGCCTCGACCATCATGGATAAGCAACACACCAACGGTCATCAAAATCTGGCTGGCCTCTATTAGTGGCCCAATCCTCTGATACTGATCGGCACGTCCGAGAAATCTCATAAAGGCGATCCGCCAAACGCTCGTGGCGCGGAAACACAGTAAAAAGACACATCTCCGCAATCGAGTGTCGCCGGAATTTCGCCCTGGTCAGTCCTCGTTCGTGACGAGCTCGTGCTGACCGCAACTCTAGCCGTAGCTCTCCTTGCCCGTAATCGTGGCAGCAAAACCATAACTGGTACTGATGAGGCTAGATCGGAATGAATATAATACTGAGTAAAGAAATGTACATCCTAAGGCTTCTTAAGTGGAGTAGCGTATCGTAAATATGCCGCGGAACATACCCATGGTACGTCACTCTACTTTAGTCACCTATTCCATCAACCAAGGGTCATCCTACGCTCCGAAGGTAAAACCTGGCTCTGATACCAACTTTGTCACGACCCGAAAGTACGGAACATGACCGGCACTTAAACTACGAACGTCTCGAGGCGTACGTAATCTAAGTAAACCGAAAACCCAGAAATCCAAACCAAGAAAGATGTAGAGTGCAGGAAAAACCAACTTAAAGCAAGTAGTTTCAATAGCATAAGCCGAATTAGGCGGTTTTAAAAACATCAAAAATTTCCCGAAAATTTCGGCAGATTCTCCTTTGAAAATACTGGCCCCCAAATGGGATACAACATGAATAGTATACGAAATCAATAAAAAGGCATCCCCAAGCGGGAGCTAGCTTTTCGTCAATCGACGGTCACAACCACACAAGCAATATAATATACAACGCCAAAGGCGATGATCAAAATTCAAAAGGAAACTCAAAAACCATAAGAAAACCACATAAATACAACGCGCGACTCTAAGGTCGAAAGAATAAACATCACTGGTCTCTATCTCAAATAAATACATGTTTGGTTGATGGAACTTCTAGATACAACAGAATAATGATATACAAGATATATAATGAGGGTACGATACAAGTAAACCCACCTACTAGCAAACCCGAAGGAAACTATGCCCGCAAAGCCGTAATGAAACCTGTACGGCAAACCTGCAAGAAACTGGGGCACAACGGGGGTGAGTTGCCAACTCGTGAATAGAAAAATATCTACGCACAGAAATCGCATAAATAACGCAACCTAGGTCAATGATCATAATATATCCTCAAATATATGAATAACACGTAGCCTATAACAAGGCTAGGGTAAATATCTAACCCGAGTGTAATCTCATGTGCCCGTATCAGTGCCTCAAGTAACAATATATCATATGAATGAGGTATGAATGCATGAAAATAGAATACATGTAAATGAAGAACTGTTTTCATAATTTAGTGAGATTTCCTTTGTATTTTTAAAATGAGGTATCATAATGAAATCAGCATAAAACAGTGCCTAGCATCGGCACAAAACGTAATCCCAATATCTGATATCTCTGTATCACAGTCTCTGTACCTCAATATCTCGAAATCTCAATGTCTCAATCACAATATCTAGGGTGCCGTCAGTCCAGACCGGGCCCTACCATCCATCTCAAGACCACGACGGTATCCTCCAGATATTCGACGCGTCGGGTAAAATCACCGGTAGGTAGTGCTCCCCTGCCAGGCTCACATCGTCATCATCACGCGCTTTTTGCCCCGGGGTACCTTACCGGGTCTACCATGTACCCAAAACGGTTCATCCGTCTCCTCGAATCGGGTCTCGAAATCCATCAGCAAACTCATGGTGGACGACTCATACATCATGGGAAAAACCGCACTTTTTATTTAAAAAGAGAGAAATCAGTTTATATAAGTTTTGCGGTTTTCCCCCCAAATCCAGAAAATTTCATGGAAATCCGAATCCAAATCATCAATAGCATGTAAAAACCATGAATATAGGAATAACAATGAATAACAGTATGCATGAAGTGACAAGTAAATACTACAATGTTAAGCTGGCATATAAGGCAGGCACACTAATATCATGTTAAATTACTAACTAACAAGCTAAGTCAAGCAATAATATTTTCTAAGGTGTACGTGACATGGCAATTACCGATGAAGATGTGTGTGAGCCGGCAAGTAAGTATACGTGGTACATACGCATCATCGGTAATGGTGCTGGTGTCCTAACAATATGATATCAACATTGCAATAAGAAATTATAACATAAGTATGCGATGCGAAGCGAACCACAATAATAAGCGGGAGCTGAATACTAGACGCAACTGTAACTAACCTGCATTAATCTAATATAAGTCCTACAAATGGTACCTTTTGAAATAACACGAATCATGGGGTTTTGAAAATAGGGGCTACGGTGTTTTTATGAAAAGATACGTCTTTTGAAATATCCGTAGGATCCCTTGGGCTGTCTTTTAAAATACCCACGATTCGTTAGTTTTTGAAATAGGTAAGAATCGAATCTAATCTAACAACTAAACTAAACTAAAGGGCTAAGCTAACAAGCTGGACTACAGGTAAGGAAACCGCCTAACATCTGAGTCGATCCATATACATACCTGTATATATATTAGTCGGTGATCCCGCCTCAATAATATCATATCCGATACCATATCTACAATCAGCCATCCCAAGTCAAGAGTGCGGATCAATCATCAAGATATAGCTCGTACGTAAATTCGTCGTACGGCATCCCCAAATCTGGGTACGGGTCAATATCATATTCCCCACACCATTCCTCTGGTATCCTCTTTATTCAAGATCATAGTCTAAGGTACCGACCTATGTCTAGTACAATACTAATATTCTCAATATACCCATGATCTGACTACAGATCGACAATCTCGTACAAACCGATACCGTCAGCACATAGCATCATCAAGGGTATACATCTCCCGATACGGCCTAATATCAATATCCTAGCATATCATGCCTCATATCACGATCACATGTCGACCATTTTATTTATAACACTATTCACCCGTATCGCCGCCCCAAGATCCGCTATAACACCAGGACGTACCTCAAGTACGAATCCTGCCATATCACCGATATCACAACCACAAAACAAATCTCATCGACTCAGCTCAATCCCAAGTATCATCCTCAAATCCGTATGTGAACACATAGTCCCATACCCATGTGAACACATAACTATAAAGAATCTCATGAGCACATATAAAAAGGAATGTATGCAAGTATGTATGTGTGTATGTGTAGCGCAACACTACCCTAGGGTTCGCAACACTAAAGTAATCCAACACACCAATATCCATCCTAACATCGTTATTAATCCTAAATAACATATACTAATTGTTGGTGTGTATACGCATCCGTATACACCACCACGGACTGCGGGGGTGCTATACGCCATACACCCGACTTCTCCCCGTAGTTATAAATCTACTCACCTGGTCCTCGTTCGCCGGTGCCGACGTCGCCACGCGCTTACTTGTCGTCTCGAAGTCCACATGGGGTACCTACATATCATAACGCACCATACCGCATTAAAATCCGACTCATGACCAAAACGACGCACGAATCCCACATAGGTCAAAACCTATGGTTGCTTTCGCAAATCGACCCAAAAACCCTCGACGTCGGCGTACAAACGCCAAACCATCGAGAAAACTCCCAACACACTCATTTGCACATTCACGAACACTAATTTTAATATAAAATAGGTTAAAATTCACAAAAACCCCAATTTCACTTAAAAAGTCATTTTTCCGAAAATCTAGCAAGCACAATTCGCCGTTTTTGTACAAAACATGATATTTTAACAATTCTAGTGACCAAGATGATAACTTAATATCTTAATTATGCCATAGAAACCATTACGTAAATTTTAAACCCACAATTTAATTCGATTTCAAAAACCTAGTTTGCAATATTAACCAATTTTAACAATTTTATAGCAAAATGCACAAACTACAATCTAGCTTGGATTTTCATGAACTAAAGTATTAAAATACACTTAATAATGTTAATGAAGTCATGAAAAAACCTAATTATATTTTTCTCATAATCAAATTCATGGTTTACAAAAACCTAGCTAGCAATATAGCTTAAATATTACAATTCCACACTAACAATTTGCAACTAGAAATTTGATTCGGTTTTCATTTCACAATATGAAGAACTACAATTGCAACCACAATTACATACACAAAAACCTAACTTGAATTTCATAAACCCTTACTAAGTTTTTCCAAACATACAATTAAACCCAAATTAATAACTAATAATGCTTGATTTAAGGTATTCAAACAACAATTTAACAAAAGGTCTTGATTTATACCTCACAAGATCAAGGATCTAGCATGCAAATTCTAGCCTCCAAAAGTAGCTTCCATGCTCCTAGATCCATGTAAGTTTGGCTAATGAGAAATGGGTAGGAGTTGGATTTGGATTTTGGGATTTATTTGATGGATTTTGAGGCAATTTTTGAAGCAAAAGAGATGGAAAATGGGGGAAAAAGATGGGGGCTGTTGTAGCAGAATTTTGGCTGAGGAGGGAGTGGGGAGAGCTGTGGGGGAGTTGTGGAAAAGAATCCAAGTCAAAGCCCCTCCCAAATTACCATAATACCCCCACCTACTTTACTATATATAAAAACCTTATTTTAACCCATTTCTCACATGATTTAAGGTCAAAAAGAGCGAAATAAAATTTTTGGGCTGCTACAATAGTGTGGGGCCGGCCAAGGGGAGTGAGGGTGAGTGTGAGAGACTTTACAAAAAAATTCTATGCAAAAAGACCCCCCACAATACCATATTTGCAAGTTTTAGTTCAAAATAACTATATTTTTGTTTTCCATATAATAAATCAATTAAAACTTGAAATAAAATACTAAAAAATTATATTACAACTAGATTTTAATTAACACGATTTTAAAGATTAAAATTAGCCCATTTAAATTTGTATTTATCTCTAATTTAATGTATTTTCTTACCGGCTTAAAATAATATTAAAATAATTAATTTCGGAAAAATTTTCAGAAAATTTGAAATTTCAGCAGTGGCTCAATAAACACCAAATACTAGCAATTACATAGCTAGAATATGTATATTTAATTTTATAATAAAGATATTTGCATTTTGACTTTTTACAGAAAACCCCATTATTTTACCGTTTTTTCGAAATTTCACCGAAACGATTTTCAAAACGTTACAATCTTCCCCGCTTAAAGAAATTCGGTCCCCGAATTTAAATTAAAACTTCCCCCAAATACTAAAATATTTCAGCCAAAACCATCAAATCGCCGGGTCTCCGAAATCATAAATACATAAAACAAATCGTCGCGCAACGCATGTGCATGAAAAATGAGAATATAACTCAAACCAGAACTCCGTCAAGCATCCCGCAATCATCGGAGTCATGGGGAAGACATCAATACCAAATCCAAAGCAAAACCAATATGATATAACTCGAAACTATACATGTAAAATATATTCAGGTACTGTCCTCTGACTAGTCCTGCTCAGTACGAAAACACATAGCAATATCATAAAAACGTACTGCTCTATAAGAAAAATCAATCCCCAAAATACGCGTATGAATACTACGTGCGTCTTGTGCGCACGGAAATCAAAATCCAAATATGTGCCATACATATGCACAGAAACAACATCTAAGTGCATCGGGTGTGCACGAAACATCTGTCATAGGCAACATGTGTGCCTGACAGCAAAATCAGGTGCATCTGACATGCATGAAAAATCTCGATTTAGTGCATCTGGTGTGCACCAAAATCACACTTCAAAACATGCGCCCAACATGCGCGAAAATCCAAATCAGGTGCATCCATCGTGCACGAAATCATGAAATCCAATATCAAGTGCCGAACATGCGCAAAATCAAATCAGGTGCACAAGGTGCACAAAACAAATATCGAACATCACCATCGAAATCAAAGTCCAGGGCATCTAAATGCACAACATACGTAACACTGCACTGCAAGCATATATGAACTATACCGCGTGCAAAAACCAAATCGTGTGCGTATATACGCACAAAATCAACTCAAATGTCTAAAACCGTAAAATCGCAAACATGTGAAACCAAGCACGAAAACGATATCAAGTGCAACACTGTGCAAAGATCGTAAATCCTCAATCATCAAAATCAAATCATGCGAATAAATCACCCAAAACATCGAAATCAATAATGGCGGAATAGTACCGCTCAAGTGCATCCTCTAAGAATCTCGGGCCAACTGTCGCGGTCACTAGTGGGACGTCTCGTCGATGATCATGAACTCTGGTCTGCTGGTGTGCGTAACATGACCACTCCTGGATCCAAGTCTTCTCGTAATTTGTCCCAGAAAGGTCCTGTCGAGGTCTCTCCCAAATCTCGCCTCTGCCGAACTATCCGAAAGTCATCGTTCCTTACTAGATCTGTTCTCGTTCCAGAACGGCTGCATACTCATCACGACTCCTTCTGGAAGGTAAATCCAAGTACCATGCCTCGGCATGCGCATCGCATCTCTGATGTCGGCGGAGTGGAACGCCATCTCATCTAGATCTGGTACGAACCTCTTACTTCACTTTCCTCTAATGTCGTCTTCTTTGGACTCGTCTCGTCGCGGCTGCATGGACTGAGCTCCAACGGCTATCCTCGTATCTGGAGTCTCCCAAGAAATGCATCTCACCACCTAGCATCCGAATTAAGTCGAGCCATCCGATCGAGTCGTCAAAACCTCATAATCCCCCAAGAGCTCAACATCTTGGGCACAGTTTAATAGTATCGAGTACATACCACAGCATCGGTGGTCCAGCCGTAGAAGGGCAAACCCAAGCCTCACTAATGGCGTCGTAGAACTGCCGCAAACCCGAAGGTTCAAAGGCTTTCACACGGTCATTAAGTCGAGTTAGGGTTTCATTCTTCTAGAGGGACCATAGAATTGCCTGCATGTCTTTCCGACTACTTTAAACTTGGAATAATAGGTTTCTGACATTCGATCGTCTCTGTCGACTCCCAACGTCTCCGCGTGAAGTCGTCTCTACCTGGAATCAATCTATCTGATGACCTCGCATCGGGGTAGGTGAACGATCCACATGTCCTAGTCATTCATCCTCGATGACTAGCGACCTTCTATCATCTCTTAGCACAACTCGTTCTGCACTAACGCCAGCATCTGGGGCAATATCTCGTCGTTCGCAGCAATAACTGGCTCGCTCGTCTGCACGCTGAACAGTGCCTCGACCATCATGGATAAGCAACACACCAACGGTCATCAAAATCTGGCTGGCCTCTATCAGTGGCCCAATCCTCTGATACTGATCGGCACGTCCGAGAAATCTCATAAAGGCGATCCGCCAAACGCTCGTGGTGCGGAAACACAGTAAAAAGACACATCTCCGCAATCGAGTGTCGCCGGAATTTCGCCCTGGTCAGTCCTCGTTCGTGACGAGCTCGTGTTGACCGCAACTCTAGCCGTAGCTCTCCCTGCCCGTAATCGTGGCAGCAAAACCATAACTGGTACTGATGAGGCTAGATCGGAATGAATATAATACTGAGCAAAGAAATGTACATCCTAAGGCTTCTTAAGTGGAGTAGCGTATCGTAAATATGCCGCGGAACATACCCACGGTACGTCACTCTACTTTAGTCACCTATTCCATTAATCAAGGGTCATCCTACGCTCCGAAGGTAAAACCTGGCTCTGATACCAACTTTGTCACGACCCGAAAGTACGGAACATGACCGGCACTTAAACTACGAACGTCTCGAGGCGTACGTAATCTAAGTAAACCGAAAACCCAGAAATCCAAACCAAGAAAGATGTAGAGTGCAGGAAAAACCAACTTAAAGCAAGTAGTTTTAATAGCATAAGCCGAAATAGGCGGTTTTAAAAACATCAACAATTTCCCGAAAATTTCGGCAGATTCTCCTTTGAAAATACTGGCCCCCAAATGGGATACAACATGAATAGTATACGAAATCAATAAAAAGGCATCCCCAAGCGGGAGCTAGCTCTTCGTCAATCGACGGTCACAACCACACAAGCAATATAATATACAACGCCAAGGGCGAGGATCAAAATTCAAAAAGAAACTCAAAAACCACAAGAAAACCACATAAATACAACGCGCGACTCTAAGGTCGAAAGAATAAACATCACTGGTCTCTATCTCAAATAAATACATGTTTGGTTGATGGCACTTCTAGATACAACAGAATAATGATATACAAGATATATAATGGGGGTACGATACAAGTAAACCCACCTACTAGCAAATCACCCGAAGGAAACTATGTCCGCAAAGCCGTAATGAAACCTGTACGGCAAACCTGCAAGAAACTGGGGCACAACGGGGGTGAGTTGCCAACTCGTGAATAGAAAAATATCTACGCACAGAAATCGCATAAATAACGCAACCTAGGTCAATGATCATAATATATCCTCAAATATATGAATAACACGTAGCCTATAACAAGGCTAGGGTAAATATCTAACCCGAGTGTAATCTCATGTGCCCGTGTCAGTGCCTCAAGTAGCAATATATCATATGAATGAGGTATGAATGCATGAAAATAGAATACATGTAAATGAAGAACTGTTTTCATAATTTAGTGAGATTTCCTTTGTATTTTTAAAATGAGGTATCATAATGAAATCGGCATAAAACAGTGCCTAGCATCGGCACAAAACGTAATCCCAATATCTCGATATCTCTGTATCACAGTCTCTGTACCTCAATATCTCGAAATCTCAATGTCTCAATCACAATATCTAGGGCGCCGTCAGTCCAGACCGGCCCCTACTATCCATCTCAAGACCACGACGGTATCCTCCGGATATCCGACGCGTCGGGTAAAATCACCGGTAGGTAGTGCTCCCCTGCCAGGCTCACATCGTCATCATCACGCGCTTCTTGCCCCGGGGTACCTTACCGGGTCCACCATGTACCCGAAACGGTTCATCCGTCTCCTCGAATCGGGTCTCGAAATCCATCAGCAAACTCATGGTGGACGACTCATACATCATGGGAAAAACCGCACTTTTTATTTAAAAAGAGAGAAATCAGTTTATATAAGTTTTGCGGTTTTCCCCCCAAATCCAGGAAATTTCATGGAAATCCGAATCCAAATCATCAATAGCATGTAAAAACCATGAATATAGGTATAACAATGAATAACAGTATGCATGAAGTGACAAGTAAATACTACAATGTTAAGCTGGCATATAAGGCAGGCACACTAATATCATGTCAAATTACTAACTAACAAGCTAAGTCAAGCAATAATATTTTCTAAGGTGTACGTGACATGGCAATTACCGATGAAGATGTGTGTGAGCCGGCAAGTAAGTGTACGTGGTACATACGCATCATCGGTAATGGTGCTGGTGTCCTAACAATATGATATCAACATTGCAATAAGAAATTATAACATAAGTATGCAATGCGAAGCGGGCTAGGTGAGATCCGTACACTAGGGTTTGTAGGCACCATAATTTTTGAAATTGGCATGTTCGATGCCTTGTGAGACCTCTTGGGAGTGCCTAGGAACCCTACAATTTCAAAAGGCACCATTTGTAGGACTTATATTAGATTAATGCAGGTTAGTTACAGTTGCGTCTAGTATTTAGCTCCTGCTTGTTATTGTGGTTCGCTTTTGAAATCCGTAATGGTGCCTACAAACCAAAAGGCACCAGGTTAATTATGGTGCCTACAAACCAAAATTTCTTATTTTTTGAAATCCGTACACTAGGGTCTCAAAAATTATGGTGCCTACAAACCCTGGTGCCTACAAACCCTAGCTGTACAAATCCGAAATCCGGGCTCTTGCGTCGGCTTCATCGGAGAAGAAGCGGGCTAGGTCATCGACGACGTGCCGAAGATGATCTACGTCGAGGCATCGCTAAATCAAGCTCCGACTTCACCAAGTCCAAAAACTTGTGAAGAGAACACACTCTACTACTTGGCAAGAGGTAGAGGATGAAGAAATAGGAAGTGGGTAAACTTTAGAATTGGATTTCTCACTCAATTCCATCAATCACTATTGATGGAGCTTGCTTTCTTCTTGAAGAAGAAGAAGAAGAAAGAAATATGATAAGTTAATTATATTTAGAAAAGAAAATGAATACTTATCATATTAGAACCATGGTCAAGTGTAGAGAATTAACCAAGATTAGTTTAATGGTTAGGGTTTAAGATGAAGACAAGAATGGTTACCAAGTCAAAGCTTCATGAAGCTTCAACTAAACTCCAAAATTAGCAACCATTCTTTTCTTATCTATTCAAAATAAATAAATAAATAAATAAGTAATAAAAAGAAAACCCTAATCATTAGTTTAACCATGGCTTAATTCATTACACTTAACTATAGTTAAACATGTATCATCAAACATGATACAATCAAGTGTACAAAAGTATATCACATATACAATGTGCACAAACCAAGTGAGAAAATCCGTTTAAAGTGAACCAATACTAGTTAGTGCAAAGTAATATATCAAATATATAATTAAGCATTAAATCATTAAATCAACACTTGATTCAATGATCCGGTCATGTCGCACACAACCGACTAGTATTCAATGTATCGGCTTATCGAATCAATACTTGATTCGATACCTAGGTTATATCGCATACAACCATTCGATACAATCATCGCGAGAATAGAATACGGTATCACATACACGCATTATTCTCGGTCCCGCACATATCTCATATGCGCTCCTATTTCGTTTTGCTTGAGCCAGGAAACCTCTGTGTAGGACTCTAAAGACTCGTCAATACGCCGGCAGCAGATGATGATCATATCAAACACCCACAAGCCGCAAGCGGTCTGCTAAACGTAACGGCCACCCGGGTATTGAGCGATCTGAAGATCGACGAGCAAGCCCGCTCACACTCCAGTGAATCCGACCAGTAACACTACCGTACAGTCCGGTCTGATCGTCTGATATGTCGCATATCTCGCCTAGGGGTGGTAAACGTCAGACCCCAATAGCTCGATAAGTCGTGTCGATATGAGGTCTATAACTGTTCGAGAAACTACTGGTAACACTTACCAGTAAATCTCAGCAACCCTGGCCAGGGATTTCCTGTTATAGCCAATCGAACACAGCGCAACATCAACCCCTATACCGGGAGAGACGAATCCCCTCCTATCGCTCATTGCCTTCATGTGACTCGGGACTGTACCCAAAAACCACCGTTTTGCACGCCCTCTTGGACGTGGTAAGATGGAAATTAAAGCACAGTGGGAACCACACAAGACTCTATGACGATCTCGGGTCAACGGACTACTCTGTACCAGTGTCACCAGAGAACTGCCATCTGACGTGAGGTATAATACCATCTGGGAGTTCTCGGCGAGTCCGTCCAGTGTACCCAGTCTCTACTGAGCACCCGTTTATCATCTCCGATGTCAAACACCAATGGATATGGGATCATCCATCGCCCATCTATATGGGTCGAGAAGGTATACGCTAGTCTACTCTGGTATATCGATGCCCCGTCTCGATACACCCACGACTAGGGACTTTGAAGGATGTACTTATGGACTACCATGTCCCCACTAGTATGATCCGCATCATAGTCCAGGTAGTTAAGTACATATCCTAAGGGCTTTACCAACATGTAACAGAGAGACAATCAGTATACACGTTAAGGTAAAGTTCAACCAGATAGCATACTATCATGTCGAGCAAGAAAGTCCTCCCTATATATGTCCCAGCATCCACTACAATATACATCCTATGTACAGTAATGGCCTCTAGGGCATACATATAACTAACAATCTCCCACTTGCACTAGGGCCATCTGTAGCAGTGGTTGCAGTATCTCATACTCAACCATCCCATAAAAGTCTCTTTCTGGGAAAAGGCCTTTCGTGAGTGGATCCGCTGTGTTTGTCCTCTGAGTCTACTCTCCTAACCTCGATCCCTTGGAGATCGACCATCTCCATGATCAAGTGATACTGCCTTAGAATATGTCTGGATCACTGATGGGACCTGCGTTCCTTGGCATAAGCCACAACTCCATTGTCACACAATGGGAGGAACATAGTTCATCTCATGAACCTATATACACCCAAACATCCTCTTTGGTAGCATCTTAAGTAGCGATGTATCCTGCCTTTATCGTCTAGTATGTCACGGTATCCAGCTTGGAACTCTTCCAACATACCGTCCCTTCACTGAGGGTAAAGACAATGCCTGTGACTGACATTCAGTCGTCTTTATCACCCTGGAACACTTCCAGTGACTCTCCCCAGGATCAACTGATGCCATCTCACTACAACTAGTGAGTAACCTAACATCCATTTAGATCTATCTCATAGATCCAAAATCTAGGATTTAGTAGGTATCATTTTGATCCTATATGGAGAATTATTGTGATAAACGGAGATTGATCGAGCATAGCATAGGAAACTCCTTCCCTATCAAGAGTATGTCATCCACGTACTCTACGAGGATCGTCACCATACTCCCTACTACCTTCTTGTTTATACAAGGTTCATCTACCATTTTGATGATGTCAACTTCTTTGACTGCTTCATCAAAACAGACGTTCCAACTCCGCGATGCCTGCTTTATCATATAAAACATCTTGCACACGTTTCCGCTGCTCCCACTGTCTACGAAGCCCTCTGGCTGTGTACTTATAGACGCGCTCTTCTAAATCATCATTTAGAAAAGGAGTCAAGACACCCAACCATCAGATATCGCAGTCATGGTATGTAGCCGTGACAAGTAGGATCTGGATGGACTTAAGCATAGCTACTTGAAAAAGGTTTCATCATTATCCACACCTGGTCAATGATGCAAACTTTAACAAGTCTAGCTTTGAAAGTCTCAACTTTTCCATGTACACCAAGTAATCTTCTCAAGATATACTTGCTCCTGATGGGGATTTAACCCTTCAGATACAGCAACTAAAGTCCATACTTTGTCGGTGTATAAGGATTCCATCTCAGATCACTAAGCATCCAGCCATTCTCACAGAGTCTCACTCCTGATGGCCAGCTCGAAACTAGTTGGGTCATCATCTCATGATGTAATCCTCGCTCCCACTGTCATAGAGAAACCGAAGTATCTCTCAGGTGGGTGAGGAACCCTACTAGATCGGCCGAGAGGCTGAGGTTCGTTGGAATCTATTGAATCCTTTGGTTGTACCAAATCATCTGCTGTAGTTTGTATAGCTGGAACATTTCCAGTTCTACATAACAGACCTTGCCTCGAGCTTGTCCGGATTTTGCTTTTAGACATAGGCCGGACAACCCCAAATCTTAACTAACTTAAGATATGTGTTCTTCCCTTTCCATATCACATATGAAGTGGTAGGCAACTGATTTGATTTGAACCCTATTCAATAGGTATGCAGCTTCTCAAGTGCATAACCCCTAAAAGGAAATAGGTAACTCAGTAATACTCATCATAGAGCACACCATATCATATAGGGTGTGATTGCTCTGCCCCGATATACCATCGTGCTATGGTGTATACAGAGGAGTAATGCTGAGAGAGAATCTCATTCTCCTTTAGAATAGTCCAGTATTTCCGTGCTCAAGTATTCTCCTCCTTGATCTCATCAAAGGACATAATACTTATACCCGTATTTTGGTTCTCTACTTCTAACTTATATTCCGTGAATATCTCAAAAGGTTCGGACATGTGTTTCAACAGGAACATAGGTCTGAATCTCGAAAGATTATCAGAGAATGTAATGAAGTACAAAGAACCTGTCCTGGCATGTGTAGACAGGGGACCTTACATACATCAACATGTATCATCCCAAGAGTTCAGTAACTCTTTCTCTGTTTCCAGTAAACGGAGCTATGGTCATCTTATCTTTGTGACATGACTGGCGAGTTTCACAAGATGTAAATTCAAACTATTTTAAATATGCATCTTTATGTAACTCTAGCCAGTCGGGTCGCATTGATCTGACCTAGTCTACAATACCTCAAGAAGGATTTGTTCATTTCTGAACTCTTCCTCTTGTGTGTGTTTCATATACTAAGAACTGTAGTTTGATTTAGAACATTAATGCTTTTAGATAACGTGCCTGAACCGATCAACTTTTGATATAGGAAATGTTCAAAACATTATCCAACAATACAAAGTTATATCGTTTCTTTACTAATAAAGAGACTGATATGATTTTGTATATCAGGTTCGGTATCTAATAACATTCGTTCAGAATCAATGTATTGGTAATACAGGGTGACAGTGACCAACAGACTTGGCTGCAACACTTGCCCCGTTTTCTGCCTCATGAAACTTATCACCCGTTCTCAGTTCTCTACCTATCTGTAGCCCTATGTAACAGATTACATATCTGGGATCCTGATCTGGTATCACATACCCAGGACGTAGAGGATACGGAGAAACAGTTCTTTGTAATGAACACACCCGAAGATGATGCATCAGCATGCACTCTCTTCGTTTGGGCGGCACGGGAATTCTGGTAATCCCCAATTTCCTGCTCTGTCTTATAACAATTATAAGTTGGAGCGGGACCAACGTTCCCCAGCTCAGTATAACAAGCGGGTTCGGTCAATAATCCGTATTATTATCTTGATTAAGGCGTGATATGGTCGCTACCAGGAGAGAGAGAGAAGAAAACACTCAGCGTGCGCTCTGGCAAGAATAGATTGGTTATTATTTTATCTAATCAGGATGGCTCCCACTGCTTTTTATCAAATCTTCCTTCAAACCCTAAAAGGAAAGACTAGCCGGGATTAATTACACACTACAAGTTCGCCAATCTTTCAGCCAGGCCAGTGTCGGTACTTTGAGGGAGGTCCCCTGTGCTTTCGCACGAACCTAATTAATGTAAACCTCGTTTTCCCAGAGGCGTAACCTCGTTGACACCTTTCTAGACACCTACTTGATCGGCTAATTGTAATATGTAAAACTCTCCCAGGAGTAACTCTTACTCGCAGCGGGTATCGGGATCCAACTATCTCATAGAAGGTATGCAATCTCATTGCAAATTTCAACACTTGAAATTCCCGATATTATTTTGCCCCTAGCTCGCTATGACCTTGACGAATGCCAAACAACCCATAGTCCACTAGTCAAGTTCAACCCGTACATTACTTGATCGAATTAAACCCACCCGCACGACCCTTGACGAATGCCAAACTACCGCAGCACGAATACTAACTAGTATTTATCTGTAATGACGGAGGGCTACGACAGGTTTTTCTGAAAACCTATTGCGTAATGAACTTGATATCGTTGTAGAATCAAATGATTTTGAAATGGAGTGCTTTTGAGGCTTTTCTAGTTTTGCTAAAGGAGTCACTCCCGGTGAAGGGATCGTCGGTCCTTTCCTCGTCGAATGAGGTGCGGGATATATCATATATATCGCTGTGCAAAGCAAAAACTCTTAAAAGCAATCAAAAGACAAACCGAGTGTGTAGCATCTGCCAGTTATTGCTAAAGGAGTCACTCCCGGTGAAGGGATCTCGGTCTTTTCCTCATCGAATAAGGTGCAGGATATATCGTATATACCGCTGTGCAAAGCAAGAACTGTAGCTACCTGTTTTATTTTGAAATTCGATTCTACAACATCTTAGGTTTCTTTTATTTCATTAATCACATTAATGAAGTCTCATCATTTAAGTACCTAATCATCACAGATAAATACGACGTACACTTATGCCATCCGCATTCGCCTCGATGTCCCCTCGTGCACCGTTAGGTTAGGTAACTAACGACAGAGCAGGGCAGGGCTAGCGCGGGTGTAAAACATAAGTAACGTCTATATAATATATCATATATACTATATACTGTATCTATCACAGAACATCACATGATCACATCACAGATATCGCAGCAGAAGAAACATATGAAATATTGGATATACTAGGACGTCCGTGTTTTCAATACGAGCCAGTATAAAACACGGATTCCACGGTCGTGATGAATAGCCAAACCCACACCCCTAGACCCCTACGAGAGCGGCAAGCAACCCTACCAATTCTGGAGTTAGGAGACCCGGACTCGACTCCTCGAGTTGGTCTCCCACTGGACTCCAGAACCCGGTTACTTGTGCCCTCCTCCTTGGGTCTATCCTAGTGCGGAAAAGTAAATAATATACAAGAGGTGACAACTTCCGCAACCTGGAAGCACCCCAATAAAAGAATATTACATACAAGTTTTTACATGAATGAAAATGAAAAACACTCATCTCACATAAAAACCCCCGGCTATTCAAACACGACGATCCAATATAACATATCCAGCAACACATAACATCACATGTCATCAACGTAAGTAAATATGCGCATCCCAATTGTCGTTGGCATATAGCAACGAAACCGGCGATATCACATATTACACTTACGGTCACAGAAAAGAAAGTGTAAAACTACAACAGTTGGAATCCGCAACCACCTCAGACATCGCATGCCTGACCAAATGAATTCCTTAGACATCGCATGCCTAACAATTATAAACCCCGCATTTTAGTCTCAAAATCGAAAACACTTTTCAATATCAAGTCGGGCAATTCAACAGGATTCCCGACAGTCTGATCGAATACTCGTCGCAAACTTCAGTAGACGGCCGCTCCCCCGATACCGTCGACGAAGTGCACCAAGGCGGAACACCGCTACCGCGAGCACCCGAACGGATGCTTTCGGCGACGGGGTTCTCCTACAGTCACTTGGTCGGGGCTATGGAGCGAGGCCGTCTATTAAGTTTACCCGGCGAATATCCGCGTACGCTACGTGATTGCGACGGACTTTTGATCGCATCAAAATTCCGTGGCAACCGATCAAGTGAGACTAAACTGCTATTTTTATAACATTCATTCAGTTATCTCATAACTATTTGTGAATTCCAATTATTGTATCATATTCCAGATAAACAGAAAATGTTAAACTTTCCGATCGAACAATCGAACACCCAAGTTTTCCCGATACAATCCAACACATGAAATAAGTCTAACAACATTCAGTTCGTGCCTCAGTACCAACGGTCCAGCCGTAGAAGGGTCAAGCCAACGCCTCACATGTGGCACGCCGTACTCCCCCAAACCCGAAGGTTCAAAGGGCAGTTCAAGACGGTCACATAATCGAGTTAAGGTTTGTTGTCTTCTAGAGGGTCCATCGAGTTACTTGCACTACTTAGAACGTCGTTAAACTACGGAAAAATCCAACACTTGGAAATTTCCCGACAGGGGAAAAATTGGGTATTTATATCCGGTCGAACTTTTTAACATATTCTAAAATTATCCGGAAAGCCACACAGACAAAATTTGATACTCCGATCGAAACACCGAATCCCCAAAATAATACCAGAAAATACAACTCTAGAATAAATTTTAAAAATACCCAGAAAATCCAGCATAAAATAATAGGAGTTACTGTGCAAACAGTGTACGATGACGTCATCATTCCGCCGCTAAACCGCCGCATAAGGCAGGCTTATGCCGCTTATCCGCCGCGGTTTGTACTGTTCATCGGAAAAATTTTGCATCATAATTCTTATTTTTTCCTGCTGAATTTTTTAGAAATTTTTAATTTGAAAAAATCCACGTTTTCTGAAAACGTCCAGAGAGCATTTTCCGGTTGGGGTTTCGGGTCGTTCGGACTTCAAAATCCGTCTAGACTTCGCCTAAGGCTCTAGCTAGGCTCTGATACCACTGTAGGGTTCCTAGGCACTCCCAAGAGGTCTCACAAGGCATCGAACATGCCAATTTCAAAAATTATGGTGCCTACAAACCCTAGTGTACGGATCGTTTGCTAGATGTCTAGGCGAAAAAGTAATCTAGTTAACAGTTAACTAAGGGATACGGATATACAACCTTTGTAGATCCGTTTGTCCACCTCCATAGCTCCATGAAGAGGTCATCTCCGCTGTACAAATCCGAAATCCGGGCTCTTGCGTCGGCTTCATCGGAGAAGAAGCGGGCTAGGTCATCGACGACGTGCCGAAGATGATCTACGTCGAGGCATCGCTAAATCAAGCTCCGACTTCACCAAGTCCAAAAACTTGTGAAGAGAACACACTCTACTACTTGGCAAGAGGTAGAGGATGAAGAAATAGGAAGTGGGTAAACTTTAGAATTGGATTTCTCACTCAATTCCATCAATCACCATTGATGGAGCTTGCTTTCTTCTTGAAGAAGAAGAAGAAGAAAGAAATATGATAAGTTAATTATATTTAGAAAAGAAAATGAATACTTATCATATTAGAACCATGGTCAAGTGTAGAGAATTAACCAAGATTAGTTTAATGGTTAGGGTTTAAGATGAAGACAAGAATGGTTACCAAGTCAAAGCTTCATGAAGCTTCAACTAAACTCCAAAATTAGCAACCATTCTTTTCTTATCTATTCAAAATAAATAAATAAATAAATAAGTAATAAAAAGAAAACCCTAATCATTAGTTTAACCATGGCTTAATTCATTACACTTAACTATAGTTAAACATGTATCATCAAACATGATACAATCAAGTGTACAAAAGTATATCACATATACAATGTGCACAAACCAAGTGAGAAAATCCGTTTAAAGTGAACCAATACTAGTTAGTGCAAAGTAATATATCAAATATATAATTAAGCATTAAATCATTAAATCAACACTTGATTCAATGATCCGGTCATGTCGCACACAACCGACTAGTATTCAATGTATCGGCTTATCGAATCAATACTTGATTCGATACCTAGGTTATATCGCATACAACCATTCGATACAATCATCGCGAGAATAGAATACGGTATCACATACACGCATTATTCTCGGTCCCGCACATATCTCATATGCGCTCCTATTTCGTTTTGCTTGAGCCAGGAAACCTCTGTGTAGGACTCTAAAGACTCGTCAATACGCCGGCAGCAGATGATGATCATATCAAACACCCACAAGCCGCAAGCGGTCTGCTAAACGTAACGGCCACCCGGGTATTGAGCGATCTGAAGATCGACGAGCAAGCCCGCTCACACTCCAGTGAATCCGACCAGTAACACTACCGTACAGTCCGGTCTGATCGTCTGATATGTCGCATATCTCGCCTAGGGGTGGTAAACGTCAGACCCCAATAGCTCGATAAGTCGTGTCGATATGAGGTCTATAACTGTTCGAGAAACTACTGGTAACACTTACCAGTAAATCTCAGCAACCCTGGCCAGGGATTTCCTGTTATAGCCAATCGAACACAGCGCAACATCAACCCCCTATACCGGGAGAGACGAATCCCCTCCTATCGCTCATTGCCTCCATGTGACTCGGGACTGTACCCAAAAACCACCGTTTTGCACGCCCTCTTGGACGTGGTAAGATGGAAATCAAAGCACAGTGGGAACCACACAAGACTCTATGACGATCTCGGGTCAACGGACTACTCTGTACCAGTGTCACCAGAGAACTGCCATCTGACGTGAGGTCTAATATGTTAGTGTTTATGCCCTAGAAGGCCATTACTGTATCATACTAGCTTGTATATTACTTAATGGAAGCTTGGGATATTCACATGTATATAACAGTCTTGCTAAACATGGTAGTATGCTACTTGGTTTTTCTATCTTAATATGTGAGTGTACGTATTGATAGAGCTCTTAGGATCTTGCTTGTCTACCAGCGTTGTGATGGCAGTCACACTAGTGGGGGCTGGGTAGTCTACAAGCACATCCTTATTCAGGTCCCTGGTCGTTGGATTATCGAGACAGAGCATCGATAATCCGGAGTAGACTAGTGTGTACGCTTCTCATCCCAGTTGGGGAGATGGTCTGTCCCACAGCCGTCAGTACGTCGTACTGGAGATAGTATACAGGTGCTCGTTAGGTTACGGGTACACCGGACAGGACTCACAGGGAACTGTTGGTTGGTTTGATACCAGTCGTCAGTGAACAGTTCCCAGGTGACATGAGTACAGCGTAGTCCGCAGACTTGACACTGCTACTTCGCCTTGAGTGTGTCCCACTGTTCTTAGATTGCTACCCTACCACGGCTCAAAGGAGTCGTACAAACAGGTAGCAGTTGGGTGCAGTCCCGAGCACTTGGAGGCAGTGGCGGTTAGACAGGATTCGTCCCTCCCGGTATTGGGAGTAGATATCGTGCTGTGTCAGAAAGCCATTACGCAAAGTCCCTGGCCAGGGCAAGCGAGATTTGCTGGTAGGTTCCAGTAGTTTCTCAGGGTGTAATGGGCTTCCCTCCGACACGACTTATACCGCTATTAGGGGACTGACGCTTGCCGCCCCCCTAGGCCCGATATGCGATAGTCTTGGACGAACGGACCGGACTGTATGGAGATTGTCACATCAGACTCAGTAGGAGTTCGGATGGGTTTTCTCATCGGCCTTCTTATCGACAACTACCTGGGGACCGTTACGTACAGCTAGTGCCGCTTGCGGTCTGTGGTTAAACCCACTGCCAGCGTAGTAGTCGAGTCTCTAGAGTCCCACACAGAGAGTTTCCTACTTCAGGCGAAACGATATAGAGGTTGCATGGTTTTGCGACAAAGGGTTCGGACGCATACGTGCGTTTACGCGCGTACGACTTTCGGACAGTTTTTACCAGTCGGCTTTGGTTTAAGCCAGTTACTGGTATCCGGTTATTGGATTATTACAGTCTAAAGTTTTTCCGTATTTTTACGGATCGGAGGGCGTTCTCGTAATTGTTCGAGAAGCTTCTAGATGATGGTGACTAAGGAGGGTTATGTGTCATATTCATTAAATGAGGTTATGAGTCATGGTGGTGATTCATTCATTTCATTAATGCACATTTATTGCTTAATGACTCATGCTAATGAATCACCACTAGATATTTTATGAAGCATGATTTATCATCACTCTTTATTCTTTTCTCATTATTAGAAAATGCTTCATAATATATTATGATAGACTCTCTCTCATATCATTATCTTATCTCACATTCTCTCTCCTCAAGCTCTCATCTTCAAACCCTAATCCTTACACCTCATGAGTTGAGATCAAAGGATTAGTTAGACTAAACAATCCATAACCATCACTCTATATCATCCTTTCATCTTTGATTAGCAATCAAAGTTGATTAGTTACCTCAAGTTAGAGGTTTAGCTTGGAGTTTTGCTCTCGGGTGGATCGTCTACTACCTAGAGAAGGCCGAGGAGAACAAGGAGATCGTAAAGACGAAGGACTAGTATCGATAGGTATAATCCCTTAACACTATAGTTTAGTATAGCTATGTGTTCGGTTATTAGTTGTTTAGCTTCGATTTAAGCGGTTAGTCGATGTTCGTTCTTTAAACTTGATCGTTTTTGAAAATTCCGCCTCCCCACAAGTACTGGGGTGTACTACATCGACTTACAGTGGTATCAGAGCCTCGCTAAACACTAAATAACTTGATTGCAAATTTATACGAATTTCGAACGGAAAAACGAAGCCGGAAAACCCTAAAAGTTTCAAGTTTCTGTCGAACTTAAAATGAAGTCCAAAAATTTTTCAGGTGTGTTCAGAAAGCATGAAATGAGTCCAGGAGAACACCCATGAAATTTGAACCCATGACTCGGCAACTCGGCCGCGGAAGCGCGGCGGATCGGTGGGATCCGCCGCCCTTCCGCGGCGCTTTGGCCGATTCATGGGCTCATCTTTCATGTGTGGGTCCCCTCTGGTGTTTGGGGTTTTCTGGAATGTTTAATTATTGCTCAGGTTACTGTTTAACAGAGCAGATTTTGGGGCAATATTGATGTTGTTTATTCGATCGAAATTGTACAGTATTTGCATATGGATTATATCTCTGATTGTTTAATGTGTTCGTAAACCTCCCCTAACTGCTAGTATGTCGGTTGGCAGGGGGTTGCACATTTCTGAAATGGTTATATCTGTTTGTGCATATAAACTGTATTGGACTGTTGTGGTGTATAGCCGGGGTATGCAATGGGTTATTGTTTAATTCATTTGTTGTAAATGTAAATTGTTGTAATATTATTTTTTGCGGGGCACTTCCAGGTTGCGGTTGTAGCCACCGTTGTATTATTTCATTTTACTGTTTTTGCTCCTAGGACTGACCCAAGGTGGGGTACACAAACTGCCGGATAGGTAGTTTACCGTACCCGTAGGGGTCGAGGGTGGGGTAACGGCTATTCATCACAACTGTGTAATCTGTCTTTTCTTGCAGGCTCAAAAGAAATACAGATTGCTTGCAAATCCAATATTGTTTATCTGTGTTCTGGAATGAATATCATTGCGTCAGACGAATGTAAAATATCTATATATATTATAGCTATTTAGACGTCACTTATGTTTTACACCCGCGCTAGCCCAGCCCCCGCTCTGTCGTTAGTTAAGTAACCTAACGGGTGATGACGGGACCCCGTGGCGAATGCGGATGGCATAAGAGGACGTTGTATTTTCGTTGTTTTCTGCAATGATAGGTTAATGATGGGACGCATTATCTATAATGCAAAGTAAAACAAACCAAAGTTTAAATCGTTGGAACAATTTAAAAGAAACCACTCGGTTATTTTTAAAACAGATATTTTTAAATGCGGAGCTTTAACCACTCCTTTTAAAAGCTATCAGGTTCCTTCGGTTATATCAAGTTCACTACGTTCACGGTTTCGCCAAAACCATTCGTAGCCCTCCGTCATTTCATCTGGGTATTCAGTAGTATTCAAGCTATGTATTTTGACCTAACGCCAAGGCATAGTGTTTGGTAGCTACTGGGTATTCATTTGTTGCATAGGTAGATGTAGTTAGTTTGGGACAGTCGTATTATCATTTTGGCCGAACGTCAAGGATATATACGGATGGGTTCAAATTGACAAGATAATGATGGGTAGAACTTGACATGTGACTTATGACATTTTGACCTAACGCCAAGGTCATAAGAGCATGGGGCAGAAATAAATATCGGGAATTTCTAAAGAAACTGAAATTTGCAAAGAGATGCATACCATTTTGAGTTTGATGAATGTTGGTAGCATTCCTACAACATTATCAGACGATGATATTTGGATCCCGATCCTACTGTGAGTATATGCTACTTATCAGGATATTTGTCACTTAACGATCAATGCTGTAAACCTAGTAGGTGTCCAGAAAGGTGTCAGCGGGGTTACGCCCCCAGAGAAAAGAGGTTATTTAATTAAGGAACTTCGCGAAAGCATTGGAAAACCTCCCTCGAAGTATCGACACTGGCCTGGCTGAACGGTTAAGCAAGTATTGTACGGTGAGAATAGTCCTGGCTAATTCTTCTTTTATGGTTTGAGGAAGGATTCGAGAAACAGTGGGAGCCATCCAGTTTAGATAAACTAAAAACCACTCTAAACTTGCAAGAGCATCATGCTAAAGTGTTTTCTTCTCTCTCTCCTAATTGCAGCGACCCTGAAAATGACTGGACTTAAGTTACTTTTAGAAAAGAATATACTGACTGGGCCAAACTATAAAGATTGGCTGCGGAATGTCAAAATGGCCTTGACCTATGACAAACTGGGGTACGTCCTCACCGCTACGGCACCTGCTGTCCTTGGTCCCAAATCCAGCAATGCGGATAAGGAAATCCGCAAAACCTGGGATTTAGATTGCGCGAGAGCTAAGTGCATCGTGCTTGCCTCTATGAACAACGAACATCAGAGGAGGCACGAGGATATGTCTCTAGATGGCATATTTCTCCATACAAAGGAACTTTATGGAGAGCAATCTCGTATTGCTAGATACGAGACCTCGAAGAAATTATTTCGAGCGAGGTTGGCTGTCGGGTCATCGGTAGGTGAACATGTCCTACAGATGATCGGCTATATTGAGGAGCTCGCAGACCTTGGGACGACTTTGGATAATGAGCTCTATACAGACCTTATTCTCCAGTCCCTTCCTCCCACCTACGCCCAGTTTATCCTCAACTTCAACCTTCAAGGAAAAGAAGTTGAACTTGCGGAACTCCTGAACATGTTAAGGAGTGCAGAGGGCACCTTACAGAAGGTAAGGGAAACACCCGCTATGTTTGTTGGCGGTTCATCTTCTTCAGGGTCCAAGGCTAGGGCCAAAGGAAGGAAGAAGAAGGCCGCACCCAAACCTAGAGGAGGTGTTAGTAAGGTGGGAAAGAAGGGAAAGAAAAAGCTTGCAGCACCGGTAGTTGGCCAGGATGAGTGCTTCCACTGTCACAGGAAAGGGCACTGGAAGAAGGATTGCAAGGCGTGGAACGCCAAGAACCAGGAACCGAAGCAAGCTGTGGCTTCGACTTCAGGTGTGTTTGTAATTGAGAATTGTCTGTCAATCAACTCTACTTCCTGGGTATTGGATACCGGATCAGGATCTCATATTTGCAATTCATTGCAGGCACTGAGAAACCGTAGGGTGCTGAAGGAAGGTGATATGATCCTCAGGGTTGCTAACGGAGCTAGCGTGGGAGCTGCGTCCGTCGGGGATTATCACCTAGGATTGACGAGTGGACATATTTTGGTTTTGCATAACTGTTATTTTGTACCAAGCTTAACGTGTAATATCATATCAGTTTCCTTGTTATCAAATAAAGGTTATGATTTCACGTTTGTAAGAGATGTTGTTAACATCCACCTTAATCATGGTTTGATTGGGTCCGGTACTCTAAATAACGGCATATATGTTTTAAACCAACTCCAAATTTTCAATGTCCAGAACACACTAAAAAGAAAGTCTCCAGATTTAAATAAAGCTTTCTTATGGCATTGTAGACTGGGTCACATCAATGAGAGAAGGTTGACTAAGTTGCATAGAGAAGGATATTTAGACACGTTCGAATATCAATCTTATGACACTTGTCAATCCTGTCTCAAAGGAAAGATGACAAAGACTCCATTTACAGGACAAGGAGTAAGAGCGAGCGAGCTCTTAGGACTCATACACAGTGATGTATGCGGTCCAATGTCTACACATGCGAGAGGTGGTTATTCCTATTTCATTACTTTCACGGATGATTACTCAAGATACGGATTCATTTATCTGATGAAACATAAATCCGAGGCTTTTGAGAAATTCCAAGAGTATAAGAATGAAGTAGAAAACCAAACCGGCAAAAGTATTAAGACACTAAGATCTGATCGAGGTGGAGAATACTTAAGTGCCGAGTTCCTAGGTTACCTAAAAGAGAAAGGAATTCTCTCTCAGCTTACTCCTCCATACACTCCACAGCATAACGGTGTATCGGAGAGACGGAATCGAACCCTATTGGATATGGTACGATCCATGATGAGTAATGCTGAGTTACCGCGATCTTTCTGGGGTTATGCGCTAGAATCAGCGGCATATCTTTTGAACATGGTTCCTACCAAGACTGTGCCTACCACTCCATATCAGATGTGGAGCGGGAAGAAACCCCATCTACAGTATATAAAGATTTGGGGATGTCCAGCTTTTGTTAAAAAGCAGCATGTGGACAAGCTCGAGGCACGATCAGTAAAATGTATGTTTGTGGGATATCCAAAGCACTCCAGGGGATATCTTTTCTATTACGCAGAGGAACAAAAGGTGTTTGTTTCTCGTAATGCCCATTTTCTAGAACATCAGTTTTTAGAAAAGGAATCAAGTGGGAGCGAAATAGAACTGGAAGAAATTCCAGAACCACAAACTGCTACTGAAAGTTTGGTAGAACCAGAGGTTCAAGAAGAACAGAACATTCCCGCACCCCTCCGCAGGAGTAGTAGGCCGTCTCATCCGCCTGAGAGATACTACGGTTTTCTCATAGATGGGGATAGAGAGGATTGCATCATAAATGATGATGAACCTACTGACTTCCGGCAGGCCATCCAGAGCGGCGACTCGGTACGATGGCTAGATGCAATGCGGACCGAGATGGAGTCCATGTACACCAACAAAGTATGGACTTTGGACTTTGCTCCAGATGGGGTAAAACCCATAGGATGCAAATGGATCTTCAAGAAAAAGATTGGTGTAGATGGACAGGTGGAAACCTATAAGGCTAGACTTGTTGCAAAGGGTTTTCGTCAAAGACCTGGTTTGGACTATGACGAAACTTTTTCTCCAGTGGCTATGCTCAAATCCATTCGGGTCCTTCTTGCTATTGCTGCCTTCCATGATTATGAAATCTGGCAGATGGACGTAAAGACGGCTTTTCTGAATGGAAATTTAGAAGAGAGCGTCTATATGGATCAGCCAGAGGGTTTCAATCAGAGTGGGAGCAGCGGGAAAGTATGCAAGCTGCTTAAGTCCATTTATGGACTAAAGCAGGCATCGCGGAGTTGGAACATCTGTTTTGATGAGACAGTCAAAGAATATGACTTTATCAAAAATCCAGATGAACCGTGTATATATAGTAAAGTTGTGGCCAGAAGTGTCGTATTCCTCGTCTTGTACGTGGATGACATTCTATTGATAGGAAATGACATTCCTATGCTACAATCTGTCAAAGGATTCTTGTCACACAGGTTCTCCATGAAAGACCTGGGTGATGCCTCTTACATTCTGGGGATCCGGATCTATCGTGATAGATCCAAGAGGATGTTGGGACTTTCGCAGTCCAGGTATATCGACACTGTACTGAAAAGATTCAGTATGGAAGATTCTAAGCGCGGTAATCTACCGGCTTGTCACGGAATCACCCTCTCCAAAGAGATGTCTCCCAAGACTGATTTGGAAAGGGAACGCATGTCTATTATACCCTACGCTTCTGCGGTAGGCTCTATAATGTATGCGATGTTGTGTACCAGACCAGATGTAGCTTACGCACTGAGCGTGGTAAGCCGGTATCAGTCTGACCCAGGGGAGAAACATTGGATAGCAGTAAAGAACATTCTCAAGTACCTGAGGAGGACTAAGGAGATGTTCTTGGTTTACGGCGGAAAAGACCTCAGGTTGGAGGCCTTTGCTGATTCCGGCTTCCAAAGTGATAAGGACGATTCCAAGTCCATGTCGGGTTATGTCTTTATCCTCAATGGAGGGGCGGTGTGCTGGAAGAGCTCCAAGCAGGACACCGTTGCTGACTCGACGATGGAAGCGGAGTATATTGCTGCTTGCGATGCCGCAAAAGAAGCAGTCTGGATGAAGAAGTTCCTAACAGAACTTCAGGTGGTTCCTACCATAGTTGATCCAATACCTCTGTATTGCGACAACAACGGAGCTATAGCTTTAGCGAAGGAACCAAGGTCCCATCAGAAGTCCAGACACATCTTGAGGCGGTATCACCTGATCAGGGAGATCATTGATCGTCAGGAGATCGAGGTTCGGAGAGTTGCTTCAGAAGAGAACATTGCTGATCCATTCACGAAGGCCCTTCCTCAGATTCAGTTCGAGAGGCTACTCGAGATCATTGGTCTGCGATATGCCAGTACATGGCCCTAGTGCAAGTGGGAGATTGTTAGTGTTTATGCCCTAGAAGGCCATTACTGTATCATACTAGCTTGTATATTACTTAATGGAAGCTTGGGATATTCACATGTATATAACAGTCTTGCTAAACATGGTAGTATGCTACTTGGTTTTTCTATCTTAATATGTGAGTGTACGTATTGATAGAGCTCTTAGGATCTTGCTTGTCTACCAGCGTTGTGATGGCAGTCACACTAGTGGGGGCTGGGTAGTCTACAAGCACATCCTTATTCAGGTCCCTGGTCGTTGGATTATCGAGACAGAGCATCGATAATCCGGAGTAGACTAGTGTGTACGCTTCTCATCCCAGTTGGGGAGATGGTCTGTCCCACAGCCGTCAGTACGTCGTACTGGAGATAGTATACAGGTGCTCGTTAGGTTACGGGTACACCGGACAGGACTCACAGGGAACTGTTGGTTGGTTTGATACCAGTCGTCAGTGAACAGTTCCCAGGTGACATGAGTACAGCGTAGTCCGCAGACTTGACACTGCTACTTCGCCTTGAGTGTGTCCCACTGTTCTTAGATTGCTACCCTACCACGGCTCAAAGGAGTCGTACAAACAGGTAGCAGTTGGGTGCAGTCCCGAGCACTTGGAGGCAGTGGCGGTTAGACAGGATTCGTCCCTCCCGGTATTGGGAGTAGATATCGTGCTGTGTCAGAAAGCCATTACGCAAAGTCCCTGGCCAGGGCAAGCGAGATTTGCTGGTAGGTTCCAGTAGTTTCTCAGGGTGTAATGGGCTTCCCTCCGACACGACTTATACCGCTATTAGGGGACTGACGCTTGCCGCCCCCCTAGGCCCGATATGCGATAGTCTTGGACGAACGGACCGGACTGTATGGAGATTGTCACATCAGACTCAGTAGGAGTTCGGATGGGTTTTCTCATCGGCCTTCTTATCGACAACTACCTGGGGACCGTTACGTACAGCTAGTGCCGCTTGCGGTCTGTGGTTAAACCCACTGCCAGCGTAGTAGTCGAGTCTCTAGAGTCCCACACAGAGAGTTTCCTACTTCAGGCGAAACGATATAGAGGTTGCATGGTTTTGCGACAAAGGGTTCGGACGCATACGTGCGTTTACGCGCGTACGACTTTCGGACAGTTTTTACCAGTCGGCTTTGGTTTAAGCCAGTTACTGGTATCCGGTTATTGGATTATTACAGTCTAAAGTTTTTCCGTATTTTTACGGATCGGAGGGCGTTCTCGTAATTGTTCGAGAAGCTTCTAGAAGATGGTGACTAAGGAGGGTTATGTGTCATATTCATTAAATGAGGTTATGAGTCATGGTGGTGATTCATTCATTTCATTAATGCACATTTATTGCTTAATGACTCATGCTAATGAATCACCACTAGATATTTTATGAAGCATGATTTATCATCACTCTTTATTCTTTTCTCATTATTAGAAAATGCTTCATAATATATTATGATAGACTCTCTCTCATATCATTATCTTATCTCACATTCTCTCTCCTCAAGCTCTCATCTTCAAACCCTAATCCTTACACCTCATGAGTTGAGATCAAAGGATTAGTTAGACTAAACAATCCATAACCATCACTCTATATCATCCTTTCATCTTTGATTAGCAATCAAAGTTGATTAGTTACCTCAAGTTAGAGGTTTAGCTTGGAGTTTTGCTCTCGGGTGGATCGTCTACTACCTAGAGAAGGCCGAGGAGAACAAGGAGATCGTAAAGACGAAGGACTAGTATCGATAGGTATAATCCCTTAACACTATAGTTTAGTATAGCTATGTGTTCGGTTATTAGTTGTTTAGCTTCGATTTAAGCGGTTAGTCGATGTTCGTTCTTTAAACTTGATCGTTTTTGAAAATTCCGCCTCCCCACAAGTACTGGGGTGTACTACATCGACTTACATAATACCATCTGGGAGTTCTCGGCGAGTCCGTCCAGTGTACCCAGTCTCTACTGAGCACCCGTATATCATCTCCGATGTCAAACACCAATGGATATGGGATCATCCATCGCCCATCTATATGGGTCGAGAAGGTATACGCTAGTCTACTCTGGTATATCGATGCCCCGTCTCGATACACCCACGACTAGGGACTTTGAAGGATGTACTTATGGACTACCATGTCCCTACTAGTATGATCCGCATCATAGTCCAGGTAGTTAAGTACATATCCTAAGGGCTTTACCAACATGTAACAGAGAGACAATCAGTATACACGTTAAGGTAAAGTTCAACCAGATAACATACTATCATGTCGAGCAAGAAAGTCCTCCCTATATATGTCCCAGCATCCACTACAATATACATCCTATGTACAGTAATGGCCTCTAGGGCATACATATAACTAACAATCTCCCACTTGCACTAGGGCCATCTGTAGCAGTGGTTGCAGTATCTCATACTCAACCATCCCATAAAAGTCTCTTTATGGGAAAAGGCCTTTCGTGAGTGGATCCGCTGTGTTTGTCCTCTGAGTCTACTCTCCTAACCTCGATCCCTTGGAGATCAACCATCTCCATGATCAAGTGATACTGCCTTAGAATATGTCTGGATCACTGATGGGACCTGCGTTCCTTGGCATAAGCCACAACTCCATTGTCACACAATGGGAGGAACATAGTTCATCTCATGAACCTATATACACCCAAACATCCTCTTTGGTAGCATCTTAAGTAGCGATGTATCCTGCCTTTATCGTCTAGTATGTCACGGTATCCAGCTTGGAACTCTTCCAACATACCGTCCCTTCACTGAGGGTAAAGACAATGCCTGTGACTGACATTCAGTCGTCTTTATCACCCTGGAACACTTCCAGTGACTCTCCCCAGGATCAACTGATGCCATCTCACTACAACTAGTGAGTAACCTAACATCCATTTAGATCTATCTCATAGATCCAAAATCTAGGATTTAGTAGGTATCATTTTGATCCTATATGGAGAATTATTGCGATAAACGGAGATTGATCGAGCATAGCATAGGAAACTCCTTCCCTATCAAGAGTATGTCATCCACGTACTCTACGAGGATCGTCACCATACTCCCTACTACCTTCTTGTTTATACAAGGTTCATCTACCATTTTGATGATGTCAACTTCTTTGACTGCTTCATCAAAACAGACGTTCCAACTCCGCGATGCCTGCTTTATCATATAAAACATCTTGCACACGTTTCCGCTGCTCCCACTGTCTACGAAGCCCTCTGGCTGTGTACTTATAGACGCGCTCTTCTAAATCATCATTTAGAAAAGGAGTCAAGACACCCAACCATCAGATATCGCAGTCATGGTATGTAGCCGTGACAAGTAGGATCTGGATGGACTTAAGCATAGCTACTTGAAAAAGGTTTCATCATTATCCACACCTGGTCAATGATGCAAACTTTAACAAGTCTAGCTTTGAAAGTCTCAACTTTTCCATGTACACCAAGTAATCTTCTCAAGATATACTTGCTCCTGATGGGGATTTAACCCTTCAGATACAGCAACTAAAGTCCATACTTTGTCGGTGTATAAGGATTCCATCTCAGATCACTAAGCATCCAGCCATTCTCACAGAGTCTCACTCCTGATGGCCAGCTCGAAACTAGTTGGGTCATCATCTCATGATGTAATCCTCGCTCCCACTGTCATAGAGAAACCGAAGTATCTCTCAGGTGGGTGAGGAACCCTACTAGATCGGCCGAGAGGCTGAGGTTCGTTGGAATCTATTGAATCCTTTGGTTGTACCAAATCATCTGCTGTAGTTTGTATAGCTGGAACATTTCCAGTTCTACATAACAGACCTTGCCTCGAGCTTGTCCGGATTTTGCTTTTAGACATAGGCCGGACAACCCCAAATCTTAACTAACTTAAGATATGTGTTCTTCCCTTTCCATATCACATATGAAGTGGTAGGCAACTGATTTGATTTGAACCCTATTCAATAGGTATGCAGCTTCTCAAGTGCATAACCCCTAAAAGGAAATAGGTAACTCAGTAATACTCATCATAGAGCACACCATATCATATAGGGTGTGATTGCTCTGCCCCGATATACCATCGTGCTATGGTGTATACAGAGGAGTAATGCTGAGAGAGAATCTCATTCTCCTTTAGAATAGTCCAGTATTTCCGTGCTCAAGTATTCTCCTCCTTGATCTCATCAAAGGACATAATACTTATACCCGTATTTTGGTTCTCTACTTCTAACTTATATTCCGTGAATATCTCAAAAGGTTCGGACATGTGTTTCAACAGGAACATAGGTCTGAATCTCGAAAGATTATCAGAGAATGTAATGAAGTACAAAGAACCTGTCCTGGCATGTGTAGACAGGGGACCTTACATACATCAACATGTATCATCCCAAGAGTTCAGTAACTCTTTCTCTGTTTCCAGTAAACGGAGCTATGGTCATCTTATCTTTGTGACATGACTGGCGAGTTTCACAAGATGTAAATTCAAACTATTTTAAATATGCATCTTTATGTAACTCTAGCCAGTCGGGTCGCATTGATCTGACCTAGTCTACAATACCTCAAGAAGGATTTGTTCATTTCTGAACTCTTCCTCTTGTGTGTGTTTCATATACTAAGAACTGTAGTTTGATTTAGAACATTAATGCTTTTAGATAACGTGCCTGAACCGATCAACTTTTGATATAGGAAATGTTCAAAACATTATCCAACAATACAAAGTTATATTGTTTCTTTACTAATAAAGAGACTGATATGATTTTGTATATCAGGTTCGGTATCTAATAACATTCGTTCAGAATCAATGTATTGGTAATACAGGGTGACAGTGACCAACAGACTTGGCTGCAACACTTGCCCCGTTTTCTGCCTCATGAAACTTATCACCCGTTCTCAGTTCTCTACCTATCTGTAGCCCTATGTAACAGATTACATATCTGGGATCCTGATCTGGTATCACATACCCAGGACGTAGAGGATACGGAGAAACAGTTCTTTGTAATGAACACACCCGAAGATGATGCATCAGCATGCACTCTCTTCGTTTGGGCGGCACGGGAATTCTGGTAATCCCCAATTTCCTGCTCTGTCTTATAACAATTATAAGTTGGAGCGGGACCAACGTTCCCCAGCTCAGTATAACAAGCGGGTTCGGTCAATAATCCGTATTATTATCTTGATTAAGGCGTGATATGGTCGCTACCAGGAGAGAGAGAGAAGAAAACACTCAGCGTGCGCTCTGGCAAGAATAGATTGGTTATTATTTTATCTAATCAGGATGGCTCCCACTGCTTTTTATCAAATCTTCCTTCAAACCCTAAAAGGAAAGACTAGCCGGGATTAATTACACACTACAAGTTCGCCAATCTTTCAGCCAGGCCAGATATAACAATTATAAGTTGCATTTTGACTTTTTACAGAAAACCCCCTTATTTTACCGTTTTTTCGAAATTTCACCGAAACGATTATCAAAACGTTACAGCAATTCCTTCAATGATGTCAAGTTCATTACCTTAAAAGGTTTTTTGCTAAAAATCATTCGTAGCCCTCCGTCTTTTCAGATTAGTATTGCTTAGTATTCGCACTGCGTTTGTCGTTGCTATTCGCCGAGGCGTAGTGCGCGGTAGCTCTGTAATGCTTTTCTGTCGCATGGATATGTTGATTGGTTAGGACGGTCGTACGACTTTGTTGATTATTCATCAAGGTTCGTGCGGGTGGGTTTAACGCAATCAAGATAATGACCGGTTGAACTTGACTAGGACTTTTTGATTTGTTGATTATTCATCAAGGTCACTTGGGTCCTAGGGGTAAAAATCACATCGGGAGTTTCGAAAGAAACTGAAACTTGCCAGGCATGCGCATACCTTCTGGAGTGTGGTGACTTGAGTGGATTCCGTCAAGTTATCATGCGATGATAGTTGGATCCCGATTCCCACTTATGAGTTGGTTTACTCTTCGGGTGATCCCGACTAATTCTTCTTTCAGGTTTGGAGGAGAATTTGAGGACACAGTGGGAGACATCCTGATTAGATAAAGTGATTAACCATTCTGATCTAGGTTAGAGTGTACATTGAGTGTTTCTTTTCTTTCTGTCTTTGACAGCGACCTTGGCCCGACCCTGGACTATAATGTAAGTCTACGGTAGCGCCCCGGCCGTCAATCTGAGGCCATAATGTGGAAACAAAAAACTTTTATGAAACTTGAAACTGGCGCTGTCGTATACTTCCACCCGGATCGAACCATTAACACAAACTAGCAAACTAGAGAAGGGTTAGAAAGGCTATACCGATCGATCCGTGTCCTTCAGTCTTTGGCCACCATCCCAAGCTTCTCGCGGCATCTCCGATCTCCGGTCTCCTCGTCGGAAGGGCATCACATTAAGAAGTCTTTTTACGGGCTCCCGCCTCTGAACCGAGACAACTCGGACACGAAGTTTGCTAGCCGACGTATCCAAGATTGCTGTAGAATATACATAGAACACTTTGTCTCAAGGGTTAATCGAAGTTGCATTTTGGAATGAGAATGGAAATGAGCAAGAGGAATGAGCTTAGGATTTTTGTTGCAATGAAAATGAATCACCAATCTCTCATTTCCTCAAAGATGGGGGGCTGCCTAATATGGGCTCGGCCAGGGAATTATTGAGGAGGAGGGGTGAGTGCAAGCAAGGTGACCATAAGCATAAGAAAACCTCACTTCCAATATCCAAGTCAATCCAATCACAATTAATGCAAACATTGAACAAAGCACATCTAGAACCCTCATGAAACATCCACATGCTGCTGGAGAACCCCCACCACTGAAAACCCCCTCCCTCCACTAATTCGAAATTTGCATGAAACCCCCTCCTCACAAAAATCAGCCAAGAAGAATAGAAAAGTAATTTGGCCAAAAGGAATGCAAACTGGCAACTTCAAAAAGCGACCCCGTAACAAATTACGGGATAACCCCGCAACTGTATATACATACCCACATTTGTATTCCAATCGAATACAAATGCAATTAGACAAAATCTACACAGTATAATACTAGGATCCGGCTTAAACCAAAGCCCGCTAGTATTATCCGTCCGAACCATGACACGTGCACAAGTGCACGCGTATGTTCGAACCCTGCCATAAATCCATACGGCCTCTACAACGTTTCGCCCGAAACTTGAGAAACTGTCTGTGGGGGACTCTAAAGACTCGTCAATACTTTGGCTGTGGATTTAACCACTAGCACGTCAGTGGTACCGGCTGTACGTAATGGGCTACCAGGTATTGATCAAAAGGGAGGTCGATGAGCGAACTCATCCTGACACCTTACTGAGCCTGTCAGTGATAATATCCGTACAGTCCGGTCCGTTCGTCTATGAGTATCGCATGTCGGGCATAGGGGGTTGGTAAAAGTTAGACCCCCAAAAGCGGTACAAGCCGTGTCAGAGTGTAGCCCAGAACACCGTGAGATACTACTGGAATATCTATCAGTAAATCTCCTGCCTTGGCCAAGGACTTCGTATAATGGCTCTCCTAGACACAGCGCGATCTCACCCCCAATACCGGGAGGGACGAAACTCCTGCTCATCCGCTCACTGCCTCCATGTGGCTCGGGACTGTACCCAACTAAAACTTGTTTGCACGACTCCTTTGAGCCGTGGTAGGGTAGTAATCAAAGCACAGTTGGAACTCACACGAGAAAAATGATGATCTCAGGTCGATGAACTAACCTGTACATATGTCACCAGAGAAGTACTATCTGACGTCAGGTATAATACCAACTAGCATGTTCCCGGCGAGTCCTGTCCGGTGTACTCATAACCTAATGAGTATCTGTATACATCTTAGGTGAACCAACTGACACCAATGGCTTGTGAGACCGGCCACCGCCCCTCGTCGGGGTCTCGACTGTATACACTAGTCTACTCCGGAGTATCGATGCCCTGTTTCGAAAACTCCCACGACTAGGGACCTTTTAAGGATGTGCTTATAGACCCCGGCTCCCACGTATATGATCGACATCATACTGCTGACAGTCAAGCAAGAATCCTAAGGGCTCTATCAACGTGTAATAGCGACCTGTAAGGTCACCTAAAGCAGTACACGATGATAAAGATAAACCAGATAGCATACTATCATCTCGAGTAAGACTGTCCTACCGGTATATGTCCTCCCTCAATCATTGCAATCACGTGCCTGTGATCCAATAATTGACTCTGATATCCAATAATCTCCCACTTGCACTCAAGGCTAATTATTGCGATGTCTCATACTCACAGCCCGTGTGATACCGAACACCCAACTCTTATACTAATCAGTCTCACAAAGCCCGGTTGTGAAACTACTGCGTTCAAGGAATAGCCTCAGTGTATAGACCCGCCCTGATGTTTCTTTCTATGTCTCTCTTTATCTCAAGTTCGCGGAGAAAACCATCTCTCGAAATGAGCAATACCTTAGAATATGTCTGGATATCTGATGGGACTTAGTTCATAAATGAACTCTAAATCCAAACTTCTTAGACTGTATCGTCAACTGAACTTAATCAGTATCCTGCACCACGCCTCCCTCAGTATCCGCTTGGACCACCTGTCCAAAATACTGCCCCTCGTCAGAGAGAAAACTATAACTCTGACAATCACTCTGTCATCCAGGTCACCTTGGAAGCCTGGAATGATAACCATTTCCCGAAAGAGGCTGCCGTTATCAGATCCCTAGAACATCCACTTATGTTCTAAAACTGCTTCCGATCGTTTCTCTAGGATTGGATTAATATCAACTTATTGCATCTCGTGCAAAAACAACATCTGGTGTAGTACTTGATATCTCATGATCAACTTAATTGCCTAAGCAAGTGATCTGCCAATCATGCACATCCCTCTCCTCTTTAGTCTGTAAGACACCTTTAGAGAGGGTGACTCCATCACCTGCAGGTACACCACCATGCCAGGAGTCATCCATTCTAAATACCTTTAGAATGCTGTCTAAGTACCTAGATTGGGAAATTACCCAAATCTAGATCTAAAACCATAGATCTAGTAACCAGAATGTCTGATATAATATCTATATCCTATGCGGAGAAACCACTGTGTGACAACCAAAGTATAACCGATCGTAGTATAGGAATTTCACTTCCTACTCTGTGTATGTCATCCAAATGCCAGGACATTACACCTTACTACCTTCTTAACAGATCCATCCCCTATTCTGATGAAGTCAAACCTATGATTGTCACATCAGAAATAGATGATCTATCTCCGCTTTATCTGCTTTAGTCTATAAATAGACATAAGCCACTTTCCACTATGCTTCCGCTGCTCCCACTGACTACGACAACCCTCTGGCAGAATATACACGTGCACTTCTAAAGCCAGTTCAGAACGACGCTATACTCATCCTCCTGTCGGGTCTCATAGTCTGGAACAACAGTAGTGTCAAGTCTGGGTAAACAAGAACCTCTCTGTCACCGTCTTTGAGCATACCGAAGTACTTCTCGAGTGCCTGAGGTTACCCACCATATCTGCGGAGTAGCTAATGAAATGTCAATCCTGATTGAATCCTTAGGTCCTATTAAATTTTCAGTAATCGTTTGCGGTTCTGAAATCACTTCCAGTTCTACCATACTCCTACTACTATTTTCTGAAAAGGTCCATTTTACTAAAATTGTGGCGAGTCAAGAACAATATCACTATTGATCTTCCAGATGGTAGAAAGTTAACCCTCGTCATAGCCCGGGTCAACCCATAAACAACCATTACAGAAACGCGCCTTGAGTTATCCAGAGTCTGGTTTTAAGCATAAGCCGGACAACTCCCCGTACCTTAACATTGTTAAGATATGAATGTTTCCCCCAATCAGAGCAAGGCTCAGTTTGAATTTCAAAAATTCAAATTTTGAAGCAACGCTTCAAATCCCGTGCGCTGCGCGCAACGCGCCACGTGTCAGAAGTTGATGCGTCAGCACAGCGCCCGAGACAGTGCGTCCAATCAGAGCAAGGCTCTTTAATAAAAAGTAAAAGAAGCAACACTTCAGCTGCGCAAGCGCTGCGCTGCACGACACGTGTCTGCCCAGCTGCGCAAGCACAGCTGCGCAAGTGCTGCGCTGCACGACACGTGTCTGCACAGCTGCGCAAGCGCTGCGCAATACGTGTCTGCGCAGTTGCGCAAGCACAGCTGCGCAAGCGCTGCGCTGCGCGACACGTGTCAAGCGCTGGGACGTTTACGCCAAACAGAATTAAAATTCTAATAAGATCTTTCTGTTTTTGTTAAAACAAGAAGATTTTCTTCTGTTGAACAGAAGCCCTTGGATCAAAGATCCAACGGGGGGGGAGGGGAAATTCCCCAAATCACTCAGAGAAAGATCTCTTTAATAAATTTAACCAATTTATGGGCACTATAAAAAGGACCCTAGGCCTTAATTCAAAGACATCAACATTTTGTGAGAAATCAAACAGAGAAAACTCTGAAGAATTGGAGAGAATTCCTCAAGAACAAAAAAAAAAGGTAAAAAACCTTTAGAAAAAGAGAAAATTCTCTTATGAATAGATCATTGATCTGAGAACAAGACCAAGGATCCCTAATGAAAAGAAAAATAAATAATAAACAGTGCTTTGCACTTCTTTTTATGAACCATTGGTTCTGAATCTAAAATATTCTCAAGATAACAGTGCTTTGCACTTCTTTTATGAACCACTGGTTCTTTAAAAAACAAGAAAAAACTTGTTTTTTTTGATCTAAAATTGATCCAAAAGAATAAGAACAGTGCCCAGCACTTGCCAAAATTGCACTATTGCGCAAGCCGCCAGGAAGCGCCACGTGTCAGCAGTGCAAAAGCGCAGCGCACTGACGCAGCGCACTGCGCTATTGCGCTTGCGCTCATCAGAACGTGACACGTGTCACCTCCACGAGCGCTTGCGCTCATTTAATGCTCTGCATTATTAAGAAAAGGGACAGAGCCCAATTAAAAGGCCTAACAGGCCTATCAAAATGCTCTGTATTATTAAGAAAAGGGGCAGAGCCCAATTAAAAGGCCTAACAGGCCTAATAAAAAATGCTATGCATTTTAAAAAAGGGGCAGAGCCTAACCAAAATAAAGAAAAGTAATACAGTAAACGGGCAAGGGCCTAGCACAGGTCTAATAAGCCAAAGACAAAAGAATCTTGAAACTGGACTTAGCCCAGTCATGGCCATAAGTTCTCAAATTAAATTGACTAAGCACGGCTGCTCCCTAAGTCAATTTACGACCGGTTCGAGGGTACATCTCCGAACTCCTCTGACACCCATCGTTGTAATCCTTCAACGACGTCAGAGAGGTGACGGGTCCCGACGACCACACATCAATTTGGACCGAAACGTCCTTAAACTAATATTGGACCGAAACGTCCTTAAACTAATATTGGACCGAAATGTCCTTAAACTAATGACGGACCACCACGTCCCTAAACTGGAATACGGACCACCACGTCCCTAAACTGACAATGGACCCTCATGTCCCTAAACTGGAACACGGACCACTACGTCCCTAAACTGGAACAATAGAGCCTCCAAATGCTCTTTTGTCGGATCTAAACGATCCCGTTTAAGTTGATCTTAGCCCCAAACACGGTTAACGTATCCTTAAACATTCAAACAGACTACATATTCCCTAATCAATTTCGGTGCAAGGGTACATCTCCGAACTCCTCTGACACCTATCGTTGTAATCCTTCAACGACGTTAGAGAGGTGACGAGTCCCGACGGCCATATATTAAATGGATCACCACGTTAAGTTGATTTTAGTCTCAAACAGGACTAATGTATCCTTAATGAACGTTTAAGTTGATCTTAACCTCAACACGGCTAACGTATCCTTAAACTAAAACACCAAACCCAAATCTAAGTAAATACGGATTTGGACTAATCCACGTCCTACGGGCGACGACATAACTTAGTCTCCGTATACAATCCACGGGCAACCACAAACAAAACAAACACACACGACACGAAGTGAAATTCTGGAGAAGGAGAAAGTTGCTACCGCGGTGCGGTAGCGTAATTAACTGCAGGGGCTTGCGCCTGCAGGGAAGAGCGTCCCCACAATCAAAACCCCTCACCATGAGGGGGAATCTGACGAAGTCTGCTAAATCGGCCGCATCCGTCTAAACCTCCGATACACGGTGTCATAAATCAACTTGGCATCTTCGGAGAGGTGGACGGATAAAACCAAATAGCATCTGCCCCGAATATTAGGCAAGACGAAACCTGCGCGGTCGCGTCTCTGTGTTCGGAGGGGAACAGATTCTGGCACGCCCGGTGGGACTTTTTCCTCTTTCCACTCCACACTTCGTGTGTCGTCTTCGCGAACCAATCGCAGTTTGTTAACGGCTGCCTTTGGATTTCAAGTTACTAAGATTTGGTCTTTTGCCTGGCGCAGAACTCAAGCATCAATGGCCTCTAACTGCACCAACTGCTCGAAATGCCACTGCAACGGACGCTCTACCTCACCTGGAGGTGTAGCATATGGGCCTCAAGCGGCTTCCTTCCTCGCTCTGCCGGTAGAACAGGTGACCCAGGCCACCACCGGCCTGTTTTTCGGGACCATGATCCCACCTGCAGGCTTCTCTATACCAATACCTCCACCAGAAGCGAACAAGAAGTCGGTCTTCAACCGGCTCACTGCTACGACGACCCCTGTCAACGGGTCGTCCACTACCAAACCAACAGCCTCCGTCTTCGACAGGCTAGATCAAAACTCTGAGGGGCCCACTAGGAAGCCCATGAACTCTAAAATGGCTGTCCCAAGGAAGGCAATAGCCGCTGCTCCAGAAGTCGTCAAGGCGGCTTCCCCTGTCAAAGAGTCAGTCTTTTCAAGACTGACTATTCCTGCTCCTGCCCTTACTCGAGGATCTATCTTCGACAGGTTGAATATCACCCTTCAAAGGACAATCTCAGTCTTTGAGAGGTTAACACCAGCGGCGCCTCATTCAGACAGGGGGCAAAAAGAAGCTGTCTCTATCTCCGAGCCAGTCCTAACGGCTCGTCATGCTCGACGTTGCCATTGGCGGCGAGTAAGGAAGACAGGGGGCAACTCCCCCTCAGGGCTAACTCCACCTGCTCCAGTAGTGGAGGTCAACGCTGCTGTTCCAACTGGGAACAGCTTTGAACTGCTGAGGAGGGCACGTAAGAACTCTCCAATCGCTACATTGAAAAGATCTCCTCCGCCCGCGGAGAGAGTTCCGGAAACAAAGCAAGAACAGCCCCTCAACGGCTGTCCTAAAAAATATACAAGGTTTGGCGGAGGGTTCAAGACTCAGT
This sequence comes from Agapanthus africanus, assembly GCA_030015575.1. Classification (NCBI taxonomy): domain Eukaryota; kingdom Viridiplantae; phylum Streptophyta; class Magnoliopsida; order Asparagales; family Amaryllidaceae; genus Agapanthus; species Agapanthus africanus. Next base: position 366,272,245 of record CM057344.1, on the reverse strand, counting down.
GATCGACCCAGATCACTCTTGTCAACAGAAGAAGGCAAAGGTGCAAAAAGAAAAGGACTGTCCTATTAAACAGCAGAGGACAACAATCGCTAAGATGCCCACTGCAACGGCCCCTTCAACTTCAACGGCCCACAAAAGAAGAAGGCCGGAGAAAACCCCCGCGCCCGTGGCAAATACCAAAGATGGTGAACCTAAACGCCCTAAGTCCGGGGGCATAATAGTTCATACAGTGTACATGGCGTCGGGAAAGGAAGACAGCCGCGCATCCACGGGTCATAGACCGCTTACACGGTCAATAACCAAGGCTCAGGAGCAACAGCAAAAGATCCAGGAGATGATGAACGCAATGGCCATACTCACTAGGCCAAAAGAAACCCCTGAGACGTCCTCGGATGAACGTCAGGAACAGGAAACTGACGCTGAGTTCCTTCGCCGAATACTGGAGAAGAAGGATAAAGAAGCTGCGGAACAGGCAGCCAGCATAAAGAAAATGGCCTTTCTGCTCCAGGACATGGTGGGTATGATGATTCAACAAGATCCACCTGCTGAAGATCCCCCGATCATCCTTGAAGATGATAAGGGAGAAACGTCGAATCCTCCTCCGGCTCTATCAACAGCCAAGGAGGAGGTAATCTCCAAAGCCGACCTGGACGAATATATAGCTCAGTAGATCCGGGTTCATCAAGCGACTGAAGCAGCGGGTCAAGTCGTAAAAACGGGACGACCGTATCCGAGCTGGTATGACCAGATCAAGTATCCGCCGAGCTACACAATTCCCAAGTTCCATGTCTATAAGGGGACGGACAATCCCCACCAGCATGTTGCCCAATTCAGGGCACTTTGTGGGAACACCGGCGGTGATGACAAACTGTTGCTTCGCCAGTTTGTTGGAAGTTTATCAGATACGACGTTCGAGTGGTACTCTGAGCTTCCGAACGACTCTATCAAGACCTTTGCTGAAATGGAACTGCTGTTTACCCAACGTTTCGCGAGTGCCAGTGAGCGTACCCCGATAACGGCATTGATTAATGCCAGGGTGAAGCCGGGCGAGACATGGGTCCAATATGCTATACGGTAGCGTAATTTATGGTCAAAATGCGAGCAGCGCATAGAAGAAGCTCCTGCAGTGGGAATGTTTGTGGGAACCCTTGATCCGCAAATAACCATCTCGCAATTTATGATGTTCTTCAAGCCGACCACCTTCCAGGCACTAATCGACAAGCTGGCGCAAATGGTTCAAATGGGCCATAAACCTCCTCTTCCAAAGCCGGATTCCCGAAATGAGAAGGGAAAGGGGAAAGCGATCGTGGTCGCTAATGCTCAACAGCAACCGAACAGCTCGAAGCCGGTCGTTCATCAAAATAATATGTGCCCGTACGTAGCCTTTGAGGAGAGAATGGGACGTCTTTACTCGTTTCCCCGAGATAAAACGAGAAGGTTATTCGAGCTGGCGTTGCGCAACCGACTCATAAATCTACCGGATCCAAAACGTCCGTCGCAACCAAGTGATGTCAATGAGCCCAACTACTGTCCTTATCATCGAGTACTGTGTCACCCGATCGAGGATTGCTACGTCTTCAAGAATTGGCTTGAAGACCAGTACCGACAGGGCAAGTTTGCATTGTCCGACAAATGGAAGGTGAATCCACCGCAGCCCCACACCTCTAAGGGAATAAATATGCCGAGGGAAACATGCTCTGTCGTTAAAGAAGCTCCTTGGGAGGTTGTATTATCAGCCAAAATGAAGAGGATGCTGAACGACCTTCAAACATGCCCGGCGATTAAGTGGAAGAACCCGTTGGAGTCGCAGATCATTGAAGGGATGTTGAAGCCCCGTCCAACTCAAAAGATCAATGGAGGTGGCCCAAGCATTCACAACCAGCCGTCGAAATCTTCAAAGAAGAAGAAAAAGAAGTCGAAGAAGCCCGTGAAGCTTGGCGACAAGCGCACGGACTTGCAAAAACAAATTGACGCACTGGAGGAATACAACCAGAAGGCACGGACTCCCATTACATTCCAAGAATTCCTCAATCACGTCTTTCAAGAGGAAGACGAGGGAGAAAGTTCATCTGATGAATCTGAAGAATATGTGGCGAGCTGTCATGTGATTTCCCATTCGTTCATGGGCGATGAGGAGACTCCTTGTACTGAAACTCTGGGGGCAGATCCCGAACCAAAAATTCTAGAGCCATCGAATGAAGTAATTGACGCATTCCTCAATGAAGCTCTCTTAAAAAGCAAAGCTGATCGGGAGCGCGAGGCGGTCATATTCGAAAGGGCCAAGCGCCAGCGCCTTGACGAAAGAATTGAGATACTCCCGCTGGAGCAAAATACACCCACTGCGGATAAAATCAAATTCAAGATGAGGAAAAGGTTCGCTAAAGCCGTGTCAATGGGTATGAAACTACCATCCTCTGGGGGAAGCGTTACTGGTAAAGCGGAAATGCACCCCTCCTATTGCTTATATCATCGGAAGATTTCACACCCCACTGAAGAGTGCAAAGCTTTCGATAGATGGTGGCAAGGGTATGTTGCTCACCGGCAGCATTTTAAGCGGGAGAAGCGCAAAACTCGTCGGGAGCAGAAAAATACGACCGAAGGGCTTAACAGAACCACCGGTGATTGTCGCATGGTTAACGCCGGGGAATCACAAGTGCTTACATTCGGGAGCGATTCTGATGAGGAGCTGAAGCTTGGCCCACTCTTTAAAGAGTCCACCTCAGGAAAAGAAGAAGAGCCGAAGGTCTGCAAAAATATCCGGCTACGTAATCGCACGCTTCCCGAAAAGAATCTCGGGCCTTCAAATAAAAAAGATAAAGGGAAAGAGAAGGTCCCTGAGGAGATCGCCTTGGATGAACAAGTCATGGAAGAGCTAACTGCCAAAGACCCGCCGAAGAAAAATAAGGTGGATTACAACGTCTTAGCACATCTGAGGAAGCTACCCTCGCAGCTCAGCATTCTTGACGCCCTTTTACTATCAAAGGAGGTGAGAGATTCATTAATTAAAGCACTACAGGATCCGGAGCAGTTCCAGGCTTTCCTGGCCGAAGAAAAGATGAAGGATGAATTGGAGAAAGTGCACACGGCAGATATCACTTTTGTCGATGAAGACCTTCTCCTTGGGACGTGCGAACACAATCGACCCCTCTATGTCTCAGGATACTGCCATGATATAAAGATAGGCAAAATCCTGATCGATAATGGATCGTCTGTTAATCTCCTTAACGTGCGGGTGTTGAAGGAAATCTGCATGAGCGTCCAACATCTCGCTCGAGACAAGATCACCATCTCCGGGTTCGACTCCCAATCATCAAAGACACTTGGATCTGTGATACTGACGCTACGCTTCGGACTGCTCGTCACGGACATTAAATTCCACGTCATAGATGCCAGGACATGGTACAACGCTCTGCTCGGCCGACCATGGTTACACGAGTATAACATCATCCCTTCTACACAGCATCGGTGTATGAAATATTTTAGGGATGGTCTCAAGTATACTGTGACGGGAGAATTGAATCCGTTTTCCGTGAATGAAGTTCGCAAATATAAAGATGCCAAATATTTCTTGCCGAATTTCGAAGACACGGAAAAGTGTCGTAAGCTGGAGAACAAAACTAACGCTACCATCCCTATCTTCGGCAGTGATACCGAGGAGGAAGAGGAGATAGTTTATTCGGGTCCTCCCCAATACACCAAGCCGGGACCATCCGCTCCTACGTTGATCTTTGGTAGTGATTCGGAGGATGAGGTCCATGCTGTATTCTCTGCTCGACCTTCAATACGAGCTTCCGCTGACGAAGAGCAAAGTCTACAAGTCGCTATGGTGCCGCTTAAACATTATAAAGAACTGGATGCGCTCGATACCGACAGTGTAGAGGAGCTGCAGACGTTCTATGTCCCGTCCAGGCGAGAAGGCGAGAAGGCAATTCTATTCTACCGCTCTGAAGAAAACAAAGTGGAGAAAGGAATCTGGCACGGGGCGGATCCTAAGTTGGACAGGCTTCAACCCATCCGTCTACCCAAATATTATACAGAAGGCTTGAAGAGGCTGTTGAAGCGCCAAGGGATACCTTTCAAACAGACCGTTAGAAAGGCCAAATTTTATGACAGGGTCTGGAACGTCCCTGGAACTCAGCACAAGATGCCTAATGGGAGAATGGAGATAATCAGGCTCGGATACATTCGCTCCAAGAAACAAGAGTTGCTCCGCGACTGTTACGTCGTGCACGACTTCAATGAAGAAGCGGATGCGCAACGGGAGGACACTAGTCCTGAACCAGTAAAAGTTCCTGATGCAAAAGTGCCCAGTCCGTCGTTTGAAGAACAAATGGACAGGCTTATAAGGGAAGCTGGTCAAAAAGTTCGAGACGATCATAACCGCGAAATGGCCATCTATGAGAAAGCCAAAACGCAACGCCTCCTTCAACAGGCCGTCAAAGATGAAAGTGTCGCCCCCTGTCAACCTGTTATAAAAAAGGCTTGACGTAGAGGCAGAAACAAGTCGAAAGACCAAAAAGACGCTCAACAGCAACAAAGCGGGACTAAGAAGCCACGCAAACGGGAGTCGAGCGTTATTGATCTATCCGTCATGAAGAAAATGGGTCTAGCGTACTCGTTTCCTCGGGACAAGACGAAGAAGATACTTGATCTTGCTCTAAAACATCAAATGCTTACACTGCCGGAGTCCAAGCACCCCAAGCAAACAGGCGAAGTCTCTGACCAAACTATTGCTCTTACCATCGAGTAATAGGGCATCCTCTTGAAGATTGCTTCACCTTCAAGAATTGGGTGGAAGATCAGTATCGGCTTGGCAAATTCGCTCTGTCTGACAACTGGAGGGTAGCACCGCCACAGAAGCACGAACCCAAAGCCACAAGAACAGAACCAACTCCACATTGGGATTGGAAGCGGATTCGCAATTGTCACATGATAACAATATTAAAAGAAGAGCCTGAGAACATGGACAGTCTTCCCTGGTGCTTCGAAAACAGCAATGATGAGGTGATCTCGGAATTTCCGCCAGCTCCGAAAAAACTGGAGGATGGAATACATACCACTGCAGATAACCTCAAGAAAATTGAGTTGGGGACGGCAAGTGACCCACGGCCGACATTCGTCAGTGAGTTGCTATCTGAGGAAAGGGTGGCTGCGTTAAAAGACGTCCTTGTACAGCATAAAGATTGCTTCGCATGGAACTATTCCGAAATGCCGGGACTAGATCCAGAAGTTGCTGTGCACAAATTAGCGATATCCCCGGACGTCAAGCCGGTTAAACAGGCTCCAAGAAGGATGCGGCTTGAGCTTGATATGAGTATCAATGCTGAGGTCAAGAAGTTAATCGATTCTGGCTTTATCCAGGAAGTTCAATATCCTTAGTGGATCGCTAATATCGTCCCGGTGATGAAGAAAAATGGGACAGTGCGCATATGCGTGGTCTTTCGGGATCTCAATAAAGCCTGCCCGAAGGATGATTTCCCAGTGCCAGTCACCGAACTGATGATAGAAAATACGTCCACTCATGAGGTTTTCTCCTTCATGGACGGCTCATCAGGGTATAATCAGATAAAGATGCATCCCGAAGACCAGAAACATACCGCTTTCCGGACCCCTTTGGGAATATTTTGTTATAAGGTAATACCCTTCGGTCTAAAGAACGCCGGCGCCACCTATCAGAGGGCCATGACGAAGATTTTCGATGACCTTATACATGAAATCGTTGAGTGTTATATTGACGACCTCGCGGTCAAGAGCAAATCATACGAGGAACATCTTGAGCACCTAAAAACTGTATTTCAATGCCTTCGGCAATACAACTTGAAGATGAACCCTCTTAAGTGTGCATTCGGAGTTTCCTCGGGTAAATTCCTGGGATTCATCGTCCGACACCGGGGTATCGAGATAGATCCGTCAAAGATTAAGGCGATCATGGAAATGCCTCCGCCAAGGACTCTCAAACAGCTGCGGTCTCTCCAAGGGAAGCTCGCATATATACGGTGATTTATAGCCAACCTTTCAGGCAAGTGCCGTCCTTATAGCCACCTGATGAAGAAGGGAACTCCATTCGTCTGGGATCAAAAATGCCAAGACGCGCTGGATGAAATTAAACAGTACCTGCAAAACCCGCCAGTGTTGGCTGCTCCGGTTAAGGGAAAACCTCTCATTCTTTATACAACCGCCCTCGAAGGTTCCTTAGGCGCATTATGGGCGCAAGAGAACGATCAAGGGAAAGAAAGAGCACTCTACTATTTAAGTCGAGTCCTACTGGGGGCAGAAAGCAACTACTCCCCCATTGAAAAACACTGCCTGGCGTTGATCTTTGCGATAACAAAGCTCAGACACTATGCGTTGGCGCATGAGGTCCGTCTCATTTCGAAGGTGGACCCTCTTAAATACTTAATGTCAAAAGCCATATTGACGGGATGACTCGCTAAATGGGCTCTGCTCTTGATGGAGTTCTCGATAATTTATCAGCCTCTCAAGGCACTAAAAGGCCAGGCCATCGCCGATTTCCTCGCTGAGCATCCGATCGCCGCCGATTCTCCTCTAAATTGCGATCTTCCAGACGAACATGCGTTTGACGCGATTGACGGTGGTGATACCCCATGGGAGCTTTATTTCGATGGAGCATCTTCCGTAAAGAAGCGCAAACATTTGATTATGTTTTGATTATGATGGCATCTTTTCTTTTCCACCATCATTTGATTCTCTTGCATTAATTGAGATTTGAAAGGATATGGTTTGGATGTAAGTTTGTAATCATGATGTTTGGATATGGTCACCCTTTCACTTTTACTACCATTACCTCCCTTCTTGGTTTTGGAATTTGATTCCCTCCACTATTCTAATTTGAGGCCGGCCACTTCTTTGAGAGGAGATGAGAGAGTTTTCTTTTGGTGAGGGTGTGGGAAAATTATCATTCATATATCATTTTTCCATTGCTACCAAAATTCCCAAGTTCATTTCTCAACCTCATTCCTCCATCAAGGCAACATAACCCCAAAGAGACAAAGCACTACACATTCTACAGCAAATCTTGGACGCGTCGGCCAGCCAACTTCGCGCCCGAGTTGCCTCGGTATTGAGGTGGGAGCCCGTAAAAGATGCAGACGATGTGGTGCCCTTCCGGCAAGGATGCGACGACCGGAGTCTCCGCGGGATATCGGGACGACGACGAGAACACCGGAGGACTCGGATCACTCGGTATATCTCTCACCCTTTCTCTTGATAGCTAGTATCGGTTAATGGCTACGATCCGGGTATATTGTCCGCGGTAGCGCCAGTTTGAAAGTTAAGAAAAATTTTGATTCCGCTTCTTGGCCTCGGATAGACGGCCGGGGCGCTGCCGTGGCGCAACAGAAACCCCCCGTTGTAACCTCAAATTTTCCTCCAAACCTGAAAGAAGAATTAGTCGGGATTACCCGAGGAGTAAACCACTCATCAGTTGGAATTGGGATCCAACTATCATCGCATGATAATGTGATGGAATCCACTCACGTTATCGCACTCCAGAAGGTATGCGCATGCCTGGCAAGTTTCAGTTTCTTTAGAAACTCCCGATGTGATTTTTACCCCAAGCGGTTTATGACCTTGACTTTGGCCAACAAATCATAACCCGCAAGTCAAGTTCTACCCATCATTGTCCTGATTGATTCAGACCCACCCGCACACACCCTTAACTTTGGCCAACAAAGTGGTACGACTGTCCTAAACTAATGCATCTATCTATGCAACAGAAAGGTAACAAATAGCTACCATACACTATGCCTTGACTTTGGCCAACAAACATAGCATGAATACTAAGTGCTACCCGTCTGAAATGACGGAGGGCGACGAATGGTTTTTGGCGAAAAACCTTTAACGTAATGAACTTGATATCGTTGAAGGAACCAGATAGCTTTTTATAAATATAGCGGTGAAAACCTTTGCTAAAGAGGTCACTCCCGGTGAAGGGATCTCGGCTCTTTCCCCATAGAATGAGGTGCAGGATATTCCAACTGAATACCACGATGCAAAGCAAAAAGTAATCAACTATAGTGAAGTTATTACCCTGACGCAGACTTCTGTCCAAGGGGTCACTCCCGGTGAAGGGATCTCGGCCCTTGCCTCGTAGAATGAGGTGCTGGATATTCATAACCGAATACCACTGTGCAAAACAAAAGAGAACGTCCTTGTAATAACAGCTTTTTGAAAATTGTTCTAACAACGTCAAACAGGTTTGTTTAGCTTGCATTGATCCGAATTAATACAGTCCCATAAATTAATCACACCACAAAAGAATGAAAATATGATGTACGTATATGCCATCCGCATTCGCCACTGGGTCCCGTCATCACCCGTTAGGTTACTTAACTAACGACAGAGCGGGGACTGGACTAGCGCGGGTGTAAAACATATACAGCATCTACTAGTATATATATCAATATATAATAATCGCTCCAGGCGTGATAAATGCAACATCACAGAAATGTAATAAGTATCACAGAACAATACAGATAATCTGGGATCCCCGGGTTTCCTTTGAGCCGCAACTGAAACTCGACGTTCCCCTGGTCATGTGGATAGCCTGTGCAATGAAATCCTAGACCCCTACGGGCGCTGCAAGTTACCCGCCGAAACCAGAAGAGAGGCAGCCCCCTTCAACAAAGTGAATAGGCCACCCAGCACTTCACGGAATTCGGTAACTTGAGCACCCCTCCTTGGGTCAACCTATACCCCCTACGAGTGCGGCGAATAGCCCGCCAATTCTAGAGTAAAGCCCCCTCCATCTCAAAGCCATGAGATGTGGGCTCATTACCTTCCAGAACCCGGCTATCCGTGCACCCCACCGCGGGGTAATCTTAGTACAGAAAATAAAATATATACAACGGGCACATCGACCTCAGCCCGGTCGTGCCCCAAAAGAATAATATACAAACAGGCAGTGACGGCAGTCCACATGTCGGACGCTCGTCCCGCAATATCAAATGTACAAATATAACCAAACTGTACTACCATTGCATCCAGGCTATCCACCACGACAAATTCGCAACATCACAGCACAACACAGAACATCAACGTGAATGTCACGTTCGCAAATCCGTCTAAAAGAGCTATAACAATTAGATAAGATTTACCGATCAAATGACATTCACGGTCACAGATAGTAATGTAAGTACTGCGAACTAACTTATTTAAAATTTCGATCGTCAAAATTTCCCGAAGTAGGCCCCAAGCACGACTGTAGCACTCAAAATAATCTGGGCCAAAACTAAAAAATTCTAGAAACCACATTTTCACACAAAAGACCAGCAAAAGAAAAATGGTGCACTGAAACCACATAACAGCGGCGGAATCGCGGCCAAAACGTGGTTATTGCCGCGGTTCCGCGGCGTTACTGTGGATTCACGCTACCAAATTTCTATAGAGGTCTTAAAAAAGCCTGCCTGATTTTCTGACATACCCAAAATAATTTTTCGACCACAAAAATAATTTCGACAGAAACTCAGAAAATGAAAATGCAGTTTCGGAAATTTTGATCGATTGATGTTTTAAACATATTAGAACAAGCTAGTAAAGGTTAATGGCGTGGCTCTGATACCATGTAAGTCTACGGTAGCGTCTCGGCCGTCAATCCGAGGCCATAATGCGGAAACAAAATACTTTTATGAAACTTGAAACTGGCGCTATCGTATACTTTCACCCGGATCGAACCATTAACACAAACTAGCAAACTAGAGAAGGGTTAGAAAGGCTATACCGATCGATCCGTGTCCTTCGGTCTTTGGCCACCATCCCAAGCTTCTCGCGGCATCTCCGATCTCCGGTCTCCTCGTCGGAAGGGCACCATATCAAGAAGTCTTTTTACGGGCTCCCGCCTCTGAACCGAGGCAACTCGGACACGAAGTTTGCTAGCCGACGTGTCTAAGATTGCTGTAGAATATACGTAGAACACTTTGTCTCAAGGGTTAATCGAAGTTGCCTTTTGGAATGAGAATGGAAATGAGCAAGAGGAATGAGCTTAGGATTTTTGTTGCAATGAAAATGAATCACCAATCTCTCATTTCCTCAAAGATAGGGGCTGCCTAATATAGGCTCGGCCAGGGAATTATTGAGGAGGAGGGGTGAGTGCAAGCAAGGTGACCATAAGCACAAGAAAACCTCACTTCCAATATCCAAGTCAATCCAATCACAATTAATGCAAACATTGAACCAAGCACATATAGAACCCTTATGAAACATCCACATGCTGCTGGAGAACCCCCACCGTAGAAAACCCCCTCCCTCCACTAATTCGAAATTTGCATGAAACCCCCTCCTCACAAAAATCAGCCAAGAAGAATAGAAAAGTAATTTGGCCAAAAGGAATGCAAACTGGCAACTTCAAAAAGCGATCCCGTAACAAATTACGGGATAACCCTGCAACTGTATATACATACCCGCATTTGTATTCCAACCGAATACAAATGCAATGAGACAAAATCTACACAGTATAATACTAGGATCCGGCTTAAACCAAAGCCCGCTAGTATTATCCGTCCGAACCATGACACGTGCACAAGTGCACGCGTATGTTCGAACCCTGCCATAAATCCATACGGCCTCTACAACGTTTCGCCCGAAACTTGAGAAACTGTCTGTGGGGGACTCTAAAGACTCGTCAATACTTTGGCTGTGGATTTAACCACTAGCACGTCAGTGGTACCAGCTGTACGTAACGGGCTACCAGGTATTGATCAAAAGGGAAGTCGATGAGCGAACTCATCCTGACACCCTACTGAGCCTGTCAGTGACAATATCCGTACAGTCCGGTCCAGTCGTTTATGAGTATCGCATGTCGGGCCTAGGGGGTTGGTAAAAGTTAGACCCCCAAAAGCAGTACAAGTCGTGTCAGAGTGTAAACCAGAACACCCTGAGATACTACTGGAATACCTACCAGTAAATCTCCTGTCTTGGCCAAGAACTTCGTGTAATGGCTCTCCTAGACACAGCGTGATCTCACCCCCAAAACCGGGAGAGACGAAACCCCTGCCGATCCGCTCATTGCCTCCATGTGGCTCGGGACTGTACCCAACTAAAATCTGTTTGCACGACTCCTTTGAGCCGTGGTAGGGTAGTAATCAAAGCACAGTGGGAACTCACACGAGACAAATGACGATCTCAGTTCGATGAACTAACCTGTACATATGTCACCAGGGAACTACTATCTGACGTTAGGTATAATACTAACTAGCATGTTCCCGGCGAGTCCTGTCCGGTGTACTCATAACCCAATGAGCACCTGAATACATCTTAGGTGAACCAACTGACACCAATTGCTTGTGAGACCGGCCACCACCCCTCGTTGGGGTCTCGACTGTATACACTAGTCTACTCCGGAGTATCGATGCCCTGTCTCGAAAACTCCTACGACTAGGGACCTTTTAAGGATGTGCTTATAGACCCCAGCTCCCACGTATATGATCGCCATCATACCGCTGACAGTCAAGCAAGAATCCTAAGGGCTCTTTCAACGTGTAATAGCGATCTGTAAGGTCACCTAAAGCAGTACACGATGATAAAGATAAACCAGATAGCATACTATCATCTCGAGTAAGACTGTCCTACCGGCATAGGTCCTCCCTCAATCATTGCAATCACGTGCCTGTGATCCAATAATTGACTCTGAGGGCACTATATCCAACATATAACTCAGTGACCAAGTTAACCGAACTTTCTTAAAACACTGGATTTTGGATTGTCTGGGTTGAATACAACATTGCCACTCTTTCTTTTACCCTTTGCTTTTCTCCAGAACACCCCGTATCACTACGAACATCCTCTTCCATTGGATAAATCCATCATATGGTTATATACGAACTCGAAGGAACTTGTTCCAGATTCGAGGATGGATTTTGGTTCTGGAGAAATTGAATAGGATTATTCAGTTGTCTTTTCCTTTTACCTTCTCTCAGATTGTGAGGGCTCCTAGGATTAGGAGAGGGTACACCAATTACGCTTATCGGATAGTCTTCTTCCAATCCATAGGCAGGTGCCGAAAGGTATGGAAAGGAGAAAACCAATTAGCCTAAGTTGGGTGTACAGAAGGTAACAAGTAAAGACAAATAAAGGGATTAGAAAGAGGGCAAAGTAAATTGCGATTGGTATCATTCACGACCAAACCGCGTATTTCATCGCCACTCCTACTTCACCTTTGTTTTTCTCCGGTTCAGGAGAAATAGAATAAGGTTTATTCAGTTGTCTTTTATTATCACCTTCTCTCAGGTTGCGAGTACTCCTAAGATTAGGAGTGTACACCTATTATGCTTATTGGATAGTCTTCTTCCAAACCATAGGCTGGTGCTGAACAGTAGGGAAGGAAGAAAACCATTTAGCCTAAGGATGGTATACAGAAGGTAATGAGTAAAGACAAATAAAGAGATTTGGAGAGATGGCAACGAAATATACGGTTACAGTCATGGATCAAGATAGTGGAAGAGGTATTATCAGGAATATCCGGATACCCCTTCAAAACATTTACCTGTTTCAGTTTCACTGTGTATTGTTGATTGAAAACTGATTTCCCAATTAGACCCTTACTCCAAGGTATGTATTTACCATTTATGATTCTCACATCTGTATGGTTTTACAGATGATGAGTGGAAGTAAGTTATTGGGAATTAGGTGATCATCCTCATTATATCGGAATTCGTTGTAATTAGTAATATTTGAGGAAATCGCCTGTTTTTGCCAGACGGCAAAAATTTGGTTTTGAATATCCGTTGTTATGCACCAATTTCAAACTGATATATCTGTACGATTATTTTATAAAGTGAGATATAACTTTTTGAAATTATGTCCATTACATTTACCTATATCAGTTGATGGTTAGGTACGGAGCATTAAACATCGGTGTAATTCTTCATAACCATAAGTATAGTTTTCAACCTACGACGGACGGGGTTTGAGTTATTCAACTCAGAGGACTTATACAAAGTATTGTATATTGTCCAGTGTCCATTAGGACAGAGGGGTTGGTCCTCGTACTATATTCTATTTACTTGTACTTCTCTAGTTCTTAGATAAGTGTTTCGTAGAAATACACGGTCTAAGTTTTGAGAAGTTATAGGTACAAGAATAAAGTAGAGAATCACGTGATGCAAGTATCGGGATTTTTCAAGGTAATCGAAGATGTAGATACTTGTGTTTAGTATTCAGTCGATAGTAATGATTTTGAGAACTTGCTTCTCTTTTTCAGGTTACTCATAATTGGATGCACTCCTAAGTTGAGTAATGCTGATTGGCCTCTCTCTATTTAATTGATATGCACTGGAGACAGCTGCATGATTTGAATCTGGTTCCAATTAAATCAGTGCCTCTGTTTCTATATCGTATATAGAATGGATCGTATCTTAACGATGTTAAGGTATATGGAGTTGTCCGGCTTATGCTTAAAATCAGACTCTGGATAACTCAAGGCACGTGTCTGTAATGGCAGTTTGTGGGTTAACCCGGGCTATGACGAGGGTTGACTTTCTTCCATCTGGAAGATCAATAGTGATATTGTTCTTGACTCGCTACAGTTTTAGTAAAATGGACTTTTTCAGAAAACAGTAGTGGGACTATGGTAGAACTGGAAGTGATTTCAGAATCGCAAACGATTACTGAAAATTTAATAGAATCTAAAGATTTAATCAGGTTTGACATTCCATTAGCCACTCCGCAGATATGGTGGGTAACCTCAGGCGCCCGAGAGGTACTGCGGTATCCTCAAAGACGGTGATAGGGAGGTTCTTGTTTACCCAGACTAGCCATTATTGTTGTTCCAGACTATAAGACCCTGCAGGAGGATGAGTATAGCGTCGTTCTAAACTAGCTTTAGAAGTGCACGTGTATATGAACTCTGCCAGAAGGTTGTCGTAGTCAGTGGGAGCAGCGGAAGCGTAGTGGACAAGTAGCTTATGTCTATTTATAGACTGAAGCAGATATAGCAGAGATAGATCATCTATTTTTGATGTGACAGTTGGGCTTTGACTTCATCAGAATAGAGGATGGATCTGTTAAGAAGATAGTAGGGTGTGATGTCCTGGTATTTGGATGACATACACATAGTAGGAAGTGAAATTCCTATACTACGATCGGTTATACTATGGTTGTCACACAGTGGTTTCTCCATATTGAATATGGATATAATATCAGATATTCTGGTTACTAGATCTATGGTTTTAGATCTAGATTTGGGAAGTGTCCCAATCTGGGTACTTAGACAGTATTCTAAAAGTGTTTTAGAATGGACGACTCCTGGCACGGTAGAGTGAAGGTGTTTCTACAGCACCACTACTAGGGTTTGGTAGTATCACACATGCCATATTAAAAATTTATAGGGTGCTAAAGAAACCATCTTAAGGATCATACTAGAAAAGCTAGGGTAACAAAACTTTATACACAATCCACAAGAGGTAAAGACTAGGTTTAGAGAATACAATCTTTGTATCTCCCTACGCTAGACTCCTTGGCCACTTGAGGGTTGAAAGAAGCTTGCTTGAGATCCTCCAAGTCCACGACGATCCACCCGGAGTTCTCTTTGTCCAGGCTTGAAGCTTCACTTGATCAAGAGAAGAAGTAGAGCCAACACTCTAAACTAATAGGCAATAGTAGTGTAGAATGATGATGTGGTTTGTTTTCTCACTTCAAAACCCTAACTTGATCACTCTTTTTGTTCACGATCAAAACCTAGAGAGCAAGAGAGTGAGGAAGAAGAAGATGGCAAAAGAAAATCTCAAGATAATGATAAGTGTTAAGATAAGAATGAGAAAAGAAAATATATATATTTTTTCTTCTCACTCTTAACTCTAGTTTATAAATATCTAGATATCTTCTTTTGGAGAACTAATGGCCATGGAATAATAACTCATGGTTAAAGAGAGGTTTAGTGGAGGAATATAATAATCAACCATGAGTAATTATCCATTCCTATTTTCTTTTCCAAAAATAAATATCAACATATTTATTAAGGTGAGAGTCTTATATTGCCACCATCCAATATATCAACAACTATGATAGAATTATGTCTGCATGTATGAGTGCATGCACATCCATACATGCATCAATGAGAATAAATGCATACATGCATACATACAACAAAAGACAAGAAGGGTTTAAAGTGAAAAAGGCTAATGGCCAATGATAAATCAACACTTGACTTTAGCAAACCGGTCATATCACATACGACCTGACCAATAGCAAATCGCCCGATTAATATACGGTATTGTTAGTTATATGTATGCCCTAGAGGCCATTACTGTACATAGGATGTATATTGTAGTGGATGCTGGGACATATATAGGGAGGACTTTCTTGTTCGACATGATAGTATGCTATCTGGTTACTCTTTGTTAGTTATGTATATGCCCTAGAGGCCATTGTTGTACATATGATGTATATTATAATGGATGCTTGGTATATATAGAGAAGACTTTCTTGCTCGTCATGATAGTATGCTATTTGGTTTCACTTTATCTTAACATGTTGACTTGTATTGGTTTACTGTTTTACTCTCACATGTTGATAAAGCCCTTAGGATCTGTACTCGACTACTGGGACTATGATGAGATCATACTAGTGGGGCCGCGGTAGTCGATGAGTACATCCTATAACTGTTCCTAGTCGAGGGTATATCGAGACAGGGCATCGATATGCCAGAGTAGACTAGCGTATACGCATCTTGACCCATATGATGGGCGATGGATGATCCCATATCCATCGGTGTTAGACATCAGAGATGGTGTACGGGTGCTCAGTGGAGACTGGGTACACTGAACGGACTCGCCGAGAACTCCCAGATGGTGATATACCACACGTCAGATGGCAGTTCTCCGGTGACACTGGTACAGGGTAGTCTGTAGACCCGAGATCGTCATAGAGTCTTGTGTGATTCCCACTGTGCTTTGATTTCCACCTTACCACGTCCAAGAGGGCGTGGAAAACGGTGGCTTTTGGGTACAGTCCCGAATCACATGGAGGCAATGAGCGATAGGAGGGGATTCGTCTCTCCCGGTATAGGGAGTTGATGTTGTGCTGTGTTCGATTGGCTATAACTGGAAGTCCCTGGCCAGGGCTGATATAGAGATTTACTGGTAAGTGTTACTAGTAGTTTCTCGACCCGTTATGAGCCACACATCGACACGACTTATCGTTTACTGGGGTCTGACGTATACCACCCCTAGACTTGATATGCGACATATCATACGAACAGACCGGACTGTACGGGAGTGTTACTGGTTGGATTCACAGGAGAACGCACAGGCTAGCTTGTTGATCTTCTGATCGCTCAATACCTGGGTGGCTGTTACGTTTAGCTGACCGCTTGCAGCTTGTGGGTGTTTGATATGATCATCACCTGCTACCGGCGTATTGACGATTCTTTAGAGTCCTACACAGAGGTTTCTTGGCTCAGGCGAAACGGAGTAGTGGCGCATATGTGATATGCGCAGGAACGAGAATAATGCGATATGGGATACCGTATTATATTCTCAGGATATTTAGATATGAACCGGGTCATCGGATCAAGTGTTGATTCGATGAATCGGTACATGATATATTAGTCGGTAATATTCGATATAGCCGGATCGTCGAATCAAGTGTTGATTCGATGATTTAATGTATAATAATATATATGATATATTGTATTACATTATCTAATATTGGCTCGCTTTATTATTTCATTTTCTCAGTGGATGATACATTGATATATATGCGATATATGTTAATTGTATTATTTTCTTTTGTTGCAAATATATAATATATATGTGATATATATTATTGTGACATGATATGATTAATTGTTAAACATGTTTAAGGATGATTAATTGAGTTTAGGGTTTGATTAGGGTTAGTAGCTTCATGCACCTTCTAGAAGCTTTCTTCTTTTGTCATTCTTAAGATATTTAGGATGACACATTATTTAACCCAACCAAACCCTAACTCTAGTTAACTCTCTACAAAATCCTAGCCACTCATCCTTGACCATGGTTTACAATTCAATCATATGGTTTATATTCTATTCATCACAAAAGAAAAACATATGATTATCTTTTCATTATCATCTTCTTCCTTCTTCAAGAAAGCTTGCTAGTTTTTCTTAAGTGATGAAATAAAATGAGAAAATGATTTAAAAAGAAAGCAAAATTACTACTCTCTCATCCTCATCTCATCTAGCCCATGGGATTAGTGTGTTCTTCTCTTTTGAGTGAGAAAGCTTGAGTCGTAGCAACTTCAAGGTAGATCATCGGAGATTTGGAATACTTCGAGCTAGCATGGATCGTTCGAGTCGTGGAGCCTCTCATGAGTCCGGGAGATCGTGGATCGCGGCAAAGGGACTTCTACTCGGAGCTTGTGAAGTGAAGGAGCGGACTACAAAGGTTGTAATCCCTTACACTTAGATAAAAGTTATCTTCTTGCATGTTAAACCCTAATAATCTAGCAAAGATCCCGGCTTTGGGTTGTTCGGCACATCTAAAATTTAATCCGGGCATGTTTGATGCCTTTTGAACCTTCACAAGAGTGCCTAGGAACCCTACAGTGGTATCAGAGCCAAGCTAGAGCATTAGGCGATGTGTTTACGAAGTTAAAACTCCGATCGAACCCGAAACGACGCAAAAAGACCCCTCTCTGGAATTTTTTTAAATTTTGGGATTTTTCTGAATTAAAAATATGTAAAAAAATCAGCAGGGAATTCTAAGAATTACCAAGAAGCCCGAGCCCCCAATTCGATCAAACGGCCGCGGAAGCACGGCGCAAGCTTGCTTTCTCGGCGGTTCCGCGGTGGATTGATCGATTGGCGACACGTGGCTTCCTGGTAATAACCATAGGTACTTGCTGACTTTTCTGGGTATTTTTAATCTGTTTCAGGTGTTTAAAAATCTGGGGTTTATTTGGTAATAGTAGATTCGATCGGAATATTTAAGTTCGTATTTCTTTCCGGATATTTAGAAACTGTTAAACTATTTGAACGGATATCATTAACTTACTGTTTCCCGGTACGGCAAACTTTCAAGTGTTGAAATTTTTTCGGGTTTAAATCTTTCGGAAAAATTATATAAGTTAAGCGGTGGACCCTCTAGAAGACAACAAACCTTAACTCGATTATGTGACCGTCTTGAATTGCCTTTTGAACCTTCGGGTTTGGGGCAGTACGGCGTGCCACATGTGAGGCGTTGGCTTGACCCTTCTACGGCTAGATCACTGGTACTTTGACATATTCTGGGATTATTTGAACTCCGCTCAAGAGTTGAGCACTTTGGGAAATTTTGGGTGTTTGATTATCTGTTCGAAAAGTTTAATATTGTCGATTTATCTGGAATGTGATACAATATGTGGAATTCATAGAGTTAGGCATGAAATGCGGAGTATGTGATATTTCGGATTTACGATGTCTAAAGTGATTGTGGATTCCAAATATTGTAGTTTTACACTTTCTTTTCTGTGACCGTAAGTGTAATATGTGAGATTGCCGGTTTCGTTGCTATATGATTCAACGACAATTGGGATGCGCATATTTACTTACGTTGATGATATGTGATATTATGTGTTGCTGTGATATGTTATATTGGATCGTCGCGTTCTGAATAGCCGGGGGTTTTATGTGAGATGAGGGTTTTTATTTTCATTCATGTAAAATTCATTTGTAATGTAATATTCTTTTATTTGGGGCACTTCCTGGTTGCGGTTGATGTCACCAGTGTATATTATTTACTTTTCCGCATTAGGTAGACCCAAGGAGGGGAGCATAAGTAACCGGGTTCTAGGGTCCAGTGGGAGGCCATCTCGAGGAGTCGAGACCGGGTCTCCTAACCCTAGAATTGGCAGTGTTACTTGCCGCTCTCGTAGGGGTCTTGGGATGTGGGTTTGGCTATTCGTCGCGACCGTGGAATCCGTGTTTTATACAGGCTCGTATTGAAAACACGGACGTCCTAGTATATCCAATATTTCATATATGTTCTTCTGCTGCAATGTTCTGTGATGAGATCATATTACTGCCTGAGACGAATGCTTATACTATATATATATGCTGATATATAAATATTACTGCTTTCGTTTCTTCTGTGATGCTTAGGAAGCATAAGCTGATGGGATTTTTATTAATGAGATTAATAAAAGAAAAGAAACCTAAAGATGTTGTAGAATCAAAACTTAATAAAAAGGGTAGCTACAGTTTTGCTTTGCACAGTGATATATATGATATATCCTGCACCTTATTCGATGAGGAAAGGACCGAGATCCCTTCACCGGGAGTGACTCCTTTAGCAAAACTGGCAGATGCTACAAAACTCGGTTTGTCTTTTGATTGCTTTTAGTGTTTTGCTTTGCACAGCGGTATATATGATATATCCTGCACCTTATTCGATGAGGAAAGGGCCGACGATCCCTTCACCGGGAGTGACCCCTTTAGCGAAACTAAGAAAAGCCTAAAAAACACTCCTTTTTCAAAAACTACTCGATTCTACGACGATATCAAGTTCATTACGCTCAGGGTTTTCTGAAAAACCTGCGTAGCCCTCCGTCATTTCAGATAAGTGCTACTTAGTATTCGTGCTACGGTAGTTTGGCATTCGTCAAGGCGTAGTGTACGGTAGCTAACTAGTATTTATCTGCTTATGCATATGATGTAGATAGGATTAGGGTATTCGTACGGCGTTGTTTGGCATTCGTCAAGGGTCGTGCGGGTGGGTTTAATTCAATCAAGAAATGTACGGGTTGAACTTGACTAGTAGACTATGGGTTGTTTGGCATTCGTCAAGGTCATAGAACACTAGGGGTAAAAACATTATCGGGAATTTCAAGTGTTGAAATTTGCAATGAGATTGCATACCTCCTATGAGATAGTTGGATCCCGATACCCACTGCGAGTAAGTGTTACTCCTGGGAGAGTTTTACACAGGACAATTAGCCGATCAAGTAGGTGTCTAGAAAAGTGTTAACGGGGTTACGCCTCTGGGAAAACGAGGTTTACATTAATTAGGTCCGTGCGAGAGCACGGGGAACCTCCCTCAAAGTACCGACACTGATCTGGCTGAAAGATTGACGAAATTGTAAGGTGTAATTAATCCCGGCTAATCTTACCTTTTAGGGTTTTAAGGTAGATTTGATAAAAACAGTGGGAGACATCCTGATTAGATAAGATAATAACCAATCTAATCTTGCAAGAGCATACGCTAAAGTGTCTTCTTCTCTCTCTCTCCAGGTAGCGACCATGTCATGCCATAATCAAGATAATAATATGGATGTATTGACTGAACCCAATTATTGTACTGAGCTAGGGAATGTTGGACCCGTTCTTTCTTATAAGAGTTATAAGACTGAACAGGAAATAGAAGAATATCTGGATTCTCACGCCGCCCAAAAGAACATACATGTTGATGCATCTTCTTCGGGTGTGCTAGTTATTGAGAACTGTTTCTCAGTTTACCCTACGTCCTGGGTATTAGATACCGGATCAGGATCCCACATATGTAAACAGTTACATGGGCTACGAAAAGGTAGAGAACTAGGAAAAGGTGATCATTCCGTTCAAGTAGGGAACGGTGCAAGTATTGTAGCCAAAGCAGTTGGCGAATATCACCTTGTATTGCCAAGTAGTAATACACTGATTTTAAATGAGTGCTATTATATACCGAACATGATGTGCAACATTATATCAGTTTCTTTATTGAGTAAAGAGAGATATAATTTTGTAGTACAGGATAATGTTATGAACATATTCCTAGATCAAAAGTTGATTGCATCAGGCTCGTTACATAATGGCATATTCATTCTAAATCAGAATATAGTCCTGAATATACAAAACACACACAAGAGGAAAAGTTCAGATATGAACGAATCCTACTTGTGGCATTGTAGACTTGGTCATATCAATGCGACACGACTGGCAAAGTTCATAAGGATGGTTATTTGAATCCGTTCGAATTATCATCTTATGATACTTGCCATTCATGTCTCAAAGGAAAAATGACCAAAGCTCCGTTTAGTGGACACGGAGAGAGAGTTACTGAACTCTTAGGACTGATATATAGTGATGTATGCGGTCCCATGTCTACGCATGCCAGGAACGGTTCTTCCTACTTCATTACATTCACTGACGATCTCTCTAGATACGGACATGTGTTCCTATTGAAACACAAGTCTGAAGCTTTTGAGAAATTCAGAGAATATAAGCACGAAGTAGAGAACCAAACGGGCAAAAGTATTAAGATCCTTCGATCTGATCGAGGAGGAGAATACTTGAGCAATGAGTTCCTAGATTATCTAAAAGAGAATGGGATTCTCTCTCAGCTTACTCCACCTTATACACCACAGCACAACGGTGTATCGGAACGAAGGAATCGCACCCTATTAGATATGGTGCGTTCAATGATGAGTACAGCTGAGTTACCTATTTCCTTCTGGGGGTATGCGCTTGAGACAGCCATACACCTATTGAATATGGTTCCTACCAAATCAGTGCCTACCACTCCGTATGAGATATGGAAAGGGAAGAGACCATCTCTTAAGTATGTTAAGATATGGGGTTGTCCAGCCTATGTCAAAAGACAAAATCCGGACAAACTCGAGGCAAGATCAGTCTTATGTAAGTTTATAGGATATCCCAAAAATTCACAAGGGTATATCTTCTACCACCCCGAGGAACAAAAGTTGTTTGTTTCTCGACATGCCACTTTCTTAGAAAAAGGTTTTCTTATGAAACAGATTAGTGGCATTGAGGTAGAACTGGAAGAGGTTCCAGCAGAACAAACTACAACAGATGATTTAGTGGAACCAGAGGATTCAGTAGTACCCGACGAACCCCAGCCTCTCCGCCGATCTAGTAGGGTTTCTCGTCCACCTGAGAGATACTACGGTTTTCTCATTGATGGTGGAAGCGAGGATTGCATCATGGATGATGATGACCCCACTAGTTTCGAGCAGGCCATCACGAGTGGTGACTCTGTGAAATGGCTGGATGCAATGCGATCTGAGATGGAATCCATGTACACCAATAAAGTATGGATTTAGAAAATGCTCCTGAAGGGGTAAAACCCATAGGGAGCAAGTGGATTTTTAAAAAAGAAATTTGGTGTAGATGGAAAAGTTGAAACTTTCAAAGCTAGACTTGTAGCAAAGGGTTTTCGTCAACGACCAGGTGTGGATTATGACGAAACCTTTTCTCCAGTGGCTATGCTTAAGTCCATCTGGATCTTACTTGCCATTGCTGCATACCATGACTATGAAATCTGGCAAATGGATGTTAAGACCGCCTTTCTAAACGGTGATTTAGAAGAGTGCGTGTACATGACTCAGCCAGAGGGCTTCGTAGATAGTGGGAGCAGCGGAAAGGTGTGCAAGCTGCTTAAATCCATTTATGGGTTAAAGCAAGCATCACGGAGTTGGAACATCTGTTTTGATGTTGTAGTCAAAGAGTTTGACTTCATCAAAAATATAGATGAACCTTGTATCTATAAGAAGGTAGCAGAGGGTAAGGTTGTCTTCCTCGTATTGTACGTGGATGACATACTCTTGATAGGAAATGATATTCCTATGCTGCAATCAGTCAAGCTCTTCTTATCACAGAGATTCTCAATGAAAGATCTAGGTGATGCCTCCTGCATATTGGGAATCATGATCTATAGAGATAGATCTAAACGGATACTGGGATTGTCCCAATCCAGGTACATTGACACCATACTAAAGAGGTTTAGTATGGAAGAATCCAAGCGTGGGAATCAGCCCACGATCTCTGGACTCACTCTCTCCAAAGAGATGTCTCCCAAGACTGATTTGGAGAGAGCTCGCATGCAAGGGATACCCTATGCTTCGGCAGTAGGCTCTATCATGTATGCGATGCTATGTACCAGACCCGATGTAGCATACTCACTAAGTGTAGTGAGTCGGTATCAAGCAGATCCTGGAGAGAGTCACTGGACAGCTGTGAAGAACATTCTCAAGTACTTACGAAGGACTAAGGAGATGTTCTTGGTGTATGGTAATGGAGAACTCCAGGTGGAGTCCTTTACCGATTCCAGCTTCCAAAGTGATAAGGACGACTCTAAGTCGCATTCGGGTTTTGTCTTTACCCTCAATGGAGGGGCGGTATGTTGGAAGAGTTCCAAACAGGATACCGTTGCAGACTCGACGATGGAGGCTGAATACATCGCTGCCAACGATGCTGCCAAAGAGGCTGTCTGGATAAAGAAGTTCATTTGTGAACTTGGAGTGGTTCCATCCATTGAGCATCCAATACCTCTGTATTATGATAACAATGGAGCTATGGCTTTAGCCAAGGAACCCAGGTCCCATCAAAAGTCCAGACATATTCTGAGGCGGTATCACCTGATCAGGGAGATAGTTGATCGCCGGGAGATCGAGGTCAGGAGAGTAGATACGAAGGACAACACTGCGGATCCATTCACGAAGGCTATTCCCCAGATACAGTTTGAGAGATTATTCGGGATGCTAGGTATGAGATACTACAGCAGCTGGCCTTAGTGCAAGTGGGAGATTGTTAGTTATGTATATGCCCTAGAGGCCATTGTTGTACATATGATGTATATTATAATGGATGCTTGGTTATATATAGAGAAGACTTTCTTGCTCGTCATGATAGTATGCTATTTGGTTTCACTTTATCTTAACATGTTGACTTGTATTGGTTTACTGTTTTACTCTCACATGTTGATAAAGCCCTTAGGATCTGTACTCGACTACTGGGACTATGATAAGATCATACTAGTGGGGCCGCGGTAGTCGATGAGTACATCCTATAACTGTTCCTAGTCGAGGGTATATCGAGACAGGGCATCGATACGCCAGAGTAGACTAGCGTATACGCATCTTGACCCATATGATGGGCGATGGATGATCCCATATCCATCGGTGTTAGACATCAGAGATGGTGTACGGGTGCTCAGTGAAGACTGGGTACACTGAACGGACTCGCCGAGAACTCCCAGATGGTGATATACCATACGTCAGATGGCAGTTCTCCGGTGACACTGGTACAGGGTAGTCTGTAGACCCGAGATCGTCATAGAGTCTTGTGTGATTCCCACTGTGCTTTGATTTCCACCTTACCACGTCCAAGAGGGCGTGCAAAACGGTGGCTTTTGGGTACAGTCCCGAATCACATGGAGGCAATGAGCGATAGGAGGGGATTCGTCTCTCCCGGTATAGGGAGTTGATGTTGTGCTGTGTTCGATTGGCTATAACTGGAAGTCCCTGGCCAGGGCTGATATAGAGATTTACTGGTAAGTGTTACTAGTAGTTTCTCGACCCGTTATGAGCCACACATCGACACGACTTATCGTTTACTGGGGTCTGACGTATACCACCCCTAGACTTGATATGCGACATATCAGACGAACAGACCGGACTGTACGGGAGTGTTACTGGTTGGATTCACAGGAGAACGCACAGGCTAGCTTGTTGATCTTCTGATCGCTCAATACCTGGGTGGCTGTTACGTTTAGCTGACCGCTTGCAGCTTGTGGGTGTTTGATATGATCATCACCTGCTACCGGCGTATTGACGATTCTTTAGAGTCCTACACAGAGGTTTCTTGGCTCAGGCGAAACGGAGTAGTGGCGCATATGTGATATGCGCAGGAACGAGAATAATGCGATATGGGATACCGTATTATATTCTCAGGATATTTAGATATGAACCGGGTCATCGGATCAAGTGTTGATTCGATGAATCGGTACATGATATATTAGTCGGTAATATTCGATATAGCCGGATAGTCGAATCAAGTGTTGATTCGATGATTTAATGTATAATAATATATATGATATATTGTATTACATTATCTAATATTGGCTCGCTTTATTATTTCATTTTCTCAGTGGATGATACATTGATATATATGCGATATATGTTAATTGTATTATTTTCTTTTGTTGCAAATATATAATATATATGTGATATATATTATTGTGACATGATATGATTAATTGTTAAACATGTTTAAGGATGATTAATTGAGTTTAGGGTTTGATTAGGGTTAGTAGCTTCATGCACCTTCTAGAAGCTTTCTTCTTTTGTCATTCTTAAGATATTTAGGATGACACATTATTTAACCCAACCAAACCCTAACTCTAGTTAACTCTCTACAAAATCCTAGCCACTCATCCTTGACCATGGTTTACAATTCAATCATATGGTTTATATTCTATTCATCACAAAAGAAAAACATATGATTATCTTTTCATTATCATCTTCTTCCTTCTTCAAGAAAGCTTGCTAGTTTTTCTTAAGTGATGAAATAAAATGAGAAAATGATTTAAAAAGAAAGCAAAATTACTACTCTCTCATCCTCATCTCACCTAGCCCATGGGATTAGTGTGTTCTTCTCTTTTGAGTGAGAAAGCTTGAGTCGTAGCAACTTCAAGGTAGATCATCGGAGATTTGGAATACTTCGAGCTAGCATGGATCGTTCGAGTCGTGGAGCCTCTCATGAGTCCGGGAGATCGTGGATCGCGGCAAAGGGACTTCTACTCGGAGCTTGTGAAGTGAAGGAGCGGACTACAAAGGTTGTAATCCCTTACACTTAGATAAAAGTTATCTTCTTGCATGTTAAACCCTAATAATCTAGCAAAGATCCCGGCTTTGGGTTGTTCGGCACATCTAAAATTTAATCCGGGCATGTTTGATGCCTTTTGAACCTTCACAAGAGTGCCTAGGAACCCTACACTCTTTACCTTAACGTGTATACTGATTGTCTCTCTGATTACATGTTGGTAAAGCCCATAGGATGTGTACTTGACTACCTGGACTATGATGCGGATCATACTAGTGGGGACATGGTAGTCCATAAGTACATCCTCATGGTCCCTAGTCGTGGGTGTATCGAGACGGGGCATCGATATATCAGAGTAGACTAGCGTATACCTTCTCGACCCATACAGATGGGCGATGGATGATCCCATATCCATTGGTGTTTGACATCAGAGATGATATACGGGTGCTCAGTGGAGACTGGGTACACTGGACGGACTCGCCGAGAACTCCCAGATGGTATTATACCTTACGTCAGATGGCAGTTCTCTGGTGACACCGGTACAGGTTAGTCTGTAGACCCGAGATCGTCATAGAGTCTTGTGTGATTCCCACTGTGATTTGATTTCCACCTTACCACATCCAAGTGGGCGTGAAAAACGGTGGTTTTTGGGTACAGTCCCGAATCACATAGAGGCAATGAGCGATAGGAGGGGATTCGTCTCTCCTGGTATAGGGAGTTGATGTTGCGCTGTGTTCGATTGGCTATAACCGGAAATCCCTGGCCAGGGTTGCTGAGATTTACTGGTAAGTGTTACCAGTAGTTTCTCGAACTGTTATAGACCTCATATCGACACGACTTATCGAGCTACTGGGGTCTGACGTTTACCACCCCTAGGCGAGATATGCGACATATCAGACGATCAGACCGGACTGTACGGTAAGTGTTACTGGTTGGATTCACAGGAGTGTGAGCGGGCTTGCTCGTCGATCTTCTGATCGCTCAATACCCGGGTGGCCGTTACGTTTAGCAGACCGCTTGTGGCTTGTGGGTGTTTGATATGATCATCACCTGCTGCCGGCGTATTGACGAGTCTTTAGAGTCTTACACAGAGGTTTCCTGGCTCAAGCGAAACGAAATAGGAGCGCATATGAGATATGTGCGGGACCGAGAATGATACCAGTATGTGATACTGTATTCGATTCTCGCGATTTGTGACATTGATCGGTTATATGCGATATAGCCGGGTTATCGGATCAAGTGTTGATTCGATAAGTTGTTACTATTGATATTAGTCGGTTATATGCAGTATGACCGGATCATTAAATCAAGTGTTGATTTAATGATTTAATGCATAATTATATATTTGATATATTACTTTGCATTAACTAGTATCGGTTCACTTAAGATGGATTTTCTCACTCGCATGTGCACATTGTATATATGATATAGTTTTGTGCACTTGTTTGTATCATGTTTGATGATATATGCAAACTTGGATTTGTGTAAAGACTTAAACCATGTTTAGTGAATGGTTAGGGTTTCATTTCACTCATTTACTTATCATATTCTCTTCTTCTTCTTCTTCTTGAAGATGAAGAAAACCTTTGCTACCATTAATGGCAACTTGATGAAATGAGTGAGAAATCCAATTCTAAAGTGAACCCACTTCCTATTTCTTCATCCTCTACCACTTGCCAAGTAGTATAGGGTGTTTTCTTCATAAGTTTCATGGCTTGGTGAAGTTGGAGCTTGATCTTGTGTTGCCTCGACGTAGATCATCTTCGGCATCGAAGTCGGCGACCTAGCCTGATCTTTTCTTCGATGAAACCACCGCGAGAGTCCAAGATCCGATGGGTACAGCGGAAAGACTTCATCACGGAGCTATGGAGGTGGAGGACCAGATCTACAAAGGTTGTAGCCCCTTCCCTTTTAGTTAAAGTTGTTAACTAGTTGCTTGTTTCGCCTAAAATTCTAGTCAACGATCGCATTAGGGTCTCTCGGCACTTGTAAAATTAGAAATTGGCATGGTTGATGCCTTGTGAGACCTCTTGAGCATGCCTAGGAACCCTACAGTGGTATCAGAGCCTAGCTAGAGCCTTAGGCGATGCGTAGACGATGTTAGAAACCCGATCGAACCCGAAACCCCAATTTTTCAACCTCTCTGGACATTTTTTCAAAACTGGGGTTTTTCCAGATTAAAAATTCTTAAAAAATTCAGCAGGAAATTCTATGAATTACGGTGCAAAATTGACCAAAAGATACGGCCAACGTGCGGTGGAACCGCGGCAGAAGCTTGGCTTCTGCGGCGGTTCCGCGGCAACATGATGAGATCAGCCTTCTATTTTTGCACAGTAATTTGTTTCTTCAGGTGCTGAGTTTTATGGGAATTTTTAATTTTCACTCAAGAGTTGAGTTTTCTGGGTTGTATTGGGAGTTCAAGGATTTGATCGGATTATCAAACTTTGTCTATGTGTTTTTCCGGATAATTATTGAATATGTTAAAAAGTTTGACCGGATATAAATACCCACTTTTTCCCCTGCCGGGAAATTTCCAAGTGTTGGATATTTCCGTAGTTTAATCACGTTCTAAGTAGTGCAAGTAACGCGATGGTCCCTCTAGAAGACAACAAACCTTAACTCGATTATGTGACCGTCTTGAACTGCCCTTTGAACCTTAGGATTTGGGGCAGTACGGCGTGCCACATGTGAGGCGTTGGCTTGACCCTTCTACGGCTGGACCGTTGGTACTGAGGCATGAACTGGATGTTTTTAAACTGATTTCATGTGTTGATTTGTTTCGGGAAAACTTGGGTATTTGAATATTCGATCGGAAAGTTTAACATTTTCTATTTATCTGGAATGGGATACAATATTTGGAATCCACAAGCAGTTATGAGATAACTGATTTGAATGTTATAAACATAGCACTTTAGTCTCATTTGATCGGTTGCCACGGAATTTTGATGTGTTCAAAAGTCCGTCGCAATCTCGTAGCGTATGCGGATACTCGCCGGTAAACTTAATAGACAGCCTCACCCCATAGCCCCGACCAAGCGACTGTAGGAGAACCCTGTCGCCGAAAGCATCCGTTTGGGTGCTGGCGGCAGCGGTGTTCCGCCTTAGTGCACTTCGTCGACGGTATCGAGGGTGCGGCCGCCTACTAAAGTTTGCGACGAGCATTCGATCAGGATATCGGGAATCTTGTTGAATTACCCGACTTGATATTGAAAAGTGTTTTCGATAATGAGACTAAAATGCGGGGTTTATAATTGTTAGGCATGCGATGTCTAAGGAATTCATTTGATTAGGCATGCGATGTCTATGCAGGTTGCGGATTCCAACTGTTGTAGTTTTACACTTTCTTTTCTGTGACCGTAAATGTAATATGTGATATCGCCGGTTTCGTTGCTATATGTCAACGACAATTGGGATGGGCATATTTACTTACGTTGATGACATGTGATGTTATGTGTTGCTGGATATGTTATATTGGATCGTCGTGTTTGAATAGCCGGGGGGTTTTTATGTGAGATGAGTGTTTTTCATTTTCATTCATGTAAAAACTTGTATGTAATATTCTTTTATTGGGGCACTTCCAGGTTGCGGAAGATGTCACCTTTTGTATATTATTTACTTTTCCGCACTAGGATAGACCCAAGGAGGGGAGCACAAGTAACCGGGTTCTGGAGTCCAGTGGGAGACCAACTCGAGGAGTCGAGTCCGGGTCTCCTAACTCTAGAATTGGTAGGGTTGCTTGCCACTCTCGTAGGGGTCTAGGGGTGTGGGTTTGGCTATTCATCGCGACCGTGGAATCCGTGTTTTATACTGGCTCGTATTGAAAACACGGACGTCCTAGTATATCCAATGTTTCATATGTTTCTTCTGCTGCGATATCTGTGATGTGATCATGTGATGTTCTGTGATAGATACTGTATATAGTATATAGGATATATTATATAGACGTTACTTATGTTTTACACCCGCGCTAGCCCTGCTCCGCTCTGCCGTTAGTTACCTAACCTAACGGTGCACGAGGGGACATCGAGGCGAATGCGGATGGCATAAGTGTACGTCGTATTTATCTGTGATGTTTAGGTACTTAAATGATGGGACTTCATTAATGTGATTAATGAAAGTAAAAGAAACCTAAAGATGTTGTAGAATCGAATTTCAAAAATAAAACAGGTAGCTACAGTTCTTGCTTTGCACAGCGATATATATGATATATCCTGCACCTTATTCGATAAGGAAAGGACCGAGATCCCTTCGCCGGGAGTGACTCCTTTAGCAATAACTGGCAGATGCTACAACCCTCGGTTTGTCTTTCGATTGCTTCTATAGTTTCTGCTTTGCACAGCGATATATATGATATATCCCGCACCTCATTCGACGAGGAAAGGACCGACGATCCCTTCACCGGGAGTGACTCCTTTAGCAAAACTTGAAAAGCCTCAAAAACACTCAATTTTAAAATCATTTGATTCTACAACGATATCAAGTTCATTACGCAATAGGTTTTCAAAAAAACCTGTCGTAGCCCTCCGTCATTTCAGATAAGTTGTATATAGTATTCGTGCTACATTTGTTGGCTTTCGTCAAGGTGTAGTGTGCGGTAACTATTGTAAGTCCATGCTGTTAGTTATATGTATGCCCTAGAGGCCATTACTGTACATTGGATGTATATTGTAGTGGATGCTGGGACATATATAGGTAGGACTTTCTTGCTCGACATGATAGTACGCTATCTGGTTGCTCTTTATCTTAACATGTATACTTTCTGTCTCTCTGTTACATGTTGATAAAGCCCTTAGGATGTGTACTCGACTTCCAGGACTATGATGCAGATCATACTAGTGGGGCCTGGGTAGTCTATGGGTACATCCTTCAATGTTCCTAGTCGTGGAAATATCGAGACGGGGCATCGATATTCCAGAGTAGACTAGCGTATATCTTCTCGACCCATGTGATGGGCGATGGATGATCCCATATCCATTGGTGTTTGACATCAGAGATGGTATGCGGGTGCTCAGTGGAGACTGGGTATACTGAGCGGACTCGCCGAGAACTCCCAGATGGTATTATACCTCACGTCAGATGGCAGTTCTCTGGTGACACTGGTACAGCTTAGTCTGTTGACCCGAGATCGTCATAGAGTCTTGTGTGTCTCCCACTGTCCTTTGATTTCCACCCTACCACGGCTCTACTAAGTCGTGCAAACAGGTGGTTTTTAGGTACAGTCCCGATTCACATGGAGGCAATGAGCGATAGGAGGGGATTCGTCTCTCCCGGTATTGGGGGTTGATGTTGCGCTATGCTCGACTGGCCATAACAGGAAATCCCTGGCCAGGGTTGCAGTGATCTACTGGTAAGTGTTATCAGTAGTTTTACACATGTTATGGACCTCACGTCGGCATGACTTATCGAGCTACTGGGGTCTGACGTTTACCACCCCTAGGCGAGATATGCGACATATCAGACGATCAGACCGGACTGTACGGTAAGTGTTACTGGTTGGATTCACAGGAGTGTGAGCGGGCTTGCTCGTCGATCTTCTGATCGCTCAATACCCGGGTGGCCGTTACGTTTAGCAGACCGCTTGCGGCTTGTGGGTGTTTGATATGATCATCACCTGCTGCCGGCGTATTGACGAGTCTTTAGAGTCCTACACAGAGGTTTCCTGGCTCAAGCGAAACGAAATAGGAGCGCATATGAGATATGTGCGGGACCGAGAATAATTCGTGTATGTGATACCGTATTCCATTCTCGCGATGAATGTATCGATTGGTTATATGCGATATAACCTAGTTGTCGAATCAAGGATTGATTCGATAAGATGATACATAGGATACTAGTCGGTTACATGCGATATGACCGGATCGTTAAATCAAGTGTTGATTTAATGATTTAATGTATAATTATATATTTGATATATTACTTTTCATTAACTAGTATTGGTTCACTTTAAATGGATTTTCTCACTTGAATATCACAAGTTGTATATGTGATATACTTTTTTGCACTTGATTGTATCATGTTTGATGATACATGTTTACTTGGTTAAGTGTAAAGAATTAAACCATGGTTAAGTTAATGATTAGGGTTTTCTTTTTCTTACTTATTTATTTATTTATTTTGGAAAAGATAAGAAATGAAATGGTTGCTAGTTTTGTTTTTT
Organism: Agapanthus africanus; assembly: GCA_030015575.1. NCBI lineage: Eukaryota > Viridiplantae > Streptophyta > Magnoliopsida > Asparagales > Amaryllidaceae > Agapanthus > Agapanthus africanus. Next base: position 366,240,581 of record CM057344.1, on the reverse strand, counting down.
CTTTGAAGCTTCTTGAAGCTTTGACTAAAGTGACCATTTTGTCTCATACTTAACCCTAACCATTCCACTTAACCTTAGTACATTCTCTACACCTAACCAAGGTTAGAAAATGATAAGTGTTGATTTTATTTTCTATTTTTAAGAAAACACTTATCATATCTTTTCTTCTCCTTCTTCATCTTCAACATGAAGAAAACCTAGCTACCATCAATGGCAACTAGTGAAAATGAGTGAGAAATCCAATTCTAAAGTGAACCCACTTCCTATTTCTTCATCCTCTATCTCTTGCCAAGTAGTATAGGGTGTTTTCTTCACAAGTTTCATGACTTGGTGAAGTGGGAGCTTGATCTAGTGATGCCTCGACGTAGATCATCTTCGGCATCGAAGCCGACGACCAAGCCCGCCTATTTCTTCGATGAAGCCGATGCTAGAGTCCGGAATCCGATTTGGACAGCGGAGGACATCATCGCGGAGCTTAGGAAGTGGTGGACCGGATCTACAAAGGTTGTAGCCCCTTCTCTTTTAAGTTAAAGTCGTTAACTTGCATCGCATAGCCTACACATCTAGTTAACGATCCGTATTAGGGTTTATCGGCACTTGTAAAATTTGAATTAGCCATGTTTGATGCCTTGTGAGACCTCATTAGTGTGCCTAGGAACCCAACACATGCTACCTCTCCCGGTACTTACGGGCTTGCGGAATTTGATGAAAAACGATTTTCTAGAGGCGGTAACATGGACTCAAAACGGATCTTTGTTAAACTATCTACCTAACAACCTAACTACGAGTTGTTAACTACTCGGTTAGTGTAACGTTTCCAAAATAATAAAATATTATTTTCGGGAATTTTTATAATTTAATATTATTTTAATGAATATTTTAATATTCGGGTATAATTAAATACAAATAAATGGGGAAAAATTATTGAAAATTCTAAAATAAGGTATTTTATGGAATTATGCCATTTTAAAGTTTTTAATATTTGTTATATGCTAATTTAGTGCTAATCGCGATTAAGAATCGCTAATTGGATTTTTAGCATTTTTGTGCAAAAATGTGCACATATCATTTTCCACACTTGTTACACTTGTGTTGCTTGTGCATTTCTACCATGGCTTTTCTTTTGGGTCTACTATTCAAGTGAGTAGAGTTTAGTGAAGAAAAGAAAAAGTAGTATGATGAGAGAGAGAAAGGGACCAAGTCAACCTTCACCTCTTTTGACCCATGCCCCCCCATCATTTCCCTTCTCATTTTCTCTCCCTCCCTTTGTTTGAGCTGCTGCTCCTCCCTCTCCCTCACTCTCCCTCTTCACAAAAACCCTAGATTCACCATGAAAACAAAGCCAAAACCCTATTCCCACTTCACAAAAAGTGTTCCCGAGCTCACTAGCTACACTTTGAACCAAGCAAGATTGGATTTGGAGAACTTTGAGCAACTTAAGAATTTTCTTGAGTTGCCAAAGGAGGTAATTTCTGCACCCTCTTGTAGTATTTCAAATTCCTTGTGCATCAATTCTAGTTTCATATCGATATTGTGTCGTTTTGTGGACTTTGGAGAATTCAAGTTAGGGTTTAGGGTTAGACCTGAAATCAAAGTGGAATTGATGCTTGTTGTGACCTTAGAACCCCTTGTGTGATGCTAATTTGGACCCAAACCTGAACTTGAAACTAGAATACGGAATTACGGAATCGATATCGGGAAAAACTGTAAATCTGGAAGTGTTTTGTGGAATCTGCTATTACCCCGAGACCCCAAAAATGAAACTGAGTTGACAGTGAGATGTGCAGGCACCATGGAACCACCATACCAAACCCTAGCCCCCAACTCCAAAGTGAGGCCGCCAATTAATTCCTTCTGGCCGCAAATTGCGGCCAGAACAGGAGGGAATTGCCTCGATTTTTGTGCATGGCCCCATTTCCTATATTCTTGACCCTGGGTATGTCTAGTTTTGACTGATTCCATCTAGGATGAAATCTGGGTTGATTTTTCCTATGTTGGTGCATAGTTTACGACTTGTTTTAGCATGGATTTTGGTATTTGGTGTTTCGTTCCTGTCGGGTGGCGTTTGGACGTCAACGACAAGTGGATATTGATCGTGTTTGCATGCGAGGTTATAGGTTTTTACCTATAGGCGTAGCGTGTGCCGTTTTGGTTTCCGATGTGATTTTCATGTGCTTTAGCGTTTGTGATATCCTTGTAGGTACCCTACGAGATGTGAGGCAAAGAAGATGAAGATGGCGACATCGGCACCGACACATGAGAAGCAAGGTGAGTAGATTTATATCTACGGGGAGAAGTCGGGTGGATGGCGTATAGCACCCCCGCAGTCCGTGGTGATGTATACGAATACGTATACACACATATATTTATTATGCGTTGTTTAGGATTATTGATGGTAATAAAGGATGTATTGGTTTAGTAGTGCGAAACCCTAGAGTAGTGGGTGCACTCACACATACACACATACTTGCATACATTCTTTCATTATCTGTGCGCATATGATGGTGTGTATATCTACACATGGGTATGGGACTATGTGTTCATATACGAGTTTTGAGGATGATACGTGGGATTGAGATGAGTCGATGAGATGCGATTGAGACCGTGAGATTTGGCGACATGACAGAGTTCGTATTGGAGATGCGATATGATGGTAGTGATACCTGTCATGCGATGAGATAGTGTGATATCGACTCAGATTTAGGTGGTTTTCATACCCCTCTCGATTGGCTTGATTGTTGGGTTCGTAGTTCGCATAGTAGGCGTTAGGCTAGACCCGAGTCATACCTATTTCAAAAGTAACGAATCGGGGATATTTTAAAGATAGGCAAAAAGGGTTTATACGGATATTTTCAAACGACGCATCTTTTCTTAAAACACCGTAGCCCTTATTTTACCCAAAAGCCTTGATTCGTCTTATTTCAAAAGGCAAGGTTGCATGATATATTTATTGAGGCAGGTTCTGTTAGTGTATATGCCCTAGAGGCCATTACTGTATCATACTAGTTTGTATATTACTTAATGGATGCTTGGGATATTCACCTTGTATATACAATCTTGCTCAAAATAGTAGTATGCTACTTGGTTTGTTTCTACTTCAATGTGTACTTGTGTTTATTTCAGTATATCACTTATACGCATTAGTGGAGCCCTTAGGATCTTTGCTTGATTACCAGCGTTGTGATGGCAGTCACACTAGTGGGGGCTGGGTAATCTATAAGCACATCCTTATACAGGTCCCTAGTCGCAGGACTATCGAGACAGGGCATCGATACTCCGGAGTAGACTAGCGTATGCGCTTCTCATCCCAGTGTGGGAGATGGTCTGTCCCACAGCCATCAGTACGTCGTACTGGAGATAGTATACGGGTGCTCGTTGGGTTACGAGTACACTGGACAGGACTCGTCGGGAACTGACAGGTTGGTATTATACCTATCGTCAGTTATCAGTTCCCAGGTGACATGAGTACAGCTTAGTCCGCTGACTTGACACTGGCACTTCGCCTCAAGTGTGTTCCCACTGCACTTTGATCACTACCCTACCACGGCTCAAAGGAGTCGTGCAAACGGGTGGTGGTTGGGTGCAGTCCCGAAGCACTTGGAGGCAGTGACGGTTAGACAGGATTTGTCTCTCCCGGTATTGGGGGTTGACATCGCGCTGTGTCTAGGAGAGCCATTACACGAGTAGTCCCTGGCCAGGGCAAACGAGATATACTGGTAGGTTTCCAGTGTTATCTCAGGGTGTTTTGGGCTTCGCTCCGGCACGACTTGTACCGCTATTGGGGGACTGACGTTTACCACCCCCTAGGCCCGCCATGCGATGTATCAGACGAACAGACCGGACTGTACGGAGACTGTCACATTCAGACTCAGTAGGAGTTCAGATGGGGTTTCACCTCGTCAGCCTTCTTGTCGACATCTACCTGGGGACCATTATGCACAGCTAGTGCCGCTTGCGGTCTGTGGTTAAACCCACTGCCAGCGTAGTGTCGAGTCTTTAGAGTCCCACACAGAGGGTATTCGCCTCTGGGCAAAACAGAGTAGAGGTCGCATGGTTTTGCGACAGGGTTCGTTCTCATCCGCGCACTTGTGCACGTTTGGAGTCCGGACGGATTATACTGGCAGGCTCTGGTTTGAGCCAGATACTGGTATGTGTTTTGGGGGTTGCTTTTATATCTTGGTATTCTTGTTTTTCGGAACGAGAATGCAGGTGTGTATGCACAGTTGCTTGAGGAGGAGAATGAGGTTTTTCATTAGGGTTTCGGAACGGGTGCGTATGCACAGTTGACAGTCTTCTTTTTCCAAACCCTAATGGATTTTTTTATTATCTATTAATAATAATAATTAAATGAGAATTATGTTATGGTTGTTCTTTGTTGACTTGTTGACCTTGGTTGACTTGTTGACCATTGACCACTTTCATGCCTTCAAAAGTCTTCCTTGATTTATGCTTACATTTTTAAATGAAGCATGGTTGTGGTCATTCCAAACACTACCATCAACTATTCTCATTTTCAATTATTATCATTTAGATAATATTATTCTTTTGCATTATGGTTGCAAGAAGAGAAAATAATAGCTCATTCTATCATTCTCATTCTCTCTCCTCTCTTCATCTTCTTCTTCCTCTAGTAAAGAGAAACCTTCTCATGAGTTGAGAATCCTTCTCTTTAAAAACAAAAGCAAACCCTAGTCACTCTCTACTCACCCTAGGATCAAAGGATTAGCAAGCCGGAGATTCTAGTTCACTCCAAGTCCGAGAAAGAGCCCAAGGTTGAACCCTCGAGGTGGATCCATCTTCGACGGAAGAAGGCGACAAAAGAGAACCATCAACCTCTACAAGATTTCAAGAAGAAGGAGTTCAAGTTTAGGTATAACCCTCATCCGAGTAGCTAACTCCTTTTAGCGTAATTGCTAGTTTAGTTTAGACACGATCCCGACCTTGTTTAGTCCATGTTGCCTCTTGCACTAAAAATTTGATTTTTATACCGTTTCCGCCTCCCCGTAAGAACCGGGGGTCGCAATATGGACTTACAGTGGTATCAGAGCCTAACTAAACTTAAACTAGCTAGGTAGTGAAGTGTAACGAAGTTCGGAACCGAAAAAAATCACAAAACCGGACAATTTCAAAACCTGAGTTTCTGTTGAAAATTTTTTGGCTCAAAATGAAAAAATTTATACATGTAAATTCGGCTCAGGCTTTTCTGTGAACACCCAAGAAAAACGATACAGTAACTCGTCTAAGTCGCCGCGCTTCCGCCGCGTAAGGTAAGCATCCGCCGCGGAACCGCCGCTACTTGTCGTCTTCTGTGCATCGTTTTTCGTGCAGTGTGTGTCTGTGTTGGTTTTGGGATTTTTAAAATATATTATATGTGCCCAGATTTTCCAGAAAAGAAATTTCCTTTTGGGGTCCTATAATTCCGTATTTTTTTCCGAACTTCACTACACTTTGACTATGATGGTTATATCTGTGATGTTTGCTTGTATTGAACGTCGGCTAATCGCTATAAGACGATTAGTCGGGGTTATACAAGATCTGTAATGTGCTGGAATGTGTATATAAATATGTTGGATTGTCGCGGGTGAATAGCCGGGGGTTGTGAGACGAGAGTTTTCTTTTCTTGCAATTCATTGTAAATGTAAATTGATGTAATTATATTATTTGTTTGGCCGCACAACCGGGTCGGGGTTGTAGCCGTCATTGTATAATTCTTTTTACTGTTTTTGCTCCTAGGATAGACCCATGGAGGGGTGCACAAACTACCGAGGACTTGGCGGGTAGTTTGCCGCACCCGTAGGGGTCTTGGGTGGGGATTTGGCTATTCACCGCGACCGTGTTATCTGTTTTTGTTACAGGCTCGTACAAATTACAGATTGCTAGTATATCCAATGTATTTATCTGTGATCTGAAATGTCTATCATTGCTTTCTATTTAGGCGTTGCTTATGTTTTACAGACGCGCTAGCCCAGCCCCCGCTCTGTCGTTAGTTAAGTAACCTAACGGGTAATGACGGGGCCCCGTGGCGAATGCGAATGGCATAAGCGTACGTCATATTTTGGTTGTTTTCTGCAATGGTAGGATTAAATGATGGGACGCATTAAAAGTACTAATGCAAGAATATCACGCATTAAAAGAACTAATGCAAGATAATAAACCAAGTTTAAGTCGATGGAACACTTTCGAAAAACCACTCGGTTCTTTTCAAAACTAACTTTTAAATGCGGAGATTGAGCCACTCCTTCTAAAAGCTATCTCGTTCCATCGATTAAATCAAGTTCACTACGTTCACGGTTTCGCCAAAACCATTCGTAGCCCTCCGTCGCTTCGCATGAATAGGCAATAGTATTCAAGCTATGTATTTTGGCCAAAGTCAAGGCATAGTGATTGGTAGCTATTGGGTGTTCATATGTAGCATAGATAGATGCGTTGGTTTGGGACAGTCGTGCTGCCATTTTGGCCAAAGTCAAGGGTAGATACGGATGGATCCAAATTAACCTGGATAGTGACGGGCAGAACTTGACATGTGACTTATGATATTTTGGCCAAAGTCAAGGTCATAAGAGCATGGGGCAAAAATCCACATCGGGAGTTTCATAAGTACTGAAACTTGCTAGATTTGCATACCATTTGGAGTGTGGTGATTCTGGTAGGATTCCTTCAGTTTCGTCACGCGATGATATTTGGATCCCGATCCTACTGTGAGTATATACTACTCCTCGGGAAATTTCTCACTTAACGATCAATGCTATAAACCTAGTAGGTGCCTAGAAAGGTGTTAGCGGGGTTACGCCCCCAGGGAAAAGAGGTTCTTTAATTAAGGAACTTCGCGAAAGCGTTGGAAAACCTCCCTCGAAGTACCGACACCGGCCTGGCTGAACGGTTAAGCAAGTATTGTACGGTGGGATTGATCCTGACTAATTCTTCCTTTATGGTTTGAGGAGGGATTCGAGAAACAGTGGGAGCCATCCTGTTTAGACAAACTAAAAACCACTCTAAACTTGCAAGAGCATCATGCTGAGTGTTTCTTCTTCTCTCTCCTAATTGCAGCGACCAATCAACATGACTGGACTTAAGTTACTCCTAGATAAAAACAAGCTGACAGGGCCAAACTACAAAGATTGGCTCAGGAATGTCAAGATAGCAATCACTTATGACAAGCTGGGGTATCTTCTTACCACCAAAGCTCCCCCTGTCCCTGGTCCAACTTCCAGCGTCGCGGATAAGGAAATCCGCAAGACTTGGGAGATTGATAGCGCGAAGGCCAAGTGCCTCCTGCTTGCCTCGATGGACAACGAACATCAGAGGAGGCATGAGAATATGGACATGGAGTCCATATTGCTCCATACAAAAGAACTGTATGGAGAGCAATCTCGTATCGCAAGATACGAAGCGTCGAAAAAGTTGTTCTCGACAAAGATGGCCGTCGGATCATCAGTAGCCGAGCACGTGCTAAAGATGATCGGCTACATTGAGGAGCTCGCTGACCTAGGGATCACATTGGAGAGTGAACTATATACGGATATAGTTCTCCAGTCCCTTCCTTCCACTTACGCCCAGTTTATACTGAACTTCAACCTACATGAAAAAGAGGTTGAACTATCAGAGCTCCTCAACATGCTGAGGAGCGCAGAGGGCACCCTACAGAAAAGTAGGGATACATCCACTTTGTTTGTAGGAGGATCATCTTCTTCTAGGTCCAAGGCGAAAGCCAAGGGAAAGAAGAAGAAGGCCCCCGCCAAACCAAGGGGCGGTGTTAGTAAAGTGGATACGAAGGGAAAAGGGAAAGCAACAAAGATAGCGGGGAAGCTTGTGGATAAGGAAGAATGCTTCTTTTGTCATAAGAAAGGACACTGGAAGAATGATTGCAGGGCCTGGAAGGCCAGAACACAGGAATTGAAGCAGGTTGCAGCTTCAGCTTCAGGTGTGTATGTTATTGAAAACTGTCTTTCAATAAACTCTACTTCCTGGGTATTGGATACCGGATCAGGATCTCATATCTGTAATTCTTTGCAGGCGTTGAGAAACCGTAGGGATTTGAAGGCAGGTGACATGACCCTCAGAGTTGCGAACGGAGCTAGCATGGATGCTAAAGCCGTGGGGGACTATCACCTGGGAATGTCAGATGGACATGTTTTGGTTTTGCGTAATTGCTTTTTTGTACCCAACGCAACTTGTAATATCATTTCTGTATCTTTAGTTTCTAAAGAAGGTTATGAATTTGCGTTTGTAAGTAATGTTGTAAACATTCACCTTAATCAAGTATTGATTGGGTCAGGTACTCTGAGTAATGGTATATACGTGTTAAACCAACCACAGATTTTCAATGTCCAGAATACACACAAAAGAAAGTCTCCAGAAATAAATCAGACTTTCTTATGGCATTGTAGATTGGGTCACATCAATGAGAGAAGGTTGACTAAGTTGCATACAGAAGGATATTTGAATGCGTTCGAATATCAATCATATGCCACTTGTCAATCTTGTCTCAAAGGAAAGATGACAAAGACTCCGTTTACTGGACATGGAGTAAGAGCGAGCGAGCTCTTGGGACTCGTACACAGTGACGTATGCGGTCCAATGTCTACACATGCCCGAAGCGGACATTCTTACTTCATTACTTTTACGGATGACTTCTCAAGGTACGGTTATGTCTTCTTAATGAAACATAAGTCTGAGGCCTTTGGAAAATTCCAGGAGTATAAGAATGAAGTAGAGAAACAGACCGGCAAAAGTATTAAGATTCTAAGATCGGATCGAGGTGGAGAATACTTAAGTGCCGAATTCCTGGACTATTTAAAAGAGAACGGAATTCTCTCTCAGCTTACTCCTCCATACACCCCGCAACATAACGGTGTATCGGAGAGACGGAACCGCACCCTATTGGATATGGTGCGGTCCATGATGAGTAACGCTGAGTTACCGCGATCATTCTGGGGGTATGCACTAGAATCAGCCGCATACCTTTTGAACCGAGTTCCCACTAAGACTGTGCCTACCACGCCATTTGAGATGTGGTGTGGGAAGAGACCCCATCTTAATCACATTAAGATATGGGGAAGTCCAGCTTTTGTCAAAAAGCAGCATGCGGACAAGCTCGAGGCACGCTCAGTACTGTGCAAGTTTGTGGGATATCCAAAGAATTCCAAGGGATATTTCTTCTACTGTGAAGAGGAACAAAAAGTTCTTGTTTCTCGTCATGCCCACTTTCTAGAACATCAGTTCATAGAAAAAGAAATAAGTGGGAGCGCAGTAGAGCTGGAAGAAATTCCAGAACCACAGACTGTTACTGAAAGTTTGGTGGAACCGGAGGGTTCAACAGAACAGGACATTCCTACGCCGCTCCGCAGGAGTAGTAGGCAGTCTCATCCGCCCGAGAGATACTACGGTTTTCTCATAGACGGGGATCGAGAGGATTGCATCATAGATTATGATGAGCCTACTAGCTTCCAGCAGGCCGTTCAGAGCGTTGACTCAGTGAAATGGCTGGATGCAATGCGGACCGAAATGGAGTCCATGTACACCAACAAGGTATGGACGTTGGACATTGCTCCAGACGGGGTAAAACCCGTAGGATGCAAGTGGATCTTCAAAAGGAAGATTGGTGTAGATGGACAGGTTGAGACCTATAAAGCTAGGCTGGTAGCAAAGGGTTTTCGTCAAAGACCTGGCTTGGACTACGACGAAACCTTTTCTCCAGTAGCCATGCTGAAATCCATTCGGATCCTTCTTGCCATTGCTGCCTTCCACGATTATGAGATCTGGCAAATGGACGTAAAGACAGCTTTTCTAAATGGAAATTTAGAGGAGTGTGTCTATATGGATCAGCCAGAGGGTTTCATTCAGAGTGGGAGCAGCGGAAAGGTGTGCAAGTTGCTTAAGTCCATTTATGGACTAAAGCAGGCATCGCGGAGTTGGAACATCTGTTTTGATGAGACAGTCAAAGAATTTGGCTTTATCAAAAATCCAGATGAACCATGCATCTATAGTAGATTTGTAGCGAGAACTGTAGTATTCCTCGTTTTATACGTGGATGACATTCTCTTAATAGGAAATGACATTCCTATGCTACAATCTGTCAAGGGATTCTTGTCACAAAGGTTCTCCATGAAAGACCTGGGTGATGCCTCATACATCCTGGGGATCCGGATCCATCGTGATAGATCCAAGAGGATATTGGGACTTTCTCAGTCCAGGTACATCGACACCATAGTGAAAAGATTCAGTATGGAAGATTCCAAGCGCGGTAACCTACCGGCTTGTCACGGGATCACCCTCTCTAAAGAGATGTCTCCCAAGACTGATTTGGAGAGGGATCGCATGTCTATTATACCCTACGCTTCTGCGGTAGGCTCTATAATGTATGCGATGTTGTGTACCAGACCGGATGTAGCTTATGCACTGAGTGTAGTAAGCCGGTATCAGTCAAACCCTGGGGAGAAACATTGGATAGCAGTAAAGAACATTCTCAAGTACCTGAGAAGGACTAAGGAGATGTTCTTGGTGTATGGCGCAAAAGACCTCCAGATCGAGGCCTTTGCTGACTCCAGCTTCCAGAGTGACAAGGATGATTCCAAGTCCATGTCGGGTTTTGTCTTCACCCTCAATGGAGGGGCGGTGTGTTGGAAGAGTTCCAAACAGGAAACCGTTGCAGACTCGACGATGGAAGCGGAATACATCGCTGCATCTGATGCCGCAAAAGAAGCTGTCTGGATGAGGAAGTTCTTGAAAGAACTTCAGGTGGTTCCGTCCATTGTTGACCCAATACCTCTGTATTGCGATAACAACGGGGCTATAGCTTTAGCGAAGGAACCCAGGTCCCATCAGAGATCCAGGCACATCTTGAGGCGGTATCACCTGATCAGGGAGATCGTGGATCGCAAGGAGATCGAGGTTCGGAGGGTTGCTTCAGAAGAGAACACTGCAGATCCATTCACCAAGGCCTTGCCCCAGACTCAGTTCGAGCGGCTGATCGAGATGATAGGTCTTCGATACGCCAGTACATGGCCTTAGTGCAAGTGGGAGATTGTTAGTGTATATGCCCTAGAGGCCATTACTGTATCATACTAGTTTGTATATTACTTAATGGATGCTTGGGATATTCACCTTGTATATACAATCTTGCTCAAAATAGTAGTATGCTACTTGGTTTGTTTCTACTTCAATGTGTACTTGTGTTTATTTCAGTATATCACTTATACGCATTAGTGGAGCCCTTAGGATCTTTGCTTGATTACCAGCGTTGTGATGGCAGTCACACTAGTGGGGGCTGGGTAATCTATAAGCACATCCTTATACAGGTCCCTAGTCGCAGGACTATCGAGACAGGGCATCGATACTCCGGAGTAGACTAGCGTATGCGCTTCTCATCCCAGTGTGGGAGATGGTCTGTCCCACAGCCATCAGTACGTCGTACTGGAGATAGTATACGGGTGCTCGTTGGGTTACGAGTACACTGGACAGGACTCGTCGGGAACTGACAGGTTGGTATTATACCTATCGTCAGTTATCAGTTCCCAGGTGACATGAGTACAGCTTAGTCCGCTGACTTGACACTGGCACTTCGCCTCAAGTGTGTTCCCACTGCACTTTGATCACTACCCTACCACGGCTCAAAGGAGTCGTGCAAACGGGTGGTGGTTGGGTGCAGTCCCGAAGCACTTGGAGGCAGTGACGGTTAGACAGGATTCGTCTCTCCCGGTATTGGGGGTTGACATCGCGCTGTGTCTAGGAGAGCCATTACACGAGTAGTCCCTGGCCAGGGCAAACGAGATATACTGGTAGGTTTCCAGTGTTATCTCAGGGTGTTTTGGGCTTCGCTCCGGCACGACTTGTACCGCTATTGGGGGACTGACGTTTACCACCCCCTAGGCCCGCCATGCGATGTATCAGACGAACAGACCGGACTGTACGGAGACTGTCACATTCAGACTCAGTAGGAGTTCAGATGGGGTTTCACCTCGTCAGCCTTCTTGTCGACATCTACCTGGGGACCGTTATGCACAGCTAGTGCCGCTTGCGGTCTGTGGTTAAACCCACTGCCAGCGTAGTGTCGAGTCTTTAGAGTCCCACACAGAGGGTATTCGCCTCTGGGCAAAACAGAGTAGAGGTCGCATGGTTTTGCGACAGGGTTCGTTCTCATCCGCGCACTTGTGCACGTTTGGAGTCCGGACGGATTATACTGGCAGGCTCTGGTTTGAGCCAGATACTGGTATGTGTTTTGGGGGTTGCTTTTATATCTTGGTATTCTTGTTTTTCGGAACGAGAATGCAGGTGTGTATGCACAGTTGCTTGAGGAGGAGAATGAGGTTTTTCATTAGGGTTTCGGAACGGGTGCGTATGCACAGTTGACAGTCTTCTTTTTCCAAACCCTAATGGATTTTTTTATTATCTATTAATAATAATAATTAAATGAGAATTATGTTATGGTTGTTCTTTGTTGACTTGTTGACCTTGGTTGACTTGTTGACCATTGACCACTTTCATGCCTTCAAAAGTCTTCCTTGATTTATGCTTACATTTTTAAATGAAGCATGGTTGTGGTCATTCCAAACACTACCATCAACTATTCTCATTTTCAATTATTATCATTTAGATAATATTATTCTTTTGCATTATGGTTGCAAGAAGAGAAAATAATAGCTCATTCTATCATTCTCATTCTCTCTCCTCTCTTCATCTTCTTCTTCCTCTAGTAAAGAGAAACCTTCTCATGAGTTGAGAATCCTTCTCTTTAAAAACAAAAGAAAACCCTAGTCACTCTCTACTCACCCTAGGATCAAAGGATTAGCAAGCCGGAGATTCTAGTTCACTCCAAGTCCGAGAAAGAGCCCAAGGTTGAACCCTCGAGGTGGATCCATCTTCGACGGAAGAAGGCGACAAAAGAGAACCATCAACCTCTACAAGATTTCAAGAAGAAGGAGTTCAAGTTTAGGTATAACCCTCATCCGAGTAGCTAACTCCTTTTAGCGTAATTGCTAGTTTAGTTTAGACACGATCCCGACCTTGTTTAGTCCATGTTGCCTCTTGCACTAAAAATTTGATTTTTATACCGTTTCCGCCTCCCCGTAAGAACCGGGGGTCGCAATATGGACTTACAGGTTCTTTACTGCTGCGTGATTACTTGATTCCGCATTTTCATGCTGTTTGCATTGCATCGCTTATATTGTGGATATATTTCAGTCATGCTGCTAGGACACCAGCACAATTATCGATGATGCGTATGTTCCACGTACACTTGTTTGCCGGCTCACACACTTCATCATCGATAATTGCCATGTCACTACACTGTAGTACTGTTGCATTCACGATATGACCCTTGCACGACATATTGATATGCTTACCTTTCCGCTATATGCCGCATACATGCTGTTTTCTGATTATACGCATTGAGATATGCTGTTTCCATGATATTTCTGGTTTTGGGAACCGTGGGTATTTCAAAGAGGATATGTAATTGTTTTAAAAACCCGGTTACCCGTGATATGATATTTCAGTGCGTTCACCATGTGTTTTCTCGGTGCTGAGAGCGACATGTGAAACCCGATTCGAGGAGTGGACGAGCCGAGTGCGGGTACATGGTGGACCCGGTATGGTTCTGTTGGAGATAGTGCCCTCATAGTCAATTATTGGATCGCAGGTACGTGATTGCAATGATTGCGGAGGACCTATACCGGTAGAACAGTCTTACTCGAGATGATAGTATGCTATCTGGTTTGCCTTTATCAGTCGTGTACATGTTCAGGTGACTGATTGCATGTTACACTTTGATAGAGCCCTTAGGATCTTGCTTTACTACCAACAGTATGATGGCGATCATATACGTGAGAGTTGGGTAGTTTATATGCATATCCTTAATTGTGGTCCCTAGTCGTGGGAGTTTCGAGACAGGGCATCGATACTCCGGAGTAGACTAGTGTATACAGTCGAGACCCCGACGAGGGGCGGTGGCCGGTCTCACAAGCCACTGGTGTCAGTTGGATCACCTAAGATGTATACAGGTGCTCATTGGGTTATGAGTACACCGGACATGACTCGCCGGGAATCTGCTAGTTAGTACTATACCTATCGTCAGATAGCAGTTCCCTGGTGACGTGTGTACAGGTTAGTTCATCGACCTGAGGTCGTCATTTGTCTCGTGTGAGTTCCCACTGTACTTTGATTTCTACCCTACCACGGCTCAAAGGAGTCGTGCAAACAGGTAGCTTTTGGGTACAGTCCCGAGCCATATGGAGGCACGTGAGCGGATCGGCAGGGGATTCGTCTCTCCCGGTATTGGGGGCGAGGTCGCGCTGTGTCTAGGAGAGCCATTACACATAGTCCATGGCCATGGCAGGAGATTTACTGGTAGGTACTCCAGTAGTATCTCAGGGTGTTATTGGGCTACACTCCGACACGACTTATACTGCTATTGGGGGTCTGACGTTACTAGCCCCCTAGGCGGATATGCGATACTCATTGACGAACGGACCGGACTGTATATACATTGTCACTGTTAGGCTCAGTAGGGTTTCCGGATGAGTTCGCTCATCGGCCTCCCTTGAGTTCGCTCATCGGCCTCCATTGAGGTCAGTCCATGGGCAGCCGTTACGCATAGCTAGTGCCGCTGACGGTTTATGGTTAAACCCACTGCCAGGGTACTGACGAGTCATTAGAGTCCCCCACAGACAGTTTCCCAAGTTCGGGCGAAACGTTGTAGAGGCCGTATGGTTTTATGGCAGGGTTCGGAAAATGCACGTGCGTTTACGCACGTGTTATTTTTCGGGCAGATGATACTGGTCGGCTTTGGTTTAAGCCGGATCCGAGTATTATATTGAGTAGGTATAATATCTTTGTCTCTGTTGCATTTGTATTCGGTCGTAATACAAGTGCGGGTATATTTATACAGTTTCGGGGTTATCCTGAAAGTCGTTTCAGGATCACTTTTGGAAGTTGCCAGTTTCCAGCTTTCTATCTGCCGTCTTTTTACATTCGGTTAAAGACGGATTTATCTTTTCTTGGATGAGGTGAGTCAGTGTTCTAGAAGATTCTAGAGAGGGTGACTTGGCTTGGTGAGTCATTAGTGCATTAATGGTGCCATTAATGATTGATGACTAAGGGTTTTTGGTTCAATGTTTCTTTATGACTCATGCTTTCATGAAAGGTTATGATAAGTATCAATGTTTATGGTCACCTCCTTATCTCCTCCTACACTCACCCTCCTCCTTCATATTTAGTGGCCGGCCCTCTCTCTCCTCCTCACTTCACTCATTTGAGAAATTATGGTTGCTAAAAAGAAAAGACTAAAGTTTTGGATGCATGGAAATTTCATAGTTCATTTCTTGTTTCATTTCATTTCCATCGGCAACTTCATTAACCGATCGTCCACGGACTTGGACGAAGTGAGACAAAGTCATCTACTCATTCTCTACATCAATCTTGGTCGTCTCTTCTAGCAAACTTGACGACCGAGTTGCCTCGAGTCAGAGGCGGGAGCCCGTTTAAAGAATCAGTGATGTGGTGCCACCTGGACGTGCAGATCGGAGATCGAAGAGATCGGAGCAGCCGCAACGGAGCGTGGGATGATGGTTAAAGAATGAAGGACTCGGATCGTTCGGTATAACCTTTCTACACCCTTTACAGTTTGTTAGTTTAGCAATAATGGCAGATCCGGGTTAAAGTATACGATAGCGCCAGTTAAAAAGTTTTTGTTCCGCATTTGGCGTCTGTAGACGGCCGGGGCGCTAGCGTAGACTTACAGTGGTATCAGAGCCTCACCATTTTGCTATACTAACTTGTGCTAACGCGCTTAAAATATCGATCGAACCGGAAATCAAAAATCGCATTTTTCCAACTTGACAGTTTCTGTTGATTTTAAATGGTGTCCTAAAAATATTTCACACATCTCAGAAAACTGTGCAGGGTTTTTTAAGAACGACGTACAAATTTGGGATCATGATTCGACAAGACTGCAGCGGAAACGCGGCCGAACCCATGGTTTGGCCGCGGATCCGCGGCCATTCTGTGTCATCATGCCCCCAAATTTGCTCAGTGGGTTCTTCTCTGGAAATTGGGGTTTTTGGTATATATCTTTTGGGCCCAGGTTTTGTTACTGTTCTCCAGATTTGCGTGGGGCCCACTTTGTGATATTTAGTCGATCGAAATTTAAACATGTAGTTTACAGTGCTTACATTATATCTCCGACCGGGAATGTCATTTGATCGGTAAACCGCGTCTGATTGCTATAGTTCTTTTAGACGGGTTTGCGAACGTGACATTCGCGTTGATGTTCTGTGTTGTGCTGTGATGTTGCGGATTTGTCGTGGTGGATAGCAGTGTGCAATGGTAGTACAGTTTGAGTTTATTTGTACATTTGATATTGTGGGGCGAGCGTCCAACATGTGGACTGCCGTCACTGTCTGTTGTATAATATTCTTTTGGGCACGACCAGGTTGCGGTCGATGTACCTGTTGTACTATTTTTCATTACTGTACTAGGTTTTACCCCGCGACGGAGTGCACGGATAGCCGGGTTCTGGAGGGCAACGGGTCCGCATCTCATGGCTTTGAGAGGCAGAGGGGCCCCACTCTAAAATTGGCAGACTATTCGCCGCACTCGTAGGGGGTACAGGTTGACCCAAGGAGGGGTGCCCAAGATTACCGGATTCCGTGAAGTACAGGGTGGTCCATTCACTATGCTGTAGGGGGCTGCCTCGCTTCAGGTTTTGGCGGGTAACTTGCCGCACCCGTAGGGGTCTAGGTTTCATTGCACAGGCTATCCACACGACAGGGGAACGTCGGGTTTCAGCAGCGGCTCTGTGAAACCCGGGGATCCCAGATTATCTGTATTGTTCTGTGATGCTTATTACTTTTCTGTAATGTTGCATATTATCACGCTTGGAGCGATTATTGTATATTGGTTTATATACTATTAGATGTTGTATATGTTTTACACCCGCGCTAGTCCAGTCCCCGCTCTGTCGTTAGTTAAGTAACCTAACGGGTGATGACGGGACCCAGTGACGAATGCGGATGGCATATACGTACATTTTATTTTCGTTCTTTTCTGGTGTGATTGATTGATGGGACTGCGTTGATTCTGATCAATGCAAAAAGTTAAACAAACCTGTTTGATGTTGTTGGAACAATTTAAAATGTGTTATTACAAAGATGTTTCCTTTTGTTTTGCATAGCGGTATTCAGTAGAATATCCTGCACCTCATTCGACGGGGCAAGGGCCGATATCCCTTCACTGGGACTGACCCCTTGGGCAGAAGTTTGCGTCAGGGTAATAACTTCACTATAGCCGATTACATGTTGCTTTGCATAGCGGTATTCAGTGGAATATCCTGCACCTCATTCCACGAGGAAAGAGCCGAGATCCCTTCACCGGGAGTGACCTCTTTAGCAAAGGTTTTCGCCACTATATTTTAAAAAGCTATCAGGTTCCTTCAACGAGATCAAGTTCATTACGCTAAAGGTTTTTCGCCAAAAACCAGCCGTAGCCCTCCGTCGTTTCTTATGGATGGTCAGTAATATTCAAGCTATGTTTGTTGGCTTTCGTCAAGGCATAGTGTTTGGTAGTTGCTGGGGTATTCATTTGTTGCATAGATAGATGTGTTGGTTTGGGACAGTCGTATTACCTTGTTGGCTTTCGTCAAGGGTATGTACGGGTGGGTTCAAATTAACAAGATAATGACGGGCAGAACTTGACATGTGACTTATGATTTGTTGACTTTCGCCAAGGTCATAAGAACATGGGGTAAAAATCTTATCGGGAGTTTCTAAAGAAACCGAAACTTGCCAGGCATGCGCATACCTTCTGGAGTGTGATAACGCGAGTGGATTCCGTCACGTTATCATGCAATGAGAGTTGGATCCCGATTCCCACTGATGAGTTGGTTTACTCTTCGGGTGATCCCGATTGATTCTTCTTTAGGTTTGGAGGAGGATTTGACAGGACAGTGGGAGGTTTCCGGATTAGATAAAGTGATAACCATTCTGATCTAGGTTAGAGTGCACGCAGAGTGTTTCTTTTCTCTCTCTCTTTGGCAGCGACCTTTGACCGACCCTAGACTATGACTCAGTGACCAGGTTGACCGAACCTTCTTAAAATACTGGCTTTTGGATTGTCCGAGTTGCATAAGTCATTGCCACTCCTTCTTTTACCCTTTGCATTTCTCAGAACACCCGTATTACTACGGATATCCACTTCCATTGGATAGATCCATCGTATGGTTATATACGAACTCGAAGGGACTTCTTCGAGGATGGATCCAGGTTCAGGAGAAATAGAATTGGTTTATTCAGTTGTCTTTTATTATCACCTTCTCTCAGGTTGCGAGAGCTCCTTGGTTTAGGAGAGTACACCTATTACGCTTATTGGATAGTCTTATTCCAAACCATAGGTTGGTGCCGAAAGGTAGGGAATGAAGAAAACCAATTAGCCTAAGTAGGGTGTGCAGAAGGTAATATGTAAAGACAAAATAAAGGGATTAGAAAGAGGGCAAAGTAAATTGCGACTGATATCATTCACGACCAAAACCGCATACTTCATCGCCACTCCTATTTCACCTTTAAAAAGAATAATGTATTATTCAGTTGTCTTTTATCGTCACCTTCTCTCGAGATACGAGTACTCCTTGGTTTAGGAGGGTACACCTATTATGCTTACTGGATAGTCTTCTTCCAAACCATAGGCTGGTGCCGAACGGTAGGGAAGGAAGAAAACCATTTAGCCTAACTATGGTGTACAGAAGGTAATGACTAAAGACAAATAAAGGGATTTGGAGAGATGGCAATAAAATATACGGTTAAAGTCATGAATTGGATTATGGAAGAGGCATTGCTATGAATACCAGGATACCCCTACGAAACATTTTTCATGTTTCAATGCATTGTTAAAGAAAAACTGTTTTCCCGATTAGACACTTACTCCAAGGGTATGTATTTACCAGGTTTTATTCTCATATCTGTATGGTTTTACAGATGATGAGTGGAAGTAAGTTATTGGGAATTAGGTGATTATCCTCATTATATCGGAATTTGTTGTAATTGGTGATATTTGAGGAAATCGCCAGGGTACAGTCTTCAACCTACGACGCACAGATTTTGAGTTGTTTAACTCAGCGGACTTATACAGAGTACTGTATGTTGTCCAGTGTCCATCAGGACAAAGGGGTAGGTCCTCGTACTATGTTCTGTTTACTTATAACTTCTCTAGTTTTTAGACAAGTGTTTCGTAGAAATACAAGGTCTAAGTTTTGAGAAGTTGTGGGTATAAGAATAAAGTAGAGAACCAGGTATCACAAGTATCGGGATTCTTCAAAGAGATCGAAGATGTAGATTCTTGTGATTGGTATTCAGATGATAGTGATGGTTTTGAGAAACGTGTTTCTCTTTCAGGTTACTCATAATTGGATGGATTCCTAAGTTGAGTAATGCTGATTAGCCTCTTTCCATTAAAGTGATATGCACTGGAGACAGCTGCATGATTGAATATGGTTCCAATTAAATAAGTGCCAAAGTTTCTATATTGGATATAGAATGGATCGTACCTTAAAAGATATTAAGGTATGGGGAGTTGTCCAGCTTATGCTTAAAACCAGACTCTGGATAACTCAGGGCACGTTTCTGTAATGGCTATTTGTGGGTTGACCCTGGCTATGACGAGGGTTAATATTCTACCATTTGGAAGATCAATAGTGATATTGTTCTTGACTCGCCACAGTTTTAGTAAAATGGATCTTTTTCAGAAAACAGTAGTGGGAGTATGGTAGAACTGGAAGTAATTCCAGAACCGCGAACGATTACGGAAAATTTAATAGGACCTATATATTCAATCAAGTTTGACATTCCAATTGCCACTCCGCAGATATGATGGGTAACCTCAGACACCCGAGAGGTACTCCGGTAGCCTCAAGGACGGTGACAGGGAGGTTCTTATCTACCCAGACTTGACACTACTGTTGTTCCAGGATATGAGACCCGGTAGGAGGGTTGTCGTAGTCAGTGGGAGCATCGGAAGAATAGTGGGCAAGTAGCTTATGTCTATTTATAGACTAGAGCAGTTATAGCGGAGATAGATCATCTAATTTTGATGTGACAGTCATGGGTTTGACTTCAATCAGAATAGGGGATGGATCTGTTAAGAAGGTAGTAGGGTGTGATGTCATGGTATCTGGATGACATACACAGAGTGGGAAGTAAAATTCCTATACTACGATCGGTTGTACTGTGGTCGTCACACAGTTGTTTCTCCAGACAGGATATGGATATAATATTTGACATTCTGGTTTCTGGATCTATGGTTTTAGATCTAGATTTGGGTAGTTTCCCAATGTGGGTACTTTGACAGATATTCTAATGGTTTTTAGAATAGTTGACTCCTAGCATGGTCGTGTACCTGCAGGATATGGAGTCACCCTCTCTAAAGGTGTCGTATAGACTAAAGGGGAGAGGGCTGTGCATGATTGGCAGATCACTTGCTTAGGCAATTGAGTCAATCATGAGATGTCAAGTACCACACCAAATGTTGTTTTTGCACTAGATGCGATAAGTTTGTATTAATCCAATCCTGGAGAGACATAAGGAAGCAGTTTTAGAACATAAGTGGATGTTCTACGGATTTGATGATGACAGCCTCCTTCGGGAGACGATTATCATTCCAGGCTTCAAAGGTGACATGGTTGACAGAGTGATTGTCAGAGTTACAGTTTTTCCCTCTGACGAAGAGGGACAGTATTGTGGACAGGTGGTCCGTGTGGGAGGCATGGTGCCGGATACTGATTAGGTTCAGTGATCGATACAGTCTAAGAAGTTTTGATTTGGAGTTCATTTATGAACTAGGTCCCATCAGGTATCCAGACATATTCTAAGACAAGTATTACTCAATTCGGGAGATGGCTTTCTCCACGAACTTGAGATTTAGAGAGATATAGAAAGAAACTTCTAGGCGGATCCACTCACTGAGGCTATTTCTCGAACACAATAGTTTTACAAACGGGCTTTGTGAAACTGATTAGTAGAGGAGTTGGATGTTCGGTTTCACACGGGCTGTGAGTAGTCGACATCGCAATAATTAGCCTTGAGTGCAAGTGGGAGATTGTTGGAGATAGTGCCCTCATAGTCAATTATTGGATCGCAGGTACGTGATTGCAATGATTGCGGAGGACTTATACCGGTAGAACAGTCTTACTCGAGATGATAGTATGCTATCTGGTTTGCCTTTATCAGTCGTGTACATGTTCAGGTGACTGATTGCATGTTACACTTTGATAGAGCCCTTAGGATCTTGCTTTACTACCAACAGTATGATGGCGATCATATACGTGAGAGTTGGGTAGTTTATATGCATATCCTTAATTGTGGTCCCTAGTCGTGGGAGTTTCGAGACAGGGCATCGATACTCCGGAGTAGACTAGTGTATACAGTCGAGACCCCGACGAGGGGCGGTGGCCGGTCTCACAAGCCACTGGTGTCAGTTGGATCACCTAAGATGTATACAGGTGCTCATTGGGTTATGAGTACACCGGACATGACTCGCCGGGAATCTGCTAGTTAGTACTATACCTATCGTCAGATAGCAGTTCCCTGGTGACGTGCGTACATGTTAGTTCATCGACCTGAGGTCGTCATTTGTCTCGTGTGAGTTCCCACTGTGCTTTGATTTCTACCCTACCACGGCTCAAAGGAGTCGTGCAAACAGGTAGCTTTTGGGTACAGTCCCGAGCCATATGGAGGCACGTGAGCGGATCGGCAGGGGATTCGTCTCTCCCGGTATTGGGGGCGAGGTCGTGCTGTGTCTAGGAGAGCCATTACACATAGTCCATGGCCATGGCAGGAGATTTACTGGTAGGTACTCCAGTAGTATCTCAGGGTGTTATTGGGCTACACTCCGACACGACTTATACTGCTATTGGGGGTCTGACGTTACTAGCCCCCTAGGCGGATATGCGATACTCATTGACGAACGGACCGGACTGTATATACATTGTCACTGTTAGGCTCAGTAGGGTTTCCGGATGAGTTCGCTCATCGGCCTCCCTTGAGTTCGCTCATCGGCCTCCCTTGAGGTCAGTCCATGGGCAGCCGTTACGCATAGCTAGTGCCGCTGACGGTTTGTGGTTAAACCCACTGCCAGGGTACCGACGAGTCATTAGAGTCCCCCACAGACAGTTTCCCAAGTTCGGGCGAAACGTTGTAGAGGCCGTATGGTTTTATGGCAGGGTTCGGAAAATGCACGTGCGTTTACGCACGTGTTATTTTTCGGGCAGATGATACTGGTCGGCTTTGGTTTAAGCCGGATCCGAGTATTATATTGAGTAGGTATAATATCTTTGTCTCTGTTGCATTTGTATTCGGTCGTAATACAAGTGCGGGTATATTTATACAGTTTCGGGGTTATCCTGAAAGTCGTTTCAGGATCACTTTTGGAAGTTGCCAGTTTCCAGCTTTCTATCTGCCGTCTTTTTACATTCGGTTAAAGACGGATTATCTTTTCTTGGATGAGGTGAGTCAGTGTTCTAGAAGATTCTAGAGAGGGTGACTTGGCTTGGTGAGTCATTAGTGCATTAATGGTGCCATTAATGATTGATGACTAAGGTTTTTGGTTCAATGTTTCTTTATGACTCATGCTTTCATGAAAGGTTATGATAAGTATCAATGTTTATGGTCACCTCCTTATCTCCTCCTACACTCACCCTCCTCCTTCATATTTAGTGGCCGGCCCTCTCTCTCCTCCTCACTTCACTCATTTGAGAAATTATGGTTGCTAAAAAGAAAAGACTAAAGTTTTGGATGTATGGAAATTTCATAGTTCATTTCTTGTTTCATTTCATTTCCATCGGCAACTTCATTAACCGATCGTCCACGGACTTGGACGAAGTGAGACAAAGTCATCTACTCATTCTCTACATCAATCTTGGTCGTCTCTTCTAGCAAACTTGACGACCGAGTTGCCTCGAGTCAGAGGCGGGAGCCCGTTTAAAGAATCAGTGATGTGGTGCCACCTGGACGTGCAGATCGGAGATCGAAGAGATCGGAGCAGCCGCAACGGAGCGTGGGATGATGGTTAAAGAACGAAGGACTCGGATCGTTCGGTATAACCTTTCTACACTCTTTACAGTTTGTTAGTTTAGCAATAATGGCAGATCCGGGTTAAAGTATACGATAGCGCCAGTTAAAAGTTTTTGTTCCGCATTTGGCGTCTGTAGACGGCCGGGGCGCTAGCGTAGACTTACAGGTTCCCCTCGGTAAGATGATCGAAGGATTTTGCCGATTGAGCCTGGAGGCGGGCGAGTACCTACCGGTGATTGGTTAGACCTGGCAGTTATCCGGAGGATACTGACCAGAGTCGATAGATGGATATGGGCGTACTGCCGGGGCCGAGGGCCGATACCGCAGACAGAGCCCGTGGGCCGATCCGGACTGACGGAGCCCGATGTATGAAGATTTATGTGCCGATGCTGGGCACAGTTTTCATGATGTTTTTGAGTTCCGATGCTGGGCACTCCGGTTCCATGATTTTGACGTGTCGCGAGGGACACGGGTGGTTTATATACTCATATTTCCATGCATATGCTGATGATATTTACATGCATGATGGTTATTGTCATTGGGTGACGAGTGGATGGGATCCACGTATATGCAGATTTGATTACATTGATCATACCTCACATTCATGATATGCTATTACCTGAGGCACTAGCACGAGCACTTGGCACTACACTCATGTATAGAGATTACATTGCTAGTTTAGCATGCTTCAGCTTTATTCATATTAAGGTTTATTTATATCTGATCGTATTGACCTAGGTTGGGTCATGCATTCGATCTCTGCTTGTAGATATTTTTCTATTCACGAGTTGGCAACTCACCCCCGTTGTGCCACAGTCCTTGCAGGTTTTTGCCGTACAGATTCCATAGCGGCATTTCTGGCACACTGCTTCCATTTGGGTGACTTGCGTTGGTAGGTGGGTTCTTTTGTATCAGAACCGCCATTGTTCCTGTATTATTTATTGTATCTAGAAATTTCCATCAACCAAAACTTGTATATTGCTTCAGACTTAGAAAACAGTGTTGTATTATTTCGACCTTAGAGTCGCGCTTGTAGTATTACGGTTTCTGGCTGTTTTGAGTTTCTTTTTGGGTTTTGATCCTCGCCCTTTGGCGTTGTATATTATTGCTTGCGTGGTTGTTGTTAGTGTTTATGCCCTAGAAGGCCATTACTGTATCATACTAGTTTGTATATTACTTAATGGAAGCTTGGGATATTCACATGTATATAACAGTCTTGCTAAACATGGTAGTATGCTACTTGGTTTTTCTATCTTAATATGTGAGTGTACGTATTGATTGAGCTCTTAGGATCTTGCTTGTCTACCAGCGTTGTGATGGCAGTCACACTAGTGGGGGCTGGGTAGTCTACAAGCACATCCTTATTCAGGTCCCTGGTCGTTGGATTATCGAGACAGAGCATCGATACTCCGGAGTAGACTGGTGTGTACGCTTCTCATCCCAGTTGGGGAGATGGTCTGTCCCACAGCCGTCAGTACGTCGTACTGGAGATAGTATGCAGGTGCTCGTTAGGTTACGGGTACACCGGACAGGACTCACAGGGAACTGTTGGTTGGTTTTATACCAGTCGTCAGTGAACAGTTCCCAGGTGACATGAGTACAGCATAGTCCGCAGACTTGACACTGCTACTTCGCCTCGAGTGTGTCCCACTGTTCTTAGATTGCTACCCTACCACGGCTCAAAGGAGTCGTGCAAACAGGTAGCAGTTGGGTACAGTCCCGAGCACTTGGAGGCAGTGGCGGTTAGATAGGATTCGTCCCTCCCGGTATTGGGAGTAGATATCGCGCTGTGTCAGAGAGCCATTACGCAAAGTCCCTGGCCAGGGCAAGCGAGATTTGCTGGTAGGTTCTAGTAGTTTCTCAGGGTGTAATGGGCTTCCCTCCGACACGACTTATACCGCTATTAGGGGACTGACGCTTGCCGCCCCCCTAGGCCCGATATGCGATAGTCTTGGACGAACGGACCGGACTGTATGGAGATTGTCACAGCAGGCTCAGTAGGAGTTCGGATGGGTTTCCTCATCGGCCTTCTTATCGACAACTACCTGGGGACCGTTACGTACAGCTAGTGCCGCTTGCGGTCTGTGGTTAAACCCACTGCCAGCGTAGTAGTCGAGTCTCTAGAGTCCCACACAGAGAGTTTCCTATTCCAGGCGAAACGATATAGAGGTCGTATGGTTTTACGACAAGGGTTCGGACGCATACGTGTGTTTACGCACGTACGACTTTCGGATAGTTTTTACCAGTCGGCTTTGGTTTAAGCCAGTTACTGGTATCTGGTTATTGGATTTTTACAGTCTAAAGTTTTTCCGTATTTTTGCGGAAAGGAGGGGCGTTCTCGTAATTATGCGGGAAGCTTCTAGAAGGTGGTGACTAAGGAGGTTAAGGTGGCATATGAAATGATTGTAATTAGTGAGTCACCTTGATGATTCATAAAAGTCTTTTGTCATTATAATGAATCATCACTAGATATTATCAAGCATGGTTGCTAAATTCATTTCTTATTCTTTTCTTCAAAAAAGAAATGCTTGATATATATCTTCTTGACTCACTATTCTATTATCATTATCATCTACACATTCTCTCTCCTCAAGCTCTCTCTCTTCAAACCCTAATCCTCACCTCTCATGTGTTGAGAACTAGGATTAGCTAGACTAAACAATCCATAACCCTCACTCTATCTCATCTATCTTCTTTGATTAGCAATCCAAGAAAGTTAGTTGCCTCAAGTTTAGAGGCTAAGCTTGGAGTTTTGCTCTCGGGTGGATCGTCTACTACAAAGAGAAGGCCGAGGAGGATGAGGAGATCGTAAAGACGAAGGACTTGGTTCGATAGGTATAATCCCTAAGCATAGTAGTTTAGAACAACTATATGTTTGGTTAGTTATCGTTTAGCTTCGATTCAAGCGGTTAGTCGATGTTTGTTCACTAAACAAGTTCGTTTTTGAAAATTCCGCCTCCCCACAAGTATTGGGGTGTAGAACATCGACTTACAGTGGTATCAGAGCCTCGCTAAACAATAAATAACTTTGTTGCAAATTTGTACGAATTTCGAACGGAAAAACGAAGCCGGAAAACCCTAAAAATATCAGTTTTCTGTCGATTTTAAAATGATGTCCTAAAATTTTTCAGGGATGTGCAGAAAGCTTGAAATGACCACAGATGAACACCCAAGAAATTTGGGTTCCTGAATCGTCTACGGCGCCGCGGAACCGCGGCGGATCCCACCGATCCGCCGCGCTTCCGCCGCCGAGTTGACGAGTCAGGAACTCGTTTTTCTTGTGTGGGTCCCCTGTGGTATTTGGGATTTTCTGGAATATTTTAATTTTGCTCAGGTTTCAGTTTTACAGAGCAGTATTGGAGCAATATTAATGGTGTTTAATCGATCGAAATTGTACAGTATTTGCATATTGGATTATATCTGTGATTGTATAATGTGTTCGTAAACCTCCCCTAACTGCTAGTATGTCGGTTGGCAGGGGGTTGCACATTTCTGTAATGGTTTTATCTGTTTGTGCATATGAACTGTAATTGGACTGTTGTGGTGTATAGCCGGGGTTTAGCAATGGGTTATTATTTAATTCATTTGTTGTAAATGTAATTTTTTGTAATATTATTTTGCGGGGCACATCCAGGTTGCGGTTGTAGCCACCGTTGTATTATTTCATTTTACTGTTTTTGCTCCTAGGACTGACCCAAGGTGGGGTACACAAACTGCCGGGTGGGTAGTTTGCCGTACCCGTAGGGGTCGAGGGCGGGGTAATGGCTATTCATCACAACTGTGTTATCCGTCTTTTCTTGCAGGCTCAAAAGAAATACGGATTGCTAGCAAATCCAATTAAGTTCATCTGTGTTCTGGAATGTATATAATTGCGTCAGACGAATGTAAAATATCTATATATATGATAGCTATTTAGACGTCACTTATGTTTTACACCCGCGCTAGCCCAGCCCCCGCTCTGTCGTTAGTTAAGTAACCTAACGGGTGATGACGGGACCCCGTGGCGAATGCGGATGGCATAAGAGGACGTTGTATTTTCGTTGTTTTCTGCAATGATAGGTTAATGATGGGACGCATTATCTATAATGCAAAGAAAAACAAACCAAAGTTTAAATCGTTGGAACAGTTTAAAAGAAACCACTCGGTTAATTTTAAAAAGCAGATATTTTTAAATGCGGAGCTTTAACCACTCCTTTTAAAAGCTATCAGGTTCCTTCGGTTATATCAAGTTCACTACGTTCACGGTTTCGCCAAAACCAGTCGTAGCCCTCCGTCATTTCTTATGGATGGTCAGTAGTATTCAAGCTATGCTTGTTGGCATACGTCAAGGCATAGTGTTTGGTAGCTGCTGGGGTATTCATTTGTTGCATAGATAGATGTGTTGGTTTGGGACAGTCGCATTACCTTGTTGGCATACGTCAAGGGTATATACGGGTGGGTTCAAATTAACAAGATAATGATGGACAGAACTTAACATGTGACTTATGATTTGTTGGCATACGTCAAGGTCATAAGAGCATGGGGCAAAAACTTATATCGGGAATTTCTAAAGAAACTGAAATTTGCAAAGAGATGCATACCATTTGGAGTTTGATGAATGTTGGTAGGATTCCTTCAACATTATCATACGATGATATTTGGATCCCGATCCTACTGTGAGTATATGCTACTTATCAGGATATTCGTCACTTAACGATCAATGCTATAAACCAAGTAGGTGTCCAGAAAAGTGTCAGCGGGGTTACGCCCCCAGAGAAAAGAGGTTATTTAATTAAGGAACTTCGCGAAAGCGTTGGAAAACCTCCCTCGAAGTACCGACACCAGCCTGGCTGAACGGTTAAGCAAGTATTGTACAGTGAGAATAGTCCTGGCTAATTCTTCTTTTATGGTTTGAGGAAGGATTCGAGAAACAGTGGGAGCCATCCAGTTTAGATAAACTAAAAACCACTCTAAACTTGCAAGAGCATCATGCTAAAGAGTTTTCTTCTCTCTCTCCTAATTGCAGCGACCCTGAAAATGACTGGACTTAAGTTACTTTTAGAGAAAAATATACTGACAGGGCCAAACTATAAAGATTGGCTGCGGAATGTCAAAATGGCTTTGACCTATGACAAATTGGGGTACATCCTCACCGCTACGGCACCTGCTGTCCCTGGTCCCAAATCAAGCAATGCGGATAAGGAAATCCGCAAAACCTGGGATTTAGATTGCGCGAAAGCCAAGGGCATCGTGCTTGCCTCAATGAACAATGAACATCAGAGGAGGCACGAGGATATGACCCTAGATGGCATATTTCTCCATACAAAGGAACTTTATGGAGAGCAATCTCGTATAGCAAGATACGAGACCTCTAAGAACTTGTTTCGAGCGAGGTTGGCTGTCGGGTCATCAGTAGGAGAACATGTCCTAAAGATGATCGGCTATATTGAAGAGCTCGCAGACCTTGGGACGACTTTGGATAATGAGCTCTATACAGACCTTATTCTCCAGTCCCTTCCTCCCACCTACGCCCAGTTTATCCTCAACTTCAACCTTCAAGGAAAAGAAGTTGAACTTGCGGAACTCCTGAACATGTTAAGGAGTGCAGAGGGCACCTTGCAGAAGGCAAGGGAAACACCCGCTATGTTTGTTGGTGGTGCATCTTCTTCCGGGTCCAAGGCTAGGGCCAAAGGAAGGAAGAAGAAGGCCGCACGCAAACCTAGAGGAGGTGTAAGTAAGGCGGGAGGGAAGGGAAAGAAAAAGTTTGCAACACCGGTAGTTGGCCAGGATGAGTGCTTCCATTGTCACAGGAAAGGGCACTGGAAGAAGGATTGCAAGGCGTGGAACGCCAAGAACCAGGAACCGAAGCAAGCTGTGGCTTCGACTTTAGGTGTGTTTGTAATTGAGAATTGTCTATCGATCAACTCTACTTCCTGGGTATTGGATACCGGATCAGGATCTCATATTTGCAATTCATTGCAGGCACTGAGAAACCGTAGAGTGCTGAAGGAAGGTGATATGACCCTAAAGGTTGCTAACGGAGCTAGCGTGGGAGCTGCGTCTGTCGGGGATTATCACCTAGGATTGACGAGTGGACACATTTTGGTTTTACATAACTGTTATTTTGTACCAAGCTTAACGTGTAATATCATATCTGTTTCCTTGTTATCAAATAAAGGTTATGATTTCACGTTTGTAAGAGATGTTGTTAACATCCACCTTAATCATGGTTTGATTGGGTCCGGTACTCTAAATAACGGTATATATGTTTTAAACCAACTCCAAATTTTCAATGTCCAGAACACACTAAAAAGAAAGTCTCCAGATTTAAATAAAGCTTTCTTATGGCATTGTAGACTGGGTCACATCAATGAGAGAAGGTTGACTAAGTTGCATAGAGAAGGATATTTGGACTCGTTCGAATATCAAACTTATGACACTTGTCAATCCTGTCTCAAAGGAAAGATGACAAAGACTCCATTTACTGGACAAGGAGTAAGAGCGAGCGAGCTCTTAGGACTCATACACAGCGATGTATGCGGTCCAATGTCTACACATGCAAGAGGTGGTTATTCCTACTTCATTACTTTTACAGATAATTTCTCTAGGTTTGGACATGTCTTCTTAATGAAGCATAAATCCGAAGCCTTTGAGAAATTCCTGGAATACAAGAGTGAAGCGGAAAACCAAACAGGCAAAAGTATTAAGACACTGAGATCTGATCGAGGTGGAGAATACTTAAGTGCCGAATTCCTAGGTTACCTAAAAGAGAAAGGAATTCTCTCTCAGCTTACTCCTCCATACACTCCACAGCACAACGGTGTATCGGAGAGACGGAATCGAACCCTATTGGATATGGTACGATCCATGATGAGTAATGCTGAGTTACCGCGATCTTTCTGGGGTTATGCGCTAGAATCAGCGACATATCTTTTGAACAGAGTTCCAACCAAAACTGTGCCTACCACACCATATCAGATGTGGAGTGGAAAGAAACCCTATCTTCAGTACCTGAAGACATGGGGATGTCCAGCTTTTGTAAAAAAGCAGCATCCGGACAAGCTCGAGGCACGCTCAGTAGAGTGTAAGTTTGTGGGATATCCAAAGAACTCTACAGGATATTGTTTCTATTACGCAGAGGAACAAAAGGTTTTTGTTTCTCGTCATGCCCGCTTCTTAGAAACTGAATTTTTAGAAAATCAGAAGAGTGGGAGCGTAGTAGAACTGGAAGAAATTCCAGAACCACAAACTGCTAGTGAAAGTTTGGTAGAACCAGGAGTTCAAGAAGAACAGGACATTCCCGCACCCCTCCGCAGGAGTAATAGGCCGTCTCATCCGCCTGAGAGATACTACGGTTTTCTCATAGATGGGGATAGAGAGGATTGCATCATAGATGATGATGAACCTACTGACTTCCAGCAGGCCATCCAGAGCGGCGACTTGGTACGATGGCTAGATGCAATGCGAACCGAAATGGAGTCCATGTACACCAACAAAGTATGGACTTTGGACTTTGCTCCAGATGGGGTAAAACCCATAGGATGCAAATGGATCTTCAAGAAAAAGATTGGTGTAGATGGACAGGTGGAAACCTATAAGGCTAGACTTGTTGCAAAGGGTTTTCGTCAAAGACCTGGTTTGGACTATGACGAAACTTTTTCTCCAGTGGCTATGCTCAAATCCATTCGGGTCCTTCTTGCTATTGCTGCCTTCCATGATTATGAAATCTGGCAGATGGACGTAAAGACGGCTTTTCTGAATGGAAATTTAGAAGAAAGCGTCTATATGGATCAGCCAGAGGGTTTCAATCAGAGTGGGAGCAGCGGGAAAGTATGCAAGCTGCTTAAGTTCATTTATGGACTAAAACAGGCATCGCGGAGTTGGAACATCTGTTTTGATGAGACAGTCAAAGAATATGACTTTATCAAAAATCCAGATGAACCGTGCATATATAGTAAAGTTGTAGCCAGAAGTGTCGTATTCCTCGTCTTGTACGTGGATGACATTCTATTGATAGGAAATGACATTCCTATGCTACAATCTGTCAAAGGATTCTTGTCACACAGGTTCTCCATGAAAGACCTGGGTGATGCCTCTTACATTCTGGGGATCCGGATCTATCGTGATAGATCCAAGAGGATGTTGGGACTTTCGCAGTCCAGGTATATCGACACTGTACTGAAAAGATTCAGTATGGAAGATTCTAAGCGCGGTAATCTACCGGCTTGTCACGGAATCACCCTCTCCAAAGAGATGTCTCCCAAGACTGATTTGGAAAGGGAACGCATGTCTATTATACCCTACGCTTCTGCGGTAGGCTCTATAATGTATGCGATGTTGTGTACCAGACCAGATGTAGCTTACGCACTGAGCGTGGTAAGCCGGTATCAGTCAGACCCAGGGGAGAAGCACTGGATAGCAGTAAAGAACATTCTCAAGTACCTGAGAAGGACTAAGGAGATGTTTTTGGTTTACGGCGGAAAAGAACTCAGGTTGGAGGCCTTTGCTGATTCCGGCTTCCAGAGTGATAAGGACGATTCCAAGTCCATGTCGGGTTATGTATTTACCCTCAATGGAGGGGCGGTGTGCTGGAAGAGCTCCAAGCAGGACACCGTTGCTGACTCGACGATGGAAGCGGAGTATATAGCTGCTTGCGATGCCGCAAAAGAAGCAGTCTGGATGAAGAAATTCCTAACATAACTTCAGGTGGTTCCTACCATAGTTGATCCAATACCTCTGTATTGCGACAACAACGGAGCTATAGCTTTAGCGAAGGAACCAAGGTCCCATCAGAAGTCCAGACACATCTTGAGGCGGTATCACCTGATCAGGGAGATCATTGATCGTCAGGAGATCGAGGTTCGGAGAGTTGCTTCTGAAGAGAACATTGTTGATCCATTCATGAAGGCCCTACCTCAGATTCAGTTCGAGAGGCTACTCGAGATCATTGGTCTACGATATGCCAGTACATGGCCCTAGTGCAAGTGGGAGATTGTTAGTGTTTATGCCCTAGAAGGCCATTACTGTATCATACTAGTTTGTATATTACTTAATGGAAGCTTGGGATATTCACATGTATATAACAGTCTTGCTGAACATGGTAGTATGCTACTTGGTTTTTCTATCTTAATATGTGAGTGTACGTATTGATAGAGCTCTTAGGATCTTGCTTGTCTACCAGCGTTGTGATGGCAGTCACACTAGTGGGGGCTGGGTAGTCTACAAGCACATCCTTATTCAGGTCCCTGGTCGTTGGATTATCGAGACAGAGCATCGATACTCCGGAGTAGACTGGTGTGTACGCTTCTCATCCCAGTTGGGGAGATGGTCTGTCCCACAGCCGTCAG
This sequence comes from Agapanthus africanus, assembly GCA_030015575.1. Classification (NCBI taxonomy): domain Eukaryota; kingdom Viridiplantae; phylum Streptophyta; class Magnoliopsida; order Asparagales; family Amaryllidaceae; genus Agapanthus; species Agapanthus africanus. Next base: position 366,208,204 of record CM057344.1, on the reverse strand, counting down.
TACGTCGTACTGGAGATAGTATGCAGGTGCTCGTTAGGTTACGGGTACACCGGACAGGACTCACAGGGAACTGTTGGTTGGTTTTATACCAGTCGTCAGTGAACAGTTCCCAGGTGACATGAGTACACCATAGTCCGCAGACTTGACACTGCTACTTCGCCTCGAGTGTGTCCCACTGTTCTTAGATTGCTACCCTACCACGGCTCAAAGGAGTCGTGCAAACAGGTAGCAGTTGGGTACAGTCCCGAGCACTTGGAGGCAGTGGCGGTTAGATAGGATTCGTCCCTCCCGGTATTGGGAGTAGATATCGCGCTGTGTAAGAGAGCCATTACGCAAAGTCCCTGGCCAGGGCAAGCGAGATTTGCTGGTAGGTTCCAGTAGTTTCTCAGGGTGTAATGGGCTTCCCACCCACACGACTTATACCGCTATTAGGGGACTGACGCTTGCCGCCCCCCTAGGCCCGATATGCGATAGTCTTGGACGAACGGACCGGACTGTATGGAGATTGTCACAGCAGGCTCAGTAGGAGTTCGGATGGGTTTCCTCATCGGCCTTCTTATCGACAACTACCTGGGGACCGTTACGTACAGCTAGTGCCGCTTGCGGTCTGTGGTTAAACCCACTGCCAGCGTAGTAGTCGAGTCTCTAGAGTCCCACACAGAGAGTTTCCTATTCCAGGCGAAACGATATAGAGGTCGTATGGTTTTACGACAAGGGTTCCGACGCATACGTGTGTTTACGCACGTATGACTTTCGGACAGTTTTTACCAGTCGGCTTTGGTTTAAGCCAGTTACTGGTATCCGGTTATTGGATTTTTACAGTCTAAAGTTTTTCCGTATTTTTGCGGAAAGGAGGGGCGTTCTCGTAATTATGCGGGAAGCTTCTAGAAGGTGGTGACTAAGGAGGTTAAGGTGGCATATGAAATGATTGTAATTAGTGAGTCACCTTGATGATTCATAAAAGTCTTTTGTCATTATAATGAATCATCACTAGATATTATCAAGCATGGTTGCTAAATTCATTTCTTATTCTTTTCTTCAAAAAATAAATGCTTGATATATATCTTCTTGACTCACTATTCTATTATCATTATCATCTACACATTCTCTCTCCTCAAGCTCTCTCTCTTCAAACCCTAATCCTCACCTCTCATGTGTTGAGAACTAGGATTAGCTAGACTAAACAATCCATAACCCTCACTCTATCTCATCTATCTTCTTTGATTAGCAATCCAAGAAGGTTAGTTGCCTCAAGTTTAGAGGCTAAGCTTGGAGTTTTGCTCTCGGGTGGATCGTCTACTACAAAGAGAAGGCCGAGGAGGACGAGGAGATCGTAAAGACGAAGGACTTGGTTCGATAGGTATAATCCCTAAGCATAGTAGTTTAGAACAACTATATGTTTGGTTAGTTATCGTTTAGCTTCGATTCAAGCGGTTAGTCGATATTTGTTCACTAAACAAGTTCGTTTTTGAAAATTCCGCCTCCCCACAAGTATTGGGGTGTAGAACATCGACTTACAGTTGTGACCGTCGTTTGACGAAGAGCTAGCTCCCGCTTGGGGATGCCTTTTATCATTTCATATATATTATTCTTGTTGTACCTCGTTCGGGGCCAGTTTTTACAAAGGAAACTCTGCCGAAATTTTCAGGAAAGGTTACACATTTTAAAAATACATATTCGGCTTAGTTATTTTAAAAACTTGGATTTTTGAAACACGATTTCCTTACTTCTTAAAAACCAGTTTTCCTTATTTACTCTTTAAATGGTTTTAGATTTCTGGGCTTTTGGCTTACTTGGATCAGATGGGGTCCTATAGACTTCATATGGTTCAAGGGCCAGTCACGTGCTCTTTCGAGTCGTGACAAAGTTGGTATCAGAGCGCTAGGTTGACCTTGGTTCGAGTCTGAGTTTGACTATGTGGTGCCTAGGGCGTTATTTATATACGGAACTTAGGCTTGACCTTACGGAACTTAGACTTAGTCGAGGAGGTATTAGACCTGAACTTTCATCGTGTAGGATGACCCTTGGTTGATGGAATAGGTGACTAAAGTAGAGTGACGTACCGTGGGTATGTTCCGCGGCATACTTACGACACGCCACTCTGCTTAAGAAACCTTAGGTTGTACATTTCCTTGCACCGTATTATATTCCTTCCTATGATCTACCTTCATCGATACTGGTTATGGTTTTGCTGCCGCGATTGCACGGGCAGAGTGAGCTACGGCTCGAGTTGCGTCAGCATGAGCTCGTCGTGGACGAGGGCTGACCAGGGCGCGATTCCAGAGGCATACGGTTGCATTGAGGCTTCGTATTTTGTGTTTCCGCACTATGAGCGTTTGACAGATCGCTGTTGCGAGATTTTTCGGATGTACCGGTCGGTACCAGAGGATTGAGCCACTGATAGAGGCCAGCCAGGATGTGATGACTGATGAGATATCGCCCAGATGATTGGAGCTACTGCAACATGAGCATATTCTTAGAGATATGATAGTGAGTCGCTAGTCACCGAGGATTAATGACTAGGACATGTGGTTCGTTCGCTTACCCCGATGCGAGGCCATCAGATAGATTGATTCCAGCTAGAGGCGACTTCACGCAGATTCGTTGAGAGTCGATTGAGACGATCGAATGTCAGGAACCCATTTTCCAAGTTTAAAGTATTCAGAAAGACATGCAAGCGATTCTATGGACCCTCTAGAAGAATGAAACCCTAATTCGACATAATGACCGTGTTAAAGCCTTTGAACCTTAGGGTTTGCGGCAGTTCCGCGGCACCATTTGTGAGGCTTGGGTTTGCCCTTCTACGGCTGGACCACCGATGCTGTGGTATGTACTCGATACTATTAAACTGTACCCGAGATGTTGAGCTCTTGGGGATTATGAGGTTCTGACGAGTCGATCGGACGATTCGACATCATTCGGATATCATGTGATGGGACACTGCTTGGGAGACTCCAGTTACGAGCATAGCCGTTGGAGCACAGTCTGTGTAGCCACGATGAGATGAGTCCGAATCAGTCGATATTGGAGCAAGGTGGAGTAAAGAGTTTGCACGAGATTTCGACGAGATGACGTTTCACTCCGCTGACATCAGAGATGTGATATGCACGCTGAGGACGTGTTCGGCTAGATATCTCCTACTGAGTGATGAAGATACTGAGTTCATGATTTTGAGTCCGTATTAGAGACTTCGGAGGGACCGTAGCTGATGGCATTGAAGTGCGCAAATAGAGAGGCGATGTCGAAATGGTCGATGATACAGACAAGCGGGACAAGAAGTCGTGCGAGAAGCAGACGAGCTGTTACTACACCCCGTTAAGATTAAAAGTCGGATATGCATACAGAGGCACAGGGATGCGACCATCTTCCGAGGAGATGTTGTACTAAGGGCGCAGATGTCCAGAGAGCGAGAAAAGATTACGCCAGAGTACCGGCCCTGTATAGTTTGGCCTAGGCAAAATCAGAAGAGACCTTGAGAGGGGATTCCTTCCAATACACTGCTGTTAGTTATATGTATGCCCTAGAGGCCAAAACTGTACATATGATGTATATTGTAGTGGATGCTAGGACGTATATAGGGAGGACTTTCTTGCTCGACATGATAGTATGCTATCTGGTTGCTCTTTACCTTAACGTGTACACTGATTGTCTCTCTGTTACATGTTGGTAAAGCCCTTAGGATGTGTACTTGACTACCTGGACTATGATGCAGATCATACTAGTGGGGAAAAATAGTCTATAAGTACATCCTTCAAAGTCCCTAGTCGTGGGTATATCGAGACGGGGCATCGATATACCAGAGTAGACTAGCGTATACCTTCTCGACCCATACAGATGGGCGATGGATGATCCCATATCCATTGGTGTTTGACATCGGAGATGATATACGGGTGCTCAGTGGAGACTGGGTACACTGGACGGACTCGCCGAGAACTCCCAGATGGTATTATACCTTACGTCAGATGGCAGTTCTCTGGTGACACTGGTACAGAGTAGTCTGTTGATCCGAGATCGTCATAGAGTCTTGTGTGGTTCCCACTGTGCTTTGATTTCCATCTTACCACGTCCAAGAGGGCGTGCAAAACGGTGGTTTTTGGGTACAGTCCCGAGTCACATGGAGGCAATGAGCGATAGGAGGGGATTCGTCTCTCCCGGTATAGGGGGTTGATGTTGCGCTGTGTTCGATTGGCTATAACCGGAAATCCCTGGCCAGGGTTGCTGAGATTTACTGGTAAGTGTTACCAGTAGTTTCTCGAACTGTTATAGGCCTCATATCGACACGACTTATCGAGCTATTGGGATCTGACGTTTACCACCCCTAGGCGAGATATGCGACATATCAAACGATCAGACCGGACTGTACGGTAAGTGTTACTGGTTGGATTCACAGGAGTGTGAGCGGGCTTGCTCGTCGATCTTCTGATCGCTCAATACTCGGGTGGCCGTTACGTTTAGCAGACCGCTTGCGGCTTGTGGGTGCTTGATATGATCATCACCTGCTGCCGGCGTATTGACGAGTCTTTAGAGTCCTACACAGAGTTTTCCTGGCTCAAGCGAAATGAAATAGGAGCGCATATGAGATATGTACGGGACCGAGAATGATACCAGTATGTGATACTGTATTCGATTCTCGCGATTTGTGACATTGATCGGTTATATGCGATACAGCCGGATTATCGGAACAAGTGTTGATTCGATAAGTTGTTACTGTTGATATTAGTCGGTTATATGCGATATGACCGGATCATTAAATCAAGTGTTGATTTAATAATTTAATGCATAATTATATATTTGATATATTACTTTGCATTAACTAATATCGGTTCACTTTAAAGGATTTTCTCATTTGGATGTACAAGTTGTATATGTGATATACTTTTTGTGCACTTGATTGTATCATGTTTGATGATACATGTTTGCTAGGGTATGTGTAAAGAGTTAAACCTATGGTTAAGTAAATGGTTAGGGTTTTCTTTTATTTATTTCATTTATTTTATTTTGGAAAAGAAAAAGGGAAAATGGTTGCTAGTTTTGTTTTATCTTTGAAGCTTCATGAAGCTTTGACTAAAGTGACCATTTTGTCTCATGCTTAACCCTAACCATTCACTTGAACCTTAGTTAGTTCTCTACACTTGACCATGGTTCATGATTATGATAAGAATGATTTTATTATTCTTATGATAATACTTATCATAACATTTTCTTCTTCTTCTTCTTCTTCATCTTCAACATGAAGAAACCTTGGACCATCAATGGTGATTGATGAAAAAGAGTGAGAAATCCAATTCTAAAGTGAACCCACTTCCTATTTCTTCATCCTCTACCTCTTGCCAAGTAGTATAGGGTGTTTTCTTCACAAGTTTCATGACTTGGTGAAGTGGGAGCTTGATCTTGTGATGCCTCGACGTAAATCATATTCGGCACGAAGCCGACGACCTTGCCCGCCCATTTCTCTGATGAAGCCGACGCTAGAGCCCGGGTTTCCATTTGGACAGCGAGGAGACTTCATTGCGGAGTTATGGAGGTGGAGAACCGGATCTACAAAGGTTGTATTTCCGTTCTCATAGTAAAGTAGTTTACTAGTTCTAGTTTCGCCTAGACATCTAGTTAACGATTCGTAGTCTACGGTTTCTCGGCACCCGTTAAATTTGAAATTGGCATGGTTGATGCCTTGTGAGACCTCTTGAGAGTGCCTAGGAACCCTACAGTGGTATCAGAGACTAGCTAGAGCCTTAGGCGATGCGTAGACGAAGTTTGAAACCCGAACGAACCCGAAACCTTAAACCAAACATGCTCTCTGGACTTTTTCTAAAATCTGGAGTTTTTCGATATTAAAAATATGCAGAAAAATCAGCAGGGAATTGTAAGAATTACTGTGAAGCCCGTACCCATGAATCCACCAAAGTGCGGCGGAACCGCGACAGAAGCCTGGCTTCTGCGGCTGTTCCGCGGCCGTATGATGACGTCAGCTTCCCATTTTTGCACAGTAATTCCTATTTTCTGGAGTTGGATTTTCTGGGAATTTTTAATATTTATTCAAGAGTTGAATTTTCTGGGGTTGTTTTGGGGATTCGATGTTCGATCGGATTATCAAATTTTGTCTGTGTGGCTTTCCGGATATTTGAGAGTATGTTAAAAAGTTCGACCGGATATAAGTACCCAATTTTTCCCCTGTCGGGAAATTTCCAAGTGTTGGATCTTTCCGTAGTTTAACGACGTTCTTAGTAGTGCAAGTAACGCGATGGTCCCTCTAGAAGACAACAAACCTTAACTCGGTTATGTGACCGTCTTGAACTGCCCTTTGAACCTTCGGGTTTGGGGCAGTACGGCGTGCCACATGTGAGGCGTTGGCTTGACCCTTCTACGGCTGGACCGTTGGTACTGAGGCACGAACTGAATGTTGATTAGACTTATTTCATGTGTTGATCTGTATCGGGAAAACTTGGGTGTTTGACTGTTCGATCGAAAAGTTTGACATTTTCTATTTATCTAGAATGGGATACAATAATTGGAATTCACAAGTTGTTATGAGATAACTGAATGAATGTTATAAACACAGCACTTTAGTCTCACTTGATCGGTTGCCACGGAATTTTGATGTGATCAAAAGTCCGTCGCAATCACGTAGCGTACGCGGATACTCGCCGGGTAAACTTAATAGACAGCCTCGCTCCAAAGCCCCGACCAAGTGACTATAGGAGAACCCCGTCGCCGAAAGCATCCGTCCGGGTGCTCGCGGTAGCGGTGTTCCGCCTTGGTGCACTTCATCGACGGTATCGGGGGTGCAGCCGTCTACTGAAGTTTGCGACGAGCATTCGATCAGGATGTTGGGAATCTTGTTGAATTGCCCGACTTGACATTGAAAAGTGTTTTCGATTTTGAGACTAAAATGCGGGGTTTATGATTGTTAGGCATGCGATGTTTAAGGAATTCATTTGATTAGGCATGTGATGTCTAAAGAGATTGCGGATTCCAACTGTTGTAGTTTTACACTTTCTTTTCTGTGACCGTAAGTGTAATATGTGATATCGCCGGTTTCGTTGCTATATGTCAACGACAATTGGGATACGCATGTTTGCTTACGTTGATGACATGTGATGTTATGTGTTGCTGGATACGTTATATTGGATCGTCGTGTTTGAATAGCCAGGGGTTTTTATGTGAGATGAGTGTTTTTCATTTTCATTCATGTAAAAAATTGTATATAATATTCTTTTATTGGGGCACTTCCAGGTTGCGGAAGTTGTCACCGTTGTTGTATATTACTTACTTTTCCGCACTAGGATAGACCCAAGGAGGGGAGCACAAGTAACCGGGTTCTGGAGTCCAGTGGGAGACCAACTCGAGGAGTCGAGTCTGGGTCTCCTAACTCTAGAATTGGTAGGGTTGCTTGCCGCTCTCGTAGGGGTCTAGGTGTGTGGGTTTGGCTATTCATCACGACCGTGGAATCCGTGTTTTATACTGGCTCGTATTGAAAACACGGACGTCCTAGTATATCCAATATTTCATATGATTCTTCTGCTGCGATATCTGTGATGTGATCATGTGATGTTCTGTGATAGATACAGTATATAGTATATATGATATATTATATAGACGTTACTTATGTTTTACACCTGCGCTAGCTCTGCCCCGCTCTGCCGTTAGTTACCTAACCTAACGGTGCACGAGGGGACATCGAGGCGAATGCGGATGGCATAAGTGTACGTCGTATTTATCTGTGATGTTTAGGTACTAAATGATGGGACTTCATTAATGAGATTAATGAAATAAAAGAAACCTAAGATGTTGTAGAATCGAATCTCAAAAATAAAACAGGTAGCTACAGTTCTTGCTTTGCACAGCGGTATATGTGATATATCCTACACCTTATTCGATGAGGAAAGGACCGAGATCCCTTCACCGGGAGTGACTCCTTTAGCAATAACTGGCAGATGCTGCACACTCGGTTTGTCTTTTGATTGCTTTTAAGAGTTTTTTTCTTTGCATAGTGATATATATGATATATCCCGCACCTCATTCGACGAGGAAAGGACCGACGATCCCTTCACCGGGAGTGACTCCTTTAGCAAAACTAGAAAAGCTTCGAAAACACTCCATTTTAAAAAATCATTCGATCCTACAACGATATCAAGTTCATTACGCAATAGGTTTTCAGAAAAACCTGTCGTAGCCCTCCGTCATTTCAGATAAGTACTAGTTAGTATTCGTGCTACGTTTGTTGACTATGTTAAGGCGTAGTGTGCGGTAGCTAATTAGTGCTTATCTGCATAAGCATATGATGCGACTGGATTAGGGTAGTCGTGCGACTTTGTTGACTATGTTAAGGGTCGTGCGGGTGGGTTTAATTCAATCGGGAAATGACGGGTTGAACTTGACTAGCACTTATGATTTGTTGACTATGTTAAGGTCATATAGATGCTAGGGGCAAAATATTATCGGGAATTTCAAGTGTTGAAATTTGCAATGAGATTGCATACCTTCTATGAGATAGTTGGATCCCGATACCCGCTGCGAGTAATTGTTACTCCTGGGAGAGTTTTACACATTACAATTAGCCGATCAAGTAGGTGTCTAGAAAGGTGTCAACGGGGTTACGCCTCTGGGAAAACGAGGTTTACAGTAATTAGGTTCGTGCGAAAGCACGGGGGACCTCCCTCAAAGTACCGACACTGGCCTGGCTGAAAGATTGGCGAACTTGTAGCGTGTAATTAATCCCGGCTAGTCTTTCCTTTTAGGGTTTGAAGGAAGATTTGATAAAAAGCAGTGGGAGCCATCCTGATTAGATAAAATAAAACCAATCTATTCTTGCAAGAGCGCACGCTGAGTGTTTTCTTCTCTCTCTCTCCAGGTAGCGACCATATCACGCCTTAATCAAGATAATAATACGGAATATTGACCGAACCCGCTTGTCATACTGAGCTGGGGAACGTTGGTCCCGCTCCAACTTATAATTGTTATAAGACAGAGCAGGAAATTGGGGATTACCAGAATTCCCGTGCCGCCCAAACGAAGAGAGTGCATGTTGATGCATCATCTTCGGGTGTGTTCGTTACAAAGAACTGTTTCTCAGTATCCTCCGCATCCTGGGTATATGATACCAGATCAGGATCCCAGATATGTAATCTGTTACATAGGGCTACAGATAGGTAGAGAACTGAGAACGGGTGATAAGTTTCATGAGGCAGAAAACGGGGCAAGTGTTGCAGCCAAGTCTGTTGGTCACTGTCACCCTGTATTACCAATACATTGATTCTGAACGAATGTTATTAGATACCGAACCTGATATACAAAATCATATCTATCTCTTTATTAGTAAAGAAATGATAAAATTTTGTATTGTTGGATAATGTTTTGAACATTTCCTATATCAAAAGTTGATCGGTTCAGGCACGTTATCTAAAAGCATTGATGTTCTAAATCAAACTACAGTTCTTAGTATACGGAACACACAAAAGAGGAAGAGTTCAGAAATGAACGGATCCTTCTTGAGGCATTATAGACTAGGTCATATCAATGTGACCCGACTAGCTGAAGTTACATGAAGATGCATATTTAAATCAGTTTGAATCTACATCTTGTGAAACTTGCCAGTCATGTCACAGAGATAAGATGACTACAGCTCTGTTTATTGGAAACAGAGAAAGAGTTAGTGAACTCTTGGGATGATACATGTTGATGTATGTAAGGTCCCATGTCTACACATGCCAAGACCGGTTCTTTGTACTTCATTACATTCTCTGATGATCTTTCGAGATTCAGACCTATGTTCCTGTTGAAACACAAGTCCGAACCTTTTGAAATATTCACAGAATATAAGTTAGAAGTAGAGAACCAAATACGGGTCAAAGTATTATGTCCTATGATGAGATCAAGGAGGAGAATACTTGAGCACGAAATTCTTGGACTTTTCTAAAGGAGAATGAGATTCTCTCTCAGCATTACTCCTCCGCATACACCATAGCACGATGGTATATCGGGGTGGAGCAATCACACCCTATATGATAAGGTGTGCTCTATGATGAGTACTACTGAGTTACCTATTTCCTTTTTGGGAGTTATGCACTTGAGAAGCCGCATACCTATTGAATAGGGTTCCAATCAAATCAGTTGCCTACCGCTTCATATGTGATATGGAAAGGGAAGAGCCCATATCTTAAGTTAGTTAAGATTTGGGGTTGTCCGGCCTATGTCTAAAAGCATAATCCGGACAAGCTCGAGGCAAGGTCTGTAATGTAGAACTGAAAAGGTTCCAGCTATACAAACTACAGTAGATGATTTGGTACAACCAAAGGATTCAATAGTTACCAACGAACCTCATCCTCTCCGCCGATCTAGTAGGGTTCCTCACCCACCTGAGAGCTACTTCGGTTTCTCTATGACAGTGGGAGCGAAGATTGCATCATGAGATGATGACCCAACTAGTTTCGAGCTGGCCATCAGGAGTGTGACTCTGTAAGAATGGCTGGATGCTTAGCGATCTGAGATGGAATCCATGTACACCAACAAAGTATGGACTTTGGTTGCTATATCTGAAGGGTTAAATCCCCATCAGGAGCAAGTATATCTTGAGAAGATTACTTGGTGTAGATGGAAAAGTTGAGACTTTCAAAGCTAGACTTGTTAAAGGTTTTCGTCATCGACCAGGCGTGGATAATGATGAAACCTTTTTCCAGTGGCTATGCTTAAGTCCATCCGGATCCTACTTGCCACGGCTACATACCATGACTACGATATCTGGCGGTTGGGTGCCATGACTGCTTTTCTAAATGATATTTTAGAAGAGAACGTCTATAAGTACACAGCCAGAGGGCTTCGTAGACAGTGGGAGCAGCGGAAACGTGTACAAGATGCTTTATAGGAAAAGCAGGTATCGCGGAATTGGAACATCTGTTTTGATATGAAGTAGTCAAAGAGTTTGACATCATCAAAATGGTAGATGAACCTTGTATAAACAAAAAGGTAGTAGGGAGTATGGTGATGATCCTCGTAGAGTACGTGGATGACATACTCTTGATAGGGAAGGAGTTTCCTATGCTACGCTCGGTCAATCTCCGCTTATCACAATGATTCTCCATATAGGATCAAAGTGATACCTCCTAAATCCTGGGTTTTGGATCTATGAGATAGATCTAATTGGATGTTAGGATTCTCACTAGTTGTAGTGAGATGGTATCAACCGATCCTGGGGAGAATAACTGGAAGGGTTCCAGGGTGATAAGGACGACTGAATGTCAGTCACAGGCATTGTCTTTACCCTTAGTAAAGGGACGGTATGTTGGAAGAGTTCCAAGCTAGATACCGTGGCATACTAGACGATAAAGGCTCGATACATCGCTACTTAAGATGCTACCAAAGAGGCTGTTTGGGTGTATATTGGTTCATGAGATGAACTACGTTCCTCCCATTGTGTGACAATGGAGTTGTGGCTTATGCCAAGGAACGCCGGTCCCATCAGTGATCCAGACATATTCTAAGGCAGTATCACCTGATCATGGAGATGGTTGATCTCCAGGGTGATCGAGGTTAGGAGAGCAGACTCAGAGGATAACACGGCGGATCCACTCACGAAGGCTTATTCCCAGAGAGAGACTTTTATGGGATGGTTGAGTATGAGATACTACAACCACTGCTACAGATGGCCCTAGTGCAAGTGAGAGATTGTTAGTTATATGTATGCCCTAGAGGCCATTACTGTACATATGATGTATATTGTAGTGGATGCTAGGACGTATATAGGGAGGACTTTCTTGCTCGTCATGATAGTATGCTATCTGGTTGCTCTTTACCTTAACGTGTACACTGATTGTCTCTCTGTTACATGTTGGTAAAGCCCTTAGGATGTGTACTTGACTACCTGGACTATGATGCAGATCATACTAGTGGGGACAGATAGTCTATAAGTACATCCTTCAAAGTCCCTAGTCGTGGGTATATCGAGACGGGGCATCGATATACCAGAGTAGACTAGCGTATACCTTCTCGACCCATACAGATAGGCGATGGATGATCCCATATCCATTGGTGTTTGACATCGAAGATGATATACGGGTGCTCAGTGGAGACTGGGTACACTGGACGGACTCGCCGAGAACTCCCAGATGGTATTATACCTTACGTCAGATGGCAGTTCTCTGGTGACACTGGTACAGAGTAGTCTGTTGACCCGAGATCGTCATAGAGTCTTGTGTGGTTCCCACTGTGCTTTGATTTCCATCTTACCACGTCCAAGAGGGCGTGCAAAACGGTGGTTTTTGGGTACAGTCCCGAGTCACATGGAGGCAATGAGCGATAGGAGGGGATTCGTCTCTCCCGGTATAGGGGGTTGATGTTGCGCTGTGTTCGATTGGCTATAACCGGAAATCCCTGGCCAGGGTTGCTGAGATTTACTGGTAAGTGTTACCAGTAGTTTCTCGAACTGTTATAGGCCTCATATCGACACGACTTATCGAGCTATTGGGGTCTGACGTTTACCACCCCTAGGCGAGATATGAGACATATCAGACGATCAGACCGGACTGTACGGTAAGTGTTACTGGTTGGATTCACAGGAGTGTGAGCGGGCTTGCTCGTCGATCTTCTGATCGCTCAATACCCGGGTGGCCGTTACGTTTAGCAGACCGCTTGCGGCTTGTGGGTGCTTGATATGATCATCACCTGCTGCCGGCGTATTGACAAGTCTTTAGAGTCCTACACAGAGGTTTCCTGGCTCAAGCGAAACGAAATAGGAGCGCATATGAGATATGTGCGGGACCGAGAATGATGCCAGTATGTGATACTGTATTCGATTCTCGCGATTTGTGACATTGATCGGTTATATGCGATATAGCCGGATTATCGGAACAAGTGTTGATTCGATAAGTTGTTACTGTTGATATTAGTCGGTTATATGCGATATGACCGGATCATTAAATCAAGTGTTGATTTAATGATTTAATGCATAATTATATATTTGATATATTACTTTGCATTAACTAATATTGGTTCACTTTAAAGGATTTTCTCACTTGGATGTACAAGTTGTATATGTGATATACTTTTTGTGTACTTGATTGTATCATGTTTGATGATACATGTTTGCTAGGGTATGTGTAAAGAGTTAAACCTATGGTTAAGTAAATGGTTAGGGTTTTCTTTTATTTATTTCATTTATTTTATTTTGGAAAAGAAAAAGGGAAAATGGTTGCTAGTTTTGTTTTATCTTTGAAGCTTCATGAAGCTTTGACTAAAGTGACCATTTTGTCTCATGCTTAACCCTAACCATTCACTTGAACCTTAGTTAGTTCTCTACACTTGACCATGGTTCATGATTATGATAAGAATGATTTTATTATTCTTATGATAATACTTATCATAACATTTTCTTCTTCTTCTTCTTCTTCTTCATCTTCAACATGAAGAAACCTTGGACCATCAATGGTGATTGATGAAAAAGAGTGAGAAATCCAATTCTAAAGTGAACCCACTTCCTATTTCTTCATCCTCTACCTCTTGCCAAGTAGTATAGGGTGTTTTCTTCACAAGTTTCATGACTTGGTAAAGTGGGAGCTTGATCTTGTGATGCCTCGACGTAGATCATCTTCGGCACGAAGCCGACGACCTTGCCCGCCCATTTCTCCGATGAAGCCGACGCTAGAGCCCGGGTTTCCATTTGGACAGCGAGGAGTCTTCATTTTGGAGCTATGGAGGTGGAGAACCGGATCTACAAAGGTTGTATTTCCTTTCTCATAGTAAAGTAGTTTACTAGTTCTATTTTCGCCTAGACATCTAGTTAACGATCCGTAGTCTAGGGTTTCTCGGCACCCGTTAAATTTGAAATTGGCATGGTTGATGCCTTGTGAGACCTCTTGAGAGTGCCTAGGAACCCTACAACTGCTGCAATAAGATTTTCACCAGGAGCAGATGCGTGATGTGCATTCAGAGGACCCGAGGTCGGCGCCAGAGATGTGCTGTGTTACGAGCGGTCGTGAGGATTGACCGAGTGATGACTTGAAAAGTGCCAGAACGGGATCGTTCCTGTCAGCACACCTGACCGGGCCAATGAGCCGATGGATTGCGAGATTGGTAATCTACAGGAAAGATCAGGAACCAGAGGCAGAGGACGCCAGCCGTGAGCATGAGACAAGTAGATATCATGCGCCGCTAGCATTGGATGTACCGGCACCTTCTCGACTTCGAAGGAGGATATACCGACGACGGTATTTATGATTTGTGATTTTGTGATTCGACTATCACGTATCCGTCACTTTGGGATTTCGGTATTTTGGGCGATCCATTTGCATGATTGGTTTTGGGTGACCGAGTTCTATGATATTTGATTTTGTGCACTATGGTTACACCTACTGGATATTTATACCTTGCACATAGTTATTACTCTTGAGGTATTGATTGTGAATTCATGCCTATTTTATGTCGGTGATTTGATTTACGCTTCCAGCATAGTTTCATGTACTTTTAGTGTTTTGATTTGTGCACGCTGATGCATACGGTTGTGAGTTTTTCCATCGCGGTACACCTGATTTTGATTGAGCCGCGTTGTATATCGTTTCGTGCCTTGACTGCACCTGCTTATGACTTTATGGATTTCATACGGTTGATTTGATGTTGTGCATATGTTACGCACACGATTTGATTTTTGCACTCGGTATAGCTTATATGTGCTTGTAGTGCATTGATATGTGTTTTGTGCACGCAGTTGCACACGTTTATGATTTCCTTTATACCTGGGTACACTTGGTGTTGCTGCTTACGTATTTGAGTTATTGCTTGATAATTGTGCATGGGATGCACCAGTTCTATACTTCATGCGTTTATCGCACCAGTTTTATGTTTCTTGCGTTTATCGCATTAGATTTATATATCATTCCTTTGTTGCACCGGATTTACATTTTGTGCATTACGGTTGCACCTGACTTCGATTTGATGTCTTTCGATATGTCGATTTTGATTGTGATATTGATGTGGATTCTTGCACTCCGTGCTTTTGACTGGACTTACGCATGTTCGGCGTTGCTATTGGATTTTGTGATTCCGTGCATGTTGAGTGCGCAGGGTCTAGATTTTCGTTCGTGCACGATGGATGCACCGATTTGGATTTTCGCGCATGTTGGGCGCAGGCTTTGAGATACGATTTTGGTGCACACCCGATGCACTAAATCGAGATTTCTTCGTGCATATCAGATGCACCGGATTTTGGCTGTCAGGCACACACGTTGCCTATGACACATGCTTCGTGCACACCCGTTGCACCTAGATGATGTTTTGTGCACCTGTATGGCACATATATGGATTTTGATTTCCGTGCGCACCAGACGCATAGGGTGATGTTATGTGCATTTTTGGGATTTATTCCTTTTGGAGCAGTACATTTCTATGATATTTGATATTCGTTTTGTACCGAGCAGGACTAGTCAGAGGACAGTACCTGGATATATTTTGCATGCATTGATAGTTCGAAGGGATTTCCAAGGAGCGAGCTATAGTCTCGGTATATATATATATATACCTACGTGTCCGATATGACACGGAACGTTTTAAAAACAAGGAAACCCTTCTAAATTGTTTTCAAAACGGCGGAACGTACCTATTAAACAAAGGATATATATATATATACATATATAGTTATTTTCTTGTGAAAAAACGTCCGCCACTGTGCAGTGTTACGCGCATCGCACAGCGACTTAAAAAGATTTGGCATGCATTTACATCAGCTATTTACATGTATAGATTGGATGTCTACATGTTTAGTTCTGATCTATATCATATTGGTTTTGTATTGGATTTGACATTTGTGTCTTTACCATGACTCCGATGATTGCGGGATGCTTGATGGAGTGTTGCTTTTGAGTTATCTGCTCAGTACTCATGCGCATGCATTGCGCTATGATACGTTTTATGTATTGCAGATTTCGGAGCCCCGATGATTTGGAATTTGTATTGCAATATTTTAGTATTTGGGGGTTTAAATTTAAATTCGGGGACCGAATTTCTTTAAGGGGGGTAGATTGTAACGTTTCCAAAATAATAAAATATTATTTTCGGGAATTTTTATAATTTAATATTATTTTAATGAATATTTTAATGTTCGGGTATAATTAAATACAAATAAATGGGGAAAAATTATGGAAAATTCTAAAATAAGGTATTTTATGGAATTATGCCATTTTAAAGTTTTTAAGATTTGTTATTTGCTAATTTAGTGCTAATCGCGATTAAGAATCGCTAATTGGATTTTTAGCATTTTTGTGCAAAAATGTGCACATATCATTTTCCACACTTGTTACACTTGTGTTGCTTGTGCATTTCTACTATGGTTTTTCTTTTGGGTCTACTATTCAAGTGAGTAGAGTTTAGTGAAGAAAAGAAAAAGTAGTATGATGAGAGAGAGAAAGGGACCAAGTCAACCTTCACCTCTTTTGACCCATGCCCCCCCATCATTTCCCTTCTCATTTTCTCTCCCTCCCCTTGTTTGAGCTGCTGCTCCTCCCTCTCCCTCACTCTCCCTCTTCACAAAAACCCTAGATCCACCATGAAAACAAAGCCAAAACCCTATTCCCATTTCACAAAAAGTGTTCCCGAGCTCACTAGCTACACTTTGAACCAAGCAAGATTGGATTTGGAGAACTTTGAGCAACTCAAGAATTTTCTTGAGTTGCCAAAGGAGCTAATTTCTGCACCCTCTTGTAGTATTTCAAATTCCTTGTGCATCAATTCTAGTTTCATATCGATATTGTGTCGTTTTGTGGACTTTGGAGAATTCAAGTTAGGGTTTAGGGTTAGACCTGAAATCAAAGTGGAATTGAGGCTTGTTGTGACCTTAGAACCCCTTGTGTGATGCTAATTTGGACCCAAACCTGAACTTGAAACCAAAATACGGAATTACGGAATCGATATCGGGGAAAACTGTAAATCTGGAAGTGTTTTGTGGAATCTGCTATTACCCCGAGACCTCAAAAATGAAACTGAGTTGACAGTGAGATGTGCAGGCACCATGGAACCACCACACCAAACCCTAGCCCCCAACTCCAAAGTGAGGCCGCCAATTAATTCCTTCTGGCCGCAAATTGCGGCCAGAACAGGAGGGAATTGCCTCGATTTTTGTGCATAGCCCCATTTCCTATATTCTTGACCCTGGGTATGTCTAGTTTTGACTGATTCCATCTAGGCTGAAATCTGGGTTGATTTTTCCTATGTTGGTGCATGGTTTACGACTTGTTTTAGCGTGGATTTTGGTATTTGGTGTTTCTTTCCTGTCGGGTGGCGTTTGGACGTCAACGACAAGTGGATATTGATCGTGTTTGCATGCGAGGTTATAGGTTTTTACCTATAGGCGTGGCGTGTGCCGTTTTGGTTTCCGATGCGATTTTCATGTGCTTTAGCGTTTGTGATATCCTTGTAGGTACCCTACGAGATGTGAGGCAAAGAAGATGAAGATGGCGACATCGGCACCGACACATGAAAAGCAAGGTGAGTAGATTTATATCTACGGGGAGAAGTCGGGTGGATGGCGTATAGCACCCCCGCAGTCCGTGGTGATGTATACGAATACTTATACACACATATATTTATTATGCGTTGTTTAGGATTATTGATGGTAATAAAGGATGTATTGGTTTAGTAGTGCGAAACCCTAGAGTAGTGGGTGCACTCACACATACACACATACTTGCATACATTCTTTCATTATCTGTGCGCATATGATGGTGTGTATATCTACACATGGGTATGGGACTATGTGTTCATATACGAGTTTTGAGGATGATACGTGGGATTGAGATGAGTCGATGAGATGCGATTGAGACCGTGAGATTTGGCGACAAGACAGAGTTCGTATTGGAGATGCGATATGATGGTAGTGATACCTGTCATGCGATGAGATAGTGTGATATCGACTCAGATTTAGGTGGTTTTCATACCCCTCTCGATTGGCTTGATTGTTGGGTTCGTAGTTCGCATAGTAGGCGTTAGGCTAGACCCGAGTCATACATATTTCAAAAGTAACGAATCGGGGATATTTTAAAGATAGGCAAAAAGGGTTTATACGGATATTTTCAAACGACGCATCTTTTCTTAAAACACCGTAGCCCTTATTTTACCCAAAAGACCTGATTCGTCTTATTTCAAAAGGCAAGGTTGCATAATATATTTATTGAGGCAGGTTCTTTACTGTTGCGTGATTACTCGATTCCGCATTTTCATGCTGTTTGCATTGCATCGCTTATATTGTGGATATATTTCAGTCATGCTGCTAGGACACCAGCACAATTATCGATGATGCGTATGTTCCACGTACACTTGTTTGCCGGCTCACACACTTCATCATCGATAATTGCCATGTCACTACACTGTAGTACTGTTGCATTCAGGATATGACCCTTGCACGACATATTAATATGCTTACCTTTCCGCTATATGCCGCATACATGCTGTTTTCTGATTATACGCATTGAGATATGCTGTTTCCATGATATTTCTGGTTTTGGAAACCGTGGGTGTTTCAAAGAGGATATGTAATTGTTTTAAAAACCCGGTTACCCGTGATATGATATTTCAGTGCGTCCACCATGTGTTTTCTCGGTACTGAGAGCGACATGTGAAACCCGATTCGAGGAGTGGACGAGCCGAGTGCGGGTACATGGTGGACCCGGTATGGTTCCCCTCGGTAAGATGATCGAAGGATTTTGCCGATTGAGCCTGGAGGCGGGCGAGTACCTACCGGTGATTGGTTAGACCTGGCAGTTATCCGGAGGATACTGACCAGAGTCGATAGATGGATATGGGCGTACTGCCGGGGCCGAGGGCCGATACCACAGACAGAGCCCGTGGGCCGATCCGGACTGACGGGGCCCGATGTATGAAGATTTATGTGCCGATGCTGGGCACAGTTTTCATGATGTTTTCGAGTGCCGATGCTGGGCACTCCGGTTCCATGATTTTGACGTGTCGCGAGGGACACGGGTGGTTTATATACTCATATTTCCATGCATATGCTGATGATATTTACATGCATGATGGTTATTGTCATTGGGTGACGAGTGGACGGGATCCACGTATATGCAGATTTGATTACATTGATCATACCTCACATTCATGATATGCTATTACCTGAGGCACTAGCACGAGCACTTGGCACTACACTCATGTATAGAGATTACATTGCCAGTTTAGCATGCTTCAGCTTTATTCATATTAAGGTTTATTTATATCTGATCGTATTGACCTAGGTTGGGTCATGCATTCGATCTCTGCTTGTAGATATTTTTCTATTCACGAGTTGGCAACTCACCCCCGTTGTGCCACAGTCCTTGCAGGTTTTTGACGTACAGATTCCATAACGGCATTTCTGGCACACTGCTTCCATTTGGGTGACTTGCGTTGGTAGGTGGGTTCTTTTGTATCAGAACCGCCATTGTTCCTGTATTATTTATTGTATCTAGAAATTTCCATCAACCAAAACTTGTATATTGCTTCAGACTTAGAAAACAGTGTTGTATTATTTCGACCTTAGAGTCGCGCTTGTAGTATTACGGTTTCTGGCTGTTTTGAGTTTCTTTTTGGGTTTTGATCCTCGCCCTTTGGCGTTGTATATTATTGCTTGCGTGGTTGTGACCGTCGTTTGACGAAGAGCTAGCTCCCGCTTGGGGATGCCTTTTATCATTTCGTATATATTATTCTTGTTGTACCCCGTTCGGGGCCAGTTTTTACAAAGGAAACTCTGCCGAAATTTTCAGGAAAGGTTACACATTTTAAAAATACATATTCGGCTTAGTTATTTTAAAAACTTGGATTTTTGAAACACGATTTCCTTACTTCTTAAAAACCAGTTTTCCTTATTTACTCTTTAAATGGTTTTAGATTTCTGGGCTTTTGGCTTACTTGGATCAGATGGGGTCCTATAGACTTCATATGGTTCAAGGGCCAGTCACGTGCTCTTTCGAGTCGTGACAGTTAGGGGGTTATACCTTTCTTTCTTGAACTCCTTCGTCTTCATCTCTTGATGGTGTACGGATTGGCTTCACCCCGTCGTCTCCTTGCGCCGAAGATCGATCCACCCGAAAGCTTCTACCTTTGGCTTCTTCTTCGAACTTTGAAGAAACTAGTTCACTTGGTTTGCTAAACCTTATGAACTAGAGTGAGTAGAGGAGAGTGTGATGGGATTTTCTCTATGGTTCTTGCTTCTCAACACATGAGACAAGTGAACCATAGACAAGAGAGAGAGCAAGAAGAAGAGGGTGAGAGCAAGAGAATGAGAGAGCTCAAAACCAAGAGAGAGAAAGATAATGAAAGAATGAGCCTCTCTTTTCTCTTTCACCCTCTCATAATCCAAAAGCATCATGAGCCATAATGTTAATCAAGTATTATTATGTGATGGTTCATATCATGTCAAAGGCAATATCATTTCCATGCACTCATTTTGCAAATCACAACAAGCAAGCAAAAGTCTTTGCATGAAAATGACAACCATTGTGATGATGATGGTCAACTAGTCCAACCTAGTCAACCGGTCAACAAAGTCAACAAAGTCAACCCCTCAACAACCATGTCACTATAATACTTAATTAATATTATTGCTAATTATATATCATATTCTCATTAGGGTTGAGCAAAAAGTCAATAGTCAACAGTCAACGGTCAACAACCCTAATGAGAATCCTCTGCCTCTGTCTCTCCGTCAACTGTGCATACACACCCGCATCCGCGTTCCGAGGAACACGAATACATACTGGATAAAACCAATCCCAAAACGTACACTAGGATCTGGTTTACACCAAAGCCCGCTAGTGTTAACTGTCCGGACACTAAACGTGCACAAGTGCACGGATGTGACTGAACCCTGTCGCAAAACCATGCGACCTGTCGCAAAACCATGCGACCTCTACTCTTTTGCCTAAAGGCGAATAGATTTCTGTGTGGGACTCTAAAGACTTGACACTACGCTGGCAGTGGGTTTAACCACAGACCGCAAGCGGCACTAGCTGTGCGTAACGGTCCCCAGGTAGATGCCGACAAGAAGACTGACGAAGTGAAACCCATCTGAACTCCTACTGAGCCTGAATGTGACAATCTCCGTACAGTCCGGTCTGTTCGTCTGATACATCGCATGGCGGGCCTAGGGGGCGGTAAACATCAGTCCCCTAATAGCGGTACAAGTCGTGTCGGAGTGAAGCCCAATATACCCTGAGATAACACTGGAAGCCTACCAGTATATCCCGCTTGCCCTGGCCAGGGACTACTCGTGTAATGGCTCTCCTAGACACAGCGTGATGTCAACCCCCAATACCGGGAGAGACGAATCCTGTCTAACCGTCACTGCCTCCAAGTGCTTCGGGACTGCACCCAACTACTACCTGTTTGCACGACTCCTTTGAGCCGTGGTAGGGTAGTAATCAAAGTACAGTGGGAACACACTCGAGGCGAAGTGACAGTGTCAAGTCAGCGGACTAAGCTGTACTCATGTCACCTGGGAACTGATAACTGACGATAGGTATAATACCAACCGGTCAGTTCCCGACGAGTCCTGTCCAGTGTACTTGTAACCCAATGAGCACCTGCATACTATCTCCAGTACGACGTACTGACGGCTGTGGGACAGACCGTCTCCCACACTGGGATGAGAAGCGCATGCGCTAGTCTACTCCGGAGTATCGATGCCCTGTCTCGATAGTCCTACGACTAGGGACTTGCATAAGGATGTGCTTATAGATTACCCAGCCCCCACTAGTGTGACTGCCATCACAACGCTGGTAATCAAGCAAAGATCCTAAGGGCTCCACTAATGTGTATAGGTGATATACTAAAATAAACACATGTACACATTGAAGTAGAAACAAACCAAGTAGTATACTACCATTTTGAGCAAGATTGTCAATACAAGGTGAATATCCCAAGCTTCCATTAAGTAATATACATACTAGTATGATACAGTAATGGCCTCTAGGGCATATACACTAACAATCTCCTGTTAGTTATATGTATGCCCTAGAGGCCATTACTGTACATAGGATGTATATTGTAGTGGATGCTGGGACGTATATAGGGAGGACTTTCTTGCTCGACATGATAGTATGCTATCTGGTTGATCTTTACCTTAACGTGTATACTGTTTATCTCTCTGTTACATGTTGGTAAAGCCCTTAGGATGTGTACTTGACTACCTAGACTATGATGTGGATCATACTAGTGGGGACATGGTAGTCCATAAGTACATCCTTCAAAGTCCCTAGTCGTGGGTGTATCGAGACGGGGCATCGATATACCAGAGTAGACTAGCGTGTACCTTCTCGACCCATACAGATGGGCGATGGATGATCCCATATCCATTGGTGTTTGACATCAGAGATGATATACGGGTGCTCAGTAGAGACTGGGTACACTGGACGGACTCGCCGAGAACTCCCAGATGGTATTATACCTCACGTCAGATGGCAGTTCTCTGGTGACACTGGTACAGAGTAGTCTGTTGACCCGAGATCGTCATAGAGTCTTGTGTGGTTCCCACTGTGCTTTGATTTCCATCTTACCACATCCAAGAGGGCGTGCAAAACGGTGGTTTTTGGGTACAGTCCCGAGTCACATGGAGGCAATGAGCGATAGGAGGGGATTCGTCTCTCCCGGTATAGGGGGTTGATGTTGTGCTGTGTTCGATTGGCTATAACAGGAAATCCCTGGCCAGGGTTGCTGAGATTTACTGGTAAGTGTTACCAGTAATTTCTCGAAATGTTATAGACCTCATATCGACACGACTTATCGAGCTATTGGGGTCTGACGTTTACCACCCCTAGGCGAGATATGCGACATATCAGACGATCAGACCGGACTGTACGGTAGTGTTACTGGTTGGATTCACTGGAGTGTGAGCGGGCTTGCTCGTCGATCTTCTGATCGCTCAATACCCGGGTGGCCGTTACGTTTAGCAGACCGCTTGCGGCTTGTGGGTGTTTGATATGATCATCACCTGCTGCCGACGTATTGACGAGTCTTTAGAGTCCTACACAGAGGTTTCCTGGCTCAAGCGAAACGAAATAGGAGCGCATATGAGATATGTGCGGGACCGAGTATAATACGTGTATGTGATACCGTATTTCATTCTCGCGAACAATGTGTCGAATGGTTGTATGCGATATAACCTAGTTATCGAATCAAGGATTGATTCGATAAATCGATACATTGTATATTAGTCGGTTATATGCGATATGACCGGATCGTTAAATCAAGTGTTGATTTAATGATTTAATGCATAATTATATATTTGATATATTGCTTTGCATTAACTAGTATTGGTTCACTTTAAATGGATTTTCTCACTCGCTTGTGCACATTGTATATGTGATATATTTTTTGTGCACTTGATTGTATCATGTTTGATGATACATGATTGTGTAAAGAGTTAAATCTTAGTTAAGTAAATGGTTAGGGTTTTTACATATTTATTCTTTCATTTATCTTTTAATTTGGATTAAAAGAAATGAGGAAAGAAAAACAAAAGGGTTGCTTTCAACATGAAGCTTGTTGAAGCTTCATGAAGGTTTGACCAAAGTGACTCTTTTGTCTTCATCTCCTAAACCCTAACCATTCATTTAACCTAAGTTAATTCTCTACACTTTACCATGATTAATATTATGATAAGAATTCATTTTCTTTTCTTTTTTAATTATCTTATCATAATGATAATCTTCTTCTTCTTCATCTTCTTCCTTGAAGAAAACCTTACTTCATCAATGGTGGATTGATGAAACAAGTGAGAAATCCAATTCTAAAGTCTACCCACTTCCTATTTCTTCATCCTCTACCTCTTGCCAAGTAGTAGAGTGTGTTTTCTTCACAAGTTTCTTGACTTTGTGAAGTGAGAGCTTGATCTAGCGATGCCTCGACGTAGATCATCTTCGGCATGGACATCGACGACCTAGCTCGCCATTTCTCCGACGAAGCCGATGTTAGAGCCCGGGAATACATTTGGACAGCGAGAGGACTTCGTTCCGGAGCTATGGAGGTGGAGCACCGGATCTACAAAGGTTGTATTTCCGTATTCTCTTAGTTAAGTGTTAACTTGTTATCGTTTCGCCTAGAAATCTAGCCAACGATCCGTACACTAGGGTTTCTCGGCACCGTATTTTTTGAAATTGGCATGGTTGATGCCTTGTGAGACCTCCTTGGGGTGCATAGGAACCCTACAGTGGTATCAGAGCCTAGCTAGAGCCTTAGGCGAAGTCTAGACGGAATTTGAAGTCCGAACGAACCCGAAACCCGACCACAAAATGCTCTCTGGACTTTTTCTGAAAACGTGGATTTTTCCAAGTTAAAAATTGCTAAAAAATTCAGCAGGAAGATCTAAGAGTTATGGTGAAACACGACATTCCAATTCATCTATACCGCCGCGGTTCCGCGGCATGAGCATGGCTCATGCGGCGGTTCCGCGGCCGTACGGGCCTGTCTCACTGTAATATTTGCACTGTAACTCCTATTTTCTGATGCTGGATTTTATGGGAATTTTTAAATTTTATTCAAGAGTTGAATTTTCTGGGATTGTTTTGGGGATTCGGTGTATCGATCGGAGTATCAAATTTTGTCTGTGTGGCTTTCCGGATAAATTTTAGAATATGTTAAAAAGTTCGACCGGATATAAATACCCAATTTTTCCCCTGTCGGGAAATTTCCAAGTGTTGGATTTTTCCGTAGTTTAACGACGTTCCAAGTAGTGCAAGTAACACGATGGACCCTCTAGAAGACAACAAACCTTAACTCGATTATGTGACCGTCTTGAACTGCCCTTTGAACCTTAGGGTTTGGGGCAGTACGGCGTGCCACATGTGAGGCGTTGGCTTGACCCTTCTACGGCTGGACCGTTGGTACTGAGGCACGAACGGAATGTTATTAGACTTATTTCATGTGTTGAGCTGTATCGGGAAAACTTGGGTGTTTGACTGTTCGATCGAAAAGTTTAACATTTTCTGTTTATCTGGAATGGGATACAATAATTGGAATTCACAAAAGTTATGAGATAACTAAATGAATGTTATAAACATAGCAGTTTAGTCTCACTTGATCGGTTGCCACGGAATTTTGATATGATCAAAAGTCCGTCGCAATCACGTAGCGTACGCGGATACTCGCCGGGTAAATTTAATAGACAGCCTCACTCCATAGCCCCGACCAAGTGACTGTAGGAGAACCCCGTCGCCGAAAGCATCCGTTCGGGTGCTCGCGGTAGCGGTGTTCCGCCTTGGTGCACTTGGTCGACGGCGTCGGGGGTGCAGCCGCCTACTAAAGTTTGCGACGAGCATTCGATCAGAATGTCGGGAATCCTGTTGAATTGCCCGACTTGATATTGAAAAGTGTTTTCGATAATGAGACTAAAATGCAGAGTTTATAATTGTTAGGCATGCGATGTCTAAGGAATTCATTTGGTCAGGCATGCGATGTCTGAGGTGGTTGCGGATTCCAACTGTTGTAGTTTTACACTTTCTTTTCTGTGACCGTAAGTGTAATATGTGAGATCGCCGGTTTCGTTGCTATATGTCAACGACAATTGGGATGGACATATTTACTTACGTTGATGACATGTGATGTTATGTGTTGCTGGATATGTTATATTGGATCGTCGTGTTTGAATAGCCGGGGGTTTTTATGTGAGATGAGTGATTTTCATTTTCATTCATGTAAAAACTTGTATGTAATATTCTTTTATTGGGGCACTTCCAGGTTGCGGAAGTTGTCACCTTTTGTATATTATTTTCTTTTCCGCACTAGGATAGACCCAAGGAGGGGAGCACAAGTAACCGGGTTCTGGAGTCCAGTGGGAGACCAACTCGAGGAGTCGAGTCCGGGTCTCCTAACTCCAGAATTGGTAGGGTTTCTTGCCGCTTTCGTAAGGGTCTAGGGGTGTGGGTTTGGCTATTCATCACGACCGTGGAATCCGTGTTTTATACTGGCTCGTATTGAAAACACGGATGTCCTAGTATATCCAATATTTCATATGATTCTTCTGCCGCGATATCTGTGATGTGATCATGTGATGTTCTGTGATAGATACTGTATATAGTATATATGATATATTATATAGACGTTACTTATGTTTTACACCCGCGCTAGCCCTGCCCCGCTCTGCCGTTAGTTACCTAACCTAACGGTGCACGAGGGGACATCGAGGCGAATGCGGATGGCATAAGTGTACGTCGTATTTATCTGTGATGTTTAGGTACTTAAATGATGGGACTTCATTAATAAGATTCATGAAATAAAAGAAACCTAAGATGTTGTAGAATCGAATTTCAAAATAAAACAGGTAGCTATAGTTCTTGCTTTGCACAGCGGTATATGTGATATATCCTGCACCTTATTCGATAAGGAAAGGACCGAGATCCCTTCACCGGGAGTGACTCCTTTAGCAATAACTGGCAGATGCTACACACTCGGTTTGTCTTTTGATTGCTTTTAAGAGTTTTTGCTTTGCACAGTGATATATATGATATATCCCGCACCTCATTCGACGAGGAAAGGACCGACGATCCCTTCACCGGGAGTGACTCCTTTAGCAAAACTAGAAAAGCCTCAAAAGCACTCCATTTTAAAATCATTTGATTCTACAACGATATCAAGTTCATTACGCAATAGGTTTTCAGAAAAACCTGTCGTAGCCCTCCGACATTTCAGATAAGTCCTGTTTAGTATTCGTGCTGCGTTTGTTGACCTTGTCAAGGCGCAGTGTGCGGTAGCTAACTAGTATTTATCTGCTTATGCATATGATGCAGATTGGGTTAGGGTAGTCGTGCGGCCTTGTTGACCTTGTCAAGGGTCGTGCGGGTTGGTTTGATTCAATCAAGAAATGACGGGTTGAACTTGACTTGCGGTCTATGGTTTGTTGACCTTGTCAAGGTCATAGATCGTTCGGGGCAAAATATTATCGGGAATTTCAAGTGTTGAAATTTGCAATGAGATTGCATACCTTCTATGAGATAGTTGGATCCCGATACCCGCTGCGAGTAATTGTTACTCCTGGGAGAGTTTTATACATTACAATTAGCCGATCAAGTAGGTGTCTAGAAAGGTGTCAACGGGGTTACGCTTCTGGGAAAACGAGGTTTACATTAATTAGGTTCGTGCGAAAGCACGGGGGACCTCCCTCAAAGTACCGACACTGGCCTGGCTGAAAGATTGGCAAACTTGTAGTGTGTAATTAATCCCGGCTAGTCTTTCCTTTTGGGGTTTGAAGGAAGATTTGATAAAAAGCAGTGGGAGCCATCCTGATTAGATAAAATAAAAACCAATCTATTCTTGCAAGAGCATACGCTGAGTGTTTTCTTCTTCTCTCTCTCCAGGTAGCGACCATATCACGCCTTAATCAAGATAATAATACGGATTATTGACCGAACCCGCTTGTTATACTGAGCTGGGGAACGTTGGTCCCGCTCCAACTTATAATTGTTATAAGACAGAGCAGGAAATTGGGGATTACCAGAATTCCCGTGCCGCCCAAACGAAAAGAGTGCATGCTGATGCATCATCTTCGGGTGTGTTCATTATACAGAACTGTTTCTCAGCATCCTTTACGTCCTGGGTATGTGATACCAGATCAGGATCCCAGATATGTAATCTGTTACATAGGGCTACAGATAGGTAGAGAACTGAGAACGGGTGATAAGTTTCATGAGGCAGAAAACGGGGCAAATGTTGCAGCCAAGTCTGTTGGTCACTGTCACCCTGTATTACAAATACATTGATTCTGAACGAATGTTATTAGATACCGAACCTGATATACAAAATCGTATCTATCTCTTTATTAGTAAAGAAATGATAAAATTTTGTATTGTTGGATAATGTTTTGAACATTTCCTATATCAAAAGTTGATCGGTTCAGGCACGTTATCTAAAAGCATTGCTGTTCTAAATCAAACTACAGTTCTTAGTATACAGAACACACACAAGAGGAAGAGTTCAGAAATGAACGAATTCTTCTTGAGGTATTGTAGACTAGGTCATATCAATGCGACCCGACTAGCTAAGTTACATTTAGATGCATATTTAAATCAGTTTGAATTTACATCTTGTGAAACTTGCCAGTCATGTCACAGAGATAAGATGACCATAGCTCCGTTTATTGGAAACGGAGAAAGAGTTAGTGAACTCTTGGGATGATACATGTTGATGTATGTAGGTCCCCTGTCTACACATGCCAAGACCGGTTCTTTATACTTCGTTATATTCTCTGATAATCTCTCAAGATTCAGTCATATGTTCCTGTTGAAACACAAGTCCGAACCTTTTGAGATATTCACAGAATATAAGTTAGAAGTAGAAAACCAAAATACGGGTATAAGTATTATGTCCTTTAATGTGATCAAGGAGGAGAATACTTGAGCACGGAAATACTGGACTATTCTAAAGGAGAATGAGATTCTCTCTCAGCATTACTCCTCTGTATACACCATAGCACGATGGTATATCGGGGCGGAGCAATCATACCCTATATGATAAGGTGCGCTCTATGATGAGTATTACTGAGTTACCTATTTCCTTTTAAGGGGGTTATGCACTTGAGAAGCTGTATACCTATTGAATAGGGTTCCAGTCAAATCAGTTGCCTACCATTTCATATGTGATATGGAAAGGGAAGCGCCCAGATCTTAAGTTAGTTAAGATTTGGAGTTGTCCGGCCTATGTCTGAAAGCAAAATCCGGACAAACTCGAGGCAAAGTCTGTAATGTAGAACTGGAAAGGTTCCAGCTATACAAATTACAGCAGATGATTTGAAAGAACCAGAGGATTCAATAGTTACCAACGAACCTCGGCCTCTCCGCTGATCTAGTAGGGTTCCTCACCCACCTGAGAGTTACTTCGGTTTCTCTATGACAGTGGGAGCGAGGATTGCATCATGAGATGATGACCCAACTAGCTTCGAGCTGGCCATCGAGAGTAAGACTCTGTAAGAATGGCTGGATGTTTATCGATCTGAGATGGAATCCATGTACACCAACAAAGTATGGACTTTGGTTGCTATATCTGAAGGGTTAAATCCCCATCAGGAGCAAGTATATCTTGAGAAGATTACTTGGTGTAGATGGAAAAGTTGAGACTTTCAAAGCTAGACTTGTTAAAGGTTTGCATCATTGACCAGATATGGATCAAAATGATAAAACCTTTTCAAGTATCTATGCTTAAGTCCATCCAGATCCTACTTACCACGGCTACATACCATGACTACGATATCTGGTGGTTGGGTGTCATGACTGCTTTTCTAAATGATATTTTGGAAGAGAGCGTCTATAAGTACACAGCCAGAGGGCTTCGTAGATAGTGGGAGCAGCGGAAACGTGTGCAAGATGCTTTATAGGATAAAGCAGGCATCGCGGAGTTGGAACATCTGTTTTGATGGATTAGTCAAACAGTTTGACATCATCAAAATGGTAGATGAACCTTGTATATACAAAAAGGTAGTGGGGAGTATGGTGATGATCCTCGTAGAGTACGTGGATGACATACTCCTGATAGGGAAGGAGTTTCCTTTGCTACGCTCGATCAATCTCCGCATATCACAATGATTCTCCACATAGGATCATGATGATACCTGCTAAATCCTGAGTTTTGGATCTATGAGATAGATCTAAATGGATGTTAGGATACTCACTAGCTGTAGTGAGATGGTATCAGTTGATCCTGGGGAGAATCACTGGAAGGGTTCCAGGGTGATAAAGACGACTGAATGTCAGTCGCAGGCATTGTCTTTACCCTCAGTAAAGGGACGGTATGTTGGAAGAGTTCCAAGCTCGATACCGTGACATACTAGACGATAAAGGCAGGATACATCACTACTTAAGATGCTACCAAAGAGGCTGTTTGGGTGTATATTGGTTCATGAGATGAACTATGTTCCTTCCATTGTGTGACAATGGAGTTGTGGCTTATGCCAAGGAACGCAGGTCCCATCAGTGATCCAGACATATTCTAAGGCAGTATCACTTGATCATGGAGATGGTTGATCTCTAAGGGATCGAGGTTAGGAGAGTAGACTCAGAGGACAACACAGCGGATCCACTCACAAAGGCCTGTTCCCAGAGAAAGATTTTTATGGGATGGTTGAGTATGAGATACTACAACCACTGCTACAGATGGCCCTAGTGCAAGTGGGAGATTGTTAGTTATATGTATGCCCTAGAGGCCATTACTGTACATAGGATGTATATTGTAGTGGATGCTGGGACGTATATAGGGAGGACTTTCTTGCTCGACATGATAGTATGCTATCTGGTTGATCTTTACCTTAACGTGTATACTGTTTATCTCTCTGTTACATGTTGGTAAAGCCCTTAGGATGTGTACTTGACTACCTGGACTATGATGTGGATCATACTAGTGGGGACATGGTAGTCCATAGGTACATCCTTCAAGGTCCCTAGTCCCTGGTTGGATTTACTGGAGTGTGTAAGTGCACGGCGGCGTCCCGGCCGTCAATCCGACGGCCAAATGCGGAAGCGGTGATAAACTTTAAATTTTACTTTAACTGGCAAACCGCCGCGCACTAATACCCGGATCGAACCATTAATTAGTCCTAGCTAACTATAAGATAGGGAAGAGAAGTATACCGACTGATCCAAGTCCTCCGGTCTTCTCGTCGTCGTCCCGATCTCCTGCGGAAGCTCCAGTCTCCACCTCGTCGCCGGAAGTGCACCACATCGCCTACTTCTTTTACGGGCTCCCACCTCAATGCCGAGGCAACTCGGGCACGAAGCTGGCTAGTCGACGTGCCCAAGATTTGCTGTAGAATGTTGTGTAGAACTTGTGTCTCATTTGGGGTTCATGGAAGTGCCTTTGTGGTGGAGGAAAAAGAACTTGGAGAAAGGTGAGGAAAAATGTGATATGCAAAGAATGAGAGTGACATTTTTCTCACACCCAAAATAAAGAGAACCCTCTCCCTCACTAGTGGCCGGCCATGCATCAAGGTGGTAGGTGGGAATGGAGTGAAGTCAAGGAAAAGTCAAGGGAGTGGGTGAGCTATCATGCTGTAACATTTTAAAAATAATTAAATAAATAATTAAATGAATAAAAGTGTTTAAGTGAATTTTAGGATTTTCGGTAAAGTAAAATGTATTTTTCGTAAAACCAAACCGTGATTGTTTTTCACTATAAATTTAAAAATATCTATTTTAATTATGAAATTACTAGTAAATAGTGTTTATTTAGCCACTTATAAATTTTTGGTTTAATAAAATATTTTTCCTAAATTAATTATTTTAAATATTAACATAAGCTTTATTTTTACACTAAATTAGTGTAAATTACAAATTTAAATGGTTTTAATTTGTAAAAATGAACCATGGCATATTAGAATTTAGTGTGTATCATGCAAAATTTATTTGCAAATTTTTCCTTGTTTCTAGATCTTTCTTGAGTTATTTTAGAAAAGAATTAAAAGAAAATGAATAAAGCATGAAAAGTCATTAAGATGATGACATTTTGGAGAAGTTTCTACACCATTTCTCATGTGTTTCTCCCTCTTCCCCTTATTGTGGCCAGCCTCCCCATCACCATGGCTGCCCCCCCCATTTTCCACCTCATTTTTATTCAAAAATCATCAAAAATACTACAAAAATCCAATTTAAATTCCACAAAAACCTAATTAATTCATACCCTTTATTCTCTACTCTTCTCTACATGGATTTTGGAGTGGGAAAGCATGTATTTTTGAGGCTCATTTTCAAGTTTGGACATGAGGTTGTGGAGGTATAAATCCTTCTCTTTTGTTTTATTTCTATTAGATATTTCTTTTAAAGCATAATTAGATTAATTAGATTAATTCTTGTTGCAAATTCTAAAATTCAAGTTAGGGTTTGAAAATTCAAGAGGTGGTTTTTGTTAATTAATTAGGGTTATAATAGCTAGTTTAACATCTTTTAGAGTGGAAAAATTCTTGCATGGTGGTGGTATAATAAATTGTTGATCGAAATTGTTTAATTTAAACTATTTAGCTAACTAGATTTTTTTCTAAAATGTGTTGTGGGTAAAATAAAATTCTTATTAAGGGTGTTATCATTAGATGGTAATTTTAGTGAGAATATTAGCATATTAATTGAATGAAAAACCTAGTTTGATCACTAGATTATTTTGATAATTGGAAAAATAGTAATAAAATGCTATTATTTTGTAAACTAGATTTTAGGAATTTCTAAATAAATGTGATTAAAAATATAATTATAGTTTCATTACATCATTATCATCATAAATTGTGGTTTAAGTGATTAATTTATGCAAAATCATGTTTTGAGGTGGAATTGTGGTATTTTGCTTGGAAAATGTTAAAATTGTTAAAAGTTGCAAACTAGAAATTTCAAATAAATGCAAAATTGTGTAATAAAAATATAGTAATGGTTTGTATAGTCTAGTAATGCTATTTAATGAGTTTTATGACCATTGGTTTCATTTAAATGTCAAGTTTCGATGAAAAACGGTAAATTGGCATTTTCGGGTTTTTCGAAAACGGACGATTTGATCGATTTTAGTGTTTCGATGAATTTGATCATGTTTTACAATATAAGTAATGTGTTTTAAAACTACAAGTTGTTTGATGATGTTATCTCGATCCATCGGAGTTTGTACGCCGATATCGAGCGGTATTTGGTTCTTTTGCGTGGACGGGACATAGGTTTTAACCTGTGCTTGCTCTTCGTATCGTTTGACTTTTGTATGTGATTCGGTTTACGATGCTATTTATATGTTTGCGTCTAGGTACCCTCACGTGGACTGCGGGCGATGAAGAGGAGGATGGCGACACTGTCTTCGGCAGATATGGACCAGGTGAGTAGATGCATATCTACGGGGGGAAGTCGGGTGGATGGCGTTTAGCACCCCCGCAACTTAGAATAGGAATAGTACTTATTGACATTAGGAAACCAGACGTGACCCTAGTAGGACCCTAGTATTGACCCTAGGCTGGACTAGACCGATTTAGGAAAACTATATCAGAGGATGAGTACCTTGGAAGAGGTTCGTAGGTTTCAGATAGAAACACACCAGCGCACACACTGAAAATCGACATGGGGTACGTGTATGTGTATATATATAGAACTAGGTATAGGTATATACATATATATACAACACATATAGGTGATTCAGTGATGTGATATGATATCCGAGGTATGATGAAATAGTATAACTGGGCTTGATGCCGTGATTTTTGACTATACAGTCGTAAGAAAGTGTTAGCGGATCATTAGGGAATGAGATAATGAACTTGAATATATAAATTACAAAGAGTAGTGGTGATATTGATGTACATGGGACGCTAGAATAGTACTCGGACTGTAACTTGTGACTGATTACGATATGATATATGTATAACTTGATTTCGACATTATATTGGTGTGACCTGATGCCGATATCATATGAGTATGACTTAATCACAATATGATACATACGACATTATACGAATGAGGAGACACCTAGGAGATACTTGGCCGTACCCCGACATTGGGATGCCGTACGATGGATTTTACCGTACGAGGCTTAGATTTGATGATTGATCCGCACTTTTGATTCAAGGAAGCCGTACTACGTACGTGACGCTGTTGAGGCGGGATCGCCGACTATTAGAGATATTGATTCAGACCTTAGGTAGACTCTTATTTCTATTGACTAGTTCTTAGGTTTAGTTTTCCTTAGGAGGTTAGATGGACACTAGGTTAGGTTCGAGTCATATAGTGGTAGTAGTATTAGTATATTAAATGAGTAGGTAATATACATTCGTCTTTACTTTCACACTGTAATCATAATGTTGCATGTTCATACACATGTTGCTATAAATAGTATAAACCTTACCTGTTAGGACACCAGCACCATTACCGATGATGCGCATATTCCACGCACACTTATTTGCCGGCTCACACACATCATCATCGGTAATTGCTATGCCACGTACACTTTAGATCATATTATCTTTTATTGATAGAATCAGTTAACAACTAAACCGATGTAGTATTGTGATCACTCTCTGATGTTAAGTATAAGACATGACATTCATTACTTAGACATTCATGCATTCGATTTCTTTTCGTAGATGTCTTCTACTCACGAGTTGGCAACTCACCCCCGTTGTGCCAAATTCTTTACAGGTTCGATGTACAGGTTTCCCGTGGCAGCTTGTTGGCACATCTTTTCTTCAGAGCGATTGGCACGGTAGGTTGGTTCACTTGTATCCGAACCACCATTGTACTTTTATTCATTCATTTGTATCTAGTAAGCTCCATCAACCATATTTGTATTACTTGATAAGTTATTGGACCAGTCTTTTACTTCGACCTTAGAGTCGCGCCTGTATTATTCTGATCTGGGGGTTTTGCTTTCTTTTGAGTTTTGAGCCTCGCCCTCTGGCGTTGTATATTATTGTGCTTGTTGTGGTTGTTTCCGCCTGTTGGCGTTGATGCTAGCACCCGTTTGGGGATGCTTTTTATTGTTTATTCATATTATACTTGTTGTACCCGTTTGGGGGCCAGTTTTTACAGAGGAGACTCTGCCGAAATTTTTGGTAAAATTTGCTGATGTTTTTTTTTACTTGTTTTCTTTTCTTTTCTTCTTTTTCTTCTTTTATGGTTTAGATCTCTGGGCTTCGGCTTACTTAGGTCATGTGGCGCCTCTAGACGCTTCGTAATCTAAGTGCCGGTCACGTTCCGTACTTTCGGGTCGTGACAAAGTTGGTATCAGAGCGCTAGGTTTAACCTTGTATAAGTCTAGGTAACCCTTGGTTGATGGAGTAGGCGAGTTAGGTAGAGTAACGTACCGTGGGTATGGTCCGCGGCATACTTACGATACGCTACTCTGCTTAAGGAGCCCTAGGATTTACATTGTTTGCACCGTATTTCATTCGTTCCTTTGATCTATCTTCGTCAATGTCGGATGGTGGTTTCTGTTACCACGGGCAGAGGGAGATGCGGCTCGAATGCAGTAACCATTAGAGTATTGGTTATTCTTGAGGACTGAAGCATTGCTTAGCGTGCGGACGAAGGGTATTCACATGCTGTCCGGATGAAGTTAAAGGGTTCGAACGATTATCAGAAAACCATTTCCTAAGTTTAAAGTATTCGGAAGAACATGCAGGTATTTCGATGGACCCTCTAGAAGAATGAAACCCTAACTCGACATAATGACCACGAGAACGCCCTTGAACCTTAGGGTTTACGGCAGTTCCGCTGTGCCATTAGTGAGGCTTGGGTTTGCCCTTCTACAGCTGGATCATCGATGCTGGGGTATGTACCGGATATTTTTAAACTGTACTTGAGTGTTGAGCTCTCGGGGAATTATGGGATTTTGATGGATCGATCGAGAAGTTTAATGTAGTCCGGATATCAAGTGAAGGGATCGACTATGTGGGAGACTCTAGACATGAGTATTGCCGTTGGTAGCGCAGTCAGCACACCTATGAAAGAACGAGTTCGAAGCGGTCGACATCAGAGGAAAGAGGTGCACATTGACGATAGTATTTACGATTGTGATTTAGTGATTTGAATTTCCTATTTTCGTTGATTGGATTTTTGTATTTTGAGGACTTGTTCTACGATTGGTATTTCCTGTGTGTACCTTCATTCTATCTGTGTTTCTTATGTCAGTTGTATTGATGTGGTTTAGTATGCACCCAGTACACTTGATTTGGTTTTATATATTTTTTTGAGATTTTTGATTTGATTTCGTGCATAGGGGTTACACGTGATTTTGACATATGTTTCGACCTAATTTTCATGCATTTTTGTGCTGTGATTTCGATTTTGATATTCAATGTATGTTTTCGTGCTCCATGTGCACCTAATTAGGATTCTTGCGCATACTTGGCGCACTTGATGCGATTTTGTGCACACCAGATGCACTAAATCGGGGTTTTGTGCAGATTAGATGCACCTGATAGTGAGTCGTGCACGCCCGTTGCACTAGACAGATATTTTTGGTGCACACCTGTTGCACTTAGTTTTGTTTTGTGGGTATTCATGGTTTCTGCATTTGGTTTCGATTTCAGTGCGCACCGGACGCACATGACATTTTATTGATGTGATTGGGATTGATTTTAGTTTGAGCAGTATGTTTTCATGATCATTATTATTTGAGTTAGTAACCAGGCGGGACGTGTATGTTAAATAAAAGATATATATGTAGCTATATTTTAAAAAAAATTAAACGTCCGCTACTTAGACCGTGACACGTGCATTGCACGGCGATTTTCAAGAAGGGGTTTTTTGTATGCTGCTTTATTATGATGATTCGGCGATTTTACTAGGATGCGAACTATATATAAGTTATAGATTGATGTATATTATGATGGTTTTCACATTGGGTTATGATATTTCATTATCGCCATAACTCCGATGATTGCGTCATGCTTGACGGAGTTGATTTTCGTTATGTATTAATGATTTCGGAGCCCCGACGATTTGAGTATTTTGCTAAATGTTTTAGTATTTGGAAGGGGAGTGTTAATTTAAATTCGGGGCCCGAATTTCTTAAAGGGGGGAAGATTGTAACATTTTAAAAATAATTAAATAAATAATTAAATGAATAAAAGTGTTTAAGTGAATTTTAGGATTTTCGGTAAAGTAAAATGTATTTTTCGTAAAACCAAACCGTGATTGTTTTTCACTATAAATTTAAAAATATCTATTTTAATTATGAAATTACTAGTAAATAGTGTTTATTTAGCCACTTATAAATTTTTGGTTTAATAAAATATTTTTCCTAAATTAATTATTTTAAATATTAACATAAGCTTTATTTTTACACTAAATTAGTGTAAATTACAAATTTAAATTGTTTTAATTTGTAAAAATGAACCATGGCATATTAGAATTTAGTGTGTATCATGCAAAATTTATTTGCAAATTTTTCCTTGTTTCTAGATCTTTCTTGAGTTATTTTAGAAAAGAATTAAAAGAAAATGAATAAAGCATGAAAAGTCATTAAGATGATGACATTTTGGAGAAGTTTCTACACCATTTCTCATGTGTTTCTCCCTCTTCCCCTTATTGTGGCCGGCCTCCCCATCACCATGGCTGCCCCCCCTATTTCCACCTCATTTTTATTCAAAAATCATCAAAAATACTACAAAAATCCAATTTAAATTCCACAAAAACCTAATTAATTCATACCCTTTATTCTCTACTCTTCTCTACATGGATTTTGGAGTGGGAAAGCATGTATTTTTGAGGCTCATTTTCAAGTTTGGACATGAGGTTGTGGAGGTATAAATCCTTCTCTTTTGTTTTATTTCTATTAGATATTTCTTTTAAAGCATAATTAGATTAATTAGATTAATTCTTGTTGCAAATTCTAAAATTCAAGTTAGGGTTTGAAAATTCAAGAGGTGGTTTTTGTTAATTAATTAGGGTTATAATAGCTAGTTTAACATCTTTTAGAGTGGAAAATTCTTGCATGGTGGTGGTATAATAAATTGTTGATCGAAATTGTTTAATTTAAACTATTTAGCTAACTAGATTTTTTTCTAAAATGTGTTGTGGGTAAAATAAAATTCTTATTAAGGGTGTTATCATTAGATGGTAATTTTAGTGAGAATATTAGCATATTAATTGAATGAAAAACCTAGTTTGATCACTAGATTATTTTGATAATTGGAAAAATAGTAATAAAATGCTATTATTTTGTAAACTAGATTTTAGGAATTTCTAAATAAATGTGATTAAAAATATAATTATAGTTTCATTACATCATTATCATCATAAATTGTGGTTTAAGTGATTAATTTATGCAAAATCATGTTTTGAGGTGGAATTGTGGTATTTTGCTTGGAAAATGTTAAAATTGTTAAAAGTTGCAAACTAGAAATTTCAAATAAATGCAAAATTGTGTAATAAAAATATAGTAATGGTTTGTATAGTCTAGTAATGCTATTTAATGAGTTTTATGACCATTGGTTTCATTTAAATGTCAAGTTTCGATGAAAAACGGTAAATTGGCATTTTCGGGTTTTTCGAAAACGGACGATTTGATCGATTTTAGTGTTTCGATGAATTTGATCATGTTTTACAATATAAGTAATGTGTTTTAAAACTACAAGTTGTTTGATGATGTTATCTCGATCCATCGGAGTTTGTACGCCGATATCGAGCGGTATTTGGTTCTTTTGCGTGGACGGGACATAGGTTTTAACTTGTGCTTGCTCTTCGTATCGTTTGACTTTTGTATGTGATTCGGTTTACGATGCTATTTATATGTTTGCGTCTAGGTACCCTCACGTGGACTGCGGGCGATGAAGAGGAGGATGGCGACACTGTCTTCGGCAGACATGGACCAGGTGAGTAGATGCATATCTACGGGGGGAAGTCGGGTGGATGGCGTTTAGCACCCCCGCAACTTAGAATAGGAATAGTACTTATTGACATTAGGAAACCAGACGTGACCCTAGTAGGACCCTAGTATTGACCCTAGGCTGGACTAGACCGATTTAGGAAAACTATATCAGAGGATGAGTACCTTGGAAGAGGTTCGTAGGTTTCAGATAGAAACACACCAGCGCACACACTGAAAATCGACATGGGGTACGTGTATGTGTATATATATAGAACTAGGTATAGGTATATACATATATATACAACACATATAGGTGATTCAGTGATGTGATATGATATCCGAGGTATGATGAAATAGTATAACTGGGCTTGATGCCGTGATTTTTGACTATACAGTCGTAAGAAAGTGTTAGCGGATCATTAGGGAATGAGATAATGAACTTGAATATATAAATTACAAAGAGTAGTGGTGATATTGATGTACATGGGACGCTAGAATAGTACTCGGACTGTAACTTGTGACTGATTACGATATGATATATGTATAACTTGATTTCGACATTATATTGGTGTGACCTGATGCCGATATCATATGAGTATGACTTAATCACAATATGATACATACGACATTATACGAATGAGGAGACACCTAGGAGATACTTGGCCGTACCCCGACATTGGGATGCCGTACGATGGATTTTACCGTACGAGGCTTAGATTTGATGATTGATCCGCACTTTTGATTCAAGGAAGCCGTACTACGTACGTGACGCTGTTGAGGCGGGATCGCCGACTATTAGAGATATTGATTCAGACCTTAGGTAGACTCTTATTTCTATTGACTAGTTCTTAGGTTTAGTTTTCCTTAGGAGGTTAGATGGACACTAGGTTAGGTTCGAGTCATATAGTGGTAGTAGTATTAGTATATTAAATGAGTAGGTAATATACATTCGTCTTTACTTTCACACTGTAATCATAATGTTGCATGTTCATACACATGTTGCTATAAATAGTATAAACCTTACCTGTTAGGACACCAACACCATTACCGATGATGCGCATATTCCACGCACACTTATTTGCCGGCTCACACACATCATCATCGGTAATTGCTATGTCACGTACACTTTAGATCATATTATCTTTTATTGATAGAATCAGTTAACAACTAAACCGATGTAGTATTGTGATCACTCTCTGATGTTAAGTATAAGACATGACATTCATTACTTAGACATTCATGCATTCGATTTCTTTTCGTAGATGTCTTCTACTCACGAGTTGGCAACTCACCCCCGTTGTGCCAAATTCTTTACAGGTTCGATGTACAGGTTTTCCGTGGCAGCTTGTTGGCACATCTTTTCTTCAGGGCGATTGGCACGGTAGGTTGGTTCACTTGTATCCGAACCACTATTGTACTTTTATTCATTCATTTGTATCTAGTAAGCTCCATCAACCATATTTGTATTACTTGATAAGTTTTTGGACCAGTCTTTTACTTCGACCTTAGAGTCGCGCCTGTATTATTCTGATCTGGGGGTTTTGCTTTCTTTTGAGTTTTGAGCCTCGCCCTCTGGCGTTGTATATTATTGTGCTTGTTGTGGTTGTTTCCGCCTGTTGGCGTTGATGCTAGCACCCGTTTGGGGATGCTTTTTATTGTTTATTCATATTATACTTGTTGTACCCGTTTGGGGGCCAGTTTTTACAGAGGAGACTCTGCCGAAATTTTTGGTAAAATTTGCTGATGTTTTTTTGTAACACCTTAGGATAAGGGTTAGTGAATAATTATAATTAAATAATGGTTTTTAATAAAAAAGTTTACCAAACTGTGTTTTAAATATTTTTCCTAATGTAATAAATATTTTTCCAAAATTTTCCTAGGCTTGCACACACATGTGCATGTAAACTAGGGTTTTTAAATTTAGTAAATACCATAATTATTAACCATGGTGGGTTAATTGTAGGATTAATTCTTTTGGGTTATAAGTGAGTTTAATTAATTAGTTAAAAGGTTACTTTAATTTGAATTAGTTTTCTTTTGTGTGTTGACTTGTGAGAGAGAGGGAGTAGGCATCATGGCTCAAGCCATGCTTGCATTAAATGAAGAGAGAGAGAGAGGAGGGTGACTTTTGAGTGAGGAATTATTGTGGCTCTCAACTCCCCTTTGTTTTATTTTTCTTTCTCTCACACTCTCACACTCACACACACACACTTACCTCTTCCCCAGCTCCAGAACCTGCACCAAGAAGCAGCAGCAGCAAGCACTCAGCAGCAACAGCAGCAGGCAGCAGCAGTGAGCAGTAGCAGCTCCAGCACCAAGTGCAGCCCCTTCTCTTCACTTCTTCACCTTCTTGCAGCTCCCTAGGGTTAAGTATGAGGTTCGCAGGCCAGTGAGACGGACGCTGCGAAGAAGGGCAAGCAGGTGGTTGGATACACTTAGCGCGAGACACAGTGAGTAGATTTCACATCTACGGGGATATCGCCCGCATGACGTTATGCGTCAGGGCTGATAGGACCTTATTGTTATCTATTGCATATACCATACCATGGATTGTCATCACATATTGCATTCCCTGCCATCTTTATATATTGCTTAGAACTGATAGAACTGCCATGATCATACTGTTGTATATTGTTGTAGCTCATATATATATGACATGACTAGAATTTCATACTTGATACCTATATCACATTGGATCGTTGCATTGTAGCTCATTTTTCTGTGACATGACTAGATATACATACTTGATGCACATATCACATCACAATTACTTGTATTACTGGTTGAGATTTCTTGTGATTTCTGGATTTGGGAACCGTGGCCCTTTTCAAATAAGTAATCATTTAAAAACCCGGTTCCCTTGATATGATGTTTTGGGGCGTCGCCCCTTGTTTTCTCGGTGCTAGAGGCATGTACTGAGAGAGGGCTGACCCGGAATGACGGATGCTCGATGGATTGATATAGGGCTGACCCGGAATGACGGATGCCCGATGTATTGAGAGAGGGATGACCCGGACTGACGGATTCCCGATATATACCTTGTGAGAGGGCTGACCCGGAATGACGGATGCCCGATACAGGATGTTTTACGTGTCGATGCTAGACACGAGTATTTATGATATTTGGGTGCCGATGTTGGGCACTCGGGATTTTCAGGGATATACAGGATATGAGGGCCGATGGAGTACCGGCGTTTGGGATGTTGGGATTTGTGATGCATACATACATATGTAGTCCACCTCGATACTTCATGTAGATACTATATTCCCATGCTCAGCATTCATTATCACATCTCATCCTGTAGTTATATCACCTGATAGAGGACTTGCATTATTATTATGCATACTGCTTACATCGCATTGATATCATCTGCTGGCATTTGTTAGAGTTGCGCTGTACGTGCATACTCGCGATTACCTTTATATGTAATCTCTATTCACGAGTTGGCAACTCACCCCCGTTGTGCCACAGTATTTGCAGGTTGCCCTTGGGAGTAGTCACGGCTGGCGGTTACCGCATCTTTTGGTACAGATACCCTTTTTGAGCAGAGATAGCCTTTTGCTGATAGGTGGGTTTTGTACGGTATCTGTTATCTTTCAGTTGTATATTGATGTATCTAGTACTCTCCATCTACTTTCTGTATTGACTTAGAGACAGTTGAGAGGACGATATGTATAATTTTATATTCTGGTGTCGAGCTCGCATGTGAGCCGACTTTACTTTATGCAGTCTCATCCTTTATGATATTGTCCTTGTTTTACTGTGTATTCTTCGCTACGGCGTCGTATATCTTATTGTGATGCTTCATTCATTTTACTCGTCATTTCTGTTCACCTTGTTTCTATCCGACTGGCGGGGCAAATGTTTTAAAAAGGGAAATGTTACCAAAATTATAAAACTTATAAATTTTGAACTTAAAAAGGATTTCTACTAAATAAATGGAAGTTTTCCAGACAGATACGATTGTTTTTACAAAATGTTTTAAAATCACTCTATATTTATTGGTTTTGATTTCTGGGTTCGGCTTACTTAGCCGCGTTGCGCCTGTAGACGTTGCGTGGTTAAGTGCCGGTCACGAGTCGAATTCTCGGGTCGTGACAAAGTTGGTATTAGAGCGTAGGTTTTACCTTCAGAGTGTAGGATGACCCTGGTATGATGGAGTAGGTAGCTGCAGCAGGGTAGCGTAGCGTGCGTATGTTCCGCGGCATACTCACGACACGGTACTCCGCCTACGCGACCTTAGGACTTATTGATTTGATCCCTCCTTATATTCTTGTGATTCGATTTCCGTGTTCTTATCGAATCCAAATTTTCTTTCAGCCAGTATGTCGCCTAAGACTACGAGGGCACAGAGAGCGGCCGCGAGGGCCGAGATTCGAGTTGACTCGTCCGAGACACGGACTGATCCGGGCAGTACGCCGGTTGTACCCGAGCAGGCTGTTCCTGCCGTGACAGAGCAGATCGCCACGCTAGGGGCTGGTATGCAGGAGATGCGCCAGACAGTGGGATCTAGCATACAGGAAATGCGCCAGATGATAGGATCGCTAGTTGAGACGCTTCGAGCGCAGCGACCAGAGGTAGCTCCACCAGTTCCAGAGACCGCTATGGTACCTACCGCATAGCCAGTTGCCCCTGCAGCCACGGAGGTGATTACAGTATCGCTATTAGAGTTCATGAGGCTGAAGCCTCCGGTTTTCACTGGCACCGATACAGCCGAGGACCCACAGTCTTTCATAGACAGGATGGCCAGGATATGCCGTTCCCTCAGATGCGCAGATGCGAGATGGGTCGAGTTCGCGAGCTTTCGCCTGGAAGGTCTTGCGCAGAAGTGGTGTGATTCCGTTGAGAAGGGCAGGGCAGCAGGTCTTCCCCCTATGACCTGGACGGAGTTCGTAACCATATTTCTAGCCCGTTTCCTTCCCCAGAGTGTTAGAGATGCCCGAGCACGCAGATTTGAGTCCTTGCGCCAGACGCCAGGGATGACGGTGGCAGAGTATGACGTGCTGTTTACAGAGCTAGCAGTCTATGCCCCATATTTAGTGGCTACCGAGGAGTTGCGAGTCAAGAGATTTGTTCGAGGCTTGCTTACACCACTGTTCCTCGCGATCAGCGCGCAGCACTACGAGACCTATTCAGCAGCTGTAGACGCAGCCCTAGTAGTCGAGGAGCACCTTGCTGAGACTTCGGTAGTTCCACAGCCGAAGAGAGTTCGTGCGGATACATCAGCACAGAGACAGCCTTTTCGGCGCCGTGATAGACGTATTGCAGGCAGCAGAGATTCAGGGCGGGGCCGGTTATTCAGCTCCTATTCCCAGGACGGTCAGCGGTCGTCGTCGGGATGTTTTCGCTGTAGGAGTTCTTACCATCGTATACGGGATTGTCCTGAGTTACCCCGGAGGGAGGCGACAGCACCGCATGTCACATTACCGCCTTCACCACCCCAGAGGGCGTTGCCTATCGTACCTACCGTTGCTCCGCGCCAGACTCATGCACAGCGAGGTCGTGGGCGTGGAGGAGTTGCTCAGAGGGGGCGAGGTGACCGAGGCGGAGGGCAGCCAGTCACAGGTGGTGGACAGGCGAGGGTTTTTGCTTTGACACATCAGGACGCGCAGGCGTCCAATGCAGTGGTTTCAGGTATCCTTCCTGTATGTTCAGTTGATGCACATGTATTGTTCGATCCCGGATCCACACACTCGTACGTATCCACGCACTTTGTGCCGAGTTTGGGTAGAGAGTCCGGCTTGCTTGATCAGCCGCTTGTGGTGACTACTCCCGTGGGAGAGTCGTTTGTTGCTAGGCACGTGTTCCGATCCTGTACCGTCTGTATTGGCGAGAGAGAGTTGCCTGTCGACTTGATCCTTCTGGAGATGTTGGACTTCGACGTTCTTTTGGGTATGGATTGGTTGGCCACGTGCTATGCTTCTGTGGACTGCCGTGAGAAGACAGTTAGATTCTGCTTTCCCGGTGAGCCGGTTTTTGTTGTGTCGGGGGACCGTGGTGCCGCCCCTCACAGTGTGATTTCTTCTTTTC
Source organism: Agapanthus africanus (assembly GCA_030015575.1). Lineage (NCBI taxonomy): Eukaryota > Viridiplantae > Streptophyta > Magnoliopsida > Asparagales > Amaryllidaceae > Agapanthus > Agapanthus africanus. Next base: position 366,163,903 of record CM057344.1, on the reverse strand, counting down.
GCGCTGGACAGCTTTTGAGGAAGGGATGTCAGGGATTTCTCGCATATGTTTGCGATGCTAGTGCTACACAGGTTCCATTGGACCAGGTTCCGGTTGTTAGCGAGTTTCCTGATGTGTTCCCTGACGAGCTTCCTGGGTTGCCGCCCGAGCGCGACATTTCTTTCTGTATTGATTTGGTTCCCGGCTCGGGGCCTATTTCCATACCGCCTTATCGGATGGCCCCGGTTGAACTTCGAGAGTTGAAGGGCCAGTTGCAAGATTTGCTGGACAAGGGACTCATTCGACCCAGTGTTTCTCCTTGGGGTGCTCCAGTCCTGTTCGTCAGGAAGAAGGACGGCAGTTTGCGTCTTTGTATCGACTACCGCCAGCTGAACAGGGTGACAGTGCGGAACAGGTATCCTTTGCCGCGTATCGACGATTTGTTCGATCAGCTTCAGGGGGCAGGGTACTTTTCGAGGATCGATTTACGATCGGGCTATCATCAGCTGCGGGTTCGACAGGAGGACATTCCCCGGACAGCCTTCCGTACGCGCTACGGCCATTACGAGTTTTTGGTGATGTCGTTCGGACTCACCAATGCGCCAGCAGCCTTCATGGATTTGATGAACCGTATTTTCCGGCCTTATTTGGATCTGTTCATCATAGTCTTCATTGACGATATCTTGGTGTATTCCCGGAGTAGTGAGGAGCATGAGCAGCACCTGCGGGTTACATTGCAGACATTGAGGGAGCACCAGCTTTATGCGAAATTCTCCAAGTGTGCTTTTTGGCTGGACAGCGTAGATTTCTTGGGGCACGTGATTTCACGAGACGGTATATGTGTAGACCCGAGGAAGATCTAGGCCGTTCAGCGTTGGCCCAGACCTACATCGGTGACGGAGATTCGCAGCTTTTTGGGATTGGCCGGTTACTACAGGCGTTTTGTGCAGGACTTCTCCCGTATTGCTACACCGTTGACCGGGTTGACCCGGAAGGGAGTTCCCTTCGAATGGACAGAGGAGTGCGAGCACAGTTTTCAGCAGCTGCGGACTCGGCTAACGACGGCACCGGTGTTATCTTTACCTTCCGGATCGGGCGGATTTGTGGTCTTTTGTGATGCCTCTCGAGTGGGGCTAGGGTGCGTTTTGATGCAGCACGACAGGGTGATCGCGTATGCTTCGCGACAATTGAAGAGACATGAACAAAACTACCCCACTCATGACTTGGAGATGGCTGCAGTGGTCTTCGCACTTAAGATCTGGCGACATTATCTCTACGGCGAGTCATGCCAGATATTCACGGATCACAAGAGTCTGAAATACATTTTCCAGCAGCGGGACCTGAACCTTCGGCAGCGTCGATGGATGGAGTTAGTGAAGGATTACGACTGCGAGATCTTATATCACCCGGGCAAGGCAATTGTGGTGGCGGATGCTTTGAGCAGGAGGCCCGGGAGTAGCCTATCTTGTTTGAGCGCAGTACAAGAGCAGTCATCCGCAGATTGGCAGATATTATGCAACAGCCGGGTACAGTTCGAGTTCACGCCGATTGGAGGGCAGATAGCGCATGTCCGTGCACGACCACAGTTGATCGATCGTATACGTGAGGCACAGCTCAGTGATGACCGATGTTCAGAGATCATGGCACAGATTGGACAGGGCAGATTTTCCGAGTTCGTGATCGATGATCAGGGGATACTACGGTTTGGAGTCAGACTGTGCGTACCAGATGCTGAGGGACTGAGGCGCGCGATTCTTGAGGAGGCACATCGATCGGTGTACAGCGTCCATCCCGGTTCCACCAAGATGTATCATGATATGAGAGATGTTTATTGGTGGGACGGAATGAAGAGGGACATTGCAGATTTTGTGACGAGATGCCTGACTTGTCAGCAAGTCAAGGCTGAGCACCAGAGGCCCGCGGGAGAGCTACAGCCGCTACCCATTCCGGAGTGGAAGTGGGAGCAGATTTCGATGGATTTCGTGGTGCGTCTACCCAGGACTAGTCGGGGGTATGACTCCATCTGGGTGATCGTGGATCGTTTAACGAAAGCGGCTCACTTCTTACCGGTGAAGACGACTTTCGGATTTACTCAGTATGCCCAGATCTACATTGACGAGATAGTGCGACTACATGGAGTCCCGACGTGCATTGTGTCCGACAGAGGCACCCAGTTTACTAGTAGACTATGGCAGAGGCTTCAGGAGGCTTTGGGCACTCGCTTGAGTTTCAGCACAGCATTTCATCCGCAGACCGACGGACAGTCAGAGCGGACCATTCAGACTCTCGAGGACATGCTCAGAGCTTGTGTACTAGATTTCGGAGGTAGCTGGGATCATCATTTGCCCTTGGTAGAGTTCTCCTACAATAACAGCTACCAGGAGACCATTCAGATGGCACCTTTTGAGGCTCTTTATGGGAGGAGATGCAGGTCGCCCACTTGTTGGACAGAGCTCAGTGAGGGCAGTATCTTAGGGCCACAGATCGTTGAGGAGACGACCGCGAAGATCCAGTTGATTCGCGATAGGATGAGAGCAGCGCAGAGTAGGCAGAGAGCTTATGCAGACCGTCGACGACGCAGACTTGAGTTTTCTGTTGGTGACCATGTTTTCTTGAGGGTCTCCCCAATGAAAGGTGTGATGAGGTTTGGGAAGAAGGGGAAGCTCAGTCCCAGATACGTGGGCCCCTTCGAGATCCTCGAGCGGGTTGGTGCAGTAGCTTACCGTTTAGCCCTTCCGCCCAGCTTTCCAGATGTGCACCCCGTATTCCATGTCTCGATGCTCCGCAGATATCTTCATGATCCTTCGCATGCGATTCAGCATCCGACGATCCAGCTTGAGCGTGACCTTTCCTATGCAGAGCAGCCGGTGATGATCTTGGATCGACAAGTGAAGAGATTGAGATCGAAGGACATTCCATCAGTTAAGGTACTTTGGCGTGGTCAGAACCGTGAGGAGGTCACTTGGGAGACCGAAAGCGAGATGATGAAGACGTATCCCCATCTTTTTCATGGTGCGTGTAGTTAGATTTTTGAAATTCGGGGACGAATTTCTTTAAGGGGGAGAGATTGTAACACCTTAGGATAAGGGTTAGTGAATAATTATAATTAAATAATGGTTTTTAATAAAAAAGTTTACCAAACTGTGTTTTAAATATTTTTCCTAATTTAATAAATATTTTTCCAAAATTTTCCTAGGCTTGCACACACATGTGCATGTAAACTAGGGTTTTTAAATTTAGTAAATACCATAATTATTAACCATGGTGGGTTAATTGTAGGATTAATTCTTTTGGGTTATAAGTGAGTTTAATTAATTAGTTAAAAGGTTACTTTAATTTGAATTAGTTTTCTTTTGTGTGTTGACTTGTGAGAGAGAGGGAGTAGGCATCATGGCTCAAGCCATGCTTGCATTAAATGAAGAGAGAGAGAGAGGAGGGTGACTTTTGAGTGAGGAATTATTGTGGCTCTCAACTCCCCTTTGTTTTATTTTTCTTTCTCTCACACTCTCACACTCACACACACACACTTACCTCTTCCCCAGCTCCAGAACCTGCACCAAGAAGCAGCAGCAGCAAGCACTCAGCAGCAACAGTAGCAGGCAGTGGCAGCAGCAGCAGTGAGCAGTAGCAGCTCCAGCACCAAGTGCAGCCCCTTCTCTTCACTTCTTCACCTTCTTGCAGCTCCCTAGGGTTAAGTATGAGGTTCGCAGGCCAGTGAGATGGACGCTGCGAAGAAGGGCAAGCAGGTGGTTGGATACACTTAGCGCGAGACACAGTGAGTAGATTTCACATCTACGGGGATATCGCCCGCATGGCGTTATGCGTCAGGGCTGATAGGACCTTATTGTTATCTATTGCATATACCATACCATGGATTGTCATCACATATTGCATTCCCTGCCATCTTTATATATTGCTTAGAACTGATAGAACTGCCATGATCATACTGTTGTATATTGTTGTAGCTCATATATATATGACATGAATAGAATTTCATACTTGATACCTATATCACATTGGATCGTTGCATTGTAGCTCATTTTTCTGTGACATGACTAGATATACATACTTGATGCACATATCACATCACAATTACTTGTATTACTGGTTGAGATTTCTTGTGATTTCTGGATTTGGGAACCGTGGCCCTTTTCAAATAAGTAATCATTTAAAAACCCGGTTCCCTTGATATGATGTTTTGGGGCGTCGCCCCTTGTTTTCTCGGTGCTAGAGGCATGTACTGAGAGAGGGCTGACCCGGAATGACGGATGCCCGATGGATTGATATAGGGCTGACCCGGAATGACGGATGCCCGATGTATTGAGAGAGGGATGACCCGGACTGACGGATTCCCGATATATACCTTGTGAGAGGGCTGACCCGGAATGACGGATGCCCGATACAGGATGTTTTACGTGTCGATGCTAGACACGAGTATTTATGATATTGGGGTGCCGATGTTGGGCACTCGGGATTTTCAGGGATATACAGGATATGAGGGCCGATGGAGTACCGGCGTTTGGGATGTTGGGATTTGTGATGCATACATACATATGTAGTCCACCTCGATACTTCATGTAGATACTATATTCCCATGCTCAGCATTCATTATCACATCTCATCCTGTAGTTATATCACCTGATAGAGGACTTGCATTATTATTATGCATACTGCTTACATCGCATTGATATCATCTGCTGACATTTGTTAGAGTAGCGCTGTACGTGCATGCTCGCGATTACCTTTATATGTAATCTCTATTCACGAGTTGGCAACTCACCCCCGTTGTGCCACAGTATTTGCAGGTTGCCCTTGGGAGTAGTCACGGCTGGCGGTTACCGCATCTTTTGGTACAGATACCCTTTTTTAGCAGAGATAGCCTTTTGCTGATAGGTGGGTTTTGTACGGTATCTGTTATCTTTCAGTTGTATATTGATGTATCTAGTACTCTCCATCTACTTTCTGTATTGACTTAGAGACAGTTGAGAGGACGATATGTATAATTTTATATTCTGGTGTCGAGCTCGCATGTGAGCCGACTTTACTTTATGCAGTCTCATCCTTTATGATATTGTCCTTGTTTTACTTTGTATTCTTCGCTACGGCGTCGTATATCTTATTGTGATGCTTCATTCATTTTACTCGTCATTTCTGTTCACCTTGTTTCTATCCGACTGGCGGGGCAAATGTTTTAAAAAGGGAAATGTTACCAAAATTATAAAACTTATAACTTTTGAACTTAAAAAGGATTTCTACTAAATAAATGGAAGTTTTCCAGACAGGTACGATTGTTTTTACAAAATGTTTTAAAATCACTCTATATTTATTGGTTTTGATTTCTGGGTTCGGCTTACTTAGCCGCGTTGCGCCTGTAGACGTTGCGTGGTTAAGTGCCGGTCACGAGTCGAATTCTCGGGTCGTGACATTTTTTTACTTGTTTTCTTTTCTTTTCTTCTTTTTCTTCTTTTATGGTTTAGATCTCTGGGCTTCGGCTTACTTAGGTCACGTGGCGCCTCTAGACGCTTCGTAATCTAAGTGCCGGTCACGTTCCGTACTTTCGGGTCGTGACACATGCAAGCATGAATAATGAGTGATGATTAAAAACAATATCATCACAAACAAAAACAAACACTCCAAAACAACCATGATGACTCCAAATGGTCAAGCCATCATGAAGAGATCAAGAAGTCAATGTCAATGGAGCGACCATCATGATCCAACCAAAATGCAAAAGACCCCCTTCCACAAATGCCTATTTGCAACAATGCAAATAAGCCCTCCTCCACCAATCTTCGGCCAATGAACGATACAAAGGAAATTGGCCGAAACGGAAAGCAAACTGGCAACTCCAGAAAACTGGTCCCGTAATAAATTACAGGAAAACCCCGATACTGTGCATACACACCCGCATTTGTATTCCGACCGAAATACAAATGCAATGAGACAAAATCTACACTGTACTATACTAGGATCCGGCTTATACCAAAGCCGGCTAGTACTATCCGTTCGATCCTGATCCGTGCAATACCGCACGTATCTGATCGAACCCTGCCATATATCCATACGGCCTATAGTACAAACTGTCCGATCCTGATCCGTGCAATACCGCACGTATCTGATCGGACCTTTCCATATCTCCATACGGCCTCTACAACTTTTCGCCCGAAAGCTGAGTAACTGAATGTGGGGGACTCTAAAGACTCGTCAACACCTTGGTTGTGGATTTAACCACTAGCACGTCAGAGGTATAAGCCAATACGTAACGGGCTACCAGGTACTGACTAAAAGGGATGTCTGTGAGCGAACTCAGCCTGACAACCCTACTGAGCCTGTCAGTGACAATATCCGTACAGTCCGGTCCGTTCGTCTATGAGTATCGCATGGCGGGCCTAGGGGGTTGGTAAAAGTCAGACCCCCAAAAGCGGTACAAGTCGTGTCAGAGTGTAGCCCAGAACACCCTGAGATACTACTGGAATACCTACCAGTAAATCTCCTTGCCTCGGCCGAGGGCTTCGTGTAATGGCTCTCCTAGACACAGCGCGACCTCACCCCCAATACCGGGAGAGACGAACCCCTGAAGATACGCTCACTGCCTCCATGTGGCTCGGGACTGTACCCAACTAAAACCTGTTTGCACGACTCCTTTGAGCCGTGGTAGGGTAGTAATCAAAGTACAGTGGGAACTCACACGAGACAAATGACGATCCCCAGGTCGATGAACTAACGTGCACACATGTCACCAGGGAACTGCCATCTGACGTCGGGTATATGACCAACTAGCATGTTCCCGGCGAGTCCTGTCCGGTGTACTCATAACCCAATGAGCACCTGTATACATCTTAGGTGATCCAACTAACACCAGTGGCTTGTGAGACCGGCCACCACCCCTCGTCGGGGTCTCGACTGTATACACTAGTCTACTCTGGAGTATCGATGCCCTGTCTCGAAACTCACACGACTAGGGACCATTTAAGGATATGCTTATAGACCCCCAGCTCCCACTTATATGATCGCCCTCATACTACTGGTGGTCAAGCAAGAATCCTAGGGGCTCTATCAACGTGTAATAGCAACTTGTCAGGTCACCTAAAGCAGTACACGATGATAAAGGTAAACCAGATAGCATACTATCATCTTGAGTAAGACTGTCCTACCGGGATAGGTCCTCCATCAATCATTGCAATCACGTACCTGTGACCTAATAATTGACTCTGAGGGCACTATCTCCAACAATCTCCCACTTGCACTCAAGGCTAATTATTGCGATGTCGCATACTCACAGCCCGTGTGATACCGAACACCCAACTCCTCTACTAGTCAATCTCACAAAGCTCGTTTGCGAAACTATTGCGTTCGAGGAATAGCCTCAGTGAGTGGATCCGCTTTGTTGTTTCTTTCTATGTCTCTCTATATCTCAAGTTCGCGGAGAAAGCCATCTCCCGAAAAGAGTAATACCTGTCTTAGAATGTGTCTGGATGTCTGATGGGACCTAGCTCATAAATGAACTCCAAATCCAAACTTCTTAGACTGTATCGTCAACTGAACTTAATCAGTATCCTGCGCCATGCCTCCCTCAGTATTGCCTTGGACCACCTGTCCAAAATACTGCCCCTCATCAGAAGGAAAAACTATAACTCTGACAACCTCCTTGTCGTCCGGGTCACCTTGGAAGCCTGGAATGATAACTGTCTCCCGAATGAGGCTGTCGTTATCATATCCTTAGAACATTCACTTATGTTCTAAAACTGCTTCCGACTGTTTCTCCAGGATTGGATTAAATGTCAACTTATTGCATCTAGTGCAAGAACAACATCTGGTGTGGTACTTGACATCTCATGATTGACTCAATTGCCTAAGCAAGTGATCTGTCAATCATGCACATCCCTCTCTACTTTAGTCTATAAGACACCTTTAGAGAGGGTGACTTCATCACCTGCAGGTACACTACCGTGCCAGGAGTCGTCCATTCTAAATACTCTTAGAATGCTGTTTAAGTACCCCGATTGGAAAACCACCCAAATCTAGATCTAAAACCATAGATCTAGTAACCAGTATGTCTGATACAAAATCCATTTCCCATATAGAGAAAACACTGTGTGACGACCAAAGTATAACCGATTGTAGTATAAGAGTTTCTTTTCCTACTCTGTGTATGTCATCTAAATACCAGGACATCACACCCTACTACCTTCTCAACAGATCCATCCCTCATTCTGATGAAGTCAAAGCTATGACTGTCACGTCAGACATAGATGATCTATCTCCGCTATATCTGCTTTAGTCTATAAATAGACATAAGCTACCTGTCCACCAATGCTTTCGCTGCTCCCACTGACTACGACAACCCTCTGGCAGAGTCATATACACGTGCACTTCTGAAGCGAGTTCAGAATGACGCTATACTCATTCTCCTGCCGGGTCTCACAGTCTGGAACAACAGCAATGGCAAGTGTGGGTAAACAAGAACTTCCTTGTCACCGTCCTTGAGGCTACCGGAGCACCTCTCGGGTGCCTGAAGTTACCCACCTCATCTGCGGAGTGGCCAAATGGAATGTCAAACTGGATTGAATCTTTAGGTTCCTATCAAATCTTCAGTAATCGTTTGTGGTTCTGGAATCACTTCCAGTTCTACCATACTCCCACTACTGTTTTCTGAAAAAATCCATTTTTATTAAAACTGTGGCGAGTCTAGAACAATATCGCTATTGTCCATCCAGATGGTAGAAAATCAACCCGCGTCATAGCCTGGGTCAACCCACAAACTGCCATTACAGAAACATGCCTTGAGTTATCCAGAGTCTGGTTTTAAGCATAAGCCAGACAACTCCCCGTACCTTAACAACGTTAAGATATGAACTGTTCTATATCCAATATAGAAACAGAGGCACTGATTTAATTGAACCAGATTCAAATCATGCAGCTGTCCCCAGTGCATGTCAACTAAATGGAAGGAGGCCGATCAGCGTTACTCAACTTAGGAATGCTTCCAATTATGAGTAACCTGAAAGAGAAGCAAGTTCTCTTAACCATTACTATCAACTGAATACCATACACAAGTATCTACATCTTCGATCACTTTGAAGAATCCCGATACTTGCTACTCCTGGTTCTCTACTCTATTCAAATACCTATAACTTCTCAAAATTCGGACCCTGTGTTTCCACGAAACACCTGTCTAAAATCTAGAGAAGTCATAAGTAAACCGAATATAGTACGAGGACCAACCCCTTTGTCTTTATGGACCCTGGACAACATACAATACTCTGTATAAGTCCCTTGAGTCTGATAACTCATTCACTGTGTGTCGTAGGTTGAAAACTGTACTTATGGTTAAGAAGAATTACACCGCTGTTTAATGCTCCTTACCTAACCATCCACTGATATAGGTAAATGTCGTAGACATAATTTCAGAAAGGTATATCTCACTCTATGAAAATAGACGTACAGATATATCAATTTGAAATTGGTGCATAACAGCGGATATTCAAAACCAAAAATTTGCCGACCGGCAAACAACCCAGGTGACTTCCTCAAATATCACTGATTACAACGAATCCCGATATAATGAGGATGATCACCCAATTCCCAATAACCTACTCCCACTCATCATCTGTAAAACCATACAGATGTGAGAATCGTACCTGGTAAATACATACCCTGGAGTAAGTATCTAATCGGGAAATCAGTTTTCTTTTAACAGTACACAGTGAGACTGAAACATTGCAATGTTTCGATGGGGTATCCCGGTATTCCTAGTAATGCCTCTTCCAGATTCACGACTGTAACCGTACAGTTCTTCTCCACCTCTCCAAATCCCTTCATATGTCTTTAGTCTTTACCTTCTGTATACCCCTTAGGCCAAATGGTTTTCTTCCTTCCCTACCGTTCGGCACCAGCCTATGGTTTGGAAGAAGACTATCCAATAAGCATAAAGGGTGTACTGTCCTAATCCTAGGAGCACTCGCAATGAGAGAAGGTGAAGATAAAAGACACCTGAATAAATCTTATTCCTATTTCTCCTGGACCAGAATCCATCCTCGAACTGGAACGAGTTCCTTTCGAGTTCGTATATAACCATACGATGGAGTATCCAATAAACTGTGGATCTTCGTAGTGATACGGAGTGTCCTGGAGAAATACAAAGGTGATTTAGGATTGGCGAAGGAGTACTTGGTTTGGTCGTGAATAGCAGTCACAATTTACTTTGCCCTCTTACTAATCCCTTGCTTTGTCTGAACTTAATACCTTCTGCACACCATCGTTATGCTAATTGGTTTTCTTCATTCCCCACCGGTCGGCACCTGCCTATGGTTTGGAAGAAGACTATCCAATTTGCGTAATAGGTGTACTATCTCCTAAACCAAGGAGTACTCACAACTTGAGAGAAGGTAAAGGAAAAGACAACTGAATAATCCTATCCGTTTTCTCCAGAACCTGAAACCATCCTCGAATAAATTCTTTCGAGTTCGTATCTAACCATACGATGGTTTTGTCCAATGGAAGTGGACGTTCGTAGTAATACGTGGTGTCCTGGAGAAAAGGGTAAAAGTAGGAGTGGCAATGAGGTTTGCAACTCTGACAATCCAAAAACCAGTGTTAAGAAAGTTCGGTCAACTTGGTCACTGAGTCATAGTCTTAGGGTCGGGTCAATGGTCGCTGCCAAAGAGAGAGAGAAAAGAAACACTCAGCGTGCACTCTAACCTAGATCAGAATGGTTACCAATTTATCTAATCTGGAAACCTCCCACTGTACCGTCGAATTCTCCTCCAAACCTGAAAGAAGAATTAGTCGGGAACACCCGAGGAGTAAACTAACTCATCAGCGGGAATCGGGATCCAACTATCATCGCATGATAACGTGACGGAATCCGCTCACGCTATCACACTCCAGAAGGTATGCGCATATCTGGCAAGTTTCAGTACTTTTGAAACTCCCGATGTGATTTTTACCCCATGCTCTTATGACCTTGACTTTGGCCAACAAATCATAAGTCACATGTCAAGTTCTACCCGTCATTCTCCAGGTTAATTTGAATCCACCCGCACAAGCCCTTGACTTTGGCCAACAAGGCTATACGACTGTTCCAAACCAACGCATCTATCTATGCTGCATATGAATAACCAACAGCTACCAAACACTGTGCCTTGACTTTGGCCAACAAACACAGCTTGAATACTATTGACTACCCATATGAAACGACGGAGGGCTACGAATGGTTTCTGGCGAAAACCTTTAACGTAATGAACTTGATATCGTTGAAGGAACGGATAGCTTTTTGAAAATATAGTGACGAAAACCGTTGCTAAAGAGGTCACTCCCGGTGAAGGGATCTCGGCTCTTTCCCCGTAGAATGGGGTGTAGGATATTCCAAATGAATACCGCGATGCAAAGCAAAAGTAATCGGCTATAGTGAAGTTAATGCCCCTGACGCAAACTTCTGTCCAAGGGGTCACTCCCGGTGAAGGGATCTCGGCCCTTGCCTCGTCGACTGAGGAGCAGGATATTCCAACTGAATACCACGGTGCAAAACAAAAGTGAACGTCCTTGCAATAACAGCTTTTTGAAAAGTGTTCCAACAACATCAGATAAGGTTTGTTTTAACTTGCATTGATCCGAATCAACGCAGTCCCATCAATTGATCACACCACAAAGAACGAAAATATACTGATGTATGTATATGCCATCCGCATTCGCCACTGGGTCCCGTCATTACCCGTTAGGTTAGCTAACTAACGACAGAGCGGGGACTGGACTAGCGCGGATGCAAAACATATACTACATCTACTAATATATATACCAATATATTATATTCGCTCAAGGCGTGATAGAAATGCAACATCACAGAAAATGTACAGCATCACGAAAATAATACAGATTATCTGGGATCCCCGGGTTTCACAGAGCCACTACTGAAACCCGACGTTCCCCTAGTCGTGTGGATAGCCTGTGCAATGAAATCCTAGACCCCTACGGGCGCGGCAAGTTACCCGCCAAAACCTGAAGCGAGGCAGCCCCCTTCAGCACCGTGAATGGACCACCCAGCACTTCACGGAATCCGGCAACTTGGGCACCCCTCCTAGGTCAACCTGTACCCCCTACGAGTGCGGCGAATAGCCCGCCAATCCTAGAGTGAAGCCCCCTCCGTCTCAATGCCATGAGATGCGGGCTTGTTGCCCTCCAGAACCCGGCTATCCGTGCACCCCTCCGCGGGGTAATCCTAGTACAGAAAGTAAAATATACATACAACGGGTACATCGACCGCAACCAGGTCGTGCCCCAAAATAATAATACAATCAGGCAGTGACGGCAGTCCACATGTCGGACGCTCGCCCCGCAATATCAAATGTACATAATACAACCACAACTGTACTAGCATTGCATCCAGGCTATCCCCCACGACCGATCCGCAACATCACAGCAAAAACAGAACATCAACGTGAAAGTCACGTTCGCAAATCCGTCCAACCGGGCTATAGCAGTTAGACAGGATTTACCGATCAAGTGACATTCACGGTCGCAGATATAATGTAAATACTGTGAAATAATGTGTTTAAAATATCCGATCAATCAAATTTTAACAAGTGGGCCCCCAAGCATTACTGTAGCAGATCAGGAAATTCTGGGCCCAATATTAATATTCCAAAACCCCAATTTTCACCCCAGAAAGATACTGTAGAAATTTGGTGCAGGGATCTCCACAGTGTGCGGCGGAAACGCGGCCCAAAGAGGGGTTTGGCCGCGGTTCCGCGCTTCCACAGTGGACTCACCCTGTCGAATTTCTACAGTAGCCTTGTAATCTCCAGTACATCAATTTTATACAACCCGAAAAATTTTTGGAGACCAAAAAATTTCAACAGAAAACTGTCGCTAGCAAAAATGTAGATTTTGGAATTTTGGTCGATCGGAAATGCAAAACACATTAAACCAAGCTAGACTAAGTTAATGGCGAGGCTCTGATACCACTGTAAGTGCACGGCGGCGCCCCGGCCGTCAATCCGACGGCCAAATGCGGAAGCGGTGATAAACTTTAAATTTTACTTTAACTGGCAAACCGCCGCGCACTAATACCCGGATCGAACCATTAATTAGTCCTAGCTAACTATAAGATAGGTAAGAGAAGTATACCGACTGATCCAAGTCCTCCGGTCTTCTCGTCGTCGTCCCGATCTCCTGCGGAAGCTCCAGTCTCCACCTCGTCGCCGGAAGTGCACCACATCGCCTACTTCTTTTACGGGCTCCCACCTCAATGCCGAGGCAACTCGGGAACGAAGCTGGTTAGTCGACGTGCCCAAGATTTGCTGTAGAATGTTGTGTAGAACTTGTGTCTCATTTGGGGTTCATGGAGGTGCCTTTGTGGTGGAGGAAAAAGAACTTGGAGAAAGGTGAGGAAAAATGTGATATGCAAAGAATGAGAGTGACATTTTTCTCACACCCAAAAGAAAGAGAACCCTCTCCCTCACTAGTGGCCGGCCATGCATCAAGGTGGTAGGTGGGAATGGAGTGAAGTTAAGGAAAAGTCAAGGGAGTGGGTGAGCTATCATGCAAGCATGAATAATGAGTGATGATTAAAAACAATATCATCACAAACAAAAACAAACACTCCAAAACAACCATGATGACTCCAAATGGTCAAGCCATCATGAAGAGATCAAGAAGTCAAGGTCAATTGAGCAACCATCATGATCCAACCAAAATGCAAAAGACCCCCTTCCACAAATGCCTATTTGCAACAATGCAAATAAGCCCTCCTCCACCAATCTTCGGCCAATGAACGATACAAAGGAAATTGGCCGAAACGGAAAGCAAACTGGCAACTCCAGAAAACTGGTCCCGTAATAAATTACAGGAAAACCCCGATACTGTGCATACACACCCGCATTTGTATTCCGACCGAAATACAAATGCAATGAGACAAAATCTACACTGTACTATACTAGGATCCGGCTTATACCAAAGCCGGCTAGTACTATCCGTTCGATCCTGATCCGTGCAATACCGCACGTATCTGATCGAACCCTGCCATATATCCATACGGCCTATAGTACAAACTGTCCGATCCTGATCCGTGCAATACCGCACGTATCTGATCGGACCTTGCCATATCTCCATACGGCCTCTACAACTTTTCGCCCGAAAGCTGAGTAACTGAATGTGGGGGACTCTAAAGACTCGTCAACACCTTGGTTGTGGATTTAACCACTAGCACGTCAGAGGTATAAGCCAATACGTAACGGGCTACCAGGTACTGACTAAAAGGGATGTCTGTGAGCGAACTCAGCCTGACAACCCTACTGAGCCTGTCAGTGAAAATATCCGTACAGTCCGGTCCGTTCGTCTATGAGTATCGCATGGCGGGCCTAGGGGGTTGGTAAAAGTCAGACCCCCAAAAGCGGTACAAGTCGTGTCGGAGTGTAGCTCAGAACACCCTGAGATACTACTGGAATACCTACCAGTAAATCTCCTTGCCTCGGCCGAGAGCTTCGTGTAATGGCTCTCCTAGACACAGCGCGACCTCACCCCCAATACCGGGAGAGACGAACCCCTGAAAATACGCTCACTGCCTCCATGTGGCTCGGGACTGTACCCAACTAAAACCTGTTTGCACGACTCCTTTGAGCTGTGGTAGGGTAGTAATCAAAGTACAGTGGGAACTCACACGAGACAAATGACGATCCCCAGGTCGATGAACTAACCTGCACACATGTCACCAGGGAACTGCCATCTGACGTCTGGTATATGACCAACTAGCATGTTCCCGGCGAGTCCTGTCCGGTGTACTCATAACCCAATGGGCACCTATATACATCTTAGGTGATCCAACTAACACCAGTGGCTTGTGAGACCGGCCACCGCCCCTCGTCGGGGTCTCGACTGTATACACTAGTCTACTCTGGAGTATCGATGCCCTGTCTCGAAACTCACACGACTAGGGACCATTTAAGGATATGCTTATAGACCCCCAGCTCCCACTTATATGATCGCCCTCATACTGCTGGTGGTCAAGCAAGAATCCTAGGGGCTCTATCAACGTGTAATAGCAACTTGTCAGGTCACCTAAAACAGTACACGATGATAAAGGTAAACCAGATAGCATACTATCATCTCGAGTAAGACTGTCCTACCGGGATAGGTCCTCCATCAATCATTGCAATCACGTACCTGTGACCTAATAATTGACTCTGAGGGCACTATCTCCAACAGAGTGTGAGCGGGCTTACTTGTCGATCTTCTGATCGCTCAATACCTGGGTGGCCGTTACGTTTAGCAGGCCGCTTGCGGCTTGTGGGTGTTTGATATGATCATCACCTGCTGCCGGCGTATTGACGAGTCTTTAGAGTCCTACACAGAGGTTTCCTGGCTCAAGCGAAACGAAATAGGAGCGCATATGAGATATGTGCAGGACCGAGAATAATACATGTATGTGATACCGTATTTCATTCTCGCGAACAATGTGTCGAATGGTTGTATGCGATATAACCTAGTTATCGAATCAAGGATTGATTCGATAAATCGATACATTGTATATTAGTCGGTTATATGCGATATGACCGGATTGTTAAATCAAGTGTTGATTTAATGATTTAATGCATAATTATATATTTGATATATTGGTTTGTATTAACTAGTATTGGTTCACTTTAAATGGGTTTTCTCACTCGCTTGTGCACATTGTATATGTGATATATTTTTTGTGCACTTGATTGTATCATGTTTGATGATACATGATTGTGTAAAGAGTTAAATCTTAGTTAAGTAAATGGTTAGGGTTTTTACATATTTATTCTTTCATTTATCTTTTAATTTGGATTAAAAGAAATGAGGAAAGAAAAGCAAAAGGGTTGCTTTCAACATGAAGCTTGTTGAAGCTTCATGAAGGTTTGACCAAAGTGACTCTTTTGTCTTCATCTCCTAAACCCTAACCATTCATTTAACCTAAGTTAATTCTCTACACTTTACCATGGTTAATATTATGATAAGAATTCATTTTCTTTTCTTTTTTAATTATCTTATCATAATGATAATCTTCTTCTTCTTCATCTTCTTCCTTGAAGAAAACCTTACTTCATCAATGGTGGATTGATGAAACAAGTGAGAAATCCAATTCTAAAGTCTACCCACTTCCTATTTCTTCATCCTCTACCTCTTGCCAAGTAGTAGAGTGTGTTTTCTTCACAAGTTTCTTGACTTTGTGAAGTGAGAGCTTGATCTAGCGATGCCTCGACGTAGATCATCTTCGGCATGGACATCGATGACCTAGCTCGCCATTTCTCCGACGAAGCCGACGTTAGAGCCCGGGAATACATTTGGACAGCGAGGGGACTTCGTTGCGGAGCTATGGAGGTGGAGCACCGGATCTACAAAGGTTGTATTTCCGTATTCTCTTAGTTAAGTGTTAACTTGTTATCGTTTCGCCTAGAAATCTAGCCAACGATCCATACACTAGGGTTTCTCGGCACCGTATTTTTTGAAATTGGCATGGTTGATGCCTTGTGAGACCTCCTTGGGGTGCATAGGAACCCTACATCTCCCACTTGCACTAAGGCCATGTACTGGCGTATCGAAGACCTATCATCTCGATCAGCCGCTCGAACTGAGTCTGGGGTAAGGCCTTCGTGAGTGGATCAGCAGTGTTATCTTCCGTATTTACTCTCTTCACCTCGATCTCCCGGCGATCAACGATCTCCCTGATCAGGTGGTACCGCCTCAAAATATGCCTGGACTTCTGATGGGACCTGGGTTCCTTCGCTAAAGTTATAGCGCCGTTGTTGTCACAATACAGCGGTATTGGATCAACACTGGTAGGAACCACCTGAAGTTCCGTGAGGAACTTCTTCATCCAGACAGCTTCCTTTGCGGCATCGCAAGCAGCTATATACTCCGCTTCCATAGTTGAGTCAGCAACGGTTTCCTTCTTGGAACTCTTCCAGCAAACCGCCCCTCCATTGAGGGTAAAGACATAACCCGATATGGACTTGGAGTCATCCTTATCACTCTGGAAGCTGGAGTCAGCAAAGGCCTCAAGCTGGAGGTCTTTTCCGCCATACACCAAGAACATCTCCTTAGTCCTTCTCAGGTACTTGAGAATGTTCTTTACTGCTATCCAGTGTTTCTCCCCTGGGTTCGATTGATACCGGCTTACAACGCTCAATGCGTATGCTACATCTGGTCTGGTACACAATATCGCATACATAATAGAGCCTACCGCAGATGCGTAGGGTATTGATGACATGCGAGCCCTTTCCAAATCAGTCTTGGGAGACATCTCTTTGGAGAGGGTAATTCCGTGACAAGCCGGTAGATTACCGCACTTGGAATCTTCCATACTGAATCGTTTCAGTATGGTGTCGATGTACCTTGACTGTGAAAGTCCCAACATCCTCTTAGATCTATCACGATAGATCTGGATCCCCAGAATATAGTTGGCATCGCCCAGGTCCTTCATGGAGAACCTCTGCGACAAGAATCCTTTGACTGACTGTAGCATAGGAATATCATTTCCTATTAGGAGAATGTCATCGACGTACAAGACGAGGAATACCACATTTCTCCCTACAATCTTACTGTAAATGCATGGTTCATCTGGGTTTTTGACAAAGTCGAATTCTTTGACAGTATCATCAAAGCAGATGTTCCAACTCCGCGATGCCTGCTTGAGTCCATAGATGGACTTGAGCAATTTGCACACTTTACCGCTGCTCCCACTCTGAATGAATCCCTCTGGCTGATCCATATAGACGCACTCTTCCAAATTTCCATTTAGAAAAGCCGTCTTTACGTCCATCTGCCAGATTTCATAATCGTGGAAGGCAGCAATGGCAAGAAGGATCCGAATGGATTTAAGCATGGCTACCGGAGAAAAGGTCTCGTCATAGTCCAAACCAGGTCTTTGACGAAAACCCTTTGCAACGAGCCTAGCTTTATAGGTTTCAACCTGCCCATCTACACCAATCTTCTTTCTGAAGATCCATTTGCAGCCTACGGGTTTTACCCCTTCTGGAGCAAAGTCCAAAGTCCAAACTTTGTTGGTGTACATGGACTCCATCTCGGTCCGTATTGCATCCAGCCATTTTACCGAATCACCGCTCTGAATGGCTTGCTGGAAGCTAGTAGGCTCACCATAATCCATGGCGCAATCCTCTCTATCCCCGTCTATGAGAAAACCGTAGTATCTCTCGGGCGGATGAGACTGCCTACTACTCTTGCGGAGTGGCGCAGGAATATCCGGTTCTCCTGAAACTACTGTCTCTTCCAAGCTTTCAGTAATAGCTTGTGGTTCTGGAATTTCTTCCAGTTCTATTGCGCTCCCACTTATTCCTTTTTCTAAAAACTGATGTTCCAGAAAGTGGGCATGACGAGAAACAAAAACCTTTTGTTCCTCTGCGTAATAGAAAAAATACCCCCTGGAGTTCTTTGGGTATCCCACAAACTTACACAGTACTGAGCGTGCCTCGAGTTTGTCCGCATGCTGCTTTTTAACAAAAGCTGGATATCCCCATGTCTTTAGGTACTTAAGACAGGGTTTCTGCCCACTCCACATTTGATATGGGGTGGTAGGCACAGTCTTGGTTGGAGCCTTGTTCAAGAGATATGCAGCTGTTTCTAGTGCATAACCCCAGAAAGATCGCGGTAACTCAGCCTTACTCATCATGGAACGAACCATATCCAATAGGGTTCGATTCCTTCTTTCCGATACACCGTTGTGTTGTGGTGTGTATGGAGGAGTACGCTGAGAAAGAATTCCATTCTCTTTTAAGTAGTCCAGAAACTCGGCACTCAAGTATTCTCCACCTCGATCAGATCTTAGTGTCTTAATATTTTTGCCTATTTGTTTTTCAACTTCATTCTTGTATTCCCGAAATTTCTCAAAGGCCTCGGATTTGTGCTTCATCAAGAAGACATGTCCATACCTAGAGAAATCATCTGTGAAAGTAATGAAGTATGAATAACCGTTTCGCGCATGTGTAGACATTAGACCACACACATCACTGTGTATGAGTCCCAAGAGCTCGCTCGCTCTTACTCCGTGTCCAGTGAACGGAGTCTTTGTCATCTTTCCCATGAGACAAGATTCACAAGTGGCATAAGACTGGTACTCGAACGGATCCAAGTATCCTTCTTTATGTAACTTAGTCAACCGTGTCTCATTGATATGACCCAGTCTACAATGCCATAAGAAAGCCTGATTTAATTCTGGAGACTTTCTTTTTAGTGTGTTCTGGACACTGAATATCTGAGCTTGATTCAATACGTATATACCGTTATTTAATGTACCTGACCCAATCAGTACTTGATTTAGGTGGATGTTTACTACATCGCTTACAAAAGTAAAATCATATCCTTCCTTAGAAAGTAAGGATACAGATATGATATTACAAGTCGCACCTGGTACATACAAACAGTCACGCAGAATCAATATCTGCCCAGTTGTCAGTCCAAGGTGATATTCCCCTACGGATACAGCATCCATGCTCATTCCGTTAGCAACCCTGATAGTCATATCACCTTTCCTGATAACCCTACGGTTTCTCAGAGCCTGTAACGAATTACAGATATGAGATCCTGATTCGGTATCCAATACCCAGGAAGTAGGGTTAACTGACATACAGTTCTCAATTACTAACACACTCGAAGCCGAAGCCACAACATGCTTCGAATTCTGGCTACTGGCTTTGCAAGCCCTGCAATCTTTCTGCCAATGTTCATTCCCGTTACAATAGGAACGTCCCTCTTTTACTACATCCAGTCCTGAAACTTTTGCCCTTGCTTTTCCTTCTTCTTCCCTGGTTTCCTTCAGGGTATAAGCAGAGGGCAGGGACAGTAGAATTAAGTCAGTACTTGACCCATTCTCCAACGTGGTCTCCAGGTCCGTGAGCTCAAAATAGCTAGTCTCTGTAAGGACGTTGTCCCCTACAGATGATCCGACAGCCAACCTCGCTTGAAGCAATTCGTTCGAGGTCTCATATCTTGCGATACCAGATTGCTCTCCATATAAATCTTTATTATGGAGGAAGATAGAAACTGAGTCCATCTTCTCGTGCTGCCCCTGGTATGCACCATCAACTGAGGCTAACACGAGGCACTTGGCTTTCGCACAATCCTTTTCCGATGTCCTGCGGATGTAAATATCCGTGACAGGGGAAACTGGACCTGAGACGGTAGGGGTTTGATTAGTTAAGAGGTGTCCCAGCTTGTCATGGGAAATGGACAGACCTTTGCCAGTCATAACAGTCAGATTCAGTCATTTTATTATCTAGATGTAACCTAGGTGCGGTCATTGGGTCGCTGCAATTAAGAGAGAGAGAAGAAAACACTCAGCATGATGCTCTTGCAAGTTTAGAGTGGTTTTTAATTTGTCTAAACAGGATGGCTCCCACTGTCTCTCGAATCCCTCCTCAAACCAAAAAGGAAGAATTAGTCAGGATCAATCTCACCGTACAATTCTTGCTTAACCGTTCAGCCAGGCTGGTGTCGGTACTTCGAGGGAGGTTTTCCAACGCTTTCACGAAGTTCCTTAATTAAATAACCTCTTTTCCCTGTGGGCGTAGCCCCGCTAACACCTTTCTAGACACCTACTTAGTTTATAGCATTGATCGTTAAGTGAGAAATTTCCCGAGGAGTAGCATATACTCACAGTAGGATCGGGATCCAAATATCATCGCGTGAAGAAACTGAAGGAATCCTACCAGAATCATCACACTCCAAATGGTATGCAACACTAGCAAGTTTCAGTACTTATGAAACTCCCGATGTGGATTTTTGCCCCATGCTCTTATGACCTTGACGAAGGCCAAAATATCATAAGTCACATGTCAAGTTCTACCCGTCATTATCCAGGTTAATTTGAACCCACCCGTACATACCCTTGACGAAGGCCAAAATGGTAGTACGACTGTCCCAAACCAACGCATCTATCTATGCTACAGATAAACATTCAGCAGCTACCAATCACTATGCCTTGGCGAAGGTCAAAATACATAGCTTGAATACTACTGAATATTTAACTGAAACGACGGAGGGCTACGAATGGTTTTGGCGAAACCGTGAACGTAGTGAACTTGATATAATCGATGGAACCATGATAGCTTTTAAAAGGAGTGGCTCAAACTCCGCATTTAAAAGTTGGTTTTGAAAAGAACTGAGTGGTTTTTCGAAAGTGTTCCAACGACTTTTACTTGGTTTATTTTTCTTGCATTAGTTCTTTTAATGCGTGATATTCTTGCATTAGTTCTTTTAATGCGTCCCATCATTTAATCCTACCATTGCAGAAAACAACCAAAATATGACGTACGCTTATACCATTCGCATTCGCCACGGGGCCCCGTCATTACCCGTTAGGTTACTTAACTAACGACAGAGCGGGGGCTGGGCTAGCGCGGCTGTAAAACATAAGCAACGCCTAAATAATATCATATATAGATATATTGCAATGATAGCCATTTCAGATCACAGATGAACACATTGGATATACTAGGAACCCGCAATTCGTACGAGTCTGTAATGAAAAGTAGATTACACGGTCGTGGTGAATAGCCAATACCCCACCCAAGACCCCTACGGATGCGGCAAACTACCCGCCAAGTACCCGAAACGAAGCAACCTTCCTCAACTCCGTGAGTAGGCCACTCGGCACTTCGGCATACCCGGTAGTTTGTGCACCCCCTCCATGGGTCTATCCTAGGAGCAAAAACAGTAAAAAGAAATTATACAATGACGGCTATAACCCCGACCCGGTTGTGCGGCCATACAAATAATTATTACATCAATTTACAAATTTACATGAATTGAAAGAAAAAAAAACTCTCGTCTCACAACCCCCGGCTATTCACCCGCGACAATCCAATGAATTCATATACACATTCCAATGACATTACAGATCACAGATTTGTATAACCCCCACTAATCGACATATAGCGATTAGTAGACGTTCAATACAAATATCACATCACAGAAAAACCCGTCAACTTAAGTCTTTTAGAAGTTCGATCAAAAATACGGATTTTCAGGTCCCAAACACAAAATTTTCGTTCTGGAAAATCTGGGCAGAAAATACATATTCCAAAAATCCCAAAATACCCCTATGAACAAACTGCAAAAATAAAACCCCACGACCGAGTCAACTCGGCCGCGGTTCCGCGGCGGGAGCAAGCTCCCGCCGCGGAAACGCGGCGCTTTGATCGATTCAGTGGGTCGAATTTTTGTAGTTTCTTCTAAAAACCCTGAGTCGATTTTTGGTATATCTCAAATAATTTTTGCAGCACTTTGAAAATCGACAGAAAGTTTGAAATCCGGGTGTATTTCGTGACTTTTTCTCCGATCGAATTTCTAGTTACTATGCTAACATGTTTGGTAGTGTTTAACCTGGCTCTGATACCACTGTAAGTCCATGCTACCTCTCCCAGTACTTACGGGCTTGCGGAATTTGATGAAAAACGATTTTCTAGAGGCGGTAACATGGACTAAAAACGGATCTTTGTTAAACTATCTACCTAACAACCTAACTATGAGTTGTTAACTACTCGGTTAGGGGGTTATACCTTTCTTTCTTGAACTCCTTCGTTTTCATCTCTTGATGGTGTACGGATTGGCTTCACCCCGTCGTCTCCTTGCGCCGAAGATCGATCCACCCGAAAGCTTCTACCTTTGGCTTCTTCTTCGAACTTTGAAGAAACTAGTTCACTTGGTTTGCTAAACCTTGTGAACTAGAGTGAGTAGAGGAGAGTGTGATGGGATTTTCTCTATGGTTCTTGCTTCTCAACACATGAGACAAGTGAACCATAGACAAGAGAGAGAGTAAGAGGAAGAGGGTGAGAGCAAGAGAATGAGAGAGCTCAAAACCAAGAGAGAGAAAGATAATGAAAGAATGAGCCTCTCTTTTCTCTTTCACCCTCTCATAATCCAAAAGCATCATGAGCCATAATGTTAATCAAGTATTATTATGTGATGGTTCATATCATGTCAAAGGCAATATCATTTCCATGCACTCATTTTGCAAACCACAACAAGCAAGCAAAAGTCTTTGCATGAAAATGACAACCATTGTGATGATGATGGTCAACTAGTCCAACCTAGTCAACCGGTCAACAAAGTCAACAAGTCAACAAAGTCAACCCCTCAACAACCATGTCACTATAATAGTTAATTAATATTATTGCTAATTATATATCATATTCTCATTAGGGTTGAGCAAAAAGTCAATAGTCAACAGTCAATGGTCAACAACCCTAATGAGAATCCTCTGCCTCTGTCTCTCCGTCAACTGTGCATACACACCCGCATCCGCGTTTCGAGGAACACGAATACATACTGGATAAAACCAATCCCAAAACGTACACTAGGATCTGGCTTAAACCAAAGCCCGCTAGTGTTAACTGTGTTAGTTGTATGTATGCCCTAGAGGCCAGTATTGTACAGATGATGTATATTATATTGGATGCTTGGACATATATATAGAGATGACTTTCTTGCTCGATATGATAGTATGCTATCTGGTTACTCTTTATCTTAACATGTACACTAGTCTCTTTATACTGTCTTATAGTTACATGTTGGTAAAGCCCTTAGGATATGTACTTGACTACCTGGACTGTGATGCAGATCATACTAGTGGGGACATGGTAGTCCATAAGTACATCCTTCATGGTCCCTAGTCGTGGGTGTATCGAGACGGGGCATCGATATACCAGTGTAGACTAGCGTATACGCTTCTCGACCCATGAGATGGGCGATGGATGATCCCATATCCATTGGTGTTTGACATCAGAGATGGTGTACGGGTGCTCAGTGGAGACTGGGTACACTGGACGGACTCGACGAGAACTCCCAGATGGTATTATACCTCACGTCAGATGGCAGTTCTCAGGTGACACTTGTACAGGTTAGTCTGTAGACCCGAGATCGTCATAGAGTCTTGTGTGATTCCCACTGTGCTTTGATCTCCACCTTACCACGTCCATGAGGGCGTGCAAAACGGTGGTCTTTGGGTACAGTCCCGAGTCACATGGAGGCAATGAGCGATAGGAGGGGTTTCGTCTCTCCCGGTATTGGGGGTTGATGTTGCGCTGTGCTCGATTGGCCGTAACAGGGAAGTCCCTGGCCAGGGCTGATCAGAGATTTGCTGGTAAGTGTTACCAGTAGTTTCTCGACCCGTTATGAGCCTTACATCGGCACGACTTATCGGTTATTGGGGTCTGACGTATACCACCCCTAGACTTGATATGCGACATATCAGACGAAGAGACCGGACTGTACGGTAAGTGTTACCGGTTGGATTCACAGGGGTATGAGCGGGCTAGCTCGTCGATCTTCTGATCGCTCAATACCCGGATGGCCGTTACGTTTAGCAGACCGCTTGCGGCTTGTGGATGCTTGATATGATCATCATCTGCTACCGGCGTATTGACGAGTCTTTAGAGTCCTACACAGAGGTTTCCTGGTTCAAGCGAAACGAAATCGGAGCGCATATGAGATATGTGCAGGACCGAGAATAATGCGTGTATGTGATACCGTATTCCATTCTCGCGATATATGTATCGAATGGTTATATTCGATATAACCTAGTTATCGAATCGAAGATCGATTCGATAAGCCGATACATTGGATACTAGTCGGTCATGTGCGACATGACCGGATCATTGAATCAAGTGTTGATTTAATGATTTAATGTATAATTATATATTTGATATATTACTTTGCATTAACTAGTATTGGTTCACTTTAAACGGATTTTTCTCACTTGGATTGCACATTGTATATGTGATATACTTTTGTGCATTTTTTTTTTGTATCATGTTTGATGATACTTGATCATATGGTTAAGTGAATAGAATTAAACCATGGTTGTTATGATTATTAGGGTTTTGCATATTTATTTATTCATTTATTTGTTTATTCATTTATTTGGATAAGTTTAAAGAGAATGGTGGCTTTCTTTTGTCATTAGTTGAAGCTTCATGAAGCTTTGACTTCTTTGACCATTCTTGTCTTCTTGCTTAACCCTAACCCACTTAATTCACCATGGTTTATTCTCTACACTTAACCCTAGTTTAAGTTATGATAAGTATTGATTTTCTATTTCTTTTTAATAGAACTCATCATAACCATCTTCATCTTCTTCTTCTTCAAGCTTGCTACTTTAATGGCAACTTGAGATCTAGTGAGAGAAATCCAAATCCAAAGTGAACCCACCTCCTATTTCTTCATCCTCTACCTCTTGCCAAGTGGTTTTGGGTGTTTTCTTCACAAGTTTCACTACTTTGTGAAGTCGGAGCTTGAGCTTGTGCAACCTCGACGTAGATCGTCTTTGACACGAAGCCGACGACCTATTCCGCACGTTTCTCCGATGAAGCCGTCACGAGAGTCCAAGGTTCAAGATGGACAGCGAGAGGACGCCCTCGTGGAGCTAAGGAAGTGGAAATCCGGATCTACAAAGGTTGTAGCATCTAACTTCTTGTTAAATAGTTAACTAGTTTCTTGTTTCGCCTAAACATCTAGTCTAAGATCCGTAGTCTAGGGTTTCTCGGCACCATTTTTTTAAATTGGCATGTTCGATGCCTTGTGAGACCTTACTAGAGTGCCTAGGAACCTTTCACTGGTATCAGAGCCTGGCTAGAGCCTTAGGCGAAGTCTAGACGGAATTTGAACTCCGATCGAACCGAAACCGAACCCCAAAAATTGCTCTCTGTACTTTTTATAAAATCGTGGATTTTTCAAAATTAAAAATATGCAGAAAACTCAGCAGGGAATTCTAAGAATTACGACGCAAATTTTATTCCATGAACAGTGACAAGCGCGGCGGAACCGCGGCCTAAGCCAGCTTAGGCGGCGGTTCCGCGGCGGCTTAATGACGTCATCCCTATATTTTTGCACAGTAACTCTTATTTAACAGTGCTGAGTTCTCTGGTTGTTTTTAATCTTTTTCCATGAGTTGCATTTTCTGGGGTTGCTTTGGAGCTTCAATAGTTCGATCGGATTATCAAATTTCGTCTTTGTGTATTTCCGGATAATTTATAGAATATGTTAAAAAGTTCGATCGGATATAAATACCCAACTTTTCCCCTGTCGGGAAATTTACAAGTGTTGGATTTTTCCGTAGTTTAACGACATTCTAAGTAGTGCAAGTAACGCGATGGACCCTCTAGAAGACAACAAACCTTAACTCGATTATGTGACCGTCTTGAACTGCCCTTTGAACCTTCGGGTTTGGGGGAGTACGGCGTGCCACATGTGAGGCGTTGGCTTGACCCTTCTACGGCTGGACCGTTGGTACTGAGGCACGAACTGAATGTTGCTAGACTTATTTCATGTGTTGGACTGTATCGGGAAAACTTGGGTATTCGACTGTTCGATCGGAAAGTTTAACATTTTCTGTTTATCTGGAATGTGATACAATAATTGGAATTCACAAACAGTTATGTGATAACTGAATGAATGTTATAAATCTAGCGGTTTAGTTTCACTTTATATTGAAAAGTGTTTTCGATAATGAGACTAAAATGCGGGATTTATATCTGTTAGGCATGTGATGTCTAAGTATTTCATTTGATTAGGCATGCGATGTCTAAAGAAGTTGCGGATTCCAATTGTTGTAGTTTTACACTTTCTTTTCTGTGACCGTAAGTGTAGTATGTTCATATCGCCGGTTTCGTTGCTATACGTCAACGACAATTGGGGTATGCATACTTACTTACGTTGATGACATGTGATGTTATGTGTTGCTGGATATGTTATATTGGATCGTCGTGTTCGAATAGCCGGGGGTTTTTATGTGAGATGAGTGTTTTTCATTTTCATTCATGTAAAAACTTGTATGTAATATTCTTTCATTTGGGGCACTTCCAGGTAGCGGAAGATGTCACCCTTTGTATATTATTTACTTTTCCGCATTAGGATAGACCCAAGGAGGGGAGCACAAGTAACCGGGTTCTGGGGTCCAGTGGGAGACCAACTCGAGGAGTCGAGTCCGGGTCTCCTAACCCTAGAATTGGCAGGGTTGCTTGCCGCTCTCGTAGGGGTCTAGGGGTGTGGGATTGGCTATTCATCACGACCGTGGAATCCGTGTTTTATACTGGCTCGTATTGAAAACACGGACGTCCTAGTATATCCAATATTTCATATGTTTATTCTGCTGCGATATCTGTGATGTGATTCTGTGATGGATATAGTATATAGTATATATGATATATTATATAGACGTTACTTATGTTTTACACCCGCGCTAGCCCTGCCCTGCTCTGTCGTTAGTTACTTAACCTAACGGTGCACGAGGGGACATCGAGGCGAATGCGGATGGCATAAGTGTACGTTATATCTATCTGTGATGTTTAGGTATTTAAATGATGGGACTTCATTAATGCGATTAATGAAAGATAAGAAACCTAAGATGTTCTAGAATCAAATTTTAAAATAAAAGGTAGCTACAGTTCTTGTTTTGCATAGCGGTATATATGATATACCCTGCACCTTATTCGATGAGGAAAGGACCGAGATCCCTTCACCGGGAGTGACTCCTTTAGCAATAACTGGCAGATGCTACACACTCGGTTTGGTTTTGATTGCTTTTAAGAGTTTTTGCTTTGCACAGTGATATATATGATATATCCCGCACCTCATTCGACGAGGAAAGGGCCGACGATCCCTTCACCGGGAGTGACCCTTTTAGCAAAACTAGAAAAGCCTCAAAATCATTCCATTTTAAAACTTCATTTGATTCTACAACGATATCAAGTTCATTACGCAATAGGTTTTCAGAAAAACCTGACGTAGCCCTCCGTCATTTCAGATAAGTACTAGTTAGTATTCGTTCTACGTTTGTTGACTATGTTAAGGCGTAGTGTGCGGTAGCTAATTAGTGCTTATCTGTATATGCATATGATGCAGATTGGATTAGGGTAGTCGTGCGACTTTGTTGACTATGTTAAGGGTCGTGCGGGTGGGTTTAATTCAATCAGGAAATGACGGGTTGAACTTGACTAGCACTTATGAATTTTTGACTATGTTAAGGTCATAGAGCTGCTAGGGGCAAAATATTATCGGGAATTTCAAGTGTTGAAATTTGCAATGAGATTGCATACCTTCTATGAGATAGTTGGATCCCGATACCCACTGTGAGTAAGAGTTACTCCTGGGAGAGTTTTACACATTGCAATTAGCCGATCAAGTAGGTGTCTAGAAAGGTGTCAACGGGGTTACGCCTCTGGGAAAACGAGGTTTACAGTAATTAGGTTCGTGCGAAAGCACGGGGGACCTCCCTCAAAGTACCGACACTGGCCTGGCTGAAAGATTGGCGAACTTGTAGTGTGTAATTAATCCCGGCTAGTCTTTCCTTTTAGGGTTTGAAGGAAGATTTGATAAAAAGCAGTGGGAGCCATCCTGATTAGATAAGATAATAACCAATCTGATCTTGCACGAGCTTACGCTAAAGTGTTTTCTTCTCTCTCTCTCCAGGTAGCGACCATTTCATGCATTAATAAAGATAATAATATGGATGTATTGACCGAACCCGCATGTTATACTGTGCTGGGGAACGTTGGTTCCGTTCTTTCTTATAAGAGTTATAGGAATGAACAGGAAATAGGGGAATACCAGGATTCCCATGCCACCCGAATGAAGAAAGTACATGTTGATGCATTTTCTTCGGGTGTGTTCGTTACAGAGAACTGTTTCTCCATTTGCTCTACGTCCTGGGTATTGGATACCGGGTCAGGATCCCATATATGTAATCAGTTACATGGGCTTAGGAAAGGTAGAGAACTTGGAGAAGGTGATAAAGACATTAGAGTTGGAAATGGTGCAATTGTTGCAGCTAAGACTGTCGGGGAATATCACCTTGTATTACCAACTGGTAATACATTGGTTCTGAACGAATGCTATTACATGCCGAACCTGATATGCAACATTATATCGGTTTCTTTGCTAAGTAAAGAAGGATATAATTTTGTATTACAGGACAATGTTATGAACATTTTCCATAACCAAAA
Organism: Agapanthus africanus; assembly: GCA_030015575.1. Classification (NCBI taxonomy): domain Eukaryota; kingdom Viridiplantae; phylum Streptophyta; class Magnoliopsida; order Asparagales; family Amaryllidaceae; genus Agapanthus; species Agapanthus africanus. Next base: position 366,134,948 of record CM057344.1, on the reverse strand, counting down.
GTTGGTTGGATCAGGCACGTTGTGCAATGGCATTTATGTTCTAAACCAATCAACAGTTCTGAGTATAACAAACACACACAAGAGGAAGAGTTCAGAATTGAACGAATCCTTCTTGTGGCATTGTAGACTGGGTCACATCAATACGACACGACTGGCTAAGTTGCATAAAGATGGATATTTGAAACCTTTCGAATTTTCATCTTATGACACTTGCCAGTCATGTCTCAAAGGCAAGATGACCAAAACTCCGTTTACGGGACACGGAGAAAGAGTTACCGAACTCTTGGGACTGATACATAGTGATGTATGTGATCCCATGTCTACACATGCCAGGGATGGTTCTTCGTACTTCATTACATTCACTGACGATCTCTCTAGATTCGGATATGTGTTCCTGATGAAACACAAATCAGAAGCTTTTGAGAAATTTAGAGAATATAAACAAGAAGTCGAGAACCAAACCGGAAAAAGTATTAAAATCCTTCGATCTGATCGAGGAGGTGCATACTTGAGCAATGAATTCCTGGACTTCCTAAAAGAGAATGGGATTCTCTCTCAGCTGACTCCTCCATATACACCACAGCACAACGGTGTATCTGAACGGAGGAACCGCACCCTATTAGATATGGTGCGCTCTATGATGAGCACAGCTGAGTTACCTATTTCCTTCTGGGGATATGCGCTGGAGACAGCAGCATACCTATTGAATCAAGTTCCATCTAAATCTGTACCTACCACACCATATGAGATATGGAGTGGGAAGAGACCATATTTTAAACGAGTTAAAATATGGGGTTGTCCGGCCTATGTCAAAAGACAAAATCCAGACAAACTCGAGGCACGGTCAGTTCTTTGCAAGTTTGTGGGATATCCTAAGAATTCCCAAGGATATTTTTTCTACCATGCTGAAGAACAAAAAGTGTTTGTTTCTCAATATGCCACCTTTTTAGAAAAGGAATTTCTTGAAAAAGAAATTAGTAGCAAAGTGGTAGAGCTGGAAGAGGTTCCAGATACACAAACAGTAACTGAAGATTTAGTGGAACCAGAAGATTCAGTAGCTCCCAATGAACCTCAGCCTCTCCGCCGATCTAGTAGGGTTCCTCGCCAGCCTGAGAGATACTACGGTTTTCTCATTGATGGTGGGAGTGAGGATTGCATCATGGAGGATGATGACCCAACTAGCTTCGAGCAGGCCATCACGAGTGGGGACACAGTGAAATGGCTGGATGCTATGCGGTCTGAGATGGAATCCATGTACACCAACAAAGTATGGACTTTGGACGTTGCTCCTGAAGGGGTAAAACCCATTGGGAGCAAGTGGATCTTCAAGAAGAAACTTGGTGTAGATGGGAAAGTGGAGACTTTCAAAGCTAGACTTGTAGCAAAAGGTTTTCGTCAAAGACCAGGTGTGGACTATGACGAGACCTTTTCTCCAGTGGCTATGCTTAAATCCATCCGGATCATGCTTGCCATCGCTGCTTATCATGATTACGAAATCTGGCAAATGGATGTTAAGACCGCCTTTCTAAATGGTGATTTAGAAGAGTGCGTGTACATGACTCAGCCAGAGGGCTTCGTAGACAGTGGGAGCAGCGGGAAGGTGTGCAAGCTGCTTAAATCCATTTATGGATTAAAGCAAGCATCGCGGAGTTGGAACATCTGCTTTGACGTCGTTATCAAAGAGTTTGATTTCGTCAAAAATCCAGATGAACCTTGTATCTACAAGAAGGTGGCAGAGAGTAAAGTTGTCTTCCTCGTATTGTACGTGGACGACATACTCTTGATAGGAAATGATATTCCTATGCTGCAATCGGTCAAGCTCTTCTTATCACAAAGATTCTCAATGAAAGATCTTGGTGATGCCTCCTGCATATTGGGAATCAGGATCTATAGAGATAGATCCAAACGGATTTTGGGATTGTCCCAATCCAGGTACATTGACACCATACTAAAGAGGTTTAGTATGGAAGAGTCCAAGCGTGGGAACTTGCCCACGATCTCTGGAGTCACTCTCTCCAAAGAGATGTCTCCCAAGACTGATTTAGAGAGAGCTCGCATGCAAGGGATACCCTATGCTTCGGCAGTAGGCTCTATCATGTATACGATGCTATGTACCAGACCCGATGTAGCATACTCACTAAGTGTAGTGAGCAGGTATCAAGCTGATCCTGGAGAGAGTCACTGGACAGCTGTGAAGAGCATTCTCAAGTACTTGCGAAGGACTAGAGATATGTTCTTGGTGTATGGTAACGGAGAGCTCCAAGTGGAGTCCTTTACCGATTCGAGCTTCCAGAGTGATAAGGACGACTCTAAGTCGCAGTCGGGCTTTGTCTTTACCCTTTACGGAGGGGCGGTTAGCTGGAAGAGTTCCAAGCAGGAAACCGTGGCAGACTCGACGATGGAGGCTGAATACATCGCTGCCAACGATGCTGCCAAAGAGGCTGTCTGGATCAAGAAGTTCATTACTGAACTTGGAGTGGTTCCATCCATTGAGCATCCAATACCTTTGTATTGCGATAACAATGGAGCGGTGACTTTGGCCAAGGAACCAGGTCCCATCAGCGGTCCAGGCATATTCTGAGGCGGTATCACCTGATCCGGGAGATAGTTGATCGCCGGGAGATCGAGGTCAGGAGGGTTGACACGAAGAACAACACGGCGGATCCACTCACGAAGGCCATTCCCCAGATACAGTTTGAGAGACTCTTCGGGATGCTCGGTATGAGATACTACAGCAGCTGGCCCTAGTGCAAGTGGGAGATTGTTAGTTGTATGTATGCCCTAGAGGCCAGTATTGTACATATGATGTATATTATATTGGATGCTTGGACATATATATAGAGATGACTTTCTTGCTCGATATGATAGTATGCTATCTGGTTACTCTTTATCTTAACATGTACACTAGTCTCTTTATACTGTCTTATAGTTACATGTTGGTAAAGCCCTTAGGATATGTACTTGACTACCTGGACTGTGATGCAGATCATACTAGTGGGGACATGGTAGTCCATAAGTACATCCTTCATGGTCCCTAATCGTGGGTGTATCGAGACGGGGCATCGATATACCAGTGTAGACTAGCGTATACGCTTCTCGACCCATGAGATGGGCGATGGATGATCCCATATCCATTGGTGTTTGACATCAGAGATGGTGTACGGGTGCTCAGTGGAGACTGGGTACACTGGACGGACTCGCCGAGAACTCCCAGATGGTCTTATACCTCACGTCAGATGGCAGTTCTCAGGTGACACTTGTACAGGTTAGTCTGTAGACCCGAGATCGTCATAGAGTCTTGTGTGATTCCCACTGTGCTTTGATCTCCACCTTACCACGTCCATGAGGGCGTGCAAAACGGTGGTCTTTGGGTACAGTCCCGAGTCACATGGAGGCAATGAGCGATAGGAGGGGTTTCGTCTCTCCCGGTATTGGGGGTTGATGTTGCGCTGTGCTCGATTGGCCGTAACAGGGAAGTCCCTGGCCAGGGCTGATCAGAGATTTGCTGGTAAGTGTTACCAGTAGTTTCTCGACCCGTTATAAGCCTTACATCGGCACAACTTATCGGTTATTGGGGTCTGACGTATACCACCCCTAGACTTGATATGCGACATATCAGACGAAGAGACCGGACTGTACGGTAAGTGTTACCGGTTGGATTCACAGGGGTATGAGCGGGCTAGCTCGTCGATCTTCTGATCGCTCAATACCCGGATGGCCGTTACGTTTAGCAGACCGCTTGTGGCTTGTGGATGCTTGATATGATCATCATCTGCTACTGGCGTATTGACGAGTCTTTAGAGTCCTACACAGAGGTTTCCTGGTTCAAGCGAAACGAAATCGGAGCGCATATGAGATATGTGCAGGACCGAGAATAATGCATGTATGTGATACCGTATTCCATTCTCGCGATATATGTATCGAATGGTTATATTCGATATAACCTAGTTATCGAATCGAAGATCGATTCGATAAGCCGATACATTGGATACTAGTCGGTCATGTGCGACATGACCGGATCATTGAATCAAGTGTTGATTTAATGATTTAATGTATAATTATATATTTGATATATTACTTTGCATTAACTAGTATTGGTTCACTTTAAACGGATTTTTCTCACTTGGATTGCACATTGTATATGTGATATACTTTTGTGCATTTTTTTTTTGTATCATGTTTGATGATACTTGATCATATGGTTAAGTGAATAGAATTAAACCATGGTTGTTATGATTATTAGGGTTTTGCATATTTATTTATTCATTTATTTGTTTATTCATTTATTTGGATAAGTTTAAAGAGAATGGTGGCTTTCTTTTGTCATTAGTTGAAGCTTCATGAAGCTTTGACTTCTTTGACCATTCTTGTCTTCTTGCTTAACCCTAACCCACTTAATTCACCATGGTTTATTCTCTACACTTAACCCTAGTTTAAGTTATGATAAGTATTGATTTTCTATTTCTTTTTAATAGAACTCATCATAACCATCTTCATCTTCTTCTTCTTCAAGCTTGCTACTTTAATGACAACTTGAGATCTAGTGAGAGAAATCCAAATCCAAAGTGAACCCACCTCCTATTTCTTCATCCTCTACCTCTTGCCAAGTGGTTTTGGGTGTTTTCTTCACAAGTTTCACTACTTTGTGAAGTCGGAGCTTGAGCTTGTGCAACCTCGACGTAGATCGTCTTTGACACGAAGCCGACGACCTATTCCGCACGTTTCTCCGATGAAGCCGTCACGAGAGTCCAAGGTTCAAGATAGACAGCGAGAGGACACCCTCGTGGAGCTAAGGAAGTGGAAATCCGGATCTACAAAGGTTGTATCATCTAACTTCTTGTTAAATAGTTAACTAGTTTCTTGTTTCGCCTAAACATCTAGTCTAAGATCCGTAGTCTAGGGTTTCTCGGCACCATTTTTTTAAATTGGCATGTTCGATGCCTTGTGAGACCTTACTAGAGTGCCTAGGAACCTTTCAAACTGTCCGAACACTAAACGTGTACAAGTGCACGGATGTGACTGAACCCTGTCGCAAAACCATGCGACCTGTTGCAAAACCATGCGACCTGTCGCAAAACCATGCGACCTCTACTCTTTTGCCTAAAGGCGAATAGCTTTCTGTGTGGGACTCTAAAGACTTGACACTACGCTGGCAGTGGGTTTAACCACAGACCGCAAGCGGCACTAGCTGTGTGTAACGGTCCCCAGGTAGATGCCGACAAGAAGACTGACGAGGTGAAACCCATCTGAACTCCTACTGAGCCTGAATGTGACAATCTCCGTACAGTCCGGTCTGTTCGTCTGATACATCGCATGGCGGGCCTAGGGGGCGGTAAACGTCAGTCCCTTAATAGCGGTACAAGTCGTGTCGGAGTGAAGCCCAATACACCCTGAGATAACACTGGAAGCCTACCAGTATATCCCGCTTGCCCTGGTCAGGGACTACTCGTGTAATGGCTCTCCTAGACACAGCGCGATGTCAACCCCCAATACCGGGAGAGACGAATCCTGTCTAACCGTCACTGCCTCCAAGTGCTTCGGGACTGCACCCAACTACTACCTGTTTGCACGACTCCTTTGAGCCGTGGTAGGGTAGTAATCAAAGTACAGTGGGAACACACTCGAGGCGAAGTGACAGTGTCAAGTCAGCGGACTAAGCTGTACTGATGTCACCTGGGAACTGATAACTGACGATAGGTATAATACCAACCGGTCAGTTCCCGACGAGTCCTGTCCAGTGTACTCGTAACCCAACGAGCACCCGCATACTATCTCCAGTACACGTACTGACGGCTGTGGGACAGACCGTCTCCCATACTGGGATGAGAAGCGCATGCGCTAGTCTATTCCGGAGTATCGATGCCCTGTCTCGATAGTCCTGCGACTAGGGACCTGCATAAGGATGTGCTTATAGATTACCCAGCCCCCGCTAGTGTGACTGCCATCACAACGCTGGTAATCAAGCAAAGATCCTAAGGGCTCCACTAATGTGTATAGGTGATATACTAAAATAAACACATGTACACATTGAAGTAGAAACAAACCAAGTAGTATACTACCATTTTGAGCAAGATTATTAATACAAGGTGAATATCCCAAGCTTCCATTAAGTAATATACATACTAGTATGATACAGTAATGGCCTCTAGGGCATATACACTAACAACTATATGCTGCTTATCTGCTGCATATGATGCGATTGGATTAGGGTAGTCGTGCGGCTTTGTTGGCTTTCGTCAAGGGTCGTGCGGGTGGGTTTAATTCAATCAAGAAATGTACGGGTTGAACTTGACTAGCGGGCTATGGTTTGTTGGCTTTCGTCAAGGTCATAGCACGTTGGGGCAAAATATTATCGGGAATTTCAAGTGTTGAAATTTGCGATGAGATTGCATACCTTCTATGAGATAGTTGGATCCCGATACCTGCTGCGAGTAAGAGTTGCTCCTGGGAGAGTTTTACACATTACAATTAGCCGATCAAGTAGGTGTCTAGAAAGGTGTCAACGGGGTTACGCCTCTGGGAAAACGAGGTTTACATTAATTAGGTTCGTGCGAAAGCACGGGGGACCTCCCTCAAAGTACCGACACTGGCCTGGCTGAAAGATTGGCGAACTTGTAGTGTGTAATTAATCCCGGCTAGTCTTTCCTTTTAGGGTTTGAAGGAAAATTTGATTAAAACAGTGGGAGCCATCCTGATTAGATAAAATAATAACCAATCTATTCTTGCAAGAGCGCACGCTGAGTGTTTTCTTCTCTCTCTCTCCAGGTAGCGACCATATCACGCCTTAATCAAGATAATAATACGGATGTATTGACCGAACCCGCTTGTTATACTGAGCTGGGGAACGTTGGTCCCGCTCCAACTTATAATAGTTATAAGACAGAGCAGGATATTATTAGTGTATATGCCCTAGAGGCCATTACTGTATCATACTAGTTTGTATATTACTTAATGGAAGCTTGGGATATTCACCTTGTATATACATCTTGCTCAAAATAGTAGTATGCTACTTGATTTGTTTCTGCTTCAATGTGTACATGTGTTTATTTTAGTATATCGCCTATACACATTAGTGGAGCCCTTAGGATCTTTGCTTGATTACCAGCGTTGTGATGGCAGTCACACTAGTGGGGCTGGGTAATCTATTAGCACATCCTTATGCAGGTCCCTGGTCGCAGGACTATCGAGACAGGGCATCGATACTCCGGAGTAGACTAGCGCATGCGCTTCTCATCCCAGTGTGGGAGACGGTCTGTCCCACAGCCGTCGGTACGTCGTACTTGAGATAGTATGCGGGTGCTCGTTGGGTTACGAGTACACTGGACAGGACTCGTCGGGAACTGACTAGTTGGTATTATGCCTATCGTCAGTTATCAGTTCCCAGGTGACATGAGTACAGCTTAGTCCGCTGACTTGACACTGTCACTTCGCCTCGAGTGTGTTCCCACTGTACTTTGATTACTACCCTACCACGGCTCAAAGGAGTCGTGCAAACAGGTGGTAGTTGGGTGCAGTCCCGAAGCACTTGGAGGCAGTGACGGTTAGACAGGATCCGTCTCTCCCGGTATTAGGGATTGACATCGCGCTGTGTCTAGGAGAGCCATTACACGAGTAGTCCCTGGCCAGGGCAAACGAGATATACTGGTAGGCTTCCAGTGTTATCTCAGGGTGTTTTGGGCTTCACTCCGACACGACTTGTACCGCTATTGGGGGACTGACGTTTACTGCCCCCTAGGCCCGCCATGCGATGTATCAGACGAACAGACCGGACTGTACGGAGAATGTCACATTCAGGCTCAGTAGGAGTTCAGATGGGTTTCGCCTCGTCAGTCTTCTTGTCGGCATCTACCTGGGGACCGTTACGCACAGCTAGTGCCGCTTGCGGTCTGTGGTTAAACCCACTGCCAGCGTAGCGTCGAGTCTTTAGAGTCCCACACAGAAAGTTATTCGCCTTTAGGCAAAAGAGTAGAGGTCGCATAGTTTTGCGACAGGTCGCATGGTTTTGCGACAGGGTTCGGTCACATCCGTGCACTTGTGCACGTACAGTGTCCGGACAGTTCACACTAGCGGGCTTTGGTTTAAGCCAGATCCTAGTGTACCTTTTGGGATTGGTTTTATCCAGTATGCATTCGTGTTCCTCGGAACGCGGATGCGGGTGTGTATGCACAGTTGACGGAGAGACAGAGGCAGAGGATTCTCATTAGGGTTGTTGACCGTTGACAGTTGACTATTGACTTTTTGCTCAACCCTAATGAGAATATGATATGTGATTAACAATTATATTAATTAAGTATTATGGTGACATGGTTGTTGAGGGATTGACTTTGTTGACTTGTTGACTTTTGTTGACTTGTTGACTTTGTTGACCGGTTGACTAGGCTTGACTAGTTGACCATCATGATAACTATAGCTATCATTTCATGGCAAAGACTTTTTCTTGTTTGCTCTTTTGTGCAAAATGAGTGCATGAAATGATATGGCTATGGTTGCTTAAACCATCACATAATACTTGATTGATATGAGGTGTTATGATTGTTTTGGATTATGAGAGCCAAATGAGAGAAGTCTTCTCTCATTCTTTCATGCTCATTCTCTCTCTTGTTCTTGAGCTCTCATCTTCCTCCTCTTGCTCTCCCTCTCTTGACTCTATGGTTCACTTGTCTCATGAGTTGAGAACCAAGAACCATAGATAAAATCCCATACAAACTTTTCTCTACTCACTCTAGTTCATAAGGTTTAGCAAACCGAGTGAACTAGTTTCTTCAAAGTTCGAAGAAGGAGCCAAAGGTTGAAGCTTTCAGGTGGATCTATCTTCGGCGCAAGGAGACGACGGGGAGAAGCCGATTCGGACGACCATCGAAGCTTGAAGACGAAGGAGTTCGAGAAAAAGAAAGGTATAACCCCCTAACTGAGTAGTTAGCAACTCGTAGTTAGGTTGTTAGTTAGATGTTTAACAAAGATCCAGGTTTTGAGTCCATGTTACCACCTCTAAGAAAATTGTTTTTCACCAAATTCCGCATGCCCGAAAGTACCGGGAGAGGTAGCATGGACTTACAGATATTGGGGAATACCAGATTTCCCATGCCGCCCAAACGAAGAAAGTGCATACTAATGCATCATCTTCGGGTGTGTTCATTATACAGAACTGTTTCTCAGTATCCTCTACGTCCTGGGTATTTGATACCGGATCAGGATCCCAGATATGTAATCTGTTACATAGGGCTACAGATAGGTAGAGAACTGAGAACGGGTGATAAGTTTCATGAGACAGAAAACGGGGCAAGTGTTGCAACCAAGTCTGTTGGTCACTGTCACCCAGTATTCTAAATACATTGATTCTAAACGAATGTTATTAGATACCGAACCTGATATACAAAATCATATCAGTCTCTTTATTAGTAAAGAAATGATAAAATTTTGTATTGTTGGATAATGTTTTGAACATTTCCTATATCAAAAGTTGATTGGTTCAGGCACGTTATCTAAAAGCATGTTATTAATGTTCTAAATCAAACTACAGTTCTTAGTATACAGAACACACACAAGAGGTAGAGTTCAGAAATGAACGAATTCTTCTTGAGGTATTGTAGACTAGGTCATATCAATGCGACCCGACTAGCTGAAGTTACATATAGATGCATATTTAAATCAGTTTGAATTTACATCTTGTGAAACTTGCCAGTCATGTCACAAAGATAAGATGACCATAGCTCCGTTTACTGGAAACAGAGAAAGAGTTAGTGAACTCTTGGGATGATACATGTTGATGTATGAAGGTCCCCTGTCTACACATGCCAAGACCAGTTCTTTGTACTTCATTACATTCTCTGATGATCTCTCAAGATTCAGACATATGTTCCTGTTGAAACACAAGTCTGAACCTTTTGAGATATTCACGGAATATAAGTTAGAAGTAGAGAACCAAAATGAGGGTATAAGTATTATGTCCTTTGATGCGATCAGGGAGGAGAATACTTGAGCACGGAATTCCTGGACTATTCTAAAGGAGAATGAGATTCTCTCTCAGCATTACTCCTCCGTCTACACCATAGCACGATGGTATATCGGGGCGGAGCAATTGCACCCTATGAGATATGGTGCGCTTTATGATGAGTAATACTGAGTTACCTGTTTCCTTTTGGGAGTAATGCACTTGAGAAGCTGCATACCTATTGAATTTGGTTCGAATCAGATCACAGCCTACCACTCCATATGAGATATGGTATAGGAAAATCCCATGTCTTAAGCTAGTTAAGATTTGGGGTTGACCGGCCTATGTCTAAAAGCAAAATCCGGACAAGCTCGAGGCAAGGTCTATTTTGTAGAACTGGAAAGGTTCCAGCTATACAAACTACAGCAGATGATTTGGTAGAACCAAAGGATTCAGTAGATTCCAACGAACCTCAGCCTCTCCGCCGATCTGGTAGGGTTCCTCATCCGCCTGAGAGATACTTCGGTTTCTCTATGACAGTGGGAGCGAGGATTGCATCATAAGATGATGACCCAACTAGTTTCGAGCTGGCCATCAGGAGTGGGACTCTGTAAGAATGGCTGGATGCTTAGCGATCTGAGATGGAATCCTTATACACCAACAAAGTATGGACTTTAGTTGCTTTATCTGAAGGGTTAAATCCCTATCAGGAGCAAGTATATCTTGAGAAGATTACTTGGTGTAGATGGAAAAGTTGAGACTTTCAAAGCTAGACTTGTTAAAGGTTTTCGTCATCGACCAGGCATGGATAATGATGAAACCTTTTCCAGTGGCTATGCTTAAGTCCATCCGGATCCTACTTGCCACGGCTACATACCATGACTACGATATCTGGCGGTTGGGTGTCATGACTGCTTTTCTAAAATGATGTTTTAGAAGAGAGCGTCTGTAAGTACACAGCCAGAGGGCTTCGTAGACAGTGGGAGCAGCGGAAACGCGAGCAAGATGTTTTATGTGATAAAGCAGGCATCGCGGAGTTGGAACGTCTGTTTTGATGTGTTAGTCAAAGAGTTTGACATCATCAAAATGGTAGATGAACCTTGTATAAACAAAAAGGTAGTAGGGAGTATGGTGACGATCCTCGTAGAGTATGTGGATGACATACTCTTGATAGGGAAGGAGTTTCCTATGCTACGCTCGGTCAATCTCCGCTTATCACAAGGATTCTCCATATAGGATCAAAGTGATACCTACTAAATCCTAAGCTTTGGATTTATGAGATAGATCTAATTGGTGTAGGGTTCTTAGGCACACTAATGAGGTCTCACAAGGCATCAACCATGCCAATTTCAAAAATTACAAGTGCCGAGAAACCCTAATACGGATCGTTAACTAGATGTCTAGGCGAAAGATGCAACTAGTAAACTACTTTACTAAGAGAACGGAAATACAACCTTTGTAGATCCGGTCCTCCACCTCCATAGCTCCGCAATGAAGTCTCCTCGCTGTCCAAATGGAAACCCGGGCTCTAGCGTCGGCTTCATCGGAGAAATGGGCGGGCAAGGTCGTCGGCTTCGTGCCGAAGATGATCTACGTCGAAGCATCACAAGATCAAGCTCCCACTTCACCAAGTCATGAAACTTGTGAAGAAAACACACTCTACTACTTGGCAAGAGGTAGAGGATGAAGAAATAGGAAATGGGTTCACTTTAGAATTGGATTTCTCACTCTTTTTCTCACTTTGCCATTGATGAAGCAAGGTTTTCTTCAAGTGAAGAAGAAGAAGAAGAAGATGAATATTATCTTATGATAAGTATTATCCTCAAAGAAAATAATATGAATACTTATCATAATATAACCATGGTCAAGTGTAGAGAATAAATCATGGTTGAGTGGAATGGTTAGGGTTAAGCATGAGACAAAATGGTCACTTGGTCAAAGTCTTCATGAAGCTTCAAGAAAGAACAAAGAAAGCCACCATTTTTCTCTTTTGCTATTATTTTCCAAAACTAATAAATAAATAAATGAATGAATAAATAATCATAACCCTAACCATTATATAACCATGGTTCAATCTTCACACAAACACAAGTAAACATGTATCATCAAACATGATACAATCAAGTGCACAAAACTATATCGAATATACAATGTGCACACCCGAGCGAGAAAATCCATTTAAAGTGAACCAATATTAGTTAATGCAAAGTAATATATCAAATATATAATTATACATTAAATCATTAAATCAACACTTGATTTAACGATCCGGTCATATCGCATATAACCGACTAATATCTAATGTATCGATTTATCGAATCAATCATTGATTCGATAACTAGGTTATATCGCATACAACCATTCGATACATTCATCGCAAGAATAGAATACGGTATCACATACACGCATTATCCTCGGTCCCGCACATATCTCATATGCGCTCCTATTTCGTTTCGCTTGAGCCAGGAAACTTCTGTGTAGGACTCTAAAGACTCGTCAATACGCCGGCAGCAGGTGATGATCATATCAAGCACCCACAAGCCGCAAGCGGTCTGCCAAACGTAACGGCCACCCGGGTATTGAGCGATCAGAAGATCGACGAGCAAGCCCGCTCACACTCCAGTGAATCCAACCAGTAACACTACCGTACAG